>OW964549.2:2530000-5030000 GCA_943138885.2 Tholera decimalis
TATATTCTTGGCGGAAATAGCACGACACGGTCGAGATTACTTAAGATTGAATCTCGGCTGGGGCACGCCATTACCTCTGTCTGTAAAAAGTTGAAGTCAGATTAAGGTATTTCTAATTTTCGAAGAAGATGCAAGACGACAAGGCGACGCTTGGCGTCGTGAGCGGTTTTGCCGCGGATGGAATAGCCAAATTCAGTGGAGATGACAAGACGTATTCCTCCTCAATATGGGCACAAGATGTAGAAGACAACGCTGAAATATTTAATTGGACACCTCAACAGAAGCTGGTTGTCGCCCGAAGATCGCTAACAGGCACGGCTGAGCTCTGGTTGCGGTCAGAAAAAACATTCAAATCATTCGATGACTTGAAAGCGGCATTGCAAAAAGAGTTCCCTGACTCATTGAATATCAAAGAGATGCACGAGCTGATGAGCCGTAGGAAAAGGCGCGACGAGACCTACTACCAGTATATGTTGGTAATGAAAGAATTGGGTAAGCGAGCAAAATTTCCCGACTACGTGGCTATTCAATACGTTGTCGATGGAATTCAAGATTTAGAGATGAACAAGGCGATACTCTATGGCGTCACTACCTACGCAGTTCTGAAGGAAAAGCTGGCCATTTACGAAAAAATCAAAGACAAGTCAAGGATTCGTGCGAATTTACCAAAACAAAATCAGTCGAAGCAGGAAAGTACGAGTGGTGGTGATCGTGGACAAAAGCTGGCGAATGAACCTAAAAAAACATTGCTTCAAGTGTGGTGATCCGTCTCATCTATCTAATTCATGCCCGAATGGACTAAAGTGCTTCAAGTGCGATACGTTTGGCCACATTGCACCAGATTGTAAGTCGAGCAACAATCAAAGACATGATTCGCAGCCGAAAAGTCAACAGCGCCATCAGTCCATGTGTGTGAAGTTGGTTGCGGATCCGGAAAACAATAGCAACGAAGAGGAAGATTGCCAACGTCGGCTTGCAGAGTTAAACGTCAAAATTGAAGATGACAGTCACAGTGCGAAACGTCAGTCGGTGTTAAATGTCAACTATCCAAATCAAAACAAACTCCAAAATTCAGTAAAAACAATCGAAATATGCGATCAAAAAGTTGAAACTCTAATTGATAGTGGAAGTGATTTAAACTTAATAACCGTAGATCTGTTTTTACAATTAAATGTGTCCTCATATACCAGTGAAAAGTTGTTGTTGACTGGACTTGGATCGTCCAAAGTATATACGTTAGGAAAGATTAATGTTATCATAAGCATGGACGGATGTAATTTAGATGTACTATTTTATATAATACCCGTAGATACAATGCCTTACAAAGTCTTACTGGGTCAACCTTTTTTAATGAGTACGACTGTGTTGTTTAACAATGGATGTGTTAGTTTAATTTCAAAAGGGGAGGGTGAAATGTTGAAATGTCTAATTTCAGATGCATAGCCGCAACAATTGGTGACTTATATTCCAGATGAGAACATAAACTCTGTGGTTATGCAAATGGTGGAAGACTATAAGCCCATGCAGGTGGAAGAGGCACCAATTGAAATGAAAATAATTCTGAAGGATGACATACCAGTTGCTCAAAGACCCCGACGCCTATCCCTACATGAACAGAATATAGTGGACCAGCAGATCAAGGAGTGGTTACAGAAAGGTATTATTAGGCCCAGTTATTCAGAATATTCTAGTCCGTTGGTATTAGTTAAAAAGAAGGATGGTACAATACGTATTTGTGTCGACTATCGGAAAATAAATGAAAAGATGGTTAAAGATGAGTTTCCCTTGCCGATCATAGATGATCATATAGACAGGCTCTCAGGTTGTAAGATATTTAGTAAGTTAGATCTCAAAGATGCATTTTTCCATTTAAAATTGTGTGAAAGCAGTATAAAATATACCTCATTTGTCACACAAACAGGACAGTTTGAGTTTACCAGGGCACTTTTTGGTCTTTCTATATGCCCGAACTATTTTACTCGTTTTGTAACAATTATTTTCAGGGATATAATTTCAAAGGGTTATTTATTGATTTTCATCGACGATATTATGATAATGGCTGAGACATATCAAGAAGCACTTGATAGACTTAGAGAAGTATTGAAGGTGGTTGCTGTACATGGACTTCAAATCAACTGGAAGAAATGTAACTTACTAACCAAGAGGGTTGAGTATCTTGGTCATATCATTGAGAATGGAACGGTAAAGCCGTCAAGTGATAAGGTAGACGCAGTGCTGAAGTATCCAGTGCCAGGAACTATTAAGCAACTACAAAGCTTTATAGGTTTGACTTCATATTTCAGAAAATTTATTGAAGGTTATTCATGGATTGCAAGACCACTGACCGATTTGTTAAAAAAGACCAATCATTATCATTTTGGGGATGAACAGCAGATCGCTTTCAACCAGTTGAAAGAGAAGTTGACGCAGGGACCGGTGCTGAAAATTTTTAAACCATGTTTGAAGATAGAACTGCACACTGATGCCTCCCAACAAGCGTATGCAGCAGTGCTCATGCAACAAGATCCCGATGACAAGTGTTTGCATCCAGTGTATTACATGAGCAAGAAAACTACAGACGCAGAAAAGAAATATACCAGTTACGAGTTTTTAGTTTCAGTTACGAGGCTTTGGCTGTGATAGAAGGAGTTAAAAAATTCAGGAAATATTTATGTGGAATCCCATTTAAGATTGTCACAGATTGTGCAGCATTTCAAATGACCTTGAAAAAGAAAGATTTAGTAACAAGAGTGGCAAGGTGGGTCCTCTTTTTACAGGAATATGATTATACAGTTGAACATAGATCTGGGAGCAGAATGAGACATGTGGATGCTTTGAGTCGCAGTGTTTATGTGAATATTGTTACAAGAGGAATCCATGATCAATTGAGAAAGGCTCAATAGTGTGATGAAGGAACAGTTGCTATATTAGAGGTTATAAAACAGAAGCCATATCTAGATTATTATGAACATAATGGACTGCTACATAAAGGCGAAGAAGGTAAGATAGTAGTACCAAAAGGGATGGAAATGCAAATATTAAGGAAAGTACATGAAAATGGTCACTTCGGTAAAAAGAAAATGATGGAGCTCATTGAAAAGGATTATTACATTAAACATGTTACTAGAAAAATAGAAGAAGTTATTGTCAGTTGTATACCATGTCTATTAGCACTGAAAAAAGAAGGAAAGCAGGAAGGATTCTTGAACAGCATAGAGAAAGAAAGTATACCTCTTAGCACTCTGCATTGTGACCATATTGGACCTCTATCAGAAACTAAGAAACAATACAATTATATTCTGACTATTGTAGGTGCCTTCACAAAGTTTGTGTGGTTATTTCCAACAAAAACTACTAACTCTACAGAGCTGATTAATAAATTAAGAATTCACCAACCAACATTTGGGAACCCGAACAGAATGATAACAGATAAGGGAGCTGCCTTTACTAGTAACGATTTTTCAGAATATTGCCAAGCTGAAGGCATACAGCACATTATAGTTACCACCGGTGTTCCTCGTGGCAATGGGCAGGTGGAGAGAGTACACAGAGTTTATATTTCCATACTTGCCAAGTTGTGCCTAGAAGATGAGAAGCAATGGTATCGTCATGTGAGCCAGGTGCAGAGGTCATTGAATAGTACTTTTCAGCGTAGTATAGGGACAACCCCTTTTGAGTTATTGGTTGGTAAGAAAATGAGACTTAAAGAAGATATGGGAATAATTAGCATGCTACAAGAGGAGGAAAGAGAAGAGTATGTACATGAAAGAGAAAAGCTAAGAGAACATGCTAAAATCCAAATACTTAAAATACAAGAAGAAAACAGAACTAATTTTAACAAGAACAGGAAAGAGAGTATAAAGTATGCCGTGGGAGATTTAGTAGCTATTAGAAGAACGCAATTCGGAAAAACTTTGAAGATAAGGGCAAAGTATTTGGGACCATACAAGGTGATGAAGATACTTGGAAAAGATAGATATGAGGTGGAAAAGGCTGAAGTCGCTGTTGAGGGTCCAATCAGAACGTCAACTGCAGCAGACTATATGAAAAGATGGCCAGAGGTAAGCTATTAAGATTGCTGTTTAATGTGTATTTTGTTTTAGATGTTACTCAACATTCCAATGTTAAGTTTAGTTTATTTTATTTAAAATAACAGTAAGAATTAAGGCATTTGATCTCAGGTGTTCTATGTCGTTTATTTATAAGATGTTAGATGATAAGGTGTCTCTATTGATTTATTTCTAAAACCGTTACAGTGTAAACTGTCTAAAATGTAGGGTGTTATTTTGTTTTTCCTTTTAATATAGAAGTAAACTTAACATAGTCTTAATTTAAAAACTTATCATGGTCTGAGGCCAGACTCTGGCAGGAAGGCCGAGTTGTGGGCAAAACATAATTATGGTTAATCTGTAATAACTAATTAGTAAGATTAGTCGATTTTGCTACTCATGTCCGAGCAAAGTCTAGGGGTATAGATAAAAGAAAAAAAAACAGGGGTATAGAGTAAGATCAGAGGAGTAAGGTAACGGTTGAAAATGGTTGCAAGAATACAGAATTTAAAGTTGTTAAAAAGGTGTTTCTTTCTGCCATCCTGCGAACTTTTCCATCCCACATATATAATGTATATATGTTCGCTAGCATGACTATTTCTCAGAAGGAGGTGACTGCCTATTTCGCAGAAGGAGGTGACTGCATCCGATTTCTCCTCGCCCCGCACCATGACCTGAACCAGGGGCTGGTCGCGAGAGGTCGCCGCCACCGATCATCTCTCGGAAGAGAGATGTCCCTCCCTCTCGCGTTCAGCCTTTGACTTCACGACACGTAGGTTATAGTCATCAGGAAATTAAGACCCCGGCCGGGAATTATTATTCCTTAGCTGTACGCTCAATGAAACGATTCTCAAAACTATGTAATAATGAATGTCTAATGTTATTTTTAATCTTTTCAACACAACAAAATTGCGGGTAGAGCTACTATAAAATAAAGCTATTGAGACTACACTACATTGAATAATTAACTTCTTTGTTACTTCGCCGTACCAAAGGCAATGAGGTTGTCAGTACGCGAGCTGCGACATTGTCGCGGCAAATAACCGAACCACTACATGTTAAAAACATTGTTTCTTATTGAATAGACGTTCATTTTTATGGGACGGCCATGTTGTTATTAAACTAGTCTTTGTTTTTGTTTTAATTTTGTATTTATTTATTATATACTTTATTGTACACCTTACAATACACTTAAGGATACAAATAATAAAACTAGTGTACAGGGCAATCTCTTACAGACAACCTTTGGATGGACAGAAATCAAAGGAGATAGATTTAGGGCTATCAGTGTACAACATCATACATAATACTAACCAAATATCATAATATATAATACACTAGCTTGTGCCAGCGGCTTCGCCCGCGTGGGAAGTTTTTCCCGTGTAAATCCCGATCCCGTAAGAATTTCGCAAAATCCTTTCTTAGCGGATGCCTACGTCATAACATCTACCCGCATGCCAAATTTCAGCCCGATCCGTCCAGTGGTTTGGGCTGTGCGTTGATAGATCACTATGTCAGTCAGTCAGTCAGTCACCTTTGAGTTATATATATTTAGATACCACAAAATATAATACATAAATATATACTAATACATATCAAGTTCATAATAGAAAAAGGAGGGGAAAAAAATTATAGTGAGAGATAATGCTCCTTCACCATTCTTTGTAATGAATGTTGAGAGTTTTATTTTGTAAATTTGAAAAATCTTTAAGTTAAAAATATAACTCAATCACTAAATAATAAGTTTGAAAGCATTAGTGAAGCGTTACTTGCCTGTTATTGTTCTATAGATTGTACTTCCAAGGCACGCTTTGAGCTTCACGACCTGATCCCTGCATCTCCCTTTCTCTAACAGTCTACCAGACATTGATATACCGTCTTGTCGTGCTAAGCGCTTCTTCTCCACATTTATTGTGCGCCCAGCCAAGGTATAGTACTTTATGCCGGCTTTTGTTTACCCTAGCACGTATGGTCCATCAGCCTTTAAAGTTAAAGTCAGGTATCTTCTGGGCTCGTTTGTTCCATCTTAGACAAACTCAGTAGAAATGGCTCTTGAACCCATTGAATTTTTTACATTTTACCGATGGCATGTTTGAAATGTCACATTTCAATGGCATAATCCTGAATTTTTAGCCCTTTTAATATACTTACTTGTGCCCGAAGTTTCTAGGAATGTTATTCATTTCATGTAGCTTAAGATAGTTGATAGGGTTTTTGAAATCGCCCAAAAACAAATCAATTTTTTCCTCTTTATAAAATTACAAAGTTCAGGTGAAGATTTATCGGTATCGCTGAAAAAATTAATAGTGAAATTTTTTTAATTGATTAAATATTAAATAACTTTTTATAAATATCCGTGAGTATTTTAGTGACGTAAGCAAGGTATTGCACTAAAAAGTGAAAAATAAACTTAATAGGATATTTAAGTCAAACAAGAACTTTTTCCTCAACTTTTTCAAATATTAGTGGTTATGTTTTACTGTTGACTCATTGCAAGCAAATCTTTATATATTATGTATTTTTTACTGTGTAAATTGTAACTTTAATGTATGATTCGCTTTATTATTGCTTGTTTAATATAAGTCTAAACGTGAGGACTCGTTATTGGCTCTCTGGCGAATATGTATTCCTCTTTTTATGTTTTTGTTAGCTGTAAGTCCTCCATAAAGTAAATAAATAAATAAAAGAAAAATACGTACAAGACAAATAAATGTGCATAAATAACCTACTCATTTAGCTCGGCATTATTTTGATACTACTACTATATAAACATGAGTTATATCAACTGTTCATATAATTTATTTAGATATAACATTTATATACTCTAAAACTTATTTCGTATAACTTTATTGGATATAACGTTTATTTAATCGAAAATCATTAGGCCTATCTTTTAAAATATATAATATTGCGATTAATTTAATTAAGCTCGCATGGGACCGCCGGAGCCCTGCAGCGCCGGAGCCGTGACAGAAACCATGTCTGCTTCAAATTCAGTTGTTATATCTTGTAAATATTATAGATTTTGTAATTATATTATATATAGACTTACCCTCGGCAATAAAGTTAAATTCAGGCACATGAATTCAGGTCTGTGATTGACATCTCACCTAATCATCTCAGTGATGGCTCCTATTTAGTCACTACTGGTTCATTTTAATTTTTGGAGTACTAAAACTAGAAAACTTACTTTTATACTCATAATACACTCACCTTCTCACATTTACAAACATACAACAACATTTTATACACATTGAAGTTTAATGATATAAGTACCTAACTTTTTGTAATTACACTTTCGATCTGATAAAAAAAAAAAATTGCTTAGGTGTTATAACTATAATTATGTATGTACACCTGAGGCGAGTGATCGTTGAACTTTATTATGTAATTATATGTGAATAATTTACTCGACGTAATGACTGACAATCCTTGACTTCCATAACACAAGTTTGATCTTAGCTTGGGAGTCAAAGGTGACTTTTGTGTAAAAATTTCCTGTTTAATATGATGCATTATTACATGGTGACCTAGTTATAAGTTGAAAAATTGTAAACTGGCAATAAAAATACGCTTTTCTCTTTACTCAACTCTCCCAGCCCTCAATCTCATCTAATGTCTCACTTTCAATTTCTATGTTCTTCACACAATAAGAATCTACGTTCATCCAATAATCTTCTCTTACTCTGTCCTTCTCATACTTCTGACTTTGTTCATTCTTCTTTTCATATCCAGTCGATTCTCCTCTGGAATGCACTTCCTCTCGAGATAAGAAAGGCTGACAGGCGCTATGCATTTAAAAAAAAATTGCGGATTTATTTTCTACTCTAATAAGCAAAATTTCCACATTTGGTTTTTATTTGCTTCTTCATTATATATATATTTGTATGTATTTATATAAGTATTTATTTATATATATTATTTATGTAGATTTCTACTTTTTTTATGACACCAGGGTTTTTATGTTATTACTATTATTATATACATTTTTTTTCTAATTTTACTTTTCAAGTTCATATTGCACCTCCTACACTATCTCTACACCAGTCATGTTTGACTGGTAGAGGATGCCTAGGGAATTAAGTCCGCCTTTGTACCTATGTGCGTAAAGTGTAAATAAATAAATAAATATATTATTAAAACGAGTGGCTAAATAAAATCCGTCTTTATAGAACTCCAAAAATTAAAATGAACCAACTTTAGTATATGAATAATTCCCTCAGGCCGGCTGTACAACATGATATCCTATAGTCTCATAAGCGAAATATATCGGAGTCCATTTGAAAGGGAACTGTTCCCAGTAGAGCGATAACTCACGCACGTACTCGCTTCAAGGGCTTGTTATCGCAATAGTTCTACTTACATTATTTAATTTTATAGAGCAAATGAGAAATTGCTGTTGGATGTTGGATATTTGGGTTTTTGCTCAAATAATAATTAGTAAAAAAACGTTATAATCTATATTCTTACGTTATTTAAATGCGGCGTAAGATCAATTCTCTATTGAGTTTTAATACAATATCATTTATTTCACATACTTCAACTAGAGCAAATACGTATCAATATTGTCATTAAGTATTCATACAACCTCAGGTTTACGGGAACGTTCTAACAAAATACTATAGCTCTGGAACGCAACGGCAACTGAAAAAATGGGGTAGATTTTTAGCCGGTAGAAATCTGACACTCCCTTTTGCTCCACCTAGAGCATGAGTGATTAAACCAAAAAAAAAGTATTTTTGTTTTAAAAAACAAGCATATTTTACTTTGAACTAGCAATATGGGTAGAATCCGGGAGTGATATGAAGGTTCGAATGACGTTATTGCGACGCACGCTATTTCGAAAAAAATTAGGAGTGGTACGCCGGTTCGAAAACACATTAAATCGAAAACCGATATATCCAATGACGTTGTCACGAACACGCTGATTCGAAAAACTGTTTTAATGGTACCCTAGTACAAAAGTCTTAATTAGTAGTCTTAATACGTACTAATATTAATCATTTATACTTAATAGCATAGACAACTAGCTCAATGTCAGTTTTATCATCGCAGCGTAGGTAGTTCTTGGTATATCACTGGGTCGCGAATTCGATCCCCAGACTAATTCAGATTGGAATAATATGCTACTCGTAATAGTGGATTTCAATGCCAAGACTTTCGTACTAGCGTACCATTCAAACAGTTTTTCGAATCAGCGTGTTCGCGACAACGTCATTCGATATAGCGGTGTTCGACGTTTTCGAACCGGCGTACCACTCTTTATTTTTTTCGAAATAGCGTGCGTCGCAATAAAGTCATTCGAATCTTCATATCACTCCCGTAGAATTCACATTACTTGCAATCTTGTTCACCCCTCTAAGTAAGCTAAATATGCTTGTGTCCAGAGTGGGTTTGGGGCAATAATGTAATGAGTGGAATTCGAACCCCCAACCTCCCGATCATTAGGCCGACAGCTTAAACATTTGGCTATAGACGCTTTATTAGTTATGAAGGTCTTTTGAAGGTCTTATGAAGGTTTTTTTTGTTTGATTCACGAAAATGGACGATTGATTTTATGGTAGCAACGTTAAATTTGTCAGCTGGGTCCTTTTATGACATCCTTTAATTTGTCAGCCCTTGGTAGTAATTGGCAGTAATAAAACGAGCGGACGTGGTGGTCGATACTCGTCTGTATTGGAACTTTGGAAAAATCGACAGAGGTACCTAAGAGTAGGACTTTTGTGCAAAGGGTTCTGATTGGATCATATTTTTAAAATATTAATTTCAAACCTTACGCAGAAGTTTTCTTGTAATCTATATTATGTTTTAATTCATTTTATAATGGTCTGCACTAACTTTTTTAACAAAATGGGCAATTTTATTACTTTTATTATTGTAGTTTATCTACGAGACTTGATTCCTACTAGCTACCTCTTTTTTAAATGAATTTATGCGTCCAAGTTTACGTCATAAAACCACATATTATGTCAACTATAATATTATAACAAAATAAAGTATATAGGTACAGGCGAAAATAAAAATAAATTGTAGGTCATCGAAAAATTCTTCAACATCGCTATCAATGGGAAAAGTGCCCAGAACACTGGCCGCGTTGCCACGTTGAATGGCAATGCTGATTCTCTGTCCAAAGAAAAGTCCAGCCCTCTGGTCACCTGTGGAGTCGACTAATCGTTTGAAAATAATAAAACTAATATTATAACTGAATCAGTCCAGTAGAACATAATTGACCTAAGGATTCGGTTTCAATCGCGGATATCGAACCATAAAATTAACCAAAATCGTTTGTCCTCTGTAACCACATTTTTTATTATTTTTATAGTTGACGAAACTGATTTAAAAGTCTCACTTGTAGTTAGAAAAAACATGCAAATTTCTGCCTCTCAAACAAACTGAAATTTTCATAACCCCGAAAAACTATACCGATTAAAATGCAAATCCGGAGCAAAAGCTAAGTGTGCAAACCCAACACGATTCATTTCAGCTGTATTTTACAATACTGTTCTACCACTGAATATTTATCACGCGTTCATGGCATTTACTATGAAACCTATGCAAATGTGGCAAAATAAAGGAATCTATCTGTTACCTCGGGGAGGTATCTCGGAAAGTCCGGCTACCCTTGGGAGCTGTAGCTTTTATAGTTGGTCCGAAGAGCAGCGAGGGCAAAAATGAGACCAGGCATATGGATGGGAAATTCAGTAATCAACGAGCGTTTTTGAAATTACATTCACAAGGTGGCAGCACTGAGGCGTCAGGTTTGTGCACCTGTCAAAACCCTTATGTTTTCTGGTATCTGTCAAGTTGACGTCAATGTCATGTTAACGTCAAAGTTTCGTTTCCACAGAAGAAGAACACTCGGTTCAGTGTGCCACCTGGTGTTGTGCATTTATCTGAAAAATCTCATTAGCAGGCTTTATGCCATCGTATTCTAAAGCTCCAATACTTGGGATTCATTGCTGTAAATGAACACAAGGAACAAGTCGAAAGCAAGTGGTCACGCGGTTGGAGTAGACCTGATAAATGGTAAACAGAAACGATGTTGAAGACTATTACAGTGGATGTACATCACGAGGGTTAAATTATCTAAAAGAGAGGCATCTTCGAAAACACCATCATTCTGTCAAGAATGCACGACGAAACGGTGGTCAAACGCGAAACAATTTTTAATAAAAAAAAAAATGTTGGGTCGATGAAGGAAGACATCGTGAAGAAATTGGCAAGACCATTTTTTTTTCTGGGTGGGAATATCATCGAATGACTTCTTCCCCTCTGGGTTAAGTGGAAGGGTGTGTCAGACTTCGACTGACTAAAAACCGATCCTGTTCCTTCGGCTGCCCTAAAGTTCCAGGGTCACGGTATCTTCATAGAACTTTCCCGAAACCCCGGCAGGCAATAGCCCTATGAGGCCCCGTCACTGGTGTTGACAGCTCTTTGAGGAGCGCGCGGAACACGACGCGCCGCCGACCCAGGCCTGGTCTTTACTGGACGGTGAGCGACCCCTGCTCGCCGTCCGCAGGCCCGCGCCTACAGTGGCCGGAAATCGGCTCGCGATCCCCGATGCCCGAGAAATTACCAAGACCTAGGAACAATCAATAATGCCTTCAGAAAACTGTTGGGGTTGCCATGGCGTTGCAGTGCGTCAGGGATGTTTGCGGTAGCGCGAGTTGATTGTTTTCACACAATAATGCGCAAACGTGCAGCATCGTTGGTGGCTCGTGTCATGGCTAGGCCCAACAGGGTTCTGAAGATGGTCGCGGATAGAGTGGACTGTCCATATATGGTCCACTGCTGTCAATTACATGTGTCTTCGTATTGTGTTGTGTACTAACCCTAGTTTTTTAAGGTGATTGCTTACTAACCATAATTACATATATGAGCTATGCATGTGGCTCGAAATAAAGATATTTGAATTTGGAACTAAAGTTTGAAGACTGTGACATTCACCAATCCGTACTGGACCCGCGAGATAGAATACATTACCTCATTAGAGGTAATATAATCTATCACGCGGGTCTTCTCTATTAAGAGAGGAAGCCTGTTTACCTGTCGTGGGCACGTAATAGCCTGAATTATTATTATTTTATGTTAAGTTTTGGAGAACATGGTGCTCTAACTAAGAGCCACAAATACGAGTTGTAAATCAGAGGCAAATGCGTAACAATTTATGACTCCACAAGGATCATTACACATTTCTCCAGTAAATTTAATCACAATCCGTACGTTTTAAACTACATTCAGCCTCAATGACGACAAAGAATTCTTTAGTTTTTAAAAAATTTATTGTTATACCACACAAATGCTTTGTTAGATATATTTATGAAGCTCGTCTCATGCATACTTCTACGCCACCAAATTTTACGTGTGTTGGTTAATTTTTGCCTGTATTTTTGTAAAGATAAAATGTATCGTATGTTTCCATGTTTACGGCGGCTCGTCCCATGGTGTTTGTAAGGGATGTTAGAAAAGGCGGTACCACTTCTATGGAAGGTTTATATTCGTCTTATCGTTTTAAGGGCTATGGGAAGGATTCGATTTGCTTATGTAAATATTGGTATGGTGAACAAAATCACTTAAGTATTTTTGGCGGTAAAACTAGTTTTTAGTGTAAGCAAATAATACTCTATAACATTGGTTTAATGAGTTTTGTGCAGCTAATTAATAGAATGTCAAAAATAAAAATTTTGATTATTAAAAAGAAAATGCTATACTTTTCCATCAAACTATTCCTCAGCATCTAGTATTCGAATCGCCTATTTATTAGAAAAAAAGAAGGTGTTATCATTGTTTTGTTTCAAGAAGAAAATCATAAAATGACTCAGGAGGACTTTAAGTAGAGCTGAAAACTGTGTCCAATTTCTACTGACTCAAAACCCACTCTGTTACTTCAGTTAGTCTTGCGTTTTGAGGCCAAGGTATCTCGTTCCGTCCGTCCATCGATTCTGTTCTCCTCTCTATCTATCAGTTCTCCATATCCGAATAAAGCAAGCAAACTTTTAAACATATTCAAATTTTATTCATACACACTGAGTTTTTTTCCCAAAAAGCAAATAAGATGTTACGACAAAGTCCAACTTAAAATGTTGAAAGACTTAATGAGATCCGTTTGCGGTCCACAAATACCCACATGGAAACATTAAGAGTGAGTACACACTAGACGCTTTGATGCGCGTGTTACCAAAACACGCGTTTTAGGAATAAACTTACATTTGTCGATATCTGTATACACTTGGTCTATACAACGTGTAACGGAAACCCCTTATCTATCCAAAAGGACTGAAGACAACATCTGGTATGGAGTCTCTATGCAAAGTTTCAGCTCAAAATAAGTGACTCACAGAATTGACCCCAAATTATCGGTTTCATATGTTTCTTGAATACCAGTAATAACAAACGTGTCACAGCACTATGAGGGTCATCACTTTCCACGTCACTTGCCAATAAAACGAAAATTCTCTTCGTTCTTCTTAATTTGAAAAATTCGGCCTCTGGTATCAATGTACTGAAATTTCAAATATGCTCCACACATGCAGACATAGGATTAGAAAACCCTTGCCATTTGTTATCATCCAAAGAAGCCGTGCACTCGGTATGTATATATCCTTTAAATTACACGTTGTATACCGTCTTAACTCCCTGTGTGGTCGCAAGTGATCGCAAGGGCGACTACTGAACTCGAGGTCTAGGATTCCATTAACAGGTCGGCCAAAAAGTGTTATTGAGTTTTTCTGTAAGGAATTTCTCAGTAGGTAGTAGACCGATTTTAGTTAAAGCTCAGAATTTTAATTAAAGCTCGTAAAGCCCTTCGAAAGGTTGTCTGGAAGATATCGCTCTCAGCGATAAGACCGTCATTGTAACCAAATTTTTTTTACAATATTGTTATTTAAGTGTGATTCAATTATTAGTGTACAATAAAGTATATTCTATCTATCTATCTACCGGACTTTGGAAGTTGGCGGTGTAATACTCTCATGCCTTGTAAAGCAAATTAAGCACGTGTTGGTCCCGGGTGTCATTTTGACATCTTTGAAAGTCGTTACGGGTAGCCAAATGTCAGTAAATCTGACACTGATCTGGTCAAGCAGTATCGTGTTACCCAGCTACTGGGTTAGATGGGCAGGTCAGATAGGCAGGTCAGATAGGCAAGTCAGATAGGCAGGTCAGATAGGCTGGTCATGGTCAGATAGGCAGGTCAGATAGGCAGGTCACACAGGCAGGTCAGATAGGCAGGTCAGATAGGCAGGTCAGATAGGCAGTTCAGACAGGCAGGTCAGATAGGCAGGTCAGATAGGCAGGTCAGATAGGCAGGTCAGATAGGCAGGTCAGATAGGCATCTAGTCAGCTAAGCAAATTATGACACTAACTGCTTCTCCTCCACATTTACCGTCGCACAGCCAAGGTGTGGAACTCTCTATCGGCTTCTGTATTCCCTGCCACATATGACCCGTCAGCCTTTAAAGCAAGAGTTAACAGGCTTCTTCTGTGCTCGCTCATTCCATCACAGACCTGTATCTATCAATGAATATTATGAATAGATTACGACACTGTCTGGCAGTTTGAGTGCTTTATACGGCCCACCCAAATGTCCTTACTTTGGTATTGTTCGTCAAATCGTTCGAGCTCCTTAAGGTTCCAAGTTGAGCTACGCGATATTTGACAAATGCTTGCACTGTTTGGACGGGCCTGCTCAAATCTGTTTGATTCTGTCCTCTAAAGGGCGCCACAGACATTAACCTACATGGCTCTTATATGATTTGATCACTACAGATTGTGTGGACTTTAAAAGAGACGTTGACCTCTGAGTTTGTTTCAGTGTTTCTTCTCAGACTAGTCAGTTAGGAAACACTGGCCTCATCTAGTTTACATTTACGAAAAAAAGACGTGTGAAAAAAAATGCTAAGCGCCCTGTTTGTACGCTAACATTACACGCCAAACGCAACGTCGACCATCTAATGTGTACTCGCCTTAAGGTAACTTGAAAAATTGGACGTTTCTAAACGTCTCTTTTGTCACGATAAATGTCAGGAGAAACATTTCAGAACTGCCTTCAAAGTTGCGATTTAAGATTGAAATAATGTTTTGAGAGAAAAGTTTTTGAGTCTGTGTGAATGGATTTTGTTATTTTATTCTTTTGTTCGCTTGAATCTTTATTTCTTTTGAGAGATAGAAGCTCAAATAAATCACGGGTGGGTATTGTAAAATTATTGCTTACTCAAACATCGTGGTCGATGATAACGAACTGGATATAATAATAATAATAATACAGCCCATTGCGTTCCTACTACTAAGACACAGGCTTCCGGCTTTGCGGGCTAATTTCTGAAACAGCTGTACCGATTTTAATAAGACACATTTCACTACAAGATAGACGAGGTTATAAGGCAACATTTAAGCTTCTATATTTTATCCTAGATTCCCACGGGACTAGGATTTAACGCAGGAAAAACCACGTATGTAATGTCGACTCGGAAGCGAACGAAATCGCGAATATAGCTCGTCTGAAATATTTAACGATAATTTGGTTTTAAAAATTCAGTGAAAATGTGTTATTTATCTATTTTAAAATAGATTTACAATGGAAAGGGAAAAATGAGAAAAGGGATTCATTATTCTGACTGGCATTGATAATGAAAAATATTTCCCCATAAAGGTCTGCCATTCTTTCTCTTTCTTTTTTCTTAATTGCTTCACAGTAGAAAAAAATAGCAACAATATATTCCACAATAATATATTCCACAACTTTTTTTCACACAACGCCATCTAGTCCCAAACTAAGCAGAGCTTGTGGTATGGGTACTAGACAACTGATAAACATACATATATATTTCTAAATACATACATATTATAGATAAATTACACCCAGACAAAGAACAAATGACCGTGCTCATCACACAAATATTTGTCCAAGGTGGGAATCGAACCCACGACCTTGCGCATGTCAGGGCCACTGACCACTATACCAACGGGCCTGTCAACAATACATGTTGGTAACATTTCTTTTGGTTATATAATAGTCATAAATTGTTTATTTCACTAATTACATTTACAATGAGGCAGTTGTCCCATCGAGTAGCGAGTAGAGCTAGCGAGCGAGCGAGTAGTTACGATAGTTTTGTCGCTGGGCTATGCCTTGATCACACGTACCGAGCAAACGGGCGAGACAGTAAAATGTTTCTCGGCCGAGACAGTGATATAAGCGAGTAGCTGTTCACACATCATTTGAAATTAGTACAGTCAGTTCAGTTCTAATGAGACTACAATTTGGACACGATGGATCGTAAAAAGATTTGAAAGAAGCGAAGTAACAACGACCATGTCAGCCGAGTGGGGAGATACGGAAACAGTGCACGTTCAGATCTGCCGAGTGAGTGAGAGAAACAGTGCGGGGAAGCGGGAGGGTGGACACTCGGCCTAGTATGTAGAACGGGAGCCGAGCTACTGTCTCGCCGCTTCGTTCGGTCGAGCGCTCGGCCGAGCACTCGGCGCCATGTTTATACCTACCGAGTACTCGGCCGAAAGCACTGTCTCGCCCGTTTGCTGGGTACGTGTGATCAAGGCATAAGCGAGTGGGCGAGTGCGGCGGGCGATTACTCGCGTCACTCGCTAGTTGGTCCGCTGGACAGTTAGTTGGTCGCTGCGTGAGTTCTGACCGCCAAGCGAGCATCACTGATCGAGTATTATCTTTGACAATACTCGATCAGTCTTCTTGAATCTTGTCGCTCAGCGACAGAACTAGTGAAGCGAGTCGTCGCCGGCAGTGTGAACAGTCAGAGAGCAACTGTATGCATCACTTTCGTTTACTTTATTGTGCATTTCTTGAGCGAGTAAATCGCGGATAGTTAGTTGTTTACTTCCCGGCAGTCGGATAACTGCTTAAAGGTCTTAAGAAGTATTTAAATTAAGGAATATTGACATATTTGCCTGTACTAGGTTAAAAACCTGTGCTTCAGTTGATGAGGTACAAACGATATTAGGTGGTGGTTAAGGTATACATTATCCATTAAATAACTAAAACTAAATCTAGATAATAATAGTTATAAAATCCAATACTACACTATGATACTCTTATTGCATATCACATAATATTACGATTATAATATAACAATCTTATAACAATATACATTTTAGCAATATAAATTTTATTTAAGTGTGTTTCAATTATTAGTGTATAATAACGTACTAGGCATGCCTTTTAAGTTCTGTCGTTTCCATATTTCCCGGCAATTTTGAATTTGGAACTGTTCTATATTCGAATGTGTTTAAATTTTGAATCTAGACACAGTTGAAAGTATTAGGATTAATGCTATTGTTTAGTCACAGCGTCGATTGGAATCTGTCAGGTTACGTACGAAAATTAATCTTTCGAAGGAAAATGTTCGTGCAATAATTTTCTTTAGAAGAGGCCTGACACGGCTTCAGTGTTTTGAAAAGCTAACATCTGTGTTCAGTGATGAAGTCCCATGTCTGGGGACTGTTGAACGCTGGTATTTAGAATTCCAGCGTGGACATACTAGTGTTAGTGACAAATCTCGCGAAGGACGCCCAAAATCCGCCTTCACTGAAGATAACATTATTGCTGTGAGACAACTAATTCTCGAAGATCGTCATGTGACGTATCGAGAGATAGAGGCTCTATTAGGCTAAGTAAATTAAAGTACTATAAGGTTCTAGTTGTGTTTTTTTCTTCAAACGACGAAACTTAAAGGGCTTGCCTCGAATATTCTACCTATCTATCTATCTATCTAATATCCATATTTTGTAAGTTAAATAACTTTCTACAAAATTATTTAGAAATTCGTAAAAATTAAGCTTTTAAAAATACAACTTATAAACCTGTTTGTGAAGCCCACTCAATCAGTAATGAATATTTAGATTTTGACGTTGCTTTCATTTTGGACTCAAAAGACTAGTGTCATAAATTGGTTTAAATGGAACATTATAGATAAAAGGTTTTCAAATGAAGATGGGTTACAAATACTATTAAAATTTAAATAATCTCTTTGTTGAACTGTATAATTAATTTCAATTTTAATGAAGTGAATACCTATTTTGGTGTAAACACAAATAGATTTGCGTAAAGTTTATCTTAGTTTTTGGTAAATATCTCTAAGAACTACAGACTCATTTGTAAAGGTATCGCTTAATTTTATTATAATTAAATTAATTTAATTACAAAATTCAAGACAGTTTAAACTTGAGACTAACAAAACTCGACTTTCAGATTTATCTTTAAATTGAACGTGAACTATCATTTTTGGGTATGTTTTAACAACTCTCTTCTTCACGCCCCAGCGGGAGACGCCCCGGGCGTCGGAGATCACGAGCGTATCTCCGGCAACCGTAGGCGCGGGCTTGCAGGTGGCGAGCAGGGGTAGTTCACCGTCCTGGGCCTAGTCCTTACCGGTCCACGACGCATTATGTCCCATGCGTGCCCCTGTCAGCAATAATGTCGGGGCCCGATAAGTTCATTGCCAACCAGGGTTGCGGAAATGTTCTAATTACATACCGCACTTTTGCAAGCAATGGCGACAGAAGAAACAGCATAGATTTTTAATCACCAATCTCCACCCTGAGCGGTAGGAGTTAATGTAAAACCATCAGGTTTTCTCCACGAAATAAAGAGGCATGTCCTCCCATTTTGTGGTACCGAAATTTCAGTAAAATATTACTACAGAGCCGCTAAGTAGTTGTTAACTAAACACCATTAACATTCAACTAACAATACACTACAGTATCTAACGCGGGCACATCGTCGCAGTAAATGTAATAAGTATAAAGTCGTGTTTGTGGACTTGTGCCCTGCAATGGAACGGTTTAGCAATTGCGTTTGCATTGGCTCTCTGTAAAAGTAGCTACAACTTTGTTTCACAATAGTCTTGATAACAGTTTCATTGTTGTTTGGAATACGTGCGAGATAATGCCATTAAATATGGTTTGCTCGAGTGTTTTTAACTCGTTTTATTGAAAATTGAAATGAAATGAAATGATGAAATATTTATTTTGTAAATTGGTTATAAAAACACTTTTACACGTCACGTTTTTTGCGTGTTAAATTGAGTTTAGCTAGATGAGGGTATTTATTTATTTATGCAAGACACACCAACAATATATTTACAAATGCAATATAATACAAGCAGACTAAGGTTTCAGATTATACATAGAGACACAGGAGACGGTAGGACATAATAATATGCAATGCACACGAATCACAGATATGCGGAAACAAACCTTCGGGTCATTGAATTCCCTTGCAGACATACTGAATGGACCGAATTACCTGATCTTCGAATGGAAGGAGGTTGGCTGGCTGGAGTGGATGGCCACCACGTTTCACGCACAATGTTCTCGAGCTTGACAACGTGTGTAAAACAAAATCCTAATGAGAAAGAGCAGTAGTTAAAAAGAGTTGTAGACGGGCACAAAACTTTACATCACCACCTCATCATCAAAACTATATCTAACGATGAAAGAGAACATCATGGGGAAACGAGCATGTCTTAAGTCCGCCAAATCCAAAGACATTTGTGGCTCTTTCCCTTTCATAGAGACAACCCAGCAGAGGTACCAAAGCTCCAGAGCCTTGAACATCGACGACGAGTTGCAAGTCTATCGGTCTTCTATCGGTTACATTTCGGGGAGTATACGATACATAATCTAATTCCGCCAAGCCCGTTTTCTCATCGAACTTCAAGACAAACGGCGATGTGCCATCGTTCGATGGTGGACATCCCACCCATACGTACAAAATGTTTTGGTAATATTTCATTGTGCGTACGGCTAAGGAGTGAAATTGCCTGCCTGAATCTGTGTTTCCAGATAGCTACAACCTAAGGGTCCTTAAATCAAGAGTGAATAGGTTACTTCTGGATAAGCGTGCTCCATCTTCGATCACATCATCACTTACCATCAGGTGAGATGGTGGTCAAATGCGAGCTTATTCTGAATTTAAAAATAGTGAGAATATTATAGGCAAAGTTTATGACTCTTATTTGACTTGGGAGGTAAAGAAAGTTTCAAATTTATCGGGTAAATAAAGACTTAACTACAAGTTGATCAAATATGTTGGTATTGTTACGAGCTGAGGTTCGGGATAGAAAGAATTTACACCAATTATTAGACCAAAATCAACACTTAAATAACTACAAAATAAAAATTACCACAGTTATCCACACTACAATACTTGCCACTTAACACTTAAATCGCACTGAAATTCACTTGTATAACTTCGATTATATCGCCTCGTATCTTCTAATAAGACTGACTTTCAGCTTTCCTTTGTGAGCTATTTATACCCCGATGTATGTGTTCTAGAACATTATTTTACAATCGACTAACTGCCTATACTGCCAAGAATGTTCCAGAAGCTACTCGATATACTTAGTACTGCTACTCACCGCCCGATGGCGTTAGTGTCTCGAACGTTCTAGAAGTCGAAGTTCCTCGACATACTCAGTACTGCTACATGCCGCCAGGTGGCGTTAGTATGTCGAACATTCTAGATGTTGGTCGAAGTTTCTCGACGTACTTAGCTAAGCGACTGGCGTAACAGTATAAATTGAAAAACTCGAAATGATGTTATCAAGTTTTCATGTAAGTTGAAAACAAACTTTTGAAAGTTGTAACGTTAATATTGTTTTATAATCCAAACATTATCTTTATAATCCATGCTATTTATCAGACTAGTATGATATTAATCGCAGTAATTCGTTATAATTACGCAGAAACGTTTTGGGAATACTTTCATTTTGCGTAGGGCTAAGCAATGGAATTCCCTGCCGGAGTCTGTGTTTCCTGATAACTTAATAACCTGGAGGTCTTTGAATCAAGACTGAATAGGTGACTATTAGGTAAGCGTATTTAATCTTCGACCACATCATTGTGTGATGGTGGTCAATAGCGAGCCTATCATCAATACAAAAAAAAAAAACTTTTATGCAAAAAATAAAACCGATGTCCTTATCAAAACACTACAAAGCCAATACTAACTTTAATATTGGTAGTCGGTGTTATTGGTTTTGTATTTTCTTTTTTTTTCACACCGCCTTCTGAAATTAAAGTTATTTTTGGCTTTGTAGTGTTTTGATATGGAATTCGGTTTTATTTTTAGCAAAAAAGTTTTTTTTTGAAGCTTTTTAGTGGGTCGGTTTGTATTTATCTAGTTACAAAAGCCAAAATGTCAACTACTTATCACCTTTTAAAAAATATAGTTATTCCCGATGCAGAGCCGTTAATTTTTGAGGAGTTCTCCTGGTACTTCACCATGCTCTACTTCACCATATACATTGTGACGAGCATAAAGTGTTTAACATCCATATTCAAGTAATCGAATCGCAATCCACGAAATACTTATTATTATTCATTAGTTTCAGTAGCCATCTGTGGTCTTCATCATCAGTTCCACTTCCCCAAATGGTGCTTTTCGAGAGCAAGTGCACAAGTAACTATAAGAAATACCCAAAATTCTATAGGTGTGCCTATAATATTTGAAGAGTTCCCTCGATTTCTCCATGATTTCATCATCAGATCCTAATGTGATGACAATGGGACCAACTAGAAAGTATACCCTTTCACACTGAAAAAGAATTTTCCAAATCGGTTCAGCTGTCTTTGAGATATGAGGTAAAATACATAAAAAACCTCCTTTTTTTGAAGTCGGTTAGTATTAACCGTAAAATCAAGGCATGTAACCCATTTTTGCTTTTGAAAAGAAATATTGCTTATTGTCAGGTGGGATGCTGGACAAAGCAGAAGCCTGTCATCATTAAAAAATGCTCTGAGAACGCAGGACGAATGCAGGAAGACTAAATCGTGGAATTCTAATTTCATTACGTCATCGATTTATTTTCATTACGTGATCATGTTTCCTTGAGACAATTTTCGATTTAAAAGCGAAAAAATCTGACACAAGCTAATCCTTGACCTTTTATAAACATCTAAATAGACATAAATCAACATAACATTATTCTACTGACATTGAAATTATGCAGAACCCTATACTAAATTCTCTGACAAAAGAGCGCCATCCATTACCACAGTCCCGTGCCCAACAATAGTCAACACACCTAATATCCGACGAGGAGTTGGGACGATCTTATACAATCCCATTCAAAGTTGTAAAGAAACTTAATCTTGGTAGTTTACACTAGATAAAACTTACTTCCTCGACCTGAATTTGTTCCGCTGAAACTTTTGTGAGTGTTAATTTCATTATATTGTATCATGGTACGATGAAACACGCGATTTTTAGGGTTCCGTAGCTGAATGGCAAAAAACGGAACCCTTATTGTTTCGTCATGTCTGTCTGTCTGTCCATCCGTCCTTATGTCACAGCCATTTTATTCCAAAACTATTAAGACCATACATGTGAAACTTAGTAGGTAGATGTATTCTGTGAACGGCTTTCCGATTTTAAGAAAAAAAAATGAAAAATATTGAAAGTAAATGGGGGCTCCCCATACATGGAACTGAAACTAAAAATATTTTTTTCATAAAACCTATGCTTGTGTGGTATTTATAGAAAGGTCTTTAAAAATCACATTGAGGTTTCTAAAACTACTTTTTCTTAAAGTCAACCATTAAAAAGATATACGCTTCCAAATTGGTAAAATGTGTCCCCTCCTCTAACTTCTATAATAATGGAGTGAAAAATAAATAAAAAAATACATTGATTTTATCAAATCAATATAATCTCAAAGATATATAAAATCAATGTTTCCCAGGCAAAAACTTGCCACGCAAACTATTGCGTGGTAAGATTTTATAAATTTTTATAAATGCCAAATTTAAAAGATAGCCTATATGAATGTTGCCATATAACCTCCTCTATCTTCCAGTGAAAGTCCCACGAAATATGTTTCAGCTGTTTATTACACATTAGCCTTGACAAACAGAAATACAGAAATGTGAATAAAGTTTATTTGAATTTTAATAACCTGTAAATTTCACTTAACATAATAGTGATTCATATGATGAATGGTGATGATGAAAAAAGAAAAAGAAAATGTAGGTATGCAACGTGTAATTTAAAGGGTATATACCTACATACCGAGTGCATGGCTTCTTTGGATGTTAACAAACGATATGACAAGAGTTTGGTAATCCTATGTCTTCATGTGTGGAACTAATTAGAAATGTCAATACCCAGAGACCGAATTTTTCAAATTAAGAAGAACGAAGAGAATTATCGTTTTATTGGCAAGGGACGTGGAAAATTATGACCCTCATAGTGATGTGACACGTTTGTTATTATTGGTATTCAAGAAACATATGAAACCGATAATTTGAGGTTAATTCTGTGAGTCACTTATTTTGAGCTGAAACTTTGCATAGAGACTCCATACCAGATGTTGTCTTCAGTCCTTTTGGATAGATATGGGGTTTCCGTTACACGTTGCATAGATGTTCTTAGAGTTTTTGAAACATGTGTGACATCTTCTTTCTAATTATAAAGATCGCTCAATATCATGTAGTAACGTTGGCATACGACTGAGACTTTTTGAAGACTTTTCGAGGTTTAGTTATTCAAGATCGTATCTTGAATAACTAAACCTCGAAAAGTCTTCATAAAATGTCTTTATTAATTTAACAATCAAACATTGCTCTTGCTATTTTAAACGATATTCTTTATTCAAACATTAATTTTTGGGAAAAATAAAACATATTATGTCATATTATGTGTTAATCAACCAAATAATTATTTATTTACCTATGGGAAATATGAGGGGATATGGGTAATATGAGTTCTTTTAGCGTTTAAAATAGCAAAGGCAATGTTTGATTGTTAAATTAATAAAGACATTTTACGAAGATTTTTCGAGATTTAGTTATTCGATATTGCATGGCTACGGTGTTCAGTTATTCTTGGTTGTGTGCATTCGTTGTTAAGTGTTTCGAATAGGTGATATTAGAGATTTAGTTATTCGAGATCCCATGGCTACGGCGTTAGATTTTTCGTGGTAGCGTGCATTCGTTGCTAAGTGTTTCCTATTCGTGAAATTACGGGGACGTGTTTTTCGGTGCTTCATTTTCGAAATCACGTATCCACACCCCATGGTCTCTAGCAATTAGTAACAATATAGATAATCTTGAAATAGCAGATTTGATTTTTTGATCGATTGTCTGTGACGTTATACAGGAATTACTCAATTTTAGTTGCCCGCCTACACCTACAAGTATCTCACAGAACGTATATGTTTAATCGGTTATGCCTAAGTGGATTTGTTATTCAATGTAAGCCTTCTATGTTCATATTAACTTTTGTAAATAATCAATACGATTATGTTTTTGGTAAGAAGAGTTCGAGGCTAAATAGCACGGGCCGCACGGGTCAAAAGTTCAGCAACAATCGACAAGGCCGATCCGTGGATAAGTGACCATCTTCACATATCGAGAAAGCATGTTGAGCAGCTGATCCTGGCAGTCAGGTGTATTCCTTTGACAGAAGTTTAAATAGGCAGTCATACTACGTAAGATACTGTTACTTAGATGCATCTGGGTAGACTCGAAGCTGATCCCACCATAGTTAAGAAAAGGCTAAGCGGATAACGGGTCGATACTCTATACTACTATACTAATTCGAGATAACGAGACTTTTAAGATAGTATGTTTATATACACAAACATACTATTATTTGTAAATAAATTTTCAGTTATTTAACTCCTATAATTTTTACATTACCAATCAAATCTTTATCATTAAAAATCTTAAAAGTCTCGTTATATCGAATTAGTCATTTTCATGTTATGACACTTTTTTTGCCGGGCAGCGGTATGTAGGTCGTATTGATGAGCAAAGCGTACCTTGAGCGATAAAAACATTTTCAGAATAAAAAAATGGGTAAAATCATATGCCATGTATTATTCATTTCGTTCCGAAAACCGAGCCACTCCAAATGCTTCTTTCACCAAATTTTCAGGCCAAATAATTCACTGTAGCATATCACAAAATCCGTCCTCTTGATATTCCCGTCACCTCTGCCACAGCACGGCACGAACCTTGAATATTTGACGTAAAGTGACCGTACCGATCTGCTACATAATCTTCACAGAGCTAACATCTCATAAATATGCGAACTCGTCTACCCTGCCTGTATTGGTTCCTGAATAAAATCTCAAAGAATTTTGCGCTTCATCGACTTTCACTTATACGATATGCATTTTATGATTTTCAAACTACTCACTAGTGCATAAAAAAAATCTACTGAGACTTTTAAACTGCCGCGGAATGACTTCGCAGCTTTTCAAACTTAGTGAAAATTCCAAATTGCTATCTCTAAAAATCGCATTCGAACCGTTGTTCCACATGAAGGGAATTATGCGATCTTTTCTGAATATTGAAAGCGAGTCGCTTGCGTTAGAATATCGGGTTCAGAACGTGTGAAAAGCTTTCTCGCGTGAAAGAGACATCTGGACCGCCTTAGCTCTTAGCTAAAGTCTGAATGTGCTTGTGAAATAACTTACAGACTTGTAGTTGTCTCCCAGACTTAAGTGAACAGGGCACATTGCTTGCAGAACATGACAGCTGATGTGGTTAAAAGTTCCTCTAGTGGTATCCGTATTTAAGTAAACACTGCATTGGAGGGCCTTTCACGAGATGGTACTATGAACTGGTGAACACTGCAGATATCAGCAGAGGACCGAACAAAGTGGCGACAATTAGGGGATGCCTATGTCTAGCAGTTAACACCTTTCAGTTGAGACGGTGACAATGCTAAATAGATAACATCATAATCTTTTGGAAGCGTACTAGCAAATATTGAAACGATACTCACCTAGTCTATAAGTTTCATACTTTTAAACACAAAGAACTACGAAGAATTACAAAAGGATATAGGTGAATATGTTTTGCTGGATAGCTGTATCTGCATTTAGGTACGCGTACCTGAAATAAGATGATGGTAAAACATGAGCCTATCACCAATAAATAGAAAGGATTCGAATTATCATCACCATAAATACCATCATTAGAAAACATTATTGAATTGAAATTCTTACTACAGCGATCCACGTTTTCGTGTCCAGTCTGTTACAGCAGAGTCCATCAAATAAGGCAGGAAGCAACTGTTGAATCAACATGGATCAACTAGAGCGACAGTATCACTAGCGTCAAAGGATGTCACGCGGTGCGATTGATATTAGGTTTCGAGCAGTTTGATGTTAGGCCGCTTACATGACCTGGAAAAAAGACTTTTTGACGAAGCAGGGAACAGTCGTTTGAGGTGTTTTAATTGCGACTGTGAAAGCATAAAATTAAATGGTTTGAAATATCTCGTAAGAATACAATATTTCACTTAGGTACATGAGAATATTAACAAAAGTTAATTTTCAACTGGTATTAGTGTGGCTTTCATGTGTTTTGTTTCTTTTTTGTAATTATACCCTTACATTGTGAATACATTTGGACAAGATTGACTAAGCCCATAAAATCATTGCTCTTCAAGACGAACGGCGATACGCCATCGTTACGTTATACGTGTTGGACATCCTATCCAAACACACAAAATGTTTTTGGAATTCTTTGTCTGTGTTTCTTGACAGCTACAACTCCTCCAGATTGTAGTTGTCTTTAAGTCAAGAGTGTATAGGCTTCTTTTAGGTGCCGTTTTTCATCTTCAACAACATCATCGCATACCATCAGGTGAGGTGGTGGTAAAACGCGAGCATATTAAAAGTAAATAAAACGGCTTTGTTTACCTGGGGAAAAATCATGTTACGATGACAAGATGCTGGCTCAGCACATTTGCAAACAAGCGCGAAGCATCAAATTCCATGACTAGCGCTTCCCACGGTAACGACGAGTCCCTGGGATTTTTCCAACCTAACATCGGTGAGACTAGACACTCGCGCTCATCGCGTATAGTTTTTTAACGTTAACTATTATTTACTTTTAATTTTGATAATTTTTAAGAACTTTTGTGAAAATTTATTAAACTTTGTCGGTACATTTCCAAAATCATAACAAAAGATACCATTTACAAGCTACATGTTTTGCAAACATGCAATGCTGTACCGTACTGTTTTACTTGCATTATAAATGCGAAAGTTTGTATGTATGGCTGGATGTTTGTTACTCTATTACGTAAAAAATCTTAATGGGTCCGAATAAAATTTGGTATACAACGTGTAATTTAAAGGGTATATTCATCCAAAGAAGCCATGCACGGCTTCTTTGGATGATAACAAACGATATGGCTAGGGTTTTGTAATCCTAAGTCTACGTGTGTAGAACTTATTACAAATTCCAATACACAATACCAGAGACCGAATTTTTCAAATTAAGAAGAACGAAAAGAATTATCGTGTTATTGGCAAGTGACGTGGAAAGTTATTGACCCTCGTAGTGCTGTGACACGTTTGTTATGATTGGTATTCAAGAAATATATGAAACCGATAATTTGGTATCAATTCTTTACACACGTTCTTTACACGTTGTAAAGATAGTTGTATTTTATACATTCTTGTTGAATTCTGTAACTAAGCTAAATATGTTTGTGTATGGAATGTGTTCACGGCAATAGTGTAACGGGAGGAATTTGAACGCGCGACCTCTTAATTATAAGACTGACACCTTAGGCATTAAGCTATTGTCTCTTAAATCCGGCTTTATTCCGGAACTCCCACAAGATCAGGATTTACGCGGAAAAAACTCTCGCATTCAAACGAAGTCACGGGTATAGGTAACGCCAAATAACTTGGCAAGAGTCGTTTAATGCGCAGAAGTCGATTTTTAGGTGTCAGCGGTTATCAGCGGGACGCGGGGTATGACGTAGCGCCGCTACGAGCGCGCGATTGGTGCGTCAGTAGTTCTCGTTGAATTTGCTCCCAAATACACTTGCGTACACGAAAGTTGTACCCTTTGTTTTTGTTACGAGTTGTTGTTTTAAATTTATTTTTTCTTACCCTGATTACAATGCCAGGACCAAATACCGTTTTACGCAGACTATTAAAACGTCAGAAAGAACAGTTTGACACTATAGTTAAGGAAGGTTGAAATTCCGAATTCGTCACTGTCTTTAGGACACTGGGAAAAAGGAAGAATAAAAGGGGTAGCAGTTTTATTAACTAATTGTGCCGACGAGAACATATTATTGTTAATGTTTTTTAAATATTTTTTTTTCACTTTTAAATGTATTTATGTATTATATCTATTTTATTTATAACTAGCTTCTGCCCGCGACTTCGTACGCGTGGGAAGGTTTTCCCGCGCAAATCCTGATCCCGTGGGAATTTCGGGATAAAAAGTAGCCTATGTGTTATTCCAGAATGTCAACTATCTACTTACCAAATTTCATTCACATCCGTTCAGGAGTTTTTGCGTGAAAGAGGAACAAACATCCATCCATCATCACAAACTTTCGCATTTATAATATTAGTAGGATACCGAATTAACGAATGAATTCCTCTTCTTTCTTTAACATTCTTCTGAACAGATATGATTAAAAATAAATGATGGCAATAACCATAGAATAATGGCAAGCAGTAAAACTGACCACTTTTTTCTTCCACTAAGTGCACGATGCGCGGACTTACCCTCACTACGCCAAAACCTTGCTAAGTTATTTGGCGTCATCTATAGAAGGTAGTGTTTTTATATCTGAACATGATTTCTGATAACCCCTAATATTTTTATAATAACTATCCGACCGTAGCTCACACAACGAGGTAAACGACTGAAAGAATCATCCCCTCACCTTATACATATGGGAGGTATCTTAAATGTGCGTGATTAATGTCTATGACCAAGCCAAATTACACCTTCTCATCAATAATCTCTGAGTATCATCGCAGATGGACGTACAGGTGGCAAAACTAGATGGGTTGCCTAACCATAGTAATATTATAAATGCGAAAATCTGTGTGTTTGTCTGTGTGTGTGTTTTTCACGGCTAAACCGCCTCACCGATTTGAATGAATTTCGAAATGAAAATAGTAAAAGATCCAGGCTACATCATACTTTTTAGGGTTCCGTAGCCGAATGGCCAAAAAACGGAAACCTTATAGATTCATCATTTCTGTCTGTCTGTCCATCCGTATGTCACAGTCATTTTATTCCGAAACTATTAGGACTACACAGTTGAAAATTGATAGGTAGATGTATTCTGTGAAACGATTTACGATTTATATGTAAAAAAAATAAACAAACAGGGTCAGCCCCATACTATGTGGAACTAGAACAATATTTTTTTTTCATCAAACCTATATGTGTCATGTATCTATAAACAAGTCTTCAAATTAATGACATTAACACGCGGGTGAAACCATAGGGCTCAGTTAGTTTTATTATACAACCCTAAAAAGGTATAGAATTCAATAGCATATGGAATCACCTTGGACTTACACAACATGATAAATGTATTCACTAGACAGGTCGTTTGTCACGAATTTGTTTCGTTTTTACATTTACACAATTCGTACATGTACGTGTATTATGTTAGACTGAGAATTTATATCGTTTTTTTTTGTTCGGAATAGGCTAGCGTTTTACCACCATCTCACCTGATGGTAAGCGATGATGTGGTCGAAGATGGAGCACGCTTACCTAGAAGTAACCTATTCACTCGTGATTTAAAGACCCCTAGGTTGTAGCTATCTGGAAACACAGACGCCGGCAGGGAATTCCACATCTTAGCCGTACGCACAATGATGGTTTTCCCAAAACGTTTTGTGCGTATGGGTGGAATGTCCATCATGTAACGATGGCGCATCGGCGTTTGTCTTGTAGTCCAATGATGGAACAGGCTTGATTGAAATAGATTGTGTAATTCCATCGCACACTCCCCGAAATGTAACCGATAGAAAACCGATAGACTAGCAACTCGTCGTCGATTTATTGTAAAACGAATCAAGACTAATTTAAACATAAGTAAGTCTAGAGATTTTTTTTGGTGTTTCTTCTCAGAGTAGTCAATTAAGAAACACTGAACTCATCTAGGTAAACTTAAAACGCAAAAACACATGACGTGCAAAAATATTATTTAGAACCAATTTACAAAAAATAAAAGATATTTATTCAAATAAAGTAGGTATATACAGGTGAAAATAGAAAGAAGTTATAGGGCATCGAAAAATTCGTCAATATCGCTATCAATGGGAAAAGTGCCCAGAACACTGGCCGTATTGCCACGTTGAATGGCAATGCTGATTCTCTGTCCATTGAAAAGGCCAGCTCTCTGGTCACTTTTGGAGTCAACTAATGGTTTACCGATGTCACGAAAGAGTTGATGCGCACTCGGGCTCCATGGTCAAAAATATTTCATTTCATATATTTTTCTCGTCCTCCTCATCATCCTCTTTATGAGTCATGGGGCTCAATCCTACTCTTTATGTGAGGGAACGGGCCCTAATCCTCCATGTGGGCCCAGTATGGGCTGGTGGATATCACACGTCTTCAGATTTTTTTGACCTTAGGTCATTGTTTCGTCCAACGTGAAACAGAACGCACCTTTTTGGTTGGCAACATTATTATCTATTGTCTTTGATTTTTTTTCCACTTGACATATAATTTTCCTTGCAAAAGCAACAACCTTGTTTGTTGAGATCGAGAAATTTATTGTAATTAAAATCCTGTTGAATCTATGCGGTTAAAGGACAAATCGGAGGTGATTAGTGATTAGTTGAACTCTAGAATCCCGAATTGAGTGGAAACCTGGGATATTTTGGACAATAACGCCTGATGACGCCAGACCGTATGGCACGGGAAATTGTTGAAAGTACTTGTGAATTGGTGATAAATAGCTGCTCCAATCTGGTGCGAAGTTTGTGCTACATCCCGGCCCGGACCACACATTGAAGCTTGCGTCCCTTGTGACCGCCGTGACACCACTTCACAACATTACACAATCATACACACTAACACATATCGCACGGTCGTGATCTACCAAGGTCGCACGCTGTCGTCAACCAGCCACAGGTAAGTGTGCATGTTAGAATATCTAATTGTGTAAAGTTTAATTATGTATTGGTAAGGCCGGAGAGCCTATTGTTTGTTTGCAAGCAACGGTAAGGCTCCACGTACCGTGGACTGTTCGACCATACCAGTTACCGTTGGCTGGCTTATTAAAGGATCGAACAGTCATGTCGGTTCTATCACGATGGTTTCTTTACCGTTTGTAGAGCAGTGGAGATGATAGAAATCACACTGGATTTATAACTTGGAAGACACGCTTGTACCCACTCAGCCCACACTGCGCTCAAATCATTGTTTAAAGTACTATAGCAACTCTGTCTGTTGGTTAATAATGTTTTTAATTCGAAACGTTGGCAGGAGCTAGTCAGAAAAAACATCTAAACGTTCTTGTATTAAAAACTTAGAATAATAGATAGAAATCGCGTTGAAAAACATTTTTAAGCAATATATATTTTACTAGCTTGTTCTAGCGGCTTCGCCCGCGTGGGAAGTTTTTCCCGTGTAAATCCCGATCCCGTGGGAATTTTGTAAAATCCTTTCTTAGCAGATGCCTACGTCATAACATCTACCTGCTTGCCAAATTTCAGCCTGATCTGTCCAGTGGTTTGGGCTGCGCGTTGATAGATCACTATGTCAGTCAGTCAGTCAGTCACCTTTGAGTTATATACATTTAGATTATTATTGTTACTTTGTAGTACTGATTTATTAGTTAATTTTTTACGGTAATAACACGGTAATGGCAGCTGAGTCTCATAATAAGACATTTTTTGCTTAAAATCTTAAGTCAGGCTTTGCTCCAATAATTAATTACTTAATATAAGAAATATTGGGTATGGAAATAAAACATTATGAATTTGCTGCATTATTTACCCAAGTTTTCAGACTCTTTAACAATTCAGATCCAATTGAGTTTATGAATATGTTGTCATTCAACTTACACGTTGCTACTAGCATGTAACATAGGAATTTCTTGTAACACTCCCACTTCCTAGGATTGCCAATAAATCTGACATACTCCTTAACATATTGGTAGTCACATCTACGCACTCCGTCACGATCTTGACACGGTATTAAGCTCCTACTAATAATCTTAGGCATTTGACACGTGTTGAGTTTATAGATGACTTGCTGCAAGGTCAAGATTTGGAAAGATATGTATTTGTCATTCTTTTACATGTATATCACAGAGTTATACGTATAAAAGAATGACAAGGATTGCGCAGTAGTTAAGCGACTGGCTGTAGCGCTGCGTGTCGCGGGTTCGATACTTGCACCTGAAGAAATGGCCTAAACCACCCCGGTGATCACCAGCACATAGAAAGGATGGAAGGAATGGCCTAAAATATAGTGGTTTCGAGTCTATAAAATGCAACCATGATTAAAAATAATTGCTAACGTGGAGAAGTTATGATGTTTTTTTTAAAGGTCTCGTTAAAAGTCTCTTAAGGCAAATAAAAAGAGAACGATGATTTGATCATGGAAGTCAGGTCGCAGGCCTGCGGGCTGCGAGCAATGAGTAGCTCACCGCCCGACAGATACCAGGCCCGTGTAGACGGCGCCGAGTGTTCCACGCGCGCCTCATCAAGTGTCAGCAACATTGTCGGGACCCACTAGATAGCTGTTGCCTGCCGAGGTTGCAAAATTGTTCGAAAGAGTTACCGCCGCCTCTGAACAGGGGCAAATGACGGAACACGAAAATTCTGAGATACCCTCTCGGTTTCGCTCAAATCGGGAGGCAATCTCTGGATGATTTCCCATCCTTAATAAGTGGAAGTAAGGTCGATGTCTGAAATACAGAACCAGTTCAATGGCGATGCTTGGAGAAGCCGATTTTCAACTGGGGATGTCTTTTGACTAACATGATGAAAATAATAATCGCCCTTTACATAGCCACTGCACAATTTAGGATTTTAGATTTTAAAGTCACGATTTTCTCTTAACCTTTACGAGTTGATGGTCAAATTCTTCCTGTAAAATATGTAGTTGCCTGTACAGTTCTAATATTGGCTTTGTTTAATTTTTTTTTTTTAATTAAGTGGTCGTGAACGATGGGCATGATAGGGACATATTCTGTAAGAAGGTTTTACACCGGAATCACGTTTGTGGTGGCTCAGTAACTCATACTCAAAGTCACGATACCTATAATTATTTATTAATTTATTTATTTACACACTTTGCACGTCTCGACCTTCAAGGTTAAACAACGCTTACCGAGGTTGGTCTAAGGATCGGTGACCATCTAAACATATCGAAATTCCTCCATGCCACGGAAAGTAAGTTAACAAAATGTATCTTCTCGTTCAGGCCGCGTCGGTCAGTGATGGTCGACAAGTAGACTTGCCGTTCGGGCCGCGTCGGTCAGTGCTGCCCGGCGTTTAATATCTCCATAATTAATTAATTAATGACCAAAGTTGACTTTTGTTAATGAAAACATACATTTGGATATTAGATATCAGTATCTAATTTTTTTTTTGAGGTTGGCTTCCCTTTTTACCAACAATTAAAAAAACATTTCGTCTAAATTTGGATAGAACTGTGATTTTTGCTTGGCCTAAAGGGAACGCTCACTGTCGGTCAGCACTGACCGCGTTGACATTCAACGTGTTAAGCTGTTGGTCTCGACTGTGACTTGTGCGTCTTTGACAGTCGTTACGGGTAATCAAAAGTCCGAAAATTAGACACTATTCTTGTTAAGGGGTTCGTGTTACCTTTTACTGGGTTGTGTTGTAAAACACTAGTACTCAGCTGCAACTGGTTAGACTGGAAACCAACCCCAATATCGTAAGGATAAGGTAAAACAGATGACTAATATTGGTTAATACTCTTACACGGAGTCTTTACTAAAGCTTTGGTTTCCTAGGATAGCGGTGCCGTCATATAGCGGCCGTAATACAGCGGTGAATGACGTCACTAGAACGTTGTCTGTGTAAACAAAATGGCGCAGTTTCCTAGAGAGCGGTAACTGACACCGTAACGTCAAAAAGCGGTGCCGCCATTTGCATGACGGCCGTCTTGTCGGTGTCAGATGGTTTCGTGAACGTTTCATTGATAGCGATGAAGCAGACTGTGTTAAAATGGCCGTGGAACTTTCCACATGTCGTCACCGTAAAGACGGCCGCCTTTTTGCGTCCGTAATATTACGGCCGCTATATGACAGCACCGCTTTCCTAGAAAACCAAAGCTTTACATATTATGCTCAAGCAAACACGCACACGCACACATACATACACACACATATACACATTCTCATACATACACTCTTTGTTAGTAATTAGTTCTTAAAACTAAATTCTCTTTAATATTTAATTTAGATTTATATTTCAACTATTTTTAATTGGTTTCTGTTAATAAAATTATTTATATCCGGTAACATAATTATTATATAATTGGCTGACTGACACAGTCTACTTGAGCCAGGTTATTGCTGTATATTTTGGATTATATAATTCGCAACTACCTCTTAAGATACAGGATAACTCCTAGCTTAAGAGGTAGAATTAAAATGTATTTTTGTAAATGATCTGTGTAAATAAATGTCTTATTATTATTTAAGAAAGATTATCTTTGGACTCGACTCAAGGTCGGAAATTTGAAGCAGGTACGGGTCTAAGCCAAGTATTCTGCTTCCGTTTGTATGGTGTAGGTTGAGTGTGTAGTTTGCGTGTCTATAGTGTCAGGAGAGTGTTGATAAATCAGTGATGTCGGGTTTAAGCAGCAGCGAAAGGAGCAGGTGTCTAATATAATCGATTTTTGTAGAGGTATATATGTCTTTGGGTGAAGATCTAACATTTTCAAGGCGGTATGAAGTGTTTTTGGTATGATACCGGTTGAGAAAATAATTATGGGTACTATCTTGATTGTTTCTTGGTGCCACATTTTTTTGATCTCGTCTGCTAAAGGTAGGGTAAACAGTACAATGATTGGCATTCTAAGATGATCTTCAACATAATGTAGTGACTTCTATGTTATAATAATAATTTTAATATATCTAATGTTTGCCAGATATAAGGTACATAAACGTAAATTATAATGAAACACTGGTATTTTAAAAAAATAGCTTTATTGCTTAAAAAGTAACATTAAACTTAATTCTATGTTATTGCACAATCATTGGCACTGAAATATAATTATTGGCACAGTGAATTTGGTATAACGATTGGCACTAATATCTACCAATGTAGGCACACCTTGCTGTCGCGAAAAAAGGTGAACCTACGTACATAAATAATTTATCCCATCCATGGTCCATTTATAAACTCGCCTACCTAATCATCTTCTAATACTTTTAATAGTTCTACATTTGTCATTGGTCTCAATCTATTTTCTTTAACTTTTATCTTATCTTTTCTGGTTTCCCTTGAATCTCTGAAATTTGCAGGTTCATCTAAAATAGGTCCTTTCTTTAATTGTTTTTTGACCAATTGTACTTGTTCCGATTCTTTAAGGCTTCTTTCATTTTCAGCTTCAACTGCATCTAAAATTGGTCTGTTTTTTATTTCCTTTAGGGTAGTAATATTTGCAGGTTTAACTACGATCATAGGTTCTATTTTTAATTCCCTTGTATATCCTCTTTCTTTTTCAATATCACTTGAGATTCTATTTGCAGCTTTAATCAAGACGTTTGATTGGATTACAATTTTTGGTTTGGTTTACTTTTCTTAATTAACTTTAAATTTTTGGTTTTGTTCTTTTTATTTATAGTTTCAGCTTGTTTTTTCCTTGAGTAATTGTTTCTCTTCGGCTTTCTCTAGTCTTTATATTCGTTTGTTCTCCTTTTCTTATATCTCTTTCACCTTTTTTTGTTGTTTTTCTAGTTCTACAGCTTCCCAATCTTTACTAGTCAAAACAAAAGAGCAATGTTCTGTACCAGCTCTTTGTGTTTTAATTGGATCTTCAGTAATTTTAAAAAATCATTTATATTTTGTGCCTTTGTAGGGACTTACACTTTAACGACTGGTGGATGGAATAGGTATTAAATTTATTGGCGTTATACAGGATGCTAAAGGTAATTTTTCAACCACCTGATGCTGAAGTTCAACATGCTCTCCACCTATTTCGTGTCCTGAGGTTTCTGAATAATCGATAACCATCGTGTTTGTTTTAGAAATGCCAGTGTCTTCGGATTGAGGTTCATGGGACAGTTCTGGTTCATTTAGCAAAAGTTCTACTTCTGTTGGCATTGTCGTTCGTAAAGGCTGCCATTTTATTCAAATCTGAACCATCATTGTTTTGTTCATTTAAATTGCTCCTGTCCTTGTGTTGTATTAGTTCCATAGAAGTTGTTTCTATTATTTGCGACAATGGCTCTTGTATTGAAATTTTTGGTACGAGATATTTATACAAGTCATGAAGCTTTTTAGCTTCTATTGATTTACCTACCATCTGATTCTTCATCTTTCTGACTAGCTGTGGTCCAACAATTTCTTCAAATGTCTGATTGTTAAGACTTGTAGAACAGTTGTCATCCAAAATTTCTTGTCCTGGTTTAGAGGGCATTAAACATTTTGTAGTCCACTTGATCTGGATTAAATGGGCATAAACCACAAGCTTCAAAACCATTCTTTAACGTCATCTTGTTTAATTTGGGTAAAAGCTTCTCCAATATAGGAGCAACATCTGTTTTTAGTAAGGATTTGGTTAAGTTATCTGTACGCCATTCTAGGACTGCTTTACGCCACATTACTTTTATTGGGCGAAACGCCGCTACGTCTGCTTGTTGCAAAATCCTTGTCGTTTTAGGGTATAGAGCTATAAGTATTATACCAAGATTTTGAGAAAGTTGAGTAAGCTGAAGTGGTATGTGATTTTTATGCCCATCCAAAAAAAGAATTACTGGAAAAGTGATATTCCTCTTCATTAGCGCTGGATGCAGAACATTCTGTATGTACTGGATGAAAAGCTTGGCCTTCATCCATCCATTATCTGACAAGCCAATGCCCCACTCGCTAGGCACAGACTTTTGAATCTCAGGTCGCATTCTCTTTAAGGGGTAAATAATCATAGGAGGTATTGTTACACCATCCGCCGAAAATGTAAACATTACGGTAACATATGATTTAGACTGAGCGTGATCTACCTCATACACATTTTTGGTTCCCCTTAAAGCGATAACTTTAGTATTCTTTGGGCATAAAATAAAATTAGTTTCATCCCCATTGTAAACTCTAGATGGATCACTCAAAATGTTAAAAAGATCATTTTCTTTCAGATATTCTTCTACTTGTTTAAACCAATTTCTAATTTGTTTCTCTGACAACTTTGAGCTTGCTGAAGTTACAGCCTCTGATGTTCGTATAGAAGGATCAGGATGCCTCTTCAAAAATAATTTATACCATCCATCGCCTGGTGTATTATCTATAAAACTGTTTGGTCCGGGATGTTCATCCAAATACAGTTTGACACTCTTTATCACATCCTCTTTACGCCGTGGAAATCCTTTTCTACAAGCTGAAATTATCCATTTAACTATCTCTTTTTCTTCTGCATCAGTCAGAACTGTATCTAGACCAGGTCGACTTTTAACAAATAAGTTGGATAGGTGAAACTGCAAAATTGCCCGTGGGAAATTAAATTTATTTGCAGCAGTTTTCTTACCTATTCCATTTTTTATGGCTTGCAAGGCTTTTTCTACATCTTCTTCTGTATATGCTTTTGAATATTTTTTTTCAACAGTAACCTTCGGCATCTTAAAACCGTCTAGGTAACTGAAAGTGATGAAAAGAAGAGGAAACCTAAGGTGGGTATAGTCATTGGCACAAAAAAAAATATATAATGATTGGCAGTGCCAAGAATTTGAATAGAAGCGAAATCAACCTTATTTAGCAACCCAATATGGTCTATTTTGATAAAAATGTAATTTAACTAAGAAATATAAAACATGCCACCAAAAAAAGAAAAGTACAATCATTGGCAAAAAAAAATATAGTGATTGGCACCAATGAAATGACCGGTACGCTTATTTTTTAACACTGAAAACAATAAAAATAGCAAGATCTACCCTAATTTAACAATATCAAATATAAATTGACGTAGAAACTTACACAAAAATCACTTTTTCACGTGCACTTCTATCCTCCAGTACTACACTTTTTGCAATAAAATCAACACGATCACGACATCTTGATTTCCGTTAAAACTCACAAACAGCTTTGAAATAAAAATGGCTGACAACAGTGTTGCCACTATGGAAGATTAGATATTCTACCCAATAAGGTATTGCAACCGTAAATAAACAGAAATTTTCTCTTATTATCTAGATTTTTATATCAAAGTGCCAATCACTGGGGGGGTGCCAACAATAGTATGGTTTACTGTATTTTTTATTAATATTATTGTTCTTTAGATGATGACTAACATTATAATGTTTGTAAAAGATCACGAAGCTATTGAGCTTAGTGATCTTTTACTACCAATACATAAGAGAAAAGCACCTCCATAAAATCGCGACCAATCCTACATGTGTGGCCCCCCTACGTTCGATCTGTACAGTAATCGAATGCCTCAGGTCTGTGATGGCAGCCGTTTGGGGTTCCATTGTATAGCCAATAGATCGCTAGCAATTGAACGTCTAACAGAGCCAGTGAACGAGCCGTGTCTTTGTAACAGCCCGCTTCCTTGTCAAGTTGCTTTTGTACGACAATTCTATTTTTATTTTATTGTAGGTACTTTGTTGCACGTATTGGATGTTTATGTAGAACTTATAAGTAATGTTAACAGTTATTTTTTAGGATCGCTATTTATTGTCCGTCCGACCGTCAAGATATTTTTTAAAGCAAACTATTATTGTGGTAGTGTTCACATTACTAGCAATATAGTTGTTAAAAAAAGCAATGTTGTTCGCTGACAAATTAAAATACACACAAATTAAAATAGTACGTTATGACAGTACGTCGAGGGACGGGCCACTTATTTTTAAGAGTACATCGTCTCAATTAATTGAATTTTATTTTATTTTATTTATTAATTCAGTTAAAAGCTATTTCTAATGAACCCACTCTTGACCTTGGTCACGCTCACGGTCAGCGGTAGATGAGGTCTACGATTAAAAGAGCAAGCCCAGAAAAATATTTTTCATCCCCCCATCTCGGAAAGAGTATTTTTGCTCTTCGATATCTGAGTGCAAAAGCCGTTTTTATCCGCTAGAGGATAAAGTAAATTGAATTTAGAACATCGTGTGTACTAAGTTTGTGAATTCAAAACATCATTAAACCTATTTACTTCTACCTCCATGGGGCCGAATTTATCATACAAATTTATTTAATTTGGTAAAAACTCAGACTCTGGAACCTTCTTGGTGTACTTACTTTTTTTTAAATTTGCTTTGCGCGCCATTTTTTTGTTGCATTTAGTAATTTCCTCGCTGAGGTGGGATGAAAAGTTACGTGTTGCACTCGAGTGCAAAGATTTTTCACCTCGTGCCCTTTTGATTCCCTCGCTAACGCTCAGGATTCTAATGTTTGAATCACTCGCTGCACTCGTGATTCAATTTTAGAATCCTTCGGTTGCTCGGTCATCAAAATTGAGCACGCGGTTAAAAAGCAACTTTGCAATCTTGTATAACAAATAACTATTATTATCTTTACGGCAATACCCGATGTGATAATGTAGAAAAAAAAATCGGTTCAATTAACACGGTAAATTAACTCAATACAAGTCAATTAACATACGTATTGAATATTGTGTGTATAATACGCAAAGTTTTATCAGAATCGAAAACATGTTCATTTGGGACACACACATGCACATAATACAGAAACAAATATAGGGAAACTTCATATGCTTGGTACAAGGGTACCCCCCCCTATTTTTCAGGGAGAAAATCATCAAAATACTCCGCCTGCTCTAGGTCAAGCAGAAGGGAGTATCAGAATTTACTGATTAAAAACCCACTCTGTTCCGTCTATTGCTCATGGGTTCCGAGGCCGCGGTATTTCGTTACAACATTCCCTCAACCCCGGCAGTACAGACCCCCTCTTTTCCGTTTGTAGGCTTTATGCAATTTATGCATATGCAAGGAGACTCCACAGAAATATATTAGTAAGAGTAAATATGCAGGTGCTTGCTAACAGAAATATTTCTCTTTGATATCAAACGTTTATTCCATTAAGCACAAACATCGTACTAACAGGTGGACATCAAATGCATATTAGTTCACGTTTACAGTTACAATTAACTATGTCTTGCTTTGGTTCGCATAATAACGATGTTCGCGGAATTCAGAGAGATAACTTTTGTTGCATCTACTGTAATTCCTTGTGTTCATGTATATCAATTTATTTAGTACATAGAGGACTTACTCGTCATAATAGAAGCTACACAAAATAAAATAAAAGTAGCTAGAAAGCCTATTAAAACGTTAAGACTTATAAACGAATTTAAGAAAAACATAATCCTCCTCCTTGCTTCGCTGCAGTCGGGTAAAAAATTGGCCAAGGGCGAGTCAGACTCGCCCATGAAGGGTTCCGTAGTAATTACGGTTTTTCATAGTATTTGTATGAATTATAAAGTTTATTTGCGGTTTTAGAAAATATGCTATATCGCAAAAATTGCTGACCTGATCTCATGCAAACCAATTTTTGTTGAAATTTTAGATTAATATCAGCATATTTTTTTTTTATTTTTCCCTCCATTATTATAGAAGTTAGAGGGAGGTGGACACATTTTTCCACTTGGGAAGCGTAAATCTTTTAAACAATTGACTTGACGTAAAAGTGGTTTTAGAAAACTCAGTGTCATTCTTAAAGACCTTTCTATAGGTAACACACATTCATAGGTTTCATGAAAAAAATATTTTCCGTTTCAGTTCCATGTATGAGGAGCCCCCCTTAATTTTTAATATTTTTTTTTAAAACGGAAAGCGGTTCACAGTATACATTTACCTACCAAGTTTCATGTGTAAAGTCCTAATAGTTTCGGAATAAAATGGCTGTGACATACGGACGGACGGACGGACAGACAGACAGACATGACGAAACTATAAGGCTTCCGTTTTTTGCCATTCGGCTACGGAGCCCTAAAAATAAGCTTCTATACCACGTTAAGCTCGTGGCTAAGTAAAAGTAGCAACTCGAGTCCATTTTCATGGTAAAGCAACGCTTGAAGAGGTCGTTTGATGAATGGGTAGCCATCTTAATAAATTGATATTTTTCTATGCCTTGGAAAGCAGATTTAGCCCTTGTACATCTTTGACCGTCGTTGCGGGTAGACATACCAGTCTTGCAAAGGCTCCATGTAAATAAACTATAAAAACATAAAAAAGAAATTAAACCGACTTCAAAACAAACAAAACCACTTCTGCACTGCAAAGCGAAAAATAACCTTATACAGAGTTGATACGACCAAGGGGCTTTCCTTTAAACTGCGTATACTAGGTACCATTTTCAAGCTTTGTACCAAAAATCAATTAAACAGGAGAAGTAGTTTAGTCGCAAATGATTTTGATGAGATGCACCTTAAAGTGATAAATCTGACCAAGACAAGAGATAACACACGCCGCGCTACGTTGCCACTTTGTTACCTAGGTATTTAAGGTCAGTCACATTTATTTACAAAGCGTGGTTGCGTTTTACTCTGATTTGTAAGCTATTTAGATTGTTTGAAAAAAAAAATGGTTCTTTTTATTTTTTCAACCGACGACAAAAAGAGGAGGTTATCAATTCGACGCGTATTTTTTTTTATTTTTTTAATGTATGATCATCGAGTACTCGAAGACGGCTGAACCGATTTGGAAAATTCTTTTTTGTTCGAATGGGTATATTTCGAAATTGGTCCCATTATCACCAAAGTCAGAATCTGATGACGGGATCCTGGAGAAATCGAGGGAACTCTTCAAATATTATAGGCACACTTATGGCGTTTTGGGTATTTCTTATTGTAACTTGTGCAGTTGCTCTTAAAAAGTACCATTTGGGGAAGTGGAACTGATGATGAAGACCACAGATGGCCGCCGAAACTACTCAATAATAAGTATTGAGTGGATTGCGATTGAATTACTTGAATATGGATGTTAAGCACTTTATGCTCCTAACAATGCATATGGTGATGTAGAGCTGATGGTGAAGTACCAGGAGAACTCCTCAACAATTAACGGCCCAGCATTGGGAAAAGCAATATTTTGTAAAAGGTTAGAAGTACCTAGTTGACATTTAGGCTCTTGTAACTAGGTAAATTAAAAATCATCCGACTAAAGACTGAAATAAAAACTTTTTAACAAATAATTAAACCGACTCCCAAAAAACACTGCAAAGTGAAAAATAACTTTAATTTCGGAAGTCGGTGCCAAAAACGAAAAAACAAAACTAAAGACACCGACTACCGAAATTAAAGTTATTTTTCACTTTGCAGTGTTTTTTGAGAGTCGGTTTAATTTTTTGTTAAAAAGATTTTATAACTCTATCGAATTAACACTAAACACGTATAGTATACGTAGTGAAATTTAATGCTCCTCTGTCGTATCAACTCTGTATATTGTTTCATTGGATGTCTAATTCCGTTTCAAATAAGGGCTCCGTATCTACTCACATGAGTGAAGTCGGTGCCAAGCCAATTGATAATTTTGATAGGCTAAGTACGCCGCATTCTGTGGCACGCCCGAGGTAATCAAACCTATTCAATTATCTTGGCACCGACTTAAGTCATGTAAGTACATTCTATCCCTTATCTCCGAAGATCTTCATCAGAACCTCATGTGTTATATACTAAAACCTTCCTTGTAAAATATACTTTCAAACAACGAAAACGCGATCGCAATCGGATCAGAAGTTTTTGAGAAAATCACGGATTTGCAAACATACATACATACATACTGGTCGAATAAAGAACCTCCTTTTTTGAAGTCGGTTAAAAATAGCGCTACTTAGCTGTTAGTATTTGGTTACACTGGAAGCCGACCCTAATGCTGGCTCTTCACGTTGGCCAATATACAACAACAACAAAATACAACCCAAGATGCACAAACACCCCCTTTACACGTTGGCCAATAGGCATTGGCCACAGCATTCGCCACTGTGTTGGCCAATGTGAAGAGCCGGCTTAATATAGTGTGGAAATGGCTAGGTACAGGCAGACATAATTATAATCTATTAAAATTCTTGGTCGTGGAGCTGCGGATGCCTGCATACATGCCCAACGTACGGCATTAAGCCTTTGGTGCATGAAGTGAATAAATAAATACATGCATACGTTTTTGCCGAGTCATGCGAAAATATGTGCTGCATTTTTGTTAAAGAATTTATTTCAGGGTATTTTTTTTATTAACAGAAGTCTTCAAAATATCCCATTGTATCTCTTATCTCTCTCATTTTGGGAATATTTTTCTTTGGAATAATTTTCCAGTGTTTCGCGGATGACACCTATAGTAGAAGCGAGTAATGTCATAAATACATTTCTTTACAATATTATAAACTTTATGTTTGACTTGATATGCCGCTTAAATTGGAATATTTAGAATAGTAAAGCTATATCTACCTACTGTTATTAAAATTAAAGTAAAAATATTTCCATTCAGCGGGTTAATAAAGCCTTTTGGGCACATTCATAGTGGATAGCAATGCGTATGGATGCTTCAATGCCATATGTTATTTGATTTGGATTAGACGACTTGCGTCCATAAACTAAAACATTGTAAAATATGACATAATTATGGGTTTGTATTAAAGTGTACCTATATATAGTTAAATTAGAATTACATGACAGCTAATTAACATAACATCATAAAAAAATAACATCTCGCGAAAGGACGGCGTTCTATATTCCTCCCGCTTCAGATCTGCACAGAAATATTCACTATTATTACCATAATCTGGTAGATAGTAGTGATAAATATGCTAGTAGCCTCCTATCATTCGTTATTTACGGTATTAATACATTCACTATGATAAAACACGGCTGTTACATATTTATGACCTAATAAGAAAGTTATGTAATGGACGTCTTGTTTTCAAGGTTTTTTGACAGTTTCTATTAAGAGTCCTCATCGATTTCAGCCACGCAGCCAAGCTTATCATTGATTAGCCATGTGTGTGAGATATTATAGGTAGTGCACAAATATACAACGTGTAATTTAAACGGTATATACATACCAATTGCACGGCTTCTTTGGATGATAACAAACGATATAGCAAGGGTTTTGTAATCCTATGTCTACATGAGTGGATCTTATTAGAAATTTCAATACATTGACACCAGAGACCGAATTTTTCAAATTAAGAAGGACGAAGTGAATTATCATGTTATTGGCTAGTGACGTGGAAAGTGATGACCCTCATAGTGATGTGACACGTTTGTTCATATTGGTATTCAAGAAACATATGAAACCGATAATTTGGGGTCAATTCAGAGTCACTTATTTTGAGCTGAAACTGTTCATAGAGACCCCATACCAGATGTTGTCTTCAGTCCTTTTGGATAGATATGGGGTTTCCGTTACACGTTGTATAAGAAAAACCTAATAGCACTTTTTGTCTTAACCGGGAAGCGAACCCGAGAGGGTTAGCTTCCCAGGTAAGCGGTAATGGTCTCCCTCTTGGTCAGTAGACCACAGAGGCAGTTACTACAAGGTACTATACTGCTGGCAGGTGGTTGTTTGGGGTCATGGGCTTTCAGAGGTCCACACTCTGAAAGCCCATGACTCCGCCTCTGAGCCTCTGACCTCCCATTAACCCCTCGCACGTCTGGCCGCCCGCCTGTCGAAACGCCCCAAATGAGAAAAAAAAGAAAAATCGGCAATTTATAGCCATTATCATGGTATACATTATACCTTCCTGGCTTCGTTATGAGTTATCTAACTATTTTACCATTCAATAAGCAAATCAAACTGACGGTACCGTTGAAACTTGAGGGGTTAAGTGATCTCAGGGAAGACGGAGGCAGATTGGTCATGTATTGTCGTTCACAGCGAGGCTCAGTGGAAATCAATTTACAGTCTTCCCAGGGAGGTGCTCTGACAGGCTTTGCACCAGGAGCTCCAGAGGGGTCTGCTAAGACCTGGGACTTGTCTTCATATGCTGATGGTGACCACTGGGATGTTTTCAGTGAGGTAAATATCCTATGATCCTCGGTCTTATCCCCGAAGACCGAGTGCCTTTTGAAGGTTTGCTCACAGTAACTAGTTGGTATAGTACTCTATTCATGAGTACCATGAATAAAATACTAAAACTGAATAATCCTTTACCTACCACAATTTTAATCTAAGATTCAACCTTTAGAAAACAGTTATTTGAAAAGTTGAAAGTATTCTCAAAAATTCGGTAAAGACTTAATATGAAGAGGCGCTATATTAGGGATATAACAAAATATTTGTAAAGGATTCTTTAAAAGCTAAATGAGATTGAATCCTGGACATAAAATAAGGTTGTGAAGAAAAATAAGAAGCTAAGCAAATGTGTGTTTAGGTTAGTTGATCGAGATCGACAGGGCAGAGATATCGTTAAATATAATTTGGTTTTTGAGTTACTAGCCATAGTCTTCTCTGGTAGAAATATCACTGAAATAAGTAATCCATTTGTATCCAAATCCCATCTGTATTGGTTATCTACTGGGAAAAGGACATGCCCAGAGATCTGTTCAAATATTTTTGTATTTAATTTATACAACGTGTAATTTAAAGGGTATAAACATACCAACTGCATGACTTCTTTGAATGATAACAAACGATATGGCAAGGGTTTTGTAATCCTAATTCTACGTGTGTAGAACTTATTACAAATACCAATCAAACGATATGGCAAGGGTTTTGTAATCCTAAGTCTACGTGTGTAGAACTTATTACAGACCGGTTAAGTAGACGCACAGCCTTACTGAGCTGATCTACGAGTGGCCCTACCTAAAAAAAAAAACAAATACCAATACACTGATAGTAGAGACCGAATTTTTCAAATTAAGAAGAACGAAGAGAATTATCGTATTATTGGCAAGTGTCGTGGAAAGTTATTGACCCTCGTAGTGCTGTGACACGTTTGTTATGATTGGTATTCAAGAAATATATGAAACCGATAATTTGGTATCAATTCTTTTGAGCTGAAACTGTGCATAGAGACTCCATACCAGATATTGTCTTCAGCCCTTTTGGATAGATATGGGGTTTCCGTTACACATTGCATAATTGGTCATGAACGCCAGAGTATGAGGAGGTCGTGGCTAAATAGTACCAGCACATTGGTCGATCAACGGCCTCGTATAGTCTAAATAAACGAAAAAAGTTACAAATACTGAAAAAGTGTTATTTCAAACTCAAACTCAAAATGTTATATTTCACATAGGCCTACATGGACACTTACAAAACCTCAGCAGTTAGGGCACGGTTCGAAATTGGTCATTTTCTATGGAGAAGAACCGGCAAGAAACTCCACAGTTACTCTTTTCAAATCAAATTATCATTTTTACAATGTGTGGAATTACAAGGAGTGGAATTCCCTGCTGCTGCATAACACAATCTCTCTCTCTAACAGATATTAATATTTTCAGTTTCAGTTCCATGTATGAGGGGCCCCTTAATTTTAAATATATTTCTTTTTTTCTTAAAATTGGCAATCGATTCACAGAATACATCTACTTACCAAGTTTCATGTGTATAGTCCTAATAGTTTCGCAATAAAATGGCTGTGACATACGGACGGACGTACAGACAGACAGACATGACGAAACTATAAGGGTTCCGTTTTTTGCCATTCGGCTACGGAACCCTAATAAAGTAAGGTGGGGTGTGAAGGTTGCTTAATGTTATGAAATTATGCCAATGATATGCCAGTTGCCTCACGATGTCTTCTTTTATCGATAAGAGCAGTGGTTATGATAAAAATTACACCGAGTGCCTGACTGAGTTTGAGGTCAGGACATGCACCTCCCAGATCGAGCCTGTTACCACTGAGCCATCACTGTTCTCGATAGATATCTTCTTCTCCTCAGTCTTATCACTCTTACCAGGTCGTGGTCAGCGTGATATGCTGGAGTGACGGATGTAGCTCGCCTCATGATATCCCGCCATCTCTCCCTATTTGCCGACATTTTGGTGCACTCATGCAAAGGCCCCCCAACCATGGTCTTTACTTGGTCGGTCCAACGCATCGGCGAACATCCACGCCTTCTAATACCCTCTATCTTGCCTTGGATGTCGAAATGTTCGGTACATATAAAACAACAAAACTATTCCCACGCTTTTCGCCATCACTGTAACCTAAACTTAACCTGCGCAATAAAGTTTAAAAAAAGTCTCGCAAGGTACCGTCCTGGGGTACTATTTGTTACAATTACTGGCATCTCGTGCCCATAAGATAAACTACTTAATTAGCGTAAGTACACTCCACACAATTACCTAACTTTGCTATATAATGAGAGTACGTACACAAATTTTTAGTAGCGACCGTTTTGTGGGGCATCGTTGAGCTCGATCGATCGGGCTCTTTGTTCTACCTTGAACTTGATGCGTAAGGAATTGTATGGAAATGAGTGTGTTGGGTTGATACGTTATTTGGTTATTAAATTTGAAAAATTATTACCTATCCAATGAAATTTACGTAAAATTTTCGTTTGAGCTGAGATAATTTTAGTAATTTTTTTTTTGTCATTCTGAATCCTCGTGTCTTGAGATTTCAAATAGGGAATATGAATGACAAAAATATTTATTATGCAACCAGTTTACTATAAAATATACATAATACTACATAACAATGAAAACAGTATGGAATTCGATTGAAAAACTATATTGTAACTTCGTTTGTAATGAAGATAAAAAAAATCGTAATTGTTCACTACGTCTAATAAGTTATTTATAAATTAATAAAATATGCATATTCCATATTAAAAAAAAAAAAAAAATTCTTGTCTCTGCCACTAAAGTTTTAGTAGTAATAGTTAATTATTTGTAAAATGTTTTCTTATGAATAAAAATTTCATGGAAAACGACTTAAAGCTTTTAAACTAATTTCCATTATTTTAATGCATTTAAAACACTGTGTAGTTTTTAAATTATAACGCATGCATTACAAAAATGTTATATCATATATTTAGTGGGAAAATTTTGTTGCATGGTTGGTTGTTGGTACATTAGTCGACCGTTAGATATTACCTACAATTTTTGATTGATTTCTTTAATAAAAAATATGAAAATGCTAAGACTATTATCCTAGTTTACGGAAGCGTTTCTTTTGTTTCTAAAAATAGAACTTCTTACTGCTATTCACCTCATTCATCAGCAAACAAATAGCTCCTATCCTATCTACGTGCAGCCAGGTATCTCATCCCAGTAACCGCAGTGAACATACGTCACTGTTCCGACGTCCCCGCCGCATCACGCGCTCCATTTCACGCGTCAGCCCAATCATATGACAAATCGGACGTGAATGGCTACTGAGGGCAGACGGTTTTTAGATGTCATCTAATTTGGGGAGGTGACTTTGATGAGTTAAATCATTACTTGGTAGGGAATTGGTAGAGCAATATAGTCACTTATTTTTAGACGACTCCAAAAAAGGGGACTTTATAATTATATTGTTATTATTAAAATAAAATAAAAAATCAATGTAGTTAGAATTCACATTACTAACAATCTTGTTAAACCCTTCAAATTAGGTAATTTTTTTTTTATTACTTATGGGCCCAATCTTGACCTCGATCTCGCCTGATGGAAAGCTATAGATGAGGTCTAAGATGGGACGAGCGAGCCCAGAAAATTCCTATTTACTCGTGCTTTAAAGGCTGAAAGGTCATAAGTGGCAGGGAACACAGAAGCCGGCAGAGAATTCCACAACTTGGCTGTGCGCACAATAAAAGTGGAGGAGAAGCGCTTGGTACGACAAGACGGTGTATCAACCTTGCGTCTGGCTTGTGTCTGGAGTGGGTTCACAGCAATAGTGTAATGGGTGGAGTTCGAACCCATTTTTGGTTTCAGCGATTATGTCACTAATTGTGAGGAGCTCGTTACTAAGTAATCCACACACACAGGGGTCGATCTTCAAGGTTAAGCAACCCTTGTCGAGGTCTGTCCATGGATGGGTTCCCATCTTAACATATCGAGATTCCTCCGTGCCTTTAAATGTTAATCATTTAGTCCCGGCTGTCATTTGTACATCTTTTTTGCATATGTGGAACAGGGTGTAAGTCCTACAATCCCATTTCATTTCATTTCATGTCATTTCATTCATTTCATTTCCCATTGACAAGGGAGGTCTAGACAGGTGTTTTGTCCGGTGGGCACAGCCCGATGTTCGTTATCTGGTGATTTCTATGCAGGCTAGTGTGGTGAACTCTGCTTGCGCGACACAGGATTTCTATCATTAGTTTGTATGTTGCGAGAGAGATGTCGCTACAGTATAAAGATTATAAGAATAAATAAATAAATAATAAACAATATTTATAACAATAGTATAAATATTGTAAGTTGTACAATAAATTATATAATAAATAAATAAATAAAATCTTTTATTTACACCTCACATATGAAAAGAAAAAACAACTACAGGCAGTTAGATATACAGTTATAAAATCCAGAAAATCTATCACCAGTCTTGCTAATGGGTGTCATGTTACCGTGGTGTGAATTGTGGAGGTCAGAAAGGCAGTCGCTCCATGTAAGGACGAATGAGGATGATCCGGACGATCCTGTGGTGATTTACATTTAAACAACCACACGCTAAGGGCACTCCCTGTGGAGTACGAGCCTCGGCATAGCGGGGTCGTTGGTGGAGGGCAGCAAAGGGTCAGGCTGGGTCATAATATCATTATTAATGGGCTTATTTATTGCTACTGGCTCAACATCGCGGGCTGGTTCGTTTGGTAAAGGTCGGGGAGGGTTGACGTTACAAGTACGCGGACGTCGCGATGGGCCTCGTCGGCGAGGCTGGAATACGGAACGCGTTTTATTTATGTATTTCTTTAGAGTGCTAGTTTCCTTACTGCTCTCTTGTCGGATTGTGGTGGGATCGTCGGGTTTGTCTAGGACGAGGCGCGGACGACGAACCCGGGAAATTTTTGAGGGTATGTATCGGGCGGCCAATTTGTGTGTTTTTCACAGAGGCGAAGTAACGCACTAAATGGTGTTTCAACATTTGCTTTATAGTTAGGATTTTGAGGTCTACGTGGAGATCCTCGTTCCTCAAGTACCAGGGCGTGCCCGTGGCCTTTCGGAGAATTCGGTTTTGGATAACTTGCATTCTATAGATCTGAGCCGGACTAGCATGAGCAAACACCGGACAGGCGTATATCAGAATAGGGCGCATGCACGTAGTAAAAATGCGTAGTTTACATTCAAGGGAGAGTTTGCTGTGTGCATTCAGCATGCAGTGTAACCTACCGAGAGCGAAAGCGGCTCGCGAGCGAACCGACTTTATATGCTCTCTGATGTTTAGGTTTTGGTCTAGAATCTAGACTAAACTCCTAAGTATTCAGCTCGTTTTTCCCAAGGGATTGGCGTGCCAAACATAGTGATTGGGCGGGGGACACGTACTTATGAAATCTATTTATATAAAAGCGAAATACCACTCACTGATTAATTACGAAATCTTAGAAACTACAAAACTCTCAAATTTTGCATGGAGGTTTCTTTTAATACGTAGATGCTCGCTAAGACGGATTTCGCGAAATTCCCACGTGATCGGGATTTACACAGGAAAAACTTACCCCGCGAACGAAGTGGCGAGCAACTGCTGGTATCTTATAATATGTATTTTTGTAACATAAGTATCGTGATATCGTCAGCAAATAGTTTCCAAACATTGGCTAGTATTTGTGCTACAATCAAAATAGACGTTCACGCACCTATTAAGAGTCTGTTGATTGCCGCGGCAGTGTACTCTAGTGTGTAATGTCAAATGTTACCCTGTGTTTTAGTCCAACGGTCATATTGAACGATTACGTATGTCTAATTGTGTTGGAATGGCTCTATAATTTTCAATTACATACATAAAGGGCTTTGATTGCCTGCGAAACGAAAAATAAAGCGATTCAAACGTCAATTAAAAACAGTTTTGCTCATTTACCTTTCTAATGCTCCATTACTGCACTATCGCTTATTGCCTAGTGAAAATAAGATTCAACGTCAATAGCCCAATGGATAAGGTGTCGGACTTGTGATCGAGAGGTCGCGGGTTCGAACCCCACCTATTGCACTATTGCCGTGAACCCACTCTAGACACTAGCACATTTAGCTTAGTTGGAGGGGTTAACATGATTACTAGTAGTGTGATTTCTACAAAAATTGGCCAAGTGCGAGTCAGACTCACCCATGAAGGGTTTCGTAGTAATTACGCCAAATAACTTTACTTTTTTATAATGTTTGTATGAATTAAAAACGAAATGCTTGGGTCATGGGGCCCGAGTACGCGTCTCCTTTATAAGAAATTATCTCGCCGGCTGATCGATTCCTTGCGTGGCCGGAGGGCTGGCTCGTTCTTTGCCCAAAGAACTTATTCTTTTCATTGCCATACAACGTGACAATGCTGCCAGTCTTCTGGATACGTTTCCAGACGACAGCGATGAGGAGGAGTACTTTGACGCGTTTTTTTTTTTATTTTAATTTTTTTTATACATGTTTAGGTTTAGTAATTATATTAGTTTATTTATAGTTTTTGTTTAAGTATGTAAGATTTTATTTCTTAATTAATTATTACAAAGTTATATTTGCGGTTTGAGAAAATATGCTGTATCTCAAAACTACTGACCCGATCTCATTCAAACCAATTTTTTTGAAAGTTTATATGAAGATCTACAGCATATATTTTTTTAGATTTTTTAACTCCATTATTATAGAAATTAGAGGGCAGTGACACGCATATTACCACTTTGGATACGTATATCTTTTAAACGATTAACTTTCTGAAAAAGTGATTTCAGAAATCTCAATGTCTACTCGTACCACACACGCATAGGTTTCATGAACAAAATATTTTCAGTTTCAGTTCCATGTATGGGGAGCCCCCCTTTATTTTAAATATTTTGTATGTTGTTTTCTTAAAATCGGAAAGCGGTTCACAGAATACATCTACCTACCAAGTTTCACATGTATAGTCCTAATAGTTTTGGAATATAATGGCTGTGATATACGGACGGACAAGCAGACAGACATGATGAAACTATAAGGGTTCGGTTTTTTGCCATTCAGCTACAGAACCCTTACAAAGGCTCACTTTTATCAATATAGGTACAAAAAACACTCAAAAATTTATTTTAGACAACTGTGTGGACAAGAAAGAAATGACAAAGCGTCGACATTTTGTAAGTCCGTCCAACTTGCGACGACATATTTCGTTTAAATATTTTATCTAAATTTGTTTTCAAACTTCACAGACACGATAATGGTTTTAATGTATGTGTCCCTTCTTACTGATGTTCTCATTGAATTTTATGGATTACAAACACTTAGTTTTTATTTGTTTGACGAAAATATAAATAGTTGTTCTTGAAAGTTTTATATATTTTTATGCTGTGGTGTGTTCAACAATTCCGTTGGGAATTTTCGGTGTGATGTATTTTCGTTGTTTCTATTGATATTCTTGGGGTTCCGTACGTTTGCTATAGGTATATATTTGCGTATGTTTTATCTCCTTATTTTTTTTTTTTTAATAAATATACATATCTACTTGATTCTGCCAGCGACTTTGTTCACGTGTGACGGTTTTTCCTCATTAGTCCTGATCCTGTGGAAATTGTAAGATGAAAAGTAACCTTTGTGTTATTTCTATACATCCATCCTAATAACTATGTTAGTAAAAAACAATTAGGTATACACAGACAATTATAAAGGACGTTATAAAACAAAAACAAAATAAACAACTCACATTCACAGGAAAGTTTATCAAGCCCCATGTCTAACATGTAGCTTGATAAACCTATCCATTGTAGGCCCTTCTAGTCTTTCCGCAAAAACTTTCAGAACGCTATTGTTGCTTCCTCTCACTCTGCGTGTTATACACGCGACTTTCTTGCGCATGATTGCATAATAATCATCCGTATGCGTATGCGCGAACATCCCAGTCGCACTACAATAAGGAGGAAGCGAACAGCGCCCTGAAAGCATTATTGTATTGAATTCGTAGGGTGTTGGCAATTTTTTGAGTATTTAGTTAGTTAGCCCACAGGCTGCTAGTGTAAAATGTTTGGGAAAATGCTTTAAAAAGGGTGATTTTAACCGGTAGAGAACAACCAGCAAACCTGCGAGCCAACATATTTCCCCTCACAGCCATCGCCCTGCTCTTCTCTCATCATCTTTAAGATCCTCCGTAACAACATGACCCAAATACCTAAATTGTGTAACCCTCTTTAGAGGTAAACCGTTTAGTTCTATTGGCAGGACAATTGATGGACTTTTATTTCTACCTCTAAAAATAGTTCACTCTTTTAGGATTATACTTTAGACCATGTTGCTCAGCGTAACCTTCACAAATAGCGATATATGACTAACAGTCGTGCGAAACTTCGCTCCAGTAGACTTTATTACGATAAAAACATAACGCTCCTTCTTTTGTAGTCGGGTAGTACAGTTTCGTAATAGTTTCAAGCTTTAAGCTACTTACCATCGAGTCCAGAGCTCAGACTGCAGCAAAAAAGCTGGGAATCCTACACAGGATGAGGCGGTACTTCACGTCTGGACAGCTTCTAAATCTATATAAAGCACAGGTCCATTCCAGCGTGAAGTCATGCAGCCACTTGTGGGATGACTCTGCAAAATACTAACTTGCTGCATTGGACTCGATCGAGCGCAGAGCTAAAAGGCTTATAGGTGACGAGGTGCTAGTGGACAAGCTTCATAGTCTGGCTCATCGGCGAACCGTTGCTTGCCTGTCGGTTTTCTATAGATTGTACTTCGGGGAGTGTGCGCAGGAGCTCCATGACCTGATTCCTCCATCTCCATTTCACTACCGGTCTACCAGACGCACGGCTGGGTACCATCCACACATGTTTGATATACCGTCTTGTCGTACCAAGCGCTTCTCCTCCACATTTGCACATAAGCTGTGGAATTCACTGCCATATGGCAGGGAACACAGAAGCCGGCAGCCTTTCAACCATTGAAGCAAGAGTAATCAGGCATCTTCTGGGCTCGCTCATCACATCGTAGACCTCATCTATCGCTTACCATCAGGTGAGATCGAGGTCAAGAGCGGGCTCATCCGTAATTAAAAAATAAAATCTACTACACCAAATTTCAGCCATATCCACTCAGGACTTTCAAAGATTAGCGCATTTAAACGAACTAACTTCCGCTTTATATTATTAGTATAGATAAGTATAAATATGTATTTGTAGCGCATTAAAACTATCCCCTCGCCACTCTTATTTAAGTACATCTAGTTTATCCAAAAGTTGTCTGGAAGGTATCGCTATCACACTATAAATTGGCCGAGTCTAAATTCTCTTTTAATCGTAAAATGAGAAACCACTACTTAAAAGCCTGTCATTCTTAGTTTGGTTTCCGCAATAATTATAATTATTGTGAGTTCTCTTAGTCAGAAAGATTATTATAAAGCACCGTATTTATTAGTCTATTATTTTAGCATATATACGTATTTTAATATATATATATACAGGGTGTCCCAGAACTCAATGTCAAGCTGAAACGGGGCGACAGGATTGATTGTAAAAATCATGAGAAAAATCAGAAAAAAATCTATCCCATGCAAGATTCAAGATTCAAGATGCAGTTTGAAAATTATGGGCATTTAAGAAAAACCTAAAAATTTGGTCAAAATGTAACCATTTTTCGGTTATTGTGCTTAATTTGTATTATTTTTGTTCAATTAAACTTTAGAACTGTAATCCTAAATAACATTTCTAAGAATCACAGTCAAAAATAATGACACAATTGCCCCAAGTTTCCTAGAATTAAGACATTGTTAAACTATGAATTTAAAATTTTCAAAATTTGTCGTCTTTGAAAGGCCCTCCTTTAAAAAAATTTACTAGAGCGCCTTGGCAAGTGCCACTAAAAATTGGCGCATTTAATCAGCATTGTAAAATGGTACAATACTTGTTAATTTCATACTAAAAAAAACGAGTAAAAAAATAAAAACCTTAAGTAACCCGATTCTTGCTAACCCATTTTACTCAGTTAAAATGTTTTTTAATCGCACAAGCTCTTGGTAGGTTCTTAATTTTACGGCAAAATGATGAGAGAGATGGATAGTGGACATGTTTGCCATGAGTGAGAGAGACCGATAGTGACGCCAATTTTACCAAAGTCAACAAAATTAAGTAAAATTAATAAAATAATGAAAAATCTTGAACTAGTTTAAGTTTATTGGAATAAAAGTCAGATAGGGAAATAACATTTTTTATTACAACAAATGTTCAAATTGTTTACCATCAGCATCAATACACACCCTACATCTTCATAAAAAAGATCTACTTATTAGCCGGGCATATCCTCGAGAGTTGATGTCCTCAGCAGCTTGAGAAATTCGTTCACGCAACTTGGTTACGCTCTCAATGGGCTTTGAATAAACTTTTTCTTTGAGAACGCCCCAATAAAAAAAACCAGGGGATTTAAATCAGGGGACCGGGCTGGCCACGAGATAGTGCCTGAATGCCCAATCCACCTTCCCGAATATTCCTGGTCAAGGAAATCTCTTACTTGCACTGCGTAATGCGCTAGAGTAGAGAACGCCTTGTCGCATTAAGTCCGCCCATGGACCACTATTGTATATAAAGTTTAAATAAATAAATAAATTATTTCTAAATTCACGCAGACGAAGTCGCGGGTAACTATAACGATAACTATTTACGTTCTAATCTCCAAAACTACTGAGCCAAACATTATACGGGACGGTTTTATTTATATTAACGGCTATTATAAATGTCATATAACGATCTGCCCTATAAGTGCCACTTTATTACATCTTGGAAGTAATGCTATAGGGAAAAAGAAATAAGGAAATACCACGGCATATTATGTTAGCAAATGAAGGAGCCATGTATTTTTATGGCATCATCAATAATGGCATTCTTAATTTAGTTAGAGTGTACCCAAATATTGCTTAATTTTATCCAGCGCTGTCTCTTTCAAAGCCTTTGACTGATCGATTCATTCACGATTTAATTAATTTAATAGTAAATGTTTGTTAATTTTAGTATTTCTAGGTCGTCGGATTGTGAATCCGTGAGAATATTATAAATGTGACGCCAATGACAGGAACAGTGAATATTACTTCTAGATAAGCATGCTTCATCTTCCCATCATCCCACACTTTCTTTTTCCAGTCTTTTAATTTCTGTTTATGTGAGTCTTGATTGTTAGAGTGTGATGTGTCTATGTGATTTTTAAGGTTAAGTGGAGTGTAATTTTAATCGTTAATTACTACGGATTTATGGATGAAGCTTGTGTGTGACGTAATATCGGAAACTCGAAACAAAAGATACACAAATGGTAAATTTCCCGTTTTAAGTTCTAATGATACCGTTAGTGACCATGATAGCATAAAAATTAAATCAGAATATGTGTTTAGTCCAACGTGAAATCGAACGCACCTTTTGGTTGGCAACATTATTCTATAGTCTTTGACTTTTTTTCACTTTGACGTTTCCGTTCTTGCTAAAACTAACCACCGCTTGGGAGATTGAGTTTTTATTGATTATAGTTGGAAATCCAATTGGATCTCACGTGGTATTAGCAGATTGATTGTGAACAGTGTTTAATTGAACTTTAGAATCCCGAATTGACGAAAACCCAGGGATATTTCTCGGAAGTTATCGCCGGTTTGTCGCCACCCGCGTGGCACGCGCATTTGTTGGAAAAAAGTAGTGATAAATAGCTTCAATCCGGTGCGAGTTTGGGCTGTGATGCTGTCTGGACCGCGCCATCTGGAGATCGACGCCTTGTGACCGTTCAGAACACTTGACTTACATCACACTTTCAATTACTCACTCATACTTATACACACAAACACTTTGGACGTGATCAAACAGATCCTGGTTGCCGTCTACAGCTCAGGTGAGTGTTATTTGTATATATGGTTGTAGGCCGAAGAGCCTGTAGTTTTGTTTATTGTTGTTGAAAGCAACGGTAGGGCTCCACGAACCGTGGACAAGTTCAGACAGTCCAGTTACCGTTGGCTGGCTTATTGTAGTCCTGAACAATATGTAAAGATGGTCACCCATCCACGATCCAACCTCAGGAAACATTGCTTAACCTTTAAGATTGATTCGTATGGCTTTTATTATTTAGCCACGAGCTACATCTCTGCGGGCTCAAGCAAGATGACGTACAATATTAACGATAATATTGACTTTGATTCCACAAGGGATTACAATACTTCGGACCATAGCTAAGCAACGGTCAAGAAAGCTGTTAGTATTAAACTGCTCATTCAAGATAAAAATCTCGATTCGATAGTCTTGTTGCCTCAGGATAAAGGAGCCGATGTATGACTCAGCTGGATCAAAGTGTAAGCAAGTAATGTGATAAGTAGGAGACTGCGTATTGTTTCGCTGTTAATGTTAAAAAAAAATTACTTAAATGTCCTAGCTTCAATAATTTGACAAACGCTACTACAGTACTGTTCGCCAAATCATTCAAGGTCCTTAAAGTTCTAAGTTGAGCTGCACATTAACTGAATAATGCTTCCACTGCTCTGTTTGGACATGTGCACTGAAAATTAGTGTAGTCCTCGTTTGAGTACCTCAGATTTTGTATATTTTCCGCTCCAAAAAATTTATGCACTCATTGACTATTATTGTAATGTGTTTTGTCTGTTAATAAAGTTATTATTTATTTAAAAAAAAGGTATCACATGATTTGAGTCATCAGTGTCAGCTGTATAGACTTCAAAAGTCCTCGTTGGCTTCTAAGTCTGTATCAGTGTTTCTCTCCAAGGTTGTCAGCTAGAAATCACCGGTTTCATCAACATCATATATATTTACGGAAAAAATGACGAGTTAAAGTGCAAGTATAAATTACAAGTAATTCTCAAAATAAATATTTACTAGCAGGCGCGCGGATTTTATCTCGTTAAAAACATAACCTCCTTCTTTTACAGACGGGTAAAAAGTAGCCTACACGTTTTTCCAAGCGTCAAACTACTTGCATAACAAATATATGTATAATTTCATCCAAATACACCCAGTACTTTCGAAAAAGAAAGTTCAAACAAAAAAAAAACCTTTAGTATAGATTTATTAGACAGCTGACTGACTTGCTGATAGCTGACTGACTCGCTGATATTACATTATTGAAGCCTTTAGTAAGACTCCCCATCTGCTGTAAATCAGCATCCCAAAAGAAACAATGCGGCGACACTGTCCAACTTTACAGCCACCGCAGTCGTTATTGTTATTGCGCTTTGAGAACTTTTCAAGAAAAGTAACGCACAAGTACGAACGTATCTTAGGTCCAGAAGTGAGGGTTAATTTATTTTAGATCGCCCCGCGTTGTTCGCTATCGATTTTCTTGTGCCTTTACGAAGTTTAGGGCTCTGGGCATTCGAATTTACACGTGACGGGTTTTAAATGATTACCTGGATTTTGCAGTTGTGCTGGTGTGATTTAGGGTGTGAGATAAAACAAAAGTAGGTATATGAATAAAGTAAAATGTTTGCACGGTGAGGCTTACTTAGAAATATACATTAGCTATGTACCTAATTTTCTATTCGGTTCTTTTGTATTTTTCAACCGACGACAAAAAAAAAACTTTTTACCAAAAAATTAAACCGACTCCCAAAAAACACTGCAAAGTGAAAAATAACTTTAATTTCGGTAGTCGGTGTCTTTAGTTTTGTATTTTCGTATTTGGCACCGACTTCCGAAATTAAAGTTATTTTTCACTTTGCAGTGTTTTTTGGGAGTCGGTTTAATTTTTTGGTAAAAGGTTTAAGGTTTAAATCATTTATTCTCAAAAAAGAGATAATAAGCCACTTACATGAGAACATAAAATAAAATGTAATTTTGAAAACAGGTCACCGTAATTGGCCAGATCATAGCGTTTTAGTATGTATAAAGTAGGGCTACTCGATCAACAATTTCATCCGCAACTGCATTATGAGGATTTATTGTAAGAATTATAATTTTTTTTAATATTATTTTGCAGCTGCGATTTAAAACCCCTGAACGAGCTCACATTTTTTATGTTAGAAGGTAAATTATTAAATAGTTGTGCTCCTTCATAAGTTATGCTCCTGTTTGGCATAATTTGTTGTAAAAAGTTTTTATTTCACTCTTTTTAGTTGGTTGATTTTTAATTTACCTAGTTACAAGAGCCTAAATGTCAATTACTTATAACATTTTATAAAATATTGCTTTTCCCAATGCTGGGCCGTTACTTTTTGAGGAGTTCTCCTGGTACATCACCATCAGCTATACATCACCATATGCATTGTGACGAGCATAATGCATATCCATATTCAAGTAATCGAATCGCAATCCACGAAATACTTATTATTGAGTAGTTTCGGCGGCCATCTGTGGTCTTCATCATCAGTTCCACTTCCTCAAATGGTACTTTTTGAGAGCAACTGCACAAGTTCCTATAATAAATACCCAAAACGACGTGTAACGGAAACCCCATATCTGTCCAAAAGGACTGAAGACAACATCTGGTACTATGCACAGTTTCAGCTCAAATAAATGACTCACAGAATTGATCCCAAATGATTGGTTTCATATGTTTCTTGAATACCAGTAATAACAAACGTGTCACAACACTATGAGGGTCATCACTTTCCACGGCACTTGCCAATAAAATGATAATTCTCTTCGTTCTTCTTAATTTGAAAAATTCGGTCTCTGGTATCAATGTATTTAAATTTCTAATAAGTTCCACACATGTACACATAGTATTAGAAAACCTTTGCCATATCATTTGTTATCATCCAAAGAAGCCGTGCACTCGGTATGTATATACACTTTAAATTACAAGTTGTATAGGTTTCTGAGATATCCTCACCTAAAAGTGCAAAAAGTACAGTTTTTGCCCGATTTTGAGGTTATGTAGACTCACGATTTATTTTTTTCTAAAAAAAAATAAAGGATACCATATTAAAGAACAAGTCTTCTTCTTTCAAATGCCGTTGAGTTTGCTCAAATAATTTCACTGAGATATCGCATTTTGAAGTATTCATATTTGTGAATTTTCATATGCCTGAAAATCAATTAAGATCATAGACGTGATTCAGTCGATTACTCAGAATCGCATTCAGCGCATCGAAAATCTTCGGAAATGTATAGTCTAGTTTCTGGTTAAGAAGTTTGGTTAAATTTTGTTGGCCTGTGTAATTAATGTATATCTGTGACAGTCGTTACGCAAAATGAGACTCGCAGATCGATTGATGTAATAAGTATTAATGAAATCTATTTTTTTATCTTAATATAGCTATTTAACTTAGTCTTTTTCAAGTAGAGAATTTACCTAAAGAAGTTACACTACGACAGTGTGTGACTCATTAGCGGTGTACTTTCCACCTGTAGTCTATGAGGCTCTTTTTAGCGTGGTAAAATTATCAAATAAGTCCTCCCGCCCCGGGCAGGGTGGGAGGGACTGTCAGACTTTTACTGACTAAAATCCACGGTGTTCCTTCAATAACCCTTTACGTACCGGGGTCACGGTAATGGGATAAGTCCCACGACCCCGGCAGGCTTCGGCCCTCTGCAGGGGGGGCCTCGTCATGTTGCTGACGCTCTTTGAGGCGCGCGTGGAACACAACGCGCCGTCGACCCGGGCATGGTCCATGGTCGGACAGCGAGTTGCCCTTTACTCGCTGTCCTCACGCCCGCGCCTACGGTGGCCGGATATCGTCGGCCGACGTCCGATGCCGTGGGCGTCTACCACTGCGGCTGGGCTGGAGGGAGGACGCCATCCTCTACCTCACGCGGCCCGCCTCCTCCTTCGGAAGCATGACTGCTTCGCAGAAGGAGGCGACCGCTTCCCACTCCCTCTCGCCCCGCAGCATGGCCTCGACCAATGCCGGGCGCGAGAGGTCTCCGCCTATCGCCGCCGTGAGGACACGTCGGTGCTCTGCCCAGGCGGGGCAGTCTTGCACCGTGTGCTCTACGGTGTCCTCAGGGCGACCCTCGCAGTGGTGACACCCAGGCGTTTCCTCCTTTCCCATCAGACACAGGTACCTCCCAAAACTTCCGTGTCTGGTGAGGACCTGCGTCATGCGGTAGGTCAGGACGCCGTGACGCCGATCTAGCCACTCCTCAAAGAGGGGTTTTACCGCCGCAATTGCGGCGTGCCTGAGTCTATGAGGCTAAGATATTAAATTCTCAGATATATTATCTTTTAAATGCCACCTACACGAACACTCAAAATCAATACTCCCGTACCTAGTATTTCACTGTCCAAAGACGCTGTCCTTCACGGTAATAAAACAATACCTACATTCAATAAATATACCTCAAGCTGGCATAAAGTCCTCTCAATCTTGTATAACGGACATTTCCATCTTATTTATGTATGTAATAAGACACTGAAGAAATTGTGTTATTTGAATAAAACATATTTTATGCTAAATATCTATTGGTATTCCATTACAAAAGTCAATTGGAGAATGCGCAATGAAATTATGGATATATTTGGGTTTATAAGAGACGTTTATATACCAGATTAAGATGGTTTTACCTAACAAGTGGAATGTTATGATTATTAAAAATAATACTAGCTGCTGCCTGCAATTTCGTTCGCGTTTAAACTTTCAATCTTTTTTAATTAGTAGGTGTAGTGTATGTGAATGTAATAATACACAGCGTGAAATTTAAATGGTTGTTTTCCCGCGGCAGGTCGATTACCCATCAGTAGTAGTATTGAAACATACAGTTAAACTTAAAAAAAAACTAATGTTTTTTTTTTCAAATTATTAATAAAATATTCATAAACTCGAAAGCGCGAGAATCATTAGTAGTTCAGTAGACGTAACGTAGGTACTTACACGAAACATGTACCGCCACGCGCTGCCAACAAAGGAAAGTGATTAATAAATATTCAAAGCAAAATAAGCTCTCACGCATGGTGTTAATGCATTAACTACACTGCGCCATTTTTTGTTTCTAATATTTTATTTGTTTATAAAACGATTGTATTACCAAGACAAAGCAGGCAGTTGGAAAACAACCATTAAAATTTCACGGTTTAGAAGATCATTCTGTCGTCTCAATGCTTATGCGCCCCGCGCTTAGAGAGTCGGGGATAGTAGAGTGAACCACACTACCCCTTTCTTAGGCGGTTCACGTACAACTACGGAGCGGATTGGACGTGCGTTCGGCGTGTAAAGCAGGGAGCCGATATCTCGCTATCAGGTCACACACGTAAACAGTACAGTAGGTAAATAATTATTTAGTAACTGGCAGTCAGAAACCAGAAAATCTGACACTGATCTTGCCAAGGGGTACCCAGCAACTGGGTTTTGCAGTTCCGATAGTCGCTCCATATAGTTCTCAGGTGCACCCGTTTAGAGTAGTAATTATGTAGTTGAGAAAAGCACTTGAGTAATGAAAATCTCTCATATCGTGTACTGATTAAAATGTTACAATAGGGTAGTTTCCTGAGTTGCAAAATAATTATTTTATTTGGTCCATTAGGTAGATTATCAAAAAATATTGGTCACTTATTTTTTGCCCTTTTAAGTCAATAAAAATTCACAAAGATGGAAAGCTTCAAAGTACAGGAGTGGGGGCTGCTGACGTCACACAGTGCTAAGAATTATACCGGAGTGTGACGTCACGCGAAATTTCAACTCACTGTATCGTCTTAATTTTTCAATTACGTGAAAAAACATAAAATACGTGTCTAATGTTTTTTGTCAAACTACGTGACGGACTAAATACAATATTTTAGGAAAGTACTCTATTAGACCCAGTTAAATATTCTAGTAGTTATTATTTAAATATATATTCATTATTTATTGTTTATGACATTAGTATAGATTAAGATGGCTGAAGATAGATTAAGCAGAAACCTAATATTCAATTACAATATGGAGATGAGGTCGATATGCTCCGTTCTTGAAGCTTGTATGCACGCCTTTATTACAAGCATACTTTCTGATTGACGTTTTGCATGACCAATGGACTAGCTTGTTCTTACTTCAAAGAAGTAACAATGTCATTCAACGTGGAATTGCTGTCACTTTTCTTTGCAGTGGAGGTTTCCAGATGACAGCGATGTGAAGACATATGGCACTACCCAATCAAGTATTTAGGGTTTGTTCTCTTCTTTGGTTTTGTCTATATTAATATACGTAGTCAGGTCATTTATTAAATGTTCATTTCCCATTTTCCAATCGGGTAGATAAGTACTATATTTTTTTTGTAAGAATCGTAAAGCGGTTCATAGAATACATCTACCTACCAAGTTTCAACTTTGTAGTTAATACTTTCGGAATATAGTGTCTGTGAAATACGGACTGACATAGAGATAGACACGAAGAATCTATGAGGTTTCCATTTTTTTCAATCGGCTACGGAACCCTAAGAATCCACATCAATTTCCTTAAGCCAATAATTAACTAAATAGCTAATAAAGAAATTGAAAGCCGATAAGCCCGCACACTTATATTGCCTACTTATACTGTATTTGATGGGTAAACCGACCGCCAATTAGAAGCATTTGAGTAAACTAAGCTTATATCTGCCATGTTTCTGATTTCTATACAGTTATCGTTTAATTTGGCTCGGTTTATTAGCATACACTGAATCTAAATTACGTACTGGGTGGCGGTTATTACCAGAGTTATTAATAAAATAAATGTATCGATGTATCAGTTAATATACTACAAGCAGAAGCGAAAGGCTTCACTGCTGTGGACTATATCACGATTAAAACATAACCTGCTTTTTTTGCAGTTGAGTAAAAAGTACCTTGTAACCTTCTTCGGGTTTCAACCTACTTTCATACCAAATTTCTTCCAAGTCCACCTAGTACTTTTGAAGATTGGAGCGTTTAAATAAACAAACAAACAAGCTTGTAAAGCTTTATAATATCAGTATAGATAGACGGTTAATGTGCAGATAGCGATCGAGTAGCTTAATTGTTAAGATGTCAGCCTTGTGATCGAGAGGTTACGGGTTCGAACCCCACACGATACATTATTACCGTGAACCTACTCTAGACACAAACATGTAATTTTTTTAATTCAAAATAGGCTCGCGTTTGACCACCATCTCACCTGATGGTAAGTCATGATGTGGTCGAAAATGGAGCACACTTGCCTAGAAGTAACCTATTCACTCTTGACTTAAAGACTCCCAGGTTATAGCGATCAGGAAACACAGACTCCGGCAGGGAATTTCACTCCTTAGCCGTACGCACAATTAAATTATTACCAAAACGTTTTGTGCGTATGGGTGGGATGTCCACCATGTAATACCGCGACACCGTTTGTCTCGTAGTCCGATGATGGAACGGGCTTGGCGGAATTAGATTGTGTAATTCCATCGCACACTCCCCGAAATGTAACCGATAGAAAACCGATAGACTTGCAACTCGTCGTTGGAGGGGTTAACAAAATTGGTAGTAATGTGAATTCTAGTAACAGACGCGCTGAGCTTCACTCCCGTAGATCTTATCATGAAAAAACAACTCTTTTGCAGTCGAAAAAGCATCCTCTAACCTTTCTCAAGCTTCAAGATACGTCCATGCCAAATTACATCTAAACCCACCTAGTACTTTCGAAGATTATTGCGTTCAAACAAACAAATTTTTCCGCTTTATAACACAAAAGTATAGATTTTATTCTGTCCAATATAACAACACGTTCCAGGCGATGTTGGGGCTGCCGCGGATTTGTAGTGCGTCCGGCGTGTTTGATGACGCGAATGTGGACGGTTTTGCGGCCATCATGCGCAAGAGATGTAGTTCTTTACAGCGCCGCGTACGCGCCAGCCCCAACACCATTCTGAGAACGTTAGCTGATAAGTGGAACTCTCCGATCTTGAAGTGATAGATACGACTGCATGCAGTCAGAAATAAACATACCCCATGTTCGGCGTGTCCCACGCAGGTTAGGTTTTTAAACTTTATTTTAGTTTTAAGTTGTTAATAGGCTATTACTAACACTAGGTTGTAAGTTCACATGTTACTAACAAACAAATATGGAATTATCTGAAATAAAATAAATTGAATTGAATTAACAGTAAAATGAAGGAGCTTAATAGTACCAGTAACTCGGGTCAGTCCGTCGACAAGTGACCATCTTACCGTATCAAGATTATTCCGTGCCTGGGTAACCACTAACCACGTCAAGTCGTTCGTCCCAAGAGTCATTTATACATCGTTTACAGTTGTAAAGGGTACACACAACCCAGATAAATATGTCACCAGCCTTGCCAAGCCCAAGGGGTAACGCAGTACGCTTCAACTAAGATTAGAATCGAATTATCGCCATATTGTGTCGTAACGTCATAGCTGTCAAATCGAAGCAGTTGGGTAGGTGAGCAAAACAAGAATGTATTAAAATATTTATTTACGAATATTGAGCGAAAAAAAACTTAGTCACCTTTCTTTATTTTGGTGGTTAAGCGCGATCAATGAAAATTCAAAGTAAATCTTTAATAATTTTGTCATGATTTCTGGCGCAAAGGGCGCCATGCGTCCTTTTTACTTTCAGGCGAATTGATGGCACCACAACGAAAATAAGAGAGAGATAAAAGTACAATTTAAAAAACGAATTATGTGTTTAAATAATTAAATATTATATTTAAATTTGATGTGAGACTCAGTTAAAGTGAAATAAACCGTTATTAATTTTCACAAATTAGTTTTCTTTGCAAACCGTACTTTTCAAGTGATAGAGGTCATTGATGTTCCTCTTATTATTTGAATTGCATAGTATTGCACAGTTGCTCGGAAGCTAGGTTGCAGACATGGGTGTCAGCTGCATTAATTTATTTATTAAACCATTATGCCACACAAACAGGTGCAATAGCGGCCTCAATGCCTTTGAATGAAAAAAATAATTATGAATGTACGTACAATGAAAACTTTGCGTACAATTTCTTTAGGCTTCTATGTTCAGATGAGTGAGTGGAATGCGTTTATTTATGTATACGTGGAGTGCAACGTTTTACCAGTATTTAATATGAGATGACTTCCATCTAATCTCCATGACCCAGAGACCAGAAAACAAATTATCCCTGAATACTAAACAGAAGAAACTCAATGACGAAGATTAACAAAAAATAATTACAACGGTACGTAAGTGTATGACAAATCATGCCAAAACTAATGAACAATTAGCCAAGTGTGAAGCATGTTGCCCTGCATTGTATTGACGAGATACCGCAGCCACGGAACAACAAGAAAGGAAAAACAGGTTGAGTTTTTAGTCAGTAGGAGTCTGACACTCCCTTCCACTCAAGCCGGAGTGTGAGGAGCGATTTGATGATTTTTCCCCTCGAGAAAAGTATGAGCCATGCTAAAATTAAACTTGGCGTCTAGACTTTATCCTCATCTCCAAACTCAACTAATCAAAAGACGATAAACTCAATATCTCAAGGCAGTCTCCACACTAAACCTATTTGTTCGTTGACTCACTGACCTTGCTAGCTTCGGACCACGCCGACACGCCTCATCCCCAATACTGGCCACAATAGGGCTGTTCAAATTCAAATTAGATTATTGGTCAATTTTGTTAGTAGTTTTGAGACGTTTAATGTTTGAATTATACATTACTAGACTCTGCCCGCGACTTCATTCGTGTGAAAGATTATTTCTGCCTAGATCTTGATCCCGAGGGAGTTCCGGTATTATAAATAGCCTATGTGTTATTCCAGGATTTAAACTTTTTACATACCATTACAATTCCATTAAATTTAGTTCAGTAGTTTTTGCATGAAACACACATCCATCCATCCTCAAAACTTACGAATTTCTAATATTAGTAACAAAAGAAGTTTCGAACGGCTTTCCTTTGTTTTTCTTTTGTTTTCAGTTGCTTCTAACATCACGCGCGTGATAATTAGCTGTTTAGATGTAGAGAGATAACAGACAGAAATACAAAAATGCTTTATTTATTTTATTATTTATTTATTTAATATAGGCATACCAACAACTTATATACAAGAAAATAATAATGATTATAAACATTCACGAGAGGGTCCTGTGTAAATAAGTCACTTACAGGCATGCACATCATTCACAAAAAAATCACGAATCTAAGTATAAATATGTATAAAATTAAATACGAACATAAAACAAAATTTAAGTAAAAAATAAAAGTAAAACATATCAATAAAATTAAATAAAGTTAAATTAAATTATTATTACTAAAAACTAACTATTATTATTAAATTACAATATATAACCTACAACGAATTAACATTATTTATTTAATTTTAAAATATTATGTATACAATTAAATTAGAAGCGGGCAGTCGATCACAGGTCAATTTTAATAATTTTATTTTTAAATTTTGGCAGACTATCAGAGAACAAGTCGATTGTACTGTCTATGGAATAGGCTCTGTTGTAAAACGTTAACATTCTGTTTAGAGGGGCATGGTGGCCCAGGTTTGTGCGACACGATTTAGTTGCAAACGTCCTAAAAACACGCTTTGACCGGAGGTGAGAGTGACGAGGTACGTCTAGACTAATCTTATCAAGCAAATCTGAAGACATCCCGTTAACAATTTTAAATAACGTTGTCATCCATCAGAGTCCAGTTCAAAATAATTTAGCCGTCCTATGTAATCGGCTCTGTAAGGGCAATCATGGTCTTTAAACCGTAAGTACCTGGTAAATGTCTTTTGAACGCGCTCAAGACGGTCCTTATGGACATTGTAAGTCGGATTCCGGACTGGAGATGCATACTCTATGAGACTGCGCACAAAGGAGTTATAGAGCACTTTCAAGGTCAAGATTCCCTTAAAATCTTTGCCAACTCTTTTGATGAACCCAACCATTTTCATTGCTTTAAAGGGTTCCGTAGTCAACAAGGAACCCTTATAGTTTCGCCATGTCCGTCTGTCTGTCCGGCTGTCCGCGGTTTAGCTCAAAAACTATTGGTACTAGAAAGTTGTACTTTGGCATGAGTATACACGTTAATGACGCCAAAAAAGTGATAAAATAAAATTTTGAAAACAACATTTATTTAGGGTACCTCCCATACATGTAAAGTGGGATGATAATTTTTTTTTTTCGTTCTTCCCATAGTGTGGGATATCGTTGGATAGGTCTTTCAAAAATATTAGGGGTTTGGTAAGACCGTTTTTTGATTAAGTAAACCGTTCGTGACTTATCAAGCTTTAAAGTACCAATTTTCGTTAGAGTCAAGTGTCCGCCCCCTCTATCAACTAAACGGTTGTAGTTAGAAATTCAAATGTCACGGCAGTAGTACCTATATATAACGAAATTTAAAGGAAAACTATCACACATAAGTGGGCTTTACAAGTTTACGAGTAATAGTCGACGAATTGTATTTGACTCGAAAATTTCGAACAACTCTATAGAAATGTCGATAGATGGCGCTAAGCGTCAGTTGTATCGTGCTAGTTTCTTGTGACGATTGAGTAGTGTAGCTGTGTGTCCGTATTTAATTTCAAAACACCGGCTATGACAAGTTTTATAAAAATCTCTAAAAAAAATTAAAACTTTCCGTGCAAAATTGTCGGATCAGGTGAGGATTTGTATAGGAAGTCAAATTAGTTAGGTAGTCATGTTTGGCTTTTAGTTAGAGCATGGTACAAAACGATCAGTCAGCGAATATGACACGCACCTGGCTGTTATAAAAACTACGGAACCCTACAATGCGCGTGGCCCGACACGCACTTGACCGGTTTTTTAATAATGTTATTGATATGTGTGCTAAATGAGAGATCGCTGCTAAGTACTACACCTAGATCTCGTATGTCTTAGTTTAGTCTTAGTTTAGTTTAGTTTTAATAAGATTATTAAAAACAAAGCATAAGTAGTTATAAGTTAGTGTTTTCGTATTTAATTTAATCAGTGGTCATGCATTTCAACAAAATTTGTATGTCAAATGCCTATGTGCAATATTTTTACATTAGGTACATTAATTTAATGTATATCTATCTCCATATAAACTTTAACTGTGCCAAATTGAATACTGACCGCGTAATTTCCTTGAAAAGGAGTAAAATCTTTTTGCTTCACCTAATAATATGTAGATCTTTGACCTTAGAAATAACAGCTACCCAGTTGACCTTTTAAGGTACAGCAAAACTTCATGAAGTCATTGAATGGATTATTTCTACATACCAATGTAGATAGGTCTATGACATACCGAGAACTCTGCAAACTTCGTCAAGGATATAATTGTATAAGAGAACAAAAATTCCCGTATCTTGGAAAAAGTAACCCTTTTAGGTTTAGGCGGAACCCTTATAGGATTACTTTATTGTCCTTCTGTCGATCTGTCTGTCAAAGCCCATTTTCTCAAGATCACGAAAAGATATCAAATGAATATCTACATCAAATACTCGGGTCTACGAATTCTTTCGGCTGTGAAAAAATAAAACATGTACCTAACTCAACACAATCAAGAGATATGACCGTTTATATCGCGTGCCATATATTCACATATTTCGAGACCTCACACGAGAACAAAACGCATAGGGTTATATTCTCGTTGACCTAGAATTACGAAACTAGGTAAAAAGGAATGACTTAAGGGCCTATACTACCTCAAATGGCTTAACATGATTATGTCGAAAAAACTGCAGCAATCATTTTGAAATAAATATATGGTAAAGTTAAGAATTCATGTTAGGTACTATGTTTGACGAAAACACGATTCCATAAAATTTTCTGGATAGAAAAAAATTACAAAGTTACCTCCAAATCGAACAATAAACCGTTAGTATTCAAAAATAACTTCAAATTAGATAATGAATCTTTGCAAATTAATTGAACTAACTATAAAGCAGGTCTTATGTTATTTACTTTTTTTTTAATTACCATTATTTTCACCGTAAAAAGAAATAAACTAAATTATCGAGTCTTTTCCCTGCCACCCGCGCCTAGTAGTGTGCGAGTGAGATAAAGAGTGAGAAACGGTGAGGTAGTATAGGCCCTTAAGAAAAAAGTCCTATAGTAGCATAGAATCATCTAGGTAGAATACCATTCAATTTTAAAGTTCTACTTACAAAAACCTCGCACGTATGTAAATGATGAAAAATAATTAGTTTCAATTCCATGTAAGTAAAGCCCCCCTTAATTACTTATTATTTTTATTTTTGTAAGAATGGTATTACGAATCTATAAGGAATCCGTTTTTTTGCAGTTCAACTACAGAACCCTAAAATGTGACAACCGTAAATATGTATGTCTGTGCCATAATTATTATATGTAACACCATTGTATACCATGTTTTACGCAAATAAATATATTGTATTGTATTGTATTGTAATTGTATTGTATTGTATTGTAATTAGTACAATTGAACTTGTACTTCGGGGAGTGTGCGCAGGAGCTCCATGACCTGATTCCTCCATCTCCCTTTCACTACCGGTCTACCGTCTGGTAGCCAAGGTACCCAGGGTAGATACCCTGGGTACCACCCACACTTGGTTAATATACCGTCTTGTCGTACCAAGCGATTCTCTTCCACATTTATTGTGCGCACAGCCAAGCTGTGGAATTCTCTGCCGGCTTCTGTGTTCCCTGCCACTTACTTAACTTACGTATGACTTAGGTAAAATTGTATGGGATCCCTTGGTGCGCAAGATCACCTCTGAACTGTTGTTTATTAATATAAATTATTTAATTTTTCAATAAAATTTGAACTTGTATACAATTCATCGAACCTTTAAGTTTATACTGATTCCTTGGTGCGCAAATGTAACTCGCACTTGACCGGGCTTTTTACCCGACTGCGCCAGAAGGAGAGTTATGTTTTTCGAGAGTATGTATGTATGTATAATTGTTTGGCACGCTCTGTGGCCTGAACGGCTCGACGGATTTTAGCTTGAGAGGTATCGTTAGATTCGTATTGACTGTGAAAGTGACACTGGGTATATCAAAATTAAAAAGAAAACCAAAATGGCGGATTTTTGGCGCCATATTATGCCATCAAAATAGTTTTTTTTTTCAAAACCTATCGAGTGGGGTATCAAAATAAAGGGTTTTAAAAGGTGATTACAAACATATATACAACTTATATGGTTAAAAGTAATTCAAAGTGACAAATCGTAAAAAACACGTATCAAGAACTAAATCGTCTGCGAAATCTTTCACATTTGTAAACTAAAAAGCTGGAAATAAAAAAGGTAATTAAAAAAATTAAAAAACCCGACTGCAACCTTATACTAAAACTAACTGAAAAGCTAATAAAAACAAGCCCATTTTAAATTAAATAAAAGTTGGAAGCAGGCGGGACCCATTTGAGTTTGAAACTATAATAATGGTATGGGCCCCGCCTGCTTCCAACTTTTATTTAATTTAAAATGGGCTTGTTTTTATTAGCTTTTCAGTTAGTTTTAGTATAAGGTTGCAGTCGGGTTTTTTAATTTTTTTAATTACCTTTTTTTTAATATTATCTGTTTCATCTTCCATCAAAATTCATGTTGTACTTAAACATCTCATCATCCAAAACAACGCCAAAAAGTAACCTTAACCAAAGTTAAACCAACTATCACTAACCAAGAGTACTTAAGCACCTAGTTGTCCCGTACAACCCTAGATAGGCCACGGACAATGTCGCTGAACAGGGCTATTTGGGCACTCGACCCACAGGTAAACGAAGGCAAGCTTACCTACCGGCAAAGGTAAACGAAGCACGAACGACTGAGATAAGGCACTGCGCTGAACCTGAATATATACTGTAGTTCTATTTAAATATACACTAATATTAAGAGTATAAAGAGGAAAGTTATGTTTTGTCTGATTGTAATGGATAATCAAAAACTATTGGACTGATTTCAAAGATAGAGTATTGACCTTTTTTCCTCTACTGAAATTTAACGTGACGTCATGCCGTAGTATACTTTTGGCAGTATGAGACGTTCGGGAAGTCGAAGTTCGAAGTTCAGGAGAGGGGGCTGCCCCTCTCCTGAAATTCGAAGCTACCTATCCATTCTTATAAAATTATTCTTAACTTATTTTTTATTGATAATAGGCTTGCGTTTTACTACCATCTCATCTGATGGTAAGTGATGATGTGGTCGAATATGGAGCACGTTTACCTAGAAGTAACCTATTTACTCATGACTTAAAAGACTTTTGAGACATTGTTAAAAATAATGTAATTCAATTAATGATATATAACGTAGATAATATTCTGTTACTTTCTTTGATTTTGACCTATGTTCAACATTACTTTTGTAACTTAGTTCTTATGTAATTAATCAAAATAAATTATCATAAATGTAGCTACAGTAAAAAGCGAGCAGGCGATGGTTACCATCAGTAATAATTATATTGATTCCTGCAATATAGTTAAAACTAGCGCAGGAGCCAGGAAGTTCCTAAATGTATTACGAAACGATCAATAAATGATTATGATTATAATACCTATGTTTCTATGTTCCTCAACAGGATAATATCAAACAGTAAAATAAAACTGGAATATACTGAAAATTGCTTGGCCCAATAAATGGTTATTTATAGACAAATATGAATATGGATCAAATACCTACACCATGTATCATAAGATGAGAATATTAAGTTTTACTAAAAAGCTTAGAATCAGAAAACGATATCAAAATTCGTAACCGTATCGCGATTGATATTATTTCCAAATATTATTATTTAAGTCTATATTTAGTGTACGGTGCACGTACATGAATTTTCAAAATATTGCATTTATTTCAAAATATTGGACTGTTTTAAGTTAGCTAGTAGGCTCGCAAATGTGCACTTTGAACGCAACCTACATTATTTTGATAGTGCATTGACACTTACATTATTCTATGCATCTTTTTACAAGGTTACTTTTAAATAATTTTACTTTTAACAATTAGTGTTCAATTAGACATGGTTTGGGTCGGACTACTTGCATTAAATTTTTATTTCGTCTCATCCCGTTGTTCACTCATTGACATTTGCATTCCTTTACATTGACATTTGACATCCATTTATGCTAGGGATTCACCCTATATTTAGACTTTTGGCCTCGGAGCTCGTAGCTAAATAATATCAGCCGCGGGGGACGATTAACGGGTTAGTTAAGCAACGTTTCCCAAGGTCAGTCCGTAGATGGGTGAACATCATAAGATAATTATCGAGATTCCTCCATCTCTCGGAAAACACGGTAAGCTGTTGTTCCCAGCTGCCATTTGTACATCTTTGATAGCCATTACGGCTAGTCGAAATCCAGAAAATTTGACACAAGTGGTATCGTTTACTCAGCTACTGGACTATAGAAGTCAGATAAGCAGTCATTCCATGTAAAACACTAGAACTCAGCTGCATTCGGTTAGAATGAAACCTGACCCCGATATTATAATAGGGAATAGCCTAAGTAGGTGATGATTAACCTTTGAATTAAACCTTCTTCACTACGTACTCAGAAACGACTGCGAAGGAAAACCAGCGATTGATGTTAATGGATAACAAACTATGTGTAGCGAGTGGACTGTATTTAATTTAAATTTCGAAATGGTAGGTACAGACGCCAGCACATGAAGCTACCCGAAACTGTCAAATTTTCCCAATCAACCTTGAATCTAATTTCTTTAACAATAAAGTTGAAAATATATTAAAGAAATATGAGATTGTTGTAGCTTGATGTGCTGGCGTCTGTACATAAAATGGCTTTATTTATATTCTTTACATATTTTAGGTAATACAAATTGTAGCGAGTAAACTTAGGAAGAGAATTTCGGTCGATTGACGACTGCGGTCGCATAGCCAGGGTCCGGGTCTTTTATATGCACCGATCCGCGGGGGGCACGAATCGGCCATATTTTTGCTATCGACCAATGGCAACGCGTAAAGCAACTGACCTTATAAGGTAAAACGATGCGAGGCTCCGTCGCTATTTACCGTCCTACCTCGTCGTTACCTTATATGGGTACGTACTTAAATCTTACAATAGCAGGCGGCGCTATATTACGTGGCTGTCGTGCACAAACTTTAACTGACAATTTGTAGCTAGTACAGGTGATGACTTAGCACACTCATAGGGAGTTTGATTATTGTTTTCGGGGGAAAGTCATCAAATGACTAAAACCCTACTCTATTCCTTGGGTTGCACTTCCGTTCCAGGGTCGCAGTATTAAAAAAAAAAACATTCCCACAACACCGGAAGATACGGGCTGTTTCAGCAAAAATTTACACCCAGTTACTCCAGAGCTATTTCAACTCTCGAGTCTTATTCTAAAACCGTCTTAAAACTATTAATTTCATAACACATATCCACATATCACAAACGGGAACAAAGAGTGCCTACTCCAAACTTTGGCCCAATAACTAAGGAACCCACTTCAGTGATGCTCGATCAAACACTTGACATCAGATTAGTGGGATACTCCAGGTATCTACGACATAAACTTGCTAATGGCCAATAACTATCAAGTACTACGAAATGTTTAGCGTTGAACCACCTTGCAAGTTTCGCTATGATTTTATATTAAGGACCTTGTATATATGGGTTTGGTTATCTAGGGATTATGTGGTCTATAGCTGCATGATCTCCGTTTGTTTAGGCTCTAGTTATAGATTATTTAATAGTGCTTTGATGGATGTTTAGAGTTGTTTCGAAGACTTTAGGCGGTTTATGAGGGTCTAAGTATAGGACAGACAGTAACAATTTCGCATCCACTGGGCCAAGACTTAATGGCCACAAGGCGAACGGTGATGCGCCATCGTAACATATTGGACCTCTCAACCACACGCACAAAACGTTTTGGGAATACTTTCATTGTGCGTACGACTGAAAAGAATGGGTGCCGGAATTTGTGTTACCTGATTTAAAGCAATCACGTAACACAGGCTCTAAAAGTCTTTAAGTCAAGGGTGAAAACGTTACTGCTTGGTAAGCATGCTTCATCATCGACCATAGGTATGTATCATCGCTTACTATCAGGTGGAATGGTAATGATTATCATCAGCCTACGAAAGAATACTTATTGACATGTATACGCCACACTTCAATGAGGATTTTCTGTAATAACGTCCACCAGGTCAAATGCTTTTTGATGACAGATGTCAAAAAGTTTTTTGACATCTGTCAAACTGACGTCAATGTCATGTATACATCAAAGAATCGTTTCCAAAGAAGACATCTCGCCTCAGTAGCGCCAACTAGTGGTTTCAATTTTCCAGAAATCACTCATTGTTTACCATCTTTTGGTTTAATTCAATTGTATACACCCTGCTCATCATATTTCCACCTATTCTGAGAGTCTCGCACATTAACAAACCGATACAATTACGTGGCAGTGAACCGATTATGTGGCAGAAAATGAGGCAGAAAACAAACTGCGGATGCTTTTTGCGGATATGCGATCAGATCCAAGTTCTCCTTTCCACCCCATCATGCAAGCTCCGTTAAACTTGAGAAGTTCAATCCGTAGGTTCATTGAAAACGCATGATTCGATCTTACATACATCGCAAGTTTTCAACTTCCCAAAAACTTGGAGCAACGAGCAAATGCCGCCTGACCTAGTTACGATACGACAAACTGTACGTAGTTAGCCATTAAGAAAACTATAGTTAGCAGATAGAGATAGGTAGATGGCACTGTTTATCGACCTGATCTGTTCTAATTTGCGTTCTGTTCAAGCGGAATTATTTGGACCGTTGAATATCCGGAGGTTTCATCTGCTAATGCAAGTGTCAACAGCCTAATAGCTGACCATATTTAGCTTAGTTGGAGGGGTTAACAAGATTGCTAGTTTTAGCTGCTGAAATCTCCCCACATCGCTAGTACCCTTTTTATAAAGATTTTTTTAATCTTTCCGTTTTTAACACAGACGTAACCATTCTTTATCGTGTTCTTCCACGGGTTGATAGTGTAGTTCCATATAAAACCTGCTTGTGACAAAAATCTGTGTTTTCATACAACCCATAAATTTTCTTAATCAGTTCTTCAACCTTTATCGTAACATACAACCAAATCTTTATACATTTCAAATCAAAGTATCTACAGAATCAATTGGCAAAGATATAACCTACTCTACATTCAGAACAACATCGTAACATTGGCAAGATTATAAAAACATGCCATAAAAATTGTGTATCCTAAGAAGGAAATAAATATTCATTGTAAGAGTCAGCCTTGTCTAAAGAACTTTATGTTTTAAGGAAATAAGGTTGAGAATTCTTTGGCATATGTGGGGAAAGTTAAGCAACGTAGCTTATGCTTTAAGCTTAATGGGGTGTAAGTTATCGCGAACATAACCTCGACATTTGACATTCTTTTATTGATAAGAAAATGACTGTTATTTGGGTGAAGGTGGAACTTTATTTGGACGACTATCTATTAATATAGCTGTTAGTTAAGTCTCTGGTTAATTAGTTTTGTTACTGGTTAGCAACAACCGATTTGAAGAAGATCTTGCCACATGTGTGAAAATGAACTTTTTTATTGATAATAGGCTCCATTTGACCACCATCTCACCTGATGGTAAGTGATGTGGTCGAAGATTTTTGTCCCAAATAAATAAAATAATAAAAAAGATGGAGCACGCTTGCCTAGAAGTAACCTATTCACTCTTGACTTAAAGACTCCCAGGTTATGGCGATCAGGAAACACAGACTCCGGCAGGGAATTCCACTCCTTAGCAGTACGGACAATGAAAGTATTCCCAAAACGTTTCGTGCGTATGGGTGGGATGTCTACCATGTAACGATGGCGCATTGCCGTCTGTCTTGTAGTCCGATGATGGAACGGGCTTGGTGGAATTAGATTGTGTAATTCCATCGCACACTCTCCGAAATGTAACCGATAAAATACCGATAAACTTGCAACTCGTCGTCGATGTTCAAGGCTCTGGAGCTTTGATTCGACCAGTGAATCGTTGCCAATGAGTCTCTTGGCTCGTTTCTCGATAGACTCAAGCGCGTCCAGTTGGTATTTCGCAGATCCATCCCAAAGATGAGAGCAGTACTCCATACGCGACCAAACCTGGGCTGATAGACTTAGGCCATAAATTACTTTTCAGCAGTTGTGGCCCAGTGATTTTGAGCCCGGCTTACGAGATATGGTCATGAATTCAAACCCTCGTTGAGAATAATTTTGTAATTTGTATCATTACCACTGCTTTTATAGGCTCTTTCCGTCCCATAAAAAGGTTTGTGTCCTAACAGTGGAAACGTAATAGGCTGGTAATGATATAACTGTATGGTCAGCAGAAAACCAGACAAATTATTATTTTGTATTTTTACTTTTCTTTCATGTGTTGTGATAAATTTTCTGTCATTGTGTACTAACGTTGTTTTTTAGAATTTTGTTACTAACAATTGGGCCTAGTTGCCAAACTAAAAAAATAATTATATGTAAATTGTAACCTTGCCCGACGAGGTAAATTATTCAGTATCAATCTAGGAGAAATCCTTGACAGCAAATATATTGAAGCATTTTTTCTTGAAACAGGTCATTGTTCCAACCGGAAACCCAATAGTATCCAAACTCATTAACACAAAAACGTTTTCAGAGCATTAATCACGATTGCCATCAAACCGGACACGTAGCTTGCTAATACACAGTGCTAGTACACAGCAATAATAAATAAAAATAAGTATCTTGACCTGGCGCGCGAGGTTGTCGACATGTGGGATGTGGAGACAGCAATCATTGTGCCGATAGTCGTCACAGCCAATGGCATAATAGCCAAGAGCCTCGACAAACATCTACGGAGGCTCTCGTTGGGCAGCTGGATCAAGGGCTTGATCCAGAAAGCAGTACTCCTGGAAACGGCGCGTATTGTGAGGAGGTTCCTCTCTATGGAGCCCTGACCACCGGTAGCTTGGACCCTGTTCCCGATACCGGTGGGCTACTATTTTTTATATTTTTAAATGTTTTTATTTTTTATACTAATATTTAAAAATGTAATTGATATGTACATATATTAAATAAATGAAATAATAAAATAAAATAACATTAATTTATTTCATAACTCATATAAAATAAAAATACATATCCAAACAATTGCTCGGCTTCCTAGATTTTAAATACAAATGGAGAAATTTACATACTGAAAGTTTAAAGATAAATTAAATGTCAATTTAATTCAGAAAAAAATGTCAAATTATCAAATTAAATGTCAAACTAAATTCAAAATAAAAAGTTAAATAAAGTTATCAACTACAATTATTAAATAGAAAATACCATTAAATATTCGACTATTTAAAAGTTAAACAGCCACTACATAAGCCCTTATTACATAACCGTACATATCTTTTTGTTATGTAGATCAAATGACCCTATTGGCCCTCGAACCGTATATTTCAAAGTTCAAGAATTGTTATGATCTGTATAACTGCTTTTATTGTACTTATTGATAGGTCTATGAAAGGGAATGGAGGAATGAAATAAATATTTGAAAGGAGATGATATAAAATATTCTAATGCTGATATGGGTGTAGGAATATTGAATGTAATGTATTGAATGTCCCTTGTCATCGTGTTTTAACGTAATTTGGAGTTATTTATGTATGTATACCTGAACTTTTCCTTGCTGACTATAATTATGATGAGATATTTTTTTTCAGCATAACGCAAAACTATATTTTCTATCGTATTGTGATGATGGATACTTCTTACTATCCAAGCGTCAATAGTCTAATGGATAAAGGGTTGGACTTGTGATCGAGAGGTCACGAGTTCGAATCCCACCCATTACACTATTGCCGTGAACCCACTCCAGACAAGCATATTTAGCTTAGTTGGAGGGGTTAACAAGATTGCTAGTTATGTGAATTGTACCCACATTGCTAAAACATAAAAAAAAAATATATTGCTTCAAATAACAGGGTACGATTCGATATTGCCTCAGTACTAGGGTTGCCACCCGTACTTTATAATAAAGTATTGTACGTTATTTCAGGTAATTGTACTCTATACTTTATGAGAACAATAAAGTACACGAAAATTTCTTTGTGATTTTGAAAAGTTTAGTCGTAATAAACAAAGCGTCTCTGAATTTGATAAAAAATGAATTACTTAGTTACTTTAATTTAATATAGACTGTAAAGATGCTGTACAATTGTTTAGTAGAGCTACTAATTTGATACAAACCGCAAAAAGTAATATGTTTTTAAACATAATTAGCTACCCACCCTGGCTTCGCCCGAGTGCAATTTTTCTTTCGGTATCATACAGTTTTCTTTCTAAACCCTATCCAGACAATTACGAACACAAAAAAAAATAGTCAAATAAATGCAGCTGTTCCGAACTAATGCGCTTACGTACATATACATTCGGCATTTAAATTTTAGTAAGCAACCCGCCCTGGCTTCGCATGGGTTCTTTACGGAAAATATAAAATAGCCCATGTTACTCCGAGATGTAGCTTTCGGTAAAATTGGTTGAGTAGTTTTTGAGTTAAATCGTAACAAACAAAAAATCAATCATCTTTCCTCGTTATACATAATATTAATTTAGATGATTAGGGTTAATACCGTATTAGTGTAAATACTTTTCACATTACCGCTTTATAATTGCCAATTTTTTAAAGTATTAAAATCGACATAGGCAGGATGTTATTTTTAACACATAGACATATGCCATCGCGGACTTTTCTGTAGGCATATGTAAGATACACAATTCCACCATACATTGATATACTACATAAACTTTCGGACTCCCCCGGCTCGGAAGCGAGGCGCCCGGTCAAATTACGGCAACATAAAATTAATTTCGTTGTGCATTCTTTTGATTTTGCTATACTTCCTAAGGTATTCATTTAATCTGCATGGGGTAAAGAGAAGAATTAATCTTCATGAAATGTTCAAGCCAATTAACGTATTTAAAATGATCAGGATTAATACAGTATTAATGTAAATAGCTTTCCAATTACCGCTTTATAATTTCCCATTTTTTAAAGTATTAAAATGGATATATACGAGGCATGCCTTTTAAGTTCTGTCTTTTCCATATTTCCCGGCAATTTTGAATTTGGAACTGTTCTATATTCGAATGTGTTTAAATTTTGAATCTCAAAACAGTTGAAAGTATTAGGATTAATGCTATTTATTGTTTAGTCACAGCGTCGATTGGAATCTGTCAGGTTACGTACGAAAATGAATCTTTCTAAGAAAAATCTTCGTGCAATAATTTTCTACAACTTTAGAAGAGGCTTGACACGGCATCAGTGTTTTGAAGAGCTAACATCTGTTTTCAGTGATGAAGCTCCATGTCTGCGGACTGTCGAACGCTGGTATTTAGAATTCCAGCGTGGACATACTAGTTGGTTGCGCTGGTATACAATTTCTTTCATTTGTATTTAATTATTGTTAATACGCCTAATAGCTGATTGGGAGACAAATTTCCCCTCCCGCTTCCCTCTCTCCTTGCGCTAAACCTTTGGCTACTCGGGAGTGAAAGAGAGGGCGATACCGCCCCAGATCATTCGATCGGAAATCGAACATTCAGTGGCTGTCGACTGGCGCTAGAACGTTCACGCGTTCCTGTGTGAAAAATTCGTTGAAGAAGTAACGGTGATATTGTGGTGGTGAACCGTAATTCAGAGTGCTGGCAGTCAATCCTGGACTATCAAGGTCAGTGTTTCCTTCCTCTACGGCGCTTGATTCTTATCTTTCTTGCCAATCCAAGCGCCACGTTCCCATCAAATTTGTGTAACCGAAACTTCTGGAATCGCAATTTTTAGATTTCCCGCGTATACACTAGTGTTAATTACAAATAATCGATAATAATAATATAATAGTCGTAATCAGTGTGGTACCGCACTGGCTGGACCCAATTTCCTGCTGCGTGCAGCTGTACCAACGACGCAGTTCTACGTGTCCAGGCTGCACTAGGCTACGAAGGATGAGGAGATCATGGAGTACGTGCGAGCTAAGACCAACTAGACTTTGAGGGTCGAGGAGTTGAAGTCGCGTCGTGAAACGAATTTTAAATCGTTTGTGATGCGGGTTCCAACTCATCTATTAGAGACATTCCTCAAGCAGGAATTTTGGCCGAAAGGTGTCGTGTATCGACGATTTCGCGGAAGATTACGCGACACCTCGCAGCGCAACACGACGCCGTCTATTTGTGTTAACTAGTTTTTGTTTTTAAGTGTTTTAAATTTGTTGTGTATTAGTTTATTTATAAGATTTTGTATTTGTTTATTGGTTTTTATGGGCCTAGTTGTCTGAAATAAAGGATATATTATTATTATTAAATTTCGCGAAGGATGCCCAAAATCCGCCTTCACTGAAAATAACATCATTGCTGTGAGACAACTAATTCTCGAAGATCGTCATGTGACATATCGAGAGATAGAGGCTCTGTTAGGCATCTCAGGGACAACCATTCAGAAGATCTTGCATGAAGCGCTTGGTGTGAGAAAGCTAGTTTGCCGTTGGATACCGCCGAATATCACCGAACTTCGAAAATCTAACTCAAAGCGACGCATCATCCTGCCCCACGAAAACGCAAGCTCACACAGCACTCGTCAAACGATTGAGTATTTGAAGCAGGAAAAAGTAGAAATTCTTGACTATCGTCCATACAGTCCTGACCTAAGCCCTAATGATTTCTTTACATTTCCTAAAATTAAAAAAGTTTTCGTGGTCAAAGGTTCCAGTCCGGTGAAGAACCAGTCGACGCTTTAAAGTCAGCCATTTTGAACTTTAGAGTGGAATAAATTTTATAACTGGTTTGAGCGAATGGAAAAGTGTATTAAACTACGTGGTAAATACTTTGAAAAACAATAAAAAATACTATAAGGTTCTAGTTGTTTTTTTTTTGTTATCCGTAAGAGATAAACATATGCCATCGCAGAATTTTTTGTAGAATTTTTTAAGGTATACAGTACTGTAATATATTATTTTGATCTATCTCGTACGGTTCAGCCAGCGTTTGCAGTGTAAGCGGGAAAAAAAATTGTTTATTGAGACATCACATTAGAAACCTCTAAAATTATCATTGTTTCTCTACTATATTATGCATGTATTATACATATAAACCTTTCTCTTGAATCACTCTATCTATTAAAGAAAACTGCATCAAAATCCGTTGCATAGTTTTAAAGATCTATGCGTACATAAGGACAGACAGCGGAAAGTGACTTTGAAAATAAATTGTACTTTATTTTGATGCTATGTACTTTTTTCTTACCTATTTTAACCAATGTACTTTAACTGCAAACAAAAAAGGTGACAACCCTACTCAGTACTGAACTGTGTTGACATCAATATAAATTATTATGAATGTGGGAGTCGATAATAAGTTAGTCGAATATTGTAAATAGTTTATGGTTGTTTTTAAAAATAAAAGAATGTCATATCTATGGTGGATAATCTGTGGTAAGGGGTCGATAGGGACGAGGGATAGTGACTAGACTGCATCGAAGTATTGAAAAATAATAAACTCAAGTTATTCCGGTGAATCAGTTTTATTTTTACGCCCAATTGAGCATCAAAAGACCCACATGAATACAAATGTAACTCTGCAGTTGATCTGTTACACTTTCACTTCTAAACCAATTTTGATGAACTTTGATACAAAATATATATTAGACCTTGGTAAAGGATATAGGCTAATTTATTTTTCGATGAAAAAACCTTTTCAAGAACCTAGCTATTTTAACTTTGTTCCAATTCAAATTCATTTAGACAGGCCTGTTGGTATAGTGGCCAGTGGCCCTGACTGCTATGCGCAAGGTCGTGGGTTCGATTTCCACCCAGGACAAATGTTTGTGTGATGAGCACGATCATTTGTTCTTTGTCTGGGTGTAATTTATCTATAATATGTATGTATTTAGAAATATATATGTATGATTATTAGTTGTCTAGTACTTATACCACAAATGGCGTTGTGTGAAAGTTGTGGAAATATTGTGGAGATTAGGCTATTGACGTTTTTTTTTTACTTTGAACTATGCTATGTATATAAAAATCTCTCATCGTTTTCTTATAACCATCAAGCCCAAACATTTTTGATACCCTAATCTTTCTCCAGCGCCAAGTACAAGGTTCATTGTCCCTACGGAATTGATGTTTTTACATAGACGTAAAATATCTACACGTCACAGGTAACAAACATTTTTATGTCTCAGTAAAGTGATACAGCGTGTTCGTTAAAAATAATGACTTAAAAGCGTCATGTGTCGCGCCGATGGTACAATCATGGCGGACAAAATGGCGGACTTAACTGTCAATCATTTGAATTTACGCGCGCATGATGTTTCGACGACACAGAGAGAATAATTAATGAGTTCTTTCGATAAAATCCAACGATTAAACAATTTGGTTTTTTTTTTCAACTCTTATTAAAAAATAATCGATTAACAATTTACTAATTAGACAGTAAAAAAACGTGTGGGTGAGTATTAAGGAGTGTACGTACATGTATATGTATATTTGTGTGTGTGAGTGTGTGATATAATTTATTATATATTTTTATTATAGTATATTTTGTGATAGGGTCATTTGTTAAATTACGAAAACCACTTAGTTCGGCTTAGTTCTTACTTCTATCAATATCTCAATAATTATGAGAATAAATAGCTCCTTTTTTTCAAAGTGCAATAATTTTATCTGCAAATCTAGCCCATTAAGCGGTCTATCTTGATGTTCCATCAGTTTTGTATACCAGCATTGTCTGCCATTATCTACACGCACATGATAAATACCGCAGATCTATAACATCAGGAGATTAATCGAGATTATTCTTGATATGTAGGCATACAAGCCTAGCTAGCAGCTTTATTTTATAACACTAACTGATAGATTATTAATTCCCTCACCAAATCAATTTGGCGCATTTACGAATTGATTTTGCAAATTCCCCTTGAGCTTAGTTAATGCAGTTTCAATATTCATTACTTAACGTCTCGCTAATAGACAATGGAGTACACGGTGCATCGACGCGTCAACGATCTTACTATACATAACTACACGCACATAGCCAGCAATGTATGTGAATAGAGTTTATTTCCCTCAGGTGTTTGCATATTAGTAATGAATATTAGTATAGGCTTCGGTTTGAGTGAAATTAAATTAGATTTATGTTCTAAATATAAGCTGAGTTACTTTAATCCCCAAGCTTACAATTTAGCTAAAGTAAAACTTTACTGTAGGTAAAATGAGATTTTGTTTTTATTCGTTTACGTTTACGTCTTTCATAAACATCCTTTGACTGTTAATTAAATTAGTAAATTATTTACTTATTTATTAAAATCATTCATTACAATCACCAAAATGTTTGTGCGTATAGCTAAAGAGTGGCATTGTCTGCCGGAGTCCGTATTTTCCAATAACTACACTTGAAACTTACCATCAGGTGAGATGGTGGTCAAAGGCGAGCCTATTTATCTATATAAAATAAAACCGGCCAAGTGCGCGTCGGGCCACACGCAGTGTAGGGTTCTGGAGACACGCTACAATGTCAAGTGCGAGTTGGATTAGCTGCCCGAGTGTTCCGTACCATGCTATAACAAAAACAAAATTAATCTATTTCACACTAAATTAAAAAAGTATATAATATTTTATTTTTAATTAAATATGTATATTTTACGACTACAGAACCCTAAAAAAAGAACAACAGCAAATGGAATGAATCTCTGCACATAAACAACCCACAATTCATGCCAACTACGAATATAAGACAACACAGACAGCATCTTATAATCCTGTACTTTCAACTTTCACATTGCACTTTAAAACTCGATAAATATTTACATCATTGGAGTACACGGTTACATTTTCAACTTCGCAAGCGTACACAAACCACAAATCTCTTACAAGCACAACAAATATTATTCTTCGCTCTGTATTCAACAGACGTAGAAGCGTTTAAGGCCAAAACTCTAAGGAGTCATTGTTTACCTTGTAACTTGGTCCGGGTCAGGAAGGGATGTTTTACTTACACCTCCGGAAAGGCCGTTTGTACTTACGTTATTTATTTCCTAAGCAGAATAGTTTGAGATAGGTTTCGTGTTGAGGATTTGGAGGTTTTTGGGACAGCCGTGTTTTGATTGGTTAACAAGAATGTAGATGAAAGGTTGGCTTAGTGAAGTTGTTTTCCTTGTCATGTACTGCTGTAAATTTGAGTTGGTTAATGGTTAAGATCTATTCTTCGCTGGAAATGGTTAAGTTTTTAATAAAGTGGCCAGGTACGGGTCCGACTCGGCCATAAGGGTTTCCATAGTAGCAAGCATAAATTTACTTTGTTGTTCATAGCGTTTGTTACATGAAATATCTTCCAAACTATTGATTTTGAGCAAAAATGGTTATAATTATGTAAAAACCTCTAATGTCTTTCATAAAGACCTATCTAAAGACACCCCGCACAATAAGGTTTGATGAAAAAAATATAGTTTCCGTTCCATGTTTGGGGAGCCCCCTTAACACGTTCGCTGACAGTGAGTACTTACCCTAACACCAAATTACGACAGCAGAATTTTCTACGACGTACTCTTAAAAATAAGCGGCCCGTCCCTCGACGTACTGTCATAACGCACTATTTTAATTTCCCGCCTGAAAACGTACTGTCAGCAAACGTGTTAATGTTTTTATTTTTGTATAAAAATTATAGAGCAGTTCACACAATACATCTACCTAGTAAGTTTCTACTCTATAGTCCTAATATGTAGTTACAATACAGACAGACATTACGAATCTATAAGGGTTTTGTTTTTTGCCATTCGGCTACGAATCCCTAACCAGCATTTTTTCCGGAGTCTGTATTTTCCAACAGCTAACTATATAACCCGGGGGTCTTTAAATCAAGAGTGAATAGATTGCTTCTGTCGTATTATTTTGTTGATATGGTGGTCAAATGGGATTCTAACATCAATAAACATAGAAGCTATATTAAACAATATTTTGCACAAGTTTACTAAATAAGTCTCATATTCTCGTAGCAATATTGAAAATCAAAAAGTTTGACCAATCGGCGACTTGACATCAGTTTGTTATTGATCACGGCAGCCTCAAACTGTTTCAATTTGTGGTAACTGATAACTTACTAATGCACTCAGAACTTCTACGATACAGGCATAGTAAAAAAACATAGTAAAAATATCTTTACATAATATAACATAAGTCGCTTAGAAGTCACTTCCCACATCTGTTCAAGATTTTTCGAACTACGCATTTGAATGTGAAGCGACAATATCCTATAGGCTAAGGTCGCGGGTTCGAACTCTAACCATTAATTACATTATTGCCGTGAACCCACTTCAGACACAAGCATATTTAGCTTAGTTGGAGGGGCTAGCGAGATTGCTAGTTATGTGAATTTTACCCACATTGCTAAAAAAATGTGGCTTTCGTCAATATACAGTATATTAACTAACAGAGGGCGTTCCCGTTAACCCGTAATAGTATAAGCACATCAATTAGATCGCCGCACACGCGGCCCGGCATTCATAAATAAATTGCGACATTGCCGTCCTTCAAGTACGCGTGTACAGAGTGTTTCTTTTACAATTTAACATTTTTTGTGAATATTTTAATAGTTTTTGAATGGTAATATTTTTTTAGCATGTATGCTATACTATTGCGGGTTAACGGGAACGCCTTCTGTAAGTTAACATACTGTATATAATGATTTAAGAGGCAGGTTTATAAGTATACATACATAATATTATAGTAGTTATAGTAGAGATGAGCCGAGAATTTCAAAGATTTGTAGTGTCTGTCGTAAATCATAATTAATGTGCACCTACATTGAAAACGACATAGATCTAAACGGTCTACTACGGAATTCATCATCACCTTCAGTTACTTTGGGTCGACGCAACACGTATTCTTTCTCCGCTGTCAGATGTCACAACATCACTTACATCTTGTCTTTCATAATACAGTGAACTACGGAACTATATAACTTAAATAAAAAATGTTTTGATATGGAAGTCGGTTTTATTTTTTGCTAATTTTTTTTACATAAAAAACAAACATAATAAAAACATACATAAAAAGTTCAAGACGAACTGAGAACCACCTCCTTTTTTATTAGTCAGTTAAACAGATCTGAGAAAATGTTGCCAGGACGTGGCTTTTTTGGGTTAAGATTGAAATGAATGCACCACAACATCGTATAACCCTCGTAAAGTACTCGCACAGGGACCAAACAGGTGCAGCGGGAATTTCTATTGAAAATAAACAGGAGTTAATGAAAAAATGACCCAGAGGTGTACATTAGTGCCTGTTTTCCTACTTATTTTAATTAAAAAGTATCTTTTCATCTTGTAAAAACTTTCAATGCCTTTCTTGGAAATTAAACCAACTTTAATGAGACTACAAGTCTCGTTAAAATTGGTTTAATTTCCACACATAAAATACCTAGGTCTAAATAGTTAGAGCTTTTTCAAATAAAATTTCAGAGGGTAAGAAAGAGTGATTTTAAGTTTTCAATGAAAAGTGAAAAACACTCTTAATTATTTAGATAATAATAAATCGCATTTCAGACTAGGTACTTAGCATTAATTTAGCTAATTATAAATTAAACTATACACTCATTTAGAACTTAGTTATGGACTATTGATATTATTGTATGTATTGTTTTAGTGTACTTGGTCCATAGATTACCCGTAGGTATATTAAAACTCAGAAAATATATTGACATAATTCTAAAATATCTACCTATGTTTCTTCAAAAATGGAAACACGAAACGATTTTCTTAAAAGTTTTCGCACGAGAAATTTGCAACGAACATATTTTAGTTTCCAGTATTATTAAAAAATACGACCGCCAATGAGTTATAGCGGTATCCACATTTGTCACATCAGCGCTTCTTCCCAAATGTACTGAATTTTCCGTAAATATTCATTCATATCCAGAAATGAAATATTATTACTGAAACAGAAATGGACTTGGAAATTTCTGAGTAAAAATCCTTTTATCTTTCATGAAATGATCAAGTAAGCTCCTTAGTAAAAAGCTTATTAATAGTATTCTAAAACATCAATAGGTAAGTATTTGTTCACATCTGTTTCTGTAAATTATAACGATAACTTGATTTTTATTGCATTATTTTATGACATTAATTTTTTTAACATTTAATTTATTAATATTTTGGCACTTCCTATTAATCGTGATTAAACTGTGATGATTTATTATTCAATTTTATTTATTATATGTACCTACCACCTAAGTTCACATTGTGGCATGCAAATAAATGTATTGAGTATTGAGTATTGAGTTAATTATACATCTTAATTTTGACATTTAATTTTTGACATTCAACTTTATACATTATATATTTAAACGTTTAATTTAATGCTATGATTTAGATATTTGTTTTGTTTTTACCCGACTGCAAAGGAAGGGTTATGTTTTTCGCGCGTATCTTGTATGTATGTATGTAATATTCTTTATTACCTCATATCTCCAGAACCACTGAACGGATTCACATAATTGAGGTATCGTTAGATTTGTCTTAGCAGACCAAGTGTTCTTAGATAGGTGACATTTGAAAAAATCAAACATGGCGGCTGTGCGAAGTCATTATACATAGCGAAAAAAAAATTTTTTTTTCGTTAACCACAATATAGGTATCAAATTAAAGGGCTTATCACAAGGATTTCAAAAAGGTATATCATATTTATCATTAGTGTAATACTAGCAAAAATAATACAAAGAGAAAGTTTAAAAATATGGACTTGAGCTCTTTCACTTTCTGAATCCGGTGGGGTGCCAATGTGACACTACCGGGAAAATTAAAAAAATGTTAATTAATATTTTAACTGAAAAGTTGAAAAAAAAAAGTTATTTAAAAAATCTAAAAAAACCCGACTGCTCAACTGAAATGCAAGGAACAAGCACATTTTTATTTTAAAAAGTGACGAGCAGGCGGACCCGTCAAATAAAAAAAAAACATTCTATTAGGTCCCGCCTGCTTGTCACTTTTTAAAATAAAAATGTGCTTGTTCCTTGCATTTCAGTTGAGCAGTCGGGTGTTTTTAGATTTTTTAAATAACTTTTTTTTAGGGTTTCGTAGTCAACAAGGAACCCTTATAGTTTCGCCATGTCCGTCTGTCTGTCCGTCTGTCCGCGGTTTAGCTCAAAAACTATTGGTACTAGAAAGTTGTACTTTGGCAAGAGTATACACGTTAATGACGCAAAAAAAGTGGTGAAATAAAATTTTGAAAAAAACTATTATTTAGGGTACCTCCCATACATGTAAAGTGGGATGATAATTTTTTTTTTTTTCGTTCTTCCCATAGTGTGGGATATCGTTGGATAGGTCTTTTAAAAATATTAGAGGTTTGGTAAGACCGTTTTTTGATTAAGTAAACCGTTCGTGACTTATCAAGCTTTAAATTACCAATTTTGGTTAGAGTCAAGTGTCCCCCCCCCCTGTATCAACTAAACGGTTATAGTTAGAAATTCAAATGTCACGGCAGTAGTACCTATATATAACGAAATTTAAAGGAAAACTATCACACATAAGTGGGCTTTACAAGTTTACGAGTAATAGTCGATTTGAATTGTATTTGACTCGAAAATTTCGAACAACTCTATAAAAATGTCGATAGATGGCGCTAAGCGCCAGTTGTATCGTGCTAGCTTCTTGTGACGATTGAGTAGTGTAGCTCTGTGTCCGTATTTAAATTCAAAACACCGGCTATGACAAGTTTTATACAAATCTCTAAAAAAAAATTGAAACTTTCGTGCAAAATTGTCGGATCAGGTGAGGATTTGTATAGGAAGTCAAATTAGTTAGGTAGTCATGTTTGGCTTTTAGTTAGAGCATGGTACGAAACGATCAGTCAGCGAATACGACACGCATTTGGCTGTTATAAAAACTACGGAACCCTACACTGCGCGTGGCCCGACACGCACTTGACCGGTTTTATTATATGTACATATTGTCTGGTAATTATTTTTTAGTTTTAATAATCGTCTTTACACAATTATATGATTTAATTTATATTTTTTTGTTATTTAATTGCATAATGTCATTTATAGTTGAATTACTTTTGCGAATTAAATTATTGTACCTTTGCATGCCTTTTGGTAACACACATTGTACCCTTACATCACATGTTATTGTACTACCCATATTTTCAAAATAAAGTACATCTTATCTTATATGTTTTGTTTTTATTTTCTGATAAAAATCAACACAAAACTGATTTTGTCCATTTTATATTAAAGAAAATATCCTCATGTAACTATGGATCATGTAAAATAAAACTCTGCATTCTAGTTTTGTGTGGATCCATGCCTCAATAAAGGGTTGACCAATGAACTGTTATTTTCATGAAAACCCTTCAAAAATAAGCCACAACAAGTTATAACGGTTTGCGCCAATTTTGTCACATGAGCACTTCAGACCGCAAAATTCGCCGTTCATATTTATTTGGGTCTGGAGTCTCACATATGGAGTAAATTACGTTCATACGGAAATAAAAAATGTGTTTTTTTTTCAGTATTGTTGATAGGCTTGCGTTACTTATGACTACCATCTCACCTGATGGTAAGCGTTGGCGAATGTTAAGTAATGAATGCAACATTGTCCTTGATTGTTTTATTGGCAACATTCTACAGCATATTATGTTAATGTCAAAATAGATGTGTCTCTGCTTTGTCGCGTTTATATTACAGTCGTTACAAGTATTTATCGTTGTTTTATTAAAGTAATCACACGTAAAAACTCATCATAAATCTTAAACGAAGATGAAATATGCTTGCCTAGAAGTAACTTATTCACTCTTGACTAGAACGCACGCGCATATTATAGTTATCAGGATACAGACTCCGGCAGGGCAGGGCAGGGAATTCCACTCCATAGCTATACGCACAATTAAAGTATTACAAAAATGTTTTGTACCTTCTTATAATATAGTAACCTACTTTAAGGTTATTTTTCATCAGTTTTCATTTTCAAGTCATTAGTTCATTGGTGGTTTTAGCTTTTTTATCTTAGAGGTTAAGCAACACTTGCCATGGATAGTCCATAGACCAGTAGGCCCATCTTAACAAATATATATTTTTTAATTACAGATGAGCCCAATCTTGACCTCGATCTCACCTGATGGTAAGCGATAGATGAGGTCTACGATGTGACAAACGAGCCCAGAAGATGCCTATTTACTCGTGCTCTAAAGGCTGAAAGGTCATAAGTGGTAGGGAACACAGAAGCCGGCAGAGAATTCCACAGCTTGGCTGTGCGCACAATAAATGTAGAGGAGAAGCGCTTGGTACGACAAGACTGTATATCAACCAAATGTGGATGCTACACAGCCTTGCATCTGGTAGACCGTTAGTGAAAGGGAGATGGAGGAATCAGGTCATGGAGCTCCTGTGCACACTCCCCAACATACAATATAAAGAAAACCGACAGGCAAGCAACGGTTCGCCGATGAGCAAGGCTATGAAGCTTGTCCACTAGCGCCTCGTCACCTATAAGCCTTTTAGCTCTGCGCTCAATCAAGTCCAATGCAGCAAGTTGGTATTTTGCAAAGCCATCCCACAAGTGGCTGCAATACTCCACAGGAATATATATACAACGTGTAATTTAAAGGGTATATACATACCGAGTGCACGGCTTCTTTGGATGATAACAAACGATATAGCAAGGGTTTTGTAATCCTATGTCTACATGTGTGGAGCTTATTAGAAATTTCAATACATTGATACCAGAGACCGAATTTTTCAAATTAAGAAGAACTAAGAGAATTATCGTTTTATTGGCAAGTGACGTGGAAAGTGATGACCCTCATAGTGCTGTGACACGTTTGTTATTACTGGTATTCAAGAAACATATGAAACCAATAATTTAGGGTCAATTCTGTGAGTCACTTATTTTGAGCTGAAACTTTGCATAGAGACTCCATACCAGATGTTGTCTTCAGTCCGTTTGGATAAATATGGGGTTTCTGTTACACATTGTATATATCAAGATTCCTCAGGCCCTTAGAAATTATGTTTAGCCGTTGATCCCAGCTGCCCTATGTATTTGTCTTTACGGTAGCTAAGAAGCCTGAAACTATGACACTGGTCCAGCCGGGGTGTACCGCGTTACCCAGTTTCTGTGTTGTGGATGTCAAATAGCATTCGCTCCATGTAAAACACTGTTACTCAACTGCATCCAGTAAGACAGGATGCTGACCCTGATATAGTATTTTTTTTTTGGATTTGATAGGCTTACGTTTAACCATATTCTCACCTGATGTTAAGCGATGGTGTGGTCGAAGGTGACGCACGCTTGCCTAGAAGTAACCTATTCACTGTTGACTTAAAGACTCCCAGGTTATAACCATCAGGAAACACAGACTCCGGCAGGGAATTCCACTCCTTAGCCGTACGCACAATGAAAGTATTCCCAAAACGTTTAGTGCGTATGGGTGGGACGTCCACCATGTAACGATGGCGCATTGCCGTTTGTCTTGTAGTCCGATGATGGAACGGGCTTAGTGGAATAAGACTGTGCGATTTCATCGCACACTCCCCGAAATGTAACCGATAGTAAACTGATAGGCTTGCAACACGTCGCCGATGTTCTAGGCTCTGGAGTCTTGTCTCGACCAGTTTCTCGTTGCTGATGAGCCTTTTGGCCCGTTTCTCTATAGATTCAAGTCAAGCTTGTATCAATCATCATCAAGCTGGTATTTGGCAAATCCGTCCCAGAGATGAGAGCAGTACTCCATACACGACCGAACTTGCGCTTGATAGAGGTTGAGCAGCTGTTCCGGTGTAAAGTACCGTCTCACCTTTGCTAGGATTCCCAATTTTTTGGCAGCCAATTAAGCCTTAGCCTCGATAAACGGACCAAAATTAAGGGTGGATGTCAACGTAACCCCAAGAAGCTCGATGCGATCAGTTATCGGCACAGTTACACCACGGAAAGAAGGAGCCGGTTGAAATTAGCTGCTTAATAGTTGGGTAAAGAATAAGCAAATAATAATGACCAGTCGCTATGCATTTAAAAAGAAATTACAGATCTATTTTCTACACCAATAAGCAGAATTTCCACATTTGGTTTTTATTTGCTTCTTCATTATTATATTTGTATGTATTTATATAAGTATTTATTCATATATATTATTTATTTAGATTTCTATTTTTTATGATACCAGGATTTTTGTGTTATTACTATTATTATATATATTTTTTTCTAATTTTTCTTCACACGTACAAATTGCACCTCCCACACTATCTCTTCACCACTCATGGTTGACTGGTAGAGAATGCCTACGGCATTAAGTTCGCCTTTGTACCTATGTGCATAAAGTGTAAATAAATAAATCATTGGTACATAAATAATTGTTTACTGAATAAATATTATCTGTTTTAATGTGACAAAAATAAATACCATTCATAGTATGGAAAAAAAATCGTTGCAATTTTCGGCCTTCGAAGCAAAAAAGAAAAATTACCAGCCAAGTGTGTGTCCGGTCACGTACAGTCTAAGGTTCCGCAGTTTTGTTAGAGTTTTTATGTGATGTAACTACAAATTGACGACTTTCGACCTTGTTCCTTTATTTGAACGTTCCTGAGTTTTAAATCTTGTTAATTGCCAAGTCTAATAATAAGGCTAGGATTTTTGTTTAATTATCTAATTATTTTGGATGAGTGCCTGTACTTTTGTAGCGATTAGTAAGAAATATTAATTTTTATTAAGTTGCAATAGTTTATAGACCCAGATGTTTTATATTAATGCCAATTTGCTTCTCAAATAAAAACTTTTTATCAAAAAATTAAACCGACTCCCAAAAAACACTGTAAAGTGAAAAATAACTTTAATTTCGGCAGTCGGTGTCTTTAGTTTTGCATTTTTGTTTTTGGCAATAACTTCCGAAATTAAAGTTATTTTTCACTTTACAGTGTTTTTTGGGAGTCGGTTTAATTTTTTGATAAAAAGTTTTTATTTCACTCTTTTTAGTTGGTTGATTTTTAATTTACCTAGTTACAAGAGCCTAAATGTCAACTACTTATAACCTCTTACAAAATATTGCTTTTCCCAATGCTGGGCCGTTAATTTTTGAGGAGTTCTCCTGGTACTTCACCATCAGCTATACATCACCATATACATTTTGACGAGCATAAAGTGCTTAACATCTATATTCAAGAAATCGAATCGCAATCCACGAAATACTTATTATTGAGTAGTTTCGGCGGCCATCTGTGGTCTTCATCATCAGTTCCACTTCCCCAAATGGTACTTTTTAAGAGCAACTGCACAAGTTACTATAAGAAATACCCAAAACGCCATTGGTGTGCCTATAATATTTGAAGAGTTCCCTCGATTTCTCAAGGATACCATCATCAGATCCTGACTTTTATGAAAATGGGACCAATTTCGAAGTATACCCTTTCAATCAAAAAAAGAATTTTCTAAATCGGTTCAGCCGTCTTCGGGTGATCATACATTAAAATAAAAAAAAAATATTCGCGTCGAATTGATAACCTCCTCTTTTTGTCGTCGGTTGAAAAGAGTCTTGATGGATGGACAGAGAGATAGACACGTAGGTTTTTGGGAAAAAATATATTTTGTTTTGGGCGTCGAAAAATTAAGTGAAAGTATGTACATTTTTGAGTCTATATTGCTATAGTTTTAAATTTTGAAGGAAAACAGTACAACTAAATGATACCAAACGGCAAAATAAATGTTAGAAGAATCTAGTAACTGCAGGTGACAGCCAGATAAGCACAAAAAGTTCCATTCACCCTTAATTACAATATCAGCCCCAGAAACATAAGCAAAAAAACACTCAGTAAAAGTAAAACCCACCATTAATAATGTCCAAAATATAATTCCTTTCCCAAAAGCATTTTTCTCGTTTTAAGTGCTATCGAATCTCGCAGTGCCACTAAATCGTTACAAAGGGCCAGAAATTACATCCGTAATTTATTGTCCAGCCCATAAATCATCAATCTTCTACAAGGTCAGGGGGTAATCAAGTTTAATGTGGCCACATGGCGATTTATGAGCGTCGTATACCAGTTACACGCTATGCCTTTGTCAATCGTCTGCACACTGACGTCATCCAAATTATTTTTCTTAATCATAGTGCTAGTCATTTATTTCACACACATAGAATTATAGTGGGCTAACCCAAAAATTCTTATTTTTGGGTTGAGCAAGAAATTATAACAAAAAATAGTGTTGAGAAAGCGTAAAAATAGTGTAGAGGATTGACTCTCCCCTTTAGTATCGAATTTTGGCCCCTATTATCTCAGGAGTTTAGAGTAGTGATTAAAGTCAGTTTAGTAGTCAGTTTTGAAGTTAAAATTGACAAAGTTGAGTTACACGTTGCCAGATCAGATCTACTCAAATCTGTGTCATTCTTTCTTCAAAAGATGAACTCATGCACAATTTGAATGGTTCTCAAAAATGATATTGCGAATGTGAGCGCAGAGTGGTTGAATAATGAATATTATGAGTAGATTACCGCACTGTAGTTTGAGTACTTTGTACGGCCTACCCATTTGTCCTTACTTTATAAGTCTAACTACACGATAACTGTTTTAACGGGCTCATATTTATTTCCTCCACAAATGAACACCTATATATTTTGTATATGATTTAATCAGTATGACTTGTATAGACTTAGAAAGAAACGTTGACCGCTGAGTTTGTTTCTTCTAAGGAAAGTTAGCTAGGAAAACCGGCCTCATCTAGTTTGAATTTATTTATTTAAACTTTTTGTACAATAGTGATACATGGGCGGACTTAATGGAACAAGGCATTCTCTACCAGTCAACTTTGGGTTAAAAAATTACGTGGAAGAGTGTTATTCACATATCCTTATTTACCATACCAATTTGTATTTTATATACCAATTAACTAAATTAATTCATCAAGCGCAAAACATTTCGGGAATACTTTCACGGTGCTTACAGTTAGAGGAGTAAAATTCCCTGCCGGATTCTTTGTTTCCTGATAGTTATAACTTGGGGGTCTTTAAGTCAGGAGTGAATAGTTTACTTCTAGGCAAGCGTGCTCCATCTTCGTCCACATCATCGCTTACCATCAGGTGAGATGGCGGGCAAACGCGAGCATATGAACAATAAAAAATACATACTCGTACCTTTAATAAGTTAAAGGAATTTGGAGTTAGGTCAGTTTCATTCGAAGAGTATATTTAAGGGAGGGTAAAAGAACCGGAATGTGCGAAACATTTTCTCATTTAACATAAAAACCTTTTGGATTTACAGGAAAAAGGAAAATAAAAAACACTTGTATAATCGTAGCTGAGAATACAAAGTACGAGCATACTTTATAAAGTAACAATACATTTTGTAAATTAAAGTTTTCGTTAAAATTATGAAAAGACCAAAAATTGGAAAGTAATATTCGAACAGGAGAGGTGTGAATGGCCGGGGTCAGTGTGAGGCGTTCGATATACGAAATTTGAATTTATACATATTTTTGATGAACCTTTCTTTATAATTGCACTGATATACAGTATGTTAACTAACAGAGGGCGTTCCCGTTAACCCGCAATAGTATAGCATCCATACATGCTAAAAAAATATTACCATTCGAAATCAAAATGTTTTTTTTTTATATTAAAATATTCACTAAAAATATTAAATTGATACATAAAAGAAACACTGTACACACGTACTTGAAGGACGGCAACGTCGCAATTTATTTATGACTAGCTTGTGCCAGCGGCTTCGCCCGCGTGGGAAGTTTTTCCCGTGTAAATCCCGATCCCGTGGGAATTTCGCAAAATCCTTTCTTAGCGGATGCCTACGTCATAACATCTACCTGCATGCCAAATTTCAGCCCGATCCGTCCAGTGGTTTGGACTGTGCGTTGATAGATCACTATGTCAGTCAGTCAGTTAGTCAGTCACCTTTGAGTTATATATATTTAGAATGCGTACGCGTGTACAGAGTGTTTCTTTTACATATCAATATAACATTTTCAGTGAATATTTTAATATTAAAAAAAAAACATTGTTTTCGAATGGTAATATTTTTATTAGCACGTATGTATGCTATACTATTGCGGGTTAACGGGAACGCCCTCTTTTAGTTAACATACTGTATAGCGTATACATACAGAGTATTTCTATAAGTATAAGTATTTGTATTTTATATGAAGCGTCTGCTTATCTGACCTCCTTAACCCAGTAGCCGGGTAACATGATACCCCTTGGGAAGACCAGAGTCAGATTCTCCAGCTTTCGAGTACCCGTAATGACTGTCAAATATGTACATGAAAATGACATTTGTAATAGGCTAAGACCAGTATTAAGTAAGTTTTACTAATTCAAAAATGTACTAAATGAACAGACGTTATGAATAGTTTACTTCGCACTTGCCGATTCGCTGATGAGTTATAGACTTACGTTTTACGTTTTTAGTTTTTACGGGCAAACCTTTATAACATATTTAAATGACATTAAAGACATACAAATAAGACTGCAGAAGTACCTCATTAGGAAAAATGTGACAGATAAGTGCAACAAAGAATATAATAAGTTACTTTGCATTTGTAAAATTGTATCAATAGAAAAAAAAGTAGATTATTGGTAGGACTAAAATATTATTATAATGATGAATACAAACTTAATGTTAAAAACAAGTACAACACACCAGTGGCGTAGGCTTCATACAACTCGATTCCTACCGGCTTCCCTTTTGAAATATGGCAAATATTAGTCTATTATTTTATATATGAATATATAAATAGTAATCAATTATTTTCAGTTAAACAAATAATTATTTACGAAGTTACAAGATTTCGAAGTCAGCCACAGGGCCACAGTTACTGGAATTCACGCATCACACTTGAGCAAGGTAAGCATTTTTTGGTCCGGCTTCCCTTTTATGAAAATTCACCCTTCGCCACTTCAACACACGTAGGGTTCCAGAAAACAAACTGGTTCAACCCAAGATAACTAATTATTACGGTAAGAGGACATCTAAGTATTTGGTATCTCAAGTATTTAACAAAATAAAATTATTAAGAGAAAAAGAAAAAGCAAAGTGTTCAAGAAAAAACAAAAAATATATTGGAATGCTAATCATATAGGTAATTAACACATTGTTACTGTGGGATTATAGATCCCACATATATAGACATAGATTATAGATTATATTGCAACATATTGTGTAGAAGTAATTAGAATGGTTATGTATAACGAGCTGGGGATCGGGATAGAAATAATTAACGCCAATTAAACCAAAATTAACGCTTTAATTAATTTAACACTAAATGAAAATTTAACACAATTATTCGCACCACAACCATTGAGGTAATATGTACTACGTACATAACGTACATATTACCTCAATGACCACAACACTTGTCACTTAACACTTAAATCGCACTGAAATTCACTTGTAAAGCTTCGATTATATCGCGTATTCGCCTCGTAATAAGACTGCCATCTGCGTTCCTCTGCGAGCTATTTATACCCCGGTCTATAAGGTCTAGAACATTCTTATAAAATCGGCTCACTGTTTAAACTGCCCAGAATATTCCAGGTAGCTACTCGAGATACACAGTATTGCTATTCGCCGCCAGATGGCGTTAGTGTCTCGAACACTCTAGATTTCTGTCGAAGTTTCTCGACGTACTTCGCTAAACGACTGGCGTAATAGTATAAAGAGCGCCTCTCGCCATCAAACGTAAAAGTTTGACGAGTTTAGATCGTTTGTTGCCCGTGGTACTACCGGTAGTACTACCAGTAGTACCACGGGTAAAAAAAATTTCCCGTGGTACTACCAAGCAGTTTAGTAGTACTACGGGCAAAAATAATTTACCCGTGGTACTACTAACATTTTTATTTATATTATTATTATTTGTTTTAGTAAAACCTTTTTGGAATCTGATGTAAGAAAATAATATTAGTAACATTACAAGTTCAAATTATTTACACATGTCATTTGCTGTGCTAGAACATTCCACTTCAAGATTCATAATACATTTATAATTATTTTTAAATGAATTAGCTAGACAGTTTTCTAGCAAAGGTCAATTAATATAGATCGTGCTGTATCAACTCTGCGAAAATGTGTGAAACAGCTGAATCTAATATAACAATTATTAAAAGAAAGGGCGGCAATATTCTTATTGGCGATGATGGTTATCAATACTATAAATTAAAAGATTATAAGAACCATTCATCGATATGGAGGTGTTGTATGTTTAAGAAATCAAAGTGCTCTGGAAGTTTGACAATAAAAGTACGTATTTTAACTACTTCTTTAATATGTAATTATAAAAATCTAATTACTGATTATTTCATTATAGGACCAACTAATTTTGCAAAGGAAATCACACGGGTGTGAACCCAATGTAGCAAAAAATGCGGTAGATATCGCTGTATCAAAATTAAAAGAAAAAGTTGTAAGTAGTGATAAGCCAATACCACAACTGTACGACAAAACGATATCGAAATTGAAAGATGAAGGTGTACATCTAGTTTCAACTATACCTTCATTCTCCAGCGTCCAGCATTGTTTGTATAATACGCGTAATTCAGCGGCAAATGTAACAAAAACTGTGTTTACCAATATTGAAGAAGTACAAGTTCCTGAAAAATATTATCACCTCTTAAGTGATACCTCTGTATATAAATTAAATAACTAAATAAATAAATAAAATACATATACTTATATGATATGAGTGCCACCCGTCCACAGAGAGACCTCACGAGCTCCTCCTACTGCTAAGTAATTTACTTGCTTAAATTAATTTGGATAAGCAAAGATACAAAAATATAGTGGCAAATTTATAAATTTGCCACACGAAAATTGAATTTTAAGAATCTTACCTTATCGTTCAAATTACAGAATTTGACTAAATTTGTGTTTTTTCCACAAGGTAGATCCCAACGTCACTTTGAATAACACAAGGTTACGCTGACGATGCCTTGCCTAAATTGTATTCTCCCATTTAGTTGCATGCTACAGCTACACAGCTCGTTAGCAAAACTTATCTTGCAGACGCCATAATAATATTGATAACATTTCAGCTAGCTTCGGTGCCTTAATTAGCGTCTGCTGAGTAATTGGCCTGTAATTACCTCATCAAAGTGTTGTTAACATCAGTGATGGCACTAATTTGTAGGGATAATTAGGTCCGGTTGACTGGTGGTGCAGTGTTGGGATAAGTTTCTAGGTAATCTTAGGTACCTATTTGATAGTGATATTGTTGTCTTAGTTTATCCTTTAGTTAGGGGGACTTAATTAAACTTTTTAACTTGGTACTAATTTGTAATCGCTACTTAGGCTTTAGTTAAAAAAAAATCCGGAATTAAAAATAAAGAATCAAAGAAAAATCTACATAATTAAAAACAGCCTCATTTTCAGTATTTTGAAGACCTGAAAATAATTTGTTGTGAATTACAAACAGAATTCATTGAAAATAATTATGTAACCATTTTATAATGTATTTTTAGGGTTCCGTAGCCGAATGGAAAAAAACGGAACCCTTATAGTTTCGTCATGTCTGTCTGTTCGTCAGTCCATCCGTCCGTATATCACAGCCATTTTATTCCAAAACTATTAGGATTATACATGTGAAACTTGGTAGGTAGATGGATTCTCAATTCTGTGAACCGCTTTCTGATTTTAAGAAAAAAAAGTAAAAAATATTTAAAATAAAGGGGGCTCCTCATACATGGAACTAAAACTGAAAATATTTTTTTTCATGAAACGTGTGCGTGTGTGGTATTTATAAACAGGTCTTTAAAAATGACATTGAGGTTTCTAAAACCACTTTTTCATAAAGTTAATCGTTTAAAAGATATACGCTTCCATAATGGTAAAATGTGTGTGTCCCCTCTAACTTTTATAATAATGGAGTGAAAAATCTTTAAAAAATATATTTCTATAGGTCTTAATAATAAACTTTCTACAAAAATTGGTTGAACGAGATCGGGACAGCAGTTTTTGTGATACAGCATATTTTCTAAAACCGCAAATATAACTTTGTAATTCATACAAACACTATGAAAAACAAAGTTATTTGGTGTAGTCGTAAAAAATGTAAATAAGCTAGTTTTAAGAAATTTGTAAGGTTTTTTTTGTCAAATAAATATACATACTATATTATATTGTTACAGTTACTACGGAACCCTTCATGAACGAGTCTGAATCGCACTTGGCCAATTTTTGTCATTAAATTGCATTTTCAACGCCGACTATGAATTGGCTGTCACTGTCATCTGTGTGTGACTCAGACTTTGATGAAGGTAACCGCCATAAGGCAACGCAAGTGCGTCCCCTTGTCGCCAAAGTCTGTCGAGACAACACAAGAAGCATATAACTTTGTGAACATTTAGTATGATTTAGTATTCTTCACATCACAATTTGTCAGCATTTTTCAAACCTCGTATAATTTAATTAGTTTGAAGAAATGTAGACAGTATTAAAATAGGCAGCAACTGTCCTGGATATGAAATATCGATTTTAACTTAAGAGTCCCGTCCGTCACAATGGCGTCCGAGAAAGCGAGGGCCGCGTCGCGATGCGAAGGCCGTGACGATGTCGCGCGCGTGTCCGCATGTATTTATGCTGGGTCCAATTCCCAGCACCATACTTACATTTGTGCTGTCTGATGTGTCCGTAGCTCTAGCCTCCCCGAGCGACGCCCTAAGCTGATGTCAGTACCCTACAAGGGGGGCCTTTCGAGTAGCTTGTAGGTTTAATTTTATTTTATTTATGTATTTATCAGGATAATGGTTACACGCTTATTTAGTACCATTTAAATCTCCCGAGTCTGTGTCTAGTCGTGTTACATAATAATACATACATAAACTGTTCCAATTAAACATTTTATACCTAAAATTTGTTCGACAGTGTTCTTTCATAAATTTGAGAAGAAATACCTATGCTTCAATTTTGTATTTTATATTTTCTTCCGGTGATTGTATCGCGCGTGACGGTGGGTAAAGAATTTATTAGTCGAGGTAAAAGATACGCTCTCGTCCTTGAGCCGTACAAATTCTTAGCCGGTATAGTAACTAGTTTGTCTGTGCGACACTCCGCGTGTATACGGGTGACAATTAAAAAAAAACTGCTGACCCGATCTCATTCAAACCAATTTTGGTTGAGAGTTTACATTAAGATCTACAGCATATGTTCTTTTAGATTTTTCACTCCATTATTATAGAAGTTAGAGGGTGGGGGGGACACATTTTACCACTTTGGAAGCGTATGTCTTTTAAACGATTAACTTTATAAAAAAGTCATTTTAGAAACCTCAATGTCATATTTAAAGACCTGTCTATAGATACCACACACGTATAGGTTTCATGAAAAAAAATATTTTCAGTTCAGTTCCATGTATGGGGGGGCTCCCCTTCTATTTTAAATTTTTTTTTTTCTTGAAATCGGAAAGTGATTTACAAAATACTTCTACCTACCAAGTTTCACATGTATAGTTTTAATAGTTTCGGAATAAAATGGCTGTGACATACGGACGGACAGACGGACAGACATGAGGAAACTATAAGGGTTCCGTTTTTTGCCATTCGGCTACGGACCCCTAAAAAGCAATAACTTTATTTGATTAAAATTTTATTTAATTTGATTGCCAAAGTTGATCTTTTTTAAATAATTGGTACAAAAAGTAGTGTTTCGTTCATTTACAAAAAACTATGTACAACTTTCGAAATAAACCACACTTATTTAGTAATTATTTAACCTTACTGTTTAATAAAAAAATCTTTTTTTAAATATTAACAATAATTTAAATATTCGGTAATTATTCGGCAAATCAACCGAATTTTCGGCCGAACATTCAGCGCATCTCTAGTAATTAAATATATGATTTTACCAGTACGAACTTTTGTTTTTTTTTTATAACCCCAGTCCATAATTGAATCATCATCTTTTTGCCCTTATCCCAGTTACAACGCTACACGTTTTTTTCTTCCTGTCAGACATCATAGCATCATTTACTCCTTTTTCTCTTTTCTTTTCTTTGTGGGAAACCACATTATCGGTATAAATAATTATGAAGGTACTTATTTCGTGTTCAAAGAATGGCAATGAGGCGTACCGAATAGTATCAAGGTATTATTGAGCTTAATGGACGTTTCTTGCTATATCTTATACACTAAACTTAAGTAGGTACTAATACAGAAAAGAGGCGATCAAGTGTGAGGTCTGAGTCACGTGCTTTTCTCTAATCTGTATGTACTGCAAGAACTAGAAACCTTTGCTCAATTTTTAAATTATAATTGAGATGAGATGAAACCCTCACAATAAGAACTTTCATTCGAAGTTATGAAACTAAAAGGTTTCCATTTTTTACCACGGAACTCTAAAGGTCTGAATCGGTGATTGTTTGAATTCTTGCTAATCAATTACTGCTCAACATCTAGTCAGATTTGGATGAAATATAGCACACGGCAACCTTGACGTGGAGTTTAACATAGAATTATTTTATTAAATAATTATGTTGTTTTTACATGAGGAGTGCAATCCCTTCAAATAAGTCCTCCCACTCCGGGCAGGGTGGGAGGGACTGTCAGACTTTTACTGACTAAAATCCACGGTGTTCCTTCAATAACCCTTTACATACCGGGGCCACGGTAACGGGATGAGTCCCACGACCCCGGCAGGCTTCGGCCCTCTGCAGAGGGGGCCTCGTCATGTTGCTGACGCTCTTTGAGGCGCGCGTGGAACACGACGCGCCGTCGACCCGGGCATGGTCCATGGTCGGACAGCGAGTTGCCCTTTACTCGCTGTCCGCATGCCCGCGCCTACGGTGGCCGGAGATCGTCGGCCGACGTCCGACGCCGTGGGCGTCTACCACTGCGGCTGGGAGTGCAATCCCTAGGGATAGATATTTTTGGCTTGTAGGCTTCAAACCGTGTCCTCAAGGATGAGGTCTAAGAATGCTCAGAAGGGGCCCCAAAGTGGTATTTTATGAGGTGACGGGGCCGTTTCTGTTTATTTGTAGTGATCATCGAGGAGGTTTTAGTGATGTAAAAATCCCACACACCCCGGTTTTTTTCCGAAATCTAGGCGTCTTTTGAAGCTTTCCCTTCGAAAACTAAAAGGGCTTCATACGGTGGAACTTCAGCGAGTGCGGTATTTCAATATACAAAACCATTGATAAGCTTACAATATTTCTTTTTTTAAAGAGAGACTATACTACGTTACATGGTGGACATCCCACCCATACGCACGAAACGTTTTGAGAATACTTTCATTGTGCGTACGGCTAAGGAGTGGAATTCCCTGCCGGAGTCTGTGTTTCCTGATAGTTATAACCTGGGAGTCTTTAAGTCAAGAGTGAATAGGTTACTTCTAGGCAAGCGTGCTTCATCTTCGACCACATCATCGCTTAAGATCAGGTGAGATTATGGTCAAACGCAAGCCTATCAACTATATAAAAAAAAAAACTAAATATGCTTTTGTCTGGAGTCAGTTCACAGCTATAGTGTAATGGGTGGGGTTCGACCTCACGGCCTCTCGGTTCCAAGTCCGACAACTTAGGCTAAAGACGCGGTAATATGGCTAATATTATATTCTTATGTTATTGGAAAAACCCAAACTACGGTAAATCTTAAGGTGTTCTAGTAAAACCTAAGATTTCCCAACTTTGAATAGTAAAAGTCCGAACTTGTCTGTGATAGGTTTTACTTCAGTGACATTTTGCAAAATAGACAGGACCAAACGCGTTTGATGCATTGTCGCGTATTTGTGGGCAGTCTGCAGACCCTAGCATTTCGCACGTTTGAACACGCACGTTTAATTGATTGTTGTTTGTGTTTTTTGCAAAGCAAACATATTCTGGTAGCAATTTATGAATCGAAACTAATTTATGACAGACATTTTGGCTGATAGGTAATGGAAATGAACGATAAAAAAATAATACTCATTCTTTTTTCCGAAGACCAACATTTAGGTACCAATCGTCATTGGTAAAACTTGGAATGTCCCACAGTGTGTCAAATGTGCATCACCTTCATGTGTAAAAAAACTCGGTTTTATACATCACAACTTTGGACACAGCGTTTTTATCACCTGAAAAACAATTTCCTCACTTGATAAAATTAATTTTACAGTTTTTGAATGCAGAAAATTGCCTGTGCATAATAGCATTCTGCTGGTGTACTGTTATTAATAACTTTGTTCAAATAAATGGGAAATTGTGGGAATGGTGCTTGTATTTTATTGTACCTATTTATAATGTAAGAATAACAGTTAAAGTATAATTAACGGATAAGTTTTATATACCAATTGAGTTTAAAAATAACAAAATATTAATGTTCTAAAGATATCTTTTTAGTACATTCGTTTTAAATGCCGTTTCAATAGCCGATGTGTCGCTAACAAGAAGATTTTTTTTCATGTGGAAAATTATTTATTTGCGGCAGGGATGAAGTGTCGGACTTGTACTGAAAATTTACTCAGTTGCTTCAGTTTCCCGTGCGTTCCAGGGTATCATCACGGTTTCTCGTTAGAACATTCCCGCAAGCCCGTAAGTCAATGGCCCTATCGCCTATCGGACCCCGTCAGCTAATAATACATACTGGAGATCCCCAGTATTCGAAATTTTACCATCATATAAATTATTTCCCCAAAATTTCATACTCCACCGTCCGCGCAGTTATCGTAGGTTATAGATAAGTTTATAACAGAATGAACTTTATTTGTATAGGCTAAGTTGCCTACAAAAAATTGATTGATTGATTACCTTTTAAGCAGAGATATGTTTGCGTTCAGCAAATTTTAATAATGGTTATAAGTCCATTCATGATCGAACAGGAATCTGGGTAAATAAATTTTAACTCGAAGTAGACAAAACCCACAGCAAAATTGACGGTACAGTAAATCAAAGAGCCACCACAATCTACGACTCAGTAAACTGCACCCACATTCAATTACCATTTCACAAGAACTAATGAAACTATTTCAAACAAGGGTGAAACTACAGAAAACGCAATTACAGTAAAACTGGAAAATCTTAAGCAACGAGCTGAATTTTAAAATAAATTTTTAAACAAAACATTGGGTACGCAAAGTGGACCGTACTGAAGCTTACTTCAACAAGTCTAATCCAGTTTTTACGGCAAATTAGCAGCTTTGTTGAGCAAAAAAGGTTTTTTTTTAACTTTATGAATTGTTTGCAGTTATAAGGAGGCTATGTAAAATGATGCTTATTTTACAAGGGTTTTAACGCATGCAGGATCATCTGAGGATTCTTTTATTTTTCAGGGTGGGGAAATCACCAATGACTCCTCCCACCATGAGTGGAGCGGAAGGGAGTGTCAGACTTCTACTGACTAAAAACCCACTCTGTTCCTTCAGTTAACCTAGCATTCCGGGGCCATGGTATATCGTTAGAACATTGCCACAAACCTGGCAGGAAATGTCGGGCCCCATCAATGCTGGAGACTGCTCTTTGAGGCGCGCGCTTTTTTATCCCTGAATATTCACAGGATCGTACATTACGCGGGATAACTCCCACACGAACGAAGTACACAACTAGTTTTAAAATAAAGATTAAAAACCCTTTTAAACCTTACAGTAAGTAATTGTAATCTAACCCGTGATTCAATTATATTATTTAACAGCAGTCGCGCGGAGCTTAAGCCCTATTTACACTTCAATAAGTACAGTAGCGAGTTAACTTGCGTCATCGGCGAGTTAAGTTGTTATTGTAGTTTGAACGGCAAAAGCGAGTTAAGTAGTAAGTTGTTGATTAAGTTGAGCTAAATAGATCGCGATCCTATTTTTCGGCGAGTCCAGTGCGAAGTAGCCCCCTCTCTCACGTCTCCCGCACCCCGCCAACTTAACTGGCTGGCCATGTAGACGGGCGAGTTTAGTACAGTCCATAAATTTGAAGGTTACGGCAGCAAACACGTGTTATTTTCTTTACTTCTTCTCAGGCAACTTATGACTACTCACTCGCCTACGTTTGGACGCAACTTACTACTTATTACTTAACTGTCTGAGTTCTTAACTGGCTACTGTACTTATTGAAGTGTAAATCGGGCTTTAGCGCCCATGCACTTTATCACCAACAAAACATAACCTCCTCCTACAGACGGGAATAAAGTAGCATAATTATAACATTCTTACCAAATTTCTTCCAAATCCACCCAGTATTTTCGAAGGTTAGCGCGTTTCAACAAACAAAAAACTTTTCTGCGTTATAATGATAGTATAGATTTTTTAGCTACATTCTAATCTATATTTTTTGCAAAAACTCTTCTACAGTAACAGTACAACACAAAAAGTTTCAACTAATGATTGGACGTATACGGACTGATTACGGCAAAAAACAATATGGGTTGAGGAACATAACTGTTAAATGACTTAACGGAGTACTTAAAGAGATAGCATAAACATATTTTAAACTAAACCAAGCTCACGCTTGACTACCATCTTAAATATAATATAATAATAATATTCCACAACTTTCACACAACGCCATCTAGTCCCAAATTAAACAGAGCTTGTGGTATGAGTACTAGACAACTGATAAACATACATATATATTTCTAAATACATACATATTATGGATAAATTACACCCCGACAAAGAACAAATGATCATGCTCATCACACAAACATTTTGTCCTGGGTGGGAATCGAACCCACGACCTTGCGCATAGCAGTCAGGGCCACTGACCACTATACCAACAGGCCTGTCAAATGGTGATAAGTGATGAAGTGGTCGACAATGAAGCACGCTAACCTAGAAGCAACCTATTCACTCTTGACTTAAAGTCCCCCAGGTTATAGCTATCAGGAAAAACAGACGCCGGTGGGGAATTTCACTCCTTAGCTGTATGTATCTACACCCGTTAACGTCGCCAACAAGCCAGTAGAAAATATGATATTTTTATTTATATGTAAGCACTTTGAATAACATATAGGCTTCGTTTTATCATGAGAAATGTGCAAGATTCTCTAAACCTGACTTCTTCGTAACTATATCTCTGTCTGTCAGTCTTTTTAAAGATGGCAACCTCGCAATTCCATTAGTACTCAGTAGGGGGCAAGAAAAAGCATGTTTTCCAAGTAAGTACTTTTTTCTTGAGAAGTTATGACATCGCTTTAGCTTTTCCTTGTACAATTCCCGGGAGTTCACAGATCAGATTATTTTTAGCCAAGGATTGGGATTTTGACAGTAAGCCGAGGTGCGATATGTTTCGTAAGCAGCTATCTCGGATTTGTGGATGCCATTACGTGTCCGAAGTTTTGTCCTAACACATTTCAGATGTTTTTCTTCACAGTTTTGAGAACTTTGTGGTAAGGATGGAAATTAATGTTAAAGTTCAAGCCCGGAAAAACTGGGCCACTACACTGCTCTGGTGTCCCAGCATTCGGAACATTATTAGCGGAATTATCAAACAGGCAGGATTAGTTTAAAGGGGCAATTTTTTGTATAATACTTTATTGTAACAAATGTCTAAACGCGCGGCAGCTGTTATCAGTTTGTTCGTTAAATATTTTTATAACAAATATCGTCGCTCTAATTGCGTTTTAATAAGTGACAATCCATCTGACGTACGTCTTCCAACTTCATTGAAGTCTAACCAACCGCAACCCAGTAACTGGATACCCCTTTAACAAGACTCATCATCGTTTATCATCAGGTGAGATGGTGGTCAAACGCGAGCTTATTCTTAATAAATAAATAAAAAAAGCTATACCAAGCCTCATTCGATTTGTCTAAAAATCATAATAGAATAGAATTTTATATACTTCAGGCAACTTGGCCCATACAAATAAAATACAATCCATTACAATAAATATAAATAAACTAATACATATCTACATCACTAAACCAAAACTTATACCATGTTACACGAGTTATCGCTGTCGTGTGTCACGCGGTGTCCGGTAACCGGCCTCGAAAATGCCGGAAAATTACACTTCTCGGCCAAAATTCCTCCTTCATGAAAGTCAACAGATGTTCGGTCGGCGCTCTCACCACAAAGAATTAAAATTAATTTCTAGCAGTTCGAACCTCAGGGAGAAATTGGATTTCGCCATAATGTATTTGACTATGTCCTCTGCCGTTGTAAAATGATGCAGACGGGACCCGTAAATTAATGAAAATATCGCTTACTTAGCAATCCTGTATTGGACAATGAATGCCTCTTTGCTTAGAGAGTCTTTCATCAAGATCGTTACTTGTTAGCTTTCTTATCTAGTCTACATCTGTTTCACCCACATTGTATAAGATACTCATCCGTATGGAAAATCAAGGTGACATGTAAGGTAAATCTTTCTTAACCTACGCACTTACATATGAGGTGGGTACTATTAATAAAATTAGTCTGAATATTAATGAGCTGAACCCTGGTATAAAAGGGTGAAATTACAGAGTTTCAGCACATTCAAACCTCATCCATAGTCTTATACTCTTGCATTAGAAAACGCTTCCGGACATTAACATGAAACTGATTTTGGTGCTCATTCTCTCGGTGGCGTGCTTTTTGTACTCTGAGGCACAAGTTGGTGCAAGGTGGGCATAGATTTTTAATCATAGTTTGTTATTGTGATTGTCCATGTTTGTTTTTTTTTATTGTTTGACCCTCATTCTTTTCCTAACTAGAACCATTTCTATCAAGGTCTGCAAGATTCAGCTCTATTCTTTTGTTATTTTATGCTGTGTGTTCTCTTGTCTACTATCTTCTTTAATAAACTGTTTTTTTTTTAATATAAATATGTTAAAAGATTTTACTGCGGGCGGCATCTCTCAGACGTCATGGCGTCTCTTTGCTGGGGTTCAGAAGAAGTGGCGAAGCGTGATGCTGGCTGGTGGCTGAATCAAGACTCATCGCGAGCGCTGGGTGGCGCGCGCGGCAAGCGAGGCCTCGTAGACGAATGCTGCTACAAACAGTGCACCATAGACGAACTGCTGATGTACTGCTAAGGAAAGACCTGTGAAGGCGAGACTGATTGTAGAAATTATAGCTAAGAGAATGAAGATTTTATAGTACAAATAAACTGTTGAGGTTAGCTAGCTTCTTTGATTACCTTTTTTTTTCTTTGGGTATGAAAATCATCGAATGACCTCTCCCGTTCTGGTTGGAGCGGAAGGGAGTGTCAGAATTCTACTGACTAAAAACCCACCCTGTTTCTTCAGCTGCCCTTAATTTCCGGGGCCGTGGTATCTCGTTAGAACATTTCCGCAACCCCGGCAGGCAATGGCCCTATGGGACCTTGTCACTATTGCTGACAGCTCTTTGAGGCGCGCGTGAAATACAACGCGACGCTGACCTGGGTCTTCGATTACCTTGCGATTACTGCCTATTAGGAATATTGTATATGACTGAATAAATTATTGATTTGCCTTTTGACAACATACAATAAAATTATGAAAGATAAAGAAAGATCAAAAAGATCTGAGTTACTGGCATGTATTATAAAATCACATAAAATTGTGCTGAAATTAATCACATCAAATTGAAATTCAGTCATGGGTTTCTTAATTTATCACAAACTACACTACTACTTTATTTAAAAAAATATACATATTAAAATATTTGATATAAGCATTATAGGTACTTCAAATAGATTTCAAATTTCAATAGTCATCTATTTAAACTATTAAGTGAACCTACTTTTAGTAAATAAATCTTTTAAAAGCCAAAAATATTCTCAGCATTATTTTAAAAGCCAATAAAGTCATATATTATCACAATAACTGAAAACTCATAATGAACCTCAAATTGGCACCAAGGATATTACTCTTAACAAAACGAAATCAAAACACAAACAGGATCACAAACACGGTGAACTAAGAAATTCAATCAGCTCCCTGTAAAGGCTTTCTACGTATCTATGAAAGGGTTGAGCGATGTTCATGCCTAATGGCTTGGAATTGTTCCGTAGCGATACCATCTGAGATTTCTATCAAAGCTCCGGTATTTACAAACTATACGGTTTCTTTTGAAACGGCTGTATTTGCTTTTAGATCTTTTGTTACATTAAGATGGAAATATTTGTCGAAAAAAACCTTAAAATTATTTTATTTTAGACTAGCTATAGTCGGAATTTTGTTTGAGTGGGATTTGATATTGTTTATGCGGTTTTTCATCTCGTAAATCTCGATCTCGTCATAATTCCGGGATAAAAGCCTATATAAAACTCTATAACTCTTCTATCCTTCAGTGAATTTCCTACTTAAATCGGAACAGCCGTTGTGGAGATTACCCCGTAGCCCGGGCTAGTAATTAACATATACAGACAAACAGATGGAAGTTTGTTGTTTTAGTGCGTAATTAAATTGGTTATGATAGACGGATACTTCAAATTTATTTTGTAATACAATATAAATGAAATCACAAACGTGATTTAAATCGTTCTGCTTTGGATTTTTTCTTGTTAGCAATAAATATAAATATTTAACCTTGCAGATTGTAGTTCAAGAGAGTGGAAATAAATATCATATATTTGTAACTTAACAAATACTAAATGTGACAATTATTTAGACTAATCTACTTAATCTCATAAACGATTGTGAATATGTAAACTATGTAGGTTATTTTATTCCAGTTAAACATGATTATCCGGCAGTTTGAGTGCTATTGCGGCCTACCCAAACCTCCTTACCTTGGTATTGTTCGTCAAATCGTTAAGCTCCTTGTTCTAAGTTGAGCTATACGTCATTTGACAAATGCTTGCACTGCATGGACAGGCCCACTCAAATCTGTGAGCATCTTTCTTCAAAAAATCACCTCAGACTAAAACCTACAAGGTTCCCATATAATTAAACCAGTATAGATTGTATGGACTTTAAAAGAGACGGGCCCCTGAGTTTGTTTCGGTGTTTCTTCTCAGGGTAGTCAGTTAGGAAATACCGGCCTCTTCTAGTTAATATTTACGAGAAAAATGTCGTGTAAAAGTGTTATTTAATAATCAAATTTGCAAAATAAAGATCATTTATCATTATCATTCATCATTAAAAACTTTCACCAATCTTTGTTCTTTCAAACTATGTCAAATTTTGGTTACAGTTTTATCACTCTCTTAAAATGTTAGGGACATCTTCATATTAGTTGGTAAAAGTCATAAGTCGGTACGTAAAGCCTAATAATGTCATTTGCGCCATATGGTGCGACAAAATCCTTGACTTCGGATTAAGTTTGTCTGTCAGTTTATACGACACTTTCTTTATTGTTTGCCACTATTATTTTTTAGATTCTATGTACTTTTTCATGTCATACATTAAGTTTATGAACATTAAAAATTCGTGATATAAACGCAAAGGAGCGCCTGCTTAGACAGTAATAGCCGCACAGTTAATTTTCAACGGTAAGCAACTTTTGCTAAGGTCAGTTCTGGATGGGTGACCATTGTTTAATATTTAAGATTATTTAAGCCTTAGAAGGCACTTTAAGCTATTGGTCCCGACCACAGAACAGATAAAAGAGGTTACAATGGAAATAGTTCCTGATTTGTATGAGAACGCGTGTCACCGCTTCTCTCCCACTCCTTAGCTCCACTACAAGCAAGAGGCCCGTTACGTATGTGAATTACGCACATAAGTAAATTACACACACTTAAATCGAGAGCTTGCTACTGATTTTAACTCACTGTTGATAAACATGCGCTGTGCATCACGGTCAATCAGGGCAAAGAAAAAAGTCCATGGTTGAAGTGTGGCGCATGCAGTATATTGTAAGCGGACTTGGTCATTGCATTGATTAAGCGAGTACACATCGAGCAATGTATACTTTTTGTAACTTGTTGCAATAATGTTATTAATGTTCGGAATTTCATAGTGATCAGAATATTTTTATGTTTTTTACAAATAAAATTGTAATTAATTGTTACTTTCGACTTACCGACGGAAAGATATACCTCCTCGCTCTATATTTGCGGTCTGACTTTTTGTTTTACAGGTCATAATTGCACAACACGGCATTTTAAAGTAGAGCTCTGTGTTCCGAAGTAATCCGAAGCGCAGTAAACGCGGTGAATGAATTAATCGGTCGCGCGACGATTTTCGTATCATAAATGTAGCGCGCTCGCCACGCCAACATTGCCATTCCAACCTTATTCATCTATTCCGTGATCCCGACGGTCATTTGCAGTTCATTGATTTTCCGGGTAGTCAGAAGTTAAGAAGTAAACAACCAGTCTTTTCAATGAATGTTATTGTTATCCAATTACTGGCTTGTGGTTGTCTAGTGCTATTTTGTTTTTCTAATATAAATTTCTCAATAGTAGCCTCCCTCCCTCCCTCCCTTCCTGCCTTGGAAAGTACGTCAAGCCGTTGGCCCTGTGCCTGATCTCTCTCCGGTCGTGTATATATGTAGTTATCAGATAAGCTAGGCTTCATGAAAAATACTTTTTTTTTTTGTTACCAATGAGCCCGCTCTTGACCTCGATCACACCTGATGGTAAGTGTAAGATGAGGGCTACGATCGAACGAGCGAGCCCAGAAAATGCCTATTCACTCTTGCTTTAAAGGCTGACGGATCATACGTGGCAGGGAACACAGAAGCCGGCAGAGAGTTCCACACCTTGGCTGTGCGCACAATGAATGTTGAAGACAGGCGCTTAGTACGACAAGACGGTATATCGACCAAGTGTGGATGGTATCCTGCGGTACGTCTGGTTGACCGGTAGTAAAAGGGGGATGAAGGGATCAGGATACTGTTACTAAGCTAGATCTAGTTAGACTACAACAAAGTTGGAAGAGTTACGGCAGATGGATGTTCTATTTTTAGGGTTCCGTATCCGAATGGCAAAAAACGGAACCCTTATAGTTTCATTATGTCTGTACATCTGTCTGTCTGTCTGTCTGTCCGTCCGTCCGTCCGTACGTCACAGCCATTTTATTCCGAAACTATTAGGACTATACATGTGAAACTTGGTAGGTAGATGTATTCTGTAAACCGCTTTCCGATTTTAAGAAAAAAATTGAAAAATATTTAAAATAAAGGGGGGCTCCCCATACATGGAACTAGAAATGAAAATATTTTTTTTCATGAAATCTATGCATGTGTGGTATCAATAGACAGGTCTTTAAAATGTGTCCCCCATCTCTTACTTTTATAATAATGGAGTGAAAAATCTAAAAAAATATATGTATCTGTAGATTTTAATGTAAACTTTCAACAGAAATTGGTTTGAACGAAATCAGTTCAGCAGTTTTTGAGATACAGCATATTTTCTAAAACCGCAAATATAACTTTGTAATTCATACAAACACTATGAAATATTATTAGATATTGATATTGATATATTTTCGTTGTCTGCCAACAAATTTCGCAATATTGTTAGTGTTGAAATGAAAAACTCAGAAACATAGGATATAGTGTCACTCGTGCATGTTTTAAAACGACTTAGTTTATAATTATATAAAATGTGGATAACGTAGTGGGTCACACACTTATACATATTGTTGCATGATAATAATAATTTTAAGTTCATTTACAGTGTGTAATTGTTTGTTTTCCCGAATAAATAAAATAAAAATAAAATAAATAAAAATGAAAAACAAAGTTATTTGGCGTAGTTGTAAAAAATGTAAATAAGCTAGTTTTAAGAAATTTTTAAGGTTTTCTTTTCGTCAAATATATATACATATTATATTATATTATTATAGTTAGCTACTACGTAACCCTTCATGGGTGAGTCTGACTCGCACTTGGCCAATTTATTTTTTTGATGTAGTAACTATAATAAATACAAAAATATATTCAACGAACACACAACACAACAGCTGCCGCTCGATTGACCATATTTAAAAGACTTCAAAAAAGGAGGAGCTTCTTAGTTCGTCGGAACCTTTTCTTTATATACGTTTCCCTATTACCTGGAAACAACTGGGTTGATTTGGAAAATTATTTTTAGTTTGAATTGGCATACTTTCTAGTTGGTCCCATTGTCATCAAGTCAGGATATAATGATGGAAACCTAGAGAAATCGAGGGAACTCTTAAAATATTATAGGCACACCTATAGTGATTTGGGTACTTCTTGTAGTAATTTATGCATTTGCTGTCAAAAAGCACCGTTTGGTAAAATAGAACTAATGGTGAAGGCCACCGGAACTTTTTAATACTAAGTATTTAATCGATAGCAATTCGACTACTTGAAAATGGTTGATAAGCACTTTATGCTCGTCACAAAGCATATGGTGAAGTGGATCTGATGGCGAAGGACCAGGAGAACTCCTCAACAATTAACGGCCCTGCATCGGGAAAAGCAATATTTTGTAAAATGTGATAAATAGTTGACATTTAGGCTTGAGTACTAAATAAATTAAAAACCGACCCACAAAAAAGCGAGAAAAAAAAAACTTTGAAAGAATACAAAACCAAAGACACAGACTTTTTTTTATTGATAATAGGCTCGCGTTTGACCACCTTCTCACTTGATGGTAAGTGATGATGTGGTCGAAGATGGAGCACGCTTACCTAAAAGTAACCTATTCACACTTGACTTAAAGACCCCTGGGTTATAGCTATCGGGAAACACAGACTCCGGAGGGAATTCCACTCCTTAGCCGTACGCATAATGAAGGTATTCCCAAAATGTTTAGTGCGAATAGGTGGGATGTCCACCATGTAACGATGGCGCATCGCCATTTGTCTTGTAGTCCGATGATGAAACGGGCTTGATGGAATTAGATTGTGTAATTCCATCGCACACTCCCCGAAATGTAACCGATAGAAAACCGATAGACTGGCAACTCGTCGCCGATGTTCAAGGCTATACTACTACCGAAATTAAAGTTATTTTTAACTTTGCCGTATTGATTTTGGAAGTTGGTTTTATTTAGTTATTAAACCTTTTGGTGGGTCGGTTTTTTATTTATCTAGTTACTAAAGCAACACCATTACTTTTAACTTTCTTCGTCTTTGATAATTGTACCTAGTCAAAAGGCAAATTAATAATTTATTTAGTCATATACAGTATTGTTAATATAGGCAGTAGATGAAAATATCACATAACGACAGTCACAGGGTAATCGAAGAAAAGATACACAGCTAGCTAACCTCAACTATTTATTTGTAATAAAAAATCTTCATTCTCTTAGCCATAATTTCTACAATCAGTCTCGCGTTCACAGTTTCATCCCTAGCAGTACATCAGCAGTTCGTCTATGGTGCACTGTTTGTAGCAGCATTCGTCTACGAGGCCTCGCTTGCCGCGCGCGCCACCCAGCGCTCGCGATGAGTCTTCCTTCAGCCACCAGCCAGCATCACGCTTCGCCACTTCTTCTGAACCCCAGCAGAGAGCCGCCATGACGTCTGAGAGATGCCGCCCGCAGTAAGATCTTTAAACGTATTTAAAAACGTATTTAAAAAACACAGCATAAAATAACAAAATTGAACTGAAAAGAACCGAGCTGAACTTTACAGACGTTTAATAGAAATGAATCTAATTACGGGTACCGCCAAGTCCGTTCCATCATCGGACTACAAGACAAACGGCGATGCGCCATCGTTACATGATGGACATCCCACCCATACGCACTAAACATTTTGGGAATACCTTCATTGAGCGTACGGCTAAGGAGTGGAATTCCCTGCCGGAGTCTGTGTTTCCCGATAGCTATAACCTAGGGGTCTTTAAGTCAAGAGTAAATAGGTTACTTTTAGGTAAGCGTGCTCCATCTTCGACCACATCATCACTTACCAACAGTCGTGATGGTGGTCAAACGCGAACCTATTATTAATTAAAAAAAGAACCAAGAATATAGGTGAACAAAAAAATATTTCTAAAATTCAAATATAGACGACCACAAAAATAAACTAAGAATATGAAATTATGCTAACCTTGCACCAACTTGTGCCTCAGAGGACCAAAAGCACGCCACCGAGAGAATGAGCACCAAAATTAGTTGCATGTTAATGTCCGGAAGGGTTTTCTAATGCAAGAGTATAAGACTATGGATGAGGTTTGAATGTGCTGAAACTCTGTAACTTCCACCTTTTATACCAGGATTCAGCTCATTAATATTCAGACTAATTTTATTAATACCTGATGTGTAAGTGCGTAGGTTAAGGAATATTTACCTAAAATGTCACCTTGATTTTCCATGCGAATGAGCATCTTATACAATGTGGGTGAAACAGATGTGGACTAGATAAGGAAGCTAACGAGTGACGATCTTGATGAAAGACGAGAGCCTCTACGCAGAGACATTAATTCTCCAGCACAGGAGAGCTAAATTCTGTGACTTTTCATTATGATTCTTAGACAAATCGAATGAGATTTGGTCTAGAATCTAAAGCGAATAAGTTTTGATCCTCATATCTTTTGTCTCCTCCCGAGCTTTTTTCTACCTTATTGTGGTCTTGCCCTGATTTTACTGTTTCTCAGTATGGTCTAGATTGACTAAAATTCTGAAATGAATGGTCGGAGCATATAGTTTCTCCTACTTAAGAAGTTTTCTTCTTCATTAACTGGTCTGATGGATGACTTCCATTTAAATTATTCTCAAAAAAAGGTCGAGTTCAAAATCTATTCTCATTACCGTGAAGATAGATTTATCACAATGACCTCCTCTGTAACAGTCAGTACTGATAAAAATAATGCTGACTGTCAATAGAAGATTCATTTATTTAGAATCGTAAAAATAACATCGATTTGGCCTATCCGAAGGAAACGAGATTGGATGGCTTTAGCTATAAATAGGTAAAGTCAAAGTTAATGTACATATTATGTTTGTTATTTTTACTCTGTCGACAGAATATATTTTTGGAACTTCTCTAGAGAAAATACTTTTTTTTTCTATTTCGAATAATTACGTATTTCCAACGTATAGCTCGGGGGCGAGGGCGGAAGGACGGTCGATTTTTGTTTTTGTAAACTGTACTGGTTTCCGTATGGCTCTCTTGGAGCAGGGTGATTGCGTCATCGGGAGTGGCTAGGGTATGCCTTGGTTGGCGAATCTTGGAGAAGCGCGATGGTTCATATCGGACGGCCATGCTACGATATTGTGCACATCCTATATTTGTAAGCTTGGCTTTCATCAGAAATATAGAACACCACTCGCCACTATCCATAACTCGTATATACATATAGTACGCAGCCACGGCGCGCATCTTTTCCAATATAAAGCGTAGCTTAGTAGAGCCCGCGACCTCTCGCGTCCGGCTTTGGTTCAGGTCATTGTGCGGGGTGAGGGGGAATGGGATGCAGTCACCTCCTTCTGCGAAGCAGTCATGCTAGCGAAGGAGGAGGCTGAACGCGTTAGGAACAGAAAATTTTCTTCCTCACGCCACAGCCGCCGCGGGAGTCGCCCCGGGCGTCGAGGATTGCGAGTCGATCTCCGGCCACCGTAGACGCGGACCTGCGGACGGCGAGCCGGGGTTCACTGTCCGGTAAAGACCAGGCCCGAATCGGCGGCGCGCCATGTTCTGCGTGCGCTTCAAAGAGCTGTCAGCAGCAATGACGGGGCCCGATAGGGCTATTGCCTTACGGGGTTGCGGGATTGTTCTAACGAGATACCGCGGCGGATTTTTAGTCAGTCGAAGTCTGACTTTTGATGATTTTCCCACCCAGATAAAAAAAAACTTAGTTGAGTCCGATTGACCCATGAATATGATAAGCGGATATAGAACACACTCATAGCAACGTAGTATCTCTGATGGCAAAGCACTCTTACACAGAGGATACCATTCTGTCGTGGAGCGTGAATTAATAAAATACCAAGTGCAAATCAGAACCACGCGCAATGGGCTTTGTATATTATATTATTAAGTATTCCTAAAATGTTTTGAAAATTTCAAAAGGTTTTGGAAATACTTTCATTGTGCTTACAGCTACGGAGTAGAATTCCTTGCAGAAATCTCCGTTTCCTGATCACTATAACTTGGGTGCCTTTAAATTAAGAGTGAATAGGTTAATTCTAGGTAAGTGTGGATTTTTTCGGTCATCATCGCTTACCAACAGGCAAGGTGTGTCAGACGTGAGCATACCAACAAAAAAAAAACAGTAAGTACTTAAAAACTATACACTTTTTATAGACATTTCTGTAATCTGTTACTAGGTAAGCAAATAACTTATATTTTCTTGAATGGCATGAATTTTTAGTGAATATTTTAATATAAAAAAATAAAAACATTTTGTTTTCGAATGGTAATATTTTTTTAGCATGTATGGATTAGCATCCATACATACCCGCAATAGTATAGCTACTATTGTGGGTTAACGGGAACGCCCTCTGTAAGTTAACATACTGTATTTATTTATTTATTTATTTATTAGGCACTTCAACGACTTACTCACTAAGGCTTACACAGAAATCACAACAGTTGTAGGTATAGTGAGCAATGTCACTTATAGAAGTGCTCAGCATTCACAGCATTGCGTGCTTATCACTTTTCCTTTTACATAACATTCAATTAACATTATAATTACGTTACATTTCTATTCAATTAAATTACATTAAAATAACATTTCTATTACCTTAAAATTACACTACAATATCATTTTATTACAATCATATTAAAGTGTGATCGATAATTATAATTTTAAATTATATTTAATTCATTTAACATTAAGAATGGTACAGTACATATGTTATAATAAGGGGTTGATAAGGGTAGATTAATTTAATACGGTTACATTTATATAAAGGGTTGATAAGGGGAAGTGAATGAAAGTGAATGCAATCGTTATAAGGTGTTTCATATATCGCATACGTCCTGAGATTCAGAGTTGGACACAAGATTAGAACGGTATTGACGGAAGGGGTTTGAAAATATGTCGATGCTACTGGTCCGTGCAACGATTTTATTATATTTGCTCATGAGGCGGTTCATTGGTGCGGTGCTCCCAAGATTAGTACGACTTGTGGTCATCGCAAAGGTTATGCTTTCACGACTAGTTCTGAGAATTTGCTGTCGAGGTACAGCTATTCTAATTTCAGCCAAGAGATCCGGAGCATTGACTAAACCGTTGACTATTTTGTAGAGGAGGATTTGATCTGTCACGTCTCGTCGGTGTTCGAGTGTGCACATATTGAAATGGCTAAGTCTCTCAATATAAGAGGAATCCCGTGGACAAACTGTGCTCTTAAAACAAAGATATCTTGTGAAGCTTCTTTGGATACGCTCAATCCTGTTCACATGGACACGATAAGTAGGGTTCCAAACTGGAGATGCATAGTCCAGGAGACTTCTCGCAAGGGTATTGAAGAGAACCTTTAAGGTTGAGATCGACTGAAAATCCCGACATATTCTTTTTATAAAGCCAGCCATTTTTGCAGCCCTGGCAGTGATATGGTCGATATGATTAATGAAAGACAGTTTCGAGTATAAGTGCACGCCAAGGTCTTGAATCGTGTCAACTTTTTGTAGTGTAACCCAGTTAATTGCATATGATGTTGGTAATGGCCTACGTTTCTTTGTAAATGTTATGTGGTCGCACTTTTTCGCATTGAGGGACATCCGATTTTGTATGCACCAATCGTGAACTGAGTCAAGGTCTGTCTGGAGCAACTGCATGTCAATGTTTGTTTTAATTTCTTTGTAAATTTTCAAGTCGTCAGCAAAAACAGAGCAATTGCTATGTTTAACTGCCAGGACTACGTCATTTACGAACATTATAAACAAAATTGGACCCAAGTGAGAGCCTTGCGGGACTCCAGATGTCGAGATATAAGCTGGTGACTCATATCCTTTAACAACCACTCTCTGTTGTCTTCCTGTAAGATAAGACTTAAACCAAAGGAGTAAGTGACCAAATATACCAAACCCTTCAAGCTTCTTTAACAGGATAAAATGATCCACCTTGTCAAACGCACTGCTGAAATCAGTATATATCGAGTCAATCTGCGCGCCAGAATCCATCAATACACCGATTTGATTGACATAGTGGACCAAATTAGTAGTAGTGGATTTGCGAACAGAGAAACCGTGTTGTTGGGTTGCTAACTGAGGATTAATAAGTGTTGTAAGTAAAGGACACAGCAGGGATTCAAAAGTTTTAGCAAACACAGAAAGGAGTGAAATGGGACGGTAATTCTGCACGTCATCGGAATTTCCTTTTTTGAAAACCGGAACAACATTTGCCATTTTCCATTCCGTGGGAAACTTAGATGATTCGATCGAGAAGTTAAATATTAGTTTAAGTGGTAACGTTAAACTAGAAGCACATCTCTTTACAAACAACGGCGGCAAACCATCTGGGCCGGCCCCTTTGCAGATGTTTAGTTTTTTTAGTGCTTTAAGGACGTCCCGTTCCGTAAACACCACTTTACCCAATCCATGCTGATGGTACTTAGGACCTGTTTGCACAACAGCAGGTGGGCCAAACGAGGGGGTAAAGTTAGAAGAGAAATAATTGGCAAATAATTTGCAAATTTCATCACCAGTCGATGCTGTTTTGTTTCCTAGACACATTTCGGAAGGAATATCGTTTGATTTAGACTTTTTCGTTTTGACGAATGACCAAAAGAGTTTAGGATTATGTCTAATACTCGTTTCTGTGATGCATACGTAGTTTTTATAACAGCTAGTCATCATAGTTTTAGATCTCCCCTCTAGTAGTCTATATTCAAAGTGATCTCTAGGGTTTTTGAACTTTTTATAACGGGTTCTAAGTTTTTCCTTTTCATTTAGGAGCCTAATAAGAGGCTTAGAGAACCAGGGCGGATACTTGCCGTTCAATTTTTTTGATTTTGGAACGTGCTCATCTATTATACCCCGCAGGTGCCTATATAGCTCCTCGATCATAGCATCGACATCGTTAAGATACGAGAAAATATCGGACCAGTTGAGATCCCTAATCTTAGCGTTGATTAATTCGTAGTTGGCTCTTTTAAAGTTAAATCTAACGGGAATCTTACTTTTTAACAATGCCGGTGACATGTTTCTTAATGATATCACGAGTGGTGGGTGATAGACATCTACTATTGACAGGGGATTATTGCATTCACTTACAGTTCCTTCGTAGAAGTTACAAAGTACTAGGTCTAATATTCTGTGATAACAATTTTTAATTGAATTTAATTGATGCAAGTTACAAAGTGATATGAAATCAATCAGTGAGTACCCTAGTGCATTAGAATAGTTACAAGCAGTGGTAACGGAAGTATGTGAGAATGTTTTGTCGATTTCCCAGTCAATGAAACTCATATTGAAGTCTCCAACAACAAGAGTATCTTCGCCGGTGGTGTCGATGATCGAGGAGACCCTGTCTAGGAAAGCATCTAATGTATTCAGCTGGACTGGAGGAGGAAGATAAACTGCACAGATATTTAGGTTTTGGTGTTTTTTCCCTTTCACAGTCTTGAGTCTGACCCATAAGTCTTCGGAATCTGTTTCCCATCGCGACATCCGAACAGAATCTATGCACTTTAAAACAGCAATCAAAACTCCTCCTCCTCTTTTGCCGTTATTTACGGTAGATGCTCTATCTCTGCGGTAAACATTGTACCGGCTATCGAATATTTCACCATCGCTTATATTATCATCCAGCCAAGTCTCAGTGCCAATAATAATATCGTAACTGTTCAACCGTGTTGACAATTCGATTGCGTTCAATTTTGTTTTCATTCCTCTAAAGTTCTGGTAGTAGATATTGAATTTTATTACTTACATACAGCGTTGTGGCTGGGTTTCTTGGAGATGTATAAGATTAGAGTAACGCCACAGCTTCAAGGCTTCTTATATGTTTGGCTTGCTCCCCATCAGCTTTCCTTACAAGAATTTTGCCGTCCCGAACCCACACATATTTATATCCCTTAGCATTCGCCGCCTTTCTAGTGGCCGCATGAATTTGTTTGTTAACGGGTGATAGATGTTCAGACACATAGACAGGCTTAATAGGGCCGCTATACCCAAGGTGTTGTGAATTTAGTTTAGCAGTAGCGTGAGTCTTGTTGAAGTTCATTACCGAGGATAATATTACGTCACGTATTTGGGGTGAACGTAGCTTCACAACAACTGCTCTAGGAACGTTGTTTGTGGAGTCTAATTTTCGTACTCGCACGGCTGACAGTATATCTTCTTCTTTGATTGCGCGTCCTACCGCGCTACCTATTTGTAAGACCGTTTTCACCAAATTTTCCGCCTTGTTCTCCGGTACGCCGTTAATTTCAATATTCTGCTGGCGTGAGTGTTGTTCAATTAAATTTACTCGCCCAGATAAATCGGAAACTAATTGTTTTAGAGACTCGTTCTCCTTGCTGAGACTTTTATTACTATCTGTGCACATTTTTAGTTCAGATTGTATGCGATCGTAATCATCACTCAAGAACTTAACAGACTGTTTCAGCTCTCGAAATAAGTCTTTCATCTCGCCGAATTCCACCGCAATACATTCCTTGATAGCTAATGGGATCTCCGACGATATAATTGAGCGTATCTCTTGACGGATGGTGTCGACCAAATCGGCTGATCTAGGTTGGTTGATCTCGGGTGAGTTGTTCAAACGTGGACGCTTGGACCGAACACATAAATTGTCTGCTTCTGCTGAATTAGTCGAGGAATGTGGCATATCGGGTTCAGATTGAAAGTGACTTAGGCTTGTAGAGTATTTTTCATTAGGCGGACTTCGTTGAACTCGAGGCATAATGCGTTAAAAGTTCCAAAAATAAATAAACAAACACAAAAAAAAAAATTGTATAACAAAAATCCAGTTCAAACTAGGATTCGAACTCTATACTCCAGTCACGAGAATCCAACGCATTAGCGCACTACGCCACTTGGTCACTATTTGAGTTATCCAAAAAAGCTGTTGTAATGAAGTCTTGATAGGAGCGAGAACAGTAATTCATTAGGCATCCAAAGGTCAGTCATTTTGTTTAACTCGAGACGGTCCGATGGAATTCGAGATCTAACGTTTAGCAAAGCACTTTTGATCCACCTATCCACTTCAAAACAATGCTATTAAGTGACTTTTTTACAAGTATGGGAGTTAGACGATCACTGATTGTTTTGGTATAACTATATCGATATAATTGTTAATTTTTATCACCTTTATTTAATTATACAGCCGGAAATTACGATTACACGATTGACTCGGAAAATACGAACGAACGAATTGAAATTAACAATTTTATCTCCTACAAAAAGTGTCTCTGGTGCCCGGGTTCGAGCGCACGACTCTTTATACAGCAGGCGTAGGTAGTTGTTGAAATTAGTGAACGGTTTTTAAATTAGACAAAGACTTTTTTTCTTGACAACAGAAGTAGGTAATCCAGATTTGAATTGTGGATTATGTTACCTATAAGTTTTGTTCACAATTATGCACTGGCAGTCACTTGTTTTGCACTATTGTTTCACATGAGTTAAATGTTATAGGCATTATATTTGTAAGAGGGCTTTTTAACACGAATCACAAATGTTTAATTATTTTCTTGTTTACTGTAGCTTTTTCAAGCTCACTCACACTTAATATTTATAACTTGGTTAATGTTTTTATTGCACACTTATTGAATTTACACTTTGTTTTTTATTTTTGTTGATTGTTAAAGACAGAGCACAGCAATTCAGATGTTTGTAGCTAAAGCGCCATCTAGTGTGTCTGTATAAAACAAATGAATGTTCCTGACTGGGTTCGAACTCGCAACTCAGGCCCATTCAAACTGGTTCACCACTGCTCACAAGCGAATGTAGTATAAATACTATAGTCATTTTTTTATTGTTCATAGGCTTATGTTTGACCACGATCTCACCTAAAATTGAGCTCAAAATTGTCAAATAATTGTTTCTCAATTATTATAAATGTGAAAGTCTGTCTGTCTCTCTCTCTGTCTATAACGCTTTCACGGCTAAACCTTAGCATCAATTTGGATGAAATTTAAAATGAAAACAGTTGAAGTCCCCGGGTCAAATATAGGTTCCATTTTTTTTTTTTTAAATCTACCCATAAAGCGTTGAAATAGGAGATGAAAGTTTGTATGGGAAATCTAAACCGCCTTAATTTTAATGAATTTTGGTTTTTCTTCAAATTAACAGGTGAAACCGCGGGGCACAGCTAGTAAAAATAATTTTACAATCGAATAAAGTCTCCAGCGCTTGTCTTCTCTCATTAAACGGTTCATTGCTGCTATGTCAAGGGAGGAAATTAAAATCTGCCCAGTTAATTAAGCGACACACGTTGCCCAATAGTCAATAATCCAATATTCAATATGTACAGGACTAAAATGATTTACGTACACATACAAACTTAATTGGAACAGATCATTTCAAGCCTGAAATTGAATATGTATTCTGTTGCGTCCCAAATGTATTTTCGAACGATCTTTTTGGTGTGGCAACATTCTATTGTCTTTTTGATGTTGACACTTGACATTACTGACTTGACAGATAGACTTTGCTTCCTTGTTGAAAAATTTCCGCTTGGGACCTGTTGAGTTAATTATAATTGGTAAAATATCGTTTGGAATCGCCGTTTGCAACCGATAATTGGGTCGCGATTAATTATTGTTTGAAGTTGTAATCCCGGATTGACGAAAACCCTGGGATATTTTTGGACTTACCGCCGGTTGTCGCCACCCGCGTGGCACGCGCATTTGTTGGAAATAATTTGTGCTGTGATGCTGATCTGAACCGCGCCATCTGGAGACTGACGCCTTGTGACCGTTCAGAACACTTGACTTACATCACACTTTCATTTACTCACCTCATATTTACATACATACCGCACTTGGGCGTGACCTAGGAAGGTCGAAGTTGGCGGACCCAGCGCAGAAGGTAAGTGGTACCGATAAGTTATTTGTATATATGGTTGTAGGCCGAAGAGCCCGTAGTTTTGTTTATTGTTGTTGAAAGCAACGGTAGGGCTCCACGAACCGTGGACAGTTCGGACACACCAGTATCGTTGCACTGGCTTCTTGTAGTCCTGAACATTTTGGTAGCAGAGCGTGGTTTTATAAGATCCACTGGTTTAATTGGAAGTTTTGAATATTGTTGAAAATAACTTAATAAGTTTGAATATTGCTTTGTCAGCCGGGCTCAAATAGCACTTGTAGTTTGTACTGTAATTTGCAGTGCTAGTCCCTTGTATTGCACTGACAAGTAAGATTTATTTGTGAAATTAGGAATTATTGGTTGTATTTGGTACATAATTTGGTATATTGTTGTAAAAGTTGTTTGGTATTTGTTGCAATTAATAATTGAATGTCACTGATCTGAATTTAAAAGGTTATCTAAATAATAATTACACATAGTCTAACATAATAGGACTTGAATTGTGTGTATTGGTTATTGCATTTGTGGTACTTATTGGACTGTGTTGATAGAGATTGTCCGGCTCAATATTATACAGTCAATTGTTGTGTTTATTGATGTTTATTGGTGTTGATCCTGCACGTTATATACATTGAATTGTTATTTATTTTGTAACTAGCCATCTGTACCAAGCTAGATTCATACTTGGAATAAGTACAGGGTCGGATTTGGACTTGAAATAATTGAATTTAAGTTGTTATTTTGGTGAAATTATTTGGTCGGCTAACAAGTTATTGTTGTTTGTTTAGTTAATTTAGCCTGTTGTATTAATATTTGATTGTTGCAATGGCCTCATTAAGGGCAGTCAGGGAGGCTGCTGCCGGATTGACCTCACAGTTGAGATGGTTCACATCGGCAGCTGCAACGGTTGAGCGTGTAGATTTGGAAGAGCTCACCCTTGCTCGGTACGGGCAAGTGATTGAGAGGATCAAGTCAGCTGATGCTGCGCTCACACGCTTCAACGAGTACATCATGGACGTGGATTTGGGGGTGATGGATCAGACAGCCCGCGATAAGATTTTGGGTGACTATGACCAGATTGTCCACCTGGGGGATGTCATATGTCTACGAGCGCGGGAAATTTTGTAGAGTCGGGTGCCTGATGCGGCCAAGCCGCAGACCCCCGTTGTTGCAGGCCCTGGACTATTGAGTAGGCTGCCCACCCTGGAGCTGCCACATTTTGACGGTCGCTTGGACCACTGGCTGGGCTTCCTAAATCTCATTGAGAGTCTTGTCGATGCACGCTCGGACCTCGGACCTGCCCAGAAGCTGGCCTATTTATTGTCTGTCCTGGAGGGCGAAGCCAGAGCCTTGGTGCAGCACTTGCCGGTGACGGATTCCTCTTACCCGACCGCTCTGGAGCTTCTCTCCCGACGGTATCAGAACAAGCGCTGCCTGGCTGATGTGCACATCGACCAGATTTTGGGGCTACCGGCCATTGTCAGCACGTCGACGTTGCGCACTGACTTGCTGAACCCGTTGGTCTCAGCGACCAACGCCTTGAGACGCTTGGAGTTACCGGTAGAACATTGGTCCTACTTGTTTGTGCACATAGTGCTGCAGTTGCTCCCCGCGGAGTTGAGGTCACGTTTTGAGCAGAAGTATGGTGGGGATAGTGCCACCCATCTTCCCCCCTTTGACGACCTCCTCAAATTTTTGGAAGACGAGTGTCGGTTTTCGGATACCACTCGTGGCGCCACGGGGTCACCCCCACTACCTTCTCGGCCTAGAGACCAGGGACGGACTAGGGCTCGGGGGCCTGTTGATGTTCACCCCGCCCCCCGTTTTGCTGGCGCCCGGAGTCCTCGGGCTAGGGGGCCTGTTGATGATCGCCCCGCCCCCCGTTTCGCTGGCGCCCGGAGTCCTCGGGCTAGGGGGCCTGTTGATGTTCGCCCCGCCCCCCGTTTTGCTGGCGCCCGGAGTCATCATCATTGCGACTTTTGTAAGGCCACGGGGCATGTCATGGCGCGTTGCCCGGACTTTTTGAATTTGCACGTAAGTGCCCGCCGCCGCATTGTCAACGCACGCCGTTTGTGCTTCTCGTGCTTGGGGGCCCACTTTCATCGGGACTGCCCCGACCCCCGCCCGTGTAGAATTTGTAAAGGGTCCCACTTGGAGATTTTGTGCGCCAACGCGAACCGCTCCAGCAGACCAGCTTCTGAGTGGGGTTCGCGCAGGGGGGGGTACCCCGGAGACGAGCACGGGGCTGAGACCCGCAATTCTGTACGCCGCACTCCACCCCCCGCGCAAGTTGAACGGGAGCCCCGCGAGCGCCATTTGGTCTCCCCTCGTCAGGGAGAACGCGCATTGGCTGCTAGGCAGCAGTGGCCGGGTCGGCGCCGCTGCCTTTCCCCTCCGTTGGCGGAATGTCCCCGGCTGGAGTCGTGCCCTCCGCCATTCGGGCATCCGGTGGGATATGCCCCTCCAGTGATGGCGAGCGGCTCGGGACACCGCGCAGACGAATATTTTGATTGTTGGCCTCGTCGTGAACGAAGGCAGCCTGGATGCGGCGATCGGTCGCCGCCCAGGCATCACTAAGAGGTTGACGCCTGCCCCGCTAAAGGACCCCCCCGATCAAGACGGTTTTGTTGCCAACGGCCTCGGTCAAGGTCTGGGGACCCTTGGGTGACTCGATTGTGGTCTGTGCCATTTTGGACACGGGAGTCCAGGGTTGCCTTTTGTCGTCTTGGTTAGCGGGACAGGTTGGCCTGAAGGTGAATGACCTTTCAGGCAAGATTTGGGGAATTGGCGAACCGGCTGACACCACTGTTGAGGGAAGGACCTGGTTTGAAATCACCCTTGTGAGTTGTCCGTACCCTAAAATTGGTGCTCCTGCCCTTGTTATAACTGAACTTGGTTGGGACGAGCCACTTCGGGAAACCCTGTTGGAGGACGGTTGAGGCACTCTAGCCTTCCTTATGGGGCCCGTCACCCCCTTTTGTTGCCCAAGGAGGGCCACTTGGTTCAATTGTTGGTGACTGATCGTCACACTAAGAACTCGCATGCCGGTTGCAATGCACTGTTGGCCATTCTGCAGTGAGAAATTTGGATTTTGTCGGCTGATCGCGTCAGTGAGGCGAGGCCCTTTGCTGGCGTCGTAACGGATTTGTTGGTCCCCTTTTGTTGAAGACGTCCACCCTTCGTAATAGTAAGAATGTTACGCTTATTTGTGTGTTTGTCTGCCTGTCAACCAAGGCAGTACACTTGGAGCTGGTAACCTCCCTCTCGACAGAGGCCTTTGAGGCGACTTTGAAAAGATTTGTGTCTCGCCGTGGGTTACCTTCTTTGATTAGGTCTGATTGCGGTACGAATTACAAGGGTACAAATAACTATTTGAAGGAGGTATACGCCTTCATTAATGAGAGCCAGGTTGACATTGGTAATAGTTTGGCCCGCCGAGGGGTCACTTGGTTGTTTGATCCGCCAGCCTGCCCCCCATTGGGGGGGTATTTTTGGGGCCGCGGTGAAAGCGGCAAAGGGACGCTGGCAGAGATTGTTGGGAGACACCGTTCTCACCTTTGAGAAACTAGCTACGGTATTTGGCCGCATTGAAGCTGTGTTGAATTCGCAACCTGGTCAAGACTTCCAATTGATTAGCGGACGGGTAGGCCCGTCCGGGGGGGGTAGATGTTGCGTCCCAAATGTATTTTTGAACGATCTTTTTGGTGTGGCAACATTCTATTGTCTTTTTGATGTTGACACTTGACATTACTGACTTGACAGATAGACTTTGCTTCCTTGTTGAAAAATGTCCGCTTGGGACCTGTTGAGTTAATTATAATTGGTAAAATATCGTTTGGAATCGCCGTTTGCAACCGATAATTGGGTCGCGATTAACTATTGTTTGAAGTTGTAATCCCGGATTGACGAAAACCCTGGGATATTTTTGGACTTACCGCCGGTTGTCGCCACCCGCGTGGCACGCGCATTTGTTGGAAATAAGTTGTGCTGTGATGCTGATCTGAACCGCGCCATCTGGAGACTGACGCCTTGTGACCGTTCAGAACACTTGACTTACATCACACTTTCATTTACTCACCTCATATTTACATACATACCGCACTTGGGCGTGACCTAGGAAGGTCGAAGTTGGCGGACCCAGCGCAGAAGGTAAGTGGTACCGATAAGTTATTTGTATATATGGTTGTAGGCCGAAGAGCCTGTAGTTTTGTTTATTGTTGTTGAAAGCAACGGTAGGGCTCCACGAACCGTGGACAGTTCGGACACACCAGTATCGTTGCACTGGCTTCTTGTAGTCCGGAACATATTCTATGTTACGAATTTAATTCTGGATTTGTTTTGTTGTATAGAACGATGTTGACAGAGGAATTTAATTATATTGTCGTACCATTTTATGAATTGATTAGTTTTGATTGCTTTTGGTGTGTTATATAGACAATTGCTTTATCCAAATATATACTCAAGTTATTAAAAAAAGTTCTCGTTTAAAGAGTAAACATGACGATATTTCTCTTTTTATTTACCGTTTTGAAAGCAGTACCTCTCACAGATGCCTAAGAGTATGTTGAAGGCCTTGACAGATGGACTCAGCAGGACCATATCATCAGCGTAACTGATGTTGTTCATGCAGACTCCATCCAGTGAACAACCCACTCCAGCCCTGCTGAGCTCACCTATCAGTCCGTTTATGTACAGGTTCGCATGCAAATATATATGTATATATTACTGTTGTTTGTATGAATAACAAAGTTGTTTGTTAATTTTTTGAAACTTTGCTATAAGTATCACAAAACTGCTGACTGTAGGCTGACCAACCTATCTTGTTCACAACAATTTTCGTTATGAAATGATGATGTTTATTTTGCAAATAGGTTCTAAATAACACTTTCACACGTCTTTTTTTCATAAATGAGGCCATGAGAGCCAGAGTGGCCTAACCGTAAAATTGTCTTATTGAAAAAATGACAGCTAGATCACTCTGGCTCTCATGGCCTCAAAAATTTCAACTGCCTAAATAAGGTCAAAATGTTGAACTAAATTTTAGGCCACTGTGGTGCTATGATTTTTACCGTTTAGAGCAGTTTTATCAATTAAAATCAGTATTAACAAAAATACGGTTAGGCCACTCTGGCTCTCATGGCCTCAAATGTAAACTACATGAGGCCAGTGTTTCCTAACTGACTACTCTGAGAAGAAACACCGAAACAAACTCAGAGGTCAACGTCTCTTTTAAAGTCCATACAATTTGTAGTGCTCAAATCATATGAGAGCCATGTAAGTTAATGTCTGTGGCGCCCTTTAGAGGACAGAATCACACAGATTTGAGCAGGCCCGTCACGCAACGCGGCACGCAATGCAGCTACGCGATATTTGACAAATGTCAAATATCGCGTAGCTCAACTTAGAACCTTAAGGAGCTCGAACGATTTGACGAGTAATACCAAAGTAAAGACATTTGGGTGGGACGTAGAAATCACTCAAACTGCCAGACCAGAGACCAGTTGAAAGTATTTATAGGATATTTTTATTACGTTTTTCACTCTCTTATTTTAAATGTTAGAGAGGGAACAGACATTTTACCACACTGAAAGTCTCTATCTTTCAAACGAATGACTTTGAGAAAAAAAAAAATGATTTTAGAACCTCAATGTAATTTTTAATGAACTCTCTAGAGAACCACACGTATAGGTTTGATTAAAATATTTTTTTTTGTATCAGTTCTGTGTATTAATATTTATTTGTATTGAAATCGTAAAGCTGTTAACAGAATACATCAAACTCAACATATTTTATTTCTCAGAGGCCTACTTGGGCACTTACAAAACGTCAGAAGTTAGTGCACAGTTTAAACTTGGTCGTTTTCTATGGAGAAGCAAGAAACTCCACAGTTACTCTTTTTAAAATATCATTATTATTCACAATGTATCCAGAATAAAGGTTTAATGGCCTATACTACCTCAAATACCTTAGCATGATCCTCCGTTATGTCGAAAATGCTGCAGCAATAATTTTGAAATAAATATGTGGTAAAGTTGAGGATTAATGTTAGGTACTATGTTTGACAAAAACACGATTCCATAAAATTTTCTTGATAGAAAAAAAATCCAATATTACCTCCGAACCGAACAATAAACCGCTGGTATTCAAAAATAACTTTAAATTAGACAATGACACTTTGCATATTAATTGAACTAACTATAAAGCAGGTCTTATGTTATTTTTTTTTAAATTACCATTATTTTCACCGTAAAAAAAAAATAAAGTAAATTATCGGTTTCTCAGGCCCGTATTACAGAATGAAACTCGAGCACTGATCTCTGTTTAAAACTAGTTTTGAGTCGAGATTTAATTTTAGAATGTTCCTCAAGTATAGATTCATCGATCATAGTTCAGCCGGGTACGGCTTTATTCTAGATCGTTACTCAGTTGTAGATTCATCACCCAAGTATGGTCGACACCACGCTCGAGCAGAGATTTCCTTGTCAGTTAACTATTTGCTTTTCAGTTTATTATTTGATATGAAAATGCTAATTTTTGGCGAATGATGATGAAATCACATTTTATTTTGCTAATTAGTTACAAATAACACTTTTACACGTAATTTTTTGCCATTTTAAGTTACTAGATGAATCCCGTGTTTTCTAACTTAAACAGATTATAACAATGATTTTTTCACCGATGATTTGAACAGAAAAACAGAACTTCAGCGTTCCATGTGAAGGGCCCATACAATTTTGCTAATAATTATTTTAAGAAATGGTATAGATTTTCACAAGATGAAGATTTTTGACAATTTGTAATACTGCCATCTATTGACCAAGATTTGGTGAAACATATGCATTTCTGTTTTGTTTTAACTATAACTTTGTTTCCTTTTAATATTTTTATTGATCGTTGTTCCCAAACCATTATTTATTTGAATATTACTTATTATATGATTAATGAGCAATTCAAAACCACACTGTCACAAACATTATTTAGGATCCACTCCGTTCCACGAACAAGTTACTCTTGCTATATTTTTATATGTTAGAAAATATTGCCTTAACACCTTTTACCTTCAAGAATTTGCTTTTACAAATTCTTAAAAAATAATTTCTATGGTGAAAGCGTGCAATACATATTTTTTATTCTTAAAAATTTGGTATTAAAGTAAATTGAATTATTTACGATCATTCGTAGATCGGAACAGAGGAGACGAAGAAAATAAAAAGTAAACGAAAACATACTGATGCATAGATAATAGATATTCTCTGCTTGAGGCTTGATTTGAATCTGAGTGTAGTTTTATTACTATTCTGGAATAAGACCAATGCTCAAGTGCAGATTCTATATTTAAACTGAGATCGGGCGAATTAAGCTCAAACTGGACTTGAGGAACGTTCTGTAATATGGACCTTAGAGTCTTTTCCCTGCCACCCTGTCACGGTTGCTCGCGTGACCGCGGCCAGTAGAGCGCGAGCGAGATAGAGTGAGAAGCGTTGCGTTAGTAAAGGAATTAGTTATAATAGGCATGAAAGGACACTATAGACCAATTAACACAGCATGATGTTATTACAAATTAAATTTAGAAATGAATCTAAGAGTCTACAGTGTTCTCCCATTCACAAAACAAGCTTTATAAAATATTAAAATAAACACAAGTGAATTATGTTCACATTACATATATTTCATTACATTAGGTTTATTTATCAAAACTAAAATACGTAAAATACAAACTAGATATACACAAGCGTGAGATATATAAGTATGTATCTAACAAGCTTCAATTCTGTAGTCTTAATCATTTTGAAAAAAAGTAGCAGTGACATACGGATAGATAAACAGACAGACATCATAAATCTATAAGGGTTCCGTTTTTCCATTCGACTACAGCACCCCAAAAAGGTAATTTCAAGTTCCGAATCTTGGAAAAACTATTCATAAACATGGATACTTTTCTTATAGCTTTATGCATGACCTTTTCAATGATTGCCAATGAATGGAGTTTTTCGTGGAAAGTTTTCCGTGTGTGTTGAGTAAGCTTTGCCCCTTTTTGCCCGAAAGTTTACATTCCCCACACAAATAGAGTGTAGACAAAATTCATGAAGATTTTTGGAGGGGCAAGAAACTTGACTGACAATGTTTACTGACTCTGTATCTATAACATTTTCTATTATTGACTGAAGAATTATTACCGATGGATATCTTTTGGAGTTTGCCTGTATATATTTGCGAGTTTATGTTTGTATGAGGAAAGTATATGTGACTGAAGTTAGTTTTGTTACCCTATTTGCCCTTCATAATATAAAATACATTTTTATACATACAAAAATAATCTATAAATCTATATGATTCTTATGGGTTTTGTATACAAAGAAAACCACTGGAATACTGTTACTAAACCTCGGCTGTTCGTCAAACGGCAGGTTGGATCTTATAAACCATAATAGGTTCATCTATACTAATAATATAAAGCGGAAAAGTTTGTTTGTTTGTTTGCTTGAACGCGCTAATCTTCGAAAATACTGGGTGGATTTGGATACAATTTGGTATGGAAGTAGCTTGAAGCTTGAGGAAGGTTATAGGCTACTTTTTACGCGACTGCAAAAAAGGAGAGTTATGTTTTTACCGTGATAGAATCCACGGGAGCGAAGCCCCGCGTGAGTACTAGTTTGAAATAAAAGCGTGCAAAAACATATAGAAAAAAATAACGTTTAACTGTGTTAAAATTCTAAGTTGAGCTACGCGATGACTGACAAATGCTTGCACTTTGCTTTGATAGGCCTGCTAAAATCTGTGTATTTCTATCCTCAAAAGAGCACCACATATATCAATCTACATGATTCTCATATGATTTTATAAGTACAGATAGTACCTATGGACTTCAAAAGAGACGTTGACCTCTGAGTTTGTTTCTGTATTTCTTCCTAAAGTAGTCAGTTAGGAAACACCAGCCTCATCCAGTTTAAATTAACAAAAAAAATACACGCATAAGTGTTATTCATAACTAATAAGCAAAATAAACAACATTATTTCGTTTATTTGTTACAGACAGAGGGCAAACAATAATGTTTTCTTTTTTATTACTGTTGGGCCCACTGTTGACCTCGATCTCGCCTGATGGTAAGCGATAGATGAGGTTTAAGATGGGACGAGCGAGCCCAGAAGATGCCTATTTACTCGTGCTTTATAAAATATAAAAAATATAAGCACAACCTCACTCTTCGCGTTATTGTACGCCGGTTGCGCCAAATAGGCCCAGTTCAGTAAGAAGTTTGTATGTGGCGCTAGATTATAACTGGACCTGGTTAAGACGTGAGCATGGTACTGGTATAGTTACCAACTTTCTTGTATGGACAGAAAAAATATTTTTTTCAGCGTTATAGCGTTATATTTGTTTGTTTGCCTATCGTAAAACAGAAACTACAGTAAAAGAAACAAAGTTTGTTTACAGATAAAGTAATGACAAAGCAGTAAAAACCAGCCATGTACGAGTCCGTCTCATGTACCAAGGGTTCGCAATGCCGCATTTTTAAATACGTACAATTTTGCGCCGTTGTGTTAAAAATATTAAACGGAACCTTTCTACGCAATTGTCTCTCATTTCGCAGTCAACGTTACATGGTGGACATCCCACCCACAACAAGTTTTGGGAATACTTCCGTTGTGCATACGCAGCGTACGGCTAAGGAGTGGAATTCCCTGCCAGAATCTGTGTTTCCTGATAGCATTAACCGGGGAGACCATAAGTCAAGAGTGTATAAATCACTTCTAGGTAAGCGTATTTAATCGACGACTATATCATCACTTAACATCGGATGAGATGGTAATCATACGCAAGTCAATAAACAATAAACAAAAAAAACAATTCCAACAATGCCTGCTACCGTACGTTGATTCCTCTATAAGTTGTCAAGTTTGCAAAGAATTTAATGGCACTGTCCACCAGTTCGCGAATAAACCTATGCAAAAGATTTTGTATTACAACATGCAACACAAATCTATACTCGTTACTTGTTTCATCTCTCCACGGAGTACGTACAGGAGATGTGACTCAACATTAACTATCCATTAGTCAAAGATATTAGCAAAGCAACGCCTGATTACATACATACCATCTCATGTTCTAGACTCCTCTTTTCACAAAAGTACCCAATGCAAAAAGTTTCGTCACCGTCCATATGTAGTTTGACAACGCCGAGAGATGTCAGGTCTAGACTCGGATATATTTTAAAGTGGCTCTCTATTGGCTGACTGTAAGGGATGGCCGAGCAACTAATTGAAACCACGCTGAGCACCTTTCCGCTTCGGTGAACATGTTACTGGATGGCTGTCTAGTCATATACAGTATTGTTAATATCGGCTGTAGATAAAAATATTACAAAACGGCACTCGCAGCGTGTTCGAAGAAAAGATACACAGCTAGCTAACATCAACAGTTTATTTGTACTAAAAAATCTACATTCTCTTAGCCATAATTTCTACAATCAGTCTCGCCTTCACAGGTCCTTCCCTAGCAGTACATCAGCAGTTCATCTATGGTGCACTGTTTGTAGCAGCATTCGTCTACGAGGCCTCGCTTGCCGCGCGCGCCACCCAGCGCTCGCGATGAGTCTTCCTTCAGCCACCAGCCAGCATCACGCTTCACCACTTCTTCTGAACCCCAGCAGAGAGCCGCCATGACGTCTGAGAGATGCCGTCCGCAGTAAGATCTTTAAACATAGGAAAAGGTATTTAATAAACCGTTCAATAAACAAAATAAAAGACAAGACATACACAGCATAAAATAACAGAATTGAAATTAAAAGAACCGAGCTGAACTTTACAGACATTCAAAATTCAAATATAGACGACCACAAAAATAAACTAAGAATATGAAATTATGCTAACCTTGCACCAACTTGTGCCTCAGAGCACCAAAAGCACGCCACCGAGAGAATGAGCACCAAAATTAGTTGCATGTTAATGTCCGGAAGCGTTTTCTAATGCAAGAGTATAAGACTATAGATGAGGTTTGAATGTACTGAAACTCTGTAATTTCCACCTTTTATACCAGGGTTCAGCTCATTAATATTCAGACTAATTTTATTAATACCTGATGTGTAAGTGCGTAGGTTAAGGAAGATTTACCTAAAATGTCACCATGATTTTCCATGCGAATGAGCATCTTATACAATGTGGGTGAAACAGATGTGGACTAGATAAGGAAGCTAACGAGTGACGATCTTGATGAAAGACAAGAGCCTCTACGCAAAGATACATTAATTGTCCAGCACAGAGGAGCTAAGTTCTGCGGCTTTTCATTATGATTTTTAGACAAATCGAATGAGATTTGGTCTAGAACCTAAAGCGAATGAGTTTTCTCATATCTTTTGTCTCCTCCCGAGCCTTTTTCTACCTTATTGTGGGGCTTGGCCTGGTTTTGCTGTTTCTCTATACAGGGAAACAGCAAAACCAGGGCAAGTCAATCTAGACCATACCGACTAGATTAACTACAGCAAAAGCACACAAAAATACGTTTTTAAGGCAATAAAACCATAAAATTTGAAAAATACTTTTTTTTTCAAGTAGTTTTTTTTTTTCCTATTCAAACAATTTTATACGTTTTTTTCGTCACAGGCCTCCTTTTCTCTGAGAAATAATAGGCCGTAATCCACTACGCAGGCCCAGTGTGGGTTAGTGGATTTCACAATAATTATGTCTTTTGTTCCTAGAATATCCTTACGATATCTTCCCTCACCGATGTGAGAACAGTCTGTAGCGATGATATAGACAAAACCAATTAATGTTCCTGACTGAGTTCGAACTCACAACTTAGGCTCATTAAAACTGGCTCACCACTGCTCAAAAGCGAATCCATACTAATATTATAAATGTGAAAGTAACTTTGTCTGTCTGTATATAACCTTTTCACGCCTAAACCGCTAAATCGATTTAAATTATATTTCGCATGGGAATAGTTTAGGACCCTGGAAAGGACATAGGATAGTTTTTATCCCGGAATTCCTACGGGATCAGGAATTACGCGGGAAAATCCTTCCACGCAAACGAAGTCGCGGGCAAAAGCTAGTGTACTATAAATACTATACTAATATTTTTTTATTTTTGTTTTTTATTGTTGATAGGCTTACGTTTGACCACGATCTCATCTGAAATTGTGCTCAAAATTGTCAAATAATTGTTTCTCAATTATTATAAATGGGAATGTCTCTCTGTCTCTCTGTATGTCTATAACGCTTTCACGGCTAAAGCTTAGCATCGATTTGGATGAAATTTTGAATAAAAACAGTTCAAGTCCCAGGGTCAACTATAGGTTCCATTTTATTCAAAAATTAAAGGGTTGAAATAGGAGATGAAAGTTTGTATGACAAATCAAACCGCTTAAGGCGAAAGGATACGTCAAACTACGAAATAGACCTCTCTTTGAAGGACTACTACTACTAGACGGATGGACCAAATAGATAAAAAAAAAATACCTAATACGCGTAACATATTTGACTTTAAATTTTAAATTTAATTTTTTTGTTATTGTTCATACTTTTCTCGGAAAAAAATCGAATATATCCTCTTTATTTTTGGAATAATTTGCTTACTGCTTTCAAATAACTGGACCGATTTAAATATTTCTTTCACATTATTATAGAGAATTTATTGCTTTATAAAATTTAAATTCAAAATTTTACAGAATTATTACTTACGTACCGTTAAATCAATAATACAATATTATTACATTCGCGCTCGGCGCGCGCGCTCGCTCATACGCAAGGACCAGTCTCACCCTAGCGTTCGCACGGGGAGGCTGTGTCGCATGTTAGCGCGCCCCGCTCTTTAAACTTTGCGTCAAAGAGTAAACAGCGTAGATAGTACGTTTGGTACAGTGATACGGTTGAGCTATTTAAAAATGGGACATTTCGTTTGCGCTTGGACGTATGTGAATATTTAGTTTTAGTGTTGATTGCGAGTGGACTAAACTAAATGTTAAGTAAATAAAGATAGATAGATTTTATATTTTAGTTTTTATTGTTTCGTAGCCAAATGATACAAACCATTTTTTCTCCAAGTCAATTGTTTGAAATATTATTATTATTTAGCCTGCACTGTCCCACTGCTGGGCAAATGCCTCCCTTCATTCCTTCCAATGGTCCCGGTTGTGCGGCAATTCTTTCCAATTCTCAAGGAAGACATCAAGTTCGTCCCGCCATCTCCTTCGTGGTCTGCCGCGACCTTGTGTCCCTGTTTCAGGGCACCAATCTTGAGGTTTACGGGCCCACAGCTCGTTCGGCATGCATATCGTTCGTTTGAAATATATTTATTTATTTTATTAACACTATGAAAAACAAAGTTGAAAGCAAAACTGCTTGCTACTATGGAACTCTTCATAGGCGAGTCCGACTCGCACTCGGACAGTTTTTTATTAGGGCTCTGTAGCAGAATGACTTGAATGACAAAAAACGGAACCCTTATAGTTTCGATATGTCTGTCCGTTTGTCTGTCTGTCTGTCTGTCTGTCCGTCCGTCCGTATGTTACAGCCATTTTATTCCGAAACTATTAAGAATATACATGTGAAACTTAGTAGATAGATGTATTCTGTAAAACGCTTTCTTATTTTAAGAAAAAAATTAAAATATATTTAAAATAAAGGGGGTCCCCATACATGGAACTAGAACTGAAAATATCTTTTTTCATTAAACCTATGCGTGTGTGGTATCCATAGACAGGTCTTTAAAAATGATATAAGGGTTTCTAAAACCACTTTTTCATAAAGTCAATAGTTTAAAATATATAAGCTTCCAAAGTGGTAAAATGTGTGTCTCCCCTCTAACTTCTATAATAATGGAGTGAAAAATCTAAAAAAAATATATGTCTGTAGACCTTAATGTAAACTTTCAAGCAAAATTAGTTTGAATGAAATCGGGTCAGCAATTTTTGAGATACAGCATATTTTCTAAAACCGCAAATATAACTTTGTAATTCATACAAACACTATGAAAAACCAAGTTATTTAGCGTAGTTGTAAAAATGTAAATAAGCTAGTTTTAAAAAAAAATGTAGGTTTTTTTTATTCCTCAAATAAATATACATAATTATTATATTATTATAGTTACTACGGAACCCTTCATGGGTGAGTCTGACTCGCACTTGGCCAATTTTTTTAGTACATTAAAAAAAAAAAATTACCAAAAATTAAACCGACTCCCATAAAACACTGCAAAGTGAAAAATAACTAACCACATTCAAGTAATCGAAGCGGAACACATGAAATACTTATTATTTCTACTTATATATTGAGTAGTTCCAGTGGCCATCTGTTGTATTCATCATCAGGTCCACTTCACAAATTGTGTTTTTCGAATGCAACTACACAAGTTACTATAAAAAATACTCAAATCACTATAGCTGTGCCTATAATATTTGAAGAGTTTCCTCGATTTCTCCAGGATTCCATCATCAGATCCTGACTAAGTGACAATGGGACCAATTTTTTTTTATTTCCCCTTTCAAACAAAAAAAGAATTTTCCAAATCGGTTCAGCCGTCTTTGAGTAATCGGTGAAAATACATTACAAAAAATATATACGCGTCAAATTGATAACCTCCTCCTTTTTTGTCGTCGGTTGATAAAAGCGTTATTATTTATTTTCACAAAACCAAATTGATATTTTTTATATTTTGATTCACTCTAACTACAATAACTGTACTCACTAAAGAATATTTTGTTCTCAAAACAAGCATTGCAAATGTTCTGAGTCCGACTATATTCAATCGATTTCATGATGATAAAAGCTAATAGGTAGCGACAAAAATGCTTCGAACGTATCTGCGTCCGGTGATACCTATGACGTTCGGGGGAGCGCGCGGGCGCTCGGGGTGGTCAGCACTGGCCGCTTGTTTCACGTTCAATGCTCAAGGACGTTGGGCAATCCTTTCACCTTAACCGATTTTAATTAATTCATGTTTTTTTCCTTAAATTAACGCAGGTGAAACCGCGGGACATAGCTAGTAAGAAATAATTTTACAATCGAATAAAGTTACCAGCGCTTGTCTTCTCTCATTTAACGGTTCATTGCTGCTATGTCAAGGGAGGAAATTAAAATCTGCCCAGTTAATTAAGCGATACACGTTGCCCAATAGTCAATAATCCAATATTCAATATACAGGACTGAAATTATTTACGTACACATACAAACTCAATTGGAACAGATCATTTCAAGCCTGAAATTGAATATGTATTCTATGTTTCGAATTTAATTCTGGATTTGTTTTGTTGTTTAGAACGATGTTGACAGAGGAATTTAATTATATTGTCGTACCATTTTATGGTTTGATTAGTTTTGATTGCTTTTTGAGTGTCATGTAGACAATTGCTTTATCCAAATATATACTCAATTTATTAAAAAAAGTTAAGGATCTCGTTTAAGGAGTAAACATGAAGATGTTTTTCTTTTTATTTACAGTTTTGAGAGCAGTGGTTATGATGAAAATTACCTAAAGTAATGTGCCTGCCTTTATTCGAACCCACGACTCGTAAGTCTAGCTGATAATATGGCGAGCAGTTACGCTCGCTTTATTTATTGACATTCAAATAAAATTGGCAAAATATAAGCGAACAAGTTATTTGGTAAATATCCGTCATAGTTTTTTGGAAATACGGGCGTAATGTTTTAGTATTATAAAAACCGGTCGAATGCGAGACGGTCTCGCTCGCAGATATACATATATGTATATTATTGTTGTTTGTATGAATGACAAAGTTATATTTACGGTTTTTGAAAATTTGCTGTATCAAAAAACTGCTGACTGTAGACGTTCTCGTTCACAACAATTTTCGTTGAAAGTATTTATAAGATATTTTTATTACGTTTTTCACTCTCTTATTTTAAATGTTAGAGGGGAACAGACATTTTACCATTTGAAAGATAGACACTGGAAGTGTACCCTAGAACCTCAATGTAATTTTTAATGAATTCTCTAGAGAACCCCACACGTACTTATAAGTTTGATTTAAAATATATTTTTTTTGTATCAGTTCTATGTATTAATATTTATTTGTATTGAAATCGTAAAGCTGTTAACAGAATACATTAAACTCAAAATATTTTATTTCTCAGAGGCCTACATGGGCACTTAAAAAACGTCAGAAGTTAGTGCACAGTTTGAACTTGGTCGTTTTCTATGGAGAAGAACCAGCAAAAAAATCCAGGGTTACTCTTTTTAAAATATCATTATTTTTTACACTGTATCCAAAATACAGGTTTAAGGGCCTATACTACCTCAAATGGCTTAGTATGATCCTCCGTTATGTCGAAAATGCTGCAGCAATAATTTTGAAATAAATATATGGTAAAGTTTTGAAGGATTAATGTTTGACAAAAACACGATTCCATAAAATTTTCTTGATAGAAAAAAAATTCAATGTTACCTCCAAACTGAACAATAAAGCGCTGGTATTCAAAAATATATTAATTGAACTAACTATAAAGCAGGTCTTATGTTATTTTTTTTTTTAATTACCATTATTTTCACCGCAATAAGAAATAAACTAAATGATCGGTGACTTGGAGTCTTTTCGCTGCCACCCTGTCTTGCTTGCTCGCGTGACCGCGGCCAGTAGTGTGCGAGCGAGATAAAGAGTGAAAAGCATTGAGTTAGTATAGGCCCTTAATAGGCATGAGAGGACAGTACAGACCAATTAACACAGCATGATGTTATTATAAATTAAAAGAACCGAATCCAAGAGTCTACGGTGTTCTCCCATTCACAAAAAAAGCTTTATAAAAAATTAAAATAAACACAAGCGAATTATGTTCACATTACATATATTTCATTATATAATACATTATGTTTATTTATGAAAACTAAAATACTTAAAATACAAACTAGATATATACAAGCGTGAGATATATATGTATATATCTAACAAGCTTTAATTCTGTAGTCTTAACAACTTTGGAAAAAAGTGGCAGTGATATACGGATAGATAGACACAAATCACAAATCTATAAGGAATCCGTTTTTAGGGTTCCGTAGCCGAATGGCAAAAAACGGAACCCTTATAGTTTCGACATGTCTGTCCTTCTGTCTGTCTGTCCGTCCGTCCGTCCGTATGTCACAGCCATTTTATTCCAAAACTATTAATGCTATACATGTAAAACTTGGTAGGTAGATGTATTCTGTGAACCGCTTTCCGATTTTCGGAGAAAATTTAAAAAATATTTAAAAAAAAGGGGGCTCCCCATACATGGAACTGAAACTGAAAATATTTTCTTTCATGAAACCTATACGTATGTGGTATTTATAGACAGGTCTTTAAAAATGACATTAAGGTTTCTAAAATGACTTTTTCATAAAGTTAATCGTTTAAAAGATATACGCTTCCAAAGTGGTAAAATGTGTCCCCCCCATCTAACTTCTATAATAATGAAGTGAAAAATCTTAGAAAACCATATGTTGTAGATCTTTATGTAAACTTTCAACCAAAATTGGTTTGAACGAGATCGATTCAGCAGTTTTTGAGATACAGTATATTTTCTAAAACCGCAAATATAACTTTGTAATTCATACAAATACTATGAAAAACAAATTTATTTGGCGTAGTTGTAAAAATTGTAAATAATCTAGTTTTAAGAAATTTGTAAGGGTTTTGTTTTTTTTTTTTTCAAATAAATATATTAAGTGTATTATATTTATTATAGTTACAACGGAACCCTTCATCCTCATTCTTCATTCATTCATTCTCCTTCTTCATTCTTCTTCTTCCTTCATCGAGTCCGACTCACACTTGGCCAATTTTTTCTATTCGACTACAGCAGCCTAAAAAAGGTAATTTCAAGTTCCGAATCATGGAAAAGCTACTCATAAACATGGATGCCTTTCTTATAGCTTTATGCATGACCTTTTCAATGATTGCCAATGAATGGAGTTTTTCGTGGACAGTTTTCCGTGTGTGTTGAATAAGCTTTGCCCCTTTTGCCCGAAAGTTTGCATTCCCCACACAAATAGCGTGTAGACAAAATACATGAAAATTTTTGGCAGGGGCAAGAGAACTTGACTGACAATATTTACTGACTCTGTATCTATAACATTTTCTATTATTGACTGAAGAATTATTACCGATGGATATCTTTTGGAGTTTGTTTATATTTGCGAGTTCATGTTTGCATGAGGAAAGTTTATGTGACTGAAGTTTGTTTTGTTGCCCTATTTGCCCTTCATAATTTAAAATACACTTTTATATATACAAAATAATCTTATTGCAGTTGAAATCCGGCAAGCTAAGGAAAAGGAAGTAAGTAGTGAAATAAAGTGAACAAGTGATTAGAAGAGCATTGGTGTTTTATTAAACATACAGTCCACAAAAGTAATACGTCCCGCCAGCGTAAATTAAGTGGTTACAAGAGGATATCAGTGACGCCCCGGATTATAACACATTTTATGGTCCTATCCTCACACGTAACATTTTATGGTATGTATGTGTATAGAATCATCTTGTACATATGGTACATATGTACAAGTTGATTCTTTAGGGTTTTGTATGCAAAGAGAACCACTGGAATCGTGTTATTAAATCTCGGCTGTTTTTCTATCAGCAGGTTGGATCTTCTAAACCGTAATAGGTTCATTTGAAATAATAGTGTGCAAAAACATATAGAAAGACTGACGAGATGACTGACAAATGCTTGCACTGCTTGGACGGACCTGCTCAAATCTGAGTGTTTCTATCCTCAAAAGGGCACCACATATATCAATCTACATGATTCACATACGATGTAATAAGTACAGATAGTACCTATGGACTTCAAAACAGACGTTGACCTCTAAGTTTGTTTCTGTATTTCTTTCTAGAGTAGTCAGTTAGGAAACACCAGCCTCATCCAGTTTTCATTTCGTTTATTTGTTACAGACAGAGGGCAAACAATACTATACAAAATATAAAAAAATAAAAGCACAACCTCACTCTTCGCGTTATTGTACGCCTAACGGTTGCGCCAAATAGGCCCAGTTCAGTAAGAAGTTTGGCGCTGGATTATAACTGGACCTGGTTAAGACATAAGCATGGTACTGGTATAGTTACCAACTTTCTTGTATGGACAGAAAAATTAACTTTTTCAGCGTTATAGCGTTATATTTGTTTGTTTGCCCTATCGTAAAAAAGAAGTAGTTTCTTTTATTTATACAAAAAAAAAATGAAAAAATGTTGTAAAAGAAACAAAGTTTGTTTACAAATGAAGTAATGACAAAGCAGTAAAAACCAGTCATGTATGAATCCGTCTCATGTACCAAGGGTTCGCAATGCCGCATTTTTCAATATGTACAATTTCGCGCCGTTGTGTTAAAAATGGTGTCTCTCATTTCGCAATCAACGTTACATGGTGGACAATCCACCCATAAAAAGTTTTGGGAATACTTCCATTGTGCCTACGCAGCGTACGGCTAAGGAGTGGAATTTCCTGCCAGAGTACAGACTCTGGCAGGGAATTCCACTACTTAGCCGGCCCCCCGGCTAATGTTACTACTATAAGTCAAGAGTGTATAAGTTACTTCTAGGTAAGCGTATTTCATCTTCGACTAAATCATCGCTTAACATCGGATGAGATGGTAGTCATACGCAAGCCAATAAACAATAAAAAAAAAAAAAATTCCAACAGTGCCTGCTACCGTACGTTGATTCTTCCATAAGTTGTCAAGTTTGCAAATAATTTAATGGCACTGTCCACCAGTTCACGAATATACCTATGCAAAATATTTTATATTAGAACATGCAACACAAATCTATACTCGTAACGTGTTTCGCCCCTCTACGAAGCGTCTACAGGAGATGTGACTCAATATTAACTATCCATTATTTATTATCGCAAAGCAACGCCTGATTACATAATATTATATATACCATCTCAAGTTTTAGACTCCTCTCTTTACAAAAGTACTCAATGCATAAAGTTTCGTCACCATCCGTGTGTATTTTCTCTTGACAACACCGAGAGACATCAGGTCTAGACTCGGATATATTTTAAAGTGGCTCTCTATTGGCTGACTGTAAGGGATGGCCGAGCAACTAATTGAAACCACGCTGAGCACCTTTCCGCTTCGGTGAACGTGTTACTGGATGGCTGTATGGTGCAAGTTATAGGATGAGCAGATTATAGGAAATAGAAAATAAATGTATGTAGCAGTAGCGAAGGCTCCCTACAACTCGATTCCTACCGGCTTCCCTTTAGAAATATGGCAAATATTAGTCTATCATTTTATATATGAATATATAAATAGTAATATATTATTTTCAAATAAACAAATAATTATTTACGAAGTTACAAGATTTCGAAGTCAGCCACAGGGCCACAGTTACTGGAATTCACGCATCACACTTGAGCAAGGTAAGCATTTTTTGGTCCGGCTTCCCTTTTATGAAAGTTCACCCTTCGCCACTGGTATGTAGTACCTCTTATCCTCATCTTCTGTCTTGCCCTTATCCTTACATATTGAAAACAAAGTCTCCCACCGCGTCTGTCTGTCTGTATATTTGCAATAACTACTGAACAGATTAACATGTAGTTTTCACCAATTAATTGAGTGATTCATTATGAAGGTTTAAGTGTATAATTTATTAAAAATTGTGTCAATTAGCAGAATGAGACCGTGCGAAGCCGGGCCGGGTCGCTCGTATATATATAAATAAAAATGAATGGCCGTAAATTATAACGCGCACATCTTTCAAACGACTACAGCAAATTGGATAATTATTATTTTTTGTGTTCGTTATTGTGAGGACATCTTTTATAGAAAATAAAAGAAAATATTTAAAAAATCAGACAGAAAAAAGGCGGTAACTAAGTTCAACGAGAACGCTAGTTTAAAAAATAAACTTTTTAGCAAAAAATAGAACCGACTTCCAAAAACAAAAACACTACAAAGGCAAAAATAACTTCAATTTCGGTAGTCGGTGTCATTTGTTTTGTATTTTCTTTTTTTTAACACCGCCTTCCGAAATAAAAGTTTTTTTTTTACCTTTGTAGTGTTTTTATATGGAAGTCGTTTCAATTTTTTGCTAAAAAGTTTTTTTTTTCACGCTTTTCAGTGGGTCGGTTTGTAATTTATCTAGTTACAAAAGTCTAAATGTCAACTACTTATCACCTTTTACAAAATATTGCTTTTCCCGATGCAGAGCCGTTAATTTTTGAGGAGTTCTCCTGGTACATCACCATTACCTCTACTTCACCGTACGCATTGTGACGAGCATAAAGTGCTTAACATCTATATTCAAGTTATCTAATCGCTATCCACGAAATACTTATTATTGAGTAGTTTCGGTGGCCATCTGGGGTCTCCATCATCAGTTCCACTTCCTCAAATGGTGCTTTTCAAGAGCAACTGCACAAGATACTATAAGAAATACCCAAAACGCTATAGGTGTGCCTATAATATTTGAAGAGTTCCTTCGATTTCTCTATGATCCCATCATCAGATCCAAACGTGACGCCAATGGTACTAACTAGAAAGTGTACCCTTTCAAACAAAACAAGAATTTTCCAAATCGGTTTAGCCATCTGCGAGTAATGAGGTAACATACATAAAAAAATAGTTCAAGACGAATTGAGAACCTCCTCCTTTTTTTTTTTGAAGTCGGTTAAAAATAACTGTTCTGTTTATATCTAGTTGTACTACCGGAATCTTTTTCAAAAGGGTTCTCAATTTGAAATATGGAAAAATCACAGTTAATTTACTTTCGTTTCGAATAAATGTATTATTTTATTTTATTGGTCTACCAACAATTATTTACATTGTATTCTTATAAAGAACAGTTGTTTTATATAAAATAACAGTGTTACTACTACTATTGCTGTATTATTAGGTATTTGTACGCAAAAGAGGACAAATATATCCACTCTGTGACTATATTTTGACATATAAATTATGAATTACTTAGAGGTAAAACATTATTAAATAGAGGAAGGAAAATGAACATTCAATTTTCGTAACATGTTTTTTGTAATATAAATGAACAACTTAGATTATTACTTTAATATGAGCTACATACTAAGAGGAAAAAGAAAATCTTTTCTAGGAAATCAACGCTTAGGTGTCAAGGTTGGCGCGAATTAAAAATTGTTAGTAAGACAGTTCCCAGAAGACGAAGTAATACTTTTTATTTATTATTTATGATACTTCAGTAGAACATTCTTTTGATTTTTAATGGAACAGTAACTGGTAGGCAGGCTATTTCATGAAAATTTTGACTTAAAATAAAAAAAAAAAACAAGAAAGTTGTTGTGTTATACCTGTAATACAGTTACATTTTATTCCTCTAGCATCGGGGATCGCCGGTAAGATCCCTCTTTGAGGAGTGGCTAGATCGGCGTCACGGCGTCCTGACCTATCGCATGACGCAGGTCCTCACCGGACACGGAAGTTTCGGGAGGTACCTGTGTCTGATGGGAAAGGAGGAAACGCCTGGGTGTCACCACTGCGAGGGTCACCCTGAGGACACCGTAGAGCACACGGTGCAAGACTGCCCCGCCTGGGCAGAGCACCGACGTGTCCTCACGGTGGCGATAGGCGGAGACCTCTCGCGCCCGGCATTGGTCGAGGCCATGCTGCGGGGCGAGAGGGAGTGGGAAGCGGTCGCCTCCTTCTGCGAAGCAGTCATGCTTCCTAAGGAGGAGGCGCGCCGCGTGAGGGAGAGGATGGCGTCCTCCCTCCAGCCCAGCCGCAGTGGTAGACGCCCACGGCGTCGGACGTCGGCCGACGATCTCCGGCCACCGTAGGCGCGGGCATGCGGACAGCGAGTAAAGGGCAACTCGCTGTCCGACCATGGACCATGCCCGGGTCGACGGCGCGTCGTGTTCCACGCGCGCCTCAAAGAGCGTCAGCAACATGACGAGGCCCCCTCTGCAGAGGGCCGAAGCCTGCCGGGGTCGTGGGACTCATCCCGTTACCATGGCCCCGGCTATTGAAGGAACACCGTGGATTTTAGTCAGTAAAAGTCTGACAGTCCCTCCCACCCTGCCCGGAGTGGGAGGACTTATTTGATAATTTTACCACGTTAAAAAAAAATAAAAAGAAAAAAAAGCATCGGGGATCGCAACCCGATCTCCTGCGGATAGCGAGCAGGGGTAGCTCACCGTCCGATCAGGACCAGGCCGTAGTTTTTTTTTTAAATAACTAGCAATGTGGGTAAAATTCACATTACTAGCAATTTTGTTAACCCCTCCAACTAAGCTAAATATGCTTGTGTCTGGAGTGGGTTCACGGCAATATTGTAATGGGTGGAGTTCGAACTCGTGACCTCTCGATCACAAGTCCGACAACTTATCCATTAGGCTATTAACGCTTAAGCTTAAGTTGACGACATGTAGGGCTGTCATCCGTCCGGATTTCCCCGGATTTGTCCTAGTTTGGACAGCGTCCGGGGGCGTCCGGGGGATTTCCCCTATAAGCGTCCGGGTAAAACCCGGACACATATTGGTCTTACGGGCACCAAAAAGCACGATCTCTATATTTCATCGTATTGTTTTTGTTACGTTCATTAATTAAAAAGAAAGCCTATTATTAATAAACTTCTAAATGTCTACAATGTTACCGGTAAAAAAAACCATAATTAGACATCATTGTTTTTAATTTCACCTCTAGAGCTCCAGCGGCACAAAAACGTGCCAGTAAACAAGTATTAGTTGAGCCCCGCTGGCACAAAATTTGTGTGCTAGCGGGGCTCAACTAATAGTTGACGTAAATAATGGCGAGAGAGGTTGCTCCTTGAGAGGTTCAAGTACAAAAATTTCTTTTTGTACGGTGTCCGGGGAAAAATTGCGATTTTACCCAAATGTCCGGGGTTTATGAAGTCCTTGTTTGGGGCCGGCAATTCTGGTAATGGCAGCCCTAACGACTTGTCGTGTTGCAGGCGTGACATAAAGAGCAGTCAGCATTGAGGGGCCATTACCTGCCAGGGTATCAGAAATGTTCTAAAGAGATACTGCGTCCCCGGAACGTAAGGGCAGCTGAAGGAACAGCGTGGGTTTTTAGTGAGTAGAAATCTGACACTCCTTACGCTCCACCCACAGCGGGAGAAGACGCTAGATGTTTCTTAGAACTATATTTTATTTCAACAATCATGATTGCGGAATTTATAAAAGTTTATGTAAATTTAATTAAAGTGTATCGCAGTAACTTACTGGTTACTAACTTACTAGTAGTAACTGCCTCCGTGGTCGAGTGGTTTAGGCGTTTGCCTTGTGACCCGGTGGTCGTGGGTTCGATTCCCACAGGAAGCATACTTTGTAAAGTTGTTTCCAGTTTGGCTAGGACATTGTAGAATTTGAATCTGAAATCTGAATTACCTAATTGTCTGATATAAATATGGTTCCGTGCTTCGGAAGGCACGTATAAGCCGGTGGTCCCGGACGCCAATTAATGGTGGTCGTCAAAATAGAACACGTCAAAGACCCTTGAGGCGGTCTTGAAACTCGTGACACTAGAGTGAACGACCCCATCGTTAGACCTCACTACCCACACGATAAGAAGACTTAGGTATCAGTAATTTTGTCAATTATGCCTTAACAAGCAGATATCTCAACCTTGTTACCTGCCAAAAACAAATATAAAGAAGAAAATATCACACAAAATCTCGTTTTATAAAATACATAGAGTATTTGTCACCCAATTTGTTTTATTACCACCTTATAAAAAGCAGCATGTTGAGTAAAAAGTTCCACCAACGCACGATATAATTAAATTGCAGTTTCCTGACTGTAACGGTAATTTAGTTCTCCCTCTACTTTCCCTGTTGGAGTAAGCAGTAAGCCAAGTGGAACGAACTAAAAGCACACTAATGACACTTTGAGACTTATGGGGGATAAATACGAGATTTAGGTAATTTTATTTATTTTATTTATCAGAGAAAACAAACAATAACACATTACATCAAATTGAAGAAAAGATACAATATTAAATGGGCAAATAATATATAGCATATAATGGGCAAAAAAAACCAACAACATTTTCCACAAAATACATCAAAGATTTCTGCAATGTATGCGTTATAATTAAAACCTTACAACTTTTACAACTAACTATAGTGCTAATATTATTATAAAAATTAAATAAAAATTAAAAAAAGGATATTAGATATAAATAAAAAATTAAGATTGAATTATAAATAAAAATAATTGAAATAAAACAATGGAGATTGAAATTGAAATAATAAGATATAGAATTTTTAAATTAATACCATAGGCACACTAAAATATTTTTCACGCAAGCTCCACTCTCATGCACCCCGGTTAGGCCGTTGTATGCTAAACGCTAACTCAGCAGTAATAAAGTTGAATATTGCGTGCGCTCTTTTACCATGTTCAGGTTCGAAACTAAATGTCGTAAGTCTCAATTCTTATTTCGTTTGTAACTAAAGTAATAATTGATCTAGAAAAAATGTATCCTATATTTGGATAACAAACTGTATTTTCTTACTGTCAATACTAATTTTAGACATAAAAGCCGAGTAATCTTGATAAAATTTTAAATAACCTTTAAAAAAGACATGATTTTCGATTTAAAAATGAATCGAGCAAAAATGTTCCAATTACGTAACTGGTCTAGACAGGTAAAGAAAAAGATCCAATAAATCTAAGTATACTAAAGTTCCATTTTGATTGTATGCGTGATTGTTTCATAATATTAATTCAAAGTTACATACAATTTAGGGAGCCTCCTCTTAATTATATTATTTATCAACTATTGACTTGGTGTCTTAAGCACTCTATTTTCGAATTGAGCACCTGAAAGAAGGAACATGTCAATGTGATGAAAATATTCGTTATAATTTTCACTTAAACGGCGGAGAAGGTAGGTAGGTAAGTATATTTTATTTGTTATCAAAGAAAAGTACTCAATAATGGCTCGATGATAACAGTCTCATTAGTCGATCTTTAAGGCCAGGCAACTTTTCACAGACAACAATTCCAGCCATACAAATCTGCAGGACTAGATGGCATTTTCCCGGCCCTTTTGCAATAGGGTGAACACATCCTGACACCCTGGCTGCTGGAAATCTACCAAGCCTGCATAGCACTCAGATACGTCCCACTAATGTGGCGGGAGGTGAAGGTCATCTTCATACCCAAACCAGGCAAAACTGACTATACACAACCCAAAGCGTACAGACCGATAAGTCTCACATCCTTCCTACTGAAAACCCTAGAGAGGCTCTGCGATAAACACATCCGAGATGGACCTCTCCATAAGAATCCGCTTCACGGACAACAGCACGCCTACTCAACGGGGAAATCAACAGAATCTGCCCTACACAGCGTATTATCTAAAATTGAATGCGCAATATACCACAAATGCTCCTCGATGGCTGTTTTCATAGATATCGAAGGTGCTTTTGACAAGACCACGTTCCAGAGTATGAGTACAGCACTCAGCAGGCACGGTGTAGACCAAACCCTGAGTGACTGGATCACCAACATGCTCAAGCAGAGAGCAGTAAGAGTCACAATAAACAGCACAACGAGGGCCATCGTGGCGAAAGGCTGTCCCCAAGGGGGCGTCCTCTCACCACTGCTATGGAACCTGGTCGCAGACAACCTCATCAGGAGACTCAACGATAAAGGATACTTTACCGTTGGCTACGCCGATGATATAACCATAATAATAAATGGAAGCCATGAGAATACCATATGCAACCTCATGCGCCAAGCCCTAAAAATAGTAGAGGACTGGTGCCGAGAGTATCAACTCTCAATGAATCCTACAAAAACTGAGCTCATACTTTTCACCAAAAAGAGGAAGCTGGCGGAGCTGGCATTGCCAAAATTCTTTGGCACCACTCTAAGCCTTTCGGCTGAAACCAAATACTTGGGCATCTTCCTGGACAAACAACTGAACTCGGCAAAACACACTGAGCACATCACCAAAAAAGCCAGTATCTGCATGTGGCAGTGCAAACGCATGCTGGGCAGAAACTGGGGTATCAGCCCCAAAACAACCCACTGGCTATACACGACTGTTATAAGACCAATTATGACGTACGGCTCCCTAGTCTGGTGGCCCAGAACAGACTTAAGTACGGCACAAAAGGATCTTGAGAAGCTGCAACGACTTGCATGTGTGGCGATCACTAGCAGCATGAGAACTGCACCCACTGCCGCTCTACAGGCCATGCTGGGCCTACCACCACTGCACTTTATAGTACGAGAGGAGGCTGCCCTGGCAACCTTCAGACTTGCTATATCCGGGGCACTCTTGCGAGACTCCAGGATCAAACATACATGCATCATGGAGGACTCAGTCAAACGACAACCCCTGATGACTGCACCATATGATAAGACTGCAAAGACGCACCACTTCCAAAAAAACTACCAAATACAGCTCATACCGGAGCCCGAGGACTACTCAGGGCCTAAGGAGCTTAGGATTTACACTGACGGCTCAAAGACAAACACTGGAACCGGAGTAGGAGTTTTCTCCAACGATCTCAACATAAATATATCCAGACCACTGGGGAAGCTCAACACCGTCTACCAGGCGGAATGTGTGGGCATTATTCAGGCGATCCATGCCATAGAAGCCAGGAAAGTCACGGATAGTCACATCCGCATACTTTCCGACAGTGTCTCAGTACTTCAATCCCTAGAGAAAAATTATATCACGTCCAAGCTCATACTAGAATGTCACAATGCGCTGCAACGCTCAGCGGTCGAGAACCACAACACTGTGACACTGCAATGGATAAAGGGGCACAGCGGATCACTCGGCAATGATGCGGCGGACGAACTGGCCAGGAGGGGGTCTGACACGATGTTTTTCGGACCCGAGCCCATCGTGCCGCTCCCCTTCGCCCAGCTGCGCACATGGCTTAAAGAACACACACACGACCAAGCCTAGAAATGGTGGTCCTCGGCACCAGGCTGCAGGAAGTCCAAAGAGGCGATGCCAAACTTAGATAATAAACTAACCAGGCGCCTCCTACACCTGGGCAGAAGAAGCCTGCGAATGGTGGCGGGGACCATCACCGGGCACTGCTCACTGAACAAACACTACCACACAATAGGTATAAGGACAGTCCCCTGTGCAGGGCATGCATGGGGACGGAGGAAACGGTAGGACACGTGCTCCTAGAGTGCACGGAAATCACCGAAATACGGAAACGAACCCTCGGGTCATTAAATTCCCTTACAGATATCCTGAATAGACCGAAAGACCTCATCTGCTTCTGGAGGGAGGTTGGCTGGATGGAGTGACGGCCGACATGGCTCACGCACAATGGTCTCGTGCAGAGACTAAGTGCGGAAACCTAACTACAGAAGAAGAAGAAGAAGAAGGCCAGGCAACGCCTTTCGAGGCCAATCTGTAGATAAGTAAAATTTTTGCTTTTTTTTCTGGTTTGGAAATCAGATAAGTAACCATCTTAAGATTGAGATTCCGCCGTGCCTTGAAAAGCACATTAAGCCGTTGATCCTAGCTGTCATTTCTACATCTTTGACAGTCGTTACGAGTAGTTAGAAGACAGAAAATCTATCACTGGTCTTGACAAGGGGTAACGTGTTTTCTAGCTACTGGGTTGATAGGTCAGATATTGCTCCATGTAAAACACTAATTAATACTCAAATGCAGCTGGTTAGCCCTTTTTTTGTTCTTGGTGGGAAAATCATCGAATGACTTCTCCCGCTCTGGGTTAAGCGGAAGGGGGTGTCAGACTTCTACTGACTAAAAACCCACCCTGTTCCTTAAGATACCCCTAAGTTTCGGGGCAGCGGTATCTTGTAAGAACATTTCCGTAACTCCGGCGGGCAATGGCTTTTTTGGGATATGTGGAACAGGTGTAAAGTCCCGCATTTCCATCGAAAAGGAGGATCCTCCGACTCGATTTTTTTGACTGATGGGCAACTGCCCCATGTTTGTGGTCGGGTGATTAGTATGCAGGCTAGTTGTACGGTAAAATTTGCTTGCGCGATACAGGATTTCTATAGTTTAGTTTGTATGTTGCGAGATAGATGTGCTACAGGCTAATAAGGCCCGTCATTGCTGCTGACAGCTCTTTGAGGCGCGCTTGGAACACGACGCGCCGCCGACCCAGACCTGGTCCTTACCGGACGGTGAGCTACTCCTACTCACCGTCCGCAAGCCCGCGCCTACGGTGACCGGAGATCGGCTCGCGATCTCCGACGCCCGAGGCGTCTCCCGCGGCGGCTGGGGCGTGAGGAAGAGAGTTGCCTCTCCCTCGCATGTTCGGTCTCCTCCTTCGCTAGCATGACTGAGCTGGTTAGCTTGGAACCCGACTCCAACATGGTTGGAAAAAGGCTAAGTTGATGTTGATGTTTGTATGTTATAATATAAATGAAAATGATTAATTATAATTATAGTCGTATTTGCATAAACGATGATGGTACACTAGCCCACGTTTCGTATAGCCCACATAGGCGAATTAAAGGGTCGTAGTATCGTCACTATAGAAAAATTGATTGATTGAATTTGATTCAGATTGTACTTCGGGGAGTGTGCGCAGGAGTTCCATGACCTGATTTCTCCATCTCCCTTTCACTACCAATCTACCAGACGCACGGCTGGGTACCATCCTGACTTGGTTGACCGTCTTATCGTACCAAGCGCTTCTTCTCACATTTCTTGTGCGCACAGCCAAGCTGTGCCGGCTTCTGTGTTCCCTGCCACTTATGACCTTTCAGCCTTTAAAGCAAGAGTCAATAGGCATCTTCTGGGCTCGCTCGTCCCATCTTAGACCTCATCTATCACTCACCATCAGGCAAGATCAAAATAAGGGTGGGCTTATCAGTAATAAAAAATAAATAAAAAGATGCCCACATTGATATCATTGCAACGTTTAATGGCACTGCTGTTTCTATATGACCAAAAAAAGGTTACGTCAAGAATCGACAAATCGGATACAGATTTTACGAAAATCTCGACGCTTACGATAATAGGCTTAATGCTTGAACTCCAAACGATACATTACTGGATTTTTTTTTTAAACAAAAATATAGAAGTAAGTAAAAGTTGTATTTAACGGGAAAAAAACCGTGTCATAAAATTATTGTTTTTATTCCATCATCTTTTTACATATTTTATTCAAATCACCCTCCACAGTTTCTCATTATTTTCTTTATAGCCCTCTTATTTATAACATCATGTTTTTTTTACCATAAAAAGCATCGTTAAAAGAATCTTATAACATAGACGGCAGTGCAGTAGCCACGCAAGCTTTATTGCTAATTCCCTAAACCCAATAAACGTAGTACTTCACTTTCACTGCAATCTCTCGCCTGCCTCTAATAAAATTTATACTCTATTTATTTACTGTGCTTGGCAGTAACTGCTATGAGTCTTAGACTCTTGCTTTAAGAGCTCTTTTCTTAATTAGAATTTGTTTTATTCCAGATTATTTTTGTCAGTGGGACAAAGCAAGCAAATAAAAAATTGGCCAAGTGCGAGTCAGACTCGCCCATGAAGGGTTCCGTAGTAACTATAATAATATAATATATATATATATATTTATTTGATGAAAATTAAACCTTACAAAATTGTTAAAACTAGTTTATTTACATTTTTTACAACTACGCCAAATAACTTTGTTTTTCATAGTGTTTGTATGAATTACAAAGTTATATTTGCGGTTTTAGAAAATATTCTGTATCCCAAAACTGCTAACCTTTTTTTTTATAGTTGATGGGCTTGCGTTTGACCACAATCTCACCTGATCTTAAGCGATGATGTGGTCGAAGATGAAGCACGCTTGCCTAGAAGTAACCTATTCACTCTTGACTTAAAGACTCCCAGGTTATAACTATCAGGAAATACTACCCGATCTCATTCAAACTAATTTTAGTTGAAAGTTTACATTAAGATCTACAGACATATATTTTTTTTAGATTTTTCACTCCATTATTTTAGAAGTTAGATGGGGGGGGAGGACACACATTTTACCACTTTGGAAGCGTATATCTTTTAAATGATTGACTTTACAAAAAAGTGGTTTTAGAAACTCCTATGTCATTTTTAAAGACCTGTCTATAGATATCACGCACGCATAGGTTTCATGAAAAAATATATTTAACCTTCCTATTGAATCATTATTTCTAACGAAAGAAACTGCATCAAAATCCGTTGCGGAGTTTTAAAGATTTAAGCATACATAGGGACAGACACAGGGAAGCGACTTTGCTTTATACAATGTTAAGATTTTTAAATTGGTTTCTTAAAATCGGAAAGCGGTTCATAGAATACATCTACCTACCAAGTTCCACATGCATAGTCTTAATAGTTTCGGAATAAAATGGCTGTGACATACGGACGGACGGACGGACGGACAGACAGACAGGCAGACAGACTGACGTGACGAAACTATAAGGGTTCCGTGTTTTGCCATTCGGAACACTAAAAAGGTCCTAATTCTAAAAATTATACTCTTATATGTTAATAGTTTTTTACTATGGGCGAATAGTGTTCCCGATCTCACTACCCCGCGAAGAACTACCGAAAAAACTCAGAGATTGATGTCCATATCACCCGTACTATTCAAATCAAATGAGAACCATAATGGTTAATTAATCAATCAATTTATTGCAGGCAGCTTTGCCCATACAAATTAAATAAATTCTCTTACACAAGAAACCCTTTATCTACTAACAATTAACTTATTATGAATGAATTTTTTATGAACAATGTCACTATCACTATTCACAATGAATGTTATGAAAACTGTGTCTATCATCTCTTCTTCAACTCTCTTGTCGCAGGTCTGCTGGAAGAATTTTATTTTGAAATAAGCAGCACCTTTGGGATCTGTATTTGTCTTTTTTTCTCTTATAAGTGTCATGTAGATACATAAATAAATAATAAACGAATAATTAATGTCGGAGTTAGGTTTTAGAGTATCATAAATTTAAGTAGACTTATTCTAGAGTCCAAGCAATTTTCAGTTATCGTGTAGTTCAAGCTTAGCTCGATTTCACGAAGAATATGAAAGTCGTTTTAGCGCTATTTGAAGTCATAGGATGACCCTGTTTTAGGATTTAGGTAAATGCAAAAACATTAAAGTTTTCTTATTTTCTCACCTTGATTGTTCGCTGAATTCAAGTTGAGGTTAAGCTAAATTAAGTTAAAATATATGTTTGAACTGTATCTAAACCTTGTAACGTAATTCATTAAATTATATACAGTGTAAGGTAGGTTTTTATAAAATGGTAAATCACGACAAAAGAGTGTATATAATTATTTTTTTTACAATGTTGTTTTGATATGTATTTCCATTTCCATTGGCGCTTATATTACGGATATACATAAATATTGTAAAAAAAACAGAATATTAACAACGATCTCAAGCTTTACTCAGAATCAATATGTATAAATACAATTGAATTATCTGTCTGTAGTTTCAAAATAAATGCGTTTTCCCAAATGCTTACAGTTACTAACACAATTCTAAAACACGAACTCTTGTTTTTTTGCCTGTCTGTCTGTACACGGCTAGTTTTGAATAAAAGAAACTACCCAGTTACTTAAGCATGGTAGATGAGCGCTTGATACATTTTGCTGTTATCTGACCCAATTCTATTGGAATTAGGTCACAAATGGCCGAGAGGCAGCAATCTATCATTGTATCCCACGCTATTTTTACACGAGAACTATTTTTAGCATGAAATGTAGAAGAGGTTGAGTTGTTACCGCCTCTTAGCTTATGCCTTTCTAAGTGAAGGTGTGAGGTTGACTAAAAGCTTGTTTCATTTAAAGTGGAAGCAGTGCATCGTTGTCAGAGTTGGCGCAGTGATTCAGAGATTGGCTGGGTGGAGAGGGATTGAGAGGTGATTGGGTGTCGCTTGTTCGATATCCACACTGGAATTTTTATTTGTATGACCAAGAAATGTGGTGCTTGGCTCCTGTAGAAACGAAAAGAATTATACTTTCACCTAGTTTTTGACATACTGTCCAATTGTAGGTTTTTCTTAAGTTACATATAATTAATAGTTCCGGGTCTGGGTGTTTAATAAAAATGCACTCACGATATTGACGAAATTCTTAGTGTGAACAGTACCTAATCATCGATGTCAATGTAGCGATGTTGAGGTTGCTTCCAGTGTAACGAGATATAGTTAAGAATCTGCATTTTGTATAAAGAAACTGCTTATCTGTCCGTCTACTCAATTTGTCTACACAACCAAGTTACTAGGCGACATAACTTATAGGTAGGTGGATACTAGTTGGCAAGACTGATGTCAGTTATTCTCGCATTCTGACTATCCCAACCAACTCTCAGAGATATTATTATTATTATACTTTTTATTTCAGACCAAGGATCCATTAAAACTTGTTAGTATAAACATAAAAAATATATTAGTAGGAGTACAAAAATAAATAGCATACACAAAACAAAAATGAGACAACACACTCAATTTGGCACATGAACTACCGCTCTCACGTGTACACCCACCCAGTGCCTGAGAAAAGAACCAACAATTTTTTCCGATAAGGTGGCGAGGGTACTGTTGGTGCTGACTCTGATTCGCTGCAGCATCGAGGCACATCGCTTGCGCATGATAGCATAGAAATCATCCAGCCGCGCTTCAGCAAACTTACTATATACATAGGTTTTTTTACCACCATCTCACCTGATGGTAAGTGATGATGTGGTCGAAGATGGAGCATGCTTACCTAGAAGTAACCTATTCACCTTTGACTTAGAGACCCCCCGGATGTAGCTATTGGGAAATACAGATATCAGGGAATTCATGAAACAATTACTGCCATGACTAATGGAAGAATAAAGAAAATAAATTTATTTGACCTAGATCACACAACAAATAAAAAATAAAACTTAATATACCAGCATTGTGTGTGCCCATAGGCCAAAAAACATAATAATATTAATGTTAACCAGCCCTGGGTCGGCAAGCGTTGCCTAACCTAAAACTATGAGCTCCAAGTTTAAAGAATTTTAAATCTAATATTACGTAGTATTGAGATTCAGCCACAACAACAGTATTTAATAAAGGCACTATCGAGGTGACATACGGATTCGTATAAGAACTTATGCCTAGTTAAAGTTCCATACATACATCTATCTAATTGAACAACAGAACCCATTTAGGATAACTTCTGTGTTTGCCTGACTGACACAGTATGCTTTGAATCTACTGGACCAATGCATTTATTTGGTATACATTATTATAATTATACAGTTTTTGACCCAAACAAATTTTGAATTAAAACTGAAATCACTTTTGTGGAACAAATGATAAAACTGGCAAATATACTAATACGTATGAAATTCATAATAGAGAAAGGAAGGAAAAAAATGTCGTTAGAGGTAATACTCCTTCATCATTCTAGAATATTGCTAACGTTGTACCTATGTGCATAAAGTCTAAATAAATATCCTGCGATATATCCAATGAGCAGGCTCATTATACTGGTTGTCCTTGATAAAGATTGTCTATAAAAGATGGCTTGAAGCGATAGGTAAAACCGTCCATTGTCAAACCCATTTATATGAAAAACCCTTATTGAAATTTGTAATTGGTACACCATCACGAGTATAGCTACATATTATGTATCTATTTGTTTAAAGTGAGTCGCATAGGGAATGGTTCAGTTTGTTGGGGTAATTTGTCTGTGCATGAACATAAAAAAAAAACTTTTTAACAAAACATAAAACCGACTTCGAAAAAAGGCACTGCAAAGTAACTTTAATTTTGAAATTCGGGAATCCAAAATTCGAAACCAAAGACACCGACGTCTGAAAGTAAAGTTACTTTTCTATTTACAGTGTTTTTTTGGAATTCGGTTTTATGTTTTGTTACAAAGTTTTTCTTTCTCGCTTTTTAGTAGAACCATTTGTAACTTACTTCGTTACAAAAGCTTAAATGTCAACTCCTTATCACATTTTACAAAAATATTGCTTTTCCCGATGCAGGGCCAATTACAATTACGGGGCGTTTCGTCAATTACATATTTTGTGGAAATATTAATGAATGTAAAATTAATCAAATATTAATTTTTAGTACATTATATTTTGATGAGCCTTGCCCAAAAGTTTAGTTAATGTTGACCGAGGTGTATTTAACTGTGGTGAAATTGTTTAATCACTGTTCCCAGTTCGAAGTTCAATTAAATATGCAACAAGTACTAATTACGAAACTGATATAACGTTAGAATACCAGTTTTTCATTAAAGAAATATTTCTTTACATAGACTTATTTGATATATCGACTGACTTTGCTTTCGTTTCTCTCTTTAAAAATGATGCAAAAACCTGGATATGTCCTGCAGGAAATTATGTTAGGGTTACATGATGTACAACATTCAGCCCAATTATTATTATATTTGGTTTGAAAACACAATTTGACCCCATAGGGGCTGCAATAGATGTGCCATTAAATTTGATTGGCTGAACAATTGAGTTTTAAAAATAAAATAAATAAGATACGTTTATTTCAGAATACAAAATTAATTAAATTAATACACACAAAGCAGATCAGACGCAGAAACACAACAAAGTTGTATAATAACCTCCCTGCTATAATCTTTAGGACAATATTGGACATAATATATTATGTTATTAAATGATAAAATTAATTATCATACTTCATGTGGCACTGCTTCTCCGGACATGAAAATGTTTGCCTGATATTGCCAATGATTACTAAAAACTAAAATAAATAAAAGTAACTATGTTATCTGATTTGGTAATAAACATTCAGTAATAATACTTAATATAATTTTCTTCTATGTAAAAAAAAACAAAACTTCTGTATCCACCCCCTCAAATATCCAATTTACTTAAAAACCTATTCCAGTATTTCAAATAAAAAATAAACACAAAGCAACGTTCTGTCGTACAATACTTTATCTCGCTGCTTTATTGTCCGTAAAAACTGATTAGCTTGTAATTCAGATGCATACGAGAATAAAGAATATTCTAGAAATTTTTCGCAGATAATCAAAGCGTCTAGACTGGAATGACAAATTATTGTTTTGGAGCTGATAAATTAGGTATGTGATCTACTTGAAAAATTACCAACACAGATAGATTAACTTTTCCATGTCATTGTAGAATTTACATTATAGGTACCCTTTTTTAGGATGGGGTTGGAGAAAGTAGGTATTAGATAGGTATAGAAAATTAGATAGATATATTATGTATAAACCTGATTAGCCAATGTAATTTAGATAATTATAAAAACCAGAGTCAATTACTGAAGTTTTCTTTTCACGATATAATAATTTCATTCGAAAGCATCTAGTATTTTTGTGTGATACAATCAAAAATGAGTATGCACTTCAAAATTGTGCAATATCGCATAGTATATTCAAGGCCATTTTAATGGTATAGCCATATCATGAGAATCCTTATTAGCTATTATGTTTTTCAATGGATCTTTAACATTCCTAAACGAAATAGAGGTAGAAGTCACTCTCCTTTTATATAGGATATAGATAGGAGTGGGATTCCCTACCGGAGTCTGTGCCTGATAGTATTAAGTTAAATGTAACCTACTTAAGTTACTTTTAAGCAAGCGTACTTTAATCATCGATTACCATCAGGTGAAATGATGGCCAAACGCAAGCCTGTGGGAAAATCATGAAATAACTCTCCTCTCATGAATTAGTGTCGGACTTCTACTGATTAAAAACCCACCGCGATATCTGATTGGAAGAGACTACACCTAATATGGGAAAAGGCACATACGCAGAAATCGCAATTTTAATAAATATCAATCAATCAAAATGGTACAATAGATGTTACAATTTAGTCTCTGAGTGATATTCTCCCTGGGAAAGTAAACTTTGATTACAGGTTATACTAAAAACTTTCAATTCTATTACGAAACAGTTTCTTGTTCTCAGCTTAAAGATGTTAAAACTTTTGGTAGATAAAAACCGAATACGTCTATCAGTACCGTAGATAAGTTTACTTTATCCGTAGCACAGCTGTTACGAATCAGGAAGATGACACCAAAGTTACTCCACAGCAAGCAAATGCGGGGCAAGCCTGTCCGATAATCGATAAATTAATCGAGTGTTCACGCGACTCGATAAAAATAGATAGGCAGGGGACGAGCGACTGGCGGGATTTGTATACTGGATTCTGGCCTATTTGTGTCAGGCGAACTTTTTATGCTGTGGTTTCTTTTTTGACAGAGTTGGTGAATGATTCGAAATTCGAATGGGTTTGTTGTGAGTTTTGTATTTATCGTTTCGTAAACTTTTTTTTTCTTTGGCTAAAAATGTTTTTCTCATGTTCGCCAAAATGTTGTCTATGTTTGCAACTTTTAGTAACTGCCACGAGTGAGTCAAATATCGTAATGCTTCATGGACCAGACATTGACGATAAATGACGGGTAAAAAGTTATTAAATAACCAATTTGCTAAATAAATATCAATTATTAATTGTTTTACTTTGTATCAGTGTCAGTTTTCTTTGTTTTTATAACAGAAGTATAAAATACTCAGATATTAATATCTACATAATTTACTTTACAGACTTGCCTTCTAGCGAGAAAGCGAGTGTTCATTTTAACACCTTCATTATGGTTCTTGTTACCTAATATATATATAAAATCATTTCACTACTAAGCGTAAATTTATTCAATTCAATATGAGTCTGCAGAGCAGATGGTGCCATTTCTCGACATAAAATGTACTGGAATAAATCATTATTTTAAAGAAATTGTGACGTTACTCATTTTGAAATAAGACAAGCAATTTTCACCTATAATCCATTCTTTTCAGTAGGCAGGTGCTCGAAAATTGCATGCTCATTATTCTCGTAAAAAATACCTACGGGGTGTCGCTCAAAATGTTTCAGCTATAAATCAAAATAGCAACGTTATTAAAAATAAGTCTTTCGCCCGTCGGCTTTCATATATTATTAATTTATGTATTTCATATTATTCTGATGGTTTTCATGTAACCATGAATTTGTAATTCGGGGTCTTTCAGAAAATTGTACTTCGTTCAATAATTCATTGTTGCTCGCTCTTTTCTCATGCCACTGCTTACCTATCATAATAATATCTTTATTAACATTATTACTTGCTCTTTTATTGTAAGTATTTCTAATAATTATGACATAATAAACAGTTTTCATTCTCCATTCGTATCGTAGTATCATTAAAAATAATGAAACCCTTTATATTACTTACGATAATTGTATATTTCGGTAGGTACCCATATAGTGTTTTTGTTCAATCGTTGCAACCGTTGAACGAATTTGAACGAAACTTGACACAGGGGTAAGACGTAAGTATGGGACAAGCAGTTGCTTCTTACTGCGAAGCAATCATGCTAGCGGCGAAGGAGGCAGAACGCGTGAGGGAGAGACAATTTTCTTCCTCATGCTCAGACGCCCCGGGCATCGGTGATCGCGAGCTGATCTCTGGCCACCGTAGGCGCGGGCTTGCGGTAAGGACCAGGGCCGGTTCGTCGTGTTCCACGCTCGCCTGAAAGAGCTGTCAACAATAGTGACGGGGTCCTATAGGGCCTTTGCCTGTCGGGGTTGCGGAAATGTTCTAACGAGATACCGCGGCCCCGGAACTTAAGGGCAGCTGAAGGAACAGGGTCAGTAGAAGTCTGACAATCGCTTCGCACCCAAAGCGGGAGGGGTCATTGGATGGTTTTCCTAACAGAAAAAAGGGGGCAAGACATAGCGCGTTAAACAATACTTATGGTTTCCCGCAGCCCCGGCGCGAGTGTGCGGGGGTACACGGGATTTTTACAGGTTATTCCTCAACATTTTTAAGAGACAGCAATATGGGTAGAACTCAGATTACTAGCAATCTTGTCAACCTCTCGAACTAAGCTAAAAACGCTTGTGTCTGGAGTGAGTTCACGGCAATATCTCTCGATCGCAAACCTTAGCCTATAAACCTGCTGCTTAATTATATCGTCTTTCATTCAGTATCATACAATTCAGTATCGTACCATTTTAACGGTAACATTTATTAAACAATTATTATGTTCATATTCATGAGATACCGTTAAAAGTTAATATAAACTATGAATACAAAACTTTGAAAGGTTATGTAAAGGTCAATAAAATCTGTGTTTATTGTACTCGTATTAGACTTGTTAATCTATTAAGTTTACCGAAGTATTGCGGTCAGGTGAAGGAGAGTTCAAAATACTCCAACTCAAGATAATTAGCCGTAAACTGTAAGCTTTGGCTGTGATCTTTGAGCAAGATTCAATATTTTTGCTCTTTTTCTTGACCAACTTGATTAATTATTCCAATCTTATCACTACATAGGTAGTATAAAACAAAGTCGCTTCCCTGTCTGTCTGTCCCTATGTATGCTTAGATCTTAAAAACTCCGCAATTGATTTTGATGCGGGTTTTTTTAATAGATAGATTCCTGAGGAAGGTTTTAGTTTATAATAAATTAAGGTTTTGTGCAGATTGATTGAAATACGACGATATTACTTCAACATGTCGGAAAGAATTAAGCCTATCGGTAGCTTTAATCGAAAACGCTGCCAAAACCGTTTGAGTTATAAAAATACAATGTACAGCGGGATTGTTTCTCTTTTATAGATCTACAAAAAAGTCCACGATGGCATACGTCTATCTCCCAAGAATAACCCACAATAACATTTTTTTTCTTTTACAAATTACATTAAAAAGATGGGTTATTTTCAAAACTTTTTTAACAGTATAGTATTATTCCTTATCCATTTAAATACGTCAGATATGTTGAAGATTTAATGTAGATCAAAATTGCCTTTTACACTATATCAATAAATGAATATCTTATGAGTTATCGCCGATATATGAGTGTGGCAAATTACCGGACGAGAAATAATTTAAGAAAAATCAAATATAAGCAAATATAAACTTTATTACCCGAGCGAAGCCAGGCCGGGTCGCTAGTAATAATAATATAACTATTTGAAATAACGATCTGGCCCACAGTGGCCAATCCCAGCAGACACTAGCCGAAGGTACAGGAGATATTATAGTGCATAAGTATTTGCGCAAGTATAATTGTCACGACCGCGGTGAGATCGAGCGCAGGACCAAGGCCTTAAGAGGAGACTACCTAAATTGTATATAACTTTGCATTAATATTCTGAAACAATCGCGCATACAATCAAAATGGAATTTTAGTATATGATTTATTGGATCTTTTTCTTTACATGTCTATACCAGTTACGTAATTGGAACATTTTCGCTGGATTCATTGTCTTTTTTAAAGATTATTCAAAATTTAATCAAGATTACTCAGCTTTTATGTCTAAAATTAGTATTGACAGTAAGAAATTATAGTTTATTATCCAAATGTAGAATATTTATTTCTCTAGATCAATTATTACTTTAGTTATAAACGAAATAAGAATTGAGACTTACGATATTTAGTTTCGAACCAGAACATAGTAAAAGAGCGCACGCGATATTCAACTTTATTACTGCTTCGTTAGCGTTTAGCATACAACGGCCTAACTGGTGTAAATTATTTTAGAGTGCCTGGTCTTAACTATAGTTGCAAAACTTCTGAATAATTCCGAATAATTCCGGAATACTTCGGGGAAAGTTTCTTTAAATGGGAATTATTCAAAATGATAAATTCATTTTGAATCATTCTGATTTAAAGAAACTTTTAATTATTTATTAAGATTTCAACTTTTTTTGCTGAAAAATCGTATTTTGCATCGATCGTCGATCTCTGTGCGCCGTCCGCTGCCGCCGCGCTGGCACCGTGACGCGCGCACCCGACTGCCACCGGCCACGAGTCGTGCGTGCAGGCGATGGCGGTGCGGGGTGCGGTAAGAGGGAGGGGATGCTGCCCCCGGAGAAGTTTTCACCCGCGCGAGAAAGATTCGTACCCCGCAATCGAATGTTTCCGAATATTTCGCCCGAATAATTCAATGGGAATAAATGTGTTTGCTTGTTGTGTGGTGGGTGAGTTAATTATTGTTCACTGCGAGAGTACGTATGTACGCTACGAGAGTAAAATATAAATGTTTATTTTATTATAAATGGGATTGATTAAGTATATGTTGATATTTTTATAGGTAGATTTATTAACCTGCGATTAACAGGATTTTTATTCTTTTGTTTTTAGGTAGGTACTATCGGCCAAAGATACGCATACTCACTTAAGAAAATATTTCTGCGGAAGCGCAGCTAGTGACAAACCACATCCCTTCCTGTTTTCGCCCAATTAGAAATAATATGCATTTTGTGAGTACAGGGCGTGTAACATTATATTAATACTTACTATTACGAACACTACTAAAATACGCTTCGTGCATCCTATTGATCAAAATACATGCATTAGGCGATCGAGTTGTAAGTCGTGCTATGCGATTATAGCCTTAAATGTCAGTTGTGAAATAAAAAAACCAGGCCAAGCATATTTGATTTGCTATTTGAAAAAGGGTTAAGTACCTATGTTTTTGATTAGTTTGTATGTAGCTCTGTACGCATCGCGAGTATTCGCGAGTCGCATAGGTAGGTATTAATCATTACCTATCTACTTAACGCGTATCCCAGCCCAGCCCAGCCATTAGCCCAGTCAATAAAAGCAAATAAAGGCAAACCTTGCAAGCAAACACGTTTTGATGCGGTTTTCAGAAAAGTATTTGTTCTTACCTACTTAGGAGCAGGTTTTGGTATATTAACAGACTTCAAAGGTCGATTTTCCTGTTTTTTTTTGACAGTTGAAATATTCCCAAAGTTTCAGAATATTTCAGAATACTTCCGAAGTATTCGACGGGAATGATTCGGAATGTTTCCCGCCAGCATCTATAGTCTTAACGTGATATTCGAGGCACCCTGATATCGTACTAAGTCTACTTCCAAACTCCAAGCTAAAACTGAACCCAATAGCACTTTTTGCCTGAAATTTGAATCGAACCGGAAACCCATTCCTCAGCAGTCGTATCTTGCGACCACTAGACCAACGTTGCAGTTTATTTTAATCTACACAGTGTACAAAAACATTTTTGCAAAAAATAAAACCGACTTCCATATCAAAACACTACAAAGCCAAAATAATTTTGATTTCGGTAGTCGGTGTTATTGGTTTTGTATTTTTTTTTTTTTCAACACCGCCTTTCGAAATTGAAATTATTTTTGGCTTTGTAGTGTTCTGATATGGAAGTCGGTTTTATTTTTTGCAAAAATGTTTTTATTTTCGTGCTTTTTAGTGGGTCAGTGAATTTTCCAAATCGGTTCGTAAATGACGGAGTTATGCGCGAACAAAAAACGCAATGCACAGTAAACAAAAAGATCATCAACGTAAATATTTTTTTAGACTTTTGTTGATTTTTCAGAAACGGCTTGTCCGATTTCAATATAATTTTGATGGGACCATTTGGAAAGTACCTATACCCTTTCTAACAAGATAAGAATTTTTCAAATCGGTTGGCAATCGACGGAGTTACGCGCGGACAAAAAAAAAATACAAACATCCGAATTGAGAACCTCATCCTATTTTAGAAGTCGGTTAAAAATGAAACAAAGTACAATATGATATGGTATCTTCATTTACAACCAGACGTACCGCAGGATACCATCCACACTTGGTCGATATACCGTCTTGTCGTACTAAGCGCTTTTCTTCAACATTCATTGTGCGCACAGCCAAGGTGTGGAACTCTCTGCCGGCTTCTGTGTTCCCTGCCACATATGACCCGTCAGCCTTAAAGCAAGAGTGAATAGGCATTTTCTGGACTCGCTCGTTCGATCGTAGCCCTCATCTTACACTTACCATCAGGGGTGATCGAGGTCAGGAGCCAGCTCATTTGTAATAAAAAAAATCTACTACGGGTCTATCAGTAAGTCACGATAAAGAAAATTAAGAACCGAACGTAGGTATATACGGTACACTCTGTAATTTTAAACGGTCCTCATACTTAATAAAAGTTGTTACTAAAATGTGGGTTAAATAATAACAACCACACGTTCAATCGTCACGGTTAAGGAACGCTTGCCAAGGTCAATCCGTTGATGGGAGACTATCTTTGCGTATTGATATTGTTCAGTAGCTCGGAATGTAAATTTTAAACGGTTGATCCCGTCTGTCATACGTACATTATTGGAAGTCGTTACGGATAGTCAAAAACCAGAAAATCTGACAGTAGTCTTACGAAAGCGCATTGCGTAACCCAGTTACTGGGTTCTGGAGGTTATATAGGATTTCACTTCATACAAAATACCGTAGGAATGACAGCCGACCCGACCATAATTCAAAAAAAAAAAACGTTAAGTATTTAAAAAATCTAAAAAAAACCGACTGTTTGTTTCTTGCATTTCAGTTGAGCAGTTGGGTTTTTTAGATTTTTTAAATAACTTTTTTCTTCAACTTTTTAGTTAAAGTTAAAGGTCGTGTCACATTGACACCCCACCGGACTTGACATGAACTTCACTTTCTGAATGTCACATTGGCATTTAGAAAATGAAGTCCAAATTTTTAAACAATTTATTTGTATTATTTTTGCTAGTACTACACTCATGATAAACATGATATACCTTTTTGAAGTCCTTGTGTTAAGTCCTTTAATTTCACACACATATTTTAGTAATCGAAAAAAATATTTTTTCACCATGTATAAGGGCCTCGTACAGCCGCCATGTTTATTTTTCAAATGTCACCTGTTTAAGAACAATTGTGTGAATTCGTTCAGCCTATTTAGTAATCTGTGGTTCAGCGGTTCTGGAGATATGAGGTAATAAAGAATATTACATACATACAAGATACGCGCGAAAAACATAACACTTCCTTTGCAGTCGGGTAAAAATATTGCAGATGAGTAAAAATTGATCATAATGATGAGTCCATTGAATTTCTTCAGGTGATTTCTGTTAGGTACATCTAATATAACAAACAGTGTGGATGTGTAGATAGTAATCAATCTCTTTATTAGGTCATACTTAACTTTTAAAAGGTTTCGTATTACCGAATGAAAAACGAAACATTTATTACCCACTCATGTGTCCGTATGTCCGTCTATCACAGCCAATTTGCTTCAAATGTAGTTAAAATTCGATTAACTTAAGAAATTTATTCAACAAAATAAGGACGGGTATCGTAATGCGATCAAAAACCAAATATTAAACGGCGGCTCCCCCTCTGTTTTATGGAAAAACATTAATAAAAATCATAAAGCTGTGTAACGTATAAAATGATATGGCTCATATTTAAAATTATGCAAAAATAAATATTTGAAACCCGGAGACAATTCATATACATTCCTAATCCATATAAATCCTTAGGATGTCCTATGGAAATTGTTTATTTTTTCATATACCTACTGAAACAATAATTGTTTCATTATTATAATGCTAAAGCCACAGCTGTCGCTCCTGATGTTCTGAGTTCGATTGCCGGGCCCGGAAATTATATTTTTATATTAAGTGTTTTTCTGTGATTATTGGAAATAGAAATAGAGAAGATATTTTGATTGATGGAGTCCATAAAAAAAGAGAAACGTCTTTATGGGCGAAAGGCTCTAAACGAAAGCACGCACCTCATCTGCTTATAGTCTGAATGAATGATTGCAAAATTAAAGTACAAAAAAGGTTTTTCTTCCTAACAACTCGGAGTTTGAAAGTCATTGGTTTGACGCTACCGTACCTCTGACGGCAAGTCTGGACATGTATCACAGATTCGAGTCGCACTTCACAAGCTACGTACTATCGGCTTATATTTCGAGACTGTTTCATCCCTACCCACTCACTTCCAGTGACGTAGCTAGGCATAGGCGAAGTCGGCGGCCTACTCTACCCTTCGCGAGGCCCCTTTAAATGCAATGACCCAGACTTAATGACAGATAACTAATATTAAAACCTTTTTCTATATTTTTCTGCTTCTTAATATTTCAGGAGTTCGTGTTTGAAAAATATATTCAAGGTTAAGCAACACTTGCCGAGGTATACTTGCAGATATTTATCTATACTAATATTATAAAGCGGAAAAATTTGTTTGTTTGCTTGAACGCGCTAATCTTCGAAAGCACTGGGTGGATTTGGATGCAATTTGGTATGGAAGTAGCTTGAAGCTTGAGGAAGGTTATAGGCTACTTTTTACGCGATTGAAAAAAAGGAGAGTTATGTTTTTACCGTAATAGAATCCATGGGAGCGAAGCCCCGCGTGAGTATTAAATAAGTAAATAATAAAATAGATTTTATTACTAAAAAGAAAAGGTTACCCAGCAACACATGGGTAAATAAAAATCTAAATATATATAACTCAAAGGTGACTGACTGAATGACATAGTGATCTATCAACGCACAGCCCAAACCACTGGACGGATCGGGCTGAAATTTGGCAAGCAGGTAGATGTTATGACGTAGGCATCCGCTAAGAAAGGATTTTGCGAAATTCCCATGGGATCGGGATTTATACGGGAAAAACTTCTCACGCGAGCGAAGCCGCTGGTACAAGCTAGTAAAATATAAGCATAAATGAAGCAATAAAAAAAAAACATGTGTCAGTAGAGACCCGGACTCTTAAAGGTTAAGCTATTTATATCAAAAAAAAAAAAACTATTTTTATTCCTCAATGCGTCGTCAAAAAGTACGTTAAGCCGTTGGTATATTCATCTTTGAACGTCGTGACTCGTAATCAGAAACTAGTAGGTACATCTGACACTGTTCTGACGAAGAGGTATCATGTTTCCTAGCAACTGAGTTGTGAAGGTCAGATAAACAACAAACAAAGGTCAGATGAACAGTTGCTTTGTGTAAAATACTTGTAGAAGTTAGGAAGATGCTTAAATTATACTGCGGGTAATAAATAAGCCAAATATATTATTCGGACCAAGGTTTAATTATACAAATGAGCGAGGGAGCACACACGATAAACTCCATCGTGTATTGTTAGTCCATTGATAATAATTAGTAAAATTAGGTAAAAATGCAAGAGTCAGAAACAGTGCATTATTGGTGTATGGTTTCATGATACATGCTCCCGGTAATGCATAGTTGAGAAAAGGCTAAGGCTAAGTAGATGATGTAGCTTTTCAATATTCTCTCACCGCGCATAAATATTATTGTAAGAAGGTATGTCATGTCAAAGAATGTTTGGAAGGATACATCTACTCGGTAGATCTTAAGGAACGAAAGAAAAGGAGCTTTGCTGATAAGACTTCGCCTACGTCTTTTTTAGTCAAAGTTACGCCCCTGGTCTTCTATACACGGTACGTAATAAGCCTACCATTGGACAGGAACCTCCTTGAAGCTGTTAATATAAGGTGCCAAGCACAGCTTGTGTGGAAACTGTGCGTTACAATTTGGCTACATGACAGCCGTCAAGAGGGTGATATACGCTCACGGCGAGGAATTAGCATAATAGAATAAATATGATTATCCGAGTAACTGCCCACATGACGGTAATTAGTGTCAGGTGGTGAAGTACCGGCCGTTTTGTGATAGGAATCATTATAATTATGACAATATTGAGACGGTGATCTGCGTCATTCCTGCGTAGGCTACGTGGGAGTACCAGTAGCATTCTGAAAGTTATATATATAACATATAATCTGGGGGTATTTAAGTTTCCTAACTTAAATACCCCCAGATTATATGTTATATATATTAGTTATATATATAGGTTACTTCTTAGCAAGCGTGCTTCATGTTCGACCACAATATCGCTTACCATGAGCATCATGTGAGATCGTGGTCAAACGCGAGCCCCTCATCAATAAAAATGGACTAATTTTGACGGAATTATGACCAAACAACGTCCTATTACATCCATGCGTAATTCCATTCCGAATAAATAATTAGCCGAAACCGATTGAGTTTCATCAACATTACCGACCAATGAAACGTTACATCACTCACATCAGAACCGCCAATCAAAACGATCGCGTACCTTGAATAGCAGGCCAAAAATGGCGTGAATTCGATTACTCGGCCTTTGAGAGGCCCAATTTCATCTGCAGCCCAAATTTCAGGTGGTGCAATATTCCGCTTACATTTCATCGTGTTGGCTGATAACCCAGCTATTCAAAGTCCCTGATCATAACGAGTCGATATCATCAGTTCCACTGTGCGAATATTAAGTGGCCTGTACTATATTGGAACCGGCGCGGGCTGGGCGAGATGGTAAACTTATAGGTCTGCCTGTGTTAACGGGATGAAGCATGACGCTGTGCCTATGTGAAGAATCTTCTACTTATCGTGTGGTTAGTAAGGTCTAACGACCCCATACACCATAGTGTCAGAGTTTCTAGACCGCCTCAAGGGCTTCTGACGTGGTCTATTTTTGACGACCGCCATTTGGTGACCGGGATCACCGGGTTTACGTGCCTTCCGAAGCACGGAACCATCTTTTTATCAGACAATCAGGTAATTCAGGCCTGCAATATTCTAGCCAAACTGGAAACAACTTTACAAAGTATGCTTCCCACGGGAATCGAACTCACGACTACCGGGTCTCAAGGCAAACGCCTAAACTACTCGACCACGTAGGCAGTTTTTTATGTGAAGAATGAGACGTAATAATTGTTTATTTAATCTCAATTTAGTGAAGTGTATTGAAGTGTGAATGTGTGAACAAAAGAGCACTACAGACATAAACCGACATGGTTTTCATATGATTTGAGTAGCACGATTTGTATTGACTTCAAAAAATACCTTGACCTCTGAGTTTGTTTCGGTGATTCTTCTTACGGTAGTTAGCTTGGAAATACATACTTAATTATGTTACTTTTTATACTCCCTATTGTGAAGTCCGGTGTATTTTTTGTATGTAACATACTCTTTACAATCTTTATTTATTTCTCTCAAAAAGGTACGACATAGGTATACAAAATATAACTCACAACGAGAGATAGATGTAGTGAGAGTCTGTACTGGGTTCGAGACCTGTATTACAGATCTCCAGGTTCGCCCTAAAATTGTTAATTTAATTACATTTAGGTACAACAAATACAAATATAACAGCTTCAAGTTCTGATAGGAGGTAAATTAAAAATGATACAGAAAAAAAAGACAAGTTAGCAAGATTTTTGTGTTTAGAAAAGTGTTGCGTGTTTATGAGTGTAATATAAGTCCTCACGCATTGAGTGTGAGTATCTACAGGTGTTCGAGTGTGTGTGTGTGTGTGTGATTAACAAGGTGAAAAGACGCGATATATGAGTTGAGTGTACCTATTAAAATGTTGAAAAAAAAAATAATTTCCAAATATTTAGAATATTTTCAGTCTCTGCATAATCTAATTTAAGAATCCAATCTTTTACATTTTGATTGGCACATAGGATAGATGTTTACAATTTTATTAGCCTTGTTGTAAACGTAGCTGCTGAGGAAAAGAAAACTAAGTTGAGCTGAATGACATTTTGTGCAGATGGAAGATTGCGATGTTGGAACCAAAGTTGGGATGGATCGTAAGAAGTTTGAGAGTGTGTGATTAATACATGGTAAAGAATAAATAATTGACGTACAGATAGAACCACACACGTTTCATAGAGATCAGTGGTAGGAAATTGGTAAGGTAAACGCCGCCCAACTTTTAGAAGAGCTCTTTGAGCACGTTCCCATTTCAACATATGAGTTTTTGCTGACCCACCCCAAGTAAGCATGCAATGTTGTGTAACTGATTGACGCAGAGCTAGATATTCGAATTTAAGCAACTTGGTGTCTGCAGTGTGACGCAGGGACTTAAAGATACAGATCAACCTGCGCAGTGGTGAGGTGAGTGATTCTATATGGGGACAGAATGACAATCTGTACCCCAAGATATATGATACAGTTGGTCTGGGAGAGGCAAGAGCAATTGCAAGCTGTTTGGTGACGCAAATTACAGGTAAGGTAACTTATAATTTAATTAAAAAAAGAGGATTACAGGCATAAACATATAATGTGGTTCTTGATTTATGTGATTTTACTAGTAAGGATTCTATAGACTTAATTTTTTTTTAGTTCTGAGTGCTTTCGGTGTTATTTCTTAGACTAGTCAGCTAGGAAACACTGACCTCATCTAGCTTGGATTTAAAACGTAATAAAATGTAAAGTAGTTATTAATTATAACCAAAATTGCATTTTTTTTTAAAGATTACTAGCAATGTGGGTAGAATTAACAATACTAGCAATCTTGTTAACCCGTCCAACCAAGTTAAATATGCTTGTGTCTGGAGTGGATTCATGGCAATAATGTAATGGGTGGGATTCGAACTCGTGACCTATCGATCACAAGTCCGACACCTAATCTATTAGGCTATTGACGCTTGCATATTTATTTATTTATTTATTTAAGGACAACCAACAAAGCATACACCAATAAACATGTTAAAAATTAAAATATTGTTACAAACAATAGTGTAGCCTTAATTAAAGGCTGCCACGGCATGCAATAAACAATAAGCGTGAAAGTAGAGATTAAACAAAACAAAAAAAACTTACTAACATTGCAATGGCTAGCTAGGTATTACTAATTGCTAAAGCTATTGCTTTAGTACCAGCAAAGCATTTCACATATTATAAGAATAATGAATAGTTAAATAATAATTAAAAAATATAACTTGATATAAGTGGAAAGCTAGAAGCAAAATAAAATTATTTGTCATTTTTGTATAAATGCCCTATGTAAGACAGACTTGAATTTGTGTAAGGAATAAGACATATCACTATCGACACTAGGTAAGGAAGACAAGCGACTATATTGAACCTGCATTCTGTTTATGGTGGAAAAATGACCCAGATTGGTTTTAAAACCCTTAGCGCGAAGTAACTGATATCTAGATATACGAGCTAGTTTATAAGGCATATTTATGTTTATCAGACTGAGTAACCGCGGATAATCAATGTGATTGTTTATTAATTTGTATAGAAAGAGATTATCTAAGATCGTACGACGATTTTATAGACTCATGAGATTAAAATGTTTCAAGCGAGAGCTGTAGCTCATTAATTTTCTACCCAAATTGCAGTGATATGACAAGTGCCAAAGAAATCTTTTCTGCAATGATTCTAAACGACTTTTATGTACTTCGTAGAATGGAGCCCAGACAATGCTAAACCGGATGCTATTCTAAACCGGACCTGACTATTGAGTTGAATATAGCAATTTTAGTTGAAGCGCGTTTAAAATTTTTACTGTTACGCAGAATGAAACCCAACATCTTAAACCCTTTACTAGCAATTTTATCTACGTGAATATTAAACCGAAGCTTATTGTCAATGTAAACACCTAGATCACGAATAACTTCCTTTTCATTAATAATTTGGTCATTAACTTTGTAATTACGAAAATAAGGTCATTTGTTCCTAGAAAAATGTACGTAATTGCATTTATCGCCATTAAGTAGCATGTTATTGTCCAAACACCAGTGGGAAAAACGGTCTAAGTCTTCTTGGAGTTTATATGGATCATTTTCGCACTGTATTCGTTTTATAATTTTTAAATCATCGGCGTATAAATATATCTTGGAGTGTACGAAACAAGACGCCACGTCATTTATAAATATGTCGAAGCGTCGACGCATATCATTCAATCTGGATATCAACGCCATCTATCTCTCACTGGAGGAACTATGTAGTTAGATTTGAAAGTTAACGTTTGGGAACGTCAAGTAATAACTTGGGGATGGTTAGCGCGGAGTAATGGCAACACCGAGCGAATAGTCGAGTCAAATATCGATTCAGAAGTATAATCAGCTATTTGACATTGACAGGTAGGTTGGCTAACCTGTAACTGGGGTAGGCGCCACGCGGGCGGTGACGATTGAGTGGGCACTTTGAATCGGTCCGGCAGTCTGAGTGGACATTGGTTACTCCGCGCTAAACTTCCCGCGTTCCTAAGTTATTAATCGAGCCATATCTTAGGCATCCTTAATTATTTTGTATTCTGTGCGTATTAGCAAGTAATTAAAAGTGTTAACGAAGATTTTGGGAGTGTTATTTCCGATGTCGCGACCCACTGACAACGACTCCCCGTTATCAGAAGTGGGATTGGACCACGACGACCCACGTGTTGAAAATGAAGACGCTAGCGACGAAAAATGGATGCGTTTGTTGGAACAACAGAACCGCAATTTTCTGACGCTGATTCAAGCTATGAAAACACCTACTACGTCGTCACATGGCTTTCGTATACCGGATTTTGATCCTGAGAAACAAGATGTGGATGCACGTGCTTGGGTGATGACTGCAGAGATGTGTTTGACGGACCAAGACCAACATGGCGCCCCGCTTATGGTCGCTCTAAGCCGCGCCTTGAAGGGAGGAGCTTCTACCTGGCTATCTACCGTGTCGTTTCCTGGGATGACGTGGACCGATTTTAAGCGACTTTTTATTGCAAGGTACGACAATTCCACTACTCTTGCTTCGTTTTTGATTGATTTGCAAAGTAGCAGGCCTAAAGAAAACGAGTGTCTTGCTTCCTACGCTGCTAGTTTAATGACGTCGATCATGGCGAGATGGAATGGCGTGAGTACCGAACGCTTGACTATTGCTACTATATTGGCTCACATTTCTCAATTCGATCGCCGTGTGCAACGCCTATCTTTCACGACCGATGTTCAGACACGTGGCCAGCTACAACAAGAGCTGCAAGCGATTTCTTTTATGAAGAGAAAGCTACCTAGCGATGACCGCGATGCCCCTGAAAAGCGGTACAAAGCGAATACTACTGTGAAGCCTCTGAAGTGTTTTATCTGCGGCAAGCCGGGTCACAAATCCATGCACTGCTACCGTAAGGACGTGAGACAGGATACTCAAGCTACGCCGAAGCACCACAATCACAGCGATGGCAACGGGAGGGGTTCATCGACAACTGCGAAGCCTCATGCATCCGGGATCACCTGCTTCCACTGCCACGCGCAAGGCCACTACGCGTCGAGCTGCCCACGGCGCAATGAGAGGAGCAGTGCCGGCTCCGGGTCATCCAAGCCTGTCAATGAAAAGAGGGTTGACCTGTGCCTCCTGAACGCGCCGACTGGGACTTTACGTCACTCCGGTGAGCAATTTTCATTTTATTACGACTCTGGTGCTGAGTGTTCTTTAATTAAAGAATCTGTAGCCTGTAAATTTAAAGGAAAGCGTATTGATGAGACTGTGACTATGACTGGGATAGGGCAAACTTCCGTTAACTCTACGATACAGATTTCAACTTTGGTAGAAATCGATGACATTAGTATTGAGATTTGTTTTCATGTATTGCCTGATCATTTTCTACGATATGGTATTATGATTGGACGTGAGATTCTAGAACATGGTTTGACTGTTCAGATGACTACTGACCGAATTAAGATCTTTAGGTATCCTTTTATTGCTTCTTGTGAGGTAGAGCGAACTCCTGAAATCGACTGGAACTCTATTGATACTGACGTACCGGCGGATCATAGAGCAGAGTTAGTGAGTATTTTGCAGTCCTTCGAGAAGTCTTTCACTACAGGTATACCTACTGCGCCAGCCGACACGGAACCGATGAAGATTCGTCTAAAAGATCCGAGTAAAACTGTGAATCGACGCCCTTACCGATTGAGTGTGGATGAGCGTAAGGTTGTACGTGGTAAGATTGACGAGCTGCTTCAGGCTGGTATTATACGGCCTAGTTCATCCCCCTATGCTAGTCCTATACTCTTGGTGGAGAAAAAGAACAAGTCTCTTCGACTATGCGTCGATTATCGTGAATTAAATGACAACACGATATCTGATCGTTTTCCTTTGCCTCTTATATCGGATCAAATTGATAGGTTGCATGGAGGACACTACTTTTCCACCATCGATTTGGCATCAGGTTTTCACCAGATCCCCATTGCTGCAGAATCTATTGAGCGCACTGCCTTTGTTACCCCCGAAGGTCATTTCGAATATTTGACGATGCCATTTGGCTTGAAAAATGCACCCGCGGTTTTTCAGCGTGCGATGATAAATGCTCTTGGAGATCTTGTGAACACCTATGTCGTTGTGTATATGGATGACGTCTTGATTGTTGCAAGTGACGTTGACAAAGCCTTGGAACGTCTCCATATTGTCCTCAAGGTGCTCTCTGAAAAGGGTTTTACCATCAACTTGAACAAATGTACTTTTCTAAAACAGAAGGTAGAGTACTTAGGGTTTGAGGTTAACCGTGGAGAGATTCGTCCTAACCCGCGTAAGATCGAAGCATTGACGGCTCTACCACCACCTGAGACTGTGACACAGGTACGGCAATTTATCGGTTTGGCATCTTACTTTCGCCAGTTCGTGGCACGGTTCTCACAGGTGATGGCGCCGTTATATGCTCTGACTACTGGGAATGGTAAGTTGACCTGGAAGCCGGAACACGAGGAAGTTAGGCAGAAGATTGTAGCCGCTCTCACAAATGAGCCTGTGCTCATGATTCACGACCCCGATGCTGAAACTGAAGTCCACACGGATGCCAGTGCCATTGGCTACGGTGCGGTCTTACTGCAAAGAAAAGAAGGTAAGCTACATCCAGTCGCCTATTACAGTAAGCGCACGTCTGACGCTGAATCGAGGTACCACTCATATGAACTTGAGACCCTCGCGGTGGTCAATGCCGTAAAACATTTCAGGCGTTATCTCCATGGTCGCAAGTTCAGAGTAGTCACCGATTGTAATTCTCTGCAGTCCACGCGCAAGAAGTTGGACCTGACGCCGCGTGTTCATAGATGGTGGGCCTTTCTGCAAGGGTTTGATTTTGACATCGTCCATCGTGAAGGTAAGCACATGGGCCACGCTGACTTCTTCTCCAGGAACCCGTTACCGCAACCTGATACTAAAAATAAGGTTAGTGAGAAGGTAGTACAAAAGGAGGTAAACCTTGCAGAGCTTTCACAAAATTGGCTGATGATGGAACAGCAACGGGACCCCGAAATTTTAAAGCTCTTGACCGACATCGATAACAATGAGCTCCCTGCTGATGTTGCCAAAACTTACGAGCGACGATCTGGTGTCCTGCACCGAAAAGTGCAACGAAATGGTAAGAATCGTTGGTTACCTATTGTTCCCCGTTCATTTCGCTGGTCCGTAGTTAATAACGTCCACGAGGGATTGCTGCATTTGGGATGGGAGAAAACGCTGGAAAAACTCTACGACCTCTACTGGTTCGAGAACATGTCGAAGTTTGTGAGGAAATTCGTAGAGAACTGCGTGACCTGTAAGATCTCAAAGTCACACACAGGTAAGATCCAGGCGGAGATGCACCCAATTCCAAAGGTAGCTATACCATGGCACACACTACACGTCGATGCTACCGGAAAACTGAGTGGCAAAAAACGACAAAAAGGAGTACGTTTTTGTTCTGATAGACGCCTTCACCAAGTTCGTTATGCTGCATCACACCATGCACATTGATACAGCAAGCAGCATCAAAGCGCTGAAGGCTAGTGTCGCTATCTTCGGTGCTCGATCGCGCTTGATCGCCGACCAAGGACGCTGCTTTGCCAGCAAGGAGTTCAGGGAGTACTGCGCCTCAGTTAATATCAAGCTGCACTTGATCGCCACAGGTAGTTCTCGTGCCAACGGACAGGTTGAGCGAGTAATGAGCACGCTCAAAAACATGCTCACTGCTGTAGAGACAAGCAATCGTTCGTGGCAAGATGCGTTGCCCGACGTTCAGCTTGCTCTCAACTGCACTGTAAGTAGAGTCACGAAAGCTAGTCCTCTTGAGCTGTTGATTGGTAAGGCTGCTAGACCCATTGATATTATGACGGCAAATGATGAAGAGCCTCGTGTTGACATCGTTGAGGTGAGGTAAATGGCTGTAGAGAACATGGAGAAAGCTTCTGCCTATGAAAAGAAACGTTTTGACTCTACAAAGGCTAAGGTACAATCATTCTCTGTAGGTGACTTTGTTTTGCTGCAAAATGAGGAGCGAAACCAGACGAAACTTGACCCGAAATACAGGGGACCGTTTAGGGTGATCGAGGTTCTTGATGGTGACCGTTATGTTTTGAAGTCCCTTTCTTCCGCCCGGACGTACAAGTACGCACGTGATCGACTGCGAAAAATAACTGACGTTGACATACACGTAGGTGACGATGACGAGACTAGCCAAGACTAGTTGAATACTAAGTAGTCAACGTCATATTTAGAGTACCTAGCATAGTAAGAGTTTTCTTATAATTTGTAACGTTATAGGAAAAATAAAGTAACATGTTGAACAAGCCTACTTTAAGAATTATTTTGATAAAGGCTCGAAATGATTATCTTGATGGTGTTGTGTTTGTAACCGGATGGAGGTTACATGTGGAGGTGACCGGATGGAGGTTGCCTGTTGTGTTTGTAACCGGATGGAGGTTACATGTAGAGGTGACCGGATAGAGGTTGCCTGTTGTGTTTGTAACCGGATGGAGGTTACATGTGGAGGTGACCGGATGGAGGTTGCCTGTTGTGTTTGTAACCGGATGGAGGTTACATGTAGAGGTGACTGGATAGAGGTTGCCTGTTGTGTTTGTAACCGGATGGAGGTTACATGTGGAGGTGACGGGATAGACGTTGCCTGATTGTGTTAGTAACCGGATAGAGGTTACGTGTTGAAGACCGGATGGAGGTCGATTGGTTTGATGCTTATGGCCGGATGGAGGTTATAAGTGTGATGATGAAGACCGGATGGAGGTCAGAGTATGAGCACTGCAATATTTTAATGAGTTTCCTATTATTTGAATGAGTATGGGTATTGTTCGACATGTCAGCTTTGAGAGAAAGAGTTTGTTATGATTTTCATTAGACTGGCTTTCATTAGGTTGGCTAACCTGTAACTGGGGTAGGTGCCACGCGGGCGGTGACGATTGAGTGGGCACTTTGAATCGGTCCGGCAGTCTGAGTGGACATTGGTTACTCCGCGCTAAACTTCCCGCGTTCCTAAGTTATTAATCGAGCCATATCTTAGGCATCCTTAATTATTTTGTATTCTGTGCGTATTAGCAAGTAATTAAAAGTGTTAACGAAGATTTTGGGAGTGTTATTTCCAATGTCGCGACCCACTGACAACGACTCCCCGTTAAATATATTGAAAAATAAACACCATTTATCGTTAACAGTTACCAAACTAGATTCGAAGAAAAATCTTTATTGATTAATGCCAAATTATCGTCAATTACTTGCTTATTTAATCACGGCAGATAGATCCAACTGTCACATTAGTCTATTATAAAATATATTCATGTAGATATTTTCCCCATTGTGATAAGCGTCATAAATATGTTTGACGTACATGTTCAACACAGACTACCACGACCACTTCAAAGCAATTGTCAACAGTTCGTAAGAAGTTCACAATTTGTGGTGCATTTGAACTGGTACCATTTTCAAGACTAGCTTTTTAAAATATATTTTCCTACTGTTTTGTATCTGGTTTCCAACTTTCATATGCTACTATATATTATAACTGTTACTAGATATTGTTGTACGACTTTTGTCACTTTAGTACGTTACTTTAATAAGTTTGTTGAGTGGAGTGGCATGTATTATGCTACTCCACTCCTCAAACAGAAAGGTATCCATTCACGTTTCTTCTACTTTACCAGAAACCAAAACCAAACTAATATAATTACACTCACAAAACAAAAACGGGTTTTCCGCTCCAAAATACCACAAACTCGCCTTCTAAACAATACGAGTTGGCAAAACCATTCACATGAATGGTTTTCAAGCGACGCCTCATTTGCATACGCCAATCACAGCTTAGCATACAAATCGAATTTGGAAGGGACAGACGGACGAATTTAGTTTAATTGCTTGAAATCTTGCTGTAAATTATCGACAGATGCAGTGTTGGTCGGTGAATGGGCTTCTTTAGCCTGTGACGGTGTTGATTATCATCGCTACTTTACTATAAAAGTCTATTATCTTTCTGATCAATAGGATTTTTTTTTTAATTGGTAATTGGCTTGCTTTTGACCACCTCTCACCTGATGATAAGTGATGTGATCGAAGATGAAGCACGCTTACCTGGAAGAAACCTATTCACTCTGGACGTAAAGACTTCCAGGTTATAGCTATCAGAAGACACAGACACCGGCCGGGAATTCCACTCCTTAGCTGTACGCACAATGAAAGTTTTCCCAAAACGTTTTGTGTATATGAGTGGAATGATGATTTAAATATTAAGTTTGTCCTAGCAGGTAGCCATACTAGTCGCGACCTCATTGGTGTTAATGAGGTCATTAAAGGTACTCGTATTTGGGCACTTTGGACCCTCCATTAGATGGGGCATGATTTGGCCATGAGGATCGTAATCGCACTAGGTGTCATTATGTTATAAAAGTCGCTCCTATTCGCAGTTTCATCACATCACATCCTTGATCATTAGACAATAAAAAAAATGGGAATAATAAATGGTTTGCGCACTACATTGTGCAGCTATTGAAAAAAAAAAACTGAAAACCTCTGTTGTGTCCTTAGAAGAATAACGCATAGAAAGGGCGTCTAGAACAAAACACGAGCGATTTTGTGTGTCCACTTTATTTTCTTTGTGTGCGTGAGCCGAATGTGTCTACGTTCCTCAAACGCACACAAATATAGCTTTCAGTGATACCATTACCAGACCATTGATGAAAATGCACTATTATGTTGCTGGATTAAACCAAGTATTTTATGTTATGAAACTGGATAATTAAACTGGATAATTTAAAGCATGTGTTGTATTTATGAAATTGAAAAATATTATTGAGAACATTACTTAAATGAAAAAATCTTAATCAATAAAATTGTAATCGAAGTTCGAAGAGGCATCTTAAATGCCTCTTCGAACTAACAGTAACTTTTAGTTTATACAGTAGTGTTATTGTATTATCTGTGCAATTGTGTATAATCTGTACTGTTAACAAGCAATAAACGTTAGTTCTGTTGGAATCTCTGACTCCTAACCAGCGTTTTTACTATACGAGATCGTATAGTAAAAATTCATCAAGAAATATAAGTCCTCATGAGTAGGTACGTTCAGACATCTCTTATTCCCCGACATGTGAGTCAACCCACGTGCCCGTAAATAAAAAATAAACATCATTGATGGAATATAAAGGAGCCGCAAAACAAACACCTGACAAAAGACACTTTAAAGCATTCGTAATACGCCACAAAACATCCTCATTTATCAAACGACTTACATCCGCCGTATCTACACAATTTTCTACACGTCGAATTCCTTTCCAAATAGGTTTACTTCTAATGAAACGAACCCAGTTTATTTATGTTCGAACAAAGCCAATTTCGTCATCAACTAAAAGCATCGATACTACTTGTGTATGGGCAATAAAAGAAAATTACACAACACATTCATTTCGTGACTAGAGACGATTTGCCGTGCACACAAAAAAGGAAAGCTTACAACGATAAAAGATTCAGAGAAAGATGTTCGTGTTTTTGTTATTAAAGACGAATCTTTATGCATGTGTAGCATCACGTCAGGTAGTTGGGGACGGGGCAGACGGATAATCAAGCGGTAAAAACGATGGCCTTGTACTACGTCTGGTTCCAACGTGGGATTTTCTTTTTGTTACATTTCTGCGAACACGGAATTGGATCTTCCCGAAATAGGTTCAAGAAATCCAAGAAATGACATCTTCAGCTGTGACTAATTTGTCTGAATAATAACAGTAGCACGAGTCGATTTTCAAGGTTAAGCGATGCTTGCAGAGGTTGGTCTTTGGAATGGTAACCATCTCATGTACCGAAATTCTCCAATGTTTCTGAAAGTACGTTAAGGGCTAATACTACCTCAGCGCTTCTCACTCTTTATCTCGCTCGCACACTACTGGCCGCGGTCACGCGAGCAAGCGAGACAGGGTGGCAGGGAAAAGACTCCAAGACACCGTTAATTTAGTTTATTTCTTTTTACGGTGAAAATAATGGTATTTCAAAAAAAAGTAAATATCATAAGACCTGCTTTATAGTTAGTTCAATTAATATGCAAAGTTTCATTATCTAATTTGAACTTATTTTTGACTACCAGCGGTTTATTGTTCGGTTTGGAGGTAACTTTGGAATTTATTTCTATCAAGAAAATTTTATGGAATCGTGTTTTCGTCAAAGGTAGGTACTATACCTAGCATTAATCCTCAACTTTACCATAGCTTTATTTCAAAATTATTGCTGCAGTATTTTCGACATAACAGAGGATCATGCTAAGCCATTTGAGGTAGTAGGGCCCTTAAGCCTTTGGTACCGGCTGTCATTTCTATATCTTTGACAGTCATAACGGGTAGTCAGGAGCCTGAAAATCTGATACTGTTCTTACCAAGTGTCGTGTTACCCAGTTACTGGGTTGCAGAGGCCAGATAGTTGCCGAGTCATCGGCAGGAAGAAGAAGAAGCATTTTTTTAATATGTAGTATAAAAACAATGATTATATTTCAAACTAGCTGACCCGCCACGACTTCGTCCGCGTGGTATCCTACCCCTACCCAACCGATACCACTACCTCTATCCTACCGATACCCTACCCATACCTTACTCTACCCCTACCCTACCCAAACTGTACACTACCCCTACCCCTACCCTACCCTACTATACCGTACCCTACCCCTACCCTTGAGACCTTTCCTACTTTTTTTGTCATAAGAACCTTCTCCTGACAAAACCAAACAACAAAAAAAGAATCAGCCAAATCGGTCCAGCCGTATTCGTGTTTTGCGCGTAGCAACACATTTAGCGATTCATTTTTATTATATAGATAATATAAACTCGAAGCTATCACTACAAAATAAACTACTCATACATAAGTGCATTATGAAGCCGACTTGGACTTATGGAATCCAACTGTGGGGCACTGCAGCAAACTCCAACCTAGAAATATTGCAGAGATTCCAGTCAAAACTTAAAAATCATAACTGATTCACCCTGGTACATAACAAATGATAAGTTACACCACGATTTGGGAATTCCCACAATCAAGGAGGAAATAACGAATGCAGTGCCTAAATACAGAGACCGTATCCTAAACAACATGAACGAGCTTGCTGTTGAGCTGATGAAGCCTAGAGTAATATTCTCAAGGCTCAAAAGACGTATGTATGCCCTTGGACTTGTGTAAATGACACAGCTTAGAAAGGAAATGTATATTCATATACACGTCCTCTTCATTGATGTGGCCATATCACTGGATCTGGATCACAATCGAACCATTTCTAATAAACGTATTGCTGTATGTCAGTTGGGAGAGAGATTGCAGTAACAGACATAATAAATGTCGTGGGGCGTGGGGCGTAAATCCCGATCCCGTAAGAATTCCGGGATTAAAAATATCCTATGTCCGTCTCCTAGTTTTAAGCTACCTCCCTAGCAATTTTCAGCCAAATCGGTTCAGCCGTTCTTGAGTTATAAATAGTAGTTACACTATTTTCACACACGACACACGCGACTTTCTTTTATATATATAGATATTTGTGGGATGAGTGATACGTGTGTGATAGAAAATCTCACCATGAAAACTAAATGTGAATCATGACGTGAATTTGAATTTACCTGTGGATGAAGCTTCTTTAAAGTTCGCTTCACTTGATGCTAGAAATTGTTCTGCTCAGTTCCACATCAACAAAGTTTTCACGATAAGATTTTCACAGAACATAAGCTGTTTTGATTTTCAAACACAGCTCTGATATGCATATTATATGTTTTAAGTTTATAAGCTAACATGTTTTTTTTTTTTTTCAAAAAGGGTGGAAATATGTAGGAGCACACATGTCTATTATACAAGCTTACATGTTTAGTATAAGGTTTTATGAGTAGCACCGCCCGCCAGTCACTGGTTAGTTGGGCTACAGGCAAGTCGTGTAATTGTATATCAACTGAACTTAGACAATACAATACATAACTTGAACCATCTTTTATTTGTACGCATCAATCGTATAGCCCGATCTTAGTGAACTCAACATTAACAGTACCATTAGAACTTAAAACGGGGTATTGAGTATGTAGATTATGACTTATGTATTGTATATAAGTGAATAGTACACCATGGACTACCCGCGTATTTATTTTCTCCTATTGTGTCAAATCCATCTAAAGGTTGTCTGTAAAATCATCTCATTTAATTCTGTTATGGTGTAGTACAATAAAGAATATATCTATCTATTTACCATGTGTATGTTTTGTTTCGAGTTTCCGATATTTCAGCACTGTTGCAAGCGCCATGATCACGGAAGAACTGAAGTAATTGTGGGTGGACGTTTATGAGCAGACGAATCGGTCTACCCTCTTTCTCGTTCGTTTTTTATGATCGACACTGCTACCACTGTCACATGTATCACTAAACACTCGATTCTGTTCCCGACACAAAACTCACCGTGTCGACTCGCGAACTTTTTAAGGAACTTTTTCGGTTTTTACACATTTGAACCATTGGATTCTAGACCCTCGACACAAAACTCGAAATAAAAGAAACACATGGTAAATATCCCGTTCTAAGTTCTAATAATTATGTTGCTAATTTATTTTAGTTACTATCTGTGCCCGTGACTTGAGTCACGCGTAAGGTTAATCCTGCGTACATTCTGATCCCGCTAGTATTCAGGGATTAAAAAGATCCAGTGACGGTCTCATCAATATCAATTCAGCCATTCTAGAGATTAGTCCGGACGAACAAACGGTAGATAGACAGATATACAGATAGATACAGTTTTACTTTTAAAACAATAACAATTATTTACCCAATTCGCAATAGTTTACTGTATACATTTTCGGGATAAATATCCAAAACATTATAGAAACCGAATCAAAATGCGTTGCATAATTTTGGAGAACAAAGGTACCAAACAAACACAAACTACTTTGTTTAAGTTTGAGATAAAATACCTTACTGAATTCCTGACAGACTTTGCCTTCTAACCCAACCCAACCTCATGAACCTTCGTAGAAATTCTTTGTTAAATGTAAATAATAAAATTACTGTCGTTCAAAGAAACAAGCCAACAAGCCAGCAAATCCCAGAACGAATCCTTGCTTCTCAGCAATAGACTCAGGAACGTGATGCTTACAATATTCCTACTTAATTTCGTCACAAAGAGAAACTTTTAATGTTGTACACTTTTTTTCTGCTAACCAACATCGCGAACTTTTCGACCAATTAGACTTGCTATTCAAATACACCAGAGTTTTCCATTAAGAAAAGACTTCGACGGGCTTCCGCCTTCTTTGTCGGGACTTGAAAACACTTTTTATTTTTGGAGCGAGTCTTAAAGTCAACGTACTTGTATTTGCTTAACCATTAAAGGGGTGAAGTCGAAAGCTTTTCGCTTCGAATATTTGCATGTTTTCTGCGGATCCGTTGTGCTGACAAAGAAACATCTCGTGTGAGGGTGTTAGGCTGAATAAATGATGCCCACATCGCCCTCTGATGGCTTCCATTGTTTTCAAGTGAAATGTTTTGAATGTTTACTTTAGAGGTGAAGGATTTGAAAGGATCTTTATTGTTTTCTCTTTCGTATTGTATGTAGGAGACAGAGATAGATGGCCGTGTGGATATGGGATGATCCCTACAAAGTTTGACAAGGCGATGAGATGGGGTATGATAAAGATATGAGGAGGGTCTTAAGGTTGACAATGCAACGCATTCCTTAGAGTGTTGCAATGCTTTGTAATAAGACATTAGAGATGACAGGTGAGGTATTAAAGCCGAGGTGAGGTCCTTCATACCAAGAGCACGTTTTACGAAATGTTACGTGAAATTATGCTGGGAAGTCACGTTCACTGACGGTAATTTTGCTATTTTTGATTCTGGTGATAATTTTTGCGCGATACTTTTGGCCGTTCCGTTTTTTTCGGTTTCACGCTGATTTTTGTTTCGTTATTTATTATTTACTAGCTATTGCCCGCGACTTCGTTCGCGTCGGAGGTTTTTCCCGTGTAAATTCCGATCCTGTGGGAAATTCAAAAAATCTTATCTTAGTGCTCTCCCTACACACCCCAAGAAACATTCATGCCAAATTTTAGCTTCTTACGCCCTGGAGTTTCGGCTGTGCGTTTTCTGTCAGTCAGTCAGTAACGGAAGTGTTTTATATAATTGCATTATTTTCTTAAGATTGACATTTTGAAATTCGTTATATCTTTTGAATGGAATGTCCGATTTTAATAATTTAAAAAGTATTTTACAGGTTGTTAAGTCCAACGTGAAACCGAACGCACCTTTTGGTTGGCAACATTATTCTATTGTCTATAGCCTTTTTTTTCACTTTGACGTTTCCGTTCTTGCTAAACTAACCACCGCTTGGGAGATTGAGTTTATTGATTATAATTGGAAATCGAATTGGATCTCACGTGATATTAGCAGACTGATTGTGAACAGTGTTTAATTGAACTTTAGAATCCCGAAATGACGAAAACCCAGAGATATTTCTCGGAACATATCGCCGTATTGCCTCAGCCGGCTGACACGCGGACTCTGCTGAAAGTAGTGATAAATAGCTTCAATCCGGTGCGAGTTTGGGCTGTGATGCTGTCTGAACCGCGCCATCTGGAGATCGGCGCCTTCTGACCGTTCAGAACACTTGACTTACATCACACTTTCAATTACTCACTCATACTTATACACACAAACACTTTGGACGTGATCAAACAGATCCTGGTTGCCGTCTACAGCTCAGGTAAGTGTTATTTGTATATATTGCTTTGTCGGCCGAAGAGCCTGTAGATTATTACCAGCAACGGTTAGGCTCGACGTACCGTGGACAAGTTCGGACACACCAGTATCGTTGCACTGGCTTCTTGTAGTCCTGAACAATTTTGGTAAGCAGAGCGTGGCTTTTATAATATAAAATCCACATAGTAAATTGGAAGTTTTGAAAGTAACTTTAGTTTAATTACTTAACATAACTTATAACTTAATAAGTTTTGAATATATTACCATGTCAACCGGGCTATCTAATTGAAGTTGAATCAATTGAAGTTGTATTTGTAATTTGTACTGTAGCCCCCTTTTGTTGAGTTGACAAGTGGGATTTTTTTGTGAAATCAGGAATTATTGGTACATAATTTGGTATATTTGTTGTAGAGTTGTTTGGTATATTTGTTGCAATTGATTGAGTGTCACTGATCTGAATTTAAAGGTTATCTAAATAATAATCACACATAGTCTAACATAATATACATTGAATTGTTATTTATTTTGTTACTAGCCATCTGTACCAAGCTAGATTCATACTTGGAATAAGTACAGGGTCGGATTTGGACTTGAAATAATTGAATTTAAGTTTTATTTTGGTGAGATTGCTCGGTTGGCTAACAAGTCATTGTTTGTTTGTTTAGGTAATTTAGCCTATTTGTATTAATATTTGATTGTTGCAATGGCCTCATTAAAGGCAGTCAGGGAGTCTGCTGTCGTATTGGTCTCACAGTTGAGATGGTTCACATCGGCGGCAGCAACGGTTGAGCGTCCGGACTTGGAAGAGCTCACCCTTGCTCGGAACGGGCAAGTGAATGAGAGGATCAAGTCAGCTGATGCTGCGCTCACACGCTTCAACGAGTACATCATGGACGTGGATTTGGCGGTGATGGACCAGGCAGCCCGCGATAAGGTTTTGGGTGACTATGACCAGATTGTCAACCTGGGGGATGTCATAGGTCAACGAGCCCGGGAAATTTTGAGGAGCCGGATGCCTGAGGAGGCCAAGCCTCAGACCTCCGTTGTCAAGGGCCCTTGACTGTTGGGTAGGCTGCCCACCCTGGAGCTGCCACATTTTGACGGTCATTTGGACTACTGGCTGGGCTTCATTAATCTTTTTGAAAGTCTTGTGGATGCACGCTTGGACCTCGGACCTGCCCGGAAGTTGGCCTACTTATTGTCTGTCCTGGAGGGTGAAGCCAGAGCCTTGGTGCAGCACTTGCCGGTGACGGATTCCTCCTATCCGACCGCTCTAGAGCTTCTCTCCCGACGGTATCAGAACAAGCGCTGCCTGGCTGATGTGCACATCGGCCAGATTTTGGAACTACCGGCCATTGCCAGCACGTCGACGTTGCGGACTGACTTGCTGAACCCATTGGTCTCAGCGACCAACGCCTTGAGACGCTTGAAGTTGCCGGTGGAATATTGGTCCTACCTGTTGGTGCACATAGTGCTGCGGTTGCTCCCTGCGGAGTTGAGGTCACGGTTTGAGCAGAAGTATGGTGGGGATAGTGCCACCCATCTTCCCACCTTTGACGACCTTCTCAAGTTCTTGGAAGACGAGTGTCGGTTTTTGGACAACACTCGTGGCGCCACGGGGTCACGCCCACCACCTTCACGGCCTAGAGACCAGGGACGGACTAGGGCTCGGGGGCCTGTTGATGTTCGCCCCGCCCCCCGTTTGGCTGGCGCCCGGAGTCCTCGGGCTAGGGGGCCTGTTGATGTTCGCCCCGCCCCCCGTTTTGCTGGCGCCCGGAGTTCTCACGATTGCGACTTTTGCAAGGCCACGGGGCATTTCATGGCAAGTTGCTCGGCTTTTTTGAACTTGCAGGTAAGTGCCCGCCGCCGTATTGCCAACGCACGCCGTTTGTGCTTCTCGTGCTTGGGGGCCCATTTCCATCGGGACTGCCCCGACCCCCGTCCGTGTAGAATTTGCACGGGGTCCCACCTGGAGATATTGTGCGCCAACGCGAACCGCTCCAGCAGACCATCTTCTGAGGAGGGTTCGCGCAGGGAGGGGTATTCTGGAGACGAGCACCGAGCTGAGGCCCGCAATTCTGCACGCCACTCCCCACCCCCCGCGCAAGTTGAACGGGAGCCCCGCGAGCGCCATTTGGTCTCCCCTCGTCAGGGAGAACGCGCGTTGGCTGCCAGGCAGCAGTGGCCGGACCAGCACCGCTACCTCTCCCCTCCGTTGGCGGAACGTCCCCGGTTGGAGTCGCGCCCTCCGCCCTTCAGGCATCCAGTGGGATATGCCCTTCCGGCGATGGCGAGCGGCTCGGGACACCGCGCGGACGAACCATTTGATGTCTACCCTCGTCGTGAACTAAGGCAGCCTGGATGCGGCGATCGGTCGCCGCCCAGGCACCGCTAGGAAATTGGCGCATGCCCCGCTAAAGGACCCCCCCCGATCATGACGGTTTTGTTGCCAACGGCCTCGGTCAGGGTCTGGGGACCCTTGGGTGACTCGATTGTGGTCCGTGCCATTTTGGACATGGGAGCCCAGGGTTGCCTTTTGTCGTCTTGGTTAGCGGGACGGGTTGGCCTGTAGGTGAATGACTTTTCAGGCCAGATTCGGGGAATTGGCGAAACGGCTGTCACCACTGTTGAGGGAAGGACCTGGTTTGAAATCACCCCTTTGAGCTGTCCGTACCCTAAACTTCGTGCTCCTGCCCTCATTCTGCCGACTATATTAGGTAGCCATCCCGATTAACAGTTGCCTTTGGAGGTTCTACGGTTGACGTCAGGTCTGGATTTGGCTGACACCCGGTTTGATTCCCCTTGTACGGTGCATTTGCTGTTGGGTTCTGATATTCTAGGGAGAATATTGTTGGGAAATACGACGGTCTTGCAGCCGGAGGCCCCATGATCCCTCGGGATCAACCATCTTCGGTTTTGCGGTTATGGGCCCAGTGTTGGAAGTGCCCCCTCCACCTGAATCTGGTTTAGCGTTGGTGTCCGGCTCAGCCCTCTCTGACGCCGTTCAGAGGTTTTGGGAGGTTGAGGAGCCCCCTCAGGTGGCCCGCTTGAATCCAGAACACGAAGAGTGCGAGTTGTTCTATCAGAACAACACTGGTCGACTTCACTCCGGTCGGCTTGAGACCCGGCTGCCTTTTGTTGCAGTGCGACCACCTCTCGGCCAATCCAGACCTACGGCTGAGAAAAGATTGTTGGCAATGGAGCGCCGCATGGCCAGGGACCCGGTGCTGCGGCAAAAATATGTAGATTTTATGCGTGAGTATGCAGACTTGGGACACATGTCAGTGTCAGATTTGGATTGGCGCTCAGTAGAGCACTTCTTCTTGCCGCATCACGCGGTCCTCAAGCCCTCCACTGGTAAACTGCGCACAGTGTTTGATGGGTCTGCGCGGACTTCTTCCGGCGTCTCCTTGAATGATTGCCTGCATTCCGGCCCCAAATTGTTGAGGGATCTTTGTGACGTCATCACGTCTTTTCGTCGTCATCAAGTAGTGTTTGTGGCCGACATCAAAATGATGTTCCGGCAAACGGTTATTCACCGGGATGACAGACGTTATCAGTTGATCCTGTGGCGGGAGCATCCCCAGGATCCCATGATTGTGTACGAGCTCAACACGAATACGTACGGCTTTCGATCAAGCCCCTTTGTTGCTATTCGTTCGCTTTGGGAGCTTGCGGACCGGGAGCGTTTGAGGTTCTCTCGTGCGTCCGCCATCTTGAAAACGGACCTGTACGTCGATGATGTCTGTACTGGAGCTCCTACAGTTGAGGAAGCTATCCTGTTGCGTGACGAGTTGGTCCAGATTCTGGCTTCCGCTGGCTATGAGTTGCGTAAATGGGTGTCTAACTCGCCAGCGCTATTGGAAGGTGTGTTGGAGGATCATAAGCAGGATCCTCACTTGTTTGAAAACGTTGACAACCCCGCCATGATGGCCGTCCTCGGCGTGCAGTACCGACCAGTTCAAGACACCTTTACGTACGATGTCGACTTGGAGTCTCCTCATACTTGGACTAAACGACTGGTGTTGTCTACTGTAGCGAGGTCCTTTGACCTTAATGAATGGATCTGCCCGGTATTGTTTTGGGCGAAATGCTTCCTTCAGCGCCTTTGGACCGCTGAACTTGGTTGGGACGAGCCACTTCGGGAAACCCTGTTGGCAGACTGGCTCCAATTTGTATCCGCGCTCCCTGCGGTCAATGAGGTCGCGCTGCCAGGCGCCATCCTCCCCCCTGGGGTTTATACTGCCACCCTTCATGGGTTTTGTGACGCGTCCTCTCACGGTTATGCCGCCGCTGTTTATTTGCGCACCGTCAGCGCCACGGGCCAGGTGAAGTTGTCACTGGTCATGGCCAAGAGCAAGGTGGCCCCCCTCCGGACGGCATTGACCATCCCTAAGTTGGAGTTGTCAGGGGCGGTGCTTCTTGTGCGTCTCCTAAATCACGTTGCGCATACTTTGGGTGGAACTGTTGACATTCGGGCTTCTTACGCCTGGACGGACAGTCAAATTGTTTTGTGTTGGTTGAAGACGTCCGTCCACTCTTTGGAGGTGTTTGTTGCGAACCGAGTGTCTCAGATTCAAGGTTCTGAAACGCCTTTGATTTGGAGGCACGTGCCTGGTGACCTGAACCCGGGCGACGTAGCCTCACGCGGATGCATGGCCCCCCGCTTGATTGCCCACCCCCTCTGGTGGGGACCGGACTGGCTGACTCGCCCCGAGGACGATTGGCCTCGAACGCGAGTCTTGATGTCGGATCCTTTGCCCAGACTTAAGGTGTTCGCTGTTGGGACGAAGGATCCTCCGTTTGATCCTGATTTTTTGTTGAATCGATACAGCTCCCTCGACAAATTGTTGAACGTCACCTCGTGGATCAGGCGGTTTGGCCATAATTCTAGGAATCCAGGGGACAAGCGCCTTTCACCAGTTCTCTCTCCTCAAGAGCGACAGGAGTCACTCCTCCTTTGGGTCCGCTCTGTGCAGGCTGCACACTTTGAGAAGGAGATCGAGGTCTTGAAGTCTGGTAAAGTTAAGTTGTCGGGAGCTGTTAGTAAGCTGAATCCCTTCTTGGATAAGACGGGTCTTTTGCGTGTTGGAGGACGGTTGAGGCACTCTAGCCTTCCTTATGGGGCCCGTCACCCCCTTTTGTTGCCCAAGGAGGGCCACTTGGTACAATTGTTGGTGACTGATCGTCACATTAAAAACTCGCATGCCGGTTGCAATGCACTGTTGGCCATTCTGCAGCGAGAATTTTGGATTTTGTCGGCTCGTCGTACTATTCGTAGCATTGTCTTCCGTTGTATGCCGTGTTATCGGACTAAGGCCTCCACTATGCTGCCCCTAATGGGAGATTTGCCGGCTGATCGTGTCAATGAGGCGAGGCCCTTTGCTGGCGTCGGAACGGACTTTGCTGGTCCCTTTTCGGTGAAAACGTCCACACTTCGAAATAGTAAAATTGTCAAAGCTTATTTGTGTCACGCCGTGGGTTGCCTTCGTTGATTAGGTCTGATTGCGGTACGAATTACAAGGGTACAAGTAACTATTTGAAGGAGGTATACGCCTTCCTTAATGAGAGCCAGGTTGACATTGGTAATAGTTTGGCCCGCCTAGGGGTCACTTGGTTGTTTGACCCGCCAGCCTGCCCCCATTGGGGGGGTATTTTTGAGGCCGCGGTGAAAGCGGCAAAGGGACACTGGCGGAGATTATTGGGAGACACCGTTCTCACCTTTGAGGAACTAGCTACGGTGTTTTGCCGCATTGAAGCTGTGTTGAATTCGCGCCCATTGTGCCCGCTCTCTTCGGACCCAAATGACTTGGAGGCTCTAACCCCGGGCCATTTCTTGATTGGACAGCCACTTGTCGCCTTGCCGGAGTACCCCTTTGTTGATGTGAGCCAAAATCGGCTCTCGCGGTTTCAGTTTGTGCAACAGCTCGCTCAGAACTTTTGGAAGTGTTGGAGCTTAAAGTATCTGCACATCCTCCAGCAACGCGTCAAGTGGACGGATAAAACTCATCCGCCCAAGATCGGAGACCTCGTCCTGATTAAGGATGCCAACCTTAAGCCTTTGTATTGGCGCAGGGGGCGCATTCTCAATTTGGTGGCTGGCACCAACGGGGTCCCTCGTTTTGCTGAGGTTTTGGTGGACGGATCCATCATAAAGAGAGCAGTCGCAACTTTGTCAAGGCTTCCAATTGATTAGCGGACGGGTAGGCCCGTCCGGGGGGGGGGGGGTAGATGTTAAGTCCAACGTGAAACCGAACGCACCTTTTGGTTGGCAACATTATTCTATTGTCTATAGCCTTTTTTTTTCACTTTGACGTTTCCGTTCTTGCTAAACTAACCACCGCTTGGGAGATTGAGTTTATTGATTATAATTGGAAATCGAATTGGATCTCACGTGATATTAGCAGATTGATTGTGAACAGTGTTTAATTGAACTTTAGAATCCCGAATTGACGAAAACCCAGAGATATTTCTCGGAACATATCGCCGTGTTGCGTCAGCCGGCTGACACGCGGACTCTGCTGAAAGTAGTGATAAATAGCTTCAATCCGGTGCGAGTTTGGGCTGTGGTGCTGTCTGAACCGCGCCATCTGGAAATCGGCGCCTTGTGACCGTTCAGAACACTTGACTTACATCACACTTTCAATTACTCACTCATACTTATACACACAAACACTTTGGACGTGATCAAACAGATCCTGGTTGCCGTCTACAGCTCAGGTAAGTGTTATTTGTATATATTGCTTTGTCGGCCGAAGAGCCTGTAGATTATTACCAGCAACGGTTAGGCTCCACGTACCGTGGACAAGTTCGGACACACCAGTATCGTTGCACTGGCTTCTTGTAGTCCTGAACACAGGTAATGAAATTGTCTTTAATAAAATATTATTTAATGGGATAAGGATTAATACAGGGGTATGAATAATATGGTTTGATTATTGCCAGCACTTTTATCAGCTTTTAAAATGTAAAAACGTAGTTATAGTGGCATAACTACAGTAGTTAGAGTTTTTTTGTAGATATTGATACGTTCTATAATACTGTAGAACATTTTTTTGTTCTATCATCAATAGTTTCCGCAGCGCACGCAATTTCAGAGTTTTTATGACTAATTTTTTCACACCTTGGGTTACATTATTGTATTTTTATTAAGGATTCCTATTTTTTTTTTAATTTAATATAGCCTATGTCACTCAGTGAAGATGCAGCTTTCTAATGGTGAAAGAATTTTTGACATCTGTCTAATAATTTTTGTGTGAAAATGTTACAAAGATACAAAAAAGACAAATGTTTCCTCTTAATAATATTATTTTAGAAGTTTAGATTTATTATATACTTTATTGTACACCTCACAATATTTCTATGTATACAAAAAAATAAACTGCGATCTCTTACAGACAACCTTTGGATGGACAAAAATTAAAGGAGACAGATTAAGTTAAAGAAGGAGCTCGTGACTAAATAATAATATCCACACGAGTAAATATTCAAGGTTAAGCAACGCTTTCTGAGGTCAGTCCGTGGATGATCTTAACATACAGAGATTCGTCCGTGTCTCAGAAAGCATGCTAAGCTGTTGAAAAGCTGGTAAAATGGGGTAAAAAGGGACAAATCCAAACTTCATATAGAAAAAGACTTTTTTTATATGACGGCCCAAACACTAAATGACGTACTAAATAAACACGCGTCTTCTTTTACTACAAATTAAATCTTACAGAGCAGATTCAAACACTGTATTAACCGGAGTCTGTTTAGGCTATTTTTAAATGACATTTTTGGTAGTTTGCTGCTAATTTCACGCATTTTCAATGTAGTCTTACAAAAGTTCAAATAACCTAGTATTATCCCACTAAAAATGGTAAAAGTTGTAACGATTTGGTAACTAATATTGAGCGTCAAAAGTAATTCCCGGTTTTATCCCTATTCACTCCTTTTCTTTCTCTCTGGGTGGGAAAATCATCGAATGACTCTCCCGCTCTAGGAGGAGTGGAAGGGAGTGTCAGAATTCTACTGACTAAAAACCCACCCTGTTCCTTCAGATGCCCTTAAGTTCCGGGGCCACAGTAACTCATTAGAACATTCCCGCAACCCTGGCAGGCAATGGCCCTATGGGACCCCCTCACTATTGCTGCTCACAGCTCTTTGAGGCACGCGTGGAACACAACGCGCCGCCGACCCGGATCCCTATTCACCCCTGGATCCCTATTGCCCCCATTTTACAGTACAACTATGATAGTCACTACGCAGTTATGACATTTATTACAAGTCTTCTCAGGGGATATCGTGTTATCCAGCTATTGGGTGATGGAAGTAAGATAGGTACTCGCTCCATGTAAACCATGAGTAATTAGCCGATTAAACTGAAAGCCGACCACCATATACCACCATATTTGAAGCGTCAATAATGGATAAGGTGTCGGACTTGCGATCGAGAGGCCGCGGGTTCTAACCCCGCCCCATTACACTATTGCCGTGAACTCACGCCAGATACAAGCATATTTAGCTTAGTTGGAGGGGTTAACAGGATTGCTAATAATAAAAAAAATAGGAAAAGGCTACGCACACAGAGGAAATATTCTATTATTACCAAAATACAAACGTATTTATTTCTGTTTTTAACCAATTTCAAAAAAAGGAGGTTTACAATTCGTCTTGAACTTCCTCATAACTCGGAGATGGCTAGACCGATTTGGAAAATTCTTTTTTTGTTTGAAAGGGTATACTTTTAAGTTGGTCCCATTGTCGTAACGTTTGGACCTAATTATGAGATCATGGAGAAAGCGAGGGAACTCTTCAAATATTATAGGCACACCTATAGCGTTTTGGGTATTTCGTTGATTGCGATTAGATTACTTGAATATGGATGTTAAGCACTTTATGCTCGTCACAACGCATATGCTGAAGTAGAGCTGATGGTGATGTACCAGGAGAACTCCTCAACAATTAACGGCCCAGCATTGGGAAAAGCAATATTTTGTAAAAGTTTATAAGTAGTTGACATTTAGGCTGTTTTAACTAGGTAAATTAAAAATCGACCAACTAAAAAGAGTGAAATAAAAACTTTTTACCAAAAAATTGAACCGACTCCCAAAAACACTGCAAAGTGAAAAATAACTTTAATTTCGGAAGTCGGTGCCAAAAACGAAACTACAAAACTAAAGACACAGACTACCGAAATTAAAGTTATTTTTCACTTTGCAGTGTTTTTGGGAGTCGGTTCAATTTTTTGGTAAAAAATATTTTTAATCTTGTAAGCGTCCAACAAAAAAAATCCTATACAAACAAAATGAAAGCTCCGCTCATGTACCGAGAAGAAGCCCATTACCCGTGTTTGTTGTGTTACTTAACCAAGCTAAATAGCTGACTCATTCCTCTACTCCAAAACTAGAACAAAAACGTAACCCAGGACCTAACTATTGGCAAATTACCCCGCAACGTCAGCACAATAACTAGAGTTGACCCGGATAACCGTATGTTAATAAGTCACGCATATATACGCAAACGCTGGAAATTAAAATTTTCCCCCAACCGTGCCAAATCCGGGGAGGTCGGGCGAACTTAATATCCGGGTGAGAAGGTGGGAGGGGAACAGCCGGCACAATTTTAGTCTCGAACCACTGTCTCGTGTGTGGCTAAAAATACTACTTTACATATAAATGTTTGAATAAAATGGGTGTCACGATTATCATATTAATCAGGGTGGGATAAATAGCTTCTAAAAGTAAGCCTTTTAAAGCTGATGTGGATTGTATGGAGGGGAAAAATACGATCATGTTCAAAGTGATTTCATTTGTGTAATGATGGTTTTACTGCTTAAAAAGTTACGGCAATGGACGGAGTGGCGTTGCGTGAACATGTAACCAAGATAACTATTTGATTGGAGAACCAAGATAACTGACAGCCTGAGTAATCGCCAAATTAATTTATAGATAAAACCCAGGGGTCTAGGCAAGAGTGAAAAGGTTACTTCTATGTAAGCATGGTTCATCTTGAACCAGATCATCGCTTGCCATCAGGTGAGACGATGGCCAAACGAATTTGGGTCTGAGAATGTAAAGTAAAATTACATTCGCCAGTCTAAAATGCAATAAAATTATATTTTTTTTTTATTTTGTAAATTGGTTAACGCACTTACTGCGGCACTTGTTCTGTAAAAATTCCCACCCATCTACTGATCAACCTTAGCAAGCGTTGTTTAATCTTAGGATTACTATACAGACCCGTGTGGCATGTATTATTTACCTACGAGCTCCAGTAGTATGTTTTCGGTGGGTTTGATGGCGTGAAGTGAAATGAAGCGAGAAGCTCAAGATTGTTCTTGGATGGAGGACTACTGTATAAAATAGAATATGTAGGAGTATATTGTAGCTTGTACATCGGAGTAAAATATCGTCGGTCTAATTATCAAAATTCATAACTCCAAAAAAAAACGAAAATGGATTTGTAATGGCATCTCGTACAGTTATAAAATACTGCACGAGATGCCATTTCAAGTCCATTATATATCTATATATATGTATACAATCATGGAATACTTCTTATTTCCCAAAAACGATTATACGATGAGGTACGTACATTTATGAATCTATAAAAATAAAAAGTCCTACTGCATTTACACTTCCTTACTCCAAACACCGTGGCTAGAAAAGTTCGTAATTAAGTCAATTTTCTCACAAATACAATGCAATATTTAAAAAAAATGTATAAATAATTTTCTCTATCAATTCTACCCTTAAATCACAAGTTGAAATATTGTAATAAATTAATTAATAAAACAGTTTTTCTTGCTCCTGTAAAATTTACTCAAATGGAGTTACGAACTCTGATAATTAGACCGTCGATATGTATTAAATTATCACTAGTAAAAGTTATAATTACAATTTATTTTTTTGATCTAAAAACATAAGAATACATTTAGCATGCATCTTAAAACCCAAACTTGGGAAGATATGCGTATATTTTAGAGGTCCTAATTCCTTAAAATAGTAAAGAAACAGAACAGCTAATAAATCTCGGGCGGAGTCACGAGCGACAGCTACTTTAAGCCTGCAATACATGTTGGCCGAGCGTTTTCGAGTGATGGCCAATACCAACATGTAGACGGTATATTTGCCTTGTCTTGCTATCGCTCGGTGTCACTTGCCTAGTTGGCCGAGTGGAAGCCAGTGCCAACGTGTATAGAGCTCATTTGGTGCAACTTGTCTTCGCTCGCCGTTGCTCGTAATCACTTGCCTCACTTCGGATCGGTGTCGGTTTTTGGTCACAAATCAAAGGCGCTCGCCTGCGCTCGGCCAACGTGTGGGCAGCTCTACAGACCCTCTTCTACATTGGTCATCTGCATTGGCGTTCGACGAACTTGTCGAATATGTGGACATTACTTCTTGCCTTGTATCTATTTGCCAACGCTCGCGTTGGCCTACGCTCGGCCAACATGTATTGCAGGCTTTAGATATTTCTATGAAAATGAATGGTGATAAAGATCTTGAACGGTTGTCTGAAATAATTGTACAAAGCTATTACCATAACATGAGAAAGTAGTGTTCACAGGAATTACAAGAATAATTTGTGGACATAATTGATTTTGTGATAGCTTTAAAACATTAGCAAACTACGAAAACATTCAATTACCATTAAACAAACTATACTTTACATCAATCAACAACGCTTACCACAGATTAAAGTTTTAATCTAAAGCAAAGTAATTCTGTACCTTCAGTTTAATCGTAATTAAAAGTAAACAGAAAATATCAACTTTACTGCTCCACGCTGATGAAAATCAATTCTGATATTTATCTTATATCAGTTTTTCCAGCGGATACACCCGTTGTACTCTACTAATGCTACAACGAAATACCTTGACCTCGGCACGCAAGAGAAACTGAAAAAACATGGCGGGTTGTGTTGTGAGTCAGTAGATTCACTCTCTTCCGGTCCTTTATTCGTTCTTTAGGGTTCCGTAGCCTGCCCGCCGGGGTTGCGGAAATGTACTACCAGGATACCGCGGCCCCGCAACTTACGGGCAGCTGAAGGGACAGGGTGGGTTTTTAGCCAGTAGAAGTCTGACACTCCCTTCCGCTTAACCCAGAGCGGGAGAAGTTATTCGATGATTTTCCCACCCAGAAAAAATAAAAAATTGGCCAAGTGCGAGTCAGACTCGCCCATGAAGGGTTCCGTAGTAACTATAATAATATAATATAATATGTATATTTGTTTGACGAATAAAAAAAACCTTAAAAATTTCTTAAAACTAGCTTATTTACATTTTTACAACTACGCTAAATAACTTTGTTTTTCATAGTGTTTGTATGAATTACAAAGTTATATTTGCGGTTTTAGAAAATATGCTGTATCTCAAAAACTGCTGACCAGATTTCGTTCAAATCAATTTTGGTTGAAAGTTTACATTAAGATCTACAGACATATATATTTTTAGATTTTTCACTCTATTATTATAGAAGTTAGAGGGGGGACACACACATTTTACCACTTTGGGAGCTTATATCTTTTAAACGATTTACTTTATGAAAAAGTGGTTTTAGAAACTTTTATATCATTTTTAAAGACCTGTCTATAGATACCACACACGTATAGGTTTCATGAAATAAAATATTTTTATACATGGAACTAGAACTGAAACTTTTTCATGAAACCTATGCGTGTGTGGTATCTATAGACACGTTTTAAAAAATGACATCGAGGTTTCTAAAACCACTTTTTCATAAAGTTAATCGTTTAAAAGATATACGCTTTCAAAGTGGTAAAATGAAAAAAAATATATATATGCTGTAGATCTTAATGTAAACTTTCAACTAAAATTAGTTTGAACGAGATCGGGTCAGTAGTTTTTGAGATACAGCATATTTTCTAAAACGCAAATACAACTTTGTAATTCATACAAACACTATGAAAAACAAAATTATTTGGCGTAGTTACTACACAACCCTTCATGGTCGAGTCTGACTCGCACTTGTTTGGAGGATAATCATCAAATGACTGCTCTGGATAATCATTTGATGATTTTCCTGCAACAAAAGGAATACTTCCTAAGAATAAAATATTACTTCCTATCTTACTTGCATACATCCTAATTTGAATATTTCTTACTAATATTATAAATGTGAAAGTTTATGAGTATAGATGTGTAGATGGATGGATATTTTTTACTCTTACACGAAAAGTAATGAACGATCAGAATGAAATTTGGTATACAGTATGTTTACTAACAGAGGGCGTTCCCGTTAACCCACAAATAGTATAAGCACATCACTTAGATCGCCGCACACGCGGCCCGTCATTCAAAAATAAATTGCGACGTTACCGTCCATCAAGTACGCGTGTATAGAGTGTTTCTTTTACGTATCAATTTAACATTTTTAGTGAATATTTAGATGTTAAAAAAATAAAAACATTTTGTTTTCGAATGGTATGTTTTTTTAGCATGTATGGATGCTATACTGTTGCGGGTTAATAGGAACGCCCTCTGTTAGTTAACATACTGTATAGATAGCAGACATCCTGAAATAACACATATGCTATTATTTATATCTGAATTAACACGGAATCGGGATTTACACAGGAACATCTCCCACGCGAATGAAGTCACCAACAGAAGCTAGTTACAATAATTATATCCTAATCGAGAACATGTTCTTCTTGTGTAAAAAGTTTCATCCGTATCCGTTTGGTTGTTACGACACGAAGAGGTAACAAACAGAAAGACAGAATAATTTACTTTCGCATTAGTATGGATTACGATACTTTAAAGGTAAAATCAAATCTTTACTCAGATCAAGTATCGTTTATTTTTATTTCACTGGAGTTTTATTCTACTTTTATATTTATTAAGTATCTTTTTATATTGACGGTAGTGTTGACTCATTATTTGAGCGATTGGCTGCTGCGCCGCATGTCATGTATTCGATTCCGGCAGGGAAAAACTATTTATATTGCCTAGTTGTTCCGGGTCTGGTTGTTTTAATTTGACATTTTATATTTGTAACCACCCAACGATACTGGGTTTTTTTGAGTAGTTTTTTTTTATCGACAATAGGTTAGCGTTTGACCATCATCTCACCTGATGCATTCGATTTATATTTGGCTTGCGCAAATATAATCACGTATCCGAATTTCGTACGAAACTCAAGTGGCTGCCAATACGTCTTCGCCGGAACTTACACATCTTGTCTCTGCTTTACAGTGTGCTGTTTAATCCTAAAACCCCCACTTATCTTAAAGAACGATTCAAGTTCCTTCAAGACACATATGCAAAATCTCTGAGGTCATCAGAAAACTTAAGGCTTGCGGTACCGAGTCACACAGGCTGTGGAATGATCTACCCGTGTCAGTAAGACAAGCACAAATCCTATCGTCTTTCAAAAACTTGGTAAAAGATCTTTATCTCTCTGCGTGAATTGTTGTTATTATGTATGTCTTTGTTTCTTTTTTTCAATATTTACATGATATTTATGTTTTTAGAACGTTATTTATTGTTTTTGTATTGTATATATATATATATATATACACACACACACACGTAAACCGTGGACTACCCGTGTATTTGTTTTCTACTTCTGTGTCAAATCCATCCAAAGGCTGACTGTAAAAGATCGCTTTTAGCGATAAGACCGCCCATTGTATCACCCTTTTTAGTTGTTAAGTCCCCGTTTCTTTTACTGTTATGGTGTACAATAAAGAATATATACAACGTGTAACGGAAACCCCATATCAATCCATAAGGGCTGAAGACAACATCTGGTATGGAGTCTCTATGCCCAGTTTCAGCACAAAATAAGTGACTCAATGAATTGATACGAAATTATCGGTTTCATATGTTTCTTGAATATCAATAATAACAAACGTATCACAGCACTACAAGGGTCAATAACTATCAACGTCACTTGCCTATAACACGATAATTCTCTTCAATCTTCTTAATTTGAAAAAATCAGTCTCTGGTGTCAATGTATTGAAATTTCTAATTAGTTCCACATATGAAGACATAGGATTACCAAACCCTTGTCATATCGTTTGTTATCATACAAAGAAGCCGTGCACTTGGTATGTATATATATACCCTTTAAATTACACGTTGTATATCTATCTGATATAGTGAGGATGAAAAAAAAAACCAAAACAAACTACAAAACACTATATAGATTCATCATCGCCATCTGTTTGGCCTTTGCTAATTTTAGCCTTTGCTATGGCGAGGTCAGCTTCCTATCTAACGTGATACAGTTGAGTACAGCTACTTTTTTAACATGAAGCGACTGCCAAGATCAATGTCAAATTTTATGGCTTCTCACTACCCGTAACGATTGTCAAAGATGTACAAGGTGTAACAGAACAAATGCAATTCCTGAAAGTAGTTGGTTCAGAATCGGATTATGAATCGATTTCCGTCATAAAAATAGGTGTTAAATTTTGACGGAAAAATCTTTCATTTATCTTAAAATGGAAACACAGTGTCATGACAAATGAATACAATCCCTGATTCAAGGACATCCTCTCGTGTGCGTGTCGGCCGCTAACATTGCATGAGTGTATGCGTCTGCGTAAGGATATTGTATGACGCACATACGTTTAGCGTTTAGTAAAGATAACTATTTTATAAAAAATTTCTAGGTTTGGTTTCAATTTATTTAGTTACGGATGTTGTTTTAGACTTATAATTTAATATTCTATTTGGGGTGTCTGAGGTATTGCGCTTAATTTGTTACACCTTGTATAAATGACAAGCTGGGAATCCTACACAAGGTGAGGCGGTACTTCACGCCTGGACAGCTTCTAAATCTGTATAAAGCACAGGTCCTTCTTGCGTGAAGTATTGCAGCCACTTGTGGGATGGCTCGGCAAAGTACCAATTTGCTGCATTGGACTCGATTGAACGCTACTCATCGGCGAACCGTTGCTTGCCCTTCGGTTTTCTACAGATTGTACTTCGGAGAGTGTGCGCAGGAGCTCCATGACCTATTCCTCCATCTCCCTTTCACTACCGGTCTACCAGACGTACCGCAGGATACAATCCACACTTGGTCGATATACCCTCTTGTCGTACCAAGCGCTTCTCCTGCACATTTATTGTGCGCACAGCCAAGCTGTGGAATTCTCTGCCGGCTTCTGTGTTCCTTGGCACTTATGACCTTTCAGCCTTTAAAGCAGGAGTAAATAGGCATCTTCTGGGCTCGCTCGTCCCATCTTAGACCTCATCAGGCGAGATCGAGGTCAAGAGTGAGCCCATCAGTAATAATAAAACTTATTACCAAAATATTAAACCGACTCCCAAAAACACTGCAAAGTGAAAAATAACTTTAATTTCGGAAGTCGGTGTCTTTAGTTTTGTATTTTCGTTTTTGGCACCGACTTCCAAAATTAAAGTTATTTTTCACTTTGCAGTGTTTTTGGGAGTCGGTTTAATTTTTTGGTAAAACGTTTTTATTTCACTCTTTTTAGTTGGTCTATTTTTAATTTACCTAGTTACAAGAGCCTAAATGTCAACTACTTATAATCTTTTACAAAATATTGCTTTTCCCAATGCTGGGCCGTTAATTGTTGAGGAGTTCTCCTGGTACATCACCATCAGCTCTACTTCAGCATATGCGTTGTGACGAGCATAAAGTGCTTAACATCCATATTCAAGTAATCTAATCGCAATCAACGAAATACCCAAAACGCTATAGGTGTGCCTATAATATTTGAAGAGTTCCCTCGCTTTCTCCATGATCTCATAATTAGGTCCAAACGTTACGACAATGGGACCAACTTAAAAGTATACCCTTTCAAACAAAAAAAGAATTTTCCAAATCGGTTCAGCCGTCTTCGAGTAATCGATGATCATACATTAAAAAAATATATATATATATATACGCGTCGAATTGATAACCTCCTCTTTTTGTCGTTGGTTGAAAAAAAAACAGCTGGAACCAACGGTTAAATGTACTTTCCAAGGTAAAGAGAAATCTAGATATGTGAAAGGGGGCAAATGTTGCTTAACGTTAACGATCATCACCACTGCGAGGGTCGCCCTGAGGACACAGTCGAGCACACGGTGCAGGACTGCCCAGCTTGGGCAGAGCACCGACGTGTCCTCACGGCGACAATAGGCGGAGACCTCTCGCGCCCGGCCTTGGTCGAGGCCATGCTGCGGGGCGAGAGGGAGTGGGAAGCGGTCGCCTCCTTCTGCGAAGCAGTCATGCTTTCGAAGGAGGAGGCGGGCCGCGTGAGGGAGAGGATGGCGTCCTCCCTCCAGCCCAGCCGCAGTGGTAGACGCCCACGGCGTCGGACGTCGGCCGACGATCTCCGGCCACCGTAGGCGCGGGCATGCGGACAGCGAGTAAAGGGCAACTCGCTGTTCGACCATGGACCATGCCCGGGTCGGCGGCGCGTCGTGTTCCACGCGCGCCTCAAAGAGCGTCAGCAACATGACGAGGCCCCCTCTGCAGAGGGCCGAAGCCTGCCGGGGTCGTGGGACTCATCCCGTTACCGTGGCCCCGGTATGTAAAGGGTTATTGAAGGAACACCGTGGATTTTAGTCAGTAAAAGTCTGACAGTCCCTCCCACCCTGCCCGGGGTGGGAGGACTTATTTGATAATTTTACCAAGTTAAAAAAAAAAAAAAAAAGCATCGGTTATTATTACGAGCTCTTAATGTACCTGCAGAAAAAGGAGATGAAAATTGAAATCTCAAACAAAATCCAATCATTTGGGACCGATCTTTAAGTTTGACGAGTATTCAATACCGTAAGTGAAACATTTATTATACCTACGGAGTGTGTTCACAAGCCAAAAATAGACCGTAACACGATTTTTGGACGGGACTTATGAAGAAACAAAAGGTGTTTGATAAACAATACTGAGTATTTATATCTGAGTCAGAGTAGGTGACTCGGATAAAATATTCTCCCTCACTTACCCTTCACAGTTATTATAATGTACCTTAGCTGTTTTTTGCATTATTTCTGCTTTCACATTTAGTTCCTCCTTACTTTTTTACTTTTTTTACAAACACGGACCTCTTATTAGATCACTTCTTGTCCGTCCGTCTGTCTGTCAATACACTTTTCCCCAGGATTGAGTACTTCTTCTTTTTCTTCGATGGTAGAGATTCTATGGTAATGGTCAGGTTTCCTTAGGAGCACAGGAACGAATTTTGATATTGAACTGAAGTTTATACCATATATTTGGGTCTACTATCTCTTTCAGCTGATAATAAATCAAACTCTTAATCAATTTGTGAAATTGTTGTAATGCGATCAAACATGTAAAGGATCACCCATGAATATGTAACCTAGTCAGTTCGGTTGGTGAGCACGTTTACCTAAAAGTAACCTATTCACTATTGACTTAAAGACACCTAGGTTATAGCTATCGGGAAACACAGACTCCGGCAGGGAATTCCACTCCTTAGCCGTACGCACAATGAATGTGTTCCCAAAACGTTTATATGTATAATATTGTTTTTTACGAGCATGCTCATTAACAGTATCACAAAGTAATAACTGAACGTGGTAAATATTCCATTTTAAGTTCTAATGTTACTGTTATTCACACAAAACATAAAATCATAAACTATACTTTAAAACCTCATGAATAACTCTATCCAGACTATATAGACAGACGCGGCTGGAGACTTTATTATATAATATGAAAGGATAACTTGACTCATAAATTAATTTCGTTGACCAAACCCTTAAGTACAATGCACCTTCCACCATAATGGTTAAGATATATCTTCCCAGATCCTCTTATGTAACAATAGTGTTAATCCACACTTACCTTTTCCCCTAAGTTTCTTTGTTCTTACCCTTAAGGCTCAAGGGTCCGCCATAAAGTCTGCCGGCAACCTATCTAGAGGTCATTATCGAAATTAATGCAAGTTTACGAGGCCGAGTGCTCCAAACAAATGTTGAGCCGTTAACACTAACGATGTAATTGTGTAAGTGAGCCTCTTGGGTGTGAGTGTAAGATGTGGAGTCGAGCGTTTGAAAGTTTAGTAGTAGATTTGGCCCGAGTTTTCATTTATTTATTTTGATATTTATGTACACACAGTAAAATACATTAGGATAAGCATAATTATAATATTTGAATACAAAGGTACTGCTTATTTCTTAAGAAATTTCTTCCAGCAGACCTGCGAAAGGAGAAGCGAAATAGAAATGTAGACAATAGTGTGTGAGAACAAGAAGAGAAATAAATATGAATGTGTGAAGTCTAAAACTAAAATATTAAATATACCTAATAACATATACTTAAATAAATACATAATGTTAGAATATATAAACATATAATGTAAATCTATACTATCTATACTAATATTATAAAGAGGTAAAATTTGTAAGTTTGTATGTAGGGGGTAATCTCTGAAACTATCGAACCGATTTTGAAAATTCTTTCGCTTACATGTAGCTGCATTATCCCTGAGTGCTATAGGCTATAAATTATCTATATATGATGCATATTAGCCGAGCTATTATAATCTTTGTCAAGCAAGTCGGAAAATTGTACATCTTTTTTTTTTTTTTTTTTTTTTTAACGTGGTAAAATTATCAAATAAGTCCTCCCACTCCGGGCAGGGTGGGAGGGACTGTCAGACTTTTACTGACTAAAATCCACGGTGTTCCTTCAATAACCCTTTACATACCGGGGCCACGGTAACGGGATGAGTCCCACGACCCCGGCAGGCTTCGGCCCTCTGCAGAGGGGGCCTCGTCATGTTGCTGACGCTCTTTGAGGCGCGCGTGGAACACGACGCGCCGTCGACCCGGGCATGGTCCATGGTCGGACAGCGAGTTGCCCTTTACTCACTGTCCGCATGCCCGCGCCTACGGTGGCCGGAGATCGTCGGCCGACGTCCGACGCCGTGGGCGTCTACCACTGCGGCTGGGCTGGAGGGAGGACGCCATCCTCTCCCTCTCGCGGCCCGCCTCCTCCTTCGGAAGCATGACTGCTTCGCAGAAGGAGGCGACCGCTTCCCACTCCCTCTCGCCCCGCAGCATGGCCTCGACCAATGCCGGGCGCGAGAGGTCTCCGCCTATCGCCGCCGTGAGGACACGTCGGTGCTCTGCCCAGGCGGGGCAGTCTTGCACCGTGTGCTCTACGGTGTCCTCAGGGCGACCCTCGCAGTGGTGACACCCAGACGTTTCCTCCTTTCCCATCAGACACAGGTACCTCCCGAAACTTCCGTGTCCGGTGAGGACCTGCGTCATGCGGTAGGTCAGGACGCCGTGACGCCGATCTAGCCACTCCTCAAAGAGGGGTCTTACCGCCGCAATTGCGGCGTGCCCGGCCGTCGGTTGCGACAGTCGTTCCCTCCATGCTGCCCTGAGATCGCGCCGGAGCTCTTCCCGCCGCGCCTCGACTTCTCGAGGCAGCTGGGATACGCCCCGGCGCTGCGCCTCCACGCGCCATTCATAGACGCGCTGGAGGGCAGTCGCCTCCAGATCCCAGGGCAGCAATCCGGTAAGGAGGTTGGCCGATTCGCCGGCGATCGTGCGGTATCCCCGGATCATTCGGATAGCCATGACCCTCTGGCATGCGACCAACTTTAGTGGTCGCGTCCGGATGCACAGGGCCCACACTGGGGACCCGTAGAGGGCGATGGACCGCACGACGCCGGCGTACAGCCTTCGGCAGGAGGCGTTTGGCCCGCTGAGATTAGGCAGGAGTCGCCTGAAGGCGGCTGCTGCCCGGTTCAGCTTTGGGGCCAAACTCAGGAAGTGCTCCCTGAAGTTCCACCGGCTGTCGAGGACGAGTCCCAGGTACTTCATCGTCCTCCCGACGCCGATGCGAACCCCCTCCACCGTTATGTGGGACTCGGACCGTGGCGCGTTCCGACCGCCATGGAAGCACATGGCCTCGGTCTTGTGCAGCGCCACGTCGAGTCCCAACTGCCGGATCCTACGAACGACTGTCGCAACCGCTTGCGTCGCCAGGTCGGCCGCCACCTGGTGCGACTCTCCCTGCGCCAGGACGAGCGTGTCGTCAGCGTAACATACTACGCTGACGCCGTCAGGGAGGTCGCCGCGCAGCACCCAGTCGTATCCGATGTTCCACAGGGGCGGCCCCAAGACCGAACCCTGTGGGACACCGCACGACATCTCTCGCCGGTTCCACTCTCCCCGGTGACCGGGGTAGATGACGGCTCTGTCCGTCAGGTAGTCCTCGACTATGCGACGGAGGTAGGTCGGCACCCGGTGATACCGGAGTGCCTCCCTGATGCAACTCCAGGGCAGGGTGTTGAAGGCGTTGGTGATGTCCAAAGACACCGCCAAGACGACCCTGCCCCGGGATACCGCGTCCCCCGTCGTGAGGGCTCTCACGCGCATGACAGCATCCACCGTCGAGCGCCCCCTGCGGAAGCCAAACTGGCACTCCGCAAGATCCGGGCCCACCCGATTCAGGTGCCCGAAGAGGCGGTCTGCAATCACTCTTTCCAAGAGCTTGCCCACCTCGTCGAGCAGCACGATGGGCCGGAATGCGGACGGAGGGTCCGCAGGGCGCCCGGCTTTCTGGATCAGGACCAGCTTTCCCGTCTTCCAGCGAAGCGGAAACTGGCCCCTCTCCAGGCATGCGCTAAAGAGCCCCCCTAGTCGAGGCCCGAGAGTCTCCGAGGCCAGGACCCACGCTTTCCCTGGCAAGCCGTCGGGTCCTGGGGCGGTATTTTTGGCCTTGAGCTGTTGTACCGCCACTCTCAAGTCTACCTCGGTCACCTCTGGAGCGTCGTAGACGTCGTCGTCGCTGTGGTCCGCGTTTGCGCCAGCTTCAGGTTCCGTCGGAGACGGAGCCATGGGCGGGGGAGCGTGCTCCCCTCGCGATGGGAACAGGGCGCTCACCACGTCCTTCAAGAACTGAGGCTGGAGACTCTGCGTCAACGGGGGAGCCCAGGGGCGGAGCTTTTCTCGCACCCACTTGTAGGGGCGGCCCCATGGGTCCCCGTCCAGAGTCGCCAGCATCTCCTCCCGGGCCAGTTCCTTGGCCCGCCAGATCTCGTCTCGGAGGACGGCCTTCGCTGCCCTGTAACCCTCGTACAGCTCCGCCTCTACAGTCGCCGCATCCGGAGGTCGGGTGCGGCGCCTGCGGAACCTGGTGTACCGGCGTCGCGCCGCAACGCACGCTTCGCGCAGCGCTGCTAGCTCGCTCGACCACCAGTACAGCTGACGCTTGGCGCGTCCTTGCCGGACCCGGGGCATGGCCACGTCGCAGATCTCCGACATGGCCTCCCGGAACCACTCCGCCTCGTCGTTTATGTCGGCAGGCCTGTCCGGGGGTGACCCCCAGGCCTGCACGATCGAGGCTTCCAGGAATAGCTCCCGGTCCATCTGCTTCAGCGCCCATCGCGGACCACTCAGGTCCCGTCGGACCGGCGCGTCTGGGGTCTGGGTGGAGACGTCGAACCGGATATACCGGTGGTCGGAATAGGTCTCCACCTCCTCCATAACGCGCCAGTCGGTGACGCGCGGTGACAGGCTGGGGGTGGCGAACGTAACGTCCACCACCGACTCGCCCGTAAACCGCACGCACGTGGGGACAGAACCCCGGTTCTCGATCACCAGGCCCTGCGCACAGGCCCAGTGCTCGAGCATCCTGCCCCGCCTATAGTCCGTGGACCGGGAACCCCAAGCCGGACTCTTGGCGTTGAAGTCCCCGAGGACGAGGGTGGGGAGGGAACCGAGGGCGACGACGACGTCTCCCAGCTCCGTTAGGGAGTTCTGGAACTCGGCGAGAGTTCGGTTCGGGGAGAAATAAACGCCTACCACAGCGATCTCTCCGAACCGTGCTGCGACGATCCCACGCCCTCTCTTGACGCGATCGAGGGGCGGGGTACCGGCGGCGGCCGACGAAACGAGGGTCACCGAGCCGTCCAAGTCCGCCACCCAGTCGTTCCTGGGCAGGACAAAATACGGCTCGGCGACCACGGCGACGTTGATCAACCACTGCGCCATGCTCTGGAGCAAAAGTTCCTGAGCAGCGGCGCAGTGGTTGATGTTCGCCTGGAGGAAGCGCAATGGGGCCATTAATCGGGATCCATTGCAGCCTCCTCCAGGGCCCCTCGCGGGGGTTCAGCCACGACGGCGACGGCGGTGGCAGTAGCGACGGCGGCGGCGGCGGCGGCGGTGGCGGTGACGACGGCGGCAGAGGGCCTACCTCTGCGCCTGGCTTTGGTGGGTGGGGCGCAGGACTTGCCCCCAGCCCGGTGATCGGCCGGCTTGCCAACCGCCTCACATGCGAAGCAGTGAGGCGGGGCGGAGCACGAGCCGGCCTTGTGACCGGGCTGACCGCAGCGGAAGCACCTATCGCTGCGGTCTACCTCATTGTACCTCTTAAAATATAATTATTTGCATGCGCTGCCCAAACAGTTGCATAAAACTGAAAACAATGTATGGCAATCTGGTCCGTCTTAAATAATTAGATTTTATATTTTAGCAGATATAGAAGGATTTATGTAAAAAAAAGCTTTTTCAACATACTTACGTTTCAGTTTCATTGGAGCAGCAGTCGGTATGGTTAATTCGCAAAAATGGGCCCCCTGGACAGTTATTACAGAATACGTCGCTGATAATGTGGGATGAATGCACAATGAGCCATAGAGCTCATGTTGAAGCAGTGGATCGAACGCTTAAGGACTTGAGAAATTCAGTTGCTATCATGGGTGGTGTCACCTTTGTGTTTGCTGGTGACTCTCGGCAGACACTTCCCGTCATCACAAAAGGGACCCGTACGGACATCATAAAGGCGTGTTTTAAATCGTCACCTCTATGGAGTATGATCCAAACTTTAAACTTACAAACTAATATGAGAGCCCACCTAATCGGAAATACAGATAACGATTTTCCACAACAGCTACTCAAAGTTGGAGAAGGGTCTTTTTCTTCTCAAACCTTGGGCACTAACGTTGCGGAAATCTATATAAATGAGACTGTAGGCCGAATAGTTCACAATTTGCAGCAACTTATAGATGCAGTTTATCCAGACCTTGAATATTTATTAGATAGAGACATTCATTGGCTTTGTTCAAGGGCTATCGTCTCACCAAGAAACGATACAGTCAATGAAATCAATAACCTAATTTTACAAAAAGTCCCCGGTCAATTCAAAATTTACAAGTCGAGGATGTAGTCCATTATCCGCAAGAATTTTTAAATACCTTGAATCAATCTGGCCTGCCACCTCACGAACTGCTCTTGAAAACTGGAACGCCTATTATGCTTTTAAGGAATTTAAGCCCGCCCAACCTGTGTAATGGCACAAGGCTACTAATTAAAGATTTAAAAGATAACTTAATTGTGGCGACTATTCTCATCAAACCAGGAGCTGGCCAGTTGGCGCACATCCCGAGAATTCCAATGATTCCTACGGACCTGCCTATACCGTTTAAGCGACTCCAGTTTCCCATAAAAACATCTTTTTCCCTAACTATAAACAAGTCTCAAGGACAAACTTTCTCTTTAGTCGGCATTGACTTACGAAAATAATGTTTTTCCCATGGGCAAATCGTTGCTCACCAGAGTCAAGCGGTTCAAGTACCTGGGACACTGGGTCACCGATGACCTGTCCGACGATTTGGATGTAGAACGGGAGCGCAGAGCATTGGCCGTGAGGTGTAACATGCTGGCTCGTAGGTTTGCACGATGTACTGATGACGTAAAGATCACATCGTTTAGAGCGTACTGTCAGTCTCTGTACACGTGCGCCCTATGGGTCAATTACACTAAACGCTCCTACAATTCTCTGCGAGTCCAATACAATAATGCTTTCAGGGTAATGTTGGGGCTACCGCGCTTTTGCAGTGCGTCGGGGATGTTTGCGAATGCAGGTGTGCCTGATTTTTTTGCATTATTACGGTCGCGTATAGCATCCTTGATGCGGCATGCGGAGTGCGCGATAGCTCCAACAGCCTGATAGCTGTCGTCGCCGACAGGATGAATAGTCCAATAATGTGGCACTGGATGACGACTCACAGAGCGTCATTCACATACATTAAATAATTACTTTTTTAAGTGTATTTTATAATATTTCTTCTAATTTGTCTTGTTATTATTGTATTTTATATTTATTTTAAATGTGTGTTTATTTTTTTGTTTATGTGTCAATGTGTCTCCATATGGACTTTGGTCTGAAAATAAAGTATTTTATTATTATTATTATTTTTTTATTATTTATTTATTTACATATACACATACAACTATCCTTACAGGTATTAACCCAATGCGATAGCGTAGCAAAAGGAAAAAAAAACATCATTCCCTTGCAGTCGGGTAAAAAACAATAAAACATACACAAACATTAATTATAATAACATATTACAAACAGTGCTGACCTTGTAAATTCACCCAGAGAACAAAAAAATAGGTCTGTCTCCCTAGCAATAACGTTTATTGTGTTGAGTGCACGCGTCAGTGGCGCCTGCCTCAGAAGGTTGGTACGAGCGCTCGGAACCACCAGCAGCTGCGGCTGCCGCCGTCGCCACACGTACCTGTCCGGGACACACAGGCTCATCTGCCCTAAAATCGTCGCATTATGCACCTTCCCACGCAATATTTTAAATAAATATGAAGTGAGTGCCACTTCCCTCCTAACCCTTAGTTCATTGTATCCTACCATACCCAGAATAAATAAAGTAGGATACATTAATGGATAAAATGGATACACACCATAATACCGCATATATAAATATCTAATAAATTTGTTCTGCACACGCTCCAACATGAGACTATACTTAATTTCATGCGGAGCCCAAATGACTGCGTTACATTCTAACTGACTCCTAACCAATGCATTATATAATGCTATAATAGCTTTTATGCTCGTGAGCCCTCGCACCGTACGAAGCATGAAACCTAAATTTCTGTAAGCCTTCTTACAGCTACGCATGATATGATCACGGAAAGTCAACCCGGTATTAAAACTTACTCCTAGATCCTTGACTGCCGTGACCCTTACCATAGGCAACTCGTCAATATGGTAGTTGTGTAAAATTGGTTTGTGCGCGCGAGAAAAAGTGATAGTCACGCACTTCGTACTATTAAATGGCAAAAGGTTTTCTTTGCTCCAGCTCACTACCCTATCTATGTCCCTCTGTAGCCTAATGCAGTCATCCTCGTTTTTTACCGCGAGAGACAATTTGAGGTCGTCGGCAAACAACAGACAGTGAGCGTCTTTAACTACTTCTGGTAGGTCATTTATCATCAGAATGAACTCTAATGGGCCAAGATGACTCCCTTGACTTACTCCAGATCTCGTGAAATATGGCTCTGATACATGTCCCGCATATTCCACATACTGCTGCCTATCGCTCATGTAACTGGCAAAAAAATTCAGTAACTGTGGGGTAAAACCGAATGCTGCTAACTTTGTAAGCAACACGTCATTATTGACTAGGTCGAATGCTTTTTTGAAATCAAAGTAAGCAGCATCAGCTTGTCCCCCACTGTCCACTGTCGGCACCAGTTGAGCCATGTGACAGAGCAGATTACTGGTGGTGCTTTTACCCGGCAGAAACCCATGCTGAGCGTCAGAGAGTTGTGCGCTCACCTGGAGATAAATGCTTTTATGAATAGCAGCTTCCAATACTTTTGCCGGCGTCGACAACACTGCGACCGGCCTATAGCTCTCCACCGATTCTGCTGAACCAACTTTTGGTACCGGAACAACGCGAGTCACTTTCCACCTCTCCGGAAACACTGCAGCTTTTAAGCACTTGTTATATATGTGAAGCAGCGGCCTAGCTAGTACTCGTGAACAATCCCTGAATATGTAAGGTGGAATGCCGTCAGGCCCTGCAGACTTTTTCGGCTTAAGACCTTGAAGTGCTTGACATACGTCTCCTAACTCTAATTGGTTCAAGTGTACACGCGCCGCCCCATTCCCGTAACCTGCATTTGCTATGGCCGCGCCTACATTCAGATCTGGTCGTTCTGCATTATACACGGAAAAAAAATACTTTGCAAACTCTTCAACACAGCGTTGACCAGTCAATGCCTCGCCGTCTTTCAGAATCACTTGCGGACTTCTCTTACCCTTTTTAGCTTTCGCATAATTCCAGAAGGATTTAGGATCATTCCGCATCTGATTCTGAATACGGTGGCGATACTGTTCCTGTGCAACTACCAATGCCTTTTTAACGTTGGTCCTACACCAAGCAAACGCTTCGTAGTCGACTTTCGACCCACTTGCCTTATACTGTTTATGTAAAAAGGACTTCAATCTTATGTCGCGAATTATTTCAACAGTGTACCACTCAGGATAAACGTATCTTGAGCCTACACGACTTCGCTTTTTTTTTGGAACGCAGTCATCTATAATAGAATTAATAATGTTATAAAAATAATTTAAACTCTCTTCTAAATCTAATTCATACAAAGGAGTCCAATCTACGGCTGCAATTGAGGAATACAATAACCAAAAGTCGGCTTTATTGAAGTTCCAACCTGGCGGTGCATACTCGCATACGTCAGGTGCAGCCGAGCCTGCTGAGCCGGGGCGCCGGCGGTGCGTATGCGTACTTACCGATATGTCAAGCGGCGGGTGGTAGGCGTCCACAGGCACGAGCGGCGCCTCTGCCGCGCGCACACTAACACTCCCTCCCTCCGCCAGTGTACTCAACACCAAATCCAACTGACGACCACTGCAATTATCGACTCTGTTACTCTGAGTGAATCCACAAAAGGTTTGAAAGTATTCGTAATAATTATTTACGGCTAAGGAACATGAATACAAGTTAAAGTCTCCTAAAACCACTATATCTCTGTACTTACAACAAAGCTGCTCAATTATATGAAATAATAACATACATTCATTGTCACTGCTATTGGGTGGGATGTAAACAACACAAAGTAAAAACATAAGCCTGTTACGCAGGTACACAGTAGCACAAACTAGTTCGAACACTTGTTGGTCAACGTTCACGTCATTTGGTAATGACACTCGCCGCAACTCAAAACGCGGTGTGGCCACGAGACACGCGCCGCCCTGCTTGCGTCCATCCGCTCGGTCACACCGTATAATTGTGTATCCAGGTGGAATTATTTCTGCATCATGGATGGAATCATTGCATCCTGTTTCCGTGATTGCAAACAAGTCTGCATTGGCGATCGAAATACTCATATAACATTCTTCCAACTTTGTTCGAAGACCTCGCACGTTTTGATATAATATTTCAACGCTGTTACGTAGGACTTTTTGGTTTGTTGATTGATCTATGAAACCACACCCACTCTGCAAATTCAATATTTACAGCCCAATTTTCAGGATTACACAATATTTCATATTTACTTTCGGGTACTCCTATAATAAAAGATGAATAATCCCTTTTAGTCTTGTGTTTTATTTTTTCTACTTTAATTGGCACATCTTCTTCAAAAATTTTCTTCACGTATTTTTCTAAATTTTCTTCTGTTGTTTCCTTCTGCAAACGCCATACATGTAAATATTTTTTCTTTTCCGTTCCCTGAATATCAATCGTACTCGTATTTCCGCCTTTTTTTATTTCGGTGTTCGAATATTTATTTTTTCTTCTATTAACGACAGTCCAATTTTCTTCCTTCTCCAGTTCTTCTTTTCCAGATTCTTCCTTTTGCTTCCCCGTATCTATCTTATTACTAGACATCATTCCGCTGCTCGATATCTGCTTCTCCTTTGACAATATTCTCGCCGATTTCGTAGCCACACTTTCGCTTGCTGGTACAGATAAATTATTTGTATCTACCCGCGTTTGCTTATCTTTTACTACACTTGCAAATGATATTAGGTGTCCTTTAGAACTTTGCTTAATATGATCCCTCACTTTTATTTCACTATTCCTGAGACTTTCTTCAAGGTTTTCATTTTTTTCTATCAGGACTTTAATTCTTGCTTCTAGTACATCAACTTTACTTGCCTTATCATGAACTACCTTCAATATTTGTTTTAATTCTTTGAGCTCAGTTTCCGTGTGAATAAATCTATTTTGCAATAATACATACTCCTTTCTCTGCTCTTCCAGCTGGGACTTCACTTCCCAGCGAAACTCCTGTATCACGTCCAGAAGCTGGATTTCACTATCAATCATTTTGCTATTGTTTCGACGACTGCCTCGTTCGGCAGTGTTCACGTAGCTGGACGGTGAAAAGGTCTTGTTTATCAAGGGCGATCCACGAACAGGAGTGTCGGCATTACACCTTTTAGGCATTGTGCACGCACACTCGGGGCAAATCCACTGGTTCTTGTATTCCTGCGAGAAGGCCTCAACTGTTTCCTTCGTTAAAGCAAGACACTTAAGATGGAATTTCTTCTTGCATCTTTCTTGCGAACACTCCATAAACAGCAAATCGTCCATAACGGCATCACAGCCGCTACACTTTGTACCCATTTAAGACTTCGATAGAACTTAAACCGTTTTTTTTTAATTTAGTGACACACACTGTCTATTACACGTCCGTTCGCTAGTACGCTTCGCGGGTAATTATAAATCCCGCCAGCCTTTTGGGCACATTACCAGTGGACAGCGATGCGCACGAATTTCTGGATGCCATATTTTAGTTTATTTTTAGATGTATATATATATATACATCTAAAAATAAACTAAAATAAAATAAAATAAAAAATATGGCATCCTAAAGTACATATATGTAACTCGTGATAGACCAATATAGGTATAATTGCCCAATGGCTTATATTTATTAGTTTACTAGCTTCTGCCCGCGACTTCGTACGCGTGGAAAGGTTTTCCCGCGCAAATCCCGATCCCGTGGGGATTTCGGGATAAAAAGTAGCCTATGTGTTATTCCGGAATGTCAACTATCTACTTACCAAATTTTATTCAGATCCGTTCAGTAGTTTTTGCGTGAAAGAGTAACAAACATCCATCCATCCTCACAAACTTTCGCATTTATAATATTAGTAGGATAACATTACATTTTTAACACTTTAAACACTTAAATAAAAACCCTAAAGTACATATAAGTACAATTATACCTATATTGGTCTATCACGAGTTGGATCATCTGAAAAGCAGATTATTTTGCTACCGGAAAACAACCTCAAATATTGTATACAGAGAAGCTTTAAATTAAACGGGGCCCTTACTTAAATTTTATGTTATTAAATATTTCCTACGTTTATATTATTATCCGTATAGTTACGGTATAAAAACACTCTATTAAATCTATCTAGCCAGCGGTATATATTGAAATAATTTGCCTTCATTACCTTTGAGTCTCCTGTCCAGCCGTGGGACATTAAAGAGCTGAAAGCTCTTAGATTAGTATTGTATTTAATTCGAAAAAAAAAACACCGCCTGTAAAAATTGCACGCGGACGAAGTCATAGGCAAAATCTTTCATATTTAAAAATGGGATTGTAAATCTATATCTATACTATTATTATAAATGCGAAAGTTTGGATGGATGTTTGTTATTAAATCACGCTATAACGGGTGATAGGATTTGAAAGAAGAAGGCGCGGGCAGAAGCTAGTATATACATAAACAGTTAAGAGGAAAGGTAATGCTCTTTTAATCGACATTTGAATAGAGATATTGTTTAAATCACGAATGCTAGGCGGAAGTGAGTTCCACAATCTTACAGCATGGACAGAGAAGGAATAAGAGTAGTAGCTAGTTTTATGAGGATGAGATTTAAGGAGAGATCTAAGGTTTTCTTATGATCTACGTAATAAGAGTTGTTTTGTTAAAAGAAGAAGTAGACTGAACTTTCCTGTTAAGACCGTTTATACCTTAAGGTGTTTCTAGCAAGATACCGCAACTCCGGGCCGTAAAGGTAACTCAAGGAACAGGATGGGTTTCTAATTTATAGAAGTCTTAACCTACCTTCTACCCCACCAAGAGCGAAGCTTTACACTAGCTTTCAAGGCCTAATTCCTGGAAACTAAAGAACAGATTTCAATTAAATTTGGTAAGTACGCAAGATATAGTATAGGCCACCCTGTGCTATAGGTAGTACAAATATACCTCATTGCTCTCAACAAGGTGAAAGTAAACATCATGAGAAAACCCGCATGTAATGACATGCAGGTTTTCTCACGGTATTTACTTTCACCTTGTCTTTGGATGTTTTGGATCCATTGGACTAAAACATGCGACAACCACCAAACTCGCATTGAGCCCACGTGGTGAACTACTGCCATGCCCATTCCCTCTAATACAGAAGAGAAACGGCCCAGCATTGGAAACGAGTGTTGACTGGTTATATTAAGTTCACGATTCAGATGATTTTTTTGCAATTTGCCATCCTCTATTCAAAATTCACTAAATACAGCCTTAAGGCCTAGCTCTCCGCCGCAGGAGATGCTCCGGGCGTCGGGAGTCGCTGAGTGACTCCCAGCTATCGTAGGCGTGGACCTGCGGGCTGCGAGCAATGGGTAGCTCGCCGCCCGACTGAAACCAGGCCCGTGTAGACGGCGCGTCGTGATCCACGCGCGCCTCAGTGTCAGCAAAATTGTCGAAGCCCATAAGGGGGCCGTTGCCTGCCGGAGTTGCGGAATTGTTCGAAAGAGTTAGCGCGGCCTCGGACCACGAAGGGCAGATGACGGAACACGGATGGGTTTTAGTCAGTAAAAGTCTGACACACTCTCCCGCTTCGCCCAGATTGGGAGGCAGTCATTAGATGAATTCCCATCCTTAAAAAAAGTCCTTAGCTCTAAACAAAGTTATCGACTCTGAAGTAATCAAAACTATATTCTAGCTAGTTCTAGATTCATAAAACCCATAAAGAACCACAACCTTACAGCCTGAAGTGAAAAACGAACAAAGTAAAATTAACTTAGGAACATCTTTCCCAAAACCACGGCCCGTCCGGATAACTACGGATGATGCGAACAGTCGAATATTAAATAATATATTTAGTCTGTTACCGACAGCCGGGATTAATTATTCAGTAACTAGCTCGACTGACTTTGTAAGCTTCATTAGCTCGGGAGATATAAGATAGAAGGTAGATTTATACCGGTGGTTTGTGGAGATCGGGGAATTGTGGTCCGTGTGAGTAGAATCGGTTATTATCGGGCTTTAATGTGTCATTAAATGGGCAAAGCACATTGAGATTGCCCAGTGGGTATATCTTCTGATAGATAGGTATTATGGCCCGCAGGTTTGTACGCTGTACGGGCGCTGTGAAGATTGACGCTTTTAAGGTCTTCTGCCAGTCGTTTTACACGTGCACCCTGTGGACCAAGTATAGCCAGCGGACATACAGCGACCTGCGTGTACAGTACAATAACGCATTTAGGGTGCTTTTGGAAGTTCCGTGGCGATACTACATGGCCACGGCAACCCCAAAAGCGTCAGGGATGTTTGCTGAAGTGTGTATCGATGGGTTCGCTGCGATCATGCGGAAGCGATGTGCTTCCATGATGGCGCGCTTGCGCTCCTCCTCCAATGGCATCCTGAATGTGTTCGCAGATCGGTAGGACTCGACTAGTGTATAAATTTAATTTAATACTAACATTACGTTAAGTTTTACTACTACTACTAACATAATATGGATTTTATCTAAATTAAAATATTTGAATTATAGATACCTATATGATGTAGAAAATCATCTTGGCTCGAATAAACGAGGGATTTTTGGGTTAGTTGTAAGTAGTTATTATAGATTATTTTTGATACACATATGCGTCTCACTGGTACTTTTAAAACAGCAGAAGCTAGGGGCGATATGGAGAAGCTAAGGATAAATATTTTTTTTATTTTTTTCTTAGGAATGCGCCCGCTCTTGACCTCGAACACACCTGATGGTAAGTGTAAGATGAGGTCTACGATCGAACGAGCGAGCCCAGAAAATGCCTATTCACTCTTTAGTACGACAAGACGGTATATCGACCAAGTGTGGATGGTATCCTGCGGTACGTCTGGTAGACGGGTAGTAAAAGGGGGATGAAGGGATTAGGTCGTGGAGCTCCTGCGCACACTCTCCGATATAATCTTCAAGATTAATTAATGTTTTCCGAGGTCGTCCCATGGATGCATGGCCACTTTAACGTATAGACATTCCTCTGTGCGTCGGAAAGCACATTAAGGTACGATTCAGACCAACCGGCTCGCATCGGGCCGGGCCGGGCGGCATTTTACAATGCGGTAAAGAACATTGAAATGTATCAACAGTAATTACAGTTCATATTTGCATGCAACTTACGCATAGTTACCTCCGTCGGCACTCCGCGACGCGTTCCGACGTGTCGCAGAATGCATTCGGCTGTCGCGACGGCCGACCGGCCCCGACCGGCTCCGAACGGCGCCGTCGGCATCCTATCGGCTGCCGTCGGGTCCGTTCGGTACCGGTCGGCCGTGCGTCGTAGAATACGAACGGAGATTACGGTGCAGCAACTAGCGAATCATTCACTTTACGTCTACGCAGCGCAATGTGAGCAGCACTTCTGGGCGCTTGTTGGTGTGCGTACGGATTCCAGCGCACGCTGTCGGCTGCCACGGCACACGTACGGCTCCATTCCGATGCGGCGCGACGCGAGCCAGTTGGTCTGAATCGTACCTAAGGCGTCGATCCCAGCTGTAATTTGTTTTATATCATTTTTGGTAGGCATTACGGGTAATAAGAAGCTAGAAATTCTAACACTAGTCTTGCCGAGCCACCGTTTGTACTTATAGTTGGTTCACGTTAAGAAAATAGTGACGTCATCGTTGGCCACGCCTCCCGACCAATCAGGTCGCAACAAATTAGAAAGCTAAGTTCACAGTGACCAGTTGACTGCAGATCTTTTGGCGAAACGGTTGTCTTTTATGCGTTACCTACCTACATTAAATAATTAAATTAAATTAAATACTATTGAATTGGTGTGGGCCCACATTAAAAAAATATGTTAGTGCCAATAACTCAACATTCAAGATGAACGATGTAAAAAAAAATATTTTGTGACGCAATAACTTTAATAGATGCTAATCGAAGGAAGAAATGCAGGGAGCACGTGATACAAGAAGAAAATCTTATGTGAAATTAGGATGACGTCATAGAGAACGCAGAACAAAATTCTTTCATAACAAACTCAAATGAAGTTTCTAGTGACACCGTTTAAAAAATGTTACTAATTTAAGACAATTTATTGAATTCTTTCCATTAAACTTAATCTTTTGAAATGCAACGTGTAACGGAAACACCATATCTATACAAAAGGGCTGAAGACAACATCTGGTATGGAGTCTCTATGCACAGTTTCAGTACAAAATAACTGACTCAAAGAATTGACACCACATTATTGGTTTCATATATTTCTTGAATACCAATCATAACAAACGTGTCACAGCACTATGAGGGTCAATAACTTTCCACATCACTTGCCAATCACACGATAATTCTTTTCGTTCTTCTTAATATGAAAAATTCGGTCTCTGGTATCAGTGTATTGGAATTTGTAATAAGTTCTACACACGTAGACTTAGGATTACAAAACCCTTGCCATATCGTTTGTTATCATCCAAAGAAGCCATGCACTTGGTATGTATATACCCTTTAAATTACACGTTGTATACATTTAATTTTGAAATTTTACTCCACTGTGAAAACACCTTTACCCTGCAGTTGCATTGATGACGTCACTATTTTCTTAACGTGAACCAACTATAGTTGTCAAGTCCTTCTTTAACCCTTTGACCTATTTTATCACAGTAAGCTAGTGATGAGGTTAAACTTGGGTATTACTAAATATCGATACAATTATAATCCGTAATATTTATTGATTTTCCATACGTAAAGGCGCTATAAATATTTATTTAATAAATAAAAGTTACCATAGTTTTCAATTGTAATTTAATAAAGGAACTATCACTTGAAATAACAATCACATATAAAAACTAAAATTACAAAATTTTCGTTCATAGCACATCCCTACTGTCGCTTAAAAGCGACAATGGCGGACTACTCCGAAGAAAATTTTAATTTTTTAGGGTCGTTTTTCTAGAAGTCTAAGAAAAATTACTCTAGTAACAAGAGGTAAATAAACAATGTTAATTTGCAAAGCGTACTTTTATTGTTTATCTCAGCAATCAATTTCAATCGAAAACAACAGGTTGGTCTTTGGTTTCAAGTTCTTGTTCTCCACGACAGCTTCGTATTATGTTTTGGACTTTAGCATACACTAACGTCCTTTCGTCCGGCTTAAACTTTTCTAATTCAAATGCCACTAAACTAGCGAAATATTCATTTCTGACGTCTAGAGGCCGTTCACAGAAGAATCGCGGTGGCGGGAGCCTGTCAAAATTTACCTCGAATTGGTTTTCGGAAATTTTTCTGTATTTGATGAAACATTCTTCACACTGAACAGCTTTTTCCGCAGTTCTACTTAAAATTTTCTTTTCTTCAATTTTTCTTTTTTTCGGTAAATTTAACAGTAAACTTGGCGATAATTATTGCAAATCTTCTATACATTCCTCGTCTTTTTCGCGTGGAGACAAGGGCTGCGAATTTTCAAGCCAAGTCATACTTTATAACCACTTTTACAACTACAACCATTACAACTTAATTTTGTTTAAAGCTGTAGCAAACCGTAACTATTCGGTACTGAGTAACGGGTGCGCCATCAAGTACCGAGTAACGAAACGTTACTCACGAATGCAATTCGTTACTCGCATGTTTCGTTACAACTGTTTCAGATCGCGCAAGTACCGTTGAATGCGGTTTACATCTTTGTTTGTATGTATGTAACCCATCTGCTCACCCCGTAAAGCCCGAGCCTATAAAGGAAGTGAATCGGGCTGATGACGGCTTCTTGACGGTGCAGAGGAAGAAGCGCCGTCAGATTAGCTATAAAAACCAATGCAGCAAGGCTTCTACGGAGCCCAACGAGAAACTGCGTGCCGCGAAGCCGAATACTCCGGTGTACATTTCCCGTCTTCACTACAGCACTGACGTGGAAGACATCGTTACGTACGTGCGCCAAAGGCTGAAATACGCGCCGAGAGTGCAGCTGCTGGAGTCGCATCGCAATGTCAACTTCAAGGCATTTGTGGTGCGCATACCAACATGTTTCCTGCCTCAGGTGATGGAAGAAAGCTTTTGGTCGCCGGATGTGATATTTCGCTGGTTTCGCGGACAAGTGCCACCGGAACGCACAAAGACCTAGTGCAATTTAGTGATACTAACATAGTAATAAGTTTTATTTACTAACACTACTGTTATTATAATTATTATGTATACTTTAGGATAAGATATATACATATCTATGGGTCTTTGTAACCTGAAAATAAATGCTAAAATTAAAAATTTAATTAATTGATAAGTAGCTCATGTACCTGCATCATGCACGCTTAAATTGTTTAAAACGGTCTACATGCATGCAAGTATTTCATTTTGTATTTTCTAGGTTAAAATTTAGGAAACAAAACTAAAAGTTGAACGAAAAAAATTATAAGGATATTTTTTGGTTCAACTTTTGATAATTTATCCTAAAAGTGACTACCTACTGATTTCATACTATATTGAAACCAATAAATCTAGTAAAATTTATTTTTATAAAAATACCCGTTCATCTTTTGGTTTTTATTTTATTAAATAAACTTAGATGTTTTTAAACAATACACAGATCATTTTCATCCACTGGGTAAATGGTAATGATTATTAAATATTCTATGTACTTTTTACCATTATTGAAGAGAGTTTTATGCGCTAAATATGTTAAATTTTATAAATATATGACTACGTTTTAGTCACTTAGTTAATCAAGACTTTACTTGGCAAAGAAAAAAATGATTGTGTCAAAAATTCTTGTTTTAACTTAACGATTAGCTTAAATCTGCGGAGTACTCACCTTAAGTAGGTTTCCATACAATGATGGTTTTTGGTGCGAACCACACACAAAATTATTAAACGCAAGCGCGCCTGCCGACGTTTTTATGGAGGCGGGCGGTGAAAATGTTCCTATACGCGAGAAAACAATTCTACTCATAAAAGTCAATCAATATTGTTACAATTCTAATTTTATTTAAAATTGTTCATCTTCATTTAATTATTTCATTTCATTTATATTTTATTTAAATTGTTTTTATTTTGCAAATTGTTCAGAATTATAACAAATTAGTATTTGTAATGATTGCAGTCATAGCATCACGTAGCTTAGTAAATGAATATCGACTATAACCTCATCACTAGTATCGCTTTAAAGCGACTATGGCGTCTGGTGGGCCTATATTTTTACGAGTTTACAGATGGTCTTGGAAAAAAATAAATTTCAGGATTATACGCCAAAGAACAAGCTTTTATTTTATTTACTTTAATTTAATGAAGTATGGGGATGATATTAAAAAAAAAACTGTTAAAATAATCATTGACTTTATTTCCTGTAAATAAGAGTTCAAATTGGTGTCGCCTACAGGCGTCGTTGGCGGTCTGGACACTTTTTTTTTGTTGACGCCTGTAGGCGTCATTGGCGGTCAAAGGGTTAATTCTGTTATGGTGTACAATAAAGAGTATATCTACATTATGTTAACTAATGCTACTATTGCGGGTTAACGGGAACAGAGGGCGTTCCTCTGTTTCCGTTAACCCGCAATAGTATTGCATCCATACATGCTAAAAAAAAATATTACCATTCGAAAATAAAATGTTTTTTTTTTTATATTAAAATATTCACTAAAAATTTTAAATTGATACGTAAAAGAAACACTCTGTACACGCGTACTTGAAGAACGGCAACGTCGCAATTTATTTATAAATGACGGGCCGCGTGTATGGCGATCTAATTGATGTGTTTATACTATTGCGAGTTAAAGGGAACGCCTTCTGTTAGTTAACACACTGTATATACCTATCGCGTTATCCAGCTACTGTGTCCTGGAGGTCAGATAGGCAGCCGTATCGTGTAAAACACTAGTATCCATCCGCATCCGGTAAGACTGGAAACTAACCCCGACATAGTTGGCAAAAGGTGATCATGATTGTGTAGATTGATAGAATAATCTTTATTGCACACCAATAATTTAAACACACCTATACCAACTGGACGCGCTTGAGTCTATTGAGAAACGAGCCAAGAGACTCATTAGCAACGATGCACTGGTGCAGTCAAAGCTCCAAAGCCTTGAACATCGTCGACGAGTTGCAAGTCTATCGGTTTTCTATCGGTTACATTTCGTTAAGTGTGCGATGGAATTACACAATCTAATTCCGCCAAGCCCGTTCCATCATCGGATTATAAGACAAACGGCGATGCGCCATCGTTACATGGTGGGCATTCCACCCATACGCACAAAATGTTTCGGGAATACTAGGCTAAGGAGTGGAATTCCCTGCCGGAGTCTGTGTTTCCTGATAGTTATAATCTGGAAGTTTTTAAGTCAAGAGTAAATAGGTTACTTCTAGGCAAGCGTGCTTCATCTTCGACCACATCATCGCTTAACATCAGGTGAGATTATGATCAAATGCAAACCTATCAAATGTAAAAGAAAGAAATAAAGAAAGATTTCTGTCACAAAATACTACCGTGTGTTAAGCTTAAGTCACATAATTAATTATTCTGTGCCAAGTCTAGTAACAGTTACACCTTAACCAAATTCCAAAGCAATAAGGAAATTTTACTTTTATAGTAAATGTTAAGATATCAGGGAAATAAATACCTAAATGTTATTTATTTATGTAAATAAGTTTTGGGAATACTTTCATTGTGCGTATGGATAATGAGTGGAATTCCCTGTCGAAGTCTGTGTTTCCCGATAGGTATAACCTAGGGGTCTTTAAGTCAAGAGTGAATAGGTTTCTTTTAGGTAAGCGTGCTCCATCTTCGACCACATCATCACTTACCATTAGGTGAGATGGTGGTCAAACGCGAACCTATTATCAATAAACAAAAAAAAAAACAAAAAAAACCTGATTCACAATATTGTTATTGTAGGTGGGCGTGGTATGAAACGTAATACTAGTCTTAGCGCTTATAAAGAAGAATTATGGACATTTTATAGCTCACAACAAACAAAGAAAAAACCTGAATCTGAAAGCAGACCTCACTCCTAGACCGTAATCATAAAAATTAAGTAAATCCTCCGTTCCTCCTCATAAAAAACCTCATAAATATTTATCCATTGTTTCAACTTCTACATTATTAATCCGAGCCCTTAATGCAAAGTGCTTGAGATGTTCCAAATCATAAAACAAAACACCGCGAGATTTTATCCGTAAAAGTGGTTACAATTCAATTAAAATTTTACTCTCATCACGCTAAACCTTTACCTTTCTTTTTCAGTTTAGCTCGAGACGCTGCGCCACTAAATATTTTCCTGTTATATTAAAGAGCTTTGTTATAAAGAGGATTTTTCTAGAAGCAGTCTCAAGTGTCGGGAACCTCGTGCACGTTTAAGCCCTAACGCTGAAAAAATAAACGCACATTTCGCTGAGTTTTTCTATTTCCCTTTTTTTAACCTTGGTTATCTTTTTTATTAAAAGCGTTAATGAGATAGGGGCATTGATAACATAAGATGGCGTGCAGACCTTGAATAATATGAATATCTATCCCATACATGCCAGTACAAGGAAAGCAGTAGTCGGAGAAGGTTGTCAGATCATCGTCATCTTCCTACCCTTATCCGATTTAGTTGGGGTCGGTGGGAAAATTATCAAAAACTTCTCCCACTATAGGCGGAACGGAAGAAAGTGTCAGACTTCTACTGACTAAAAACTCACCTTGTTCCAGAGCAGTGGTATCTTGTTAGAACCATCCCGCAACACTTCCATTCTCACGTCGTAAGACGTCATGGTACCATTCACTGCTTTTTCTTTCATATCATTCTCACTCTTTTCTTCGGCCTTTCTCTATCTCTCTACCCATCAACATTCAAACCCATCACTCTCTTAGTCACTTGCGAGTCATTCCTCCGACAAAACTGAACACAATTCTGGTGTGCAAAGAGCATTTCTGTCTTTCATCGGAATCATGAATATATTTTAAGCTATATGATGCATCAAGCCCGTGATTAAATGAAAATAATTTCCATTAACTGCACTATTTGAAGAGTAATTTATTTGTAACTGGTTATTTTTTTCTTAGAGCAGGTTGTGATAGATTTCAGTTAAATACATTCAATATTGAATCCAACACGTATATTTAAATTCTTACGTGTAGGACTTATTATAAACGTTTAAAATATAATATTTATTTTTAGTTTACATTGATATCGTTGCATGGTGGACATCCCACCTATACGCACTAAACGTTTTAGGAAAACTTTCATTGTGCGTACGGCTTTCCCTGCCGGAGTCTGTGTTTCCCGATAGCTATAATCTAGGGGTCTTTAAGTCAAGAGTGAATAGGTTACTTTTAGGTAAGCGTGCTCTATCCTCGACCACATCATCACTTACCATTAGGGGAGATGGTGGTCAAACGCGAACCTGATAATAATCAATAAAAAAAGATTAATTTATAAATGAATATTTAAATCCAAAAGAGACAAGGCTGCATTGATTCACGATCTATTCAATTAACAAATAGCTATATCGAATATAATAAAAAATTACATGTCTTTTTCCTTAGTAGATATGGTTGAAAATGGCATCCATCACGATGTTTCTCTGAAAATTATTCTACCTTTGTCATTGCTTTAGGCTATTAGGATGCAAACAACAAAATAAAACAAACGCATAAGTTTTCGGATTTATTTTATTAAAATTTTTAGTCTGTATTCCGGTGAGTACTTTATAATGAAGTCTTTGTACAGACTTTATTGATATCTATAAATACACTTACGTTTTTATAACCACAAAATTAGTGCGTACGGAGGAGGAATGTCTTTGTAATTTGTTAAAAAAAAACATAGTTACACAAATACAACTCATCGTCATTCAAGATGTTTAACTCTGACAAAACTCACTATGTCTGGCTTGTGAATTTTGTCACATTATGTTTTTCATTTTATTATTTCACTTTAAATTAATTAAACTATATAAATTAACAGGATCAGTCGTGGTTGGAAATTTTAAATGAAAAGGATGTTTTACAACCTGTTATACCGTTTCCTAAGTTTATTTACATATTTACAAACACTATTGGTCCATCTATGTTGAAAACATATAATGTCGCGTTTACTGAAGAAACAGATGACTGCTGTTATGGATAAAACTATGTTAAAACCATTGCCTATGATGTGCGTGTCTCCAAAATACATTAGGACATTAAAAAATATATTTTATAAAGTTTCAAAAAGTAATCTACTTGTCAATCACCATGTTTCTCCAGCAAAACATGTTTTTCTATTAAAAACTAAAATCGCTTAAAAACAGACTTTTTCGAAGAACCATTATTGCTTCTAACTTCGATAAAACGTTCGGCGAAGATTACATTGGTGTCTTTATTCTTCAAATATCTAGTTTTTAATTTCAACATTAAATCCAAGTTCGATCGGCTGTTAGAATTTTATAAAAAATATCTTAAAAGAAAATGGCCAAAATTACATTACTCGAAATGTTCAAAGGAAAATTACATTTGAAATCAAGAGGGCCTTAAAAGGGTCCTCTGTTCTCTCTTAGATTTATACGCTTGAACTATTAATAAAATACACAGATTCACATTAAGAGCCCGGGTTATGAGAGAATCGAAATCTATTTTTCAATCGTACGGCTCTATTCAAGACCTTAGTATCGCATTTTATCATCTTAATAGGTAGTATTTATGCAAATAGCTGCGCTTAAGTACAATAAAACCTCATCTCTAACGGGCGGAATATAAGCTTATTACGTCGTCAGATATTCCAGAACATAAACCTTTCGCAAACAACGCTTAAGAAACAAAGTAATTTCTTTCATCGCGCTGAAACACTGGAACTTATTCTACATTCATAGAATTTTAACAGCCGAACGAGAACAACGACGAATTAATCTTTAATATTTTATTTATTTAAATTTCACTATTTTTGAGATTATCATAATGTAATTAGGATGGATATGCGGCCGAGCTGCTGAACTATTTACAGTTATTTCGCTATTTACAACCATTACTATCGATAAATCGTCTTATAACACGCTATTATACACTCCAACGTCTTAGATATGATAATCACGAACGTCACTTATTCGAATACGTCACTGAGTTTGACAAAAGTCACTGTGTCTGACAAAAGTCACTAAGTCTGACAAAAGTCACTGAGTCTGACAAAAGTCACTGAGTTTGACAAAAGTCACTGTTTTTGGAAGAGGAGTTTTGAAACCTTCAAAGTTCAAGGGGCACAGCAGTCTACATGTAGTCTGTGACACACTTGAGAAGGTCGGGCTCGAGTCACACGATGTCATCGTGCAGCTCGCGGCTGGAGGCGCGCGGCAGTCACGCCCGCTGACGTCACACTCGCAATTCCTCCATAGTCACATTCGACTTTGCGTTCAATTGCGTATTTTTCTTCGTCAGCGAACTCGTATTTATCATTTGCATCTGATGCGCTGACAACAACGGCTGGTTCTCCTGAAGCTGACCGCTCGCTAAAGTATTTATATTAGTCTTACCGAGTTTTGGCGGTGGTGGAGCTCTCGGTAATGTCGCCATACCGGCAACGTTATTACTCGGTAAGTCAGCAAACTCTGGTGGTGGCAACTGATGATGAGAATGGTGATGGTGACTTAAAATTGTTGCGGGATCGTTTTTCAGACTGGTTTGGTAAGTCAACGCTCCTTCTAGGTCACCACAGATGTTGTTCGGCATCTGGCCATTTTCTACTCTTTTTTTTAAATGAGCGCCGTTTGTGTGCCCGTCTTGGCCGTTCATTCTCGTTTTGTCTCGTTGGTAGTAGACTCCAGCGAATATTAGGACGTTAAGTATGAGAAGTGAGCATCCAATAGCGATGGTTACACTAAGTGCTGTAGAATATGCTGCGAATCCATCTTCAGGCGGAGTGGCAGTAGTTGCGTCAGTTTTATGCACTTCAGTTCCTGTAGTGCTCTGTGTGGGCGGATTAATGCCGATTATATTGAAGTTCAAAGGAGAAGTAATGTTCAGGATACCCAAGACTGGAATCTTGGTTGCTAATCCAGTGTCTGTGATGACCATGTCTGTAGTCTTTTTAAACGGTGGGCTGAATGTTTTGAGGGTCGGTTGGAGAGCCGAGTCTTCGTGCTCAAGCTGGTGATGTGATGGAGGAACGTCTTCGCCTCCGGGTCGGTGAAGGTCTGGCACCAAGTTCAGCCAGAACGATAGTCTGTTGACAAAAAGAAAATTTACTTACAACGTAAATGGTCTAATTATTTAAATGAGTTTTATGAACCGCTGCTGCAAGCTTTCTACGTCATTGTTGAGCTTCTATTCACAACCCAACCTTGTTATTTAGGTTAAGCACTGACATAGGTTTAAGGAATTTTGTTATTAACCAATTGAGTCTTGTTACTTGAACATAAATAAATGAATAAAGACCTGAAGGTCGATTTTAATAATATAGTCTAATAATGTTCACTTGTATAAAAACAGTGACTGGTATAACAAAAGGAAAAACTTAGTATAAAATTTTAATAATATCAGTTTCTCAAAGATATCAAAATACGACTCGCGTTCTTGGAAAAAAATATTACAGAAAAGTCCTTTGAAATACATTCCTAGAAAATTGTCGTTCGTCACAGACATACCTGTGAGCTCTGTAGTGGTTCTTCAATTTAGCTTTGGTGTCGATGTTTAAGTACTTTTTGTGCACCGCTTCGTATGCCGTCCATTCTATGTTCTTCATCCTGACTCGCTCCTGTCGACCTGCCCTGATTGGGTCACTTTCTTGTGCTTCGTTAGGGTTCCTAGACAAATAATTTTATCGTCATTAAAAGTTAATAGTTTGCAGCGTCAATAGCGTACAGAGGTTGTGGGTTCGAACCCCACCCGTGATACTAGTAATCCCAATCCGGACATAAGCATATTTAGCTTAGTTGAAGGTGCTAACAATATTGCTAGTGTAGCGAGTGGACTGTATTTAATTGAAATTACGAACTGGTAGTTACATACGATGGCTTTATTTATATTATTTACATATTTTAGGTAATACAAATTGTAGGGGGTAAACTTAGGAAGAGAATTTCAGTCGACTGCCGACTGCCGTCGCATTGCCAGGGTCCGGGTCTTTTATATGCACTGAACCGCGGGAGGCGCGAATCAGCCATATTTTGCTATCGACCAATAGCAACGCGTGAAGCGACTGACCATATAAGGTAAAGTGACGGCGGGTTCCGTCGCCGTTCCGTTCTACTTCGTCGTTAACTTATATGGGTACGTAGTAACAACAGCAGGCGGAGCTATACAACGTTGTTGTCGTGCACAACTAGTAAACTTTTTTTTTACAGAGGTGATCATAGCTTCATAGGTCAATCAGGTTAATCTATTACTCAGTTGCATCTACATAGTTAGACTTGGAGCCAAGATAATTGGGAAATGATTTATTATGATGATAACGAGACGATGTCTTGATGATTAAGTAATTGCATAACTACTCCACTCTAACGCTATTGTGGAACTGTAACCTGTGCACCGTATGCAGAAGAAGTAATTAAGGTTTCCGTTTATGCCAAAAGGCAATGGCAGCTGTAATTTTCCCAGTATGGAAGTGCCACTCAAAATGCTAAATGTTTACCTCCTCAAGCTGTTCGGGCAATATTCACGTTTATCGCAACCGGTTATTGCACTAATTAAGTTTTCATTGTTCATTGTGCAAGTACTTGACATTTTATCGCTCTATTCGCTTTGTTCAGATTCTAATAAAATTATACTTTATTTTTCAACGTTTTAATTAAATCGTCCGTGATGAATTTGACGCCATAAAATCTTTAGACGATTCTAAAATTGATATTAGCAGTAAACTAGATTTTTTTCATTAAGTCTCGAAACTTTGATAAAGATTTGACATAATGAAGGCTTATGAATTGAAAAGATTATTCACACATTGTTTTATCTCCTCAATGTAATACATACTTTAATTCTAGAGTTCTTTGAATAAAAATGTAATTGGAATTGTTTTTTGTCGAGCCGGGAATGGGGTCGATGTTCCTTCAAAGAGCTTTTACTTAAAGTTTGTCCCAGTGACTTTGCAACAAAATTGAGGACGATGAAACCTTGTTTTAGAAAAAAAATGTACTATCATGAGTAACTTTAGGACTAAATGATATTTTCACAAATGACAATACAGAATTGGTGAAAACTCTTGATTTTTCGGAGAGAAAGTCATCAAAAGATTCGTCCCGCTCTCGGTAGAGCAGTAGAAGTGTCAGAAATCTACTGACTAAAAACCCACACTGTTTCTTCAGTTTCCTTTGCATTGTGGGGCCGGTATATCTCCTTAGAACATTCCCGCAATCGCGGTAGGATTGATGAAAACATTTTATGCGCAAACCGGCATTGCTTGCTATATAGAATACCTTTCCTACGCAATATGATGGATGGATAGTAAGATTACTAGCTATTTCAATGATTTATGATCAGAATGACCTATGTTCTACAAACTTACAAAATGTTTTGGGAATACTTTCATTGTGAATGCACCTAAGGAGTGAGATTCCCTGCTGTGTTTCAAATTAAACTTCAAATTCTTTATTGCGAACTGAGTGTACAATATATTTTGAAGATGTTAACAATACACACACAACATACTACTACATAATAACTTAACATCAAGTGAAATGGTGGTCAAACGCGAGCCTATTATCAATAAATAAAAAACTTTAGGTACTTACCCAGTCTTCGCGAAGTTTCCCCAGTACAGCATGACAGATTCTGATAGGGCCACCTCAGCTTTGGTGTAGTTCCTCGCAAAGTGGGCCAGTCCGCCCACCAGTGGGGCCCCAAACACGTACGGTAACTCTTCACCGTGAATGCAACCTTGGCGCTGTAGAAATAAGGTTGGTTTAGTTGATAGATAGATATATTCTTTATTGTACACCATAACAGCAAAACAAAATTAAGGACTTAACAATTAAAAAGGGTGATACAATGGGCGGTCTTATCGCTAAAAGCTATCTTTTACGGACAACCTTTGGATGGATTTGACACAGAAGGAGAAAATAAACACGCAGGTAGTCCACGGTGTACTATCTATATAAAATACAAAACAATAAATAACGTTCTCAAAACATATATGTATATACTTATAAATATTTAAAATAGAAAGAAACAAAGACATAAATAATAACAATTTAAGGAGAAAGATAAAGATTCTTTACTAAGTTATATTACATCCACACATACTTAATATCCAAAAACTTTTTTGCAAGAAATAAAACCGACTTCCATATCAAAACACTACGAAGCCAAACATAATTTTGATTTCGGTAGTCGGTGTTATTCGTTTTGTATTTTCTTTTTTTTTCACACCGCCTTCCGAAATAAAATTATTTTTGGCTTTGTAGTGTTTTGATATGGAAGTCGGTTTTATTTTATTGCAAAAAAGTTTTTATTTTCGTGCTTTTTAGTGGGTCAGTGAATTTTCCAAATCGGTTCTTAAATGACGGAGTTATGCGCGAACAAAAAACGAGTAGAGTAAACGAAAAGATCATCAACGTAAATATTTTTTTAGACATTTGTTGATTTTTCAGAAACGGCTTGTCTGATTTCGATAAAAATTTCATGGGACCATTTGGGAAGTATACCCTTTCTAACAAGATAAGAAGTTTTCAAATCGGTTGGCAAGCGACGGAGTTATGCGCGGACAAACATAAAAAAATTGGCCACGTGCGAGTCGGACTCGCCCATGAAGGGTTCCGTAGTAACTATAATAAATATAACATACTTAATATATTTATTTGGAAAAAAAAACCTTACAAATTTCTTAAAACTAGCTTATTTACAATTTTTACAACTACGCCAAATAACTTTTTTTTTTTTTTTTTTTTTTTGGTAGGGCCACTTGTAGATCAGCACACTAAGGCTGTGAGTCTACTTAACCGGACTTTCCTGTGGTGACCTCTAATAAATTAAAGGCCCCCAGCCAGGGCTTACAAACTAAAATATACTTAAAAACTAATGACCGCACGCTAAGGGCACTCCCTGTGGAGTACGGGCCTCGGCATAGCGGGGTCATTTTGGGAGGGCAGCAAAGGGACAGGCTGGGTCATATTATTTTCGGGAGTATTTATTGCTACTGGCTCAGCATCGCGGGCTGGCTCGTTTGGCAAAGGTCGGGGAGGATTTTCATTACAAGTACGCGGACTTCGCGATGGGCCTCGTCGGCGAGGCCGGAATAAGGAACGCGTTCTGTATTTGTGTTTTCTAAGAGTGCTGGTTTCCCTACTGCTCTCTTGTCGGATGGTGGTGGGGTCGTCAGGCTCGTCTAGGATGATACGCGGGCGACGAACACGAGAAATCTTGGAGGGTCTGTATCGGGCGGCCGATACGATCAGGGGGTTAGTGTGGGTCCCAGCAGAGGTGAAGTAACGCACTGACATGCGTTTCAACACTTGCTTTATGGTCGGGAGTTTGAGGTCTACGTGGAGATCCTCGTTCCTACAGAACCAGGGCGCGCCCGTGGCCTTTCGGAGAAAACGGTTCTGAACGACTTGCATCCTATGGATCTGATTGGGACTGGCATGAGCAAACACCGGACAGGCATACGTCATGATAGGACGTATGCATGTCGTGTATATTCGGATTTTACATTTAAGGGAGAGCTTGCTGTGTTTATTCAGCAGGGCGTGGAGCCTACCGAGAGCGAAAGCGGCTCGCGAGCGAACCGACTTTATGTGCTCACTGAAGTTGAGAAACTGGTCGAGGATCACACCTAAGTATTTGGCTCGCTTCTCCCAAGGGATTGGCTTGCCGAACATAGTGATCGGGCGTGGGGGGGTGAATTGTTTATGCTGGCGAGCCCTGCGAAACAGGACTGCTTGACTTTTGTCGGGATTTACCTCAATCCTCCATTTCCTAAACCAATCGCCTAGTGCGTTGGCTGAGGTCTGGAGGGTATGAGCGATGCTAACGGGATTATGTCCCGAGTAGTAGATGGCCGTGTCGTCGGCAAACAGGGATAACTCTACTGGGGGCTTTTTGGGGATATCGCTAGTGAATAGCGTGAAGAGTGGGGGGGAGAGCACGGCGCCCTGAGGGACGCCGGCTCTGATAGGGCGGGGAGTGGAAAGCGCTCCTTCGATACGGTATCTGAAGGAGCGGTTCGACAGGAAGTCTCGAATGATGAGCACGAGACGGTCCGGCACACCTAGTTGGTAAAGCTTATAAATTAAGCCATTGTGCCAGACTTTGTCGAAAGCCTTTGCTATATCAAAGAATAGGGCCCCCGTCACCAGACCGCGTTGAAAACGGCCGCTAATGTGCTCTACGATGCGGTGGGCTTGGTGGACACTGGAATGATGGGCTCTAAAGCCAAACTGTTCGTTAGGGATTAGGCTCTTGGCCTCGACAAAGTCCTTGAGCCGATTAAGAATAATCCGCTCGTAGACCTTGCCGAGGGCGCTGAGCAGACTAATGGGTCTATAGCTAGTCGGGAGGTTCTTGGGCTTTTTGGGTTTTGGGATACCTATCACTATAGCCTCTTTCCAAGCTTGTGGAAACAAGTTGTTGGACAAGGCGCCATTGAAGATGGCAGCCAGTAGGACTATGATCGTACGTGGGAGGAGTTTAAGTGCCTTAGTGGTCAGTCTGTCAGTCCCGGGAGCTTTCCTAGGTTTGAGTTTCTTGATGATCTCCTCCACCTCGTCTTCCGTGACGGGGGGGAGGGGAGCATCAGGGTCCTCGACAGGGGGTAGGGCAGATCTAAGTTCGACCTCAGCATCCACGTGGGCAAGGTGGGCTGGGTCGACTGGTTGGGAGCTGGGAGAGCACTGTGCCTCCAGGCTGTCGGCTAGGCATTCGGCTTTGTCTTCGTCGTCGAAGGCAATGCTTTTGTCCGGGCGGATAAGGGGAGGCATTGAGGCAACCTCAGTGGCGCGCATATTCCGCTGAAGTTGCCAGAAGGCATGGTGGGTGGGTTCCAGTTCGCTCAGGGTCTTGTCCCAGCCGGCTTCACGCCACTCTCTGATGCTGTTACTTACTTTGCGCTGTAAGTACCGCATGAAAGTTTTGTTATTCTGGCAGGGGAAAGCTCTGTAGGCACGGACTGCTGCGTTCTTCTCAGTCAGCAGGGCCCGTACATCGTCCGGGAGTTTCCGGCGCCAGTGTTCTGACACCGGAATCTCCTTTGAACAGTCGTTCAAGACAGATTGCACGTGCTCCGTGAGTGAGTCGATCGCAGCCGTCGTGTCGGCGGCGGACTGGATGTGGTCGGGGATCTTGTCCAGGTGAGGAGACGTGTTGGATTTCAGCAATTCGCCTACTTTCCTCCAGTCAGTGATCACCTGTGTGGGAGGGGGGCGGTTAGGGTCATAGGGACCCGATCTCGGAGTTAACTCCAAGATCACCGGTCTATGGTCAGAGTCAAGTTCGTCTACCGTCTCTAAAGAGTGCAAACGTAAGTTCACATTCTTCAGGAGGGCAATGTCGAGTACGTCGGGCAAGTGGGATGGCTCGAACGGATAATGAGTAGGCCGCATAGGACCTATGATATCTATGTGGAGAGGTGTGCAAAGGTCGTATAGTACCTTCCCACGGGGGTTGGTAATACGACTACACCATGCGGGATGTTTGGCATTGAGATCCCCCGCTATAAGGACGGAGTCACTCATGTCAAGAAGGGCTGTAAGGTCGCTTCGTAGTGAGGCGTTTATCGAAGAATTTGAATCTACGTCGCTGTGCGGTGGGAGATACGCGGATACTATTGTGATAGAGGGATGGCCCGTCATGCCTAGCCGGCAAACGGATACCTCTAAGTGGGCAAGGGGCGGCGGATCCATAGGGATGCAGTGCAGGGAGTTCCTATAATATATTAGAGTGCCACCTCTGTGGCATCTAGTCCTATCGTTCCTAACTAGCCGGTAGTTGGCTACCTTGGGATCCCTAAGGTGGGGTTTGAGGAAGGTCTCTTGGACCAGAAGGATGTCGAGACTATGATCGCGAAGGAAAGTCGCGATCTCGTCCCGTTGATTAGTGATGCCATTGGCATTGAAGTAACCTAGCTTTAGGGATCGGGGCTTTAATCTCTTACTAGCCGTGTTATACATTATGGCTGTTTAAAAAGGTTGTCAAAATGGCTTTTTACATCAGGATACTGATAGTATACCTGAATCAGGGATTCAATGCTTTTGCAGGCCACGACCTCCGTTGCCATTTGGATGGCGCGGGGGGACTTGAAGAATTTAAATGTATTCGCTAGGATGAGGAACGGATCGAGTTCCGGCTCATCCGAGCGAGGGAGTGACTGGGGAGGAGGTGGGGGCTGAGGAGCCACAACAACCGGAGCGGAGGGCATGATGGGTTGATCCATCAGCCCAGGGACTTTCGGCCTTAGTGCCGGGAAGTTTTGGGCGTGATTCGCCGCCGTCCAAGGAGTTGGACGCTGGGGACTGAGGGTCTGGGGGAGCTCAGACGAGAGTGTAGGACACTCTCGTCCCTGGCGTGCGCTAGCGCGCGTTGCCAGTTTAGGGGCGGAGGTTTTCGGGGCTTTCGGACAGCCTCGGTAGTTGGCGGGGTGGCCAGATTGCCCGCACAGCACGCAGCTGGGCGGGTCTGGGCATTGGGACCTGTCTTTTGGGCGACTGCACTCGGCGGTACCGTGATCGCCCAGGCACTTTACGCACCGGGGTTTGCCGAAGCAATTCCGTTGCGCGTGGCCGTATAGCTGGCAACGGTGGCATTGGCCTACCGTGCCACTTTTGTGTGGCTTCTCAATGAGAATTCCTGAAAGACTGCATACAGTCTTCAGCGCAAAGATGGGGTGGGGACCTTCGGAGACGGGGTGGCAGATGACGAGGACGTTGTTAGACGCCCTGCCACCTCTGCCGTGCATACGGTGCACCTCAATCACCGGGATGTTCTGTGACTCTAAGTCGCAGACGATCTCAGTGGTGGGGATCTCACTGGGGATCCGGCAGAGGACCACCCGAACGGGCTTGCTCTCGTGGAGCGTATAAGTGTGGTGGGGGATATTTCGAGCCTTGAGTAGCTTCGAAAGCGCGCGGTGGTCGTTAGCTGTCGCTAACCCTACTTTTATGCCATTCTGAACGGCGCGGGCATTCGTGTAGGCGATGCGTTGCTCGCCACACGCTTTGGACACGTTTGTCCAAGCCCCCTTGTCATGGATGAAGATGGGTGGGGGAGGGATGGTCTTGCGCACTGAGGCGCTGACGACTGGGGTTTGGGTAGGGCTGGGCCTAGTGGCCGAGGAAGAGGAGGGCTGGCTCTGCACTAAGCGTGCTGGCTCGGGAGGGGAGAGTTTCTTGGCCTTAGGGGCCTGAGTGGAGGACGAGGCCTGCGACCTCTTCTTCCTCTTTCCCTCGACGAGGATAAACTCGTCGGAGGAAGAGGTTTGGTCGGAGGAGTGCTCGGACTCCGCTCGCTCCGAGCGCTCAGAGTGTATGCTCTCTGCGCGCTCCGAGCGCTCGCCTTCCGAGCCCTCTTTTTCTTGTTCCTCCTCCTCAGAGTCCATTTCGACGTCTGGGGGGGAGGGGGACCTATCTGCGTTGGGCGCGGGGGTGGGACCTAAATCTGGCTGTGGGGAGGGAAACACCGCGGGGGGTAAGGAGTCAATCTCCTCCTCATATTTCCTTTGTAGGGCGGGGTTTTCAAATAGGATCTTTCCTAATATATCGGTTGTTCTATTTAACCGAACCGTTAGGGAATCTACTTTGGACACGAGATCCTCAATCCTGTCCTCCATATTGGAGGCGACAGAGGTGGGCATCCTAATCTCCTAACCCTAACATAAGCGCCTCGAGGAGACACGTCAAACGTGAGCTCCCCGAGCAGACGGTCCCCAAAGAGCCCTGCCCCGGAGTTTCTCCTAACACTTCGCTACTGAGAAGAGAAACCCAGACAAACTCGGTAGCTGTGTTGCCGTCTGATGTGGCCTGAGGGGCCCTATTTGCCTAACCCTCCGGGCGGGAATGACCCGGAGGTGAGTTCGCTCCCTGCGGGGATAGCAGGGAGGTGTGTGCCTAATGGTGTGCCCTAAGCTTGTAATCCGGTCGCCAATCTCAATGTGCGTACCGGGCCCTATTGGGTCTAGTGCGAAGGGGTAGATACACCCAACCGACACTAGGTGTGTATGCTGTGAAGAGAACTCAGTAACTAGGTTTGACTAGGAGATCCCCCAAGGCCAAAACCTAGCACTCGACTCCAATTGACTGCTTCACCCTGAAGGGGATCAGCGGGTGCGTCGGGTCAGCACCCCCTTGGTATTGTTGACACCGTGAGGTTTCCAACCAAGGACCACGAAACTGTGGTTTTACCCTGAAGGGGCCAAACCAAATTGTTTTGACAATCTCTGTTAGAGAAACACGATATCCTTCACCGCCTCGAAAAAGGCGGATCCGGACCAGGCGTCGTAGTCGGCGACTACGAGTGACGTCACGGCGGGCGTGACGAACGGAGCGATGACTCAGGCACGGAACGATCGAGAGCGCGGAGCGGCACGACTGTCGCGGGCGAGCGTCGGAGCAGAATGAATGCCAAATAACTTTGTTTTTCATAGTATTTGTATGAACTACAAAGTAATATTTGCAGTTTTTGAAAATATACTGTATCTCAAAAACTGCTGACTCGATCTCGTTCAAACCAATTTTGGTCGAAAGTTTACATAAAGATCTACAACATATGGTTTTTTAGATTTTTCACTTCATTATTATAGAAGTTAGAGGGGGGACACACATTTTACCACTTTGGAAGCGTATATCTTTTAAACGATTAACTTTATGAAAAAGTCATTTTAGAAACCATAATGTCATTTTTAAAGACCTGTCTATAAATACGACACACGTATAGGTTTCATGAAAAAAAAATAATTTCAGTTTCAGTTCCATGTATGGGGAGCCCCCTTTGTTTTAAATATTTTTTAAATTTTCCTTTAATATCGGAAAGCGGTTCACAGAATACATCTACCTACCAAGTTTTACATGTATAGTCTTAATAGTTTCGGAATAAAATGGCTGTGACATACGGACGGACGGACAGACGGACAGACGGACAGACATAACGAAAATAATTCTAAGAATTTATTCATAAAACTAAATTTTCTTTAATTTTGCGTCTATTGGTTAACTTTTGTGATAATCTCGACTAGGTGCAATTTTATTAGAAGCCATATGATACAAGTAATTTAAAAAAAACATTGATTTTTACCACCGTTGAGTCACCAAGGCAGTTCGTTGTCAGATAGCACGTTTGAAAAGTGACATTAGTAAGATCCCCTTCATTGTACGGGACCTTCATAACCATCGAGTTATATAGTCTTTGTTCATAACACTGTTTCCAATATACAAAATTGTTCCTTAAAACACCTTATTGTCCTCGTTAGTTCATCTATAGCAAACAAGGTAACTCCATACTTCCATAACTGTCCATTTTAGATGAACCTATATCTCAAGCAAACTATTACGAGTTAGGTGTATTTAGTCTAAAGTGTCTTGGTGGTTCTAAAAACCCCGTATAAATTATTGTGTTCCCGTACGGGATCGTAAGCTCTTTAGAGTTAATGCTGTTATTAGCACAAGACGTAGTGTTTAATTATCGATAATGAAGCGATTGCGACGTATGTTGGAACTGTCAAATATTAAAAATTGGCCAAGTGCGAGTCGGACTCGCCCATGAAGGGTTCCGTAGTAACTATAATAAATATAATATACTTAATATATTTATTTGAAAAAAAAAAATAACCTTACAAATTTCTTAAAACTAGCTTATTTACAATTTTTACAACTACGCCAAATAACTTTGTTTTTCATAGTATTTGTATGAATTACAAAGTTATATATACGGTTTTAGAAAATATACTGTATCTCAAAAACTGCTGGCTCGATCTCGTTCAAACCAATTTTGCTTGAAAGTTTATATTAAGATCTACAACATATGGTTTTTTTAGATTTTTCACTTCATTATTATAGAAGTTAGAGGGGGGGGACACACATTTTACCACTTTGGAAGCGTATATCTTTTAAACGATTAACTATATGAAAGTCATTATAGAAACCTTAATGTCATTTTTAAAGACCTGTCTATAAATACCACACACGTATAGGTGTCATGAAAGAAAATATTTTCAGTTTCAGTTCCATGTATGGAGAGCCCCCTTTATTTTAAATATTTTTTAAATTTTCTCTTAAAATCGGAAAGCGGTTCACAGAATACATCTACCTACCAAGTTTTACATGTATAGTTAATAGTTTCGGAATAAAATGGCTGTGACATACGGACGGACGGACAGACGGACAGACGGACAGACATGTCGAAACTATATGGGTTCCATTTTTTGCCATTTGGCTACGGAACCCTAAAAAGGATGATCTATAGATCAAAGTTAATTGCTCAATGTTCGTGCCTTGATCATATTTTCATTATAATAATAATAAACAAACTTAATACAACTTTATTCGGTTTCAATATATTAATATACATACCTATATATTTTAATTTAGTGTCATCATGTTCTCTAGTAAGCTAAACTGTATAATTCCCACAGTTTAAATATTTTTGTTTCAAATATGTACCTGTAAAATGTGTAACCTAAGTTTCTAAATAAAGTTCCTAAGCTGAAATAAATGTTTTTATTCAAGATATTTATCGTTTCTTTTATTTTCCATCACTATAACTTTATCGATATAATTGAGTTCTGTGCGTTACGGGGCAGTACAGTCTCGTATTTCAAGTGTGGTACGGGGTTTCCCAGACCCCGAACAATTTGTTTTCGTTTTATTTTCGTCAAATTTCGCCAAATCTACTGGCGAAAAGACTGTAACATAGCTCATTTCATAATCTGGTAGACTATAAAATAAAATAAAAGTAAACGTAAAATTTCAGTCAGTTATAGATTAAGAAAGCAATAAGGGTGTACGGGGCACTTTTATACCCGTAACGCACAATGTAGTAGCACTTTATGGGGCGCATTATATCTCGTAACGCACTTGAATTCAAGACGGGTTTTGAGCTCCCGCAGTGAACGTGTTAATGTAAACTATTATTAGGACAAACGGGTATTATGTGCTATCGCGAATTTATGCCCAAATTGTGCGGTAAAACTGTCAATTTGGACGATTTAGCGTTTACACCATTCGATTTTACCGTAGTTACATAAATAATTTGTGGGATTAAACAGGATTTATTAACCGACTTCTAAAAAAGGAGGAGGTTCTCAATTCGGATGTTTGTATTTTTTTTTTTTATGTTTGTCCGCGCATAACTCCGTCGCTTGCCAACCGATTTGAAAAATTCTTATATTGTTAGAAAGGGTATACTTTCAAAATGGTCCCATGAAAATTTTATCGAAATCGGACAAGCCGTTTCTGAAAAATCAACAAAAGTCTAAAAAAAATATTTACGTTGATGATCTTTTCGTTTACTCTGCATTGCGTTTTTTGTTCGCGCATAACTCCGTCATTTACGAACCGATTTGGAAAATTCACTGACCCACTAAAAAGCACGAAAATAAAAACCTTTTTTGCAAAAAATAAAACCGACTTCCATATCAAAACACTACAAAGCCAAAAATAATTTTAATTTCGGAAGGCGGTGTGAAAAAAAAGAAAATACAAAACCAATAACACCGACTACCGAAATTAAAATTATTTTTGGCTTTGTAGTGTTTTGATATGGAAGTCGGTTTTATTTTTTGCAAAAAAAGTTTTTTTCTGTATCAATCTGGTCTGGAGTAATCTAATTTGGTAATTTAATGCATATTTGAACAGACCACTTCAGCAGCAATTTCGGTACTAAAACTCAAAGCAATTTTTTTGCGCCAGCCCAGGTAAGCTATGTAGCAATTTTTAAAGATAGATGACCTAAATTGTTCCACGGCACGTACACCTTTTGTGTTCAGGGCCACGAGTTCATTGGTACTAATATTTGCATGGCCTTCTCAAATGTTTGTTCCAATTCCAAATGTTGGACATGTGGTACAAAGTTATTACAAATTTCAATAAAAATCAGTTCACCAAATTATTTACCATCAAAACTTAATCGATTCTTAACTCCAAAAACTCTTGAAGCTAAGTTATGCAAAACTTTCACTAAATGGAATAATTTTATAAATCCAATTTGTGCCCAGTCTCGGCTCGTTAGCTCAAAATGTGAGACGTTCAAGGCCAAGTTAATTGTTCGATGAACTTCTATAAAATAAGTTACGGCGAAACAATTGTGTTCGAAAATTAATTTAACGATTCGTGTTTGCGAAATTCGGAATGGTTTAATGTTTGTTTATTTTGTGATGACCGTTTTAAAAATGTTATGGCTTCTACGGTGAAGGGCGAATTTTATTAGAAAATTATTTTTCGTTACTGATACGGGATGGTATTTTAGCGAACGTTATTAAATCTGGAATTTTACATTTTAATAACTTAAAATCTTTCTAGTATTTTTTAATTTCACTTTATTTTTCAAAGTATTGAAAAGGCACCAAAACTTTAAAAATTTCATTCATTACTGAAACTTAAGTACATTAAATAAACAGTCAATACAAGACATAGGCCTCTCTGTGACAGGGAATGGTCTGTAATGACGGTAATTCACCATGCGGGCGGGATCCCGCTTTCAGGCTGTGTGTCCCGCTGTCCTCAACGAGATCAAAAATGTCCCGCTTTTACAAACAAACCTTTCTGTACCTACTGACTTGTCTACATTAAAATATCACTAAAATCGCGCGGAAGACGGCAGCTTAGACGCGGGGTTGGGAGTCAGGACCAAGCGAGTGTGAGCGACTGACATGCAAGAAATTTACCGAATATTTATTAATCCTAACTCCTTACTATATTATAAATACAAAACTAAATCGTCATGTTTCACGCCTGAACCGTTTAATCGATTTTGCTATAGTAAAGTAGTTGTTTCTCGCGAAATTATTTATAAATAATATTTTTAGAGTAAGCTGGTGTAACAATTAAAAAAATTTTTAGCAAAAAATAGAACCGACTTCCATATCAAAACACTACAAAGGCAAAAATAACTTTAATTTAGGAAGGCGGTGTCAAAAACGAAAATATATACAAAACTAAAGACACCGCCTTCCTAAATTAAAGTTATTTTTGCCTTTGTAGTGTTTTGATATGGAAGTCGGTTCTATTTTTTGCTAAAAATTTTATTTTCACGCTTTTTAGTGGGTCGGTTTGTAATTTATCTAGTTACAAAAGCCATAATGTCAACAACTTATCACCTTTTACAAAATATTGCTTTTCCTGATGCATAGCCGTTAATTTTTGAGGAGTTCTCCTGGTACTTGACCATCAGCTCTACATCACCATATGTATTGTGGCGAGCATAAAGTGTTTAACATCCGTACTCAAGTAATCGAATCGCAATCCATGAAATACTTATTATTTAGGAGTTTCAGTGGCCATCTGTGGTCTTCATCATCAGTTCAACTTCCCCGAATGGTACTTTTCGGAAGTAACTGCTCAAGGTACTATAAGAAATACCCAAAACGCTATAGGTGTGCCTATAATATTTGAAGAGTTCCCTTGATTTCTCCAGGATCCCATCATCAGATCCTGATTTCGTAACAATGGGACCAACTAGAAAGTATACCCATTCAAACGCAAAAAGAATTTTTCAAATCGGTCCAGCCGTCTCCGAGTTATGAGGTAACATACATAAAAAAAAAAAAAAAAAAAAAAAAAAAAGTTCAAGACGAATTGTAAACCTCCTTTTTTTGAAGTCGGTTAAAAATGCCAGTGAGGGTAAGATACCACAATTATTTGAAGTCATATTTTAAACCATAATTTGTATTTTTCTGTTAAATATGGCTTCTTACACCGACTTATTTTTATTTATATACTAAATTCCATAGGCGTCCCACTTTGACACAAAAAAAGAATGGTCACATTAAGCATGATTGAACCTACGAACTGCAAGTTGTCTGTCTTGCCTGTAACCACTGGGACACCAGTGCTATTAATTGGATAACATTATAAATTCAATAGATAGTAATGTGAATCATTAATTAACAACGTTACTAACTTACATAAAATTGTTACTAACATTCAGAATTGTAAGTATTTATTATTATGGATCTTGTGGTCTCAAATAATGAAAGATTTATATAATTAATAACATTGTAAGATTTACATAGTTTAATGACGACTAATTTTTTAATTTACCCATTATGTTTACTGAATATAGAGTATTTATTTATTTATTAATAATAATCACAGAGTGGTCTAAGTGATCAGGTTAATAATTAAGACTAACAACATCTATATCTAAATCTATACATACATATAATAAAACAGTAAAAAAGTGAATTTGTACTATTTAATTTTATACAAAAATAATAATTGAGGTGGGTTAAGAAACGGTAACACGACAAAAAAATAAAAAGTCTGTTTGTCACGCTAATCTCCGGACCCACTGGATGGATTTTAATGAAATTTTGTAAGTAGATAGTTGACATCCTGGAAAAACTTTATATCCCGGAATTCCCACGGGATCGGGATTTACGCGGGAAATTCTCCCACGCGAACGAAGTTGCAGGCAGCAGCCTGCTAGTCACGAATAAATAATCATTTACAAAAAAGCACTCACCTGAGGATAGTCTCCATACTTGGTTTGATAGTCGAACACGTAAAGGTACGAGTTCCTCCGTAGAGCCGAATGCGTGTCGGCTGTCAGAACCATTGGAGCCACGACCTGGGCGTCGCTTAGTGCTTCTAGCGTCTCGTCCCTGGCAACAAAGTGTTGAGATGAGTATATTTCCACTTTAATTATGAAATGAAATGTTTATTTTTGTAAACTGGTTATAAATAACACTTACACGTCTTTTTATTTTGTTTTAAACTAAGCTAGATGAGGCCGGTGTTTCCTATGGACTTTAAAAGAGACGTTGACCTCTGAGTTTGTTTCGGTGTTTCTTCTTAGAGTAGTCATACCTACTCTAAGAAGAAACACCGAAACAAACTCCCTCTGAGTGTACATCCATATTCAACGTCTCTTTTAAAGCCCATACAATTCTTAATTAAAGATAGATAGATAGATATATTCTTTATTGTACACTATAACAGTAAAACAAAATTATGCAATTAACAACTAAAAAGGGTGATACAATGGGCGGTCTTATCGCTAAAAGCAATCATATACAGACAAAGCTTGTAAAAGTCCTTTCAAAGGTTGTCTGGAAGATATCGCTCTCAGCGATAAGACCGCCATTGTAACCATAGCTTAAGCAATTAGGTGTATTTCAATTTTGGTGCACAATATAGTCTATTCTATCTATGATCGAGAGGTTCAAACCCCACCCATTTATTTGCCGTGAACCCGCTCCAGACACTAGCATATTTAGCTTAGTTGGAAGGGTTAACGATTGATAGTAATGTGAATACTGCCCACATTACTAGTTCTCTTCTAGTAGACTTCACCCGCTACTTAATAAAAACCCATTATATCAGGTTGCAGGAATGTTCTAATGGTATCTCATTAGAACATTCCTGCAACCCAGTGCCAGCTACTATACTATACAAGGTGCCAGATAAACGGGAAATAAAGTACAGACGCCAGCACATGAAGCTACCCGAAACTGTCAAACTTTCCCAATCAACCTTGAACCTAATGTCTTTATCAATAAAGTTGAAAATCTATTAAAGAAATTTGACAGATTGTTGTAGCCTGATGTGCTGGCGTCCGTACATTGACCTTTTTATCTAACTCTGCGTAGATACCCGAAAAACAACCAATTAAACATTTTTCATTACTATAAAATGTAAAGGGTCACGATTGATGTCGATTCCAGCCAGATTTGTCTTTAATTCCGTTTTTAGGGTTCCGTAGTCAACAAGGAACCCTTATAGTTTCGCCATGTCCGTCTGTCTGTCTGTCTGTCCGCGGTTTAGCTCAAAAACTATTGGTACTAGAAAGTTGTAATTTGGCATGTGTATACACGTTAATGACGCCAAAAAAAAGCTAAAATAAAATTTTGAAAAAAAAACAATTACTTAGGGTACCTCCCCACATGTAAAGTGGGGTATATATAACGTATATATAACGAAGTTTAAAGGAAAACTATCAGACATAAGTGGGCTTTACAAGTTTACGAGTAATACTCGACCAATTGTATTTGACTCGAAAATTTCGAACAACTCCATAGAAATGTCGATAGATGGTGCTAAGCGTCAGTTGTATCGCTCTAGTTTCATATTGAATACGACACGCACTTGGCTGTTATGAAAACTACGGAACCCTACACTGCGCGTGGCCCGACATGCACTTGACCGGTTTTTGAAATTAAGAACAAATAAATTAGTCAACAAATGTAGAAAGGTCAATGGCCGTTATTCGAAGTTTATGTATCATTTGGTGTATGCGAGGGCAGTATAATATTGCATTCAAGCTTGAACTTCCAGTTGAGGCCGGATTTACTCCTAGTCCTGGAAATATTTATCTGTCTTTGGGTGTAAAAAGAAACTCAGATATACGTCAGCGTAAGTATTATTGCTCTATACTGCCTCATTGGTCTAGTGGTTGGAACCACGACTGCTGAGCAAGAAATCTCAAGTTCGACTCCCGGGTCGGGCAAAAAGTGCTGATGGGATTTTCAACTAGATTTTTTTCAAAATTCGCCCGGATTTGAAAGCTGGCGTTGTTATACTCTCGTTCCTCGGAAAGCAAGTTATACTGTTGGTACTGCGCCCAATCTCTGTCCGGCCGTGTCGGCTTGCCGTCTCATCGGACTATGAGAGAGAGAGAGAGAGAGAGAGAGAGAGAGAAAGAGAGAGAGAGAGTGCCCCTGTACGTGCACATATACTTGTGCACTATAATATTTCCTGCACAGATGTCTAATCTCCACTGACTCCAAAATCAGTCAGGTGGACTTTTTTTTTCTATTGTCACGCAGTATACATAACGTGACCATATTTTTTTCGTGTCAAAGCGGGATGACTACGGTATTTTGTATAAGTAGGTATAAATAAAAATATAAATATAGGTTAAGTCGGTGTAAGTTGCCACATTTAAGAGCTAAATACAAATTATGGTTTAGATGTGACTTTAGATAGGTAACTGTAGTATCTTACCCTCACTGGCATTACACCAAATTACCCTAATAATAAAATTTATAACTAAATAATTTCGCGACAAAAACTTTATTACTACAGCAAAATCAGTTAAACGGTGTCACGAATGTTTCACGAATTTTCGCTTAGGTGTGAATTCTTAAAATAACTGACTGAGTTACTTTTGTATTTATAATATAATAGGGAGTTAGGATTAGTAAGTATTCGGAAAGTTTCTAAATAAATACATACACATTGTTAAATGAAGTGAGTTGATGAGTTGAATGAGGAAGAAATAAATTGCTACAGAAAATACGTGAAACAAGCTAAACTAATCTTCTATGTTCTATCTAAATCTTGTATCGGTTTGCATGATGTACTTGTTCGCTTTATTTATCGTCTATCTCGTTCTCGCATGTCAGTCGTTTGCTCTCGCTTATTCCTGTCTCTCAACTCTGCGTCTACGCTGCCGTCCGCGTGATTTTAGTGATATTTTAATGTAGACAAGCAAGTAAGTAGGTATAACAAGGTTTTTTTTAAAGTGGGGCATTTTTGATCTCGTTGGGGACAGCGGGACAGACAGTTTGAAAGCGGGACAATCCCGCCCAAAGCGGGACGTATGGTCACATTAAGTATACACCTACAGACCTCACCCGTATACACACGTGCAATGAAACAAACATGTTACTGACTCTGTTCACTACTAACGAAGTGGCTCTCGATCTGGTCGGATCGTTAATGTAATATAAAATTTATGCATTACTAGCAACCCGCTCGGCTTCGCACGGATGCAGGAATAATATCCATGTATTATATATCTAAACCTTTCTCTTGAATCAATATCTATTGCTGAAAATTGCATTAAAATCTGTTGCGGATTTTAAAAGATCTAAGCGTATAGACAGCGGGAATGACTTTGTTTTATAATAAGTGTGTAATGATTCTAGATTATTGTCTTTATCACAATGTTGATATAAATATGATTTCAAATGATTTTACAGTTGATTAATTTTGAGTTTATAATGGTTTATAAATAAAACATGATGTATAATCAAAAAGCTTTCATTCTTTTAAGCACTCTTCCTCTTATATGCACACATAAATGAACCTTGAACTCACAGCCTTTAGATAGTCGCCTAAAAATAGTATATTTTCTATAGATTACCTATCTAAATTTAGTCTATATTGTGGATCCTATGGATCTTTTGGAATCCGTAGAATTTACATTACAAGCAATCTTGTTAACCCCTCCAACTAAGCTAAGTATGCTTGTGTCTGAAGTGGGTTCATGGCATTAGTGTAATGGGTGGAGATCGAACCCACGACGTCTCGATCACAAAGCCGAAACCTTAGCCATTAAGGTATTGTCGCTTTTAATATAAATGGGGCAAACACGTCTTTCAAACTATCACTTAAGTCTGTAAGATTCAATCCCATTCTCTCCTAATTGAAACTTAGAGGTAACAATCAGATTCCTAATTCAATAGCTAAACAATTAATTGTAATTACTGGCCGATGTCTTGTTAATTATTCTCAACTGAATTGATACGTGTACTAATTGTTATATATTAATGTATTCTAACTAAGTGTTGCCGACAAAAGTACTTTTGTTTGTTCAGTTTAATACGTCATGAGTTTTTTTTTTATTGAAAATAGGTTCGCGTTTGACCACCATCTCACCTGATGGTAAGTGATGATGTGGTCGAAGATGGATCACGCTTACCTAAAAGTAACCTATTTCTTCCTTCCTTCCTTCCTATTTCACGTCATGAGTTTGATGTTATTATTGTATTTATACAATACTACTTAAATAAAATTGACGTGACTGTCTGAGATATAGATAGAAAATAACTATGTTTTGTAAAGTGCATTACCTACAGTTATTTACAAGATAATAAACACTAAATTTTTCAAAATGTCTGATTGTCTGTCTTTCTGTTCGTCCAGGGTTATCTTTGGAACGGCTGAACCAATTTTATTAGGGCTTTCACTGGGTGATAGAGGACGTTATCACAAATTATGTATATAAAATATGTAATTTGATAAAAAGTACATTTTGGTGATTCACATAATTAGCCATATACGGTTAAAGATGTTTATTTCTCATAAGAATTACAATGGTAAATTCACTTACATGAGAAACTTAAATCTAAACTAACAGTAAGGTTGTTAATGAGCGTAGTACAGAGTCTAAACTTAACTAAATTAACAATAACAAGAATATTTGCAAGACAACCTTCATATGACAAATAATTGTAGCCATTCTTATTCCAATCTGTATATATGCTTATATGAGTATGACCTACCTACTTACTACAAGTCCGAATATTATTAATCTCTCTTGATAATTTTAAACAAGTTCAGTACTGACTTTACTTGTATTCTCAGATTGCTATCAGTGAGATGATGTGAGCTCACCTAATGTTTCAAACTATGCAGCACCGTGGAAACGCGTAAGTTCTTAGTAAGTGGTTTTCATTTCCTTCGCAGAACATGTTGGTTGTATACTATTAAGTTTCTTCTAAACCCAGCTTCCTAACACCCCTAGCTTAAGCTTAGTTTTAAACAGTTTCTAAATACAGTGTAACTTAGCCCAGTTCAACACTCTGCACTTTCAAGATATTATCTCGGTCTGCAATTTTGAAACACAATCTGACTCTGTCTAGAAAGAAAATGGTATCTTGGTCTGCTAGTATAAGTTGTTGCTAGTTTTGTATTTAAAAGTTTTTATTTTCAACCATTTTGTTCTAGAGATTGAGTAGCATCTACACAAGAATGTAATAAAGATACAAAAACTTGCCATCTAAATTATGCAGTACTGGTTTATCAAGATCAGTTTTTAAAGAAAAATTTATAATACTTATGAACTAATCTTACAGCCAATTACAAAACGGATTTGCAATTTATTGTCTTGATAGTAACAAACGTGTGGATGAGTATTAAGGAGTAATAAACGTTAATATTATTATTATAGTTTTAAGGGGTGTGCATGGAGAGTTTTAAATTACTGTGTCAGTTTGTCGGTGTGCATGAACTATATTGGTGTATGGTGAATGCCTGTATTGTACCATCCTTAAACTCATACAGGGTGGCATCGACGCGTAACCACTTACCATAGATTCAGTACATGATTCTGGACCTGCGTTGAAATTTTTCGCAATAAAAAACATTAAATTCACTTTTTTCACTTAAAACAGTAATGTAAATAAAACTCGGAAGGGCTACCTGATCAGCCGTGTTGACATCGCAAATGAACTCTAGTAAAACAGCTGATCAGGTAGCCCTTTCGAGTTTTATTTACATTGCTGTTTTATGTGAAATAAGTGATTTTTTTTTAAATATTATTGGTTTAGATAAAAACAATGATTTTATACAGCTTCCAGTGAAAAAATTTCTAAAAAAAACAGAAAAATTAAGAAAACGTACCATGTACCGAATCTCTGATAAGCGTCTGTGCGTCGATGTCCCTGCCACCCTGTATAAGTATTTTGCTTCTATTTCGATGTAGTAGTTAAATCATCACGAAAAAATGTTTCACATAGAGCGACTGCCTATCTGACCTGGAACAACCCAGTAACTGGGTAATACGATACTCCTTAGCAATACCAGTGTCAAGTTTTTAGACTTCTGACTACTCGTAAAGATTGAAAGAGATATACAAATCACAGCCGGGACCATCGTGTTAACGTGCAAGATGGTCACCCATCCAAAGACCAACCTTGGCCAGCGTTGCTTAACCTTCAAGACTGACGCTGTTATTATAATTATAACCACGAGCTCTTCAATAAATTCCGGATGTCATGAATGTCGGATTTTACTAATGAAATATAATTTATTAATAAACTAAAAAAAAAAAAAAAAAAAAAAAAAAAAAAAAAAAAAAAAAACTCAAGCAGATATTACTAAAGAAAGTATAATATTATTCAGTGAATGATTATTTGAATGACAATAATATATAAATTGACATAAAATAATTAAATTAATTAGTATGGACATTGATCTCAATATACCTATATGATTTATTTACTTGGACATCATGTTAATAATTAATATTTCGACTGTTTTTTTTATTTTGAAATTATTCTATGACATTGTTGTTATTATTTTTTTGTTAATCTATTGAAGTTTTTATTCATTTATTGACATGTTTAATAGTCTATTCACTTTTGTTTTAATTTATTGACATCTTAAATTTTATTATTGTTAATTTAATTAATGTAATTTTTGCTGTGTCTTACAGGGTACATAATTGTATCTTAGCTTTAAGCAATTACTGTAACATCCAAAATAACATTATGATACGCAAATAAATATATGAATATGAATAAATTACTTAGGTAGATTAGTATAATTATAACTCACCTAATATTAATTGGATGCTGCACAGGGCGTTCCCAATCGGTGTACTCATTGATGATGGTGGCCAGGATTTCTGACAAGTGGTAGCTGTACGTATTTCTGACGAAAGACTTCAGGATTTTCGATCTTCTATCGGCTTCGATGCCGTATTGCACGTCGTCTCCACTGAAGGCGAAATATGCTTCTGCTTTTGTTACCCCTAACATTAAGTCGTACCTATGAAAGAAAGGGGACATTAGAAATCTTGTTAAGGCGCCATGTTGGAGCCATCTTATGATTCGAGACAAGGCTCCAGAGCCTAGAACATCGGCGACGTGTTGCAAGCCTATCAGTTTTCTATCGGTTAAATTTCGGGGAGAGTGTGCGATGGAATTGCACAGTGATGTGCAGCGAGGGCGCCTAAATATCTCGGGCTGCAATTGATGCTTACACCCGAGCTAACTACTCTGCTGTACATCTCGATTGTGGGGTAAGTAGAAAAAAACCGGCATTACAAGAATAAAACATTTTAAAGTAAAAGTTTTCTATTCCGCCTTTTTTCATCTTTGTTTTTTAAATTTTTTTTTTCAATAACGAAATTGAGCTTCGCCGTTCGATATTTAAAATTGATGACTATTATACTCATACGAAGACAAGGCTGAATAGCCAAGCGTTTTGATTAATCATTAGATTTGTCATTGGGCTGAATGCATGATGTCTGGTTAGATGTACGCGAACTTTTTGAAAGAGTGAAGAGATTTTTTTAAATTACTTACCGCCCTGGAGCTTTTCTAGCTACATTAATACCGAGATATTTAGGCGCACGAGCGCAGCGAGGGCGCCTAAATATCTCGGGCTGCAATTGATGCTTACACCCGAGCTAACTACTCTGCTGTACATCTCGATTGTGAGCTAAGTAGAAAAAAACCGGCATTACAAGAATAAAACATTTTAAAATAAAAGTTTTCTATTCCCGCCTTTTTTCATCTTTGTTTTTTAAATTTTTTTTTCAATAACGAAATTGAGCTTCGCCGTTCGATATTTAAAATTGATGACTATTATACTCATACGAAGACAAGGCTGAATAGCCAAGCGTTTTGATTAATCATTAGATTTGTCATTTGGCTGAATGCATGATGTCTGGTTAGATGTACGCGAACTTTTTGAAAGAGTGAAGAGATTTTTTTAAATTACTTACCGCCCTAGAGCTTTTCTAGCTACATTATTACCCTAGAGCGCTAATTAGTTACCTACAAGCCCCATTTGGGGGTAATAAGGACCTACTTACCGAATATAAGAGATGTAAATGTTATTTATTAATGAAAATTGGTTATAAATAACACTTTTATGCGAACTAGATGAGGCCACTCTTTCCTCTTTAAACTCTAGACTTAGAGGTCAAAGTTTCAAAGTCCATATACATACTTCGTACTGGCTAAATTACAGGAGCACCATGCAGGTTAATGTTTGAGATGCTCTTTTTAGGAAAAATACGCACATATCTGAGTGTGACTGTCTAAACAGTTGAAGCATTTGTTGGTTATCGCGTAGATTAATTTAAAACATGAGGGAGCTCGAACGATTCGACGAAAACTGTCACGGATTACCAAAAAACTTAAAAATTGCGGCATTCAATCACTTACAGAATTCACATGAAGTATCTACCTACTTAAAATTATTTTCTTACATAACGTGTAACAAATTAAGCGCAATACCTCAGACACCCCAATTAGAATATTAAATTATAAGTCTAAAACAACATCCGTAACTAAATAAATTGAAACCAAACGTAGGCATTTTTTATAAAATGTTTATCATTACTAAACGCAAAACGTATATGCGTAATACAATATCCTTACGCAGACGCATACGCAGACTCATGCAATGTTAGCGGCCGACACGACACGCACACAATTTCCTTGAATTAAGGATTGTATTAATTTGTCATGATACTGTGTTTCCATTTTAAGTTAAATGAAAGATTTTTCCATCAAAAATTAACACAATTTTTTATGACGGAAATCGATTAAGAAGCCGATTCTGAACCAACTTCTTTCAGAAATTACGTTTATTCTGTTACACACTGTATAAAATAAAGACAGAAGGCTTCAATTTGGTTTCCTTTATTTTTGAGAAAATTAAATATCATCTGAAAGTTTTAAAACGTTAAAACTAATTCTAGAAAAAAATATTAAAAAAAATACGTACTTAGTAAGTTGCGCTACAGCGCTTTTCCTCATCAAAACTGCGTTAATAATGTTGATGGCGTTCTGCGCCTGCTTCCCGAGCGGCGCGTGCGCAACCGACTGCCCCCCCCACTCGTAGCCATTCTCAGGGTTCACTAGCAGGTCACCGGTGTCTGTCAGAGGGAACAGGGTTGTATTATACACAGGAAGACCAAGATGAATATCTTGATCTCCCTGTGTTTAATTTGTTTTTAATGTATTGCTAGCTACGAATGATTTTAGGTACTACAGGAAAGAATACCTACTGACTATTTCTTACTTATTACTAATATTAAGCCTGCAATACATGTGGGCCGAGCATTGTCGAGTGAAGGCCAATACCAACATGTAGACGGTATATTTGCCTTGTCTTGCTATCGCTCGGTGTCACTTGCCTGGCAGAGTGTAGGCCAGCGCCAACGTGTATAGAGCTCATTTGGTGCAACTTGTCTTCGCTCGCCGTTGCTCGTGATCACTTGCCTCACTTCGGATCGGTGTCGGTTTTTGGTCACAAATCAAAGGCGCTCGCCTGCGCTCGGCCAACGTGTGGGCAGCTCTACAGACCCTCTTCTACATTGGTCGTCTGCATTGGCGTTCGTCGAACTTGTCGAACGTGTGGACATTATTTCTTGCCTTGTACCTATTTGCCAACGCTCGCGTTGGCCTACGCTCGGCCAACATGTATTGCAGGCTTTATAAATGCGAAAGTTTGTGAGGTTGGATGTATGATAGATAGATATACTCTTTATTTTACTCCATTACAGAATTAAACAAGGACTTAACAACTACAAAAGTGTTAAAATGGACGGTCTTATCGCTAAAAGCGATCCTTTACAGACAACCTTTGGATGGAAGCAGTATGGATGTTTGTTACTCTTTTACGCAAAAACCACTAAACAGGTCTGAATGAAATTTGGTAAGTAAATAGTTGACATCCGGAAATAACACAAAGGCTACTTTTTATCCTGGAATTCCCACGGGATCGGGATTTATGCGCGAAAACCCTCCCCGGCAAACGAAATCAAAGCCAGAAGCTAGTACTTAATATACAGCGTGAAATTTAAATGGTTGTTTTCTCGTTGCAGGACGGTTACCCATCAGTAGTAGTATCGAAACATACAGTTAAATTTAAAATAAAGAATGTTGTTTTTTTTTTCAAATTATTAAAAAAATATTCATAAACTCGAAAGCGCGAGAATCATTAGTAGTTCAGTAGACGTAACATAGGTACCCACACGAAAAACGCACCGCCGCACGCTGCCAACAAAGGAAAAAGTGATTAATAAATGTTCAGAGCAAAATAAGCTCTCACGCATGGTGATAATGCATTAACTACACTGTGCCATGTTTTGTTTCTAATATTTTATATGTTTATAAAGCGATTGTATTTCCAAAACAAAGCGATTTTGCTTTGGCAAAACAACCATTAAAATTTCACGGTGTATAGTGTACTAGCTTTTGCTCGCAGCTTCGCTCGCATGAAAAGTTTTTTGTTACTGTGAAATTAAAGTAGCATATACGTTACTTGCTGATAATGTAACTTTATATAGGTGAAATTGGTCTATCAGTTTTGGAGTTTATCCATTACTAACAAAACAAAACTTTCCTGTTTATATTAATGTAGATAAGACCTTATTTAAACTCTTGTTAATCCCGCTAAGATAAATAGAAAATCATGCGATTTTTTACTCTTCCAGTTTGAATAATTTCATCCTTTCACATTCTCCATATTTACTTGAATAGATTTCGTACCACATCGTAGACGGGGTTGCTTTAGTTTAGCTAGAGCCTTTTATATTTGGACTGCCATCTACATACAAAAACCGAGTCTGGAAAACTAACATTAAAAGGATGAAGCACACTAAACTTGGCATATAAATCCCCTCTACAATACTTCAAAACTACTTCATCATACAATTTACAAATGCCACAAAAGGAACGTGAATTAAACAAACTTGAAATTATCAAAGCTATGACAACAAAAAATAAGAGCAAGTCAGGAACGGCCATTAATTGTCCGACATCACAAAGAACGGAGATCAAGCTATGAAAAAAAAAATCCGTTGTTCAACAAACTGAGCCAACAGAGGACGATGTTGGTGGAGAGCATGAGATGAGAAAAGTTCTCATCTGAGACAATTTAATAACACCGGGTGGACGAGACGCCGGAATGCCGATGCGAAAACACGGAAACTTTTGTGAATTTATGTCTCATGTTTGGGTTATAGTAGCTGCACTTCACGAAATCCTTGTCTTTGCTGGTATGACGAAATTGAAAGATAAAAAAAAATAATAAACTGGAGGAAATAAAAAGGAAGCCAGATATAAACGTCTCGAATGTTATTAGCACTCTATGGCTCAGCTGAAGAGCTTCATTAACTTTTGACAGTTGATATTCTTTAATGTCTATAATTTTAGATCATATTTTTTTATGAAAATAAAGAATTTTATAGTTCCACTACATTAAAATATTACTAAAATCTTTATTATGAAATCAAATGAAGATAATGTGTTAAAAATCTCTAAGTAAGTTTAAATAAGTAATATTGTAGAAGGCAAATGATCGATATTGATGTACAGTAAAATAATTATTATCTATAAGTCTTTGAAAACAGAAATAACTTAAAGCATAATTACTTTTAGAACGAAACCTACAAAATACATAAATATTTTCGCTCCGATTAACTTATTTGTATTTATTTGTAAACCTTTTAAATAATAACTAAACAGATTAATCCCTATCAAGATTTCGTAGGATTGGTAAATTAAATTCTAAGTAAAATTTATCTAATACTTGAAAAATATTCTCAATCAACTATGTATACATATTTTATTACATGTCACGTGTGTGTGATGTGTTTATCATGTTTGAAGACTTGTTAGGATGCCATACCCAAATGGCAAAAAATGGAACCCTTATAGGTTCGTCATGTCTGTCTGTAGGTCACATCCATTTTATTTCAAAACTATTAGGACTACACAGTTAAAACTTGATAGGTAGATGTTCTGTGAACCGCTTTACGCTTCTTTACATTTACTTGTGGGGTGTCTATAAAAATAACTGGTATAAAATGAGGTTTCTATAACTATTTTTTCATAAAGCGAACCGTTTGAAAGGTGTCTCCTCCTTCACCATATCTTTTAAACTAATAGATTGAAAAAAAAATGTGCTGTAGATCTCAATGAAAACTTTCAAAGAGAATTAGTTTGAATGAGATAAATAATTATAGTTTGCAGTTTTTGTGGTCACTGTGAAAAACAAAGTTATTTAACGTAGATAGATAGATATACTCTTTATTGTATGTACACCATAACAGAATTAAATGAGGACTTAAAAATTACAAAGTGTGTTACAAGCGGTCTTATCGCTAAATGCGGCCTTTTACAGACAACCTTTGCTTTACTTTGCTTTGTAGCTACTACGATACCTTTCATGGACGAATCCAAATCGCACTTGACCTTTTTTATAAAGAGATATCTTGTTATTCTCACCACCTAAGCTAAATATGCTTGTGTCTGGAGTGGGTTCACGGTAATAGTGTAGTATTTGGGATTCGATTGTTCGAACCCACAACCTCTCAATCACAAGTCCGACATATCACTCATCAAGTCACATAGTCCTTAGTCATTAGGCTATTGACGAAATATTGTTAAACTAGTCACAAAAACTTCGTCGAAACACTTCACTTTTTTCCTTCTCAAATTCACCCGTCTTAAACAACATCAAATTCCAGCTAAGAAATTCGCAAGTGCATTTACAGAAGCGCTGGGTTCATCCAAATGAATTGCAACAAATCCCTGTTTTCTTAACAGCTGTTGGTTCTTTTGAAGATTTGTAAAAATACCCACAGATCAGTCTTTGCCGTAAAGCTCCGGCAATTGTTACCCGAGACGAACAATAGAACAGTGATAATTAAGAAAAAGGAAAAACAAAATGATTATACAAGCAACGACCACGGAGATCCAGATAGATGAATGGATTTATGTAAGAGAATGAAAAATATAAGCAACAACGCTTATATCTACAACAGTCGATTTATAGCTTAGTAAATACACCAATTTCTTTCGAGAGATTCCCAAAATATCTTTCGACAAACCAAAAAACTTAAGAGATAATGAAAGATTCTTCTCGTAATTAGTTTCCTCGTGTTTTCCCATCGGACTGAAATGTATTGATGAACTATTTGGACGTTGCCCAATCAAATTGAGTCGTAACGGAGAAGTAACTCTTGAAGTGACCTAGAAAGATTTTTACCTCGGGGGTTACACGGAATAGTGGTTTACGTTGTTACGTTAAATGAATCTAATTAGGTCCATATTTATTTGGACAGCCACAGCGTCCATATTATCATAATGGTCTTAATTTTCTGAGAACATATTATCTAGTTAGTCAAACAAAATTTCTGGGAAATAATGTACATTTATTTTATGGTGTGAGTAAGTTTCATGTGCACTAGAAGTGTAATTAGTGAGTTCAGTAGTTAATATGAAAAGTATTACTTCATTTAGATTATTAAATTAAACTTCTTTGAAAATCAGTTGTATAAATGGTTGAATGGACAAATTTTTTATAACATTCATTGATATTTTAAGAATGAATATAATTATAATTTTATATTGTATTTTTTTGTGGTTTTTAGCGTATTGATGGGTCAATTCTATAACCTTAACCTGAATATTTTTACTCGCAATTTATAGATATTTTCTATACGAGGTATAACAGATTAAGCGCAATACCTCAGATACCCCAATAAATTGGAATATTAAATTATAAGTCTAAAACAACATCCGTAACTAAATAAATTGAAACCAAACCCAGACATTTATTATAAAATAGTTATCCTTACTAAACGCAAAACGTATGTGCGTCATACAATATCCTTACGCAGACGCATACACTCATGCAATGTTAGCGGCCGACACGCACACGAGCGCATTTCCTTGAATTATATTAATTATATACTGTGTTTCCATTTTAAGTTAAATGAATGATTTTTCCATCAAAATTTAACACCAATTTTTATGATGGAAATTGATTCAGATGCCGATTCTGAACTAACCACTTTCAGGAATTTCGTTTATTCTGTTACACGTTGTATAGTTAAAATGTGTTCTTTAAGATAAAATAGTAACATCTTTACATCATCATTTTCTGCTTGCTTGCATGCAACGACTGTGTATCTGACCTCCACAACTCAGTAGCTATGGTAAGATGACACACACATCCACGGACTGACCTCGCCACGTGTTGCTTAACCTGGTATATATTGACCCGTGTGGCTGTAATTGATAATTAATTAATTAAATAATTAATTAATTAAATTTAATTTAATTTATCCATGAGCTTCCATCTTTATAACTGTATAAATTCAGATAACACTTTATTTGCCTTGAACCTAGGTTAACTAACTTATTTAGTTATTTCTTTTCGATCTCTGAATTTCACATAACTTATTTTTGCTTTTATTTCCTTCTTTGGTACTTCACCTTCACTATTCGTTTCTTTTACAATAATAGCGTTGTTACCAGTTTATTGCCGGCTTGCGATTGATGTAATAAAAATGGCGATTTTGCTTTAGGCGTCTTTGTATATTTGTCGGAAAATATATTTAGAAATGAGGTTTTCTTTTGAAATACTTGTCGATAGTGGCGAACATTTATTTTGCTTGACTCAAATCCTTTTGTCAAGTTTATTAGGGATGAATAAAAGAAGTCAATGACTGACAGTGAATGGTTTTTCTTTGTTGCTGAAACGGAGTCTCGTACACAATAAAAGAGATATAACTAAATCATCTATATGAAACGATTCTATTATCGCAAAAATCAAATTTTTATTGAAGGAAAAGTTTACTTCGAAAGATTAATTACCAATAAAGCTTTACTAATACTAAGTACTATAAGTAACTGTTGGTCGCGACTTCGTTCGCCAAGAACCGCACATTTACCTACCCGGAATACAAAGTAATCTATGTCTTATTCCAGACTATTATACACACAGACTATAACCCTATCTTCGTTCAAAAACTTAGTAAAAGATCTTTATCTCTCTCCTTAAATTGTTGATATTATGTATGTCTGTTTCTTTTCTATATTTATATGTTTTGAGAACTTTATTTATTGTTTTTGTATTTTATATAGATAAATAGTACACCGTGGACTACCCGCGTATTTATTACTTTTCTTCTTCTGTGTCAAATCCACCCAAAGGTTGTCTGTAAAAGATCGCTTTTAGCGATAAGACCGCTTATTGTATCACCCTTTTAGTTGTTAAGTCCATATTTATTTTACTGTTATAGTGTACAATAAAGAATATATCTATCTATCTATATATGTATAATCTAAATTTGATACAAATCTACTCAGCCAATCTGGCTTGATTAAGTTACAAACAGTCAGGCATTTATCCATCCATACATCACAATGTTTGCATTTATAATATTTATATTATTAACTAGCTTGTGCCAGCGGCTTCGCCCGCGTGGGAAGTTTTTCCCGTGTAAATCCCGATCCCGTAGGAATTTCGCAAAATCCTTAGCGGATGCTTAAGTCATAACATCTACCTGCATGCCAAATTTCAGCTCGATCCGTCCAGTGATTTGGGCTGTGCGTTGATAGATCATTATGTCAGTCAGTCAGTCAGTCACCTTTGAGTTATATTATATGTAAGATAATAATATAATTAATTTATAATATTAATATTTATATAACTGGGATGAGAAACACTACGATGCATCAGGTAAGACTCGAATTCGACATAGATGATAATGATGAAATTTCATAGAATTGACTGGAGCATAGGAAATCACATAGAAATATGGGTGCATAGAAGACGTATTAAAGTAGTTTACATCTATTACCAACAAGACAAGACTACAATCTACTAATAAAATATAATTGTATTTACATGATACTCTACCTATAACAACACCGTCGACGCTAGGCCCGAAGGCGTAGGCAAAGTCGGGAGCCTGCACAGGTGCAGACAGAAGCGCCTCTAGCGGTCGCTCGCGCAAACACCGCAGCAAAGCCGGAGGGGTCAGTTCTGTGGACAATGTTGTTGTTTTGTTAATCGTACTGCTGTTGGTATTGCGTTCGATTTCCGGGTCTGGCAAAAATTGCTGTTGGGTTTTTCTGTGAGGAATATAAGTTTTTAAGCTAACATGGTCACTAACAGTATTATTAGAACTTAAAACGGGATATTTACCATGTGTATTTTTGTTTTGAGTTTCCGATATTTCAGCACTGTTGCAAGCGCCATGATCACGGATGAACTGAAGTAATTGCGGGTGGAAGTTTATGAGCAGACAAATCGGTCTACACTCTTTCTCGTTCGTTTTCTGTTAGCGACGCCGCTACCACTGTCACATGTACCACCAAATACTCGATTCTGTTCCCGACACACAAAACTCACAGTGTCGACTCGCGAACTTTCTACGGAACTTTTTCGGTTTGTACACATTTGAACCACTGGATTCCAGGATCTTGACAGTTGAAACCCATCCTCCCAGTTGAAATTGTCGTATTTGGTAATCTCAATCGCTTCCCTTATCAGTCTTGATATATAGTGGCGTTCTGTCGAGATGACTTGAGGGTTATGTAACTCAATCAAAATACACATGGTAAATATCCCGTTTTAAGTTCTAATGCTTAGAAAAAGAACGCATAGAAGGATAGTACGAGTGCAAAAAGTGAGGCAACTAAATTTAGCCATTTTGGCTAACTTTGCTCGACGAGCCGTCAATACTCAAGGTCACATTCTGCCGAACAGAGCTCGCGAGTAAATAATTTAAAACGATCGTCTGTAGCGTAAAGGGATGTCATAGTCCTTCAGGAAAACAAAACACGTGTAATCAAATTACATTTCACAAGTAAATACTTTCATTTTATACATTATATTTACGTAAATCGATCATCAAACAAAAATTCTAATAACCTAACTTATCACAATACAATGTTGCTATCCGTGAGGAAAAAAGTACCCATATTAATTTCTTTTGTGCTTATTTTTGTTTAAAAAAATATAGTTTTGGCGGCAATTATGTATATGTCAAACTAAACTATATTTATTTACAGCTACTACCTACATTGTTTTATAATTAAAAGTTACTGTTAGTTCGAAGAGTGGCATCATAAAGATGACAATTTTATTGATTAAGATTTTTTTCATTGAAGTAATGTTCTCAATAATATTTTTCTATTTCATAAATACAACACATACTTTTAATTGATATCAAACGAGATTTTTCAAGCAATTAATACATTTCTATAATATTATTATAACACATTACACATCAAACATTCTAAACGCAATGAACGATATCTCATTTCGTTTACCTTCCGTAAAAATATGTCATATCTATACTAATATTATAAAGCGGAAAAGTTTGTTTGTTTGTTTGCTTGAACGCGCTAATCTTCGAAATTACTGAGTGGATTTGGATGCAATTTGGTATGGAAGTAGCTTGAAGCTTGAGGAAGGTTATAGGGTTTTTACGCGAATGCAAATAAGGAGAGTTATATTTTTACCGTGATAGAATCCACAGGAGCGAAGCCCCGCGTGAGTACTAGTAAGTCATATTACATAAAAAAACATCATCTTATCCAGTTTCATAACATAATCCAGCAACATAATAGTGCGTCTTCCCATTTTTGTGGGTAATGGTATCACTGAAAGCTATATTTGTGTGCGTTTGAGGAACGTAGATACATTCGACTCACGCACACAAAGAAAATAAAGTGGACACACGAAATCGCTCGTGTTTTGTTCTAGACCCCCTTTCTATGCGTTCTTTTTCTAAGTTCTAATGATTCTGTGAGCAATTTCTCAATAGTAGCCTGGAGTTGGGAAGCTGGTGATGTGATAAGCCATTGGTTCCGGCTGTTATTTCTACATCTATGACAGTTTCTACGGGTAGTTATAACCCAGTAAATCTGACACTGGTCTAGCCAATGGGGTGTCACCCGGGTGTTACCCAGTTACTGGGTTGTGGAGTTCGGATAGGCAGTCGCTCCATGTCAATCACTAATACTTAGACTGGAAGCTCACCTCATCACATTTCTACTCAAAAATCACGAACACCCACACTTCACACACACAAAGCACTCAGTCTACACATACTTACATACACACACACTCTTATTTCTTCCACTCACGTTTATTTCACCTATCACAACAAACTAACAGGATATAACTGTTCTTAATTTAATTTTGTATAATTTTGTCATTTCTTAATTAATTTAATTTTATATAATTTTATCATTCTTTTTTTAAGTTCTAAATTGTATGATGGCTGTTAGTTTACAACATTTGGTGAGGATTGGCGCTGATAACCGAAGTACAGGCACTGCCTAGTTCGGTTACAGATGCTAGATTCTTTTGTTAGCACATAAAATTGCCCTTTAAAATAAAATAAAAAATGTAACCTAGTGGTAAGATTTTTATAAATTATTTGGGGACGAGGCTAAGCAGATGATGTTGGGATTGTTAAGTACGGACCCCTAAGGCACATCGTCGACCTTACATTTCTACGTGTTTACGCCAAGCACATGGAAACTGCACTGTCGACACCCGTCCGGCCACAATCCGCCGACGCAGCGTATTCGACAGTAGCAATAAGTTCTTTTTAAGAATTTTGTATGTAGGTATACTAGATTCTAGCATCGAATTAGATTCACATACTTTAATTATAGTTATTCATGTTTTAAGAACTTTATTTATTCCTCATACAGAATTACAATAATTCACTTACTGAGAAAACATTTTCATACAGGGATAATGATTAAAACTTCTTTGACACAAATGACAGCTTCGTAAAATAAATAAAGAAATAAGTTGGTAAGCGGTTATTTCAACAAAGATCTAAAAAGTGATTCTTACTAGTCTAGATGTGGCAACTATGGCAATGTACTTTTATTGTGTTACATTTGTATTTTATTTATATTAATCTGACTTTTTAACGTTACTTTTTAAAAGTTGACATTATTTTTGTTTATTTTATTTCTACCGGAATTTTATTATACATATTCAATATTTCTTTTACCGTAATTTACTGTTCTGGGTTACTAAGCTTTACGTAGCGATATTTTGTGTTGCTTTTTAGTGAAGTTTAATGTTGTGTGCATATCTATTATCAATATTTTGTGTATAAGAATACACGTATAGTGCTTATATGTTTGGAATATGTTCATAATTTTAGTGTACTGAATTTTTGAGTTGACGTTCGTTCGTTCTATAAGTAAATTAGTTTTTTGTTTTAAGAGAACTAGCTATGTGGGTAGTATACACATTACTAGCAATCTTGTTAACCCCTCCAACTAAGCTAAGTATGTTTGTGTCTGGAGTGGGTTCACGGCAATAGTGTAATGGGTGGGATCGAACCCACGACCTCTCGATCTCAAGTCCAACATTAGTTAGCCGTTAGGTTATTGATGCTATGATTATTCGATACACCATCTGCAGATTACGTAATTGGCGCAGTCGGTAGGATAATCGCAGGCCATTTCGCGAATCGCGTTAGATTTATCTCAGAATGATTACTACACGTTATCATGCACATCGTAAAGGATGAGGAGGCATGTTTTTATTTCTTTAGTTAATTGAAGATCTCTCCATAGAGAATTCCTTCTCTCATGCGTGGAAAGGCATGGGAGAAGGAATTCTAAATATTTTCTGCGTATAGGTGGAAAACCCATACGCACAAAATATTTACGGATTGCTTTCATTATGCGTGCAGCTAAGGACTGAATTTTCTTGCCGGATATTTGTTGTATATCCTGCGGCTTTATCATTTAATATTGAATGGAATTTTGAATGGTATTACGTGATCCTACCAATTAAATAACTGGAGATAAATGATATTGTGAAGGAGAGGAGAATATTTATTTTGACATTCTGTTTAACTGAACTCTTGATCTTTTTTTTTCTGTGGGACAATCATGTAAAGTCTCCTCTCACCCTGTGTGGAGCGGTAGGGAGTGTCATACTTATACTAACTAAAAACCCACTGAACAGAGTGGGCGGGTGGTGGGAAAGTAGGAGCTTACCTAGAAGTAACTTATTTACTCTTGACTTAAAGACCCCTAAGTATAGCTATCAGGGAATACAGACTCTGACATTGCCGTAAATTGTCTGCAATATACGGGCTATACAACGAGTAATTTAAAGGGTATATACATACTAAGTGCATGGCTTCTTTGGATGATAACAAACGATATGGCAAGGGTTTTGTAATCCCATGTCTACATGTGTGGAACTCATTAGAAATTTCAATACATTTATACCAGACACCGAATTTTTCAAATTAAGAAGAACGAAAAGAATTATCGTGTTATTGACAAGTGACGTGGAAAGTTATTGACCCTCGTAGTGCTGTGACACGTTTGTTATGATTGGTATTCAAGAAATATATAAAACCAATAATTTGGTATCAATTATTTGAGTCAGTTATTTTGTGCTGAAACTGTGCATAGAGACTCCATACCAGATGTTGTCTTCAGCCCTTTTGGATAGATATGGGGTTTCTGTTACACGTTGTATATCGATCTTACAACAGCACTACAAAAATCTGTTTACAAACTCCTCATAGATCCACACTCTATTGTCTATTCCGAATCAGCTGCAAACGGACATCTGCAGAACACTAAACTCCAGGTGCCAGGTGTCACTTCATTGTCACAGTATTCATGTCACAGCCGAAACTAAACAGAGCGCTGGCACATATCGCACTTAATACCACTACTGACACGGCTATAGCGCCGTAGTGTGCCACAATTGGATGGCCTAGTATTTTCGTTTTGGAAATTCTAGTTTTCAAGTTGTTATAGGGACTGTTATGCTTGTAGATTTGGTATGGCTAGTATGTCATGTTGGGTCTTTGAAGGTCTTTCAATTCAAAGTCATTTTTCTGTTTTCATAATTTTGGTGGCTACAGACATGTTTGAAACGAATGCTGAAACCATTTCACACGTTTTTATTACAAGTTACTATACCTACGTTCTTTCATAGCATTATAGATTTGTGAATTGGCTTCGAAAATTAAAAAAAGAAAGAAAAAAGAACATTAATTTATTTGCACTGTCACATGACGTTTCAGAAAATGAGAAAGAAAACACAAAACTACATTTATACTAGACGGAGAAAATATATCACATACATGCAAAACTATGAAATAAAAAAAAAATTGCTGGCTTAATTAAAGTTCAATATTCGGATAAGCAACATAAATATGAGGCATTTCTTAATATGCGTTTTACTTTTTAAACATAATATTTTTCAAATCCAGTAAAAAATAATTCAACGTTTTTGATAATGCATTGATCTGAAGCTTTTAATAAACAGATCTTAATTTTTATTTTTTCATTGAGCTATGCTAAGCTATATTTATATGACTAAGACAAAATAATGTAATATATACCCCATTTTAATGAAATAATTACTGTTTTAATCTCTTCATTTCAGAGAACTAATTATTCACTTTGAAAAGCTCAACTTGTTCATTCCTTTAGTTACTGCACTATTGTAGTCCAATAAGAATGCCTGCAGCAATGTTGCTGACTCAGGCTGGAATCTTTTCAAGTAAAAGTATTCATATTTTTTCTATTTCTCTTTTATATTTTTACGTCTTGTACTTTTGTGTTATATTTTTTTATACTTAGAGGCATTCAAGAGTTAAAGATACTCTTACGGGCCAAGAACCAATGTTCATGGCTCGGTTATTTAGTTAAACCTATAATAAACCTAGGCGTGTGTCTTCTCCGCAAAAAGGAGTCAATTCGAACCGGCTCCTACTTTCCGAGGAGTAACCGTGCCGATAACCGATCGTATCAAGCTTCTGGGGGTAACACTAACTTCTACCCTCAATTTTGGCCCGTTTATCGAGGCTAAGGCTCAACTAGCATCAAAAAAGTTGAGAATCCTAGCAAAGGTGAGACGGTACTTCACACGCGAACAGCTGCTCAATCTCTATCAAGCCCAGGTTCGGTCGTGTATGGAGTACTGCTCTCATCTTTGGGATGGATCTGCCAAGTAACAACTGGATGCGCTCGAGTCAATTGAGAAACGGGCCAAAAGACTCATGGGCAACGATACACTGGTCGAATCAAAGCTCCAGAGCCTTGAACATCGGCGACGAGTTGCTAGTCTATCAATTTTCTATCGGTTACATTTCGGGGAGTGTGCGATGGAATTACACAATCTAATTCCGCCAAGACCGTTCCATCATCGGACTACAAGACAAACGGCGATGCGCCATCGTTATATGGTGGATATCCCACCTATACGCACTTAACGCTTTGGGAATACCTTCATTGTGCGTACGGCTAAGGAGTGGAATTCCCTGCCGAAGTCTGTGTTTCCCGATAGCTATAAACTAGGGGTCTTTAAGTCAAGAGTGAATAGGTTACTTTTAGGTAAGCATGCTCCATCTTCGACCACATCATCACTTACCATCAGGTGAGATGGTGGGCAAACGCGAGCCTATTATCAAAAAAAAAAACACGGTAATAATAGCCTTGAATTTTAAAAATATAAGTTATCGATGATGCTCGAAACTGGATTTTCTTTTTACCAGTCACTGATATATTGATAATATATTATTAAAAATATTATAATATTAATTTGGATATAATTCACATTACCAGCAATCTTGTCAACCCCTCCAACTAAGCTAAATATGCTTGTGTCTGGAGTGAGTTCACGGCAGTAGTGTAAGGGATGGGGTTCAAACCCGCGACCACTCGACACAAGTCCGACCCCTTAGCCTTTGGGCTATTGACGGTTGAATTAGCCCATTGTTACATTTACACATACATGCACAACGCACTTACACATCATACTGTTATCTACACTTTTAACCCTTTGCCACCCATACTCAACCACTTTTATTCATACCACTACAACGCTAGAATACTCACTTTACTGATTGTTTGATACATAGATTAATAACTCTTGTTATTGTTCCTTTTTTAAATGTTTATACTAATGCTTTCTTTTTAGGGTTCCGTAGCCGAATGGCAAAAAACGGAACCCTTATAGTTTCGACATGTCTGTCCGTCTGTCTGTCTGTCCGTCCGTCCGTATGTCACAGCCATTTTATTCAGAAACTGTTAGGACTATACATGTAAAACTTGGTAGGTAGATGTATTCTGTAAACCGCTTTCCGATTTTAAGAGAAAATTAAAAAAAATAAAAAATAAAGGGGGCTCCCCATACTTGGAACTGAAACGGAAAATATTTTTTTCATGAAACCTATACGTATGTGGTATCTATAGACAGGTCTTTAAAAATGACATTAAGGTTTCTAAAATCACCTTTTCATAAAGTTAATCGTTTAAAAGATATACGCTTCCAAAGTGGTAAAATGTGTGTCCCCCTCCTCTAACTTCTATAATAATGAAGTGAAAAATCTAAAAAAAACCATATTATGTAGATCTTAATGTAAACTTTCAAACAAAATTGGTTTGAACGAGATCGAGTCAGCAGTTTTTGAGATACAGTATATTTTCTAAAACCGCAAATATAACTTTGTAATTCATACAAATACTATGAAAAACAAAGTTATTTGGCGTAGTTGTAAAAATTGTAAATAAGCTAGTTTTAAGAAATTTGTAAGGTTTTTTTTTTCAAATAAATATAACGTAAACGCACCTATTACCGCCAGTTTAAGCCAAGTTCACATTTATGTGCAAAAAATAAGCACATGCTTAATAACATTTTTTATTTTTATTCAAGTACTGAAACTAACGATCTTGTCAGTCAGATATAGAAACAATTCGAAAAACTGAAATAAATATTAAAAAAAAATATAAATTGATGAAAAGGACTATGTTCCTATTACCGACTCAAACCATGGGTGTGTTCCTATTACCGTTTTTGTGGCACCTATTACCGACCGCTAAATGAACAGACCAAATTCAGTCAAATAAAAATGCTCGTGTGGGTTTAATTCTTTAGAATACAGAATGTTATAATTATAACCAGCCTTTAATCAGTCTTAAGAGATATGCTTCATAATATGAATTACATATTGAAATATAACAGTGAATCCAGTCTATTAAATGGCGTTCTTCGTGCTTGGTGAAGACAGGTTGAACCCCACAATTTTAATTAGAGTACTTGTGATTTCTCTTGTCACGAAGAGTTGTTCTAGGAATCCCAAATCTCTTTGAGGTTTCATAGATACTTGCTCCATTATCGATAGCCATCAATGCAGAGTCAAGTTGATTAGCTGTATATTACGTACGTTTTAATCGTTCCATGTTTCTGAATCAAAATTTACCTAGTCAAATATACTAAGCTACTAAACCTTTGCTTAGCAGTGGGTTAAGAATTATAGTAAGTGGAAGTCAATAGGTGATTTTTAATAATAGTTTTTAATGAAAAATGAATTACAGTTTTATATTTTTTCTAAATATTTTAAATTGTTATTAATGTTAATTACATTATATTTACCCACTAGGCAAAAAAAATAAAAATAATTACTAACACACTATCCATAAAAACAAAAAAAACATACAGATGAATTGAGAATCTCATTCTTTTTGAAGTCGGTTAAAAAGTACAGGTACATCGGTAATAGGTTCTATTGAAGAAATTCTGTATAATCTATTACCGACCCAATGAAATGAATATGTATTGAGTAAATTTATTGTTTTTTAGAATATTTGTATGATTATACAGGTGCCAGTAGCTATGCTAATTTCATTTTAATGGTATTTTAACTATAAAAATACAATATTAGAGAATTGTACATCCTACATTCATCAAAACATTTACATAAGTATGATTTTCACAGTATCGATACTCTTATTATTTATGGCGCTAATAGGTCAAATAGAACTTGACACCCTAACTAATCAAATTAGTATAGCCGACTACTTATTAATTGATGCATTATAACATAAAAATTAGAAATTAAATTATTCGTCAAAAACCTAACAACGACCTAGGTCGGTAATAGGAATAAAATTGAGATTATTGTTCCTATCACCGCCACATTTTAATATTGAATTTGAAGCAAAATAAAGCTGTATCTCATTAAAATTAGTTATTATTTGTGTTTATGAAAGTATTAAGAAGGTATCAAAATAATTAAAAGGTTCATTAGATCGCTTTACAATTATATATTATGCTAAAAAAGAAATAGGTGTACTTACGTAATCGGGAGCGGGACACTACTAAATATGCGGTATATCCGGAGTCCGACGACAAACTGTGCAATTATTCTTTAAATCGTTGGTTTACGCACACAAGCAAGTGATGAATATTTGCATTACAAATACATCTATATTTTCTCTAAAGCAACGACTTGTCTAACTTTAATGCAACTCTTTAAAATGATAGTTTTATGAAACGGACGGTAATGGGTGCCGATTTTGAGGGGTCGTTATTAGGCGCCTTTACGTTATTAAGTATATTATATTTATTATAGTTAGTACGGAACCCTTCATGGGCGAGTCCGACTCGCACTTGGCCAATTTTTTTCTACTATTGTTTAAAACAATGAATATTTTTTATGTAACTCACACGATCTAATTTTATAGACTTAAGTTTATGTCTTGTTAAATTTCGAGAGCTCTAGTACCTAAAACATAAGTTAAATCTTACTTTGGGTACCAGTGTTCAACTAGTTTAGTTTACATACATATGAACGTTCAAAAATTTGTCTCATAACTATGTCATGTTTAGTTGAATTCAATAAATATTCTATTCTATTCTATTGTCCTAGTATCATTCTCTTTACACTTTAGGTATCAACTACACATTGCATAGCCCGGGTACTATGAAGTGTGTCGCCTATTCGAGGCCCCACGTGCGTTCTGTTGGAGGCTTGCCAAGCTTGATGCCCCAATACTGGGGCAGTCCACTTAGCAAGAAATAACGGGTTTGTCCATTGCGTATGTATGAGCTGCGTTCTAGTTTAATTTAGAAAGCAGAGCAGATGCTTAAGGCATATTTTTCTTGAATCTGACTTTTTTTACATATGCTCGTGCTTCACGACCATCTAACCATCTCACCTGACAATAAGCGATGATATGATCGAAGATAAAGCAATAAGACCTAGGAGTCACCTATCCACTCTTGATTTCAAGACCCCAAGTAATTACTATCAGGAAAAATAGAATCAGAAGCTATACGCTTTTTACAGGTATGTGTGACCCATTAAAGTTACAAGCACGTGGAAAATATGCTATTTTGCATGTAGGTACTATGAAAGTATTATAGGATATCCACCACTTCACGATAGCCCATCGCCGTTCGTCTTGTAGTTAGATGAAGTGAAAGGTTTATGAACATAGATGAATTGTATCGTCCCTATTTTGGCGCTGAGGTAATACGACGTCGCTGTTTACAATATAATAATCAGACTGTGTTTTAGTCTCATTCTCAAACTCCAATCGTTTACATAAAATTACTGTTCTGACTTGAAAATATTCGTTTTCAATAATTGTATGGCATGTTCATACAATACGTACTGTATATATTGTTTCGTCTGGTCGCGGCGCGACTTTGGAGACGGGTTGGCTATTTTTTTTAGATTTCGCCATTAGGAATTTATCCTGTAATCTGAGTACCTACATCTTTACAAAAATCCAGACTTTTTTTTTATCGTGGTAAAATTATCAAATAAGTCTTCCCACCCCGGGCAGGGTGGGAGGGACTGTCAGACTTTTACTGACTAAAATCCACGGTGTTCCTTCAATAAACCTTTACGTTCCGGGGTCACGGTAATGGGATAAGTCCCACGACCCCGGCAGGCTTTGGACCTCTACAAGGGGGGGCCTCGTCATGTTGCTGACGCTCTTTGAGGCGCGCGTGGAACACAACGCGCTGTCGACCCGGGCATGGTCCATGGTCGGACAGCGAGTTGCCCTTTACTCGCTGTCCGCATGCCCGCGCCTACGGTGGCCGGAGATCGTCGGCCAACGTCCGACGCCGTGGGCTTCTACCACTGCGGCTGGGCTGGAGGGAGGACGCCATCCTCTCCCTCACACGGCCCGCCTCCTCCTTCGGCAGCATGACTGCTTCGCAGAAGGAGGCGACCGCTTCCCACTCCCTCTCGCCCCGCAGCATGGCCTCGACCAATGCCGGGCGCGAGAGGTCTCCGCCTAACAAAAATCCAGACTTAGAACAATAATTTTAAGGCCATAATCTGTTTCGGTGCGGCAATCGGAACCGTGACACGCAGCAACCAATCGCTCAACCACTGCGCCAACGGAGTTGTGAATATTAAGGTCGTTATCTATTAAGGTGCTGTATTGTCGGCATCTTTTCAGACGGAATAAACCAATATTCGTCCCATCTTTCGTTTTATTGACTTATATATTATTACCTAGTAAGTAGTATACTACTAAGTAGTATGTAAGTAAGTATACTATTTTGTGTGTTTAATGTATGCCTCGAAGAAGCGATATAAAGTTAGGTCTTACCTGGAGAACAGTTTGCATGCGTGGCAACTATTGCCGCGTATTTGCTGGGGTCTGCCACCAATGACCACGGGCTCAGACCAGAACCTGACATAAGGACTGCTCTGTGGAACAGGAGACCTGCAACAAATAAAGAACACCGTTGAGGTCTCAAGGATAATGCCAGTTGCAACTTTCAAAAGAATGGTAAAGGAGCCACACCTATGCTCCTTCACCATTCTTTTGAAAGACACAAACATTTTTGGCTTTCTTTCTCGATTCGATTAGAAAGGAGCCGACCTCAACATATCGCACTCTTAGAATGAAAGTGACCTAACTCTAAATTCGTGTAATTTCAGGTTTTGATGTAAACTGGCCTGAAACATTACTCTGAATTGCCGTGTAAACAGGGATCTGAATTACGAGTTATAAAGAGGCAGTTTATACATTTGCCACTTGAGATATATGAATATAATTTATTAAATATTGTTACTATATATTAAGGGGAAGACAGTAACACCTGCAACACAGTGTATACTAGCGCAAGTGTTACAGATTCCTATGATGCTATTGTAAAACTTATGTCAATGTCAATAAATAAATATATAAATGCTGCTTTATTACTGCTCAAATCCAAAAAATACTATTTTTTGAGTTAAGTCCCTTTCATTCTGAGAGTGCTATATTTGGGAAAGGGCTAACCTTTTCCCAACTATCATACATACAACAATATACAACATACATAATATTCATCATCAGGTCCACTTCACAAATGGTGATTTTCGAATGCAACTACACAAGTTACTACAGTATAAAAAATACTCAAATCACTAAAGGTGTGCTTATAATATTTGAAGAGTTCCCTCGATTTCTCTAGGATCCCATCATCAGATCCTGATTTGGTGACAATGGGACCAACTTTAAAGTATACACTTTCAAACAAAAACAGAATTTTCCAAATCGGTTCAGCCGTCTTCGAGTAATCGGTGATCATACATAAAAAAAAATTAAAAAAATACGCGTGAACCGAGCAGCTGTTATTTAGCCTCGAGCTGCTTTCCTCGATTTACTTCCTTTCTTTCTCGATTAGGTGAATACCCACATAATTATCAATGTCCACTGTACACTGATAAATAGATTATGGAATTATAGTTTAAGCTGTACTATTTGGGTAAGAAATTATGTCACCATTTGGAAATAAACCAGTTTTAACAATGACGTATTAAATATAATATAGAGTTAAATGTTGTCACACTTTGAAATATAATCGATTAGTTGCATCGATTATTATTAATTGATCTTGATCAATTTAATATTTAAGTAACTACGGCAAAAGCAAATAGAATATAGTATTTGTTTTTTTTTTTTTTAAAGATTTCTAACTTGAAAATAAATGAAATGTTAAAATCACAAAGTAAATTCTAACCACATTGGTAGAATTTACTTTGTGATTTTAACATTTCATTTATCTATACTAATATTATAAAGCGGAAAAGTTTGATAAATGATAAATGATAAATGATCTTTATTTTGCAAATTGGTTATTAAATAACTCTTTTACACGTCATTTTTTCCTTAAATATTAACTAGATGAGGCCGGTGTTTCCTAACTGACTACCCTGAGAAGAAACACCGAAACAAACTCAGGGGTCCGTCTCTTTTAAAGTCCATACAATCTACACTGAATTAATTATATGGGAACCTTGTAGGTTTCAGTCTGAGGCGGTCTTTTGAAGAAAGATGCTCACAGATTTGAGTGGGCCTGTCCATACAGTGCAAGCATTTGTCAAATGACGTATAGCTCAACTTAGAACAAAGAGCTTAACGATTTGACGAACAATACCAAGGTAAGGACCTTTAGGTAGGCCGCAAAAAGCACTCAAACTACCAGACAATTTATTATGTTTAACTCGAATAAATAAATAAAAAAAAAACCTACATAGTGCACATATTCACAATCGTTTATGAGGATTATGTAGATTAGTCCGAAATGGCCTTTTGAGGAAAGACCAAACAGATTTGAGTAGACCCGTCCCGTCAGTGCAAGCCTTTGTCAGTTAGTCTGTAAGCTCAACTTTGGACTACTAAGGAGCTCAACGACCTGACGAACAATGCAAAAGACGGTACATTTGAGTAGGTCACTAAAATACTCAAACTGTCAGACAACGTCGTAATAAAGAGAGAGAAAAAAAAAATGTATGTGGAAATTAAAAAAAAAATAATACCACATAATCCTCGCATTTAAGTACATAATTAAGTAAATATTCAAAAAAAATACATATATTATACTTTACAAAGTAAATATTCATGTCAAAATAAAATAAAATATTATACTTTAAAAAGTAAATATCCATGTCAAAATAAATATTAAAAAACAAAAAAAAAATGTCAATTTGTATAAAAAATAAAATAAAATACAAGAAATTGTGATTGTAAACAACACTAGTGCTCCCTGTATATCATTGGAGCAGCTCAATCCCAAGCCTTTTTATCCTCAACATAGTCTTTAACTGTGTAAAAAGCCTTCTGGCAAAGCTTGCGTCTTATGACTAATTTAAATTTGTTGAGGCTCAGTTCTTGCAAATGGCAAGGTAGTTTATTATAAAAACGTATGCACTGGCATTTAAAAGAACCACCTATTTTCTTGAGCCTTGTTTTTGGAATGACAAAGTTGTGTTTATTTCTAGTATTTACGTTATGGATATCACTGTGTTTTTTAAAGAGATTAATATTTTTATGTGCATACAAGAGATTCTCATAAATATACTGAGAAGGCACAGTCATTATATTAATCTCTTTAAATTTATCTCTGAGGGAGTGCCGTGGACTTAATTTATAAATAGCACGAATGGCTCTTTTTTGTAACACAAATATTGTATTTATATCGGCGGCATTCCCCCATAGTAAAATGCCGTATGACATTACACTATGAAAATAACTAAAATACACTAAACGGGCCGTCTCTAAATCAGTTAGGCCACGAATTTTTCGAACGGCAAATGCTGCAGAGCTAAGTTTTTTGGACAATTTATCTATATGGGGGCCCCACTGAAGCTTCGCATCTAAAGTAATGCCTAAGAACACTGTGGTGTCTTCGGGTTTTAAGCTTTCGCCCTTTATTGACACACTTGTGTTTACTTGTTTCACATGCGGTAATGTAAACTTTATGCACTTAGTTTTTTTCTCGTTAAGCATAAGATTATTGACATTAAACCAATTCACTACCGTTGCGAGGGCACTATTAACATCGTCAGTAACCATCTGCTGACGTTTGAATTTAAATAAAAGTGAAGTATCATCAGCAAACAACACTATATCATGATTATCCTTTATGATAATTTGTTTTTAATATGTTAGTTTGTTTGTTTGTTTGTTTGCTTGAACGCGCTAATCTTCGAAAGTACTGGGTGGATTTGGATGAAATTTGGTATGGAAGTAGCTTGAAGCTTGAGGAAGGTTATAGGCTACTTTTTACCCGACTGCAAAAAAGGAGAGTTATGTTTTTACCGTGATAGAATCCACGGGAGCGAAGCCCCGCGAGAGTACTAGTTTAACATATTATGATCGCTAGTCTGTGGTGTTTATAAAACGAGTTGCTTTTATAATTATTAATGAATCCGTAATCAATTTGGTTCTTTAAATATTCAAATCTAAATTAAATTGATCAAATTATAATGGCAGCCCAAAACTTCGCCGCAGTGATATTCGAATTGATAACATTTTTAATTAATTATAATTTGTTATGATTACGGCGTGTTAGTTAGCGTTGGAACTAATATGTATGACTATTTAAAAAAAGTTTTTTTAAAATTCTCTTTCAAAATTGGTCCGAGGTGGGCTATATCGGGGCATTTGACATACAGATATAGACGACAACGAAGTAATAATCAACCAGGGAAACCATATTTTTTCCACGTTTGATCTTGTCGAACAAACTAAACATTTGTTATTCCACGGCATGTACAGGTTCTAAAACGCTTTCAATCTTCATCATCGGCTACAAGGTACAAGAATAGTCGAACGTTTTCATGTTCCTAATTTGTTGGAGCACTTAGCTTGTTTGTCCATCAGAATCTCGAACGTCAAACAGCGGAGCATCGTCGACGTTTTAAAGTGAAGTACTCGCAGGGGAAATCCGTCTCTGTGTAGACACGCTTCAATTTTTACTAGTTCAAAAAGTGAGTACCTTCACATGTTTGCCTGTTTTATATGAGAAGTTTGAACGATGCAGAATTATAAATTTGTATTTTACCGCTACCAGCATTTGCTTAGCCTTAGCCTTCTCTGAGTCGGCTTCCAGTCTAACGGAGTGTAGCTGAGTTTGTACAAGGAGCAACTGCCTCTACGACCCAGTAACTGGGTAACACGATATAGAAATTTCTTATAAAATGTGTAGCGCCTGTGTGATCTTTTGACTGTATGTGTTCTTTTTAACACGCTTTTATTAGGTCGACCTGTATGTAACTAACTATGTAATGGAATCTAAGGTAACTAATTTAACCATCTTCCAAGGGTCGTAGCGTAATGAAAATTGGCAGCTGTATGTAGTTCTGATGACAATAAAATAAAACGGTACTGTCGAACTGATCTGATGATGGAGCCGGAAGATATGAACTGGAACTTCATGATGGAAAATCGTATCATAGCTGTTTTGGATTTCATAGAAAAGTCTTGTAATGAACTTTGACCACGATTAGGTTTCAAGGTCTGATGATGAAGCCGGAAGATAGGCAATGGCATTCCATGATGGAATATCGTATCATAGTCGTGTTTGCACTTGTGAGAAAGGCTACGTAATGGACTTTGAACACGATCAGGTTTCAAGGTTATAACAAACCTAAAGAAAATCCGTTAACGCTTTTCATAACCTTTTTGAATTACCGCGTAATCCATAGATTTATTATTAGGTCGATCTGCAACGAACTAAATATGCAATAAAATCTAAGAATCTGAATAAAACGTACTTCTAATTGTTTTATCATCATAAAACTTGGCAATTATATGTGGATTAGACGACAATACAATATTATGGTACCATCAAGCTGGTCTGACGATGGAATTGGAAGGTGGCTGATGGAACCTTGGACTGCCTACTAGTAAACATTTCTAATTTCTGCTCAGTACATTAGTCTTAAAAGCGTGTTTTTGGTTTTTTAAACTATTAATTTATTTCTCTTTTAGGTGTCATGAGTTTACATAAATATTTTTTTCCGTAGGTATGTTCCTATCATCGGGTGTGCGGGAATATTTTAACTGGACATCATGGCCACGGAACACAAGGGCAAGTGGAGGTATAGGATGGAAGTTTGACACTCCCTTCCGCTTCATCAAGAGTGGAAGGAGTCATTTTATAAGTTTCTCCTCGAAAAATAGGCACAAAGGTTCTATTATTAGCTTGGAAATATGTATTTTCCGTGATGCGTTTATTTTTTGCACAACATGACGACTCCGACTACTTTTCTTAAATGGTTGATATAAGTTCGATATTGGCTTGACCCAAATATCGCCAGGATGTTTGTCTCCTATAATAACAACGTAGCGAATCCGGACAGGCTACAACTGGAAAAACTCCGCAAACTTTTATTTTCTTTATGTTGCATTATAACATTTAAGATAATACAGACCAAAATACTGTTTATTCTACACAAAGATATAGACATCGCAAAAATTCGACAAAGAGTACAGAGATAATAAAACAATAATAGAAATCAAATGATTTATTTTTTTGATAAATGTTTGTTTTTTTTATTTATTTTAAACTAGCTGTAGCCTCGACTACGTGTATGAGGTTTTTCCCTTGTTAATCCTGGTCTGCAGCTTATATTTTCCCTATAACTTTTCCAGTTTTCCAGTACACATTTCACTAAAATCTTATCTGCCATTTCAGATATTAGCCCGTACAAACAGAATGACACAAATTAAAAAAAAACCTTATTTGTGTTAGTATCGTGTAATTTACTTAAGAAAAGACAATTATTTTGAAATCAGAAAGACACTGCATTTGTTTTTATAAGTATAGAAGATAATATAAGTACTACGAGTGGAACTAAAAGATGACAAACTATCATGTGAGAATAGACTATTTTTATTTATTAAAACTTTATTCAAAACAAATAGATACAAAGGCAGACTGGTAGAGAATGCCTATAAAATGTTCATAAAAAAAAAAAAAATTTTAGCAAAAAATAAAACCGACTTCCATATAAAAACACTACAAAGGCAAAAATAACTTTAATTTCGGTGGTCAGTGTCATTTGTTTTGTATTTTCTTTTTTTTAGACACCGCCTTCCGAAATTAAAGTTATTTTTGCCTTTGTAGTGTTTTTATATGGAAGTCGGTTTTATTTTTTGCTAAAAAATTTTTTTCACGCTTTTTATTGGGTCGGTTTGTAATTTATCTAGTTACACAATACAAAATTTCAACTACTTATCACCTTTTACAAAATATTGCTTTTCCCGGTGCAGAGCCGTTAATTTTTGAGGAGTTCTCCTGGTACATCACCATCAGCTCTACTTCACTATATGCATTGTGATGAGCATAAAGTGCTTAACATCTATATTCAAGTAATCTAATCGTAATCGACGAAATACTTATTATTGAGTAGTTTCGGGGGCCATCTGGGGTGTTCATCATCAGTTCCACTTCCTCAAATGGTGCTTTTCGAGAGCAACTGCACAAGGTACTATAATAAATACCCAAAACGACACAGGTGTGCCTATAATATTTGAAGAATTCCCTCGATTTCTCCATGATTCCATCATCAGATCCAAACGTCACGACAATGAAACCAACTAGAAAGTATACCCTTTCAAACAAGAAAAGAATTTTCCAAATCGGTCTAGCCAGCTGCGAGTTATGAGGTAACATACATAAAAAAAAGTTCAAGATGAATTGAGAACCTCCTCCTTTTTTTGAAGTCGGTAAAAAAACTAAGTAGATTATAATAATAATTAAAATAGAAGTTTTAAGACTAGTTTATATACTTAAATAAACATACATATTTATCATAAAATATATTATATAAATATATTAATAAAATAGAAAGAGGGATATGAAATTTTTTTTTGCAAAAAATAGAACCGACTTCCATATCAAAACACTACAAAGGCAAAAATAACTTTAATTTCGGAAGGCGGTGTCAAAAACGAAAATATATACAAAACTAAAGACACCGCCTTCCGAAATTAAAGTTATTTTTGCCTTTGTAGTGTTTTGATATGGAAGTCGGTTCTATTTTTTGCAAAAATTTTTTTTCACGCTTTTTAGTGGGTCGGTTTGTAATTTATCTAGTTACAAAAGCCATAATGACAACAACTTATCACCTTTTACAAAATATTGCTTTTCCCGATGCATAGCCGTTAATTTTTGAGGAGTTCTCCTGGTACTTGACCATCAGCTCTACATCACCATATATGTATTGTGACGAGCATAAAGTGTTTAACATCCGTACTCAAGTAATCGAATCGAAATCCTCAAAAAACTTATTATTGAGGAGTTTCAGTGGCCATCTGTGGTCTTCATTCATCAGTTCAACTTTCCCAAATGGTACTTTTCGGAAGCAACTGCTTAAGGTACTATAAGAAATACCCAAAACGCTATAGGTGTGCCTATAATATTTGAAGAGTTCCCTCGATTTCTCCAGGATCCCATCATCAGAACCTAATTTCGTAACAATGGGACCAATTAGAAAGTATACCCATTCAAATGCAAAAAGAATTTTTCAAATCGGTCCAGCCGTCTCCAAGTTATCTCCTTTTTTTGAAGTCGGTTAAAAATTCTGCTGCTCATTATTTGCTTAGAAAATTATTTCGCAACTTTCGCTTAAACGCATGACCGCCCTGATGTCAAGAGGAATTGAATTCCACGGCAGAATAGACTATTACCATCTTCAATCAACAATTTAACCATGTATTTATACGCTAACGATTTTCATAATAATAACTGTTAAAAACTGAATATTTTTCTTACAGTCCCTTGTCACAATGGAAATAAAACGTAAAGCCGGAACGTAGCACAAAGTCTGGTAGCTCAGACCCAGCGATAGTTTCAATTGTGTGAAAACAGGCGATTAGGGATGTCTCTAGCGAAACGTCGCGGATGGAGAGGTAATTCTTAATAATGGACTTTTGAGAACGTCTTTATGCTACCCGGAGGTTGAAGATATGATGCACCTTAAGTGGTTTTGGGTGCAGAATGTCTTGAGCCAAAATAAGCATTTAAGTTGGTCAGGTCTTACTGTAGTGAGCATAGATAACAAGCAAGGAAGCCCCAGTACAAGAATATTTTAGAATTTTTTTGGGGCAACCTCAAATTTTGTATCAATAAATTGTCTAAATGCGAGTCAGACTCGACCATGAAGGGTTCCGTCGTAACTACGCAAAATAACTCTGTTTTTCAGTGTTTGCGGTTTTAGAAAATGTGCTTTAAGTATCTCAAAAACTGCTGACCCGATCTCGTTCAAAACAATTTTCGTTGAAAGTTTTTATTAAGATCGACAGCATATATTTTTTAGATTTTTCTCTCCGTTATTATAGAAGTTGGAGGAGGGGGGGACAAGTTTCACCTTGGAATTTAAAACACCATTGGAAGCATATATGTTAAACGACTGACTTTATGAAAAAGTAGTTTTACAAACCTCAATGTATGATGATAAAAAAAAATTGTTTTAGTTCTATGAATGCTCCCCCATAATTTTATATATTTTTTTTAATTTTTAATAAAAATCGGAAAGCGGTTTACAGTATACATCTACCCACCAAGTTTCACATGTGTAGTTCAAATAGTTTCGGGATAAAATGGCTGTGACATACGGACGGACGGACAGATAGACAGACAGACAGACATGGCGAAACTATAAGGGTTCCGTTTTTTGCCATTCGGCTACGGAACCCTCATAAAAGGTATAGGATTTGAAACTATATCTTTATGTTTTATTTATACATAGTGGTTTACAAATGCTTAAACTAATTCTATTTTTATACAGATTAGGGTATAATATAACGCATAGACTGTAGGATGCCTTTACACACATTTAAGTGGTTTACAAATGCTTAAACTCATTCTATTTGTTATACAGATTAGGGTACAATATAACGCATAGACTGTAGAACGCCTTTACACACATTTTTGTTTTTCTTTCAATCTGTTTGTCACTATATGCTTATAAACACTAATATCTGTCTACAAAGGTCTGATATATTTATTAATTTAAATATCATTGCGTTCTGTAGTAAGCATCTACAAGACTTATTAACTCATACATTATAAAACCTTTTGTTTAAAAAAAACATAAATGAAATCAAAAGCGAGGTAGGTAATAAAAGCTCTTTCTAAATAAACGGTCAACGAGTCATCCAAATAAAATTTCGTGAGCCAACAAAGAGTTGAGAAGCTTTGTTTTGGCTTTCTCTCGTTCCTAACATTACCTTCAAATTGCTTTTTTTCAGACATCTTAAATGCAGCCGTTTCAAGACGTTTAATGTCTAAAGATCCTTACAATACCTTTTCACGACGTAAATAAGTACCCAGTTATACCTATCTAATGTATATAATCTGGTTTGAGATACATCACAGTGCGTCAAACCTAGGTGTTTTATTTGTAAAAAAAAACTCCATATTATGGTGATTATACATTATGCAATACATTACTAAGGTTATTTTTTTGCATAGAAACGTTTATAAGTTTTGTGCAAACAAAACCCTATTTTCCGTTTTTTATTATTCTAAATAATTTCTTAAAGAATATGACGACACGGTTGGCGCAGTGGATTAGCGACTGGCTGCTGCCCTGCGTATCACGGGTTTGATTTTCGCATCGGAACAAATGATTCAATGATCCTAAAGATTTTGAGTATGTGTTTGAGCATGGCAGGTTAAATTTTCGTAATCGCGCCCACAATATAGGAGAAACTCCTAGTGCGGTAACTTTTTAAAAAAATGCGTTGTTTTCGCTTTTACTATGGAAGTGAATACATAAATTAAAAAGTTTTAAAAGACAAAAACTGTTAATTACTTAAACAGAATATTTAATAATATTTTTTCATCAATATACCCAAAAGGAAAAAAAAAACGTCAAAAAAAAATCTATGCTGGCGTGCTAAAACATGCTTTTATACACCCAACAGAATGCAAGATGCACCACCTTAATTAGGAAAGCCCGTAATCCGAAAGAGAAAACAGTCTTCAGAATATTTTTAATCTCAAAAACAGCGAAGTAACTATAAAATTAACGAATCTCGGGGTTTCTCCTGCAAAAGACGGTTTTAAAAACTAAATTGCGCTCACATCTCGTTAAGGGGAATTCCATTTCTATGCAGCGTTTGCTAGGAGCATCTCCGCACACAATGAGAAATGAAAGTTAAAATGTATGGACGTAAATATGTCACTTACAGGGATTTGTACGTTTATTTTCGCTCGGGGTAAATGCGTCGGGATGTCATGTTTTATTTTTTTCTGGAATGAGTCGAGTTTAGATGTGCTGTCAGCTTCGGCTCTTTGTGTGTTTGCTATGTAATTATGCACAGACAAATATGTCTACTTTTTATTTTTCCTTTTCGTTTTGTTCAATTTTGTTTTGTTGATCGTTTAGATATAATTTTAGGTTGGACGAAACTTTATTCACATTATTGTATATCCTAAAACCAATATAAATGCGAAAATAACTCTAGCTGTCTGTCTGTTACACTTAGACATCTAAACCACTTACTTGATTTTGATGAAATTCGGTACCGAGATAGAGTAACCTTTCAGAATTACGTAATTTTTTGGCTGTTTTTTTTTAAGTTAGCGAAGCCGTAGACGAAATCTAGTAGGTACTTAATATTCTAAATGCGAGAGTCTATTTTCTTCGTCAGTAAACTGCTAAATCAATTTTAATTCCCGGTAATTGTAAGATCCGGGGTCAAACAGAGTATTTTATCTTCTAAAATCAACCTCTAATGGGCTGAAGTTGCACATCTTTTGTTTCTATATTATGGAATAAGTCTGAAATAAACTCTTCTTCTTTAAGAATTGATGCTTTTTTTTGCGATTCTTTAAGAACATCTTCGGACCAATATGCAGTTACCTGCTCAGTTCTTACATTGGCTTCATTAACCTCTCGAGCCCCAGCGGCACAAAAACGTGCCAGTAATCAAGTATTAGTTGAGCCCCGCTGGCATACGATAAGAGCCCGCCCGCGGTGCTTGACGGATGGTTGACGGTACTTGAGAGATTAAGATCAAACAACGTGCAGATAAAATCGCGCGTGCGAAGACCTGATATTGTGTACTTTATTATTATGCGATAATAACGAGTTACAGCGGCCCCGGAATGAAAGGGCAACTGAAAGAACAGGGTGAGTTTTTAGTATGTAGACGTCTAACACTTCCCTCCACCTACAGCGAGAGAGAGAGGGAGAATTAATTTGATAATTTTCCCCGCAAATAAAAGGGGATTTTAATATTAATTTCTAGGCGTTCATTTCATATCAAAAATTTGTTTGGTTTTATTAAAACGTAAACATAATCGTGAAAACACTCAATATTTCCTAAAAAATATAAAACAAAATCACGATGATACTCACTAGTCTCTTCAATGTGATCTTTCTTTATTCTTTTGTTTTTCATTTTCAAGTTGTATTCGCTCTAAAAGAGACCCTTATTATTAATATCTGTTCATTAGTCTTTGTGCCGTACCGGAACAAACAGATAAGAAATATTGGTAAGTAAAGCTGGTTTCAATATTAAGACAAAGTAGAACACAGGCCACGATTTATAAAGCATTTTGTATTAATAAATTTCTGTTTGCTTCGAGATTCTATAAATCTTTAAATAATTAGTAGATATTTATTTACCAGCAACATTAGGTAAATGTTTATGTTACGTCTGAAAGTAGGCAATGCTTGAGGTAGGGCTGAAGGCTGTGCATGTGGTCTTAAGTTTGATATTTGTGACAGCAAAAGCGCTTATTATGGGTTACTTGTACCTGATTTTTTAGTAGCAATCTGTAGTATATTTTATGTATGCTAAAGTATGACATTCTACAAAAGTTTTATTAAGTGTTATTTAAGTGTGTTTCAATTTTTGGTGCACAATAAAGTATATTCTATGTATCTATTCTCGTTTCCTATGAAATGTTGTACCCACATCTCGCCTACCAACATTGATAGCTAGTCGATCGATGCTTTATCATGTAGTGCTGGCGCCGTTTGCTAATGATTTCTACGACAATACAAACGTCCCGCTTATAAAACAATAAATAGAAAACATCTTAAGCCCATCCATGAATTATTTGTCTATGATATATGAATGATTTTATCTGCATCAAACTAAAAAAGGCCAGCGGCAAAAAGTCTAGATGGCTGAATCAGACACCGAATAGAATCAATTAGGTACTTTTCATCGCCGCTCACCACCAATCCACGTAGTACCACACAAAGTGTATGTAGGAGTTCGAAAACCATTAACAGATGACTCTCACCTCGCATTTCAGAAAATACAGTTGATGATATTAAGCTGTTAAAGAACAGACAAAAACCAAAGCCAAAAAGCATACATACAAATGTACCCAAACTCTTTTGAATACTGCCAAGCATAACTGCTCCAACTTCAGCTATAAGAGGTCCTAATAATAATGTAACTACCACGCTTAGACTCCGCGGAACTTAAGGCAGATTTTCAAGCACAGCTTTTGTAATAGACTTAAAAATAAGCGCATATTACTGTTGCTGCTTCGAGGCAACGAGGCAAAATAAGAACAGATCTGAACATCTCTGAGCTCCCTCGCTCTCAAGATATAATATTCCTTTACGAGTATTAAGATTTGATTAAAACGTGGGTTTTGAAGTTGCGCAAATGCAGTTATAGAAATGATGGAATGTATTTTTTGTATTTTTGTGAGATGGTATTATGGTATGATAGTATTTCTGAACTTATACCGGATTATCTAGTCTTAGGTCATTTTTGAAATGAATAATATTAAAAATATTAATAGAAATGTTGAAGATAAATTTTAAAGCGCAACGTCTGAAGATTATGAGCCTCCGGGATTATAACTTCGAGATGAACTTTATTTTACTCCATTATTCCGTGTAGGTATTTAGCTTTACCTGTGGCGTATTTTAAAACTTAGATATATTAAAAAGTGAGCGGAATTATAGGAAAGCAAATATTTCATCAGATTCTAAAACACAATTTATCATATCATTTACGATTGTAAAACTTTACACTTCTGTATCAGATCTTTTGTAGCAAAAAGAACTAACGATATTCATCTCATCTGGCCTCATGACAAGCATTATAGTTCAAACAAAAATGATAGTCATCATTCAAGCTTCTGAATTCGATCCTTAGCGAACAATGGGTCCTGGCTAGTTCAAAATGGCCACATTTCTCAAGCTACGATGTAGGTCGATGTCCGCAAAATAAATGAATGGTAACCCTATTCAGTGGAAATTGCATGGACTTGAACGTTGCATACGGTGAATTGTAACGGTTGCTTATTTTCACAGAGAGTGTGCCGAATGAAATGTATTTTTCTTCTTGTTTTGATGTTATGTATCTTTGGGGTATAATATAATATAATATTCCACAACTTTCACACAACGCCATCTAGTCCCAAACTAAGCAGAGCTTATGGTATGAGTACTAGACAACTGATAAACATACATATATATTTCTAAATACATACATATTATAGATAAATTACACCCAGACAAAGAACAAATGATCATGCTCATCACACAAACATTTGTCCTAGGTGGGAATCGAACCCTCGACCTTGCGCATAGTAGTCAGGGCTACTGACCACTATACCAACGGGTCCTTTGCTTGGCACAATAGATGCGGAAGTTTTAAGTGTAATGAGTTTTTAAACTAATTACCTACTAGATATGATTGCGATTTCATCCGCGTAAGAGATTTATCCCAGACTCAGATTCCGCGGGAATTCCGGTATTTAAAGCATATTTGGTACCCTGTAACCCCACTGACCATATTAAAGTCGGTTCAACCATTTCCAGGAACGGAACCGAAAAACAGACACAAATTTTAGTATCGTCGTATTTAACACTTGTGAAAACACTGTTTGTAATCACAGAACGACATTTAATAATTATATAATAATTCTGTTTATATGCATAAATGTATGATGAAGATCTAAATGTCAAATATTTATCTGTTAAATGAATAAATAATTGGGTTTGGTATAATCTGCCCATCGATTTTTGGACTGTTATAGCGACTTAAAATAACTGTCTTAGAACTCGGTAAAGCTAAAAAATATCGTAGCTTGAACATACGAATATTTTCGACAAACAACTTTAGAAGCAACAAAGTGCTTAAATCATACTACATAACACGAACATTCCCGTCATTCATACAATAAAATCCTGTTTTATTTCACATTTCCACTATCTCCCTTCCTAGCTCACTTTCAATACGTCCGCGAGCTACCATTATTCATTTTTGCGCTATAATTTATGTCCGGAGATTTTTCATTGTTTTTTTCCGAAATTTATTCCACACTCGTTCGAAACCATGGATATCTTCGAAACATTTTCCTCATGATTTTATATTTTTTCACTAAAAACGACGGCGGGAAGGAAACTTTATGGTTTAACGTAGAATATTTATTAATGTTACATTTGATGCTTGATTTTAGTTGTTCTTTTAAACATGTATGAAGCCACTATCAATCATAATTTATAATTCTTATATTGATTTTCTTGGTTATGTTTTCTTTTAATTGTCATTAGCCCCCGATTGTCACCATCTCACCTGATGCGATGATGTGGTCGAAGATGAAGCGCGTTTACCTAAAAGCAGTCGCCCAGGCTATTTCTATCAGGATATACAGACTCCAGCAAAAAATGTCACTCCTTGGCTGTACGAACAATGAAAGTATTCTCACAACGTTTTGTGTGCATGGGTGGGATGTCCACCATGTAACGTACGATGTTTTACCTTTTATTAGTAAGTTTGAATATACATACAATAATTGTTACCAAACGTAACCAATATTTTATTACAAAGTTTTGCTAATTATATCGAAAACAAATAAAAACTAAAACTTCAGTGTTACGGAAAACTAGCACGAACTCCGAAATCAAAGATTTTGTCTCTTCTCTTCTTCGGCAAACACATGTCTTTCTCCATAATACTACCACGATGGCAGAAATATTGAAATGAGTCCATTCCATTAATGACTTGCTTTTCCTTCTTCTCCTTCTTATTCCCAGTAAATAAACATATAGTTTTTTCTGCAAAATCTTCAGGACAACCATCGGGTGGGACCTTCATAGGTTCATGCCGTTTTCTAACAACTGGTTTAACACATTTATCTCTCACCTTCAATCTTAATAGATTCGTTTTAATTTTAAGTTTTAAAAATTCGCCAACATGTTTTCTGTGCCAGGGTTTCTTTTTGTATACACACTTGACTGTCTCCGTAAAGTCATTGGGACAGCCCTCTCGTGGCACAGCCATGTAATTTTTGTCCCTTTTTCTTGCAATTAGCATAGAATGCTTCTGCCTAAGTAGGTCTATAATGTTAGTATCTACGTAGCCATTGAGACAAGTGTTTTGATGAACATGTCTTAACTTGCCTAACGTAATGTATTTGAAAAGAAAAATTGTCAGGACCAGATACCTGCACATATTTTTTTGCATTTTTATTTTAGTTTTATGTACAGTATGTGCGTGCAATGCGCTTCGTTTTTAATATTTGACTAACTTTAAAATAAAACCTAAGCTATTACTTATTAATTAATTTCTTTACAATTAAATGCACAACACGAATGTGTAATTATGTGCTAAATCAATTACGCAACGCTCACTGTGTTAAAACAAGATAGTCAATCAATATTTCAACGTAGGTATAATTAACGGTTATATGCGAGGTATTTTCACTGTTTTGCTTTGTGTACCTACCTACTTAAAATTCCACAAGTTAATACTAAGAAAATTCATCTCTATGTTCGGTTTTTCACAGTAGTATCAATGCGCTCGAATCACCAGAACCTTTCCAAAGTAAATGCATATCGAATTTTTCTTGGGCACATAGGCAGTTGGCCGACGGCCACGGCCGGCGAGAAAACGACTAACTATCGGCGATTTTCTCGCTCAAGAAACGCACAATAAAATATACATTCCGTGTAAACGAAAGATGCTCTCTGACTGCTCACACTGCCTGACGACTCGCTTCACTGGTTTTGTCGCTGAGCGACAAGAGCTGTCAAAGATAATACTTGCTCAGCGATGCTCGCTTGGCGGTCAGGATTCACGCCCAGAGACCAACTAGCGGTCCAGCGGACCAACTAGCGAGTGGCGCGAGTAACCGCCCGTTGCACTCTCTTGTAACCCAGCGTCAAAACTATCAAAAATACACGCTTACTTCTCGCTGCTCGCCACTCGTTTTTAGTTTCTAGGTCAACTCGTTTCTCGTTAATCGTCGGCGGAGGTACAACTGCCATACAATCATAGATTCTGTTTCCTAAGATTTTAAGGGAACATATTTAAATACTTATCGTGTGTTTTAAGGATAGTCTTTGTCACAATATGACTCTCATATATAAAAATAAATAGCTGTTCGTTAGTCTCGCTAGAATCGAGAATGGCTGGACCGATTTCATTAGTTCTTTTTGTATTATATTCCCTCTCATACAGGGAAGGTTTAAAAGGTCAGTATGCGTTTGCGTCATTTTCAATAATATGTTTATAGTAGCTAACGGCGTATAATGTATCCATATTGTCTGACTTTATATGTTATCTCCAAGCAATTGCATTACTTAACTTACGTTTAATTTGTTAAGCTGTGATAAAAGGTATTTTTCCATAAACGGTAATGTTATATTAACGACCACAAGCTCCTCCTAATGCATATTGTAAATGTTACCCTGCCAACGACTCTTACGTTTATGCTGTGTAAGGTGTTTGTCATTACCCGTGACCCGGTTTTCTTGTATACACATTATGTACACATACTTATCTGGGCAACAGTGCGTTAACTGTGCAAACATAAAACTCGAGCCAGCTTCTTTCGAAGGGGTTAGCAAAGTTTACAGATGCTTATGATATTGACATCGGGTCACCGGGTCGGTCAACTTAACAATACTCATGGAAATTTTACACTATAGCCAAAATAGCATTAGACAGGAGTTGATGGAGACAGTTCGACCGATTCAGACTCGACTCTATACAAGGTGTAACATATTAAGCGCAATACCTCAGACACCCCAATTAGAATATTAAATTATAAGTCTAAAACAACATACGTAACTAAATAAATTGAAACCAAACCTAGACATTGTTTATAAAATAATTAACCTTACTAAACGCAAAACGTATGTGCGTCATACAATATCCTTACGCGGACGCATACACTCATGCAATATTAGCGGCCGACACGCACATGAATTAAGGATTGTATTAATTTGTCATGATACTGTGTTTCCATTTTAAGTTAAATGAAAGATTTTTCCGTCACTGTTTACCACCTATTTTTTATGACGGGAATCGATTCAGAAACCGATTCTGAACCAACTACTTTCAGGAATTGCGTTTATTCTGTGATATCTGGTGAAAGAGAATGAGAGAAAAAGAGATGCATTGGGTCATATAAGTGTACCACCATTCCCAGGTTGGTCAAAGCAAAGAAAAGCTGTTCAGATGTATTTGAGCTATTTAGTATTTTCACAACGAAGTTATACTCAGGTCTACAGTACCTTGCAGCTGTGAAAAAATATAACTTTAAAATTTTTGTAAAAAAATTACGGCCTTTTATATTTCAAAAAACAAATATTTCGAGACTCTGAACAGAATCAAAACTGATAGGGTACTTCCCGATGACCTAGAACTATGAAATTTTGCAATTAACATCGTTTTATTGTACACATTAAAATAAAAATCTGAAAATTAAACATTTGTAATTAAATCATTTTTTTAAGCAATGTAGGTAGAATTCACATTACCAGTAATCTTGTTAACCTTTCCAACTAAGCTAAATGTGCTTGTGTCTGGAATAAGTTTACGACAATATGCGCGTGCAACTACTGAAAATACACATACCTACGCGTATATTACGCATTGTATATAAATATTTATTGGATTCGTAAAGTACTTTATTATTATTTCTATTTCATGTATATTATTATATATTATATGATAAACTGATTGACATCCGTACACTCACTATTAGGACCAGTTGAAAACCAGCGTCGGGCACTTACTAGTTGTCCGGCTTTTTGCTGAACTGGGCCTGTTTGACGCAGCCGTGAGTCACACAGTAATATTAATCATTCTGGATTCAATTTTACTTTTTTTATATACTTTATTTCCATAATAATATGAGTTTGTTTGTTTCTTGTAATTTTTTTTTACTGTGCGTACTTGTGTTATGTGTCAATAAACGTGTTTTCTTTCTTTCTTTCAATATCATAATTGCAACTACTCGATCACAAGAATGACATCATTTTTTTTTTCATTTATCTCTAAGTAACGGCTCGGCAATGTAACAGTTTAATCACAAGCAGGAGCTTGTGATTAAATTATTAACCTCCATTGTCTCTCCACTCTGTACTCTTCCACTTCTGTTCATAAAGTTTAAATAAACAATTGTCTATTGGTAAACAAAAATATAGCAATTAAAGTACTAACTATACAAAAACAAGAACATCGGTAAACAAAACGAAAGTGCCAAGGGAACAAAAGTTTTGTCCAAGTTATAATTAAGTTATCGACGTGTGCCAACTAAACTGTCTCATCGGTAACTTTCTCTCCTAACAGTGACATTAACTTGGCAGGCTTTATACTGCGATGCTACTCATTCAACTAAACTTGAGTAAGACGGTTATTAGCTTATAATATAATAGTTATCAAGAGAGTAGGTACGTTAAAGATGGTGGTGGGAATCTAAAATATAAGCTTTTGGCCTAACTCAGTTAAAAGACTCCCACAATAATATCTATTATTATAATACTTTATAGTATAGGTACATGTATTTTAAGATATTGTGGTTAGTAAACGAAGAAAAAAAAGTGATTCAATCCAAAAACCAACGCAAATGAAACCTCAAATTCAATATTTTATTTCATATAAGCTGGTGTCTGCGACTGCTTTCATGTAGGCTGGCTTTCCCGCGTAAATCCCGATCCGTTAAAATCCCGGGATGAAATGGATATATTCTCTTTTAACCTACACTATCTTCCAGCAAAGTCCTATTAAAATCGGTGGATCCGTTCCAAAGATTAACCGGGACAAACAGAAAGACAGCCGGACGAAAATTCAATCAACTTCAATATCATTAATATGAAAGATAAATCATATTATAATATTATGTTCATATACAGTTTTGAATTGGCAAAGAAATAAGCTAGTTGTACATTCCAAATAGAAACTTTCTATCAAGAAAAATGTCCTAGAAACTCTACGGACAATCTGAAATAAAATTATTTTGGTATTACAAAAATGTTGGGTTGATACTTTGTGTTTTTATGAGGTTATTCATAATAGAAATATTAAAATAAGCACCTTAGACTTGTACCTACAATAATAAACTATTACATTAATTAAGTGGAGATTAAAAGGGACCGACCTTTGAGTTTATTAAGGCCGGAGTTACGAAACACCGGCCTACAAAAAGGTAGACGTTGAAAGGAGTTGTTGGCAAAATACTAAAAAAAGAATACACTCATTCACAATTTTATGCTTCACCTTGTAATGTAAGATGGGTACAAAATCACAAAATGTATGACTTTATGTTGAGCAGACATCGTAAAGTTCCAACAACATGAAGGAACCCTCTTCACGCCATTACTGAAACAGAACGGTCCCCCATAAACCATGGTATGGCCCTATAACATAGTACCTAGTTAAAAATTTTCTCCTTGTTGTATGGTGGGACCGTATTTATAATGCGATCTTAGACATTACTGACTGAGAGTGACCTAATGTAAAAGAAAAGCTTTGCTAGCGGTTTTGCTCGTGTAAAAAAGTTTTAATTTCAGCGAAATTCAAATTCAAATATTTTATATCAAATAGAATCCATGTTATGTTATTAGTGTTAACTTAGCCTAATGTTAGTGTTAAATTAAATTCATAATAATTAATCAACTAATGAACCATTGAGTTGTTCGCTCAATGGTACCTACACTAGTCTATTTGGTTAAGTGTGTCTGAACAAGTACCCACCTTCGTAAAAGGGGAGAGTCCCAACGATCTGAAAACACATTCAGGATGCCATTGGTGGAAATTATGCCTTTGTCACTATCCCAAACTATCCTTTGTCACTATCCCTTTGTCTCAACACCAAAAATCACATTATCTATACATCCAATCGTATGTATAATATTCGTAAGAAATAAGATGAAATGCTGAATTTGTAAGCGAATCATGTGGATTGCTGCACCATTTTAGAGTGAAAGAAGACACACAAACAAACACTCTTTCGCAAGTATAATGTAGTTTGTCGCGTACGACATTTCAACAATCTCGTCTAATATTTTTTTAGAACAAATCACAGCTATCTTACTCACATAAATAAAATTATGCATTGTTGTCATTTACTCAGGCAGATGCCAGACCGTGTTCAAGCAAACAACATTACACGACTAATTTGCATTACACTGTTTAATTTCTAATAACGTGAGGAGCTTAATAATTACAGCATTATGGTTGATCGAACCTTAATGCTGTAATTATTAAGCTCCTTAATTATTAATTATTAAGATCAAGGTTACGCAACGCATGGCACGGTGAGTCCATGTATGGGTGGTCAGCTTATCAATCATTTTTTCAGCCTACAATATAGCCTATTTTACTTGCTACGTAAAAATATAATAGGCCCGTTTTGACATTTGTCATCGCGACGTATCTAGTTAAGTAAGCATACGACGCGGTACTCGATACTCACGATAAATCGATTCAAGTTTGTATGAGTATTTGATCGATTTAATTGTGTATTGTAAAGTGCATTGGATTAAAGTTCTGATCAGAAAATTTCAATTAAACTTTAATATTGTAGGTTTTTTGAAGTGATACAATAGTACGAAAGGTCAATGTCTTTAATTTAATATTTTAAGTTACAATAACATTCACTTAATCACAAAAAATCAAGAAAAAGCGAAAGTGATTGAATCTTCATTCAACCATTTTCTTCCAATGATGAGCTAAAATCGTCAGTTGAGCTATCGTCACCTGTAAATATAATTATTTCATTTTCAATTTTATTATTACGTCGTCTTTGTCAAAATCTTCCTTTATTATTCTTCACTTTAAAGATCACTACACAATATTTAATCCCTATTAAAATCGAATGAAGCAGGTAAAATTCAGTAATTAATTGGCTACAACACTAGTATTTAAAAAATAAAGACTGAGGACGTAACTGATTTTCAGACGTTTCGTAATAATTAGAAATTGCATGCATAAAGTAAACGCGAAAAGAACACTCGCAATATATATATTCCATCATATTAATTAACGCGCCAAAACAATGTGTGTATTTTTTAAATTACTTTCTGTAATTAATTATTTTATTGTTTCTTTCAGTTTCGTTCCAAGTTACATTCTAGGGTCTTTCTTAAATGTCAAAACGGGCTTTTTATTTTTTGAAAACTTTAATTAATGTAACTTTATACTGGTAAAAACGCAATCCAGTAGTTTTTGAGTGTATCCATTACAAACAAACAGTTCAAATAGTCATACATAATTTGAATATCTATATTTTAAAGAGATTTTTAACCGACTTCTGAAAAAGGAGGAGGTTCTCAATTCGGATGTTTGTTTGTTTTTTTTTTTTTTTTTTTTTTATGTTTGTTCGGGCATAACTCCGTCGCTTGCCAACCGATTTGAAAAATTCTTTTTTTGTTGGAAAGGGTGGTGGTGTTTTTCAAGGTTCCCAAATGGTCCCATGAAAATTTTATCGCAATTGGACAAGCGGTTTCTGAAAAATCAACAAAAGTCTAAAAAAAAATATTTACATTGATGATCTTTTCGTTCACTCTGCATTGTGTTTTTTGTTCGCGCGTTTTTAGTTTTTTGTAGTTGACATTTTGGCTTTTATAACTAGATTAATTACTAATTGACCCACTAAAAAGCGCGAAAATAAAAACTTTTTTGCAAAAAAATAAAACCGACTTCCATATCAAAACACTACAAAGCCAAAAATAATTTTAATTTCGGAAGGCGGTGTGAAAAAAGAAAATACAAAACCAATTACACCGACTACCGAAATTAAAATTATTTTTGGCTTTGTAGTGTTTTGATATGGAAGTCGGTTTTATTTTTTTGCAAAAAAGTTTTTTTGTTGTTGTATCTTCTTAGAGCTAGGAAAAACTGGCTAAATCTAGTTTTAAGTGAAGAAAAGAGATTGAAGAGTATTTTTTTTATTTAACCGACTTAAAAAAAAGGAGGTTTACAATTCGTCTTGAACTTTTTTTTTTTTTTTTTTTTTTTATGTATGTTACCTCATAACTCGGAGACGGCTGGACCGATTTGAAAAGTTCTTTTTGGGTTTGAATGGGTATAGTTTCTAGTTGGTCCTATTGTTACGAAATCAGGATCTGATGATGGAATCCTGGAGAAATCGAGGGAACTCTTCAAATATTATAGGCACACCTATAGCATTTTGGGTATTTCCTATAGTACCTTGAACAGTTGCTCTTGAAAAGCACCATTTGAGGAAGTGGAACTGATGATGAAGACCCCAGATGGCCACCAAAACTACTCAATAATAAGTATTTCGTTGATTGCGATTAGATTACATGAATATGGATGTTAAGCACTTTATGCTCGTCACAATGCATATGGTGAAGTAGAGCTGATGGTGATTTACCAGGAGAACTCCTCAGAAATTAACGGCTTTGCACCGGGAAAAGCAATATTTTGTTAAAGGTGATAAGTAGTTGACATTTTGGCTTTTGTAACTAGATAAATTACAAACCGACCCACTAAAAAGAGTGAAAAAAAACTTTTTAGCAAAAAATAGAACCGACTTCCATATAAAAACACTACAAAGGCAAAAATAACTTTAATTTCGGAAGGCGGTGTCTTTAGTTTTGTATATATTTTCGTTTTTGACACCGCCTTCCGAAATTAAAGTTATTTTTGCCTTTGTAGTGTTTTTATATGGAAGTCGGTTCTATTTTTTGCTAAAAAGTTTTTTTGCCTATCCTAACACATTACAAATATAACAAATATTTAAAAAGTTTATTAGTATGTAGGCCATAATGTAAAATGTTATTGTCATGTTTTGTATGTTTTTTATCATGATTGTTTTTTTTTTAATATTTTATATCTAAATTTCCTCTATTGATAACCTTGTTAGCTTGTATTATTATTTTTTGCATTCAGTGGTCTCCTGTACGTGAGGGAGTACACTAACGTAATACCTATAGTACATTAATATTTGTCATGTCCTGTGTACGCCGTTTGTTGGAGATCCTAATAAATAAATAAAACAAAGTCTCCCACCACCGCGTTTGTATTTACTCAATAGCTTCTAACAGATTCCCATGCCGTTTATACCAATGAATTCATGAGGAAAATTTTAGAGCATAATTTAATGAGGTTTTGTTTTAATTAGCAGAATCAGTCCGTGCGAATCCAAACCGGATCGCTAGATTCAATAATAAATAACAACATTGATAATAATTTACCCAGTTTCGAGAACTAACATGTGTATTTCCTGAGCTTCTTTGAAAGATGTGAGCCTATAAATTTACACAAACATATGAGCCAAGAAAATCTAGAATCTAGAAATACACATTCACGCTGATTTTAGATTTCTATCTAATTCTGGAGATCTTTAATAACTTGTTGATAACCGAAACACCGCATAAAATGTCTATCAAAATAATTAAGTTAGTTCAAGAGAAGCCACAAAATATTTTCGCCGCTGATTCCTAACACATTTCTGTGTAAACAAAATTGTGGCGAATTTTAAATTCCCTTCCGTCTCATAAATGCGTTACCTTCAGATTACGTCTTACAGATAAAAGTATATCGCTGTTGCATATAATCACGTTTGGTGGAACGTGCTCTTTTCGGGCTTCAGAAGTAGCGTAATATAATATCTGTCAAAATTAAGTGCTAGGGTAGAGCTTATACTGCAGGGGTTTCGGAAACGTTCTAAAGTGATACCTCAGCCCTGGAACTTAAAGGCAGGATCTGAAGGTACAGGGTGAGTTTTTAATCAGTAGAAGTCTGCAAATCATTACCGCTCCACCCTCAGCTGAAGGATTCACTAGACGGTTTTCCCACCGAAAAAAAGAGTAGGCCACAACGCAGTTGTTGCCTAGCTTGTTTTTTGTTGATAATTTAATTTGACGCCACGTTTCGCTCAGTGGTTGAGCGATTAGCTGTTGCTCAGCGTATCGCGGGTTATATTCCCGCACTGCTGGAACAAATACATATTTGTATGGCCTACAAATAAGCAGCTGTCCTGGGTTTAGATGTTCGTAAAAATTCACTCACGATACGGGATAAATTCCGAGCAAAGGCCAATGTATTTTTAACACAAAAAAAATGTTTTAATGGCCAAATCTTTTGTTGTGTTTCTTAATTAAATATTGCCTCTTATACATATGAAGAGAAATTTAGGCATCATATTGGTATATCATGATATAGGATCTGACACAATCGTACCTACATCGCTCAATAATTTATTCGGCAGTCAACATAGCCGACGATCACCTCAAACAGTCTATTTGATATGGCAACAGATGCTGCTAGATAATTGAACATGGTATTGGTTTGTTTAACGACTCGTGATGCTAACTATGGATGTCAGTAGTCACATGTATATCTACATATTATAAAATTTAAGTGCCTGTCTGTATGTGATTTCAAAACAACTGTGTTTTCACAATTGCTTATAGTTATTATTTACACGATATTAAAACACAAACAATTTTTTAAAACTATTGTCTGTCTGTCGGTCTGTCTTTCTGTTTGTCTGAGCTAATCTCGAGTGTGCGATGGAATTACACAATCTAATTCCACCAAGCCCGTTCCATCATCGGACTATAAGACAAACGGCGATGCGACATCGTTACATGGTGGACATCCCACCTATACGCACCAAACGTTTTGGGAATACCTTCATTGTGCGTACGGCTAAGGAGTGAAATTCCCTGCCGGAGTCTGTGTTTCTGGATAGATATAACCTAGGGGTCTTCAAGTCAAGAGTGAATAGGTTCCTTCTAGGTAAGCGTGCTCCATCTTCGACCACATCATCACTTACCATCAGGTGAGATGGTTGTAAAACGCGAACCTATTAACAATAAAAATAAAAAATAAAATCAACGGCACGTCGTGTTCCACGCGCGCCTATAAGAGCTACAGCAGCAGCAATTACAGGACCCAACGAGGACATTGTCCATCGGGGTTGGGGGAATATTCTAACGAGATACTGCGGCCCCGGAATATAAGAGAAGCTGGAGGAACAGGGTGGGATTTTACTTAGTATTGCTACCTATTACAACGTCAAAATATAACAGTCTATAGTCAACTAGCTTTTGCCAGCAACGCATTGTTTTCACGCGAAAATACAGATCCAGATCCAGTGGGAACTCTGGGATATAAAGTAGCCTGTGTTATTTCAGGATTTCAACTAACTAGGTACATACTAAATATCATTCGGCGATATCAGCGGATGCTGAGTAGTTTTTGCGTGAAAGTAACAAATAAACATCCATCCATCCACACACAATTTGCGTGTATATAACATTAGGAAGAAATACTACATAGCAACTAAAATAATTAATTAATGGAGTGAAAAATAAAAAAAAAATGTCTGTAGATCTTAATGTAAACTTCCAACCAAAATTGGTTTGAATGAGATCGGGTCAGCAGTTTTTGTGATACAGCATATTTTCTAAAACCGCAAATATAACTTTGTAATTCATACAAACACTATGAAAGAAAGCTATTGGGCGTAGTTACTACGGAGCCCTTCATAAGCGTGTCTGACTTGCACTTTTTTTTTTTAACGTGGTAAAATCATCAAATAAGTCCTCCCGCCCCGGGCAGGGCCGGAGGGACTGTCAGACTTGTACTGACTAAAATCCACGGTGTTCCTTCAGTAGCCCTTTACGTTCCGGGGTCACGGTAATGGGATAAGTCCCACGACCCCGGCAGGCTTCAGCCCTCTACAGGGGAGGCCTCGTCATATTGCTGACGCTCTTTGAGGCGCGCGTGGAACACAACGCGCCGTCGACCTGGGCATGGTCCATGGTCGGACAGCGAGTTGCCCTTTACTCGCTGTCCGCATGCCCGCGCCTACGGTGGCCGGAGATCGTCGGCTGACATCCGACGCCGTGGGCGTCTACCACTGCGGCTGGGCTGGAGGGAGGACGCCATCCTCTCCCTCACGCGGCCCGCCTCCTCCTTCGTTAGTATGACTGCTTCGCAGAAGGAGGCGTCCGCTTCCCATTCCGTCACGCCCCGCAGCATGGCCTCGACCAGTGCCGGGCGCGAGAGGTCTCCGCCTATCGCCGCCCTGAGGACACGTCGGTGCTCTGCCCAAGCGGGGCAGTCTTGCACCGTATGCTCTACTGTGTCCTCAGGGCGATCCTCGCAGTGGTGACACCCAGGCGTTTCCTCCTTCCCCATCAGACACAGGTACCTCCCGAAACTTCCGTGTCCGGTGAGGACCTGCGACATGCGGTAGGTCAGGACACCTTGACGCCGATCTAGCCACTCCTCAAAGAGGGGTCTTACCGCCGAAATTGCGGTGTGCCCGGACTTGCACTTGGTCAATTTTTTTTTAATCACGTAAAACTGTAAATATCTTTCATATTCCAATAAGAAAAGGTCGGTTTAAGATATCGTCTCTATTGGCAATCCGTCATATTTTATTATCTTGACTATTCTACTCATTAATAATATGGTATATTTTTTATCGGTGGGAAAATCATCGAATGACTTCTCCCGCTGTGGGTGGAGCGGTGGAGTGTCAGACAAATTCTGACTAAAAACCCACCCTGTTCTTTCGCCACGGTCACAGTATCTCATTACAATATTCCCACAACCGGGAATCCGGAAGATCATAAACAAATACGAGATAAAAAAAAATCTCTTTAAAAAATTACATACTTGAACGATATTAACGCGTTTGATCCTTAAGGTTTCGTCTTGTCAAGCAAGCCTGCCACACATTTTTTTTGTCACGCTATTGCTAACCACCGCAACTCCTGAGGATCAGAATCATCAGAGACGACCACCAGAAGAACTCCTAGTCGAGGTTCGAAGAGCCTCCGAGAAACGTTAATTTATATGTATGTGTTCCATATATGTATATTGAAATTGAATATGGTACTGAGGCAAGGGCTAGGTCTCACATGGCTGAAGTCGGTGCCAAGATAAATCAATAGGTTTCATCACCTCAGGTGTGCCCCAGAATGCGGCGTTCTTTGCCTATCAAGGCCAAGCCATGAATGGTTCAGACTCGGCCATTCAGATCAAGACTTCAGCCATGTGAGTAGATACCTAGCCCGTATTTTAAACGGAATTTGACATCCAATAAAACAATATTTAAGGTTATTTTCAACCGACGACCAAAAGAGGAGGTTATCAATTCGACGCGTATATTTTTTTTTTTTATGTATGATCACCGATTACTCGAAGACGGCTGAACCGATTTGGAAAATTCTTTTTTTGTTTGAAGGGGTATACTTCGAAATTGGTCCCATTGTCACCAGATCAGGATCTGATGATGGGATCCTGGAGAAATCGAGGAAACTCTTCAAATATTATAGGCACACCTATGGCGTTTTTGTATTTCTTATAGTAACTTGTGCAGCTGCTCTCAAAAAATACCATTTGGGGAAGTGGAACTGATGATGAAGACCACAGATGGCCGCCGAACCTACTCAATAATAAGTATTTCGTGGATTGCGATTCGATTACTCGAATATGGATACTAAGCACTTTATGTTCGTCACAATGCATATGGTGATGTAGAGCTGATGGTGAAGTACCAGGAGAACTCCTCAACAATTAACGGCCCAGCATTGGAAAAATCAATATTTTGTAAATGAATATAAGTAGTTGACATTTAGGCTCTTTTAACTAGGTAAATTAAAATCGACCAACTAAAAAGAGTGAAATATAAACTTTTTACCAAAAAATTAAACCGACTCCCAAAAACACTGACTTCGGAAGTCGGTGCCAAAAACGAAAATACAAAACTAAAGACACCGACTACCGAAATTAAAGTTATTTTTCACTTTGCAGTGTTTTTGGGAGTCGGTTTAATTTTTTGGTAAAAAGTTTTTATTCTCTTTGTAGTGCAAGTCTATTTTGTAAGTTTTGAAGTCGGTTAATTTTTTTTGTTATAATTATTATCTCGTTTAATGTTTTTTTGGTGTACATAATGTGTTTTTTATCGTGCCAATAAACGCAATTTTTCATTCTTCTAAATTATTAAACTATCAAGAAAAAAAATGTCTGGTTAGCCTGTGGGAAATATCTAAATATATCCACGAGTCTGTAGTCTGCTTTGCAAACCCCGCCTAGTAAAATAATCTAGCTAACTCTCCAACATATTGCCTCGTTTTTACAATGGCTTGTATGTTTTCATACAACACTTTTTTACACTCAGTGGCAAATTTAACGCCAATAAATCCCAGCTAACCGCCAATTTTGTGGCCACAGCTTGTAAGGAAGTAATTTTGCGTTCAGTTCGCTCCAAACGCCCCTCGGCATACCTGATGAAGGGAGCAAAACAATTTGGGGTCCAAACTTTGGAAAACTAAAATAAAATCCACTACACTTTACCCCAACGGAATACAGACTACTTTTGAATAAACATCCGCTAATTTCGTTCTAGTAGATATGTTTATCAGCAAAACTAAAATAAACTCGAGAGTAAGTTATCTGGACGGAATAAAGGCTACTTTTGAATGGACTTTTAGTTATTTTGTTTCAGTTTGCTTATTATGGAGCTTGGTTGAATGTGGGATACTAATGATGTTTGGGTATTAAATTGTGGTGCAAAGTTAATGTAAGGTTATACGGAGTAAAATTAATTATTTAATGTCGAGGTCATGAGGATGTTGTCAAGCAATAAATCCGGTTTCGATAAGTTTTTTAACTTAAAACCCATGACTTTAATTAGGTTAAATGTATATGTTATCGATTATTATTTTTAATGCTTGTTTATTTAATTATTTTTTTTAATAAGTTATTTCTCGTAGCTATAATTAATTGTAATGATATAGTACATACATGTTCAAACACAATGAGAATTGTTATATGAATGAATAAATGAAATGAAATGAAACTCAAAGATTTTATGGAATAAATCACTTTTTGCTTTAAGATAATGTGTAAAATCTATAAGAGTAGAGTAAGCAGTTAACTAAAGCCCAATACGTACTCGTGGTGCTGAACCATTTTATTACATACTACAATTATTGTCGAATGCGATAACTTTACGCTGTCTACACAATTACGCAGAAATGCTTTCTCAGTCCATTGCTTTCAAAACCATAAACAATATCGCATCGAAACTACGAATGATAGAGAAAGCTAAGTCCTTTATTTCTATTTCAACTGTTAAAGGAAACTATCATACACAAGAATGAGAACTTAGTACATAGTCAGATCTAATTTATATTACTCTCACGTAACCTTATTAATTTTACTCTCAAGAAACGAATACCTTAATTATTAAACAATTTGTGGGCATCTAATCGGAATGAAAGCAAGGAAAACCTACTTAGAAGAAACTTCACCTTTATTCGTAATTGTATTTATGTTTGAAGCAACTGGACCTATCATATCATCAAACCAATAACGCGGTTTTGTGGGACTTCGTTATATTGTGAAGCTAATGTAGGTACTAAAATAAATAATTAGCTTACTTAAGATGAAAAAAATGTTTCACATTCATTGAAAATTATTTAATGTAATTTACGCCGGTTTTCAACTACTTATGTCACCTTGAATTTATCCAAAGTCTAAATGAACAATTTATCCAAAAATAATCTATCCCTACATTTACATGCTTATTATATTATAAAACATGATCAAGATAAACTCAAAAATGCCTCAACTGATTTTCATGCGGTTTTCACCAATGGATATAGAGATTCATGAGGAAGGTTTACGAGTAAAATTTATTAAGGTTGAGTTAGAGATTAGCAGATTGAGACTATGTGCGAAGTCGGGCCGGGTCGCCAGTTCGAAATAAAAACATAGATATTTGACATTATAGCCTACACTCTCTTACAGGTCTCAGCTTATTATAGTCCCACATTTATAACTCACACAGGTTACGCTATACAAAGTGGTTCTATAACTTATTTACCAATCACTAGAACAGCCAGTTGCTGAGAAATATGAATTATAAAATTCCAATACTTTTGATGGATTTTTATACTTCAAAAGGCCGAATTTACTTCGTCGATTGATTTATAAAGTTTAGTTTTTAAAAGACCTATTTGCATACGATTTATAATGAATTAGTAATAATTTAGAGAGCCTCAAAAATGAGGTTTTACATGGCACGACTGCCGATCTGACCTTCACAACAACCCGGTAGCTGGGTAACACATTACGTCTTAGCAGTGCAAAATAATTTTCACGCAAGCTCCGCCCCCATCCACCCCGGTTAGGCCGTTGTATACTAAACACTAACGCAGCAGTAATAAAGTTGAATATCGCGTCCGCTCTTTCACCATGTACGGTTTCGAAACTGCCGTTGTGTGCTAAACGCTAACGCAGCAGTAATAAAGTTGAATATCGCGTGCGCTCTTTTACCATATTTGGGTTCGAAACTAAATGTCGTAAGTCTCAATTCTTATTTCGTTTATAACTAAAGTAATAATTAATATAGAGAAAAAATGTCCTATATTAGGATAATAAACTATATTTTCTTACTGTCAATACTAATTTTAGACATAAAAGCCGAGTAATCTTGATTCAATTTTGAATAATCTTTAAAAAAGACATGATTTTCGATTAAAAAATGAATCGAGCGAAAATGTTCCAATTACGAAACTGGTCTAGACATGGAAAGAAAAAGATCCAATAAATCATATACTAAAGTTCCATTTTGATTGTATGCGTGATTGTTTCAGAATATTAATACAAAATTACATACAATTTAGGGAGCCTTCTCTTAACGAGCGTTCTCAGGCACAGAAGGACCCATCTACCGAACGACTTGAGCAAGCGTTGCTTAACCTAGAAGATTCGAGAACCTCTGCAGCTGGTATTTATACTTGATAATAATTGAATGCTTTCAAAAAACGGAAGTACTTTTCTTTTTTTGGAAATTTTATGTGACAACGAAAGAGAATCTAGCATCTGTAAGCGAACTAGGCAGTGCCTGCACTTCGATTATCAGCGCCAATCCTCACAAAATATTGATAAACCAAAAGCCATCATATAATTAAAAACTTAATTTATAATTTAGGCATGAACTCGTCCGACTCAAAAATAATATTTTTACGGGCACAAAGATCTATCGAGTACGCAACAGATATGACTCTTAATTTGATTGCAGTTCATCGCGAACTCGTGACGACAGAGACTGCCTATTGGTTTTGCCGATCATATTAATTCGCCAATTGCGTAAGGAAGATGCCTCATTGGCTATAGGATGGGATCAGATGCAGGACTAAGAACTTAACAAGCTTTCCGAGCCACGTGAGCGTCACACTACCAAATTTAAATCTCTTATATACTTTATATGATAATTATGTATATTTAGCAAATAGGTTATAAATAACACTTTCAAACGTCTTTTTTTTCGTAAATATTAACTAGATGAGACCAGTGTTTCCTAACTGACTACTCTGAGAAGAAACACTGAAACAAACTCAGAGATCAAAGTCTCTTTTAAAGTCCAGACAATTTGTAGTGATCCAATCATATGAGAGCCATGTAGGTTAATGCCTGTGGCGCCCTTTAGCTACCATCCAAACAGTGCAAGCATTAGTCATATATCGCGTAGCTCAACTTAGAACCTTAAGGTGCTGGAACGATTTGACGAACAATACCAAAGTAAGGAAGGTTTAGATTGTTGAGAGGCTCGCGACTGACAACCATCTCACCTGATGGATCAAAGATGTGGTTGAAGATGAAGCATGTATTTCATATGTAACCTTCTGATTTCTGACTTATACCCCCATGTTATTGCTACCAGGAAACGCAGACACCAGCAAGGAATTACACTCCTTAGCTGCTCGCACAGTCAAAGTATTCCCAAGACTTTTTGTGTCTAAGGGTGGGATGTCCAATATGTAACAAACTCCTATCTTATGTCTTAAGAAATATTTAAAACCACATTAACAGAAGCAACCCAAAAACCGACAACTTCAGGTTCGAAAATGCTTCAGTCATCGCGACCACAAAACCGAGTCTACGTATTGTAAAAACAAAAAAAAAGTAATTTAAAACTCTTTTATCGTTTAATTCTCACAATGGCTTTCATACTCCCTATCAGTTAAGGGTTGAAAGGGTTTATTTCAAAAGCAATATTTATTTTTCATTGAATTTCATATAGGAATGGAGTGTGAACAGAATTAATTTGCTTATTCAGATATTCATGCAACTCTTTGTTAAAAATGCCTGTATGCATAAGGTGATGGGCACCCGTCTGTTGTGTTCGAAAACTATTTCATTAAAGTTTTGACATTGATTTATGCGTTAGTATTTTGGGCTATATAAACACCTAGATCAATTGGGCTTTTTGTTTGAAAAAAACTAAAAAACTGGCAAACATTAAAGACAGAAAGAAAAATTTATTTGTGACGCGCACAGGACTAGACAATACCAAAAAACATGCAAAACAAAGACCTGTGCGAGACCAAAAAGTTTCCTCTCTCAGCACGATGCTACGATACTCAGTGCTTCATCTTTGACCACCATTTGCCATCTTTCATAACGTTTTTTTTTTTAATTGATAATAGGCTCGCGTTTGACCACCATCTTATCTGATGGTGAATGATGGTGCGGTCTAAGTTGAAGCACGCTTACCTAGAAGTAAACTATTCTTGACTTAAAGACACCCAGGTCAAAGTTATCGGGAAACACCTCCGGCTGGGAATTTCACTCCTTAGCCGTACGCACCATCAATCATCATTAATAAACAAAAATAATAAAATCATCTTAAGCAGATGATTTCATTATTTTTGGTTTTTTCTGTCGTTTTTCTAGCTTTTTCAGTATCGGATTCCAATGTATCTGGATGATGCTGAGAATTTGCGTTTTAGAACGAGCAAAAGCCTATCTGACCAATCCAGAGGCTGAATGACATGATAGCCTTTGGCAAGATTTCTGACTTGGCAAGATTTTCAAACCACCAAACTTTTGGTCAGATTTTCAATGACTTAACTTGCTTTTGGTCAGATTTTCAATGACTTAACTTGCTTTTGGTCAGATTTTCAATGACTTAACTTGCTTTTGGTCAGATTTTCAATGACTTAACTTGCTTTTGGTCAGATTTTCAATGACTTAACTTGCTTTTGGTCAGATTTTCAATGACTTAACTTGCTTTTTTTATATGATTTTCACCCAGCTGCATACCGATCTTCACAAGTATTGCTTAACTTAGAAGATTAACCCGTGTCATGTAATTATTTAGCCACGAACTCCACAGACAAAAATAGACTTAAAATACAGCCTCAAAAGTCAGAATAAGCTTTATAGAACCTCGTCTGGACTATAAACTTAAACATACAAGCTCCATTCATTCGCGAGGATTGAACGAAGACACGCTACGTTTTATTGTACTTCGGATATATTTCTTATCAGCATTGCACCCTTATTCAATTCCGACTTGGGGATTTGCTGGCCCGGTATATATTACGTGAAATACAGATATTTTATGAGCTGTTGAAATATATCTGAGGATTTTAAAAATATGGACGAATTTAGGTAAAGGTATTTATGAAGCGTTTTAACATGATTTTAGTGTGATTTTCTTAGCCAAAAGTTTATTTCAATTATACTATACTTTGGAGGTGGTTGGGGTTTTTTCTTCACCTTTACCTTCCAGTTATTTACCGCCATTTTATTCGCGTCCGAGGCTTTTCACGCATAAATGCCGACACTGAAGAAATTGCGAGATAAAAAGAAGCCTATTGTATTGCCCTATAACCTCCTATGCCTCGTCCAGTGAAAGTCCTATTAAAACTGATTTAGCCGTTCTACAGATTAGCTCGTATACACAGATAGACAAAATTTTGTAAAAGTTTTTTGTTTCGTGTAATCAGCACATGAGAAAACCATTATTTTGAAATCATAGACGGTCATTTCAATTTTATTAATTTCAGTCACCTGTATTTTATACCTATGGAAGTATAAATCTATACTAATATTATAAAGAGGTAAAATTTGTAAGTTTGTATGTAGGGGGTAATCTCTGAAACTACCGAACCGATTTTGAAAATTCTTTCGCTTACAGGTAGCTGCATTATCCTTGAGTGCTATAGGCTATAAATTATCTTTATATCATGCATATTAGCCGAGCTATTATAATCTTTGTCAAGCAAGTCGGGGACGGGATCCCGTGGAATATTTTGGACTTCTACGCGGACGAAGTCGCAGGCAGAAGCTAGTGTATATATATAGATTCTATTCATAATCGAGAACCCATTATAACTCAGAAGACGTTTCGCTTAGTAGGTATGGTGAGAAGTCGCACAAAACCAACGAAAACAATAAAACATAATTTCTCTCAGAAAAATCCAATACAGAAACAATGTCTTCATTATTCCGTGGTTTTATACTTCTCACGTAGCAAACTGGCCGGCACGGAACAACATCATTTCATGGTTTATTGTACGGTTAGTTTGCTTTTGTAATTAAAACCAGTATTCTTCTCTTCGAGCACTGTGGTGTCTACGCCATTTTCGAAATGGGTTTTATTTATTTTCGCATTCTGTTCCTCCGCAGGAAGTATTTGGAATTGGTAACACACTGGCTTTATTGTACTGGACTTTTTTATGTCTTCGAGTTGATTGGTTAGATGCGTAATATTTAAGTAAAAAAAGTTAATAAGAATACTGGTCGAATGGCAATAAAAATATTTAACTGTATACCAAAGGTTATAAGAGAACTGCGCACCAGCTTATTTCAAAAGCATCTTAGAGCATGGCTTATTGAATATTGTTTTTATACCTTTTATTTTAACTTTTTTAGTTATAATATTAATTAACATTTTTATAGTTTTCCCGGTGGCGTCACAGTGGCACCCCACCAGATTCAGAAAGTGAAAGAGCTAAGACCATATTTTAAACATTCTCTTTGTATTATTTTTGCTAGTATTACACTAACGATACCTTTTTGAAATCCTTGTGTTAAGTCCTTTTGATACACATATTGCAGAACTACAAAAAAAAACATTATGTATAATAGCTTCGCCGCCATGTTTGATTTTTTCAACTGTCATCTATCTAAGAATACTTGAAGCTGCTAAGACGAATCTAACGATACTTCAATTACGTGAAACCGTTTAGCGGTTCTGGAGATATGAGGTACTAAAGAATATTACAAACATACATACATGCATACAAGATACGCGCGAAAAACATAACCCTTCCTTTGCAGTCGGGTAAAAATAGTACATAGCATTAATGGAAATCTCATGTTTTCTGAGGCTAATTCTTAGAAAAAAGAACTGGGGTTGCGGTAATGTTCTTACCAGATACCGTGACCTCGGAAGGTAAGGGCAGCTGAAGGAACTGGGAGGGATTTTAGTCAGTAGAAGGCTGACCTTTCGTCCTTAGAACCAAAACTTACGAGGATCATTGACTATTACATTACATTTTATTCATATTTCAATAAATACGTATATTAAATTCACTTAATTTGACTACCGAATGCTTTATTATAATTTACTTGGAATTTCATATCAATTAGTATACGGGGAGTAATCTTTATTTTGTTGTATGTAATTGTTTACTTTATGAGTCTACCTACTCGAATTAAATGCATTTTATATTTTGTTTTTTTTTATTTGATACGGTCACACCAAAACGCGAAACCCTTTTTTTCGAATGGCTCTCTTGAACCCGATCACAACAGTTTTTCTTTTAACGGATGAGCCCACTCACTTGACCTCGAACACACCTGATGGCTTGATGAGTTCTAAGATGGGACGAGCAAGCCCAGAGGTGCCTGTTCACTTTTACTTTGAAGGCAGACGGGTCATATGTGGAATGGATCACAGAAGCCGGCAGAATGCCAAACCTTAGTCGTGCGCACAATATATGTAGAGAAGCGTTTATTTTCACAAGACGGTATACTGACTTAATAAATTAACTTTTTTTTTTATAATAGCAATAAGTATAGAATTCACATTGCTAGCAATCTTGTTAACCCCTCCAACTTAGCAATAGTGTAATGGGTGGGGTTCGAAATCGTGACCTCTAGACTATTGACTTTTAATAACTTAATAAAGTTAGTTTTTAAGTCCTCATTTAATTCTGTTACGGTTAGGGTTGCCATCACTAAATTTGCCGGCCCCAGACAAAGACTTATAAACCGCGGACATTTGGGTAAAATCACAGTTTTTCCCCGGACACCGTAGAAAAATTCATTTTTGAACTTGAAACTAAAAACAACGATGTTTAATTATGGTTTTTATTTATTGATAAAGTGATAACATTGTAGAGCTTTAGAACTTTTTTAATAACAGTCTCTTCCTTTTCATTTAATCAAAGTAACATAAACAATGAGATGAAATACGAGTACCATAGGAAAATAATAATAGTGATCGTGCTTTTTGGTACCCGTAAGACCAAAGTGTGTCCGGGTATTACCAGGACGCTTATTGGGAAAATCCCCCCGGATGCCCTCAGACGCTCTCCAAACTAGGACAAATCCGGGAAAACCCGGACGGATGGCAACCCTTGTTATGGTGTACAATAAAGAGTATATCTATCTATCTATAAAAAAAATTAGTCGAATCCTCAAGTGACCAGAGGATTGGCCCTTCCTTCGGAGAGAATCAGCATTACCATTCAACGTGGTAATGCAGCCAGTGTTCTGGACACTTTTCCCATTGATAATCATGTTGACGAATTATTCCTGTTTTATTTTTAGAGGTTTGTAAATTTGTTACCTAAATTCCGTCATTATCTTAATTAAAGCGTTAGATGACTTTATAATGGACAACTTACCCTCTGGCACTGCCAAGGAAGTTAGCAAGAAGTGGACGCATGCTGCTCCAGTACCGTGGCCCATGAGCGTGACATTTGTGGGGTCCCCTCCGAAGACTGCAACATTTTCCTTGATCCAGTGCAATGCAGCTATCTGGTCCATGAGGCCGTAGTTAGCTGGGGAGCGAGGGTACTCGTCTGATCGGGGGTTGAGGAAACCTGGAAAGAAAGATTTGGTTACAATAATATAATTAACTAGCACTTCACCCGCAGCTTCGTTTGCGTGCATTTAGAAATAATTGCCAATCATTTTCTTTCTAACTTATGATTATTGGTTTCATATGTTTCTTGAATACCTGTAATAACAAACGTTTCACAGCACTATGAGGGTCATCACTTTCCACGACACTTGCCAATAAAACGATAATTGTCTTCGTTCTTCTTAATTTGAAAAATTCGGTCTCTGGTATCAACGTATTGAAATTTCTAATAAGTTCCACACATGTACATAGTATTAGAAAACCCTTGCCATATTGTTTATTATCATCCAAAGAAGCCGTGCACTCGGTATGTATATACCCTTTAAATTACACGTATATAATATAATTATATATATATAGTTAGTTTTTTTTATGAATATTTGTACAGTAGTACACTAATATAGCCCTTCCCATTTTAATTAAAACTAGTAGTCCTTCCAAAGGTTGTCTGGAAGATGTCGCTCACAGCGATAAGACCACCATTCTAACTAAATTTTTTTATAATGTCGTTATTTAAGTGTGATCAATTATTGGTGTACAATAAAGTATATTTTATCTATCTATCTATAGCACTTCCCAATAATGCATCTTACTATCAAAGAAAGAATTTTGAGAATTGGTTCATTAGTTCCGAAGTTCACCCTCTACATACAAAGTTTACATCTTTATAATATTAGTATTTAAAGTGTCAATAGCCTATAATAGTTGGTGTCAGACTTGTGATCAAAAGGTCGAGGATGTAAACCTCACCAATTACGTCTTAATTACGTGAACATTTTTATTAAAATTAAGATCATTTACATTAAGATCTATAGCATATATTGTATTTAAAAAAAAAATCACCCATTATTATAGAAGTTAGAGGGGGAGGACACATTTTACCATTTTGGAAGCGAATATCTTTTAAACGATTAACTTTATGAAAAAATGGTTTTAAAAACCTCAATGTAATTTTAAAGACCTGTCTATAAATACCACACACGCATAGGTTTCATGAAAAAAATATATTTTTTGTTTCAGTTCCATGCATGTGGAGGGCTCCACATGCATGGAACTGAAACAGAAAATATTTTTTTTAGACAGGTCTTTAAAATTACATTGAGGTTTTTAAAACCATTTTTTCATAAAGTTAATCGTTTAAAAGATATTCGCTTCCAAAGTGGTAAAATGTGTCCCCCCTCTAACTTCTATAATAATGGGTGATTTTTTTTTTACATATTTTATGTACTTATTTATTGTATTTATATACACAACGAGTAACGGAAACCCCATATCCATCCAAAAGGACTGAAGACAACATCTGGTATGGAGTCTCTATGCAAAGTTTCAGCTCAAAATAAGTGACTCACAGAATTGACCCCAAATTATTGGTTTCATATGTTTCTTGAATACCAGTAATAACAAACGTTTCACAGCACTATGAGGGTCATCACTTTCCACGACACTTGCCAATAAAACGATAATTCTCTTCGTTCTTCTTAATTTGAAAAATTTGGCCTCTGGTGTCAATGTATTGAAATTTCTAATAAGTTCCACACATGTACATAGGATTAGAAAACCCTTGCCATATTGTTTATTATCATCCAAAGAAGCCGTGCACTCGGTATGTATATACCCTTTAAATTACACGTATATAATATAATTATATATATATAGTTAGTTTTTTTTTATGAATATTTGTACAGTAGTACACTAATATAGCCCTTCCCATTTTAATTAAAACTAGTAAAGTCCTTCCAAAGGTTGTCTGGAAGATGTCGCTCACAGCGATAAGACCACCATTCTAACCAATTTTTTTTATAATGTCGTTATTTAAGTGTGATCAATTATTGGTGTACAATAAAGTATATTTTATCTATCTATCTATAGCACTTCCCAATAATGCATCTTACTATCAAAGAAAGAATTTTGAGAATTGGTTCATTAGTTCCGAAGGTCACCCTCTACATACAAAGTTTACATCTTTATAATATTAGTATTTAAAGTGTCAATAGCCTATAATAGTTGGTGTCAGACTTGTGATCAAAAGGTCGAGGATGTAAACCTCACCAATTACGTCTTAATTACGTGAACATTTTTATTAAAATTAAGATCATTTACATTAAGATCTATAGCATATATTGTATTTAAAAAAAAAATCACCCATTATTATAGAAGTTAGAGGGGGAGGACACATTTTACCATTTTGGAAGCGAATATCTTTTAAACGATTAACTTTATGAAAAAATGGTTTTAAAAACCTCAATGTAATTTTAAAGACCTGTCTATAAATACCACACACGCATAGGTTTCATGAAAAAAATATATTTTTTGTTTCAGTTCCATGCATGTGGAGGGCTCCACATGCATGGAACTGAAACAGAAAATATTTTTTTTAGACAGGTCTTTAAAATTACATTGAGGTTTTTAAAACCATTTTTTCATAAAGTTAATCGTTTAAAAGATATTCGCTTCCAAAGTGGTAAAATGTGTCCCCCCTCTAACTTCTATAATAATGGGTGATTTTTTTTACATATTTTATGTACTTATTTATTGTATTTATATACACAACGAGTAACGGAAACCCCATATCCATCCAAAAGGACTGAAGACAACATCTGGTATGGAGTCTCTATGCAAAGTTTCAGCTCAAAATAAGTGACTCACAGAATTGACCCCAAATTATTGGTTTCATATGTTTCTTGAATACCAGTAATAACAAACGTTTCACAGCACTATGAGGGTCATCACTTTCCACGACACTTGCCAATAAAACGATAATTCTCTTCGTTCTTCTTAATTTGAAAAATTTGGCCTCTGGTGTCAATGTATTGAAATTTCTAATAAGTTCCACACATGTACATAGGATTAGAAAACCCTTGCCATATTGTTTATTATCATCCAAAGAAGCCGTGCACTCGGTATGTATATACCCTTTAAATTACACGTATATAATATAATTATATATATATAGTTAGTTTTTTTTTATGAATATTTGTACAGTAGTACACTAATATAGCCCTTCCCATTTTAATTAAAACTAGTAAAGTCCTTCCAAAGGTTGTCTGGATGATGTCGCTCACAGCGATAAGACCACCATTCTAACCAATTTTTTTTATAATGTCGTTATTTAAGTGTGATCAATTATTGGTGTACAATAAAGTATATTTTATCTATCTATCTATAGCACTTCCCAATAATGCATCTTACTATCAAAGAAAGAATTTTGAGAATTGGTTCATTAGTTCCGAAGGTCACCCTCTACATACAAAGTTTACATCTTTATAATATTAGTATTTAAAGTGTCAATAGCCTATAATAGTTGGTGTCAGACTTGTGATCAAAAGGTCGAGGATGTAAACCTCACCAATTACGTCTTAATTACGTGAACATTTTTATTAAAATTAAGATCATTTACATTAAGATATATAGCATATATTGTATTTAAAAAAAAAATCACCCATTATTATAGAAGTTAGAGGGGGGACACATTTTACCACTTTGGAAGCGAATATCTTTTAAACGATTAACTTTATGAAAAAATGGTTTTAAAAACCTCAATGTAATTTTAAAGACCTGTCTATAAATACCACACACGCATAGGTTTCATGAAAAAAAATATTTTCTGTTTCAGTTCCATGCATGTGGAGCCCCACTTTATTTTAAATATTTTTTCTTAAAATCGGAAAGCGGTTCACAGAATACATCTACCTACCAAGGTTCACATGTTTAGTCCTAATAGTTTCCGAATAAAATGGCTGTGACTTACGGACGGATGGACGGACGGACGGACAGAAAGATAGACAGACAGACAGACATGACGAAACTATAAGGGTTCCGTTTTTAGCCATTCGGCTACGAAACTCTAAAAAGGGCTTGAAAATAATTGGATGTAACAATAGGTGTTATTATCGCTATAAGCGATCTCTTACAGAAAACCTATGGATCCATTTTACAGAGAAGGAGAAAACATACGCCATCCGGCGTATGTTTTCTCCTGTCCAGAATAGGGATGCTGGTATCAGAACTGGATACCTTATAATTTTTGTTTTAATTATTATAATTAACTAGCTTCCGCCCGCGACTTCGTCCCCGTGGAAAAAAAAATCCCCCGATTTTGAAACATTCTTCATTACTGCTCCGCTCCTATTGATGTTAGCGTGATGATATATAGCCTATAGCCTTCCTCGATAAATGGGCTATCTAACACTGAAAGAATTTTTCAAATCAGAACGGTAGTTCCTGAGATTAGCGCGTTCAAGCAAACAAACAAACAAACAAACTCTTCAGGTTTATAATATTAGTATAGATTTGTGGTTATTTAAGTGGCCGTTTTTAACTATAACTGGTAATAGGCGTATTGTTCATAATTTAATTACTGCCATTAAAATATTGGTTTTGGGCCGTTTTACATTAATTTCAGTAATAGACTTTATATAGAAACACTCAATTTGTTTTGGCCATTAGAATAGCAAAAATACTATTTACAGTAAGTACGAAATATGACAGCAGGACAGGATCATTAGTTCATAAAGTTCTTATATTATGTAGTGATTGGAGCCTACCGTTAAGCTAATAAAGTCTGTATTGGGAGAATGCGCTCTTCCATATAGTTATTTTCGTACATATGAGTAATAAGCTTATTTTCTTATAAATAAGCTAAATAAGCTAAATAAGCTTGTTTTCTTATACTAATACAAAATTAAATCATGCAAACACTCAATGACAAGAAATAATCTCAATAATAATAAAAAATAAACTAAACTAAATATTAGTCGCCGAGTGTGTGTGAGTGGATTTTTGGGTAGGGTGTATTTATGGGGTCTGAATGGATGAGAACCATGCCATGTATGCATGTTGATAAGTAAGTAGTGCGTGTGTTGTGTGTGTGTTTGTCTGTCATGTGCTGTGTTGAGATGATTTGGTGTTTCTGTATCACGTCCTGTATTAAGGTGATATTACTCCATCAAAGTAGCAACGCCTCTATGTCCTCGTAGGTAAGTGTTTTCTCTTCTTTATAATACCTGATGTGTTTTTAACCTGTTTATGTGTCTATGAATAATACTCGATATCGAATAGGAAAGATATTTTTAGCAGCAAACTACATAACCTAGTCTAGGGTATACATGAAACAAACCTCAGCAGGTTATATCGTACTACACGACTATCGCTTTATTGGGTAGTATAAAGGAATATATCGATATTTTACTCATTCATAAGCAAATTCTGTTATGAAACATCGTTACCATCGTGGTTTGTACACTAATTTTCGTGAACTAAGCTGTTATGCTAACATCTAATGTCATAGTGACAATATTTACAGATATAAGTTTTTAAGCTAACATGGTCACTAACAGTATTATTAGAACTTAAAACGGGATACTTAACCATGTGTATTTTTTGTTTTGAGTTTCAGATATGTCAGCATTGTTGCAAGCGCCATGATCACGGATGAACTGAAGTAATTGCGGGTGGAAGTTTATGAGCAGACAAATCGGTCTACCCTCTTTTTCGTTCGTTTTCTGTTAGCGACCCCGCTACCGTGTATCACTAAACAATCGATTCTGTTCCCGACACACAAAACTCACCGTGTCGATTCGCGAACTTTCTACGGAACTTTTTTGGTTTTTACACATTTGAACCACTGGATTCCAGGCCCTCGACAGTTGAAACCCATCCTCCCAGTTGAAATTGTCGTATTTGGTAATCTCAATCGCTTCCCTTACCAGTCTTGGTATACAAGTGGCATTCTGTCGAGATGACTTGAAATGTACATGGTAAATATCCCGTTTTATGTTCTAATTATATATTTACAGAGTTAGTGTTTCTTATAAGGAGCGTTATTTATTTATGTTCTCAAATGATACGTAAAAAGAGAAAAGAAATAAAGGCAAAATAAAGATAAAAACAGAAGGAATTCTAATATGTATAAGACTCGATCTACTTACATAGTACAATAAACAATTCTGCTAAAGATTGAATTAATGTTTTTTTATATCAGATTTTGTAAAAGGATTACAGTATAATATTTTGATATAATATCCAAGATTGAATAGGAAATAACTGAAACCGTATCTATTTCACAATTCGTGATGCATCGAATTTGTAACGTAATTGAACGAGGTTAGAAAACTTTTTTTTTAATATCTATCACAAAATCATTTCACCTCAAAAGTATTAAGCTAAAATCATATTGCGCAAACATTTTTAGTGAAAATATTTTACACCACGCAGTGCTATCCTCACATAAAATTGATTGGATTTCGTCTGTCATGTTTTAAAAATTAGGTTTGAAAATATATTTTACGCTAACATTTTACCAAAGTGTTGCCAAAGTAAATATTTGGGATATTTAAAATACTTTATTGGATTTTGCCTAGTTTGGTTTTTAAGCGGTTTAAGTTATTCAGATTTATTCCGACTAAGTTTAATATTACAATCTAGAAATTGGTGGAAAATTTTGGGAGAAATGCCTACCTGAAATGGACAAGCTTACATAGACATAGACGGGTCCTCTTTTCTGATTGTATCTCTAAGTAAGTGTCTCTCACAACCTTATCTTTGTCAAAGCTGTTGTAAAACTTTTGTGACTTTACAGAATCGAACCGAGACCTTTATTTTATGACCCCGTAATCATTTTTGCGAAGTCAGGAGTCAATTCAATCCGGGGTTACGGGAATGTTCTATCGAAATAGCCCTAGATCGCAAGAGCAACTAAAAGAACAGTCTTTTAGTCAGTAGAAGTCTGACACTTTCGTCCGCTCCAATCAAAGCGAGAGAAGACATTCGATGATTTTCCACTCGAAAAATTAATTCAATGTAATTTATTTCAATGAAATTACTAAACGATAAAATTTACAGTTGAAAAAGTGATCTTAGTTATTCTTTCTTAACATTAGAGTCGATCTTTTTGTTATTGATAATAGGCTCGCGTTTGACCACCATCTCACCTGATGGTAAGTGATGATGTGGTCGAAGATAGAGCACGCTTGCCTAGAAGTAACCTATTCACTCTTGACTTGATCGGTTTGTGGCTGACAATCTTAACGTGAAATTACTCCGTGTCTTTTAGATGTTGGTCACAGCTATCACTTGTAACTTTTTAGGTTTAAAAACCTTTATTTCCCCTAAGAAAAGATACAGTACACTTGCATGATATACCTAACAATAATAATAATCGTCTAATGATGAAGCTTGCAATTGTCAAATTCACAAGAAAAGATTTTGATAGTATCATTAGAACATCCGTGATCATGGTGCTTGCAACAGTGCTGAAATATTGGAAACACGAAACAATAAGTACACATGGTAAATACACGTTTTAAGTTCTAATGATACCGTTAGTGACAATGTTAGCTTAAAAAAAGAAGATTCTGATACTCTACGTTATTCTGATACGACGAGTTGCAAGTCTATCGGTTTTCTATCGGTAACATTTCGGGGAGTGTGCGATGGAATTACACAATCTGATTCCGCCAAGCCCGTTCCATCATCGGACTACAAGACAAACGACATTGCGCCATCGTTACATGGTGGACATCCCACCCATACGCACTAAACATTTTGGGAATACTTATTTTTTTATATTACTGATGTGCCCACTCTTGATTTCGATCCCGCCTGATGGTAAGCGATAGATGAGGTCTAAGATGGGACGAGTGAGCCCAGGAGATGCCTATTTACTCGTGCTTTAAAGGCTGAAAGGTCATAAGTGGCAGGGAACACAGAAGCCGGCAGAGAATTCCACAGCTTGGCTGTGCGCACAATAAATGTGGAGGAGAAGCGCTTGGTACGACAAGACGGTATATCAACCAAGTGAGGGTGGTACTCAGCCGTGTGTCTGGTAGACCGGTAGTGAAAGGGAGATGGAGGAATCAGGTCATGGAGCTCCTGCGCACACTCCCCGAAGTACAATCTGTAGAAAACCGACAGGCAAGCAACAAGCCAGGCTATGAAGCCTGTCCACAAGCACCTCGTCGCCTATAAGCGTTTTAGCTCTGCGCTCGATCGAGTCCAATGCTGCAAGTTGGTACTTTGCAGAGCCATACATACTTTCATTGTGCGTACGGCTAAGGAGTGGAATTCCCTGCCGGAGTCTGTGTTTCGCGATAGCTATAAACTAGGGGTCTTTAAGTCAAGAGTGAATAGGTTACTTTTAGGTAAGCGTGCTCCATCTTCGACCACATCATCACTTGCCATCAGGTGAGATGGTGGTCAAACCCGTACCTGGTATCAATAAGAAAAGAACTCTAGCAGCTTATCACCTGCTTAGCTTTCTTCCATGTATGTTGAAGTAGCCTTCCAATTCCTGAGTACTAGTATTTAATCATTTCAGTATCTTAATTTTGAAATAATTTTCGATCAGAATCACACACACACACACACTCACGGACATCTGTAGGTACTCACACTCAATGCGTGAGGACATATATTACACTCACAAATACACACACTCTTCATAACACAAAAGCATGCATTCCTATTATTATTTCTTTTTGTATTTGTTTAAATTTACCTCCTCTCAATACTTGGAGCTCTTATGTTTATAGTTGTAGTACCTCAATGTAATTAATTCACAATTTTGAAGGGTGCGAGCCTGGGGATCTGTAATACAGGTCCCGAACCCAGTAAAGACTCCAGCTCTCACTAAGGTCTATATCTTGTTGTGACTTATATTCTGTAAACCTTTTTGAGAGGAATAAATAAAGATTATGATTATGAAAGATTATGAGTATTTTACATAAAGCGACTGCCAATATGACCTTCACGACCAAGTAACTGAGTAACATGATTCCCCGTTCACTGATGTCTGGTATTATGACTTCTGACTGACTGTCCCAGTGTCCGTGACGAATGTCAAAGTACCAGAACTGACAGCTGAGACCAGTCAAATGGTTTCTTGTTCCAGCACTATGTAATGCACTATGTATGTATGTAATCTCGGTATGTAGTGAATGATCTGATCACAGGAAAAGTTTTCTTCCACTAAAAAGTAACCACCAACCAACAGCACAGTCGCAGCGAGATACTTATCCAGTGCTAGAGCTGGCAGGGATGAAATTGCCACTCTCAGAAAGGCCATGGTAGAGCGCATGAATTCGACCTTAAATCTCATTTCCCAATGGGGCGACGACAATATGGTCAAATTCAACGCTTTGAAAACACAAGCTTGTCTTTTCAGCGCTAAAAGGGCCCATATCAATTATCCCCTACTTTTCGAAGTGCATCTGTGCCAGTTACCAACCGCCTGGAGCTTTTGGGCATGGAGTTGACGTCAGACCTCAACTTTGGCTCAATCATCGAGACCAGAGCTCAGACTGCAGCAAAAACGCAGGGAATCCTACACAGGGTGAGGCGGTACTTCACGCCTGGATAGCTTCTGAATCTATATAAAGCACAGGTCCGTTCCTGCGTGGAGTACTGCAGCCACTTGTGGGATGGCTCTGCAAAATACCAGCTTGCTGCACTGGACTCGATCGAGCGCAGGGCAAAAAGGCTCATAGGCGAAGAGGCTCTATCGGGAAAACTTCATAGCCTGGCTCATCGGCGAACCGTTGCTTGCCTGTCGGTTTTCTACAGATTGTACTTCGGGGAGTGTGCGCAGGAGCTCCATGACCTGATTCCTCCATCTCCCTTTCACTACCGGTCTACCAGACGCACGGCTGGCTACCATCCACACTTGGTTGATATACCGTCTTGTCGTACCAAGCGCTTCTCCTCCACATTTATTGTGCGCACTTCAAAGCTATGGAATTCTCTGCCGGCTTCTGTGTTCCCTGCCACTTATGACCTTTCTACCTTTAAAGCAAGAGTAAACAGGCATCTTCTGGGCTCGCTCGTTCCATCGTAGACCTCATCTATCGCTTACCATCAGACGAGGTTGAGGTCAAGAGTGAGCTCATTATGAATAAAAAAAATCCATCACAGGCAAGAAAAGATTTATGGAAAAAACTGCTTCATTCAGCCCCAGAAGCATCTGCCTCCCGGACGTGACTTGCAGTCGCCAATTTGGAAAGCTATCAATCGACTGCGAACCCACGTAGGCCGCTATAAATTCATCCATCTGCTGGAGTGTCCTAATGGTCCAAGAAGTTGTACATCAGAGGACCTATTAAACGCCACTGAAAACGCGACCAGCACGGCTACCTACTGGGCTCAGTACATATAAAGTACGCGATTTAACTTCGATACGAAGAAGAAGAAGAAGAATCCATTCACCCATCAACCATTAAAGATACAGACATACGTTTCGTCTTGTTTGGGGATCACTGTAAAACGATTTGTTTAATATTTGATTATTAATAACTAAATAAATAAATAAAAGGCTGATCCACATGGCTATTATTTAACCACGGTAATAAATAAATATTCTTTTATATTCAGAGGCGATGTCAACAATTACAGACCAATATCCATTCTACCAGTTATATCAAAAATAATAGATAAACTAAGAAACTGATTAATAACAGACTTTTGAAATACCTTGAAAAATACAATATATTAAGCAAATCACAATTTGGATTTAGACAGGGCATGTCGACTGAGGATGCAATAACTGCTCTCACCACGTTGGTAGCTGATAGTATGGATAAGGGTGATAAATGTGTGACTGTATTTTTAGACCTAAAAAAAGCGTTTGACACCGTCTCTGTTCCCATCCTAATTAACAAATTAGAGGCTTCAGGGGTAAGAGGAATTCCATTAAAACTTTTTATTGACTATCTTTCTAATAGAAAGCAAATGGTTAAGGTAGAAGAGCATTTAAGTGGTGAAGCTAATATTACATTCGGAGTCCCACAGGGAAGTGTCCTGGGCCCTACGCTGTTCCTGCTCTACATCAATGACCTCAGTAACATCAGGATAAGTAATGCAAGTGTGTTTTCTTATGCTGATGATACTGCGGTCGTTTTTACCGGAAATTCCTGGCATGAAGTTGCTCTTCGTGCAGAGGCGGGTATGGCCCTAATAGCTCGATGGTTACAAAAAAATTTGCTCTCTCTGAACACAGCCAAAACGAATTACATATGTTTTGCAATCTCAAATCGCACTCAACCAAAACAAGATTTTAATATAAAGGTACATAAGTGTCAAGATTATAATATGTGTCAGTGTCCAACATTAGATAGAGTATCACATACAAAATACTTAGGAGTTGTTGTTGACCAAAGACTGTCCTGGTATCCTCATCTGGAGCAGGTGACTACCAGGATCAGAAAATTGAGCTGGATATTCAGGACATTAAGATATATTGTACCAAAAAATATTCCTAAGGAACTAGGCAAACCAAGAAACCTTCTAAAAGAAATATACATAGCTCTGGTACAGTCTATATTGATGTACTGCATACCTATTTGGGGGGGTGCAGCAAAGACAAAATTTATCGATATTGAACGAGGACAGCGAGCTTTAATAAAAGTGATGTATTTTAAAAATATTAGATACCCTACACAATCTCTTTTCCAAGAAAGTGGTTTACTATCGGTCAGAAAATTATATATAGTTAAAATCATATTAAAAATACACAAAATACTACCCTACGACCGCAATTTAACTTTGAGAAGAAGGAAAGACATAATCGCTGAAGTTCCCTATACAAAGACTAAATTTGCCAGTAGACAGTATAAAAAGAGATCAGCACAACTCTATAATAAACTGAATAAACAAATTTATATATATGAAGAAAAACTATGTGATTGTAAAAAAATTGTTAATAATTGGATAAAAACACTTACCTACGAAAATACGGAGGCGTTGCTAGAGTAAAATCATCTTAACACTGCAAATTATACAAAAAACCAAATTTCTCAACACAGCACATTACAGACAAACACACAACACTCATACGCACACACCCTCACACACCCACACACACACACACACACACACACACACACACACATACACACACACACGCACTACTTACATTCAATCAAAAAGTATAAATACATGGCATGGTTCTCATACACTCATACCCCATAGACATACCCAAAAATCCACTCACGCTCACTCAGCGACTAATATGTAGTTATTTTTATATTATTATTCAGTATGTGTCATGTCATTGACAGTTTACGTGATCTTGTATTAGTATAAGTAAACCAGCTTCTAAATTTTACATTCACATGTACGTAAATAAAGATTGGAAGAGCGGAGTCTCCCAATACAGGCTTTATTAGCTTAACGGTAGGCTCCAATCACTACATGATAATATGTAAACTTTATAACGAATAAAATATTTTGATTTTTTTTTTTTTTTTTTTTTTTTTGATTTTATATTATATAAATTAATTATTTCGCCACAGTGCCTTAATTCTGTACTCTGTAATTTCTAACAACTAAATAAAAAAATAAAAATCCAATTCGAAATGTATAATTTCCTCTTAATATTCTTACACAATAAGAAAAGAAATATAAATTTGTTTTCCTAATTCCTGGTAACAAGGAAAAGTAATAATAAATTAATTACTCAAAAGAATTTGTTTCCTTTAATTAAAATGTGGGTAATCATTACTTTGTTTGGCGTTTAAAGAGGGCAGCAATATTATCATGACATGGAAACATTTAAGAGGCTTTTGTTAAAGTTTCATTACATAACTTAGTTATACTTAATTTTTGAATAATACCTATTTTTCTTTCAGCTTTTGTCGAAGAAATCGCTGTTTTGTTAAACATTCATTTTACAAAGGAAAATATGTATTTTATTGGAGGTAACAACATTAGAATTGTGTGTAACTCAATAAAGGGAATTAATTACTGAGACCAGACGATCTATTCGGCAATATAAAAAATCCTTGAAAACTTAGATGAAGTGAGCTTAGATTTCAATCGAAGCCAGGATTGCGATTCCTGCCGGGGTCGCGGGAATGTTCTAGCGAGATACCCCGGCCCCGAAACGCACAGTAGAAGTCTGACAATCCATTCCTATCCGCTCCCGAAGCGGGAGCAGTAATTTGATAATTAACTCCCGAAAAAAACTAACATTCCGGAATCACAACTCACTGAAAACACACTTTACCAAAGTAATTGCGAAAAGATTTTAAATTACAGAATAGCACTAAATTGTGCCTAAGATTTAACTTGGAATAATAATGTAGCAAAATTTTACAAGCTATATTATAATTAGCGATGTTCATTACGGAACTTTCAAATGCCTGATTTGAGATGAAATATTCCTTGATCTCCTTTAATCAGCTGTCGGCGAAGTAGCACCAGGCTATCTGGATATTATTTAACCATCTCACTCCAGTGCCTCCTTACAAAGACAGATTTAGGAACACAAAAGCAACTGAAGGAGCAGGGTGGGTTTTTAGTCAGTAGAAGTCTGACACTCCTTTCAGCTCCACCCAAAGTGATATGAGTCATTTGATAATTTTTCCTCCAAAAAAATAGGGGTTTATAAGTAACTAGCTTTTGCACGCAGTTTCGCTCGCTTAAATAGATATTTCAGCGATAAATGTAGCCTATTATGTCACTCATAACGGAATAACAGAGCTTACTGTCGGTGAAAGAATTTTCAAATATTTTCAGTAAATCAAGATATTACCTACTTCCAAAAAACTGTATATGTTTATAATAGTAGGTAACTTTTGGTTGCGCCAACATTCAGAATTCGATTGACATCCGTCTCCCAAACCCCTCCCTCTCCCTCGCACAAAACCTCGCGAGGATGACGTAGATTGACTACGCCATTTTGTGAGTCGCAAACCAGACTTCCGATTTAAACGCCGCGAGCGCAGGCCGACGCCTGTGCTTATCAAAGAACAGATGACAATCTTGGATTCATCGTATTTTCACAGACTGAGTAACAACAATTTGTATTCGTATTTAGTATGTGATTTTTGTGAGCACAGCGAATTGAAGCCAACTTCCTCTGTCCTGATGACGACGAAGACACGTGGCTCCATAAAAGGTTTGTGCATGCTCCTATCCTTAAATTATCGGGTTGCATTCTACTGTCCAACACCCTTGCTATTCGTGTACCTAAATCCAAGCGCTTGTCAATCGTTTCATTCCACGCCGCAAATCAGCCAGCCGCCCCACCAACTTTCTTAACAGAAGATATTAAACTACAACATTATTTTCATTTGAATGTAATTTAGAACGCGGTTGTAACACTACAATGACGTCACTAACAAACTCATTGTACTTCATCTCAGCAACCCTCGAGAGACACTAAAGATTTCAGTCATGTCCAATTCAACTCCAGGACAAAAGGAATAAGCAAAAGCAGTAACAACTACAAGTGCTCGACGGTACAAAACTAGCAAGTAATTACTCGCCTCCAGAAATTAGTCTTTGTTTAAACACTTCAGTTACAAACGTTCTGAGATGCTCAAGTATTTATTGAAATAAATGAGTTCATTCCGAGTTTATCGATCCGTCAGACTTGTCAAGTTGTCCGTTTGTCTTATTACGAACGTTTCTGTGGAATTCACTTGGTTTTTGAATGAAATTTTAAGGGTTATTCGTAGATTTCTGTGCGTGTAAACTTTACTATCAAAGCGCGTTGCGGCAAAATGAAACAGAGTTTGGTTTATATTGTTAAAGTTTTGAACTTCCCTAAAGGTCAAATAGTAATTTATTAAGAAGCTGTTTTTGTTAAGGTGTAAGTTTGTAAGTAAAACTACGGCAAGAGGATCGATCAAAGTGTTATTTTATCAGTAAATATTGTTATACTAAAGTATACCGTAATTAATCCTGTGAAATCTTGACAGCATTTATTATTCCCATATTTTTACAACTTCATGATAGGAGGAACTCGCGGTCACTATATAGTCACTTATTATGTATGTATAGTTTTCTATGGGCCTTTGTTAGCCTAAAATCTATACTTATATATAAAAGCGAAATACCACTCACTGATTAATCATGAAAGAACAATGGCGAAAAAATTGTTAATAGAATAATTGAGCCGTCTACAAATGTCATGTTTGCAAATGTTAATAAAATAATTATTTAGTTATTCTTAGACGCTACAAAATTATGCCAACAAAAATTTGTTAGAGGAACCGCCATTGTTCTTTCAGGAACTATAAATAGTATGGCTCTCAAATTTTGCAGGGGGGTTCCTTTCCCACGCGTACGAAGTCGCAAGCAACTGCTATTAAATAAATAAAATAAATGACAACGTTAAGCAACGCGTGCCGAGTCTGGTCTGTAGATGGATGAACATTATTATAAATAACCATATCGAAATCCCTCTATGCCTCGGTACATTTCCAGCTGGGATCAACGATTTAATGTGCTTTACGTGAAGCCACTCGAATTTATCACTCGGTACTGCAAGTCAGAAGCTCACTTCTAGTCTTGTGCCTGCTAGGTCATTTTTGAGATCGCTCCGTACTAGTTCATTTCGGACAGTGAACTAGTTCATTCTATTAGTTCTAATAGCTCTATTCGGTCTTCGCTCTCAGCAGTCAGCGGTCATTAGACATGTCTCGCGTGTTCGGGTGATAAGCTAAATTAGACATTATGCCATTGAAATAACACGCATCTTATCGCATTCTTACGAATTCAGTCAGTCGGGTTCGGGTAGCATCGTCATTCGTCGGCTATTCTCTCCCGTTCTCATCCATTCACAAACATCGAATGAATTCGTATAAAGTTTCGGTCAAAAAATCAGTGACTGTATTTCATTTCTCGTTCGCACATTACGATCGCGAGGTTTAGGATGTACGAGTTCAAAAAGAGCTATTTAACCCACGGAATAGATGAATGGTAATGTGGGCGTGGCGAGCGCGCCACATTTATTATACGAAAACCATAGCGCGACCGATTAATTCATTCACTGCGTTTAGTGCGCTTCGGATTACTTCGGAACACAGAGCTCTGCTTTAAAATGCCGTGTTGTGCAATTATAACCTGTAAAACAAAAAGTCAGACCGCAAGTATAGAGCGAGAAGGTATATCTTTCCATCGGTAAGTCGAAAATAACATTTAATTACAATTTTATTTGTAAAAAACATAAAAATATTCTGATCACTATGAAATTCCGAACATTAACAACATTATTGCAACAAGTTACAAAAAGTATACATTGCCCGATGTGTACTCGCTTAATTAACGCAATGACCAAGTCCGCTTACAATGTACTGCATGCGCGACACTTCAACCATTGACGTTTCGTCCTTTGCCCTGATTGGCCGTGATGCACGGCGCATGTTTATCGACAGTGAGTTACAATCAGTAGCAAGCTCTCGATTTAAGTGTGTGTAATTTATTTGTGTGCGTAATTCGTATCCGCCAGAGGGCGTAGTGAAGTAAACAACTAAATTGGTGTGCTCCGTAAAAAAATACAAGTTTTTAATAGTTTTCGTCAGCTTTAAGCCGTAAAACAAACTGTTAAGTGAACTGTTATTAGTGGAAATCGTTTTGGATACGAAACTGTGGACATCCATTGACTGTACGAAGAAATTAACTGTGTAATAAAGTGACTGTCATCTTATACATAGAAGATAACGCTTCAAGTTATAACACTATTAGTGAGAAAGTAAACACGTTTTCCAAGCTGAAGACTACTCCCTAAGATACATACGAGTAAATAAGGAAGTATATTGCGCTATTTTTTCGAAAAATAACCTCAAATCCAAATTCAGTGAGTCATTACAAAGAAAAAGAAGATCGGATCGATCCTACGGAGACACTGGCGGAGAATAGATATAAAAAACAACGACATCTATATTTCCCAGTCTCAACTAATAGGACAACGCCATCTAAGATCGAATACAGAACGTTAACAAGAAACAAAACGTAAACAATCCGATTCAAGATGAGTATTGACACTAAAGTCCTAGAAAACCTTATTAAAAGTTTAAGAATGGATATAAAAAACGACGTACAGGACACTATTAACTCGTCAGAGGCAAAAATAACTTTAAATATTCAACAAGTGAACGATAAAATCGATGAAAAGTTTTCCTCTATAACAGCCAACATAGACGAGCTTAAAGAAACCATCTCGTTACAGAACAACAGACTATGCCTGCTCGAGAAACAAGCTAGGATAAGAAACCTCATATTTTTTGGAATAACAGAAGGAGAAAAATCATATGAAGACTTAGAAACTAAAATTATTACGTTACTAAGAAACACTTTGGAAATAGAATGTAATAAAAACGAAATAGAAATTACTAGAAGGATGGGAAAGAAAGGGGTAGGAAAAATACGGCCAATAATTGTCATGTTTACGACGTTCGGCAAGAAACTTTGTATTCTTAAAAAGAAAAAACTACTTATGAACTCTGGCATGTATATCAAAGAAGATTATCCCCCTGAGATTTTAGAAACTAGAAAGAAATTACAAGAACAAGTAAATAAAGAAAGAAGTGAGGGAAAAATAGCCTTCATTAAGTACGACAAAATAATTATCAGAGGGAACAATTCACCGACTAAAACACCTCAGAACATTCTAAGTTCAAAGAAACGAGAGCTAGATATCTCACCGCCTACCCAAAGACCAGAAAATTCACACCAACCAGGTAAAAAACATTCACCCAAATATCAGGCTGCCAAGAAAAACAAAACGCAAAGTGAAAATCAAAGGTCGATTTTGAAGTTCGTTCAGAAACAAAGCGATCAGCAGAAAGTAAGATCAATTTCTACTACTTCGGTTGACGAGAGCGACGCCGAATAGCAACTAAAACAGCCTCCCTTCACAACGCCTCAAAAATCAAAAAAGCTTTATACTAAAAAAGAACAATTACCTACCCCAGTACGATTGGTCACCGCGGGGTCAGTAGACCAAACCCCTCCAAAAAACTATAATAAAACTTACATTGCTTCTTTTAACGTCAGATCTCTGGCAAATGAAACAAGAATAACTGAGCTAGAATATGCGTTATCAACGATAAAATGGGACATCCTGGGCATTTGTGAAAGCCGCAAACAAGGGTACATTGTGGAAGACAGGGCCGAGTACCGACTCTACTTAATAGGCGAAAACAAGGGAAGGAATGGAGTAGGATTCTTAGTTAAATATCAAAAACATATAGAAGTACAGGATTTTATAGGTATATCAGAAAAAGTAGCATTGATTCATGTAAAGATTCATGAAAAAACTTTTACTATAATCCAAACATATGCACCTACATCTAGTTCTGAAGAAAAAGAAATGGATAGCTTTTACGAATCTTTAGGAAAAGCAATCCAGAACAGCACAACCAATATAATTCTCCTTGGCGACTTAAATGCCAAAATTGGGCTACCAAAAGAGGGTGTAAGTCGTGTGATGGGAAAATATGGTTACGGAAAAAGAAATAAAAGAGGTGAAAGGTTCATTCACTTTTGTCTTCAACACAATCTCAAAATAGCTTAACAAATCACCTAAGTTAAGATGGACATGGATGTCACCTAACGGTACGGCGAAGAACGAAATAGATTACATTGCAACGAATAAACCACAAATTATCGAAGACTTCAGCGTTCTTAACAACTTTAAACACCCAAGTGATCACCGTATCATTAGAATAAAAATAAATACAGCCAGCAATAAGAAAAACGCATTAACTTCCGAACTAAACCCCAAAAAAACATAAATTTCAAGAAATACGCAGAAGAACTAGCCAAGCACGGCGAACACGAGAAGAAAACTGTACAAGAATACTATGACAGCATCGAGAAAAGTATCCTGAAAAGCTCTGCTTGCGCTATCCTATCTCAAAAAAAGTTCACGCAAACAAACAATTATAACCAACGAAATCATCAAACTTAAAGAAGAAAAACATATCCTAAGAAACAAGGATAATAAAACTAAACAAGAAAAAAAACAGCTTAGCAAACTCTACAAAGTGATACATAGGAAGATAAAATATAACACCAAAAAATATAGACAAAAAGTCTTACAAAATTACCTGGAAAAAGCTGGCGCGGTCAAAAAAGCTTATAAATATCTAACGAAGACCAAAACTCTTATGAATCAGTTACAGAATAAATTTGGCCACCTTATAACAAACAGGAAAGACTTAATTAAAGTAGCTACAGATTTCTACAAAAATCTTTATAAAAAAGGTAGCGTTTTCCCAGAGGAAGCCCAAACTAGCCCTGTAAATACAGATCACATACCTGAATTCTGCACGTGGGAAATTGAACATTCAATCGACAAACTCAAGTGCGAAAAAAGTCCAGGCCCGGACGGCATAACAAATGAAATGATAATATTTGGAAAGAATACCCTGACTAAACCACTAACATTACTATTTAATTTAATACTGAGCCAAAAGGAAATACCTAGACAATGGACAGGCTCAAACATTGTACTTTTGTTTAAAAAAGGAGACCCGAAACAAATATCACACTATAGACCCATTAGTCTCATTTCAAATCTCTACAAACTATTTTCAGCAACTTTACTAAGAAGATTGACAAAACCAATAGACGAAAATCAATCAGTAGAACAAGCAGGATTTGTGAGTGGCTTCTCTGCCATTGACCACATACACTCCTTGAAAATGGTTTTGGAAAAATACAACGAGTACGACAAAGCTCTATACCTGTGCTTTATCGACTACAGCAAAGCATTCGACTCAATTTCTCACAGCTCTATATGGCAAGCCCTATCAATTCAAGGAATCAACAAAGAGTATATCGATTTGATAAAGGTAATATACAAAAATAGTAACTCTAGGATTATGCTCGAGAAACCTGGAAATAGTTTTAAAATCGAAAGAGGAGTAAAACAAGGTGACCCGCTCTCCCCCAAAATATTCATAGCGGTGTTAGAACAAATATTCAGAGCAATGAACTGGGAAAATAAAGGCCTAAACATACACGGAAAATACTTGTCACATTTACGATTTGCTGACGATATAGTACTGATGTCCGAAGACCCAAATGAAATGCAGTCTATGCTAAAGTCGCTATTTGAAGAGAGCAAAAAAGTGGGGTTAGAAGTAAACCAAACAAAAACAAAACTAATGACAAACAGACACAAAGTACCAATAATAATCTCATCTACTACCCTTGAATACGTTAATGAGTACATTTACCTAGGACACTTAATTACCTTCAAAAATTGCACAGAAAAAGATATAGAAAGAAGAATCAAATCCACCTGGAATAAATACTGGACACTAAAAAAAATTATCCAAAGTAAGATGCCAACCAAAATAAAAACAAAAACCATGGAAACATGCCTACTTTCCACACTCACATACGCCTGTCAAACATGGCCCCTAACAAAACAAAACTTAGAAAAGCTCAGAGTATGTCAAAGAGGAATAGAAAGGAGCTACATGAACCACAGACTTAAAGACAAAGTAAAGAACACAACAATCAGAAGTAAAACCAAGGCAAAGGTTGGAGAGATGTAGGTAAAAAAGTACTTGGTTTGAAATGGAAATGGGCAGGTATAGGGTAGGGGTAGGGTAGGGGTAGGGTAGGGTAGGGGTAGGGGTAGGGTAGGGGTAGGGTAGGGTAGGGGTAGGGTAGGTGTAGGGTAGGGGTAGGGCAGGGGTAGGGTAGGGGTAGGGTAGGGGTAGGGTAGGGGTAGGGTAGGGGTAGGGTAGGGGTAGGGTAGGTGTAGGGTAGGTGTAGGGTAGGGGTAGGGTAGGGGTAGGGTAGGGGTAGGGTAGGGGTAGGGTAGGGGTAGGGTAGGGGTAGGATAGGGGTAGGGTAGGGGTAGGGTAGGGGTAGGGTAGGGTTAGGGTAGGGGTAGGGTAGGGGTAGGGTATGGGTAGGGTAGGGGTAGGGTAGGGGTAGGGTAGGTGTAGTGTAGGGGTAGGGGTAGGGTAGGGGTAGGGTAGGGGTAGGGTAGGGGTAGGGTAGGGGTAGGGTAGGTGTAGGGTAGGGGTAGGGTAGGGGTAGGGTAGGGGTAGGGTAGGGGTAGGGTAGGGGTAGGGTAGGGTTAGGGTAAGGGTAGGGTAGGGGAAGGGGTACGGTAGGGTTAGGGTAGGGTTAGGGTAGGGCTAGGGTAGGGTTGGGGTAGGGGTAGGGTAGGGGTAGGGTAGGGGTAGGGTAGGGGTAGGGAAGGGGTAGGGTAGGGGTAGGGTAGTGGTAGGGTAGGGGTAGGGTAGGGGTAGGGGTAGGGTAGGGGTAGGGTAGGGGTAGGGGAAGGGTAGGGGTAGGGTAGGCGTAGGGTAGGGGTAGGGTAGTGTAGGGGTAGGGTAGGGGTAGGGTAGGGGTAGGGTAGGGGTAGGGTAGTGGTAGGGTAGGGGTAGGGTAGGGGTAGGGTAGGGGTAGGGTAGGGGTAGGGTAGGGGTAGGGTAGGGGTAGGGTAGGGGTAGGGTAGGGGTAGTGTAGGGGTAGGGTAGGGGTAGGGTAGGGGTAGGGTAGGGGTAGGGTAGGGGTAGGGTAGGGGTAGGGTAGGGGTAGGGTAGGCGTAGGGTAGGGGTAGGGTAGGGGTAGGGTAGGGGTAGGGTAGGGGTAGGGTAGGGGTAGGGTAGGGGTAGGGTAGGGGTAGGGTAGGGGTAGGGTAGGGGTAGGGTAGGGGTAGGGTAGGGGTAGGGTAGGGGTAGGGTAGGGGTAGGGTAGGGTTAGGGTAGGGGTAGGGTAGGGGTAGGGTAGGGGTAGGGTAGGGGTAGGGTAGGGGTAGGGTAGGGGTAGGGTAGGGGTAGGGTAGGGGTAGGGTAGGGGTAGGGTAGGGGTAGGGTAGGGGTAGGGTAGGGGTAGGGTAGGGTAGGGGTAGGGTAGGGTAGGGGTAGGATAGGGGTAGGGTATCGGTTGGGTAGGGGTAGGATACCACGCGAACGAAGTCGTGGCGGGTCAGCTAGTTTATTTATAATTTATGTTCTGATGAATGTTATAATAGAATTGCTTTTTTTCAATTGATGTCTTAATATATATTATGGATATTATGATAATGATATGGATATAAAAATATCGATAAAACTTTTCCATGTGAATTACCTGTTCATAAAGTATCAATAGCCTAATGTTGCTGGTGATCGGGAGGTCGCAGGTTCGAACCCCACCTCACACTATTGCCGTGAACTCAGCACTACTAATGTGTGTATCTCGTAATGTGGGTTCTAATCACGTTGCTAGTTCTAACAAAATAAATACAACGATGATATTGAGTCCAATTAGTATCTAATACAGAAAAGTGCATTCTATGACATGTAGGTATACGACATTGTTTTCATTGACGATTCTATTACTGTGTAACTCGAATCTTGGTATACTTAACACAACTAAGGCGGTGTCAGTGACAGAGTAAAAAATACAACTATTAAAATCACGCCAGCGAAAAGTCTGCACATAAATAAAATTACAGACCAATAACAGAAAGTTTATTTAAAACTCATAAATCCGAAATATTCCCAATAAACGTTTCAACTTTATTGAACCGAAACCAAAACTTTCTAGTTTGCAACACTAAACTGAACTCGCGTCTTGTTTATTACTTTTGCCCCATAATATCTACGTAGCAACGACAACCATAACGTTGTGAGTTAAACGCAAACAATTACGTTAGCGTTTATCGAGTTCAAATAGATTTTAGCCACGGTACGATACATTAAAGTGTGATGTTCTGTGTAGTGGCTATAATTTGCTTAGTTTAGAATAACATTGCATGCCGATGAATTTGAAAACAATTGTATATTGATCATTTCCTGGTGAGGTTTTGCTTTGAGCTAAGAAAACCTGTATTATACAGTGTGTTAAGTTAAACGAGGGACTTATTGAGGGAGGGTATTCAGTATTTGATTCTCGTCTCAAATATGTGAAAAACCTATATCCTAAATTTTTGACGTAATTGTCCAATATAATACATTTATCATGTAGCCGCAAGAGGTGAATGAACTTGTAAACGGTACCTAAAGTAATCACGTGGCGAAACATGACCTGATCCTGCCAAAAAAGAAAGCTCGTGTGTAAACTAACACTAACTCCGCCCCCGCGGGAGTCCTCCCGAGGACTTTTGGTATGGTTCTGTCTGTTATTTATCAGTATTTTTTTGTTCATATTTTTATTAGTATCATGTAAGCATATACTATTGTAGGTTTGAATATGTCCCTCGTTTAAACTAACATACTGTATACATATATACATATACAAAGTGTTTTTTTTACATCCTGTAACTCTAGGATATTAATGAGACCATTTCAAAGAATCAACTGGCATAGGAATTATTTTTCAACTATATGTTTTTTGGAGTGCACCTACCTCACCTATGGAGCCCAAGCATAGTCGCTAACTCAGCATTAAAAGTCCACACTTGGGGTCTGTCAACGAGCTAAGGAGCGAAGTATACTGGGTGTCAAACATTGGGACTGCATCAGAAACTCATTCCTTCGCTGCAAAACACGACTAGCTAATGCTGCATGCTGGCTCCACTGCTGCTAATTTAAAATGGAACTGGGCTGGTAATATCAGCCGCATGTCGGAGAAGATATGAAGAATCCAAAATAATATCTGAGTAGGTCTCAACTGGCAGGAAACAACAGCGTGGCAGGCCCAGTAGGAAATGGCGGAATGAACTGGATTTTTAAAGAATTGGCTACTATCGCGAAACGTGGTATTTGCCCTGCAGTGAGACGCCACGGGCTCATAATAATGTATATATTTTGTTTCCATTCTTCATACAACATAATTCAAAGTCACAATTATTAATTTAACCTTTTAACCCTTACGTGAAATAAGACAACTTCGGATTTTCGCAACTTTAATTATAAATGACTGGTTTGAATGGAAATAATTTTCTCGTATTTTGTCAATGAAACTTAGATAGCTACATGCATCGAGAGTTTGTTGTAATGTTTTATTGACATAAAAAGAGTCTTGTGTTAGTACTCAATACATTTATTTACATTCCACAATGTGAACAATGTATATTTTGTATGGACCTACCTACCACCTAAGGTAGGTAGATACAAAATATTCATTATTATAGATAATTGTTGACCCTGTATATTCGAAACTATGCATTTTAGGACCACAAGTATGACTTTTTGTTTTATTTTAACTTATAGAATATAACCTTAGAATTATGGGATATAAAAAAAATTGTATGTATTCTACTTTGTATACAGCTTTCCTCATATTTTACGTTTCTGCTGTAATATCTCAAGCTAGCTTCAGATTGCCTTAGAATTTAAAACGTCCGAATCACAGGGAAAATATGACAGAATTCGTGACAGAATTTTGAAGAAAGGAAATTGACTAATAATAAAAATTTCGTTTTCACGATTACCTTACTGGAACATCTGTTTGTATGGCCTACAAATATTTGCTCCAGGTCTGGGTGTACATATAAATACACTCACGATACAGACAAAATTCCTAGTGGGGGCAAGTATTTTTATCATTAAAAAAACTCAATTGAGAACTTATTGAGGTAATTATACTCGTGCATCGTCCTCGAGATTAGTAACCTGAAAACGTTGAAATATATGTAGTAACACGCTAGTGACACCACTCTTACACTGTATGTTTAGAGTCCTGCGCTCTTTTTTTTTTTTTTCTTTTACTGGCAACCCCAGCGTCTCGGTCTTTCATTCACGTCACAGTGCGCCACCACTCACACGTTTTATTTTAGGGAAAAACAAAAGTGATAAGTTTTATAGTGAAAATACGCAAGCAAAAATGCCAAAAATAAAATTCGAAATAGAGTACATAATGTGGAAGATCAAAAAACTGAAAAAGAAACAATAACAAACAAAAAAGCGGCACGCCGTCGGCGCCAACCGACCGCCAATTCTACAGGGACAATTTCGGAAAAGGATGATAAAAATCAAGGTACATATATAATATATTTATTATAATATAATAGTAAAGTGATCAAGTGCTATTATTATAACAAAAACAAGCCCTTATTAGTAAATTTACCAAAATAACCTCGTATGTTTGCCTTCGTGCAAAACATTTTCCATGAAATTGTGTGCAATCTGATCTGTCAAAACGAATTACTGCAAGATCCTTGCTGCAAACACACGAACTTTTACGTAAAGTTGATAGATGCTAATAATTATATATTTTACATGGCATTATGATCAGTATTTCTGGAAAACAAATGAAAAACAAGCAACTGCCTACATAGCGATAGATTTACCCTAACTAAATTTATTACCGATCAGTGCGGCTTTTGGGGCCGTATCGCCAGGTTACACAAAATAAGTATACTGAAATAACCAACACCTATCAGAGCGGCTTATGGGACCATATCGCCAGGTAACACAACATAAGTATATTGAAGTAACCAACACCTGTCACCTATCAGAGCGGTTTTTGGGGCCGTATCGCCAGGTTTCACAAAATAAGTATACGGAAATAACCAATACCTATCAGAGCGGCTTATGGGGCCGTATCGCCAGGTAACACAAAATAAGTATACTGAAGTAACCAACACCTGTCACCTATCAGAGCGGTTTTTGGGGCCGTATCGCCAGGTTACACAAAATATGTTACATACTGAAATAACCAACACCTATCAAAGTGGTTTTTGGGGGCCGTATCGCCAGGTTACACAAAATAAGTATACTGAAATAACCAATACTTATCAGAGCGGCTTATGGGGCTGTATCGCCAGATAACATAAAATAAGTATACTGAAGTAACCAACACCTGTCACCTATCAGAGCGGTTTTTGGGGCCGTATCGCCAGGTTACACAAAATAAGTTACATACTAAAATAACCAACACTTATCAGAGCGGCTTATGGGGCCGTATCGCCAGGTAACACAAAATAAGTATACTGAAGTAACCACACATATCAGAGCAGCTTATGGGGCTGTATCGCAAGGTTACACAAAATAAGTATACTGAAGTAACCACACCTATCAGAGCGGCTTATGGGGCCGTATCGCAAGGTTACACAAAATTTAGTTTTTGGGATGGTTTCATTGGCTCAATTTTCATAGTGCATCAGTAAAACCTTAGAATGGTGTTACTAACACCTGCCTCATTTGTCTACTGACATACAATCATGGTAACAAACACCCATCAGAGCAGCTCCTGGGGATGTATCGCCAGGTTGCTTACTATACCACACTAATTCACAGACAATAACTACAGTTTATTTCTTGGGACTGCATTGGCATATCATATGGGTAGTTGCTGAAACTACACCATAACTGATGTAATAAAAATTCCTTACTAGGATAATCTGGTTTCAGTTGGGGTGTCATTGGACAGCCCACGGACGATACAACTTATAGAGGTTTTACCGTCAAATAAGTGCGTCAAACCTATTGAAGAGGTCACACAGCCATCCACCTCAGAAAACTTACCGCAGCAGACGTTGGTTAAGGAAAAAGTCTTGGAAGTAAACCATAATGAAGAACTAGCTAACCCGAAATAGAACTAGATAACCCGGCTCTTGAGCACAGGAATCCAGAAGTGCTGGATATTCTGGGAACTGATCCCTCTGCGGTTGTTAACTATGGGATTGACATACACAAAGTTTTAGCAACAAGACTGCAACACATAAACACTCTGGGACATAGCAAGGAAACCCGCGAAGAGCTTACAGAATGGTACCTCATCCCAGCTAACAGTATCTTGATTGGAGCACCCTGCTAAATGTGAAAATAAAAGCAGCTGTAACAGAAACCGTATTAAAGCGAGACAAGGGCATTAAAAGAGCGCCAAAGCCAGCTCACAATGGCAATTTCTGGGCTAGCGAGTCCTCACTCAAGAACATGAGAACAAAAACAAAAATAAAGAGGGCCTCAAACAACTCATGGATGTGTACTGGATCTTGTGTGACACACAACATGCAGAGTCAGTCACTAAGCGAAAATTCACTATATTCTCCATAAACAAACATCTGAATGACACAAAAATTTACAAATAGTTAAAACCTAGCAAAACAGAACCAAAAATTTTTTCCTCAACTTAATAACAAGTTAAGACCAATTTAAGGTGGAGAAAAAGGGTCCCAGTGCGCAGGAGTACAACGAGGTTGTGAAACATTTCCCCCGCCGCACGGTGGGCTGAAAATCGGCTTTCATAGACTTAGGCATTTTATTTTGCAAGTGCGAGTTTTTTTGCCGGATATCACTTCTATTAGTTATAACAATATACAAAAATGACACCAGAATTGATTCTGCATAGAAACGAAGGAATTATAATTTTTTTACGAAAATTTTGTATGGAGCTAGTATGAAAAATCGAAATATCTCTAAAACGGCAGCGATAACCGTAATATCCTTGTAGGGGGTTATAGTACTAATTATTTATGATTTTTTGACATACGTTACATAATGGTTGTAGATGCCTTTTTTTTTTTAAATCGTCAAAATATTTTTATTTATTTTTACATATTTAAACGTTCCTTTTAGTGTTTAAGTTGAAGAATTCAGAGCTTTAACAACTCTTATCATAAAATAGCATCACCCCTATAGACCTGAAGGACTAGACAGAGGTGTGTAGTGTCTTGTTGATTTTGTAAGATTTCCAACAATACCAAATAGTTGAATATCAGTGTCAAAGTGCCCATGCTGTCGCTTCTTTTTGAAAGATAGGGGAATGAAATTGTTAATTGATCATACCCTAAAAGTATGATTACAACATAACCGGACACATAATAATAATAATATCCTTATAGGGGATTATAGTACTAACATTATTTATTTTAACATATGAAACTGTTCAAAACGATCCATGAACTGTGTCAAAGTTAAGAACATCGTTAGGAAGCATGCTTTTTCCCCAAATATTAAGAATATGTGAAAAAAAAAAAGACTGTATATAAACTTTTTATTGATAGGTAATTTAAATAAAACAGAAGTAACAAAAATAATATCTAATAAATTCAATTATACAAAATACATATTTGAAACTATAATTTATGAAATTATTAACTAAACATATTGGTACAATAAACTAACATAAATAACAAAAGAACATAAAGAAAAATAATTAAATTTTACAAATTTTCTTTACAACTTTCGTTGTCGGACTCCAATTCCGAGTCAGAATCCAGATCGGATATACCTACAAACTCGAACTCAGTTTCCGGAAACTGTATTAGGTCGAGAGTTTCAGCAAAAAAGGTTGTCTTCCTTTTGGCATCTAACTTCGGCCTTTGTGCACTTAGAAAAGGATCCGAAGAAACAACAAGCATATTTAGGATATCTTGATTAGAATCTTGCCTGCTTCTTTTCCGCGAATGATGTTCCCGGAACCTCCTAAAATCTTTGTTTCGAGACTCTGAGGCTTCTTCCGAGAGAGTCCCAATCGGGACAATATCATTTTTTTCGATTATGTCAGCTCCGTGTATTAATAGTTTATGTACGGTTGATGACATGTAGTACCAGTCGTATAATTCCACGTACTTTTCTGCTGTTTTGCGAGCAAAATCTTTAAATTTGATGACATCGATCTTCTCACCAGATGTTATTGCTTGCAAAATAACAGCAAATCTTTTTATCAGGTTTTGATCCAACCCAGTAATAGCTGCAGTTTTATTGGGAAACTCAAAAACTTCCTTGCGGTATTCCCGTCATTGGTAGTTCCCGAGCCTTGTTTTACTATATCAATTAACAGATTGAGCTCCTCTTTAAATTTATTTTGAATGTTTTTTTTTCTGTTTTGTAACATATCTTTATGCTCATTACTTCTTGCTGCCCACTGTTTGAAGTCAAGTCTGTACGCAATGTGTAACAGACATTCCATGCAATTTATACGGGCATGTAGGGATGATAGGCCAAATTCATATATGTCAGAACACACAGTTTTTGATGTTACAGCATCTAAGTGGTTCATTTCTGTTGGTTTTGCTAAGCACAGGTAGCATGATGCATTTGATCTAGCTTCAGAAAGGTACGTGCAGACTTTTGCGTCGATCATTGTCATCATTAGTTTATGAGTCACCCTGTTACTATTAATGCACTCTGTGGGGTTAAGGGCCTCAATTTCCTCATCCATTTTTCTTTTGTTATCAATGACAACTGCATGGCTTTCTTTTACAAAAGTGAACTGAACCGGACGACAATAAAAAGTTGAGCATGGTTTCGGGTTTGTCCATATAGTATTATCTCCATCTGTCAGTTTCAGTGGCACCAAGGAGGTCATGAAAATGCTTGAATCATCATGCTCGCCGTCCATTTTCTGCTTGTATCGGCTTTGATTGGAAGCACCATCAAATCCCCACTTCGATATCAGCTTTAACTGCTTATTTTCCACATTATCAGAAAGACTTTGAAGAATCCGCTTCACCGTGATGTCAAGTAAAGCTTGAAGTGTAATTCTAGCTGATGAATCCGTAACTGATACTGATTGATTAGGAGGGTAGCATGCTAGCTTAGTTTGTTGCAGTTTATAGTAGGATGGGTAAATATCCTTAGCACCTTCCCGAAGGGCAGTCTCTCGCAACGTAATATATTGCCACTTTGAAAGCTTAAGTGAAAGAAGCAATCCAAGTGCTTTCTCTGGTGTAAATATTACTGTTTTCTTAATGCTTTCCTTGATTTTAACGGCAGCTTCTGGATTTTTGATCATATAATTGATTACAGATGCGATATCTTCATAACCTTCTTCTTTTAAACGTGCTGCAGCTGCATATGCCAATTCACAGGAATCCTCGCCTATGTGCTCACTAGATCTTCTCTTTTTCTGTTTGCTTCCCAGATCTTTGAATGGTTTTCGGGACCTTTTTGTCATTGTTCCAACAGTCGATGATGTCGAAGGTTCTGGAGAGACTGAGCGTGCTCTTGGTATCTCATCAACAGTTGGTTCTTGATTTATTAAAGTTTGCACGCAACTCGGCCAATCAATATTTGCTTGCAACCACTCTCCGTACGTATTTCTAAACTTATCAAAGAATCGTTTAGATTTCTGCCACCTGTTTAAAGCAGCTCGCGTGAATCTCCGGCAAAATTCTTTGAGAGTTACTTGATCTTCGGCAGAAAGGCAATCGCCTATGCGGGACACAATTGCACTAAACAATACTTCATGATTAAATGAAGGACACTCACTTTTTAGAAGAACAAACAAATCTAAGTTGGTGATTAAACTTTCCATTCTAAGATTTTGTAGTCGCAAAGCAAATAGTTTTAGTGTTAGCAGTTACACGGTTGTGAACAATCTAAATTATGGAACAAAATTATAGCCCTTTTATTGTATAAAGTCAATAATTAGTTAACTACCCTCATTAAAGTTATAAAAGATATGATAATAAAAATTTATAATCGTCAAAAACATTTCGTAGAACTCATAGTAGAACTAATCAACATTAGCAAATCACATTAGCTCACTAATTATAAAAAGGTGAATGCAGTTCTTAGTTGGTATTGTTGCGAGATATTTCAAATCATTTAATCACTTAATAGGCTCATTAGAATCAGAAGACTACAACCATCATTCTAATTACTTAATTACTTGTCATCAGACTCATTAGATGACTACACAATATGTTATTTTGTATTTTGAACGTATGCAAGGTTTTAAAATTCCTTTTGTGTCGATATTATTATGTGTCCGGTTATGTTGTAATCATACTTTTAGGGTATGATCAATTAACAATTTCATTCCCCTATCTTTCTAAACGAAGCGACAGCATGGGCACTTTGACACTGATATTCAACTATTTGGTATTGTTGGAAATCTTACAAGTTCAACAAGATACTACACACCTCTGTCTAGTCCTTCAGGTCTATAGGGGTGATGCTATTTTATGATAAGAGTTGTTAAAGCTCTGAATTCTTCAACTTAAACACTAAAAGGAACGTTTAATATGTAAAAATAAATAAAAATATTTTGACGATTTAAAAAAAAAAATGGCATCTACAACCATTATGTAACGTATGTCAAAAAATCATAAATAATTAGTACTAAAACCTCCTATAAGGATATTACGGTTATCGCTGCCGTTTCAGAGATATTTCGATTTTTCATACTAGCTCCATACAAAATTTTCGTAAAAAAATTATAATTCCTTCGTTTTTGTGCAGAATCAATTCTGGTGTCATTTTTGTATATTGTTATAACAAATAGAAGTGATATCCGGCACAAAAACTGGCACTTGCAAAATAAAATGCCTAAGTCTATGAAAGCCGTTTTTCAGCCCACCGTGCGCCGGTGCCGGGTCCCTCAGCGTGAGACAGTCGCATCAAGTCGCCGCGAAAGCATCGTGACGTCCGTCAAACTGCAACCATCGCCGATAAATACGGTAAAATACAATGGTTGGTAATCACTAAAGACCATACTATGTTGTCATGGGTTTAATGTGCATAAACTGGCAATTATTTCCTTTTTTATGCTCCACGATCTCTAATCAATGAAGATCAAACTATATTGTCATAGGTTTAATGGATATAAACTAAAATTAAGAAAAAAAAAAAGAAACCTAATTAGATTATCTAACGAAAAACTGTCAAACATAAAGTCTGAACTAATAAGATGTATTGCATATGGTGTAAAATTTGCGAAATTCTTTGGACTACTTGCATGGATGAATATGAGATACTTTACATTTAAGAAAGAGTAACATGAATAGACCTAACTCTTTGCAAGATTCTTTTAAATGATGAGACGCATACTGCTAAGAAATATAGACTGACGCCTCAACTATGGGGGGGAGTAGCCACATGTGGGGGTGAACGAGCCAGCGGAAGATGGTCGTGAGATGAGAGAAAAATCCATATAAATCAGCTCGAGCTGCTGGTAGCTTATTTTGGCCTTAAAGTATTTGCCTAAAACCTCAGAAACTGTGAATTCTTCTTCACATAGATAACTCCATAGCCATTACTTACATAAACCGCAAGGGGAGCATCCAATACCTACATCTATTTTTTTATATATTTCATATATTACAGATAACAAAATTGCGGATGCAGACTCTCGTCGAGTACACCCAGATATAGATTGGATACTGGCTGGATTGGATTCGGCCGGTGGACCTCTTCACAAGTAGAGTAAATACAATCCAAACACTTTGGCAGTTAATGCATTCATAATCAAATGGACAACAATTATTTTTTAAGCCCCTTGGTCCTTTCATAATAATGTTAAAAACCTTGAGAAAAATTATTACTAAGAAGACAAGGCAATCATGGTGGTTCCTAAATAGCCCATACCACCGTGGTTGCTCATATTCCAACTTTAACCTAATAACATTATTATTTTACAAGACAACCTCAAACTGGTTGCCGGATCATTGTGCGCTGCGGCGACGCAGGGTATCGATCATCCACAGCGGACACCATGATAGGCTCGTTGTCGGAAAATCCTTACCAGCAATATGACGTACCAAGCACTTGAAAAATTAGATTTTGTGCTCAGAACAATATAATTTTGAGTTATATGAAGCGTCAATCCCAAATATTTTATATTTTCTCACAGGTTTACTCAATCAGAGAAACCAGTACGGCACCTTGAATTCATGTAGGTTCTCATTACAAGGTTTTAGTCAGGGGAGCTTATCGGCTCAACCACGGCCTAAATATAATAACACGTGGCGTGGTATACTTCGCTTGTTGGTACTAGAAATTCCAAAGGAAAATTTGCCGTTAAAAATTAACTTAAAATGATGATAACGTCGGCATAACGTATACAAAAATTATTATAAAATAAATAAATAGTTTTTAAATAAATAAATAATAAACATACCCGACCAGTGACGATTTTAAAACTTCCAGGGCGGGCTCAAAACAACCAACCTTGAGCCAACCATTCTTTGAGACGAAAATGGAAATGTGCCCAAAACCGGACTTACTTACCGTACTTTTTAATATTAGTACAAAACCAAGCCAGGTCTTTTTGTAGGAAACACAGCCGTTCAATGATTTTAAGAAACCGCATAAACGGTAAAAATACAATCCTTACGTCTATCGGTGGATTATAGCCGTCCTTAAAGATAGCGGGATTGACACCTCTGAGTGCACACGACACAAGGCACGCTGCTACGTCTAAACCTAACCAATGCGGCTTCTTATCGATCTTATCCGCGACAGGGCAAGCTAGAGCGGAAGCTCTAACGTTTTTGGAAAATTCTATAACAGAACAATGAATAACTCTAACGAAAAGTAACCGCCACGACAGTGCTAACTGATTTATAATTAGTTCATTACCCTTAGATATAAAACTAGATTTTTAAGGAGAACAAAATTGAATTATAACTAAAACAAAAAAAAATGTGATACTAATTAAGTAGTTTTAGAAATAAACCAATTGATTAATACACAGGTATTTTTTGGTAGTTGACATTTCCTCAGCTATCTCTCAAGTTCTACATATATTTCAACGTTTTCAGGTTACTAATCTCGAGGACGATGCACGAGTATAATTAATGATTAAACGAACTTACCTGTACGTGAAGTTCTATCATAATTATACAAAGTGCATCGTCCGAAGAGATTAGTAACACCCACCCAACCCAAAGTGTCTCCCAGTTTGCTGCAGAAATGTTAAAGCTGAATATGGTGGCTTCAAACTCTAAACTTAATGAAAGACCGAGACGCTGGGGTTGCCAGCAAAAGAAAAAAAAAAAAAAAAAAGAGCGCAGGACTCTAAACATACAGTGTAAGAGTGGTGTCACTAGCGTGTTACTACATATATTTCAACGTTTTCAGGTTACTAATCTCTTCGGACGATGCACTTTGTATAATTATGATAGAACTTCACGTACAGGTAAGTTCGTTTAATCATTAAATGATTTGACGATAGGGTAGGCCACCAAATTATTCAAACGGTCAGACATCGTTAAACAACAGATAATAATTACATAGTTGTCAAATTAACACAAATATGAAATTATAATAAATTAAGAAAGAAATTTAACCAAAATGGAAAATAAATAATGAATAAATTCTGTAACTCTCTGAAAACATGGATTGAAAAAAAAAATTTTTGCAAAAAATAGAACCGACCTCCATATCAAAACACTACAAAGCCAAAAATAACTTTAATTTCGGAAGTCGGTGTTATTGGTTTTGGATTTTCTTTCTTTTTTTCACACCGCCTTCCGAAATTAAAGTTATTTTTGGCTTTGTAGTGTTTTGATATGGAAGTCGGTTCGATTTTTTGCAAAAATATTTTTTTTTCACGCTTTTTAGTATGTCGGTTTGTAATTTATCTAGTTACAAAAGCCACAATGTCAACTACTTATTACCTTTTACAAAATATTGTTTTTCCCGATGCATAGCTGTTAAATTTTGAGGAGTTCTCCTGGTACTTGACCATCAGCTCTACATCACCATATGTATTGTGACGAGCATAAAGTGTTTAACATCTGTACTCAAGTAATCGAATCGCAATCCACGAAATACTTATTATTGAGGAGTTTCAGTGACCATCTGTGGTCTTCATCATCAGTTCAACTTCCCCAAATGGTACTTTTCGGAAGCAATTGCTCAAGGTACTATAAGAAATACCCAAAACGCTATAGGTGTGCCTATAATATTTCAAGAGTTCCCTCGATTTCTCCAGGATCCCATCATCAGATCCTAATTTCGTAACAATGAGACCAACCAGAAAGTATACCCATTCAAACGCAAAAAGAATTTTTGAAATCGGTCCAGCCGTCTCCGAGTTATTAGATAACATACATAAAAAAAAAAATTAAAGCCGAATTGAGAACCTCCTTTTTTTTGAGTCGGTTAAAAAGTATTTTAATTTATATAACAATTTCTTAAGTTCTTTATTTTTAAAACAATTTCAGTTTTCTTCTTCTAATTATAATAATTAACCAACAAATTAACAGTCTAATATTTATTCTGGTATTAATTTAGTTACACTATCCAATTAAAAATGTTCCACGTTAACGTTATTAATGAAGTGTTTATTAAATCAGAAGAGATTCTGAAATATATTTCACAAGAGTTTCGTATCAATTATGCCCAATATTTTTCACAAAAATAAATATCGTAATAGTTAGTCATACTTTGTTCGAAAATGCGTTTTAGGGTTCCGTAGCCAAACGGCAAAAAACGGAACCCTTATAGTTTCGCCATGTCTGTCCGTCTGTCTGTCTGTCAACCAAAATTAGTTTGAACGAAATCAGTTCAGCAGTTTTTGAGATACAGCATATTTTCTAAAACCGCAAATATAACTTTGTAATTCATACAAACACTATGAAAAACAAAGTTATTTGGCGTAGTTGTAAAAAATGTAAATAAGCTAGTTTTAAGAAATTTGTAAGGCTTTTTTTCGTCAAATAAATATACATATTATATTATATTATTATAGTTACTACGGAACCCTTCATGGGCGAGTCTGACTGAATTTTTTGTTCATTATTTATTCACATAAACGCAAAATGAAAAATACCAGCATTTTTTTGGAAACATCAATATCCTTAGGCTTTTTTGGGTTCTCTAGTAATACAAGCAAGCCTGTTATCTTCTTGTGCCGTATCCCGTCGTCCACGATTTAATCAGAAATCATTGAAAAATCACTCCTACAAAGTGGAAAAATAAATCCAGAAATCTTTTTATTTATTTCATTGTAAATTGCCTTTTTTTTCTTAGCCTACGTAGTGTACTACTGTTGAGCAAAAGGCCTCCCCTTTTTCCTTCCAAAACTCTCTATTTCGAGCAATTGGCAACCTCTCTAATTTGCCTTAATCTACCTCAATTTATTAATTTATTTGAAATTAGCTTTTGCCCGTGACTTCGTCCGCGTGGAATAGTTACTTTGGGCTAACGTTAAATTTAACCCCGATTTTGAAGCATTCTTCATTGGTGCTCTGCTCCTATTGGCCTTAGCGTAATGATATATACCCTATAGCCTTTCTCTATAAATTGACTATTTAATTAAAAATATGTTTTCAATTTGAACCAGTAGTTCCTGAAATTATCGTGTTCAAACAAACAAACAAACTCTTCAACCTTATATTATTAGCATATATAGCTGTTGCCCGCGACTTCGTCCACGGTTCCGTCGTTTTTCGTAAAAAAAGTAGCCTATGTCCTTCCTCACGGTTCAGTAATTTTGATGTAACAGACAGATTAACTTTCTTAATTTAGAAATATAATATGACAATCTATAATACTGTTGAAAAATATCGCAATACCGAACCGCACAATATTATTGTTAATAGCTGTGCCCGCGACTCCGTCAGCGTGTAACTCCTTGTGTGTTATTAAGTTAATGTATTGGTAATATTGTTTAGATCACGTTCACATGAGGCTTAAGTACCTATAGAACGACAATACTTCAGCGCAAAGCTTCCGGGTAAACTATGTTGAAAGTTGATCCGTCCGGCACGTGAACATAAAGATTTCTAGAACTGCTAACCCGGGAAAGAGCGACGTACAACTGACCACGCGAGAAACAACTGACACCGAGATCTACTCCAGCAACACGAAAAGTCTGCCCTTGAGCCTTATTAATTATCATTGCATAACACACCGATACTGGGAATCGCGTTCTTTTAAATTGGAATGGAAAATTATTTGGTATTATGGGAATTCTGGGAATAAAGACGGTTTCTCCTGCACCGCAACCTGTTAAAATTTGAGCCTCGATTATATTTTGTTGCAACTGGGTTACTTTTAGCCGAGTTCCATTGCAAAGTTGTGGTGGTTTTAAATTTCGGAGCAGAATAATAATCAGAAAGCTTCGAACTGCTAAGCTATCGGGAGTTACACGTGTTATTGTGAGTCAACCATAAAAGATAGATATATGCTGTCATGGGATATTTTTTATATAATTTTAAGGAGAACATTTCCGTCATAAATGATTTCTGTGTAGCTTTAACCATTAAGGTTGCACACGCAACGGAAGCTTAAAAAGTGGAGTAACTACTCCCGTTTTCCCAACATTTCCCTTCACTGCTCTGCTCCTATTGATTGTAGCCTGATGAAAAGTATACTTTAACCAGCTCAGGAGTATGAAAAATAATTGTACCAAGTTTCGTTAAAATCCGTCGAGTAGTTTTTGTTTCTATAATGTTTATACAGACAGACAGACAGACAGACAGACAAAAATTTTACCGATTGCATTTTTGGCATCAGTATCGATCTCTAATCACCCCCTGATAGTTATTTTGTAAATATATTTCATGTACAGAATTGACCTTTCTACAGATTTATTATAAGTATAGATAGATGTACGTTAATGATGACGCTACCCCGCCCCCCCAGATACAGGCGCTACCTAGTTACGGGACAACTGTGCAATTTTATTGTATGCATATCTTGTTACAATAATCCACATATGTAATATTAATTGGTATTAAGAAATGTCTGTAACAGTGATTAAATAAAAATTGAAATTGAATTGAGATAAGTGGGGTTAAGTCGTCGATCTCGTCATGTAACATAGGGTATTATTTGAAAGGTTACTATTATTTAATGTTTATATTTACAGATTTAGTGAATAAGAAAAGCCCCCGCCCATCTTACCTCTTGGTGAGATGGGCGAAGAGGGCGGAGGCTCTTGGCAAGTTAGAAAAATCGTTATATCTGAGTCTATGCGATAACATTATCACACGTTAAACTACAACTTGATTTGAAGTTTAAAAGGAAAATTTGTTATCGTAGCCTAGGCTTAATAAAGTTATGAGTAATAGTCGACCAACTTATAAAATGTAATTGGATTTTGGACATTTTATAAGTTGGTCGACTATGACAGTAATAATTTCACAAAAATTGGCTTTAAGTTAAGTGAATTAGTACCTAACTTTGTTATATGAACGGCCTATGCATATCTTAGGTCAAGGGTGGGCCCACCGGTAAAAAAAAAAAAAAAAAATTCTTGGGGTAGAGAGGATTATTCGCTAATGAGCCTGATCCTGATACACAAGTTTCGCTTATTCTATGATATATTTTCACAGATCAACCCAAAAACAAAGTTTTTCAATAATAATATGAATAATTAAACCCATGTATATGATGTAGGATGGGTTTCATTTTCATAGCGATAGAGTTAACTGCGGAACTTTGCACTGAGTGAGGGTCGACACGCACTTGACTGATTTTATTTTCGTTACAACATTTTTGGAATTGTAAGGCCTAAAATTACAATTCATTTTGTTGTTTTACTAGTGACGCAGTGGTTAGGACAGGTCTGGTGTCATTATACAACGTGTAATTTAAAGGGTATATAAATACCAAGTGCATGGTTTCTTTGGATGATAATAAACGATATGGCAAGAGTTTTATAATCCTATGTCTACATGTGTGAAGTATAATAGAAATTTCAATATATTGATACCAGAGGCAGAATTTTCAAATTAAGAAGAACGAAGAGAATCACCGTGTTATTGGCAAGTGACGTGGAAAATTATTGACCCTCGTAGTGCTGTGACACGTTTGTTATGATTGGTATTCAAGAAACATATGAAACCAATAATTTGGTATCAATTCTTTGAGTCACTTATTTTGAGCTAAAACTGTGCATAGAGACTCCATACCAGATGTTGTCTTCAGCCCCTTTGGATAGATATGGGGTTTCCGTTACACGTTGTATACTCAAACCTTCGTGCACCGCTTTTTCTATTAATGACAAAACTATCACAAAATCATTGTGTGATTTAAAAGTATTGACACGAACACACTGTCAGCCACACTTGTGAAGTCTAAGCAAGCCTGCTGAGGTCGCTCCATAGAAAAAGCGTCAATACCGTAATGGCTAAGGTACTGAACTTGTGATCGAGAGATCGCGGGTTCTAACCCTACCTATTACACTATAGCTGTGAACCCACTCCAGACACAAGCATATTTAGCTTAGTTGGAGGGGTTAACAGGACTGCTAGTAATGTGAATTCTACCCACAATGCTAGTAATCTTTAAAAAAAGAACAAAAAAAGAAAAATAGATGAGTGACTATCATTACATGACACGACTCTCCCGTGCTTTGGAAATTACGTTAAACCGTTGATCCCGAGTGTCAGCAAAATTGCCGGGGCCCACAAGGGGGCCGTTGCCTGCCAAAATTGCAAAATTGCCGTTGTGGAAATGTTCGAAAGAGTTACCGCGGCCTCTGAACCCGAAGAGCATATGATGGAACACGGATGGGTTTTAGTCAGTAACCTTGACACACCCTCCCGCTTCACCCAGATCGGGAAGCAGTCATTGAAGTCTTGCCTAGGGAGTATCCTATTACCTACATAGCAATGATTTGTGAATTTCAGACACACAGTTGCTTTGTGTAAAACACTAGTACTCAGCAAAAGTGGCAGATGTCATAGTGACAGACGTCACAGTGACATATGTCACACTGACACGCTTGCCACACAAAATGTCAAGTTGACATTACGGCAGCGATCTTCACTAGCTGTTGATTAACATACCCGTCACGACAGTAACATCACTCACATTCACTCCCCCACTTAAAAACAACATTGCGTGTACAAAACACGTCTGCCATTCAAGAAAATGACTATAAAAATTGAGTATTAAATCAAAAGTTTTAATTACTTAATGTTTACAAGCACCTGCTTGCATGTCATTGTTCAATATATTCAAATTGGAGTTCAGACGAGAGTTTTATGAAGATTTAAATTAGTTACAGTTTGTTTTGATATGAGTGATCCTATAATAAGCCGGTTCTAAAGTGTTCTTTTTTGTTTCACAAGTCAACCTATGAGGTTGTCGACTGCTTAACCGGACTTGTCTGTGGTGACCTTAATTATTCTTAGGTACCATTAAAATATATTTAAAAGGTAAATAATAAATTTACAAAAGCGACGACACGCCATATCCCACCTAAGGGTACCCCATAGGGTACCCTTAGATACTCTATGGGGTACGGACTCAGGGCGCTGCTGAGAGAGGTCAGCTAGGGACGCACTTGATCGGACGAAAACGTTGTGTGTTGTTTTATAAAACCCTCGTAACTATCAGAATCTAATAACACACATAATTGAGAGCATTATAGACAAAGATGTAGAGTTTTTTGAACAATATTATGCCATCTTTTTATATACAAACAATATCTCTAAGACAAAGATTGCAATGACCAGGCATTTCTTTTGGACTATTCATTTTTACGAGTACTTTGAGTAGAGTGTAGATAATACAGATATGTTTTTATTAAGCTAGTGTTGGACACACATTTTTTGCTTTCGAATCAGTTAGAAATGACTGCTCCCGCTCTCAGTGGATGGGAGTGTCAAACTAAAAATCATACATCAATACAGACTAAAAATCCACTCTATTAGTTCATTGCCTTTAAGTTACGGGGCCGAGATATCTTGTTATTCCCGCAACCCGGCAGGCAATGGCCCTGTCCCGCCCCGTTAATGCTGCTGAATACTCATTGAGGGTGTTATTACGCCCCGCCGGAACAACAGGAAAGGAACAAGGTGAGTTTTTAGGCAGTAGTATTCTGACAGTCCCTTAAGCATAGTTTACACGAAGCCAACACTGGCTGCCAATAAGACTGGCAGCCAGCGCTGGCTTGTTATTTGCCTTGTGTTAGCAGAGAATAGAGCGCCCGTCTATTTTTCTAGCCAGTGACCTCCGCCCGCATACCCCTCGACCTCGGATCTTCTAATCTTAGTTGTTTCAGCAACAAGGCAGAAGCTCCAGTTATAGGTCTATCGCTTAACCATTTTCTTATCCAAAGTCGTGTCGCTTTTTTTTTTCTAATATATCAATCAACTCTTCTCTTAATAGTGCAGAGATGTTCCTTAAACATTTATTTTTCAACAGACTTTGCCGCGAATTCATTATTTTTTAACTTCAAACGTGTGCACACCCGAAGAAAAATCCGTGAATGAATGGCCTCATCTAAGCAACGGGGGCCAGGCCAACGCTGGCTTGTCTGCAGGACTGGCGCCAGCATTACTGGCTTCGTATAAACTCTGCTTTACTCTCCACCTAGAGCGGAATGAGTCATTTGATTATTTTCCCTCCGAATACATGGGCTTGTTACGTCACTACTTAGTAACACGTATTTACAGTACGTGACTTCACATAGAATTGTAACGCTACAACATCAACATTACAATGTATTGTACAGTCTTTATTTTTGATAGCGTGCCGAATGGAAAAACACGGTTCTAATATATTTTGGTGACAAAAACCACGGACTGATTAAAGCAGTCCGCAAAAGACAACAATAAACAGAAACGAGATTATCCAGAAATACTCTAAGTAAACAATAAAACCGACAAACAATAATCATCCCATGCAACTTTCATCTCTTTGTTGGATCTACCTTTGCTATTGACACAGATTCCTTAGATATTTAAGCACAATCAAAGCACCCAGCAAGGCTATAGTCTATATTTATCAGCAATATCCTTTTAACAACAGAGTCTTATCAAATTCCCTGCGGCCATGATAGCCCACACAGAGAATAAACTCCAAATAATGCCGAAATAAAGTGGGATTGTCGTGCTAAGTGGAATATTATCCTACGGAGACAATGATTTTGTGAGTACAATGGTCGTTCAAGAGCGCTTGTTGTCTTAAGTACGTAATGTAAATGTGGAGTTTACGTAAGTATGTATTTTTAGGGTTAAATATACGATCGTTTGAATGTGGGGGAATGTTTTCGGGTGCAGAGGTAAGGGCCAGGTTAGCTTTACCTACATTTCACTGTCTCAGCGTTCTACAGCGTTTGTTTTGGTTGAAAATCTAGGTTGTTTGTGCATACTATGATTGGGAAAATTGCAAGTGTCTTTTGTTTTGAGTGAGATCTACTTAATTTCGAACTCGCTTTTTGGTTCAAAATTTAAATCCACGTTTGGCGTAATAGTTGAGTGATTGACTGCTGCGCTGTGGGTTGCGGGTTATACTCCCGCACGGAATAAATGTTGAGTACGACCTATGGTTTGTTATGGGTATGTGAGTTTTAATATGGCTTTGTAAACGCACCCAACGATAAACGATAAATTTGTAGTGTGGTGCAACGTTTTATTTAAAGAAAAACTTAAATTGAACTAATTCTATTTTCTATCTATAAATATTTCGCGAATTTATTTAAGACAATGCACTCTATTTGAATACAATCTGTTAAAGAACAATTAATTTATTATTCAACAAGTTTCACTTTGAATTAATTTAAGTTTCGGTCATTTTAAATTTAAATTTCTGATTCGCAACTTGCCTGATCTTGCTCTAGTTAGCAAGCAGATAGTTTTAATAGTGAAGTACCTCTTTTAAGAGATCTCTCTTTGGGTTAAATTGGAATGCAATTAGCATTGCAGCTTCGTTTTCGCTCGGGGGTGTTCGGGACAGCTCGGTGGCTAGCTTTGATGTAACAATCTTATTCAAGACCCAAATTAACGGAGTGTCGCGGCGCGTCCGTGTCTCTTCTCAGAGCGAAGGAATGAAAATCATTTTAGCTGTCACAAGAATTCATTTTGTTTTCAGTTTGTTGAATCTAGGTAGATTTGTTTTGGAACGGTATTTTACTGTAGCTCAAAAACTAATAAATAATTAAGCAGTATGTCTTTACGTGTTGATTAATTCAGCTTGTGAAGAAGATAGCTTGTAGAAGCTATATGTATAATAAGTAAATTACTTAATGTACCCTATTTCTATGATGCTATTTCATACATCAACACCTAAAACGGAAAACATAACACAAACAAAAAACTTTGAAAATACGAAGAAGATTACCTCCTAACTAATAAAGTGAATCTGCTTTCATTTCAACAATTTCTGTTTCCGTCTTTCAAAAAGAAAACTATGCAGGAAGCTCCCTACTTCAGTCTTAATCGATGGTCAGCACAAGAGGCCACAAGTGTCCTACTGCTAGACCCAAATCCACCCCTTAACTTTACCATAGAGAGGCCCTCTACCCTACTTATTATTCAAACATTTCACTTACACACAACCTGTACTTAATAGTGTCAACCTTTGAGGTCTACGTGCACCATAACATAGGGCAAAGTAAGGGGTTCTTTTCATATTATACTTTCAATCCAAACCACATGTTGTACGGTGTTTATGTAAGTAACACATCAACCAAGTTAACATAATGTCAAGTTTAAATCGTCAATGGTCTAATGGGTAAGGTGTCGGATTTGTGCCCGAGAGGTCACGTGTTCGAACTCCACCCATTTCACTTTTGACGTGAACCCACTACAGAAACTAGCATATTTAGCTTAGTTGGACGGGATAACAAAATTACATGTAATGTGAAAACTAGGTATAAACCATACCATAACTAGGACTCCGAAAAAAATTACATAAATAAATAATCCATATCCATCCATATCCATACTTCCATACTAATATTATAAATGCGAAAGTAACTCTGTCTGTCTGTTACCTTTTCATGCCTAAACCGCTGAACCGATTGAGCTGAAATTTGGCATAGGAATAGTTTAGGACCTTGGGAAGGACATAGGATAGTTTCTATCCCGGAATTCCCAAGTATGTATAAATTTAAAAAAAAAGTACAATAAGTAGATATGTAACAAAATTATATGACAAACAGTATGTGGTTAAATCATTGTACAGAGTAGCAACCAAACATAGCACACTGATTCCCAAACTGAGACGAACTCGTATTTCGGGATTCGGTGGCTCTCCACTCTAGTGTCATTACAATAATTATAACTCAAACATTTGCAACATTGAACTCCTTTAATTAAACTTATTTATACTTACTTAACTATTTCTTAAAACTATTAAATTCTATTCTATTCACTGTCCATTTTATTTATCAATTAACATGAGCTTTTCTTTCTCTTCATAATTTAAGGACTTAAGCCAATTAGTTAGTTTAATTTTCAAGTCATATTTATTTAGTTTATATAGTTACATTGATTTATTAATTTTGTTATACATTCTAGAACTTAGTGCTGAACGAAGAAATGAACTAAAAAACTTTTTTGCAAAAAAATAAAACCGACTTCCATATCAAAACACTACAAAGCCAAAAATAATTTTAATTTCGGAAGGCGGTGTGAAAAAAAGAAAATACAAAACCAATAACACCGACTACCGAAATTAAAATTATTTTTGGCTTTGTAGTGTTTTGATATGGAAGTCGGTTTTATTTTTTTGCAAAAAAGTTTTTATTTGAAGTCCATTCAATCCATACTGGTCAAACGGGAACCTGTGGCTTTTGAGGAGAGAATCGGACAGATTTAAACGGACCCGTCACAAATGATACAGCAGTTAGATGACTCACCTAAGATTCCAAGTCTGTAGTTGATCGTAACGACGACCAGGCCAGCATGGGACGCCAGCACAGTTCCGTCGTAGGGGTTTCCAGAACTCCACTCATAACTCTCCCCGTGCACGAACACCAGCACTGGGTAGCGGGCCACTGCATCTCTTACGCCTGCTAGAAGAATTAAATAGGTTAGAGATGTCGAAACTTTAGATACGACTTACGTCACTAAGGTACCTGAAAGATTTATACAATGGGTATTTCAATGTATACGAGTTACATTTTTAACTATGTTTTCTTGTTTTTTCTCATTTATTATATTTGTGGTTGTATACGTTTGTTCTGTTCTTTTTTTCTGTAATTTATATGTTATAACTATGTTTATGTGCTTTTGTGTGTTGTGTTTTCTGTTGACCAATAAACGTTTCATCCATCATTAAACATTTGTATTAGTAGTAAATAGTTTAGCAGAAGATGTATGTATGTACAAACGCAATTATAAAACTGTCTCAAGAACTAATTAAATAGAAACTATACGTACATATATTTACAAATACATGCCACAAGAGGTCCCCCAATAAACAAACAGTACTTAATCAACAATATAGAAAGAACGATAACAGATAATCACCAAACTTATCCAAAAGAGCAATATAGCCCGGGTCATAACCGAACTAATACGTCGCCTCCAACAGAAGGACAGACATGATACGTTATGCCTATATGTTATTTTTATGAGCGTCTAGAAACTAATAAATGTAGTGATGACAGCTTTCAAGTGCGGTAACGGATGGTGTGGCCATTTTGGCAAAGTCTACTTACATGTTTTTAGATATTAAAGTGTGTACCAATTTTATGTACAAGGAAAGTTCTAAACTCATAACTGTCTAGGAATATTCCTCATTTAGCCAAATAAGTTTTAAAAATACCGGCCAAGTGCGTGTCGGGCTACGCGCAGTGTTGGGTTCCATAGTTTATTACTTAGGATACAGAAAGAACTAGAAGCCGTGAGTGCGCCTAATACTGAAGCAACAAAAACCACTCCTAAATTGAGTAGTTTGACGCGCAGCCGATCAGTTGTACTGTAAACGTCATATTGCGTGACGTGTTGTACCCGTGTCCTAAAATTATGACGTCTTGTGTCGTTTCTACCTGTAAAACTGCAGCTGGTCTAAAAAAAGCAGGATGGGATCACATTTCACGTGTAACTAGCGCATTCACTTATCGTCTTATTTAATTATAGAATAAATTGTTTAGTTCGTAATTGTCAAAAAGAATAATGCATCCATCTTGTCAGTGTTGCCAATATAAGAGTATTGATTTTCCTTTCTTTTTATTACCTACTGAGGGCTTTTATTCTTTGTAGTTATATTAATAACTACTTTAATCAAAAAATATTTTAACTTGCCTATCTGTGTATCACATTTTGAATATACATGAAAGTCCTCTATTCAACAATATTCCATTTAGCTAGACGATGTGAATATAAAATCTATCCACTCAGTTCTGAGATCGTGATCGTTCAACGGGAAACAGAGAATATGAAAACCGAAAACCAGACGAAAATGGATCATTATAATAAATTCTCGAGAGCGATAATGTACCAAACCTGTCACAGCTTATGCAAAGTAGTGACCTTTTAACCCAACATATTACTTACCGCCTGCCTGAAGCTTGGAATAATGCCAACGCACTTAGTGTTAAAATTTGGCGTTGAGCTTACTCCGCAAAGATATAAATACGAAGAAACGTACCCACCTTCTTTAGTTTTAAACGTCGACAATGTACGAACGGCGCACAGTGGCTCGTCCCCATACAAGAGGTTGGACACAGAATCTCATATCTCTCATAGTGTGCGATAAAATTTGTATTGTGCAATAAAGAAAACTCATTTATTCGACATTTTTCCTTTTATAATCCTTGAAGAATACGTGGTATAAAATAGGTAAATAACAGTAGTGAAAACCGCAAATCGAAACAAGGAGGGAATCATAAGATACAGAAATTTTTGTGTTAGTTTCCATACAAAAATAACAGTTTTCATCGAATCGCTCCTAAAGTGGTGATCAAATAAAAAAAGCGTAGTAACAATTTTTGTTGTTCTTTAATAGAGGAATGCAACTGTATATTTTACTAGTACTCACGCGGGGCTTCGCTCCCGTGGATTCTATCACGGTAAAAACCTAACTCTCCTTTTTTGCAGTCGCGTAAACAGTAGCCTTAACCTTCCTCAAGCTTCAAGCTACTTCCATACCAAATTGCATCCAAATCCACCCAGCACTTTCGAAGATTAGCGCGTTCAAGCAAACAAACAAACTTTTCCGCTTTATAATATTAGTATAGACTTTTTTTAATTAAATACTTTTTCAAGTTTTGATTCTATGTCCAACCTTTGTATGGGGACGATCCACTGTGCGACGGTGCTAAAAGCATAAGTACGAATAGAAGATTTAAGAGCCACTACACAAGGGCGTACTGAAAGAATTTCTAACCTAGTTAGCCTATTTTCCCCGAATGACCCTATTCGAATTTTTCTTTATTTTCGTTGCTAAGTTCTTTTGTCAGTTTTGAATCGTGGGAGATGGAGACGATTATCGACTTTCGGTGTTCGTAATAGGGGCTAGTTTAATATGAAATGAGATGACACATTTAATCGGAGGCGACGAATGTGGGGCATGGTGGGGATACTAGCAAATGAGTAATAGTTGCTTTTAAAATAAAGGCAGTGTTGCGGTTTAATGAAGATTTATTAGATAAGTATCTCGCTAGTAATTTGTTTCTAGTAGCGATGTTTTTTTTTTCTATTAAGTTGTAATCTATTCACACAGCTCTAAGCAAAATCTTTCTACAAAGATATCTGCCTAAAACTCATTCAATGTAATCACAGGAAGTCATCTTTTCTTTTCACGACCGAAGAATCACTGAAACAGTACCAATCCAAGAAACATTGTCTGTCCTACAAAAGGACGAAAAGAAAATTTTACCACATAAAAATTCAAACAATTTGAACAATACCGAACATTCACTATCTCGCATCTTTCCATTCAGATTGTCGGATGGAAACAAAAAAAGGATAACTGTCTATCGGATTCGGCGGGAATTTCCACTGAAGGTTCCAGATATCTCGCGCCCCTCCCCCTCGCCCCCTACTTCGTCTTATCTCAGCCATGATGGATCGGAAAGAAAAGGATAAATCAAGTTTTTGTAGGAAGTTAGATGTGTGGTGCAAGACGAAAGTGGATGACATGGCTAGGATTTTTAAACTGAAAAATGGGTTTCTAACTGAGAATGAGTAGTCTAGCGTAAATAGAATAAAACAATATCAGCTTTATCTCAAGATACTAAAGTAGGTATTATAATGGTTGGAAAATCTATTATATAAATAAAATTGAAGTGTTTGTTTCTAGTTTCAAAGTAACTGTATTTTCTTAAGTGCTTGTATTTATTGCCACGGTACTAACAAACAAATATATTTGTTTTTAACCGACTTCAAAAAAAAGGAGGTTTACAATTCGTCTTGAATTCGTCTTTTTTTATGTATGTTACCTCATAACTGAGAGATGGCTGGACCGATTTGGAAAATTATTTTTTTGTTTGAAAGGGTATACTTTCTAGTTGGTCCCATCATATTTGGATCTGATGATGGGATCATGGAGAAATCGAGGGAGCTCTTCAAATATTATAGGCACACCTATAGCATTTTGGGTATTTCTTATAGTACCTTGTGCAGTTGCTCTCGAAAAGCACCATTTGAGGCAGTGGAACTGATGATGAAACCCCAGATGGCCACCGAAACTACTCAATAATAAGTATATCGTTGATTGCGATTAGATTGCTTGAATATGGATGTTAAGCACTTTATGCTCGTTACAATGCATATGGTGAAGTAGAGCTGATGGTGATGTACCAGGAGAACTCCTCAAAAATTAACGGCTCTGCACCGGGAATAGCAATATTTTGTAAAAGGTGATAAGTTGTTGACATTTTGACTTTTGTAACTAGATAAATAATAAACCGACCCACTAAAAAGCGTGAAAAAAAACTTTTTAGCAAAAAATAGAACCGACTTCCATATAAAAACACTACAAAGGCAAAAATAACTTTAATTTCGGAAGGCGGTGTCTTTAGTTTTGTATATATTTTCGTTTTTGACACGGCCTTCCGAAATTAAAGTTATTTTTGCCTTTGTAGTGTTTTTATATGGAAGTCGGTCCTATATTTTGCTAAAAATTTTTTTTAATGTATATGTCTGAGACCAAACTAATCTCTGGAACAGCTGAACCGATTTTAATGGGACTTACTGGAAGATAAAGAAAGTTATGTGGCATGAGAAAGCGAATGAAATTCCACGCTTGGCACAACAAGATTCCATTTAGCTTATGTTGTTTTACCGAATCATAAAAATACTTATCACCGAGCACACAAAACCAAAAACTTATCATTGCCGCCATTTTTCGAGAGAGAGTGGGCGGGGACGCAGCTCCATCTCAAAATTCACCTTTGAAAACGAATTGTCTATACCAATACGTGGACTTGGATGAAATTTGGTATGCAAGTAGCTAGAAGCTTGAAGAAGGTGGTAGGCAAAGGAAGGAGAGTTTTATGTGATAAAACCTCGAAAGTGAGAAAAGACCCGGGCAACTGCTAGTGTTATATACTAGTAAAAACAAAATAAGGGCCACTGCTTATTTTAAACATTTGGGTTAATTTTTTTAACTTGAATGCGTACTTAAAAGTGGCTAATACTTATGAGACTTTATTTTTAAGTGATGGTAAATGCTATTTGAGTATGCCATTTGAATAAAATTGTCTAAGTGGGCAGATTTTAAGGTTTTTAGCAATCGCTCGATTTTACCCTTATTTAAGTTGATCGGTAGATTCAGTCCATGTCTGGATTTTGTTGTTAACAGTTCAAATTTTGCTAAGTAACGTTTTAATTTGATTATTGCACACAATATGCGACGCTTTCGAAGACATATGGACTTGGCAACCTAAACTAGAGCTGTGACTTTAATTTAATAAGGATATTTATAACGTACTGTTGCTCAACAACTTGGCTACTCAGGACGAGTGATTCAGAACGCTTGGAATTGTTTTCGAGAGCCGGGTGTCTAGAAGACGAGGATCAGGCAGAGTGTGAGCCACCACCGCACAAGAAGACCTTTATGTTCGCTTGCCTGCGAGAAGAGAGCGTTTTTTCACCGCTCGCTCTATACAAAATCGCTTGCGACAAGCCACGGGTAACCGCGTTAGTGACCAAACGATTAGGAACGGGTCGAATCAAAACCACCAGTTCAAGATTTATTGACACGGGAAAACCTCTCACGAACCCCCGTACGAAGCCGAAGGATTTTTTAGGGTTCCGTAGTCAACAAGGAACCCTTATAGTTTCGCCATGTCCGTCTGTCTGTCTGTCTGTCCGCGGTTTAGCTCAAAAACTATTGGTACTAGAAAGTTGTACTTTGGCATGAGTATACACGTTAACTACGCCAAAAAAGTGGTAAAATAAAATATTGAAAAAAAAACAATTATTTAGGGTACCTCCCATACATGTAAAGTGGGATGATAATTTTTTTTTTTCGTTGTTCCCATAGTGTGGGATATCGTTGGATAGGTCTTTTAAAAATATTAGGGGTCTGGTAAGACCGTTTTTTGATTAAGTAAACTGTTCGTGACTTATCAAGCTTTAAAGTACCAATTAACGTTAGAGTCAAGTGTGCCTCCCCCTCTATCAACTAAACGGTTATAGTTAGAAATTCAAATGTCACGGTAGTAGTACCTATATATAACGAAATTTAAAGGAAAACTATCACACATAAGTGGGCTTTACAAGTTTACGAGTAATAGTCGACCAATTGTATTCGACTCGAAAATTTCGAACAACTCTATAGAAATGTCGATAGATGGCGCTAAGCGCCAGTTGTATCATGCTAGCTTCTTGTGACGATTGAGTAGTGTAGCTCTGTATCCGTATTTAAATTCAAAACACCGGCTATCACAAGTTTTATACAATCTCTAAAAAAAATTGAAACTTTCCGTGCAAAATTGTCGGATCAGGTGAGGATTTGTATAGGAAGTCAAATTAGTTAGGTAGTCATGTTTGGCTTTTAGTTAGAGCATGGTACACGCACTTGGCTGTTATAAAAACTACGGAACCCTAAACTGCGCGTGGCCCGACACGCACTTGACCGGTTTTTTAAATATTTATTCGGATAAGCCCACTCTTGACCTCGATCTCGCCTGATGGTAAGCGATAGATGAGGTCTACGATGGGACGAGAGAGCCCAGAAGATGCCTGTTTACTCGTGCTTTAAATGCTGAAAGGTCATAAGCGATTGATCGTAGTATGGAAATGCATCTAAAACTACAGAAATTTCATTAAAAGCATTATTCAATGCGTGTTACACGGTATATTACTTTCACGTGGACATCAAAATGACCACCAGCCCCACAGAACACATAAATCTCACGATGTCCATTCAAAACAAAACGAACATGCAACAATTAGCACGTCATTCTGTATGACCAGTTTATTACTTAGACCATTACGGTAGGGACATTCATAAGCACCGGTCGGGAACATCGAGGCTATCTTGCAAATCTGCACAATAATGAGGATAGAAAGGGACGGATATACGTTTGTATGATCCTGCCGCATTATGTATAACGTTAACGACGATTTTGAAAAACATGGTTTATAGCACGGAATAGATGAATAAGATTGGAATGGTAATGTGGGCGTGGCGGGTGCGCCACATTTATGATTCGAAAGTCACAGCTCGGCCGATTAATTCATTCACCGCGTTTAGTGCGCTTCGGATTACTTCGGAACACAGAGTTTTGCTTTAAAATGCCGTGTTGTGCAATTATAACCTGTAAAACAAAAAGTCAGACCGCAAGTATAGAGCGAGGAAGTATATCTTTCCAGCGGTAAGTTGAAAATAACATTTAATTACAATTTTATGTAAACATAAAAATATTCTGATCACTATGAAATTTCGAACATTAACAACATTATTGCAACAAGTTACAAAAAGTATGCATTGCCCGATGTGTACTCGCTTAATCAACGCAATTACCAAGTCCACTTACAATGTACTGCATGCGCCACACTTCAATCACTGACGTTTTGTCCTTTGCCCTGATTGGCCGTGATGCACGGCGCATGTTTATCGACAGTGAGTTACAATCAGTAGCAAGCCTCTCGATTTAATGGTGTGTAATTTATCTGTGTGCGTAATTCGCATACTTACGTATACGGGCCTCTTGCTTGTAGTGAAGCTAAAAATTGGGAGACAAGCGGCGACACGCGTTCTCATACAAATCAGAAACTATTTCCTTTCTAACCTCTTTTATCTGTTCTGTGGTTTATAGTTTTGAAATGTTAGGAAAAAAATGGAGAATTTCTTCTTACGGCTTTTGATGAGAGGTTAAATTATTTCAAAGATTACAAAAGAGGAGAATTAGAAGATCAGTTTGGTTTGTAAAAGAGCAGTTTTGAGGGAGCATTGGGCATTTTAGGGTTCCGTAGCCGAATGGCAAAAAATGGAACTCTTATAGTTTCGTCATGTCTGTCTGTCCGTCCGTCCGTATGTCACAGCCATTTTATTCCAAAACTATTAAGACTATACACATGAAACGGGTTTTTAAAACTACTTTTTCATAAAGTTTATTGTTTAAAAGATATACGCTTCCAAAGTGGTGAAATCCCCCCCCCCCCCCCCTCTAACTTCTATAATAATACAGGGAAAAATCTAAAAAATATATGCTATAGATCTGAATGTAAACTTTCAACGAAAATTAGTTTGAATGAGATCGGTTCAGCAGTTTTTGAGATATAGCATATTTTCTAAAACTGCAAATATAGGTACAATAGGTTTCATGAAAAAATATATTTTCAGTTTTAGTTCTATGGGGAGCCCCCTTTATTATAAATATGTTTTAATTTTTTTCTTAAAATCAGAAAGCGGTTTACAGATTACATCTACCTACCAAGTTTCACATGTATAGTCCTAATAGTTTCGGAATAAAATGGTTGTGACATTCGGACGGACGGACAGACAGACAGACAGACGGACAGACATGACGAAACTATAAGGTTTCCGTTTTTTGCCATTTGGCTACGGAACCCTAAAAAATGACACCTTGTGATGATCTTTACAGTCCTGTGACTACAAATATCAACGTTGCGTCAGTTTTTTTCTGTGACGTTACCATGAATAACCCTTCTGTAAATTACAGTTAAAAGTTAAAACATAACTACCTCAGTTTTAAATAAAATGTTAGATTTTTGCCTAACATTGAATTCAAAATTATTACATCACCCAACTTTAACCGCGTGTAGTGTAAAAAAAAGTACTACACTATTTTGTCAAGTAAATTTAAAAGATGGCGCGTTTAGTCTGGATTCCAAAATGGTATGCCACTTACTAATTGTTACTTCTTAATTGAGGAAAAAAAGTTGTTCGGGTTGAAGTTGATTTCTGAAACACGTTGTATAGGAACAACATAACTATTGCTGTTTTGCTCAGGTTCGATCACGTGTCAATCACAATTAGCATAACTGTGTTTGGATTGTATTAACAACTTATTTTTTTTCGGATGAACCTGCTCTTGACCTCAACCTCGCCTGATGGTAAGCGATAGATGAGGTCTACGATGTGACGAGCGAGCCCAGAAGATGCCTATTTACTCGTGCTTTAAAGGCTGAAAAGTCATAAGTGGCAGGGAATACAGAAGCCGGCAGAGAATTCCACAACTTGGCTGTGCGCACAATAAATGTGGAGGAGAAGCGCTTGGCACGACAAGACGGTATATCAACCAAGTGTGGATGGTACCCAGCCGTGCGTCTGGTAGACCGGTAGTGAAATGGAGATGGAGGAATCAGGTCATGGAGCTCCTGCACACCAAAGTACAATATATCGACCCTCCCAAGCTATAACTCGGTAATGTGCTATTATGGGTTTTATGCTGTTATGTCAAATTCGGCATTATGGACTAGAATACACCTTAGCGATTTTTTTCAAATTTTTCCTAATGATATTTACAAACATATTGTGACACACGTGTTTATTGTTGGGAATTTAGACAGAAATATATATCGGCAAATAACCTGTTATAGAACTTTACGAAAAAAAAAAAAATTTTTGGTAAGTTGCGTTTACCGGCTTATTGGCGTAAATAATTTTCATGAAGTTTTTGGTAAACGTGAGTACGTAGTTTTTGTTGAATTCATTTTAATATATGTATTCCGTAATACACAATAACAATGTTATTTAAGATTGGTATTGGCTCATTAATGTACGTAATATTTCAATGATTATGTTATTTATCAATACCGTCTCTAAAATTATTGGATATTACCACAATAACTCCGTAAAAGCAAGTTATGTATCAGCCCTACGATAAAAAGTTAAGACCGTAAATGTCCATAATATAATGTTACGAAATATTTTATGTGATAAAATTACTGCAATTACCCCGTAAGTACTATTACTGTAATATTTTATGTATTTTTTTAAGTATTATTTATTTTCATAAATTACCAGGTTTTTAATAAAAGGAATTTCATTTTAACGTCACAGTCATATTCCGCGTAAAAATAGCTTTCATTTAATACACCAATGACTTCAATAGTTCTACTCGTTGAAAAGATATTTGATAAAATCAGTAAATCTTTTCTCCTGTAAAATTTTGATTTTTCGATTACCGAGTTATTGCTTGGGAGGGTCGATATAGAAAACCGACAGGCAAGCAACGGTTCGCCGATGAGCCAGGCTATGAAGCTTGTCCACCAGCTCCTCGTCGCCTATAAACCTAGCTCTGCGCTCGATCGAGTCCAATGCAGCAAGTTGGTATTTTGCAGAGCCATCCCACAAGAGGCTGCAATACTCCACGCAGGAACGGACCTGTGCTTTATATAGATTCAGAAGCTATCCAGGCGTGAAGTATCGCCTCACCTTGTGTAGAATTCCCAGCTTTAATGCTACAGTCTGATCTCTTTGTCGATACTCAGCTGTATTATCTTCATAATAATTCACCCCTCAGAGTTACACTTCGTCCAAATTGAAACATAGCCCTCCATACATCATATCCTCCTCATCGATTGTAATGCAATTCACAAAATCGATGTGTTATAAGTCAATCCTCTCCTGTATATAAATCAAATCCGGTGTTCCGTAGCAATAAATCCGTATTTGGGTCACCATTTACTAGTACTCATCGTGTTTTATTCAGTTGATGATATAAGAAGCGTTCTAATAAAAACCCATACAACAGAGATAGGGAGTTCGCCGTTGGTATTTAATATTGTTGGGCTTTTTTGTTCGGCTTCTTCATAATAGGGTTGAGTAAAGTTTTAAGGAGTAGGTGATGCGGAAAATCCAGATGACTGATCTTTGGAGCTGTATTATATAAGACAAAAAGGCTCAACGTTAGTGGATTTATTGCAATATATGTCTGACAGATGGGCCGTACCATTCTTTGATTCAGATGGCATTTACCCATCATATTCCATTCTTTGATTCATTCCCGGGTTGCCTGCTGAAGTCAGTAGGCAAGCTAGGCTGGAAAAATATAGAGCAGGCCTTTGTCTTGTAGTGAGATAATAAGGACCAACAAACAAGTAGTTATTTGTGAATTTTGGCCTATTTAAATTATTTGTGTAAAGCCAAAAATACATGCGTTGAGATAACTTTAAACATTTGACCCCATAATTTTATTTACTGACACATAAAAAAAAAAGTATAACCGAAGTAATTGAGATATTACTATACAAATATGTAATATAAAAGAAACAACTTAGTTTTAGTGTAACTGTTTTGTATGTGTTTGTGTGAGTATGTTACGTTACATAAATTTTCTATCTGTGTTTGTCAAAGATAGAAAAATTGTGTAAGCACTATTTGAAATAAATACTTGAAATTGAACTATTGTATACATATATTAATAATAATTTTACCTTCTTTTTAATTTTTTGTCGAAAGAAATAAACATTAAACATATATGTTTGTGTGAGTGTGTTACATTGTTATTACATTACACGTCAAATATAACTGTGACAATCAATCTCAGGATAATCTTCTACAAGAAATATTTTATGTTTTAACAAAAATAGTTATGAAGTTATTCCAGTTACTTATATCGTAACAAGCTCCAATGGAACACAATTTTATCTAAACTACATTCTTTTTTTCAAGAAAATCTTGAAAATTACCAAAATAAAGTCCAATTTTTTCTTTATCTACAAGGACTATTCATTACGAAATAGACGAAGAGACGATTTTTTAACAAAAATCCTGTGAATCTCTTTGTTGAGCTCCAAAAATCTAGATAAACTTTCTGGTCCCGATCAAGCCTGGTTCTCTGGGGAGAAGTATAGAAAAGTTTAGCCTACATACAGACATGAATAAAGAAATATTTATCCACAAAAGTGATCGTTGCGCCGGCTAGGTCCGGTGGGGATTTTTTTTCGGTTAAAGCGAGTGAATCTAGGTCTCACATTGAGAATAAAGTGTGTTCATGTTTACGCGGCAGTTGTTTTCAGATGGCGCTCTCTGGCTGTTCGTCATTCATGTTCCTTCTACGTGAAAGGTTCTTTATTAATGTAGTGTGTTAGTGAAATTTATAGGACAGTGTGGTTTTGTAAAATAAAGCTTAAAGATATTTGGTTAATTTTCCTGAGAGTTTTTTAGATAAAAATCTTACTTGTAACGGGAGGCAAAGCTATGTAGGTACCTATATTGAAATAAGCTTTCCGACTTCTCAGTCGTACAGTCTTGATAGAATGACTGTGGTTGTCAACGATGCTTTTTGTCGAGATAAAGTAACCTCGTGATCTAGCGCCTACAATTTTTGCGGTCTTCAGCGTCTCGTGCGTGTCAGTTCACATGGCTTATTGTACAATGACATGAAAAGTCAGTAAATTATTTTAGAGGCGGGTACCAAGTACCTACGATCTAAAAATGCCTTCTATAGGGCTTAACGGTGTGTCTCTGAAGCGAGTGGCACAATTTAAATACCTCGGACACTTGATCACCACTGACCTCCAAAGACAATACTGACATAGAGAGGTAACGGAGAGCCCTGTCCGTGCGTGCGAATATGATAGCCTGTAGGTTTGCACGTTGTACTGCAAAAGTGAAGGTGACGCTCTTTAGAGCATTCTGTACCACCTTCTACACGTGCAGCTTGTGGGAGAAGAATTCGCAGGCATCGTATGAGGCCCTCCGTGTCCAATTCAATAATGCCTTCAGAAAACTGATAGAGTTGTCATGGCGTTGCAGTGCGTCAGGGATGTTCGCGGCGGCGCGTTTTGATTGTTTTCTCACAATAATGCGCTAACGTGTAGCATCGTTGGTGTCGTGGCTAGTTCCAAGCAGATTTTTTCTAACCTAATATAAAAACATCCGTACGGAGCAGTCTTAAAGGTTAAGCCACGCCTATCGAGCTCGGTCCGTGGGCGACTAGCAAGATTCTTTCGTTTCTCGGAAAATATTTTAAGCTGTTAGCCCCGACTGTCATATTTTATATACATCTTCAACTATAGTTACAGGTAGCCAAAAGCCAGAAAATCGTACACCAGTGTAAACAACGGGTCAGTAAGGCAGCCTAAACATGTAAAATACTCGTAGGTAATTAACTAAAACTGGTTGGACTGAGAGCCATCGTAGTTGGGAAAAGGTTAGGTAGATGAAATAGTGATGAAACGTTAGCTGTTCCATTCAACTGAATTCGTTCATTTTTTTTTTGCTCAATATACGCATGAACATAAATCCTAGAATCAGTCACGAACTTTGGAGAACAACTTTCCCTGTAGTAGTTACGATATTAATGGAAAAGTTCATTGAAAATGTCAGATATATTTAGAATATAACCTTTTAACTCAACAAAAGCATGTTACGCTTCTAATATTTCATCTAACGTATCCCTTTTACGTTCAAATAGAGTCAAAGTTCTTGAATGACTTCCCCGCCATTGGCTTTAAACGTTGAGCAATTCAGTCAAATTTGAGCTTAATATGATATAACATTTATAAAGAAATATAAGAAATATAAGGAAAATCTCACATCAAAGCAGCATTGAGATTTATTTAGAGCAGTGATGGCCCAGTGGTTACTTGCGAGTAGGGCTGCCATCCGTCCGGGTTTTCCCGGATTTGTCCTAGTTTGGAGAGCGTCCGAGGGCGTCAGGGGGAATTTTCCCAATAAGCGTCCAGATAAAACCCGGACACACATTGGTCTTACGAGTACCAAAACGCAAGATCTCTATTATTATTTTCCTAATGGTATTTCATCTCATTGTTTACGTTACGTTGATTAAATGAAAAGGAAGAGACTGTTATTACAAAATTTCAAAAGCTGTACAAAATGTTATCACTTTATGAGTAAATAAAAACCATGATAAAACATCGTTGTTTTGAGTTTCAAGGTCAAAAATGTATTTTTCTACGGTGTCCGGGGAAAAACTGTGATTTTACCCAAATATCCGGGGTTTAAAGTGAAAAATATCGTGATAATTTTTTTTTTTTCATTCAGAATGAGCCCACTCTTGACCTCAATCTCGCCTAATGGTAAGCGATAGATGAGGTCTACGATGGTACGAGCGAGCACAGAAGATGACTGTTTACTCTTGCTTTAAAGGTTGAAAGGTCATAAGTCGCAGGGAACACAGAAGCGGACAGAGAATTCCAAAGCTTAGAAGTGCGCACAATACATGTGGAGGAGACAAAAAACTTCGGACAGAAGACATATCCACCAACCCACACTGAGCCAGCGTGGTAGATTATGGCCCATTCCTTCTTTTCTCTAGATTCAAACTCTTACAAGATAATTTTTATTTAGCCATAGTATATACAGGCGAAAATAAAAAGAAAATATAAGGCCTCGAAAAATTCGTCAACATCGCTATCAATGGGAAAAGTGCCCAGAATACTGGCCGCATTACCACGTTAAATGGCAATGCTGATTCTCTCTCCAAAGAAAAGGCTAGCCCTCTGGTCACTTGTGGAGTCGACTTATTGTTTGCTGATGTCACTAAAGACCGCATGGTTCTAACATTTCAACCCCAAACGGCTCAAACATATAGCTACCAGTGAGGTTGTTACATTTGCGCCGTTTGAGATTTTCTGCACCTGCAGCTGCCGCCCCAGTACAGCCCACATACTTTGTTTAATTTTTAGACTTTTATTATCGAAATATATTAATCAAAGAGCTCTTACTTGCCTGGTAACAAAGGCTTACTTAATGAGCTTGGAAACCTCTAAGAGGTTGCATCTGACTTTGAACTATAGTGGTAATTTGTTTTAATGGTGGAAAACTATGCCATGTGAGAACTATGATCTCTGAGAACTTCATAATTAAAGTATTCTAGCCATGAAGCGAACGAAGTTCAAAAAAAAACTGGTCTTTTACATTAAGAGTCCCTAACAATTTTACTGCCAAAAAACTTTTTACCAAAAAATTAAACCGACTCCCAAAAAACACTGCAAAGTGAAAAATAACTTTAATTTCGGTAGTCGGTGACTTTAGTTTTGTATTTTCATTTTTGGCACCGACTACCGAAATTAAAGTTATTTTTCACTTTGCAGTGTTTTTTGGGAGTCGGTTTAATTTTTTGGTAAAAAGTTTTTATGTCACTCTTTTTAGTTGGTCTATTTTTAATTTACCTAGTTACAAGAGCCTAAATGTCAACTACTTATAACCTTTTACAAAATATTGCTTTTCCGCTGGGCCGTTAATTGTTGAGGAGTTCTCCTGGTACTTCACCATCAGCTCTACATCACCATATGCAATGTGACGAGCATAAAGTGCTTAACATCCATATTCAAGTAATCGAATCGCAATCCACTCAATACTTATTATTGAGTAGTTTCGGCGGCCATCTGTGGTCTTCATCATCAGTTCCACTTCCTCAAATGGTACTTTTTGAGAGCAACTGCACAAGTTACTATAATAAATACCCAAAACGTCATAGGTGTGCCTATAATATTTGAAGAGTTCCCTCGATTTCTCCAGGATCCCATCATCAGATCCTGACGTTTATAAAAATGGGACCAATTTCGTAAATATACCCTTTCAATCAAAAAAAGAATTTTCTAAATCGGTTCAGCCGTCTTCGAGTAATCGATGATCATACATAAAAAAAAAAAATATACGCGTCGAATTGATAACCTCCTCCTCTTTTTGTCGTCGGTTGAAAAAGAGAAATTACTTACTTTTGCAGAACAAATATCTCAATAACGGCATAAAGTATCATTTTTCTTCTTATTGAAAAGAAAATTAAAAACCAATTCTGAATAATACAGGTGTTTATCTACCAAATTATTATTTTTTATTTTAATTCGGAGCTCATATTTTAATGTAATAACATTTTCAAAGTATGCCTTATTTATTTTGAGTAGATATTAAAATTCTAATGTGACCACATATTAGATAAATATTCAATGTTTAACGTTGTTTTAAAAGAAAAATGATATTTTATGCCGTTATTGAGATATTTGTTCTACAAAAGTAGGTAATTTCTCTTTTTTGGCAGTAAAATTGTTAGGGACTCTTAAAGTGAGATGGTGACCATACGCAAACTATCAAAAAAAAAAAAATTGCGGAGTAGGTACTTTGTGATGGTAGATTAGCTCATGGCCGTTGAATTTCCTACGTTAAACCGGGTTAAGGTCTCCATTCTTACACAAAGGAAGAGGTTTCAATGGAGTTGATACAATACAATGCTATACGACTTTGACTTGTTTCAAAGAAAGACATGGTATGATGGTATGTAAATATATTGCTATTTATTTGTTGCTTAAAGTCCTAAGTAGATGTAAACGTTATCTGACAAATGCTTGCACTGATTGGAGTCTATTTACTGTTTCTCCATAACCAAAGGCTTTTGCAGGGTGGGGATGGTACAAGGGGTGTGGAACTACTCACTCAAATCAGTGTGAATATTTTATCAAAAGATCGCCTCGGATATTAACCTACATGATTTTTGTATCCTATATAGACCTGTACAGATTGTACGACCTTCAATACAGACTTTGACCTCTGAGTTTGTTTCGGTGTTTCTTCTCAGGGTAATCGGTTAGAAAACACCAGCCTGATCCAGTATAAATTGACGGAAAAGAAACACGTGTAAAAGAGTTATGTTATAATAACCAATCCGCAAAAATAAGATTAATTTTATCATCATTTATGTGCGTACGGAGTCCTAAGCGAACATAATTTTAAAAAATCCCAGTTCTGCTTTAGTTATTTATTACATAATAACTCAAATTGACAGACGTGAGACATTGTCAATACATAAATGATTCATATAGGTACGACCTAGCTGATTTGTCAGCCGCCTTTGTGTAGATTGTAAACAATAATGTGAAAATCAATCAAGCGCTTGCCGTTCCCTTTGTTCTAATAAATTACGTGGGACATCAAAAAAGGAAACTTCCAACCCAAAACACTTTACGTCTACGCAACAAAATTCCCACGATCCAGAAAAACGTAACAACACTATACATCATTGTAAGTAGATCCCGTGCTTCATAAACCGCCAACACTATCGGTTATCCCGTGATGGATCGCATCGGGGGCATAAATCAACTTTCGCTGTATAAATCTATAGCTTCGCACGGCTGTCAAATCAATTTTTTGCTATAACCTCGTAGTTAGATTATTTTGTTATTCTATTTTGAGATTAGATTTTCCGAAAGTGGTTGTTTTTGTGTGAAAATAGACGAGAATTCTCTCGTAAATGTCGCGGAGGTAAGTGGATCTACGTGAGTAGGAGAGTTATTTTGTAGTTATTTTTGGTGACACCTGTCAAATGTGATTGTGACAGATTGTCTTAATATACGTTCAACCCGAAATAACATCTACCAAATACAGAAAAAATATCTACATAACTTAAATTACATATTAACCATAAAGATAGTACCTGTCTATTTAATTCAGTACATATAAATATTTTTTTTTATTGATTATATATATATATATAATCAATAAAAAAATTCATCTACAAAATATATATATATATATATATATATTTTGTAGTTGATAGGCTTGCGTTTGACCATAATCTCACCTGATGTTAAGCGATGATGTGGTCGAAGATGAAGCACGCTTGCCTAGAAGTAACCCATTCACTCTTGAATTAAAGACTCCCAGGTTATAGCGATCAGGAAACACAGACTCCGGCAGGGAATTCTACTCCTCAGCTTACGCACAATGAACATATTCCCAAAATGTTTTGTGCGTACGGGTGGGATGATATTACGAGTTTATGATGTCAACTATTTCTTTCATTTAACTCTGCTAAAATGAGTCAACCTAAAATTTCTCGAGTGGACATCTCGTCCAAGCAAAAACTGACCTGCGGGCCTAATCTATTCTTTAAAATGTGCATGGGTAGCATATTAAGTTTACTTAGTGGGGTTGACAAGAAGCTGGTGATGTTGATTCTACCTAAATTGCTACTTCTCTTAAAAAAAAATAGCAACTGAATACAAATCCAATAATCAAAATCAATCCAATAAACACCAGTGTTCTGCAGAATGCGTGATAAGTGTGGCATATTTAGGCTCATTTTCTCTGAGATTTCAAGCTGTCATTAGAAATGTTTTACTACCGAAAACATCCTCAATGTCAGTTCAAATTAAAGTGATTATAAGCGTCAATGGTTGCAAAGCTTTATTAAGTCAGAACGTGTATCAGTGGTTGGGTATTCATCATAACACAAATATGGAAGATCGTGCCCACGTGAGTTAGAATTTATTCAGCACATTTAAATTGCATGACCACGTTTTAGTCCGCGTAAATTCTGTACCGGAATTATAAACGCTTCGAGTACGAATACCGTAATACCGTTTAGACTCAAATACCGGAATCCGACGTACCGTAATTCGGAAGTTTTCCGGAACGCACGACGCTAAGGGAAGTATGTAAATGCTTAAAATGATCGTTGCCTTTTCAGTATTTCATTTCGGTATTTTAACAAGTTCCTTAGTAGTTTGTTGCAGAATTTTGTTTGATGAATTACATGTTTAACTACTACTTTTGGTACTTCTCAATAAAGGCAAAGTACCGGATTATATGAAATTTTGTACAGAGATAGATTGGACCACGCAGGAAGATATCTTATTGATGAAAAAAGCCTTTACACGCGGGTGGACACTGATATTTCATAACCCCTCCTGTCTGCATTAAAATACCTTCAAGTAATATTTTATCCTAATGGTAATTTTTCCTCACATCTCAGTTACAGAGGGTAGACGAGAATTTTAGGGTGCGGCGTAGGGAGTCATTAACGGTTATTAAAAAGCCAGGAGACTATTTTGGAGGGAGGTCTTGAAACCGCGTACGAACGTGTTTAGGAGTTTGGTGCAAAATCCTTTGACAAATCATATTTTTTGGGATTGAGGAAAATCATTTGAATTTCAATATTGTAGATTTAAAATTTCACGGTTTCACTCATAGGTTATGTTGTGAGAAATATAGTGTGTGAAGTTAGTTTTAATTCGGGTATTGGAGATGGTCTTTGACTTAATGGTTTAAAAGTTGACCGAAGCTTGAATTTTTTCAAATTTCACACATTTTTCCGGTATGAAAAATAACCTCTTCTTAGCCAAATATAATCCAGACCCGTTCGGCCATTTTGGCATGCTGGAGTTACAAATATACATACACCTACCTTAACTTTCGCATGTGTAATATTAGTACAGATCATATCGTACCTACATAACTTTACTAATGACCCCTATAGCTTGATCACTAACACACCTCACAAAGACGAGGTTTTTACTGAAATACCCGGTAATACACATTACCTACCACATCAGACTAGGACTCAAACAGAGACAAAACAAAAGCGAGCTACAAATTCAGGAAAATCTCACTAATCGCTCTCAGTTCCACACTCGCGTCCTGCCATACAAAAAACATACCTAGGTGAAAAAAGTATTCCGTATGCGAACCACCGCATTTGTGACAAAAGCCAGTGACGAAGTAACAACAGGCAAATAAGGAAATATACGGCTGTTTCGTAATAAGAGAGAACGAGTCTCCTCCCGTGTTTTTGGACTTAACCATGTGTGCCTGTAATAGGGCTTTCGTTTGACAGGCTTCCATTGGAGTGGTCGGATTAAGGTGCGGTCACGTAATTAGTAGTTTTGGAAAAGGTTGGTGAAAGTTTTGGGATTAATAAACTTAATGGGGTCCCTCTTCTAAGAGATAGTGTTGTTTGAGTTAAAATATTAGGAGAATACATCTGAATACAAATATGGAATAGAGATTCCACATTCAAATAAATCATCATTTTACCTATTTTTTTTCAACCACTTAAATAACTCTTAGAACTATTATATATGTATAATTTACTTCTGGAATATCTGTACTTTTTTATAAACATATTTTTATTAAATGATAAATGATCGTCATTTTTTTTTTCGTACATATTAATTAGATGAGGCCGGTGTTTCCTAACTGACTACCCTGAGAAGAAACCCCGAAACAAACTCAGGGGTAAATATTTTATTTTTTTGTTTTTTAGTTTTATTTATTAATTTTCACGAAAACATCATAGTTGAGTACATTCCTAGTCACTAGTAGATATAGTTTTTCGCAATCTAGCTAGGTATTGTAATGAGGTATCATTTACAATCCGTTGGGATTTTACCGGTTCGACACGAGACCGGTTGGATCCGGCCAGACTGAAACTTTGTTACCTATTTAACCATAATGTATTTACCCTAAATAGAAGCAAGTACATGAGATATTGCCATTCTAAATTAATATAAATATTCAATAGAAACAAAAAAAAATACATATTTATAAAGAGTAAAATCACTTTTTATTCATTATTAAACTAGCTGTCGATCGCGGAAATTATATCATTCTGAAATAAAAAAAATTGGCCAAGTGCGAGTCGGACTCGCCCATGAAGGGTTCCGTAGTAACTATAATAAATATAATATACTTAACATTGTATTTATTTGAAAAAAAAACCTTGCAAATTTCTTAAAACTAGCTTATTTACAATTTTTTACAACTACGCCAAATAACTTTGTTTTTCATAGTATTTGTATGAATTACAAAGTTATATTTGCGGTTTTAGAAAATATACTGTATCTCAAAAACTGCTGACTCAATCTCATTGAAACCAATTTTGGTTGAAATTTTACATTAAGATCTACAACATATGGTTTTTCTAGATTTTTCACTTCATTATTATAGAAGTTAGAGGGGGTGGACACACATTTTACCACTTTGGAAGCGTATATCTTTTAAACGATTAACTTCAGGATAAACTCATTATAGAAACCTTAATGTCATTTTTAAAGACCTGTCTATAGATACCACACACGTATAGGTTTCATGAAAGAAAATATTTTCAGTTTCAGTTCCATGTATGGGGAGCCCCCTTTATTTTAAATATTTATTAAATTTTCTCTTAAAATCGGAAAGCGGTTCACAGAATACATCTACCTACTAAGTTTTACATGTATAGTCCTAATAGTTTCAGAATAAAATGGCTGTGACATACGGACGGACGGACAGACAGACAGACGGACAGACATGTCGAAACTATAAGGGTTTCATTTTTTGCCATTCGGCTACGGAACCCTTAAAATGTTATGTTTTATTCTGGCACTTCATCTGCATACTAAATTTCATTCAGATCTAGTTAGAAGTTTTTGTTTATGTTAATTTTATATCCATGATCAATTTCAGTCATACTATAAAAATACAAATAGTCAAATATGCCGAAGCTGCCTAAAAGACGCTGTTCGGGTGTTCTCTATTATGCCAAGGATTCGTCAAGCATACAGTTTGACATTGTCGATTATACAACGTGTAATTTAAAGGGTATATACATACCGAGTGCACGGCTGCTTTGGACGATAACAAACGATATGGCAAGGGTTTTGTAATTCTATGTCTACATGTGTGGAACTTATTAGAAATTTCAATACATTGATACCAGAGACCGAATTTTTCAAATTAAGATGAACGAAGAGAATTGTCGTTTTATTGGCAAGTGACGTGGAAAGTGATGACCCTCATAGTGATGTGACACGTTCGTTATTATTGGTATTCAAGAAACATACGAAATCAACAATTCGGGGTCAATTCTGTGAGTCACTTAATTTGAGCTGAAACTTTGCATAGAGATTCCATACCAGATGTTGTCTTCAGTCCTTTTGGATAGATATGGGGTTTCCGTCACACGTTGTATATTTTATTTCCGCATTTTTTTTAATTTGCTAATTGACTGGAAATAATCTCTGGCCTGTTTAAATACGTCACTTATGGTCGTACACATGCAACCCAAATTTGATAATAGACTCTACCGGTAAGTTACTGGATCCGTTAGACTTCAAAACTACGGACTGGATTGCAATGCCTTAATATAACGCTTGATTTTATCAGTTACTTTCCTCTTTCTTCCTAAACCTACATAAATCAAAACCAACAAAATCCATTTCGAGGATTTCTTTACATTTACATTTTAATGGGGAGCCTTAAAACGAATTGTAAATCCGAGATTTTACCCTGTTTCTTTTATTGCACAACTCCAACACGAACCAAAAATCAACGCAGACACGCAACATCATTACCGCCATTCACGTTCCAATTAGTCACATCCGTGGGTTCCGTAATAAAAGACATTTCATTTATTTTTAATACCGGGCCGCGGCCATTCAAAAAATATCCCTGTCCGGCCAACTGCTAAAATGAATGTATACCTCCGCAGACAGGGACGAAAGTCTTTTTGAAAATTAGCTCACTGGAGCTTTGGGAGGTTTTAACTGAAATTATAAATCAAGTTTTTGTTCCCACCCTCAATATACGAGTGTAATGCTTGCCTGACGAAATTTGGATTAAAATGCCTTGTTTATACATCCCTGCTGCCACTTTGTCGTAACAAAGTAAGGGAATAAATTTATCAAGAGTGAGAAAGTGGGGGTAGTGTTGGTGACGACATTTTGATAGCATTCCTTCAGGAATGGGACCACATTTTTCATTTCCCCGCACTTCTAGCGGGTCAGATAGCCGTGAACGAAGCAGTAATCAAGGAAAGCTGGCTTTGTATTTATTTACATGTTAATTTTCTTATAAAGGAAACATTACAATGCACGGCGTCTCTTAGCCTGCTTATCCATTTGAATGTTAATAAGTTCTGAGACGCTAATCGGATTTGTAAGCACTTTTTTATTCTTATCTTGGCTCGGATGATAATAGGACGTAGAAAACATTGGCTGGACTTACCTTGAGCGGGAGCGTAGATGTTTAAATACAAGCAATCTTCAGACTGGTTCGTGAGGAACGGGAGTATTCTTTTCAGGTACTCTAACCGTCCTTTTGATATCCTTTTCAAGACTGCGGTTTCATTTCTTATATCAGGAAGCACTTGGGGACACACTGGGCTGAAATCTTCAGCGATTTTGACACCTGACCATTGCGCGCCGGAAACAGGAGGCATGAACCTCAGGGACCCTACGGGAGGCGATGCATAAGGCACGCCTCTAAAGACTTCAACTGGTTCTAGGAATCTAGATTCTGGAGTGACTATGAACCCTCTGAGGTCACCGTACTTAGTCCTCACTACCCGGGAACTGATGAGCGGTTGCGGTTGTTTCTCTTCCATTGCGGTCTCGCCCCTAACGAGCCTGGATGTTAGTACTGGTAGAGTAATGAAATGTATGATCATCAGAATTAACATGTTTCCGCTTCCACCGCCACCGTCCGAGCAAATGTCCCCGGCCACTGACTGCTATAAGTCGACCATTTTGTAGTTTTGGTACTGTTCTGTAGATCATTTACTGGTTTATCTGTAACAAAGAAAGAAGATGGTTATTGAATGAAGCCTTACCAGTTTTTAATAGAAAATACTATGTACGCAAGTTTCTTTTTTTTTGCTAAACAGTTCTTCTAAAATATACAAAAGTAATATTAACCAACAACTCAGAAAAAAAATTGATTGAAAACCTAAAGTAATACGGGTGTTACAGGGTAATGAAATAAAAGGCTTTTTATTTTATTGTTTATTACAGGGAGGTGGTTAAATGGTGTCCCAGGGGTAGGGAACTCAAAATCTACAAATAGGTAAATTGAATTTAAAAAAATATAATTTTTAGACAATATTCTTAGGTCTAAACTCGTTATTTTTGTCTCAAACTGGCTCATTAATAGCCTTTTTCATCCAACTGCTGTACATCATTTCTTAATTAAATTTGTAATGCCCCGCAGCGAAAAACACTTACCACTCCCATCGCAAGCGCGGCGGTTGCCTGTTTTATTAAGGTTACTTATAACTTTTTCTAGACTTGCTCTTGACCACCACCACACCTTATGGTAAGCGATAATGTGGTTGTAGATGAAGCACGCTTACCTAGAAGTAGCCTATTTAGCTATCAGGAAATACAGACTTAGGCAGGGAATTCCGTTCCTTAGCAGTACGTACAATGAAGGTATTAATTACTAAAACGTTTTATTCGTGTATAGGTGGGATGCCCACCGTCTGTTCATGATGCATCTCCGTTGGTTAAGTAACACCATGATGGGCTTGGTGGAATCAGATCTTCATCACTGAAGAACTTACTAAGAGTCTCCTTCTTCTACCACGCGTGCTCCCTTTACTTGGGGTCGGCTCTCCTCGTTTTAAGGCGCCAGGACACTCTGTCCTGGGTTGTCTGTGCTTTCAGCTGAGCTCACTCCATGTCCTTTGTAGCGGTTGTCCACCACGTGGCTGGCGGTCTTCCCCTGCCTTTTCTGATCTCTGGGATAGCCAGTGCCTTTTTCGCTGCATGTCCTTCTTCTCGCCTCATGACATAGCCAAACCATCTCAACCGGCTCTCGACCATCTTTTCTGCAATGGGAGCGACTTTGAACGAGCCTCTGATGTACTCATTGCGTACTTTATCGAGTCTGGTCACTCCCGCTGCCCATCGCAACATCTTCAGTTCGTTTGTGCTCAATTTCTGTTCGTGTGCTTTTTTGACGGCCCAGCACTCAGAACCGTATAGCATCGCATGCTTACTAAGAGTATTTTTATATATTAAGTGCCGATTCGTGGAAACAGTTTGTAATAATTCAACCTAACGGTAAGTATAACATCACTAAACTAAAGCACGCTGTAACATAAAAAATAATAAAAACAAGTATAATACTCGGAGTTTCTGTCTGATTTTGCTAACATAAACAAAACTAGTCTTTCTAACTAATGAAACACCCACATAGTCATACGATTTATTATAATCAGTTTAAACTAGAACTGTGGAACAACAACAACTAGACATCCAAATCAAAAAGGTCTACTTGGATCAATCAGATACCCACTCTCACAATTCTCCGTTCGAGCATAAGGCAATACACACAGGAGTTATTTCACGTATTCAAACTCAAACTTAAAATATTTTACATAGGCCTACATGCGCACTTATAAAACGTCACAAGTAAGTGTACGGTAAGAAATTGTTCGTATCTATGGAGAAGAACCGGAAAAAAACTCAACTGTCACTCTTTTCAACCGACGACAAAAAGAGGAGGTTATCAATTCGACGCGTATATTTTTTTTTTTTAATGTATGATCATCGATTACTCGAAGACGGCTGAACCGATTTGGAAAATTCTTTTTTTGATTGAAAGGGTATACTTCGATATTGGTCCCATTTTCATAAACGTCAGGATCTGATGATGAGATCCTGGAGAAATCGAGGGAACTCTTCAAATATTATAGGCACACCTATGTCGTTTTGGGTATATATTATAGTAACTTGAACAGTTGCTCTCAAAAAGTACCATTTGAGGAAGTGGAACTGATGATGAAGACCACAGATGGCCGCCGAAACTACTCAATAATAAGTATTGAGTGGATTGCGATTCGATTACTTGAATATGGATGTTACGCACTTTATGCTCGTCAGTAGGTAAAAATTGGGGTTTCCAGATCAAAGAAGATCTGGAAACCCGCAATTTTCACCATTCATTATAGAATCATTTCAGATCCAGAAACACCTAATTACAGTCATCATTCATTACTTCTAAATAGTACTTGCAAAAATATTCTGACTTGACTATTGAGTGGTCTTTATTATTTAACCATTTAAATGTAATAGATATCATGAGTAATTTAGATATTCAATATAAATGTGAAACATTTATCTTATTGAACATTCGTAATTATGTACATTATAATTTATCATTACATATTCATTCAACAATTTGATGACGCGGAAATTGGAGCAACAGTCCGTATAGTCTATTCGACACGACAGACAACGAAAATGAAGTGCGCTCGCTATTGTTTTTTTTTTTTTTTTTTTTTTTTTAGGTAGGGCCACTTGTAGATCAGCACACTAAGGCTGTGAGTCTACTTAACCGGACTTTCCTGTGGTGACCTCTAATAAATTAAAGGCCCCCAGCCAGGGCTTACAAACTAAAGTTTACTTAAAGCTAATGACCGCATGCTAAGGGCACTCCCTGTGGAGTACGGGCCTCGGCATAGCGGGGTCATTTTGGGAGGGCAGCAAAGGGACAGGCTGGGTCATATTATTTACGGGAGTATTTATTGCTACTGGCTCAGCATCGCGGGCTGGCTCGTTTGGCAAAGGTCGGGGAGGATTTTCATTACAAGTACGCGGACGTCGCGATGGGCCTCGTCGGCGAGGCCGGAATAAGGAACGCGTTCTGTATTTGTGTTTTCTAAGAGTGCTGGTTTCCCTACTGCTCTCTTGTCGGATGGTGGTGGGGTCGTCAGGCTCGTCTAGGATGTTACGCGGGCGACGAACCCGAGAAATCTTGGAGGGTCTGTATCGGGCGGCCGATACGATCAGGGGGTGCTCGCTATTGTCCATCGCGCTGCCTTATATATGCAGCGTAGTAATGATTTAGTTTAAATGTTATGACGTAGAAATAAAAAGTACTATATTTTTAAATGCTTTTATTTACAATAAATATTTACACTATATACTAACCATTTAAAAAACAAATAATAATATAACTATTATACGTCTATTTTTTTAAACATCAATTAGGTACATGAAGTTGAACTTAATTTTTTCACTATTTTAGCAACTAAATACTCGGTTTCAGTCATTATGTCATCAATATCACTACGGACTAAATATTGTATATTGACGCTTGCACTATCGGGGTCATTGTCCATTTCATCCATCCGACGACCTTCCACATCGTGTACAATTATTTTTATAATTCGGTGAACATGCCCAGGCTCTTTACGTGTGATAAAGGATGTGTTTTTAAAAGGTTTTGATTTTTTCTTCTTCTTTATCTTTTTCTCTTGTATTTTTTGCTGTTTACTCTCTTCACATGCTTGTTCCGCCACTTCGGCATACCAACTTTCTCGGTCTTGAGCATAGTAAAATGGATTAAGAACTGGATCGGAGCATTCTATCGAATTCTGAAATAATGAATAATTTTATGCTATTAAACAGCATCAAATATGAATTCAATTGCTAATATCGAAGATCACTTAGATACTTACGTTACATTGTTGGTTAATGTTATCTAAAACAGGACTGTAGGATGGTGAAAGTCGGGACATAGAATTAAATATGTCACATATTTAATTCTATGTCCCGACTTTGTTAAAAACCTGGAAAAAATACTCGAAATTAATATTTCGTTAACCGATATTATATCTCAAAACAACAATTGCAGTTGAAACATAGTGTTATATAGAAATGAATAATTATGTACCAGACCTATATGTATTAAACATCGATTATACTGTCTGATAACAATAATGTTGGATAAAATAAGGAAGAGTAATATTAAAACTTACCAATGTTATACGATAAAGCCAGTTGCAACAGTCAAGTATAGAATTGGAATAGATTTTAAATGATTTTTCTCTCTATTTATATACTCGTAACTTAATTTAATTTTAATGGATAGAGTTCAAAATCGCACTTTTTAAGTTAGATATCATATCTATTCCAAAAAGGGTATAGTGAAATAGGAAACATAAGACATTACGACACCTATTATTTTTTGTTTATCATAAATATATATTTATATATACATATTGATAAAATAATACTACTGTTCACGGTAAGTAATCGTTTTCATACATTTTATTTAGATTATTATTAGGCGAGCAAACTCATGGTATGTTAATAGCATATCAAAGCTGCACCGTAAGCTGAATTCTTTTTAAGGAGACGAATCAAAACAATATAGCAATATTGACATACTAATGTTACGTTTGGTTTCACCTGTTATCATTGTGATATTTTTAAAGCTAAGGTATTTTAAATTTTGTCACAAATAGAATGGTAAGTAATGTTTTTATTTGTTATTTGTTCATAAATTAAGGGTGATTGATATATCATCACGTTTTAAATTCCCAGTTAGGCAGATGAGTATTTCACTAACTATTTGTTAGTTATATTATTGGGCCCCCGAATAGACGAGTCTGTTACCACCTACAATATTTCGACACAGTCGGATAAAAATAATAATGAGTTAGTAGAACAATATTGTTTACAATATCACATCACAAACCTGCATTTGGATGCAGATAACTGACACAGCATTTTCTATACACATGCCTCTTCCCAAATTTGGGATAATATGACGTAGATTTATCACTATTTAAGCGTCCCACTGCTGAAGTTCAACCACAAAACACCTCTTCCAGAGCTACCGGCATCATCGTACATCAAATCTTCGCTGCACTATTTAAAATGTAAGTGGCATTATTTTATATATTTAGTAATTCTATTGTTCAACTATTCTTATAACAGGGAACTCCTTAGACGAGTGCTAGTAATCTCGACTATTGAGCATGAGACATTGGGTTCAATACCCAGGAAATTAAGGCATAACGATATCTTATTGTATTATGTAATTATTCTAATATTCATTCGTATATGTATGAAATGTATACACTATTCTAGTGTATTGGCACGGAAAGCCAGGACTGCAGGTTCGAATCCTGCTTATGAATTGATTAAATTGCATAATTAATAAATATATTTTATATTATTTCAGGTCGCTAGAGAACGCAGAGACTCTCTTCCCGTCTGACAACGAAGCGCAAACTCCAGTCGCGAAAAAGACCAAGAAAAGGAAGCAGGTGCCAACTCAAACGAAGGAGCCGGAGGCGGCAGCGCGGACTGCATCGTATTCCCCATCGAGAGCAAGTCCGGTGCCGAGCACGTCGCGGTCAGCTCCAAAGAAGCCGTATTTCAAACCCGTACCTCCAAAGAAGACTACAGCTTACGACCTCTTCGGGACTGACAGCGAAGACGAGGAGAAAGAAGATGTCGCTGTTCCCGGTAAAGCTCCAATACAATTAAATTCGTATATAACTCGACGTCTTGCTAACGGTCATTCGCGCCAAACGTATGAGCATAAGCCCGGTACGCACTATATAGATTTGAAAGTGTACCGGTGCGATGAAATTAAAAACGTTCAGCCAATTAACAGATGGCGCCAAGCAATAGTTACTGTGAAAAATCAAACATCTGACAACACAGATGCATGGCAACACCTGACTAATTTTATTATAGCAACTAGAAAAGAATTCGTAAAGTGTCCACCAACCTTTGTTAGCAACTATTACTAAAATATTAATATTTCATTATTACCCATTATTTATTTTATTTTATTATTATTATTAATATTCCTATTACCTTAAATACTATTTTACCACGAGTTACTTGCTTATTTACGACATTTAATTTTAATCATTATCTCAATATTACGTGATGATTTTTATGTGCTAGTATTCTGTTAAGTGTTTTTAAGTTTATATTATTATTATGTGTTAAAGAAATATATTCAAGAATTAAAAATTCATTGTTTTGTTTTCTTACAGTTTCACCAATTCCTGGAAAAATAACAAATTATAATGATATAATGACTTGTGAAAAATGTCATATTGAAATACCAAAAATTGAATATCACTATCATGTGAGAACGAATTTACACAAATCTAATTGCATATTAAAAACCAAATATGAAAATATTGATATTATTGCTACGGCTTTTAGAAAGAGAATAATAAGTTACAAACTGAATCCATCGATGGAGTACCTTACACCTGAGGAATTCCTAATTGATAATCAGCATCAAGTCATAAAACTAATTAATGATTGTCTAATTAAACATAATTGTGTTAAATTAAACTTCGAGCTTTATGCTTACTTTATTCTGCCAAAATCTGATGAGCAACAGCTTAAGTCATTTAACACAAAATTTAACATCATATACAAAAATACTGATATACATGAATTCTATATGAATACAATAAACACATTTGAGAGGAAACTCTCTGAATTCCAACACTGTGAATCTGGTTGGTCTTGTTTCTCTATAAGTTACCTGGAAATTAATATAAACAGATATTCTCCTTTAAAGGGCGGTACTTACATAGATTTGCCGCATGTAATACAAAAAACGAGAAGTTGCTTAAATATAAAAAACCATGATAACTATTGTTTTTGTGGTGTGTTGTTGCAGCATTATATCCAAAAAAATGTAATGTTTGCAGGACAAGTTCCTACCCAAGTTTTTCATCAGTATTAAATATAAATGGTCTATCATTTCCTCCATCGTATAGTGATATTAGAAACTTAAAGATAAAAAGATAAATCCTACTATAAGTATAAACGTATATGGATTGGATGATAAAAATGCAGTCACTGGTCCGTTATATGTGACAAATTTAAGAAAGACACACCATGTAAATTTATTATATATTGAAAGAAAAGGCAATGGACATTATTGTTTGATAAAAAACCTATTCAGATTAGTCAGACGTCAAATAAGTAAACATAAAAGTAAAATGTATTTATGTGAGACGTGTTTACAAGTTTTCACGAGTGCAACAAAATATAGTACCCATACTACATGTCCTAATATATTAACAGTATTACCTGAAAAAAATAGCATTCTTCAGTTTAAAAACTATGAAAGAAAACAAAAAATTAATTTTGTTATTTATGCAGACTTTGAGAGTATTTTGCTAAACTGCAACATAAGTAAAACTGAAAATACCCGAACATACAAGGTTCACGAACCTTCGTGTTTTGGATACTATATTTGCTGTTCACATAATTCGGCACTAAATAAATATGTAACATATAGAGGGCCTGACTGTGTGGAAGTATTTATAAAATATTTGCTAAATGATGTAGATAACATTAACAGCATCCTATCGAATAAAATGCCCGTGGCCCCTTTAATCACAGACCAAGAAAACGAATACAAAAATGCTACAAAATGTCACATCTGTAACGATCTGCTCTTTGATGACAAAGTAATGGATCATGATCATATTACATCTCAGTACCGAGGCGCCGCATACTCCCATTGTAATTTAATGTTTAGAGTTTGCCCGTTTGTGCCTGTTATTTTCCATAACCTAGCTGGCTATGATTCTCACTTATTTATTAAAGAATTAGCGAATTATGAAGGTGCTTTTAAAATTATACCTAAAACCAAAGAAAAGTATATGTCTATCACGAAATTATTCCACAGAAAGAACAGTTCAAGGTCTATTCAAATTAAGTTTATAGACTCCTTTCAATTTCTTAATTCAAGCTTAAATATATTAGTTAACAATTTGTCTGAATCTGATTTTGTTAATTTGTCAAAAGAATTTTCAAATGTTAATTGTAATAAGTTAAAACTACTACGACGAAAAGGAATATACCCCTATGATTACATGAACGCAATATCGAAATATAATGAGAATCGACTACCACCTAAATATTGTTTTTACAATAGTTTGACATGCGAACATATTAGCGATGATGAGTATAATCACGCTCAATATATTTGGCAAACATTTAATATTAAATCGCTCGGAGAATATACAGATTTATATTTAAAAACCGACGTGTTACTACTTTCTGACGTCTTTGAAAAATTTAGACAAACTTGTTTGCATCATTATCAACTTGATCCGGCCTACTATATTACTGCACCTAGTTTAAGCTGGGATGCGATGTTATTGTATACCGGTATTAAATTAGAATTAATTAATGATGTAGAAATATACGAGTTTCTGGAGAAAGGAATTCGTGGAGGCTTGGCACAATGTTCTCTTCGTTACGCTAAATCAAATAATAAATATTTACCGAATTACGATGCTTCTCAAAGGTCAACATATTTAATTTATCTCGACTGTAATAATTTATACGGTTATGCGATGACAAAAAAAATGCCTATTTCAGAATTCCGCTTTTTATCAATCGACGAAATAAATACTATAAACGTACTATCAATATCGGATGATTCTGAATATGGATTTATTTTAGAAGTAGATTTAACCTATCCCGAAAATTTACATAATAAGCACAGTGATTTACCGTTTGCGGCAGAGAAGTTCAAACCTCCCGGAGGCAAAACACCTAAATTAATTGCTAATTTATACGACAAATTCAACTATGTAATACACTACGTTCACTTAAAAGAATGCTTGCTGAATGGACTTATTTTGAAGAAAATTCACCGTATCTTAACTTTTAGACAGGAAAACTTTTTACAAACATATATTGACCTGAACACTAGCTTACGCCAAGCTTCAACAACCGTATTTGAAAAAGATTTTTTTAAACTCCTTAACAATGCTATATTTGGTAAAACTATTGAAAATAGACGCAAACAGGTTAATGTAAAATTAGTGACCAATTGGGACGATTATAATAACAAAACAAATAAGCACCTCAGTGCGGAAAAGTTAATTGCGAAACCAAATTTTAAAAGTATTAAGATTTTTTCTGAAAATTTTGTCGCTATTCAATTGAGTCCTGAAAAAATTATTCTAGACCGACCTATCTATATCGGATTTTCAGTTCTAGAATATGCCAAACAACATTTATATAAATTTCACTATAATTATATTAAAAACAAATATAAAACTCAGGCGAGACTGTGTTATACAGATACAGACAGTCTTCTTTATTTTATCAGCACTGAAGATTTTTATGAGGACATAAAAAATGAAGTTGGACAATTCGACACAAGTAATTTTGAGACTAATAATTGCTACAACATGCCGAGAGTAAATGCTAAAATTCCAGGACTATTTAAAGATGAATGTGGAGGTGAAATCATAAGTGAATTTGTAGGATTGAGAGCTAAGCTTTATTGCATAAACAGCCTAAAGACTTGCATAACAAAAGCAAAAGGAATATCGAAAGCTGTAACTAATCGATTAAAACTATGCCATTACAACAGAGCTTTAACAAGTGATACAAGTTTTAAATGTAAAATGAATATAATTAAATCAAACAATCATGTACTGTACTCCCAATAAATTCATAAAGTAGTATTGAATAAAAATGATGATAAGAGGCAGATACTTGCGAACCAAACAGAAACTTTACCATGGGGTCACTGTGAAAAAAAATTGATATTATAACTCAGAACATTACATTGCAAATGTTCTATTATAAAGTTCTTTCTTCTAATAAATAATTAAATTGATTGAAATAATCTATAAGTAATTTTGAAGATAAAATACAAGTCAAATTAAATAAAATAAATAAACTACACTTTGATACTTTATTTTAATTAAAATGTGTAGTCATAGATTTAACTAACATATAGAATAGAATATACTTTATTGTACACCTTAAAAGTAGCACATCTACCATGTAAGTATTTTGTTAAATCATTTTGATTTTTTAAATAAACTATAAATAACATTAAACTGTGCTTTTGTTTTATTTTTCATATTATTATTACCCATGGCATTTTATTTTTACTAACAAATAACTTTTATAGATAAAATGTAGGTCTTTGCGGAGGTATATATTGGTATGTTCAATAGTAATAATATTAATAGGCAAGATGAAGTTGATCAAGCAACCCATATCCTTAAACGTTAATAATATAAACTTTAGTGACTCTCCTCACCACATCAGGCATAGCCCTTTATTACCTAATACAATTCGTTGTATAATATGTGGGCCATCTAACTGTGGTAAAACAAACGTTATGATCAGTTTAGTGTTACATGAAAATGGACTGAAATTTAAAAATTTATATCTTTATTGTAAAACTTCTTTTCAACCTAAATATCGCTTTTTGAGCGAAGTGATAAGAAGAGTACCACAGATTAAATTCTATGAGTTTAATGATGGTAAAGAAGTCATGGCTCCGAATGAAGCACTGCCGAATTCTATTTTTATTTTTGATGATGTTGCAACCGAGAATCAAACCCATATCCGTAATTATTTCTGTATGGGACGACATAAACAAATCGATTGTTTCTATTTATCTCAAACCTATTCGAAAATTCCTAAGCAATTGTTACGTGATAATGCAAATTTTCTTATAATATTTAAACAAGACGATGTGAACCTAAAACATATTTATGAGGAACATGTCAGCCCTGATTTAATCTGGAACCAATTTAAAGATATTTGTAAAACAGTTTGGACTAATACTTACAGTTTTGTGCTTATTAACAAAGAATGTCCATTAAGTAATGGAAGGTACAGAAAGAATTTCGATACATTTATTAAATTTGATGGGAGTTGAGTTCCTGATATAATTATGAATAACATTCAAAAGAAAACTAGTATTCGTTCTTCTTTAAGTGAAAGCAGTCGTCGAACATAAGATGGATAAAAATATTAAAATAGAATTAATGAAATCTGTAGACTCCATAAAGAATAAAATAAAACAAATGAAGACTCAGGAATATGTCATGAACTTGTCACTTGATAAAATGCTGAAATCTGTTACCGATCCTCTTAAAACCCTAGTTGATTCGAATACATCTATTATAAAAAATAGGGATGTGGAAAATACATCTTTCAATAATACAGACGACATTGAATCTAATGACAATAACACCAGTTCACTTACGAAGTTTGAAGACTGTTACGATCCTAAACAAGATTATGAACAATTAGTTGAGAAGTCACCCAAAATGGAATTACCAGATGATTTAGAAATTTCATTAGAGGGTCCTGATATTTATGGTATTCACGATGGTCTAAATGTACCATTTGGAATAAGAAGTGAAAAAAGAACATTATTAATGGGAGATTCAAAAGTATCATTTTCTAAAATTGATAGTTTAAATAACGATAATGTCACATTGATTAAAATCGATGATAAATCCTATAATTTAACTCCTGGTCTGAAAGAACTCTTACTTCGACAGAAACCAGATTTAAAATTAATATCCAGCAAAGATAAACTTGTATACAAAAATATATTGCATTATACAAATGCTCATAAAAGAGACTTCAATCCTAAAGGGCAAATAAAAGGTGATAAAGGAACAAAATACCGTACAATCATCAGACCGCTGTTTTCCGAAGTATTAAATGAAACCACTAAATTTGGAGGAAACTTGCCTAAGCTTAAGAAATACAAAAATAACACTGATTTAGTATATTGGGATGATCCTAATGAATTGGTTGACAGATTAAAGTTATTAGTTGCGTCAAAAGATGCTGGCAACACAAATCATGATAATGAAATATTATCAATAATTGAAGAATTAAAAGAAGCCGACATTATTAAAGAATAAATAGTATGAATAATGTGTTGTTTATTTAGTATCGCATAGAACTTGATAAAAGACATATGTAAACTGAGACAAAATAAATATGAGTAAAGCCGAAGTGGTCAACGAAATCCATAAAAATGCAAGAGTGAACTTTTCACGAAGATCCGTTATCATGAAAGATATAAATGATCTATGGCAAGCGGATTTAATTGATATGCAATCAATTTCTAAGGAAAATAAAAAATTTAGATTTATTCTCGCCGTCATTGATACATTTTCGAAGTACGCATGGGCCTTTCCTTTGAAATCTAAGACCAAAGATGTTATAAGTAATACTTTCAAGAAATTGTTAAGCCAGGGACGTGTGCCTAAAAATCTGCAAACGGATAATGGGACTGAATTTTATAATAGTACATTTCAAAAACTTATAAAATCTTATCGTATTAATCATTATTCAACATTTTCAACAAAAAAAGCTTCCATAGTAGAGAGATTTATTCGAACACTGAAATCCAAACTGTATAAAGAATTTAGTTTAAAAGGAAACTATAAATGGATAGATAATACTCTTGAAAATGTTGTTTATAAATATAATCACACTCAACATCGAACAATTGATGAAATTCCTGCAAACGTAAATAATAAAAACAAAAAACGTATACGGGAAAGATATGTTAGTTTGTTAAAAAACGTTAATATGAAAAGTAAGTTTAAAGTGAATGATTATGTGCGTATTAGTAAGTATAAGGGTACTTTTGAAAAAGGATATACACCCAACTGGTCAACAGAAATTTTTAAAATTAAAAAAATACAGAATACAACTCCTATCACTTATTTAATTGAAGATACAACTAGAGGCCGGCCTATTTTAGGGGCCTTTTATGCACAAGAGCTTCAAAAAACAAAACATCCTGATGTATATCTAGTGGAAAAAGTCCTAAGAAGTAAAGGAAATAGAGTTTTAGTGAAATGGTTAGGTTTGCCTCCTTCCGAGAATAGTTGGATTGATAAATCGAATAAATTGTAATAAGTTTATAAGAGTTTACAATACTATTTATTAAGTGTTCAATCTATTAATTATCAGTCTTATGATGAGCACTGGAGAGAGCAGTCTTCTCAATTGGTTAATAAATAACTTACCAGTCGAGTTACATTTACCAGGCTACAATTATTGTGGACCTGGCACAAAATTAATTAAAAGACTAAGACGTGGAGACAAAGGTGTTAATAAATTAGACGAATATTGCAAAGAACATGACATCGCTTATCACAAGTCTACAAATTTAGAGGACCGTCACAAAGCAGATTTAGTTTTGTTAAAAATGGCGAAACAGCGAGCAGTTGCCCTGGATGCCAGTCTAGGTGAAAAACTTGCAGCACGTTTAGTACGCAATGCTATGTCAACAAAAGTTAAAACTGGTTCTGGCCTAATAAAAGGTAGCAGTAAGTGTTTTCAAAAAGAAACATCTGAAAAAGGGTTAAGAAATAAATTTAAAAGTGTTATTGCCAAAACGAAAACACAAATAAAAAAAATAAAACCAAAATGCAAGAAAGTAGCAATAGAATTAGCTATGACTGCTGCCAGAAAATTAGCTGAGAATTCATCAATTAAACTTCCTCGAGTTATTCCTATACCAAGAACTGGTGGAGTGTTGCCTTTGATTCCTATTTTTGCGGGATTATCTGCGGCAGGAGCTCTAGCAGGTGGTGCAGCTGGTATTGCAAAAACCATAAATGAATTCAAGATGGCTAAAAAGTTGTTAGCTGAGTCGAAGTCGACATAATGAAAAAATGGAAGCTCATTGTATAGGAAAAGGACTACACCTTAAGCCACATAAAGATGGGCTTGGAATTTTCATATCCAAAGAAAAAAACTAAGATATCGGCTACCCAATCGAGCTTTAACTAACTTAGACATTTTAAAGTATGGGAATAGTATTCCATATTTTAGAGGTGTCTTTATGAGAGATAAGCTACCTAAATACCCGTACAAAAAAGAATGTGGAGTTATTAATTTAGATAGCTCTAAAAACCCTGGCTCTCACTGGGTAGCCTATGCAAAATACAATGATTACATTGAGTATTTTGATAGTTACGGAAATCTTAAACCGCCACAGGAATTCATAAAATATATTGGTTCCAAAGTGAAGTACAATTATGAAAATATACAACGTGACCATCCTTTTAATTGCGGACATCTTTGTTTAAACTTTTTAAAAAACTTTTGGTGTAGCGGAGTTATAAAATAAACGTGATCTTTTATAATAGTTCAGTACATAAGTATGTCTACTACGGTTACCATCTCTGGAAATAAATCAGAATTAGTTTCATACTTTCAACCACCACTTCATTTAACTGATCAATATGAGTGCGGTTTACTATATTTTTCAGTATTGAATTCAAGACGAGATCTTTCTGTTAAAACTAGCAATCTGTCTGTGATCAAAATCGAATGTGATCTTGTGTACGGTTCATACTGCAACGGATTACCAACACATTTTATTCATGAATTTGTATCTGATACTGCTTTAGGTCATCGTTTTGTAGAGATACCACAAAACGTGATTTACTTTCCAGTGAACAAAAATACAATTTCATCCATATCTGTTAAGATTGTTGACCAATTCGGTCACCTTATTAACTTCGAAGAACAACATATTCAATTACGTCTGCATTTAAGAAAAACAAAATGATTGTATATTATAAAAACACCGCAATGAAAATAAATCGTCGTATTTCTTCTGCAACCACTAAGGAACACAGACGTAATATAAAATTAAAAATAAAAAAATTGACTAAAGCAAATAAAAACTTCCTTAAAGCCTTGGGGCTTAAAGTTTGAATATGCTACAGATTACTGAATTACCACACTTCGACAGTTCGATTGAAAGTTATGAAATCCATTCATACAATCCCTACAATAACACCTTTAGGGAAAACGATGAAATCAGAATTCCCATACATCAGCAAGACATATACGTGCTACCATCAGCCAGTTCAATTTACATCGAAGGTCAAGCAAAACTCTTCGGAAAAGATGGGAATCCGATTAAAAAAGCTGTTACGTTCACTAATAACCCTGTTATCTCTTTGTTTCAAGACATCAGATACGAAATGAATGGCATTGAAATAGACCGTATAAAAAATTCGGGAATCACGTCAACAATAAAATCATACATTTCATTAAATGAAGCAGAAAACAAAGTTGCGGCCTTATGGGGTTGGAATCTAACAGGATTCCAAAGTGATGGACATTTTAGTGCTGTGATACCATTAAATAAGGTTTTAGGGTTTGCGGAAGATTACAATAAAATTGTGATAAATTGTAAACACGAACTTATTTTAAGTAGAAGTAACTCTAACTTCAACAGTGTTATTCTTACTGATGATGTTGTTCATTTCCAAATAGATATACAAAGAGTTCAGTGGAGGGTGCCACATATAAAAGTGTCGGATCGAGAACGACTCATACTTTTAAAACATTTAGAAAGAGATAAACCTATTCAGATGGCCTTTAGAAATTGGGATTTATATGAATATCCTTTACTCCCTAAAACTACGAAGCATTCTTGGTCAATTAAGACTGCTTCGCAATTGGAAAAGCCCAGATATGTTATATTTTGTTTGCAAACTAATAAGAGAAATAATAAAACTAGAGACAGTTCAATATTCGATCATTGTGAAGTGACCAACGTAACGCTGTTTTTAAATTCACAATACTATCCATATGAACCTATGAGTTTAAAATTTTCTGAGAACAAATACAGTATATTATATGAAATGTATGTGAAATTTCGTCAGTCGTATTACAACAGTCCTGCAGATCCATTGTTAAACCTAAACGATTTTAAAGAAAAGGCACCTTTGTTTATCTTAGATTGCTCAAGACAAAACGATAGTCTAAAAACAGGTCCGGTGGACGTACGACTGGAAGTGGAAAATTCCACACCAATACCAGATAAGACAACTGCGTACTGTTTGATTATAAACGATAGACTTGTGGAATACAAACCTCTCAGCAACATTGTGCGCAGGTTATCATGATTGCCATTGTAGATATTCAAGGCTTTAAAACAGAAGCGAATGAATTTATAGCAAAAGAAATCGCTATAATGTATAACAAAAAACTACAAGTATTTTTGATTAAGCCACCATTTCCATTTAAAAATTTAACGGTACCAGAAAAGAAGCAAGTTAGTTGGATTGAACGTAACAGAAAGATATACTGGAGTGAAGGATTTGTACCTTATTCCAATTACCAGAGTTTGATTTCAGACATATTGAGAGATAAATGTGTCTACGTCAAAGGTTTAGAAAAAGTGTTGTGGTTAAAGCATATTTTAGAAAATAGTAATAATAATATATTCAATTTAGAAGATAAAGGTTGTTCTAGTTTGATAAGTTTATACAATCAATACAAATATTCTAAAGATTTATATAACTGTATTTATCATGACTCTGTGTGTGCTTTAAAAAATGTATTGTGTTTAAATAAGTGGTGCTTTGATAATAAAATTTTAAATAAATAATTTCTTGTTTAATTTCTAAAATATGTTAAGGTATATCTTCGGGTTTTCTATCCCCTCCCAATCATTTCCATTATAAGTTGCTGACAAGAGCTGGGCGATGTCATTCTAACTTTAGAATTATCTGTATCCAGACATAGGAAATGAGTGAATATATCATGAAAAATGAATACAAACCACGATATGATATGTACAATAGTTTTAAAATGCGTGAATTTTCATTTAGTTATTACTGGAGGGCGATTAATTCAAAGAAAAGGTTAGTAATGGAAATGGCTGACGCTGGATTCTTTTATTTTGTAAATAGTATAAATGATAAAGCAGCATGTTTCTCATGTGGAGGGGTTATAGAAGATTGGGAGATTTACGATGACCCATGGATGCAACATGCTATTCATTTTCCTCAATGTTTTTATTTGAACTCTGTAAAGGGAAAATATTATATTGCTAAGTGTCTGAAACAGTACCTCACAAAATGAGTCAACTTGTGCCTACAGTGTATCCAGATGATTGAGACTTTCTATGCTACCAGATACAACCAGAAGATAAAATTCCTGTTTTATATAAATTATAAATAACTGTCCTATAATCTAGCAAACATTTAATAAATATATTTCGGTATAATAAGAGCAAACGCATTTAATTTAACACCCACTAAATATCATGCACAAGAAACAGGTCAGATCAGAACAGGTTAGAATATTATTTAAAATATAATAAATACATAACCAGACAACAGATCAGACCAGGTCAGAATGTTGTACCAGTTTTCAAATTACAACACAGTCACAGCTTCAGTTCAGTTCTTATACCAGTCTAAATATTTTCCAGGTACTGCTTAGAAGTAATGAATGATGGTTGTAATTGGGTGTTTCTGAATCTGAAATGATTCTATAGTGAATGGTGAAAATTGCGGGTTTCCAGATCTTCTTTGATCTGGAAACCCCAATTTTTACCTACTCTCGTCACAATGCATATGGTGATGTAGAGCTGATGGTGAAGTACCAGGAGAACTCCTCAACAATTAACGGCCCAGCATTGGGAAAAGCAATATTTTGTAAAAGGTTATAAGTAGTTGATAATTAGGCTCTTGTAACTAGGTAAACTAAAAATAGACCAACTAAAAAAAACAAAAAATATACGCGTCGAATTGATAACCTCCTCTTTTTGTCGTCGGTTGAAAAGAGTGAAATAAAAACTTTTTACCAAAAAATTAAACCGACTCCCAAAAAACACTGCAAAGTGAAAAATAACTTTAATTTCGGAAGTCGGTGCCAAAAACGAAAATACAAAACTAAAGACACCGACTACCGAAATTAAAGTTATTTTTCACTTTGCAGTGTTTTTTGGGAGCCGGTTTAATTTTTTGGTAAAAAGTTTTTATCTAAATATCATTCATTTTTACAATGTATCCATGATCCAGGTTAATTAGGTATGAGAGGGCAGTACAGACCAATTAATACAGCACAATGGATACATAAAAAAAAAAAAAAAAAAAATCTAAGAGTCTACAGTGTTCTCCCATTCATTGATAAAATAATAGTCATTACTTATGTAATGAATTTGCAATAAATTATTTTGTAATATGACACCGACTAGAGATTTAAAATTATATGTTCTAGAAATTTATTTGAACATTTGTTGATCAAATATATTTCAGTTTAATAAAATGATAGATGCATTTTTTTCCTTCCTAAATTCCCAATAATTAAATTTTACTGTCTAAAATATCCGAAACCGCGTAAATAATTTTAATAAATAAGTAATCAAAAGGGAAACAGGAGTGAAGCGAAGGAAAATCAATTGTTATTAGGCCGATCCATTATGACGTTGTCAAAACTATTTAAAAAAGCTCAGGCAGGCACGTGCGGCAGCCCACTGTCAGTTGTACCGACGGCGATACGCGATGCGGTAGGCATATAACGCGTAGCCTTGAGCGAGTGACGGACGCCTGCTTTAATAAAAAATTGAGTACCATTTTAGAAGGCATTTAACACCTCAAGTGTCAACGGTACACCGTTTGTACATAACGTCACGGCTCGCATTGGACGATGTATTTTACGTTTATGTTGCAAGTAACACGATGTGGCTGTATCATTCGACTAATCGATTCATACTTGACCAGTTTTAGTAACAATTTAAAGGGAACACCACTAAAATTAATAAAAAAATGTTTACAAAATGCACCTGTGGTTTTTGTTGTGACGCCGCAGACTTTTTCGTTGTATTATCAAATAATTTTTATTACTTTTTACAGTGTCTAAGTGGAATTATTTGTGTTAACATTGCCTAGACATTATTGTGTTACCGTGTGTATGACTTCAAATGTGAGTGAAAATTATAAAAGTGAAAACATATCACATCACTGCGAGATAAGGTCAGTTTGATTTGCTTATTGAATGATATAAATAGTTAGATAAACTCATGAAGAAGCCTGGAAGATATAATACATACCATTATAATGGCCATAAATTGCCGATTTATTATTTTTTCTGAAGTCCTACCCAAAAATAAAAAAATACATTAAACATGCGACATTCGAGGGGTTAATGGACTATATGACTATCACATGCTTAGTACATCGATGGTTTTTGTCCATCATTCTTTCTCTCTTACTCATACTGTAAATAGCCAACTGTTTTTATGTCTCTTTCTATCAATGTTGCTAAACCTTCTGCAGCTTATATGAATAGGTACAAGTCGCTACGTCACGTCCTAGTCGCTCGCGGCTCTCATTATTAGAACATGTTCATTCAAAACTGACGCACGTCCTTAATCATATTCGCTTCAGAATTTGGCTTTATTATTGAAAATACTATTTAGTTCAATACATTCCGTTTTGTAATGAGTTTGATATTAGAGACGGTGTTGTTTGTAGGTGGTAAATACTTATGTAAATACTAGCAATCGAGCGAGCTCTATGAAAATAAAAACATAATCTCCATCTTTAGCAGTCGGGTAAAACGTCTATAATCTCCCTCAAGCTTCACGCTACTTCTGTACTAAATTTCAGTCAAATCCACCCAGTAGGTACTTTCGAAGATTTGCGCGTTGAAATAAACGAACAAACTTTTTCGCTTTATATTATTAGTATAGATTACCTACTATCACGATTGCTGCCCAAATGACTCCGGTTTTTTTTCTTATTGAAAATAGGTTCGCGTTTGACCACCATCTCACCTGATGGTAAGTGATGATGTGGTCGAAGATGGAGCACGCTTATCTAAAACTAACCTATTCACTCTTGACTTAAAAACTCCCAGGTTATAGCTATCGGGAAACACAGACTGACAGCAGAAAGGATTATCAGATTTATAGTGACACATCCTGTTCTTTACACGGTGGAGCAAACGGTGGAGGATTGCATCGCTTGGGCAGAGCCCCGCCGTGTCCTCGTAGGGGTTATAGGCGACGACCTCTCGCTCCCGGCTTTGGTTACAACAAGAAGGGCAATTGACGTAACGCGGATGGGTTTTAGTCAGTAAATACCGTCGCGTTTCGCCCAGATCGGGAGATATCCCATACTTAAAAAAGACCCTGTTATTTAAGTTGGTGTTACGGAGCCGTGGTATCTTATTAGAGCATTAACCCTTGACCCTGGCAGGCAATCACCCTATGGGGCCCGTCATTGCTTAAATATGAAGGACGACCCGTTCTGGCTGTTAATATTCAGTCACGAGCTCCTTATAAAAGAAACACTAACTATGTAAATAAAGTAACTATGAAAAGGGTCAATGACATTATGTGTTAGCCCATAACATAGCATAGTATACAAACCACGGCGGTAACGATATTTCAAAACCGAATTTGCTTATGAATGTGTAAAATATCGATATATTCCTTTGTAGTACCCAACAAAGCGATAGCGGTGTAGTTCGACATAACCTGCTGAGGTTTGTTTCATTTATGACCACACTGCGTTTTGTAGTTTGCGACTAAAAATAAATTTCCTATTCGATATTAGGTAGTATTCTTAAATACATACACAGGTGAAAAACATATCAGTAATTAATAACAATAATAAAAAATATGATAATAATAATAATAAACCTCGTGAAAGCCGAGAAAGATATAATCTCTACAAGCCAGGAAAAGGATATAATCTCTACAAGCTATGCTGATCAATATTCTCATTCGCAAATAAACATGCCGGATGAAACTAAGAACTATTCCTTTCGCAAGTAAAAGCCTTTCCTTTAAGATACTATTCCAAACTATTCAAAGTCTGAACAATAAACAAGATATAGTTGTAGATTTCATAAATGAAAACTCATCGTATAAGGTAATATGTATCTCAGAAACCTGGCTTACACAAGAAAAGCTGGATTTTATAAAATTTAGCGGATATAAATTCGCAGCATCTTACTGTCGCAGCACTCGAACAGGCGGCGGGGTCTGTATCCTGATTTAAGATCATATAGAATACATACAGAGAACTGACATTAATGACATGTCTATAGAATATGTAATAGAGGTATGTGCGACTGAGTTACCTAAAGAAAATTTACTAATAATATCAATATATTGGAATAGAAGAGAAGAAGACACCTTTTATCATCAATTAAAACTAATCCTAAAATATATTAATGTTAAATATTCTAAACTAAATATTGTAATAGGAGGTGATTTCAATGTTAATATTTTATATGATAATCAAAAGTCAAACCAACTTTTAAATGTGATGCAGGAACACAATCAAACACAACACATTAAAACTCCAACACGAATCACACCATCTACAAAAACATGCTTAGACCTAATATTTACTAACTTTGAATATAAAGATATGTACACAACAGTAGAAGAACTAGGGTTTTCTGATCACAATAGTACTATTTTACACCTAAATTTACCTCAACAAACAAAGCAAACAATCTGGTTTACGAAGAAAAGGCGGTATAACTCAAAAAATATGCTGAAATTTAAATCTAAATTACAGGAAACTAACTGGGACGATATCATTAAACCCGAAAATGACTTGAACGCAAATTATGAAGCCCTTAATAAAACATTAATTAATATCTTAAATCAATGTATGCCGTTACAAAAAATTAAACTTAAAACAAAATTTAATAAACATTGGCTCTCCAATGGTATAAAAAACTCCTGCATAAACAAAAGGTTATTGAAAGTATTTATAACAAAAACAAAAAATCCTATATTGACCCTACAAAAAATATGAAAAAATATTAAAGAAGTCTGTAGTTATTGCAAAGAAACTGTATTTTAAGAATAAAATGATAAAATCTAACAATAAGGTTAAAACTATGTGGGCAATTATGAATGAAAGGACTAATAAGAAAGTAAAGAGCGAAAAGTACAACATAAATATACAAACAAATAAAAGTTTGACTTCAGAGCCTAAGGAGGTAGCTAATATTTTTAACAGTTTTTTTGCCTCTATTGGAGTAACAAGCACCACCGGCAGTAAGCCAAAAGGAACCCCTGTGACCACAACATTAGAGAATACTATCTTTCTGAGTCCCGTTGACCCCTACGAGGTAAATGGATTGCTAAAAAACCTAAAAAACAAATCGAGCTATGGCGTTGATGAACTCCCACCTACCCTGTTCAGATTATGTGCAAACAAACTAACCTTTCCATTTTACAAATTAATAAACCAATCTTTTGAAGAAGGTGCTTTTCCTAATCTTCTAAAAAAATCTCTTATTAAACCCATACATAAGAAAAACACAAAAACTGATCCTAATAATTACCGCCCGATTGCCCTTCTACCAACAGCATCAAAGTTATTCGAAAAAGCAATGTGTAATCGAGGCTATGCGTTCTGTGAAAAACACAATATATTTAACGACTGTCAAAATGGTTTTAGAAAAAAACCGATCCACCATTTTGGCTGTATATAAATATATACAAGAGGCTCTCAATATTATTAATAATAAAAAATATGCTATAGGATTATTGCTCGACATGACAAAAGCCTATGACAAAGTGCAGTTTGACATTTTATTAAAAAAATTATATAGCATAGCAATTCGAGGTAAATGCCACGAATGGTTCACCTCTTATTTACAGCACAGAGAACAATTAGTAGAAATAGAATTTTTTAATCGCAGTACTAAAGAAATAGAAATATTCCGTTCTGACAGCATACCAATACATGCTTCCATACCGCAAGGAAGCGTTATAGGCTGTTTTCTATTTCTTGTATATATAAATGACCTTCCTAACCATATAAATGAACCTTGTGTCTTATTTGCAGATGACATATCCATACTTGCCTCATGCGAAAATAATATTAACCTTAATAACAAATTAAACTCTATACTTAATACTACAACAAACTGGATGACACAACATAATCTTGAAATTAATTTCAATAAAACAAAAATAATGACTTCACCCCCGCCAAAAAATACCTATAAATGTTAATTACAGCTTCAAAAACTCTAAATTGGAAGTAGTTGATAAATTTACCCTCCTAGGCCTAGACATTGACGCGAATATAAATTGGAAGTCTCATATTAATAAATTAAGATCTAAATTATCTACATTCTCCTACGCACTCCGTGAGATAAAAAAAACAACAGATCTCAAAACTGCGCTAGTCACGTACTATGCCTATGGCTATGCATGGCTTAAATACGGGGTCATCCTATGGGGAAATAGTACAGACGTACATACGTTACTTACCATACAGAAAAAACTTATTAGGATATTAGTCAACATCGAAGAGACTGATAGTTGTAAACCACACTTCAAAGAACTAAAAATCCTCACACTAGCCTGCCTATATATTTTTGAAATGTGTAAATTTGTACGTAACCACCCGGAATTATATACTAAACGAGAAGAAATACAAACAAAAATTACACTAAGATACAAAAATAGATTAAACATACCTACATCACGACTGAAAATGCATTCCTCTAGTTGTTATGTTATGTCAATCAAACTATATAATAAGCTACCCGAAGAAATTAGGAACATAAATAACTATAACACTTTTACAAATAAACTAAAACTATTTCTACTGAACAAAGTATACTATAACATAAACGAATATCTAACCGATAAACTATAAATAAATAAAATACAGCTAATAATTACTACCCACATAATCTACACACGTAATACTTTAATTATTATAATTTCTGCATACCTTATAATATAATTGTACCTACTTGTTTGTAACTGATCTCAATAATTATAACGAAATATGGTTTTTCTTTTTAAGTATTTTTTTCTAAATCTTTTATACAAACAATAAATTTTAAATAATGTTATGTTTTAGTTTTAAGTTTCTAGTTTTCTATTTTATATAATTGCTGTGCCCTAACAGGGTCCATAATTGTTCATTTTATCTTTAAGACTAAACATCTACTGTATATACATTGTGGCAAAGCAAATAAATGAATATGAATATGAATATGAAGATAAGCAATTTAAATATCTTGATCTGGCTCGCGAGGTTGTCGACATGTGGGATGTGGATACAGCAATCATTGTGCCGACAGTCGTCTCAGCCAATGGCATAATAGCCAAGAACCTCGACAAACATCTTAGGAGGCTCTCGTTGGGCAGCTGGATCAAGGGCTTGATCCAGAAAGCAGTACTTCTGGACACGGCGCGAATTGTTAGGAGGTTCCTCTCAAGAGCCCTGACCACCGGTAGCTTGGACCCTGTTCCCGATACCGGTGAGCTACTGTTTTTAATAGTTATAAACGTTTTTTTGTTTTTATAGGAATATTTAAAAATGTAAATAATATGTTTGTAAAGTGATAATAATAATAATATTCCACGACTTTCACACAACGCCATCTAGTCCCAAACTAAGAAAAGCTTGTGCTTCGAGTGCTAGACAACTGATAAACATACATATATATTTCTAAATAAATACATATTATAGATAAATTACACCCAGACAAAGAACAAATGATCGTGCTCAACACACAAATATTTGTCCTCAGTGGAAACCGAACCCACGACCTTGCGCATAGACGAAAAAAGAAGACGAATTTCTTATTTACTGTAAATAGTATGTTTGCTATTTCAATGCGCCAAAACCAATTAAGTGTGTCCTTAGCATATAAACACTACTAGAAGTGTGCGAGGCTTCGTACTCCTCGTCTTCATCACTATAGAAACATAACCCTCTTTCTTCTGCAGTCGGGTAAAAGTAGCTCACCCAAAACTTTCGAAGATTAGCGCATTTAAACACACAAACTTTTCCGCCTTACAATATTACTTTAAATATTGTAAGGTGTACAAAAAAGCATAATATTATTGTTGTGGAAAGAACTCGAAGGACCTGGGCGGTAAAATAATAGTTTGCGGGCGGTGAGGTAATGAACACACAGTATTGAATTGACTAGGTGTAGGAATAAAATGTTGATGGACTTACTTGGATGTTCTGGAGCTGATTAGGTGGAGTAGAAGACGCACGTGGATTGAATCACTTTCTTCTTCGGATATTTAATCACTTCACTGTAGTCTTTGTTTTGTCACACGTGTGTGTCCAATACGGATATTTTTGGTAGTTAGATATACAGCGGTATTTAGTTAATCTCGGCTAGACGCGGGGTAATAGCTTCACTTGGTAAGCGGGCGAAGGCGCGGGTGGTTTCTTCTGGAATACTCCGAGACAGAATATGGCGGAGGCAATTATACCCTCTCGAACCATAGAATCTGCTTGGTAATTGGTTAGCGATGAATGTGCCAATGGTGGCGCGTGCGGCGAATTCTCTTCTCTGATTCGTGGGAACAGGAAGCTAGGAAAGTATATGATTAGTCAACTCAAAACCGCGGTAATATATGAAATTGTATTCTAATATGTGATATGCTCGGACATATGTCAGTAGAAGTTACAAATCAAATAACTTGCGCAAGCAATTATAATAAATAAATATTAGTATAGATTACTGCAATTAATGTAAAACGGCCCAAAAACAATATTTCAATGGCAGTAATTAAATTACGGACTATGCGCCTATTAACAGTTGTAGTTACAAGCGGCCAGCACATTCACGATTGATGAATTAAATAACCACTAATTAATTGTTATAATTAAAACAAAAATAATTATGAAGTATCCAGTTTTGATAGGAGAGACTTGTTTTCCCATTTTGTGAAATAGCAATCGCGCGTGGACTTTATCACAATAAAACATAACGCAAGGAACGTTATATTTTTATTGTGCTCTCTAGCAGCGGGTACCTTCCTCAAGCTTCAAACTACTTCAATACCAAATCCACCCACATCTTTCAAAGATTAACGCTTTCAAACAAAAAACTTTTCCGTTTTATAATATTAGTAAAGATTAGTGAACAGAGAAAAGTGGAAGGAATTAAAAGAGGCCCTTGCCTTTGCAGTGGGACACTACAGACTTTTAATAATAAATAATAATAAAGATTAATTATTTGGTCCTGACATCTATCACCTTTTGCCAATTATGTTGGGTTCGGTTTCCAGTCTACCCTTTTTTTTCAAGGAATTTTACTGACTAAAAACCATCCGTGTTTCATCATATGCCCTTCGTGTTCCGAGGCCGTGGTAACTCATTCGAACAATTCTGCAACCCCGGCAGGCAACGGCCCCCTTATGCGCACCGACAATTTTGCTGACATTCTTTGAGGCGCGCGTGGATCACGACGCGCCGTCTACACGGGCCTGGTTTCAGTCGGGCGGTGAGCTACCCATTGCTCGCAGCCCGCAGGCACGCGCATACGGTGGCTGAGAGTCACCCTGTGACTCCCGACGCCCGTAGCGTCTCCTGCGGCGGCTGGGGCGCGAGGGCTGTGAGAGCCTTTAGACCCGCCTCTTCCGCGCGCTTCCCGCCACCTACTTCGCTTGCATAACTGCTTCGCAGAAAGAGGTGACTGCTTCCCAAGCTTCCTCCCTCCGGACCATGTATTGAACCAGGGATGGGAGCGAGAAGTCGTCGCCTATCACCCCTATTAGGACACGGCGGAGTTCTGCCCAAGCGGGGCAAATCTCCACTGTGTATTCCACCGTATCCTCAGGGCGATCCTCGCAGTGGTGACACCCGGGGTCCAGTCTACCCTGGTGCAGCAAACTGTACTAGTGTTGAACATGGAGCGACTGCCTCTCTGACCTCCACAACCAGTTGTTGGGTAACATGTTAGCCCTCGGCAAGACCTGTGTCAGATTTTATGGCTTCCAACTTCCCCTTAACGACGGTCAAAGATCTATAAACAACAGACAGGACCAACGGATTAACCTATTTCTAGAGATACATAAGGAATCTCAATATGTTTAATGTTAAGATGGTCAGAGTTGCTTAACCTTGAAAATCGGTTGTTACTACACACATCAAAAGTGTCTAGGGATCAACATATATTTTTGCAATAACTTTTCTCCTGATTGATATTAATTAAAATTTTCTTTAAGGATTCATCAAATAAAGTGTTTTCGTTTGTCACAGTAACGATAAACCAAGTCACCTTTGCATTAATAAAGAAATTTGCCATTTTCCTAATAAAGGGATTTTTGACATTTGAACCACTAACATTAAAGTTCGAAAAAAAGACTGAAATAACAGTTTTCTTTAAAATTTTATTGGGTAACTTAAACAATTAATAATCCGTGTTTCTACCGCGAACACTAACAACACAAGAACATCGGTTTGGCATACTCAAAATGAGTTCATCCAAATCACGCTGTGGAATGGCCGCCCATGTTCGTTGCAACAACAAAAAAAGGTCTTCTTGCGACTGGATACCCTCCATATTCGGCAGAGCTCTTCTCAGTAGCATATCCCATGCATGCTCAATCGGGTTCAAGTCTGGCGACTGAGCAGGCCAGAGCAGGACATTGATGTTAGCTGCGGCGAGAGTCTGTCTTACAACTCTTGCGGTGTGCGGTCGTGCATTATCATGCATTAACTGAAATAAGGGACCGATTTGCACTTGTAGAGGAACGATGACGTCAGATACAATCGTCTCAGCATAAATTTGAGCGTTGAGGTTGCCTCTGATCCAAATCAACTCAGTTCTTCCGCCGATCCAAATACCCGCCCATACCATGATGGTTCCACCACTAAAAGGATGGACTTCCTGGCAGGATTTTAATCGCTGTTGGCGTCCAGGGGTTCTCCAGTGTCGTATACGTCTTGTATCCGGTCTCACACCAAAACGAGACTCATCAGAAAAGCACACGAAACGCCATTGTTCTTCTGCCCAATTTCTGTGTTCAAGAGCCCATTGATATCGAATCCTACGATTGTGCATTGCTATAGGTGGTACCCGTAGCGGTCTTCGGGAATGAAGGTTCACTTCATGCAAGCGGTTTCTGACTGTTTGGTCGCTAATTAAGTTCCCTGAAGAGTGATGAAGCCTCACGGCTAACATCATGGCGGTTATTGTTGGAGCTCTTCGAGTTAAGATTTGAATGTATCGGTCTTGTCTCCGTGTGGTGCAGCGATACCGTCCTCCATGGCGCTCAGCCACGGTACCAGTGCTTTGGTAACGTGTCCAAAGTCGACTGATAACACTCTGACTTGTATTCATAGCTAAAGCCACAGTACGTTGCCGGGAACCAGCTTCTAACATTCCCACGGCTCTGAGCATTTCTTCCCTGCTTAAATGACGTCGCCGCTCCATAATAACGTTGGTTTTAATCAGTAGTAGGGAAACAGTAGCACTAATAATGTCTTCAATGCGTTGTATGTTTTTATAGGGAAAATATTGACAGCTGATTTTCATCTTTTACTCGAATTTGATTAACAGTTCCTGTTTCAAATTATGAAATGCACCAAAAAGGATCCATATAAATTTATAAAATCATAAATTTATTACAAAGCCACATCTCAGTCTCAAGAAATCCGCATAAAAATGCTTGATCCCTAGACACTTTTGATGTGTGTATTTAATATTGTCCATGGTAACCCTCCAAGTATTCAAGTATTTATTGCAATCCATAATGGGGTGGAAAAAATTAGAAGAAACAATGCAATCCCCCCAACCAGGAATTCGGTAATGTGCTATTATGGGCTGTTATGTCAAATTTGGCATCTATAGACCGTAATACACCTTGGCAATTTTGTTTAGATTTTTCCTAATGATATTTACAAAGATATCATGACACACATGATATTTTATGTAGGTATAGAATTTTAGTTTTTTAAGCTATTGCATAGCTTTTAACGCGGGCTTTAAGCGCAGCGACCGAATCAAGAAATTCCGTAACGAAAATAAACCTAACACCCCCCACTCCGACCGGCACAGTGGTGCGGCGTTGAAAGCCGTGCATCGTCTAACGTCGTTTCAGTTTTGCAGACTTCGGTACGGTATTTGTTTACGTGCGACTAGACGTATGCGTGTAGACTAGCTGCTAACTGCTCATAACTGAGTCCACGAATGAAATTGCATAAGTTGATAAAAAATGCTATGCAATAGCTTTACCGCGGCAGTCCCCGAGTACCACACTCATTTTATTTTTTAATTACTAGGTTTTCAATAAAAGGAATTTCATATCAATGACACAGTGAACATTTTGCAAAAAATTACTTCCATTAATACACCAATGACTTCAATAATCCCACTAGTTAAAACATATTTGATAAAATCACTAAATCTTTACTCCTGTAAAATTTTGATTTTTCGATTACCGAGTTATTGCTTGGGAGGGTGCTTATTGCTTGCAAATTATGGATCCTGTCGGGCACAGCAAAATTTATTTATTATTTTCTCTTTTTTCATCTTTTTCTCCTGATCAGTTTCTTGGACCACCTTATGGGGCATAGTCGTGCAAAGGCTTCCTGGGCTTTAATATACCTACATAGTAACTTTTTTATAGATTAATACAACAAATATTAATACAATCGATATGACGCGATAATATACATAATTATGTAAGTACCTAACTACCTACGTACCTATTTTTATGAACTTCTTCGTTATACTTTTTGGTATTGCTTTTTTACACAGAATCTAACTAACAAACTCATTACATTTTGCACTTACGACGATTCATGTTTATGTTTATTTTTTCATATAATCACTCAAATGTGTCAAATCCTTGATTCCTGTTTCTGATCGAATCGATTATCCGAAAAAATAATGATACGAAAGCAAAAGAATGAATGCTCGCATCCACAAAATCACTTCTCTTTACTATACTTTAAACTTTTAAAACCTTGTGTGCTGCTTGTTTGCTATGCTTTATTTTTCCTTATGCACTTTGGTTTTATATCAAGAAAATATGGCCTGTTTCAGGCAACCTATGATGTTAGATAGATAGATATTAGATATACTCTTTATTGTACACCATAACTGAATTAAATGAGGACTTAAAAACTACAAAGGGTGTAATGGACGCCGAGCTAAATGTACTTAGAATACGTTTTAGCATAAGTAGGATAGTTAAAATCAGTATAGGTTAGGTCAATATGTAAGTAGGAAATAGGAATATGTACGTAGGTAAATGAAACACATGTTAAAATCGTTATAATTCATCATACCTATTGTAAGAGAAACTTCGAGAAAGTTTCAATGTACCAAGGCCGACAGGTCGGAACCTGTCGGAAAAGAGAAAGTTTTGTGCGTAAACAACTTCAAGGTCACGACAAGCGATTCTTGTTTGCTATTAGTAGATTTCCAAAAACATATCGTGACCCCCACACGAGTTCGACCCTCGTGCCAAGGGATATAAGACGGCAGGATTTTTCGAATAATCGTTATATATAAGCGGCTCAATAATTTTGCCTAAGCAAAGAGTCTAATACCCAATGAGCAGTTCGGATTTAGAACCGAACACTCATGTATCCAACAAGTCCACCGCATCGTAGAACACGTCAGCGCCGGCTTCCAACGGGGCGCAATAACGGGAGCCTTATTCTTCGACATAGCGAAAGCGTTCGACAAAGTCTGGCACAATGGCTTAATATATAAGCTATACCAACTCGGCGTGCCTGACCGTCTCGTGCTCATCCTACGGGACTTTTTATCGAATCGCACCTTTCGTTATCGAATTGAGGGGGAGCTTTCCTCCCCCATCCCATTCGCGCAGGGGTTCCTCAAGGCTCCGTACTATCCCCCCTCGTTTTCACGCTATTCACTAGTGATATTCCCAAGCATAAAAATACCCAGCTAGCCCTATTCGCCGACGATACGGCTATCTATTATACCGGTCTTAAACCCGATGCCATCGCTCGCACTCTCCAAACTTCCGCAAACACTCTGGCCAAGTGGTTCCGGAAATGGAGAATCGAAGTCAATCCAGATAAAAGCCAGGCAGTCCTCTTTTCTAAACCGCGGATAAACCCACCCTCCCCCCGTCCGATTACCATGTACGGCAAGCCGATCCCTTGGGAAAAGCAAGCCAAATACTTAGGCGTGGTCCTCGATAGACACCTCTCCTTCGCTGAGCACATAAAGCAGGCACGTTCGCGCGCCGCTTTCGCTCTAGGTAGGCTCCACTTCATTCTTAGTTCTCGCAGCAAGTTATCACTCAGGTGCAAGCTGCGTATTTTCACCGCGGTCATCCGTCCCATCATGACCTACGCCTGCGTTGTTTTCGCACACGCAAAGCCCTACCTCCTCCACAAGATGCAGACCCTCCAAAACCGATTCCTCCGTAGAGTTACGGGAGCCCCCTTTTATGTTCGAAATGAGCTTCTTCACGTAGATCTCAAGATGCCCACCATCCAGCAGTTCATGAAACGTGTCTCCAAGCGTTTCTTTGAAACTTCAATCCAACATAGGAATCCCCTTATCGTATCGGCCGCCCAATACGAACCCTCGCGTATCTCTAAGATTCGCCGACCAAGGCATACCCTAGTCACTCCCGATGACGCAATCACCCTGTTCCAAGAGAGCCGTAGGGAAACAAGTACAGTGGCACACAAACACAAAAACCGACCGTCCTTCCGTCCTCGCCGCCGAGGCCCGCCGCGACGTCCCCGTAATAGTCCACCCCGACCCTTGCCAGAGCCAGCCCGCGACGCTGAGCCAGTAGCTTTAAATTCCCTTATTAATAATAATAATGATATGATCCAGCCTGTCCCTAGCTGCCCTCCCCTGCGACGCCCTAAGCCGAGGTCCGTACCCCACAAGGGGTGCCCTTAGCGTGTAGTCGCCTAGTTTGTAAGTTTTTTAATAAGCCCTGGCTGGAGGCTTTAATTAATTTATTAATTAAGGCAACCACAGGCAAGTCCGGTTAAGCAGCCGACAACCTCAGAGGTTGACCTGCGAGATGCCACAAACAAAAAAAAAAAAAAAAAAATCGAATAATCGTAGTATCCAACCATCCGGACAAGAAGAAACACCTGAAGTGAAATAAGTCTGAAGAATATCAAGTATAGTAGTAAACAGTGAAATAAGTAGTTCAAAGTAGTGGAAGTAAACAGTGAAAAAGTAGTGAAAAGTAAACAGTGATATAAATAGTCCAAGTAAATAGTTTAAAGTGTATAAGTACTGAAACGTTATGAAAGTGTAAAGAACAATCAAGAATTAAGACTTTATAGTGAACATTAAATGTATATAGACTAGTATAAGTAGACATTAAGTGAATTTATGAAGATAAAATAAATCAGTGTTTGAAGATTGAGTTTTATTGCAAGAGCTATCGACGTATGTCGAATTGAACATATAAATACAGTCCACACCCATACAGTTTTGGTCCTTCCGAAGCCGGATCCAGTTAGTTGTTCGAGAGCCAGATACGAAGAAAAGTCTGAAAACCTGTGAAAACTAAGTGCTAACCCGTGTGCTAACCGGTAACGATTGTGTAACTCAGCGCTTTTATTCTGCTAATAAGTTACTGTGCGCCGTCAACTGAACGCGATGGTTGTCACACGTAGTCAGAGTGATTTAGCAGAGATGGAAGAACAAAGGCGTGTCCTAGAACGGAGGGACGAAGAGTTACGTACGTCAGTGCGCCGCCGGGAAGCTGAACGCATAGAACAAGAACGACTGCGACGTATATCACTTGATCCGCCAGCGTCACCTTAGGTGGAAAGTATGGTTGGACCTACTACCATTGCAGATCTCGCCACTGCTGGGCCTTCATCAGAGCGGCAACAAGTCAGATCACCGCCGCGATCAATAAGGTCGACTACCAGCGTGACGACAAGACTAAGGTTGGCTGAATTGGAAGCAGCTGAAAAACTAGCAAGCATTCGACGAAGAGAGCTGGAGCTTGAAGCGGACCTAGTGAAGAAAAGGCTGGCTGCTGAGGTGTCTGTGATACAAGACGACCAAGAAAGCATCCATGAAGATCCACTTCAAGACGAACGTCAGCATCAGAAGGTCGATCAATGGTTGCGCACCAATCCCCTCAGTTCACGGGGGGAGGGGGGCAAACATACTGAACATAAAGAAGATCCGAAGCAAATTAAATTTGATGTGCCTAGAGGAAGATCGCCAACGCCAACGAGAGCCAGAAACAGCATTGACGAACTAGCTGCGACCCTGGAGAAGATGGCCCGGCCGCGAGTTAGGCACACAGACTTGCCTACTTTTTCTGGCGCTGTCAGCGAGTGGCTGCCATTTAAAGCGGCTTATAGCGACACTACGAACATGTATAGTGTATCACCGGCAGAGAACCTTCAGCGACTACGAAGTTGTCTCAAGGGCGAAGCACGTGACGCCGTAGCAGCCTTACTACACGCGGCTACAGATCCTGACGTCATAGTGAAAACGTTAGAACAGTGTTTCGGGCGTCCTGAAGTAATAATAGACAAAGCGCTTGAAGATTTAAAGAAGATGCCAAAACCGGGTACCTCAGCCAGTGATTTAAATAACTTTGCGATTAAAATTCAGAACATTATCTACGTGTTGAAAACAATAGACAAACCTGGTTACTTATAAAATCCCATGCTCACAAGGAAAGTGTTGGAAAAGTTGTGCCCACACCTGCGATCACGATGGTGTGACTTTGCCTGCGACAACGAGGGAACAGCGGAGCCAGAAATAGTGATGTTGTCTCGCTTCTTAATGCGTGAAGCAGACAGGGCGTTACGCTATACATACGCCCCGTCAACAAGCACCGCCACTGCAAGAAGAGAAACCAGGCCTGCTACAACTATGAAGAAGAAGCCCAACACAATATACAACACGGTCGAGCAAACTGAAGAAGAAGATCAGTGCCCTAATTGCAAACAGAAACATGTGCTAACTCAGTGCCCGAAATATAAGTCAATGACCGTGGACCAGCGATGGGAATTTGTGAAAGATAAGAAGATATGTTTTAAATGTGCTAATAAGAAACACAGGCGCATTACGTGTAGAGCAAAGTTATGCGGTGTAAATCAATGTCGCCGGCCTCATCATGCGACATTGCATCAGGAAAGAAGAGAGTCGCCCGAGATTAAAACAGCGACTGAGAAGGCAGAAGAGCCTAAGGAAGCAGTCATGTCAGTGGCTACCAAAACAACCGCTGGCACGAGAACTGTACTATTGAAGATGTGCCCTATAGTAATCACAGGCCCACGGGGGGAGGTTAGGACGCACGCTCTGCTAGATGAAGGAGCGACCATCACCCTCATTGATGAAGACCTGGCTGAAAGCATTGGTGCTGAAGGGACAGTGCATCCGCTGCATATACATGGGGTCAACATGTCTTCAAAGGAAAATGAAAGCAAGATCGTCACAGTGAAAGTTAGAGGGTTGGGCGAGGACAGCGTGACTCACAAGCTCCAGGCACGAACCATGAAGGATCTGAAGCTTCATCAGCAGTCAATTCCTGAAGCACTGCTGAAGTATGAGCACCTGCGCGACCTCCCGAAGAACGAAGTATGCTACGAGCCGACACGCCCCGGACTTCTAGTGGGGACAGACCACTGGGAGCACATCGTGTCTCGAGAGCTCCGAACCGGCGGCCCTAATGAACCAGCTGCATCTAGAACGCAACTCGGCTGGGTAGTGCATGGGACCGCACCACGACACGCTCTCACCATGAAGAACAATGTGTTTCACATATACGAACACGAGAAACACTTTCATGAAGATCAGCGGCTTCACGAGTTAGTCGAAGCTCACTTTAAAATCGAAGCACTAGGAGTTGCGCGAGAACCACGCATAAGCGACGCGAACCAGCGTGCCATGGCTATCGTCGAAAGAACCACAAAGACGATCGACGGTGGATATGAAGTCGGACTACCATGGCGCCATGATGACGTCACTATGCCACCGAGTTACAACGCAGCGCTTCGTCGACTAGTGAAGATCGAACAGAAGATGGATACTAATCCTGAATTTGCGAAGCAATACTGCGCACAGATGAATAATTTATTCGAAAAAGGATACGCAGTGCCATGCGACGGAACAGAAGAAGCAAGTCCTGTCTGCTGGTATTTGCCTCACTTCGCCGTGCAGAACCCAAACAAGCCCGGCAAACAACGACTGGTATTTGACGCAGCAGCCAAGAGTCATGGTGTATGTCTGAATGACAAATTACTAGACGGCCCAGACTTACTCCTATCACTCCCGGGTATTATATTCCGATTCCGGGAAAGAGCGATAGCCGTCACAGCAGACATACAGGAAATGTTTCTGCGTATTAAAATCAGAAGGGAGGATCAACCAGCGCAGCAGTTCCTGTGGAGAGACAGCGATAGAACGAGTGCCCCGCGTCATTACAAGATGACAAGCATGATATTCGGCTCGGCCAGCTCACCATACATGGCTCATCACGTCCGCAATTATAACGCGGACATACATGGGCAAGAATATCCTCGAGCACTAGAAGATATCAAAAACAGTCATTACATGGATGACCTAGTATCGAGCTATGAGAACCTAGATGAAGCCCAGAAGGCAGTGAAAGAAATAAGAGAAGTGCACGCGGTCGCCGGGTTCACACTGCGAGGTTGGAGCGCCAACAACACGATGGTGCTTAGCGACATACCCCGGGAGCTGCACGCCACCACGCCTACACAACTGGGGGGAGATAAACCTGAGAACAAGATACTAGGTTTATACTGGAGCGCCGGACGAGATGAACTAGGGTTCAACACAGCCATGAACCGAGTTCCCGCCCCAGTACGAGAACGAACACGTGCGCCTACCAAACGTGAAGCACTCAGCGCAGTGATGTCTATTTACGACCCGCTCGGATTGCTGAGCCACTTCACCATAAGAGCGAAGATAATTCTGCAAAGTTTATGGCGACTGCAGATTCCATGGGACGAGCCAATTCCAGAACATGAAAACGAGCTATTTGCAGCGTGGCTCGCTCAACTCAACGACATCGCTCAGCTACGGTTGCCCAGAAGTTATATATCACAGAAGTATTTGGACATCGAACTGCATATCTTCTGCGACGCAAGCGAACAAGCCTACGCGACCATAGCCTACTGGAGAATAACGAACTACGACGAAACAGTGAATGTCGTGTTGGTTGCCGCCAAAGCTAAAGTAGCACCGCGGCGGGTACAAACAATTCCGAGACTGGAACTACAAGCAGCAGTCATAGGAGCGAGGATTGCTGACACTGTCCGCAAAGAACATAGAATCGAAGTAAGCAGAACAGTGTACTGGACAGACTCCTCCACAGTCGTGCATTGGATACAGCATGACATGCGACGCTACACGCCGTTCGTTGCGCATCGACTAGGAGAGATCGCCGAGCTTACCTCCAAGGAAGAATGGCGTTGGCTACCTACTGAACATAATGTAGCTGATGACGCCACCCGACTCACCGATGCACCGATCGACGCCAGCGATAGGTGGTTTCAGGGCCCTACCTTCCTGAAACTACCTGAAGAACAATGGCCTAAGAAGAAGACGCAAGAGGAAGACGATGATAAGGAAGTACTACACATCGTGGAGAACCAACGGGATAGCTGGCTGCCAGACCCTGCACGTTTCTCAAAGTTTGAGACATTAGTGAGAGCCGCGGCCAGAGTACTTGCCTTCATCGATATGTGTCGACACGCCGCAACCCAAGCTCCTGCAACGAGCACAACAGGAAAGCTTCGGCGAAGAACTGAAGAGAATGCAGTCATCTCGGTCACTCCCAAGAACGAGCAAGTTATACAAGTTAGATCCTGTGCTAGAAGACGACCTCCTGCGAGTAAGAGGCCGCATAGAAGCGTCTACCGCAGCCCCGGAAGTGAAGCGGCCAATCATTTTGGATGGTAGACACCAAATAACGAAGTTGCTAGTGATGCGAGAACATTATGCTGCAGGTCACGCCAACCGAGAACGCGTGACCAACGATCTGCGACAAAGATATTGGATCATTCACTTGCGACCCACGGTGCGCGCCGCGGAGAGAAGCTGTGCCCTCTGCTAGAGACGTCGAGCCACACCGCAAGTACCAGCCACCGGAGACCTACCACGAGCCCGCCTCGATCCATTCCACCGCCCGTTCACCAATTGTGGGGTGGATTACTTCGGACCAATGATGGTGAAGATCGGTCGGCGGCGAGAGAAGAGATGGGGCGCACTCTTTACGTGCCTCACCTGCAGAGCTGTCCACATCGAGCTTGTTGCATCACTGTCAACGGATTCAGCGATAATGGCACTACGACGAATGGCTGCGAGAAGAGGATGGCCGCGAGTGATGTACTCGGACAATGGGACGAACTTTAGAGGAGCAGACCAAGAACTCAAGACGGCATACGCAGAATGGTTGCCAGCCTTGAAGAACATAGGGCTGATCCACCGCATGCAGTGGAGATTTATCCCACCAGGTGCACCAAACCAGGGAGGAGCGTGGGAGAGAATGATACGCTCCGTGAAAACCGCCCTCAACGTTGCGCTGAAAGAAAAGGCACCGTCAGAAGAAGTGCTGAAAACATTGCTAGTGGAAGCAGAGTTTTCAATCAACGCGCGACCCTTGACTCACGTCAGCGTAGACCCTCAAGATCCAGAAGCGCTTACACCCAACCACTTCCTGCTTGGGTCCTCGACAGGCCTACCAACGACAGGGCCTTGTGAAGAAGCAGACAAAAGAACGTGGCGAGCCAGTCAAGCTCTCGCAGACAAGTTCTGGGCACGATGGGTCCGGGAGTATCTGCCATTGTTGGTTCCCCGAGGCGAGCCAAAGAACGCAGCACGACCCGTGCAAGTCGGCGACGTGGTCCTCATCGTGGACAGCAATCTACCACGTAATGTTTGGCCGATGGGCGTGGTAGAACGAACGCACCAAGGACCAGATGGAGGCATCAGAATCGTCGAGGTGAAGACCAGGACTGGAACTTTTCGTCGCCCAGTGAGCAAGCTCGTCGTCATTTTGAAGAAAGAAGAGGCTACGCGAGCTTCGCCGGGGGGAGAGCTGTAATGGACGCCGAGCTAAATGTACTTAGAATACGTTTTAGCATAAGTAGGATAGTTAAAATCAGTATAGGTTAGGTCAATATGTAAGTAGGAAATAGGAATATGTACGTAGGTAAATGAAACACATGTTAAAATCGTTATAATTCATCATACCTATTGTAAGAGAAACTTCGAGAAAGTTTCAATGTACCAAGGCCGACAGGTCGGAACCTGTCGGAAAAGAGAAAGTTTTATGCGTAAACAACTTCAAGGTCGCGACAAGCGATTCTTGTTTGCTATTAGTAGATTTCCAAAAACATATTGTGACCCCCACACGAGTTCGACCCTCGTGCCAAGGGATATAAGACGGCAGGATTTTTCGAATAATCGTGGAAAGTAAGTGAAAAACTGAAATCCACCACGTCGCCTCAATTGGACACCATTCCTGACCACATAGTCTCAGTCGCTGACACGACGGCGGCGATCGACTCGCTTACAAATCACGTACAATCCGTCCTGAACGATTGTTCAAGGGAAGTTCCTATAGTGGAAGACCACCGCTGGAAACTCCCGGACGATGTACGGAATCTGATAACCGAGAAGAACGCAGCCATCCGTGCGTACAGCGCTTTTCCCTGCGCCGCAAACAAAGCTCACATGCGCAACTTACAGCGTGCTGTAAGGAAACGCATTACCGAGCAGCGTAATGCGAGCTGGGACAAGATGCTGAGCGAACTTGAGCCCACCCATCTTGCCTTCTGGCAGCTTCAGAGGAAGTTACGATCCACTGAAGAGGCCACAATGCCTCCTCTCATTCGTCCCGATAAGAGTGTCGCCTTCGATAACTCTGAAAAAGCAGAATGCCTAGCCGACAGCCTAGAGTCCCAGTGTTCTCCCAGCTCTCAACCAGTAGACCAAGCCCACCTCGATATGGTGAACGCCGAAGTCGAACGTAGAACTTCCCTTCCGCCCGTCGAAGATCCCGATAATCCACTGGCCCCCATCACTCCTGATGAGGTCCAGGATATCAATAAAAGTCTCCAACCGCGAAAAGCCCCTGGCTCCGACGGCATCACCAATAGGGTTTTCAAACTTTTCCCCGCCCAGCTTATAGTGCTAATGACTGCCATCTTCAATGGTGCATTGAGCAATAATATGTTCCCCGCAACCTGGAAACAGGCCACCGTCATAGGTATTCCCAAACCAGGCAAGCCCAAGTCTGACCCGTCTAGCTACCGTCCCATTAGCTTACTCAACGTCCTTGGTAAAATCTATGAAAGGCTTATATATAAGCGGCTCAAAGATTTTTCCGAAGCAAAGAGTCTTATACCCAATGAGCAGTTTGGATTTAGAACCGAACACTCATGTATCCAACAAGTCCACCGCATCATAGAACACGTCAGCGCCGGCTTCCAACGGGGCGCAATAACGGGAGCCTTATTCTTCGACATAGCGAAAGCGTTCGACAAAGTCTGGCACAATGGCTTAATCTATAAGCTATACCAACTCGGCGTGCCTGACCGTCTCGTGCTCATCCTACGGGACTTTTTATCGAATCGCACCTTTCGTTATCGAATTGAGGGGGAGCTCTCCTCCCCCATCCCATTCGCGCAGGAGTTCCTCAAGGCTCCGTACTATCCCCCCTCGTTTTCACGCTATTCACTAGCGATATCCCCAAGCATAAAAATATTCAGCTAGCCCTATTTGCCGACGATACGGCTATCTATTATACCGGTCTTAAACCCGATGCCATCGCTCGCACTCTCCAAACTTCCGCAAACACTCTGGCCAAGTGGTTCCGGAAATGGAGAATCGAAGTCAATCCAGACAAAAGCCAGGCAGTCCTCTTTTCTAAGCCGCGGATAAACCCACCCTCCCCCCGTCCGATTACCATGTACGGCAAGCCGATCCCCTGGGAAAAGCAAGCAAAATACTTAGGCGTGGTCCTCGATAAACACCTTTCCTTCGCTGAGCACATAAAGCAGGCACGTTCGCGCGCCGCTTTCGCTCTAGGTAGGCTCCACTTCATTCTTAGCTCCCGCAGCAAGTTATCACTCAGGTGCAAGCTGCGTATTTTCACCGCGGTCATCCGTCCCATCATGACCTACGCCTGCGTTGTTTTCGCACACGCAAAGCCCTACCTCCTCCACAAGATGCAGACCCTTCAAAACCGATTCCTCCGTAGAGTCACGGGAGCCCCCTTTTATGTTCGAAATGAGCTTCTTCACGTAGACCTCAAGATGCCCACCATCCAGCAGTTCATGAAACGTGTCTCCAAGCGTTTCTTTGATACTGCAATCCAACATAGGAATCCCCTTATCGTGTCGGCCGCCCAATACGAACCTTCGCGTATCTCTAAGATTCGCCGACCAAGGCATACCCTTGTCACTCCCGATGACGCAATCACCCTGCTCCAAGAGAGCCGTAGGGAAACAAGTACAGTGGCACACAAAAACAAAAACCGACCGTCCTTCCGTCCTCGCCGCCGAGGCCCGCCGCGACGTCCCCGTAATAGTCCGCCCCGACCCTTGCCAGAGCCAGCCCGCGACGCTGAGCCAGTAGCTTTAAATTCCCTTATTAATAATAAAAATGATATGATCCAGCCTGTCCCTAGCTGCCCTCCCACTGCGACGCCCTAAGCCGAGGTCCGTACCCCACAGGGGGTGCCCTTAGCGTGTAGTCGCCTAGTTTGTAAGTTTTCTAATAAGCCCTGGCTGGAGGCTTTAATTAATTTATTAATTAAGGCAACCACAGGCAAGCCCGGTTAAGCAGCCGACAACCTCAGAGGTTGACCTGCGAGATGCCACTTAAAAAATAAAAAAAAAAATAAAAAATCGAATAATCGTAGTATCCAACCATCCGGACAAGAAGAAACACCTGAAGTGAAATAAGTCTGAAGAATATCAAGTATAGTAGTAAACAGTGAAATAAGTAGTTCAAAGTAGTGAAAGTAAACAGTGAAAAAGTAGTGAAAAGTAAACAGTGATATAAATAGTCCAAGTAAATAGTTTAAAGTGTATAAGTACTGAAACGTTATGAAAGTGTAAAGAACAATCAAGAATTAAGACTTTATAGTGAACATTAAATGTATATAGACTAGTATAAGTAGACATTAAGTGAATTTATGAAGATAAAATAAATCAGTGTTTGAAGATTGAGTTTTATTGCAAGAGCTATCGACGTATGTCGAATTGAACATATAAATACAGTCCACACCCATACAAAGGGTGTTACAATGGGCGGTCTTATCGCTAAAAGCGATCTTTTACAGACAACCTTTGGATGGATTTGACACAACAGGAGAAAATAAATACTCGGGTAGTCCATGGTGTACTATTCACTTATATACAATAAATAAGTAATAACCTACATACTCAATACATATATATACATAAAAAGAACAAAGCTGAGATATATAAAAAATAGTAACAAATAAAAGAGAGAGATAGAGATCTTTTACCATGTTTTTGAAAGAAGGAAGGGTTTGTGCTTGTCTTACTGACACGGGAAGAGTATTCCACAGTCGTACTGCTTGAGCTGCGAACGACTTACTAAAGAAATTGGTGGAGTGACTTGGTACCTCTAGCCTCAAGTTTCCCGATGACCTTAGAAATTTGGCATGTGTGTCATGGAGGAACTTAAAACGTTCTTTAAGATAAGAGGGGGTCTTAGGATGTTGTTGGCTGTTTAACCGGATTTGCCTAGGGCGGCCTTAATTATAATAATTACATAGCCTCTAGCCAGGCCTTATATTTATCTTACTAAGTAACTACATGCTGAGGGCACTCCACGTAGGGTTCGGACCTTGGCTTAGGGTTTCGCTGGGGTAGGGCAGCTAGGAACAGGCTTATTTGCGCCAAAAGGGCTGAACGGATCTGGAATTCTGGATGTTATTTAGCACAGAGAAAGATCACAGAGAAAGATTATAGTCTAGAATAGCACAAAGCCTAATTGCGTCCGGGAAATATGTGTGAAATTTCCAGACGAACAAAGTCGCGGGCTGTAGCAATGCAAATATTTACTTACTAAGTAAATACTTAATGACTCTTTTATTTCGATTTTCAAAAGCAGCAACCGAATACAGTGATAAATCAAACTGCTTACTAAGTTATTGTGTGTGTCTTCATCAAATTGAAAACTCGTCTATGAAACGACTTAAAGCTCCTTTTTCCTCCAATAAAATAACAATAGTCGGATCTATTCTCCCTAAACTCAAGCACTATTCAGTCGTAGCCACTCCACCACAAAGTCACTAACCGCCGCCAACCTACTTTCGATATCCTATTTATCTCCTCACCAAACGTATTTGTTAACCCTATCCATGCTGATCAGATGGCACGTACCCTGAGTTATTGGTACAATAAATACGCTACCGATAAACAAGCCGAGAGCTAAGCATGTAAACAGAAGTCGTAAAGTGTCCCCTTCCAGAGGAATCGCTTCCTTACCGAACATAAAACGCGTGATATGTATTCTTTGAATATTTATAGTGAGTGGACAAGCAAGCGAATAGTTTGGGGTTCGTAATAAAATTCGGCGTTGAATGATTTATTTCTGTGCGTAACGAAACTAATGATAAATGGTTGCTTTTTCCTTAGTACTGTAATCACAATAAACAGACAGTGATGTTACAACCAATTGTTATGCTAGGACACGCCACCGCAGTAGCGAAATAATAACAAAGCTCAGGTCGAACTACATGGTTGCGCAATGCTTGCCTATATTTGTCCAAAGATGGTGATGAAATAAATGTTTCAGAGGTTCGAATCTACAAAAATATAAAAATTGTGAGTAACTTTCACGGCCTTAATAGTTATGGCAAATTTAGGTAATATCACTGTTCAATTGAAAGAGCGGAGTCTCCTAACACAGGCACCAATGTGCTTAAAAGGAGATTCCAATCATCAACTAATGTAAGATTTTTTTGTAAATTTATAAAACATTTTTTGTATTTTATATCATAGTACCCTTTTAAACTATATTTTTCTAACAGATCTTTCCCTGCATGTTCCCTCTCCCTCCCTCATTACTGGGGATCGTGATAACTAGCTCTTACTGATTTGATGATGATCCTCCATCGATTCCTAACCATCACCAGGCGGTGATGGTCACTGCCAGGTGAAATGTGTTTAACGCTGATGCTTCCTTAACTTGGTCAGACCATCTAGTTGGCGAACGACCTCGGGCTCTCTTGCCTTCTACTTCGCTAACAATGCCAAATTTCTCTAAGCTTTCAGATATAACGTGTCCAGTATAATAACGCTTTTAGGATTCTGTTGGGGCTTCCACGTTTCTGTAGTGCGTCGGCCATGTTTGCGGAAGGGAGAGTGGATAGCTTTCAAGCAATTATGCGCAAGAGAGCGGCATCCCTGATGCACAGGATGCGGGGGAGCGCCAATAGTATCCTGAGAGTGATTGTGGACAAGCCAGACTGTCCGTTCCTGTTTTATTGGATCCGTTTGCATAACGGCGGGTCTAGTGCAGCAGACGGACTAAAATACATGAATTAGATTTTATAATTTTAATTGTATTTGATTTTAATTTTGTAATTTTAATTTTATAATTTTAAATTTATTATTTTGAAATTTTAATTTAATGTATTTGATTATTTATTGATAAATTGTTACTAACATAGTATAAGTTGTCTTACTAACACTATGGATTTTATGTCTGATGTATAATAAATAATAATGATATCGATTCTCCAAGACAAGACCAAATTGCCAACATTTTTTCCAAAACGTGATTAAGAACTTCTTGTTATAGGTTTCGGTACCAACAATGTATTGTAAACACGACCCTACCGTTCATGCATATCAGAGGCCATTGTGTTCGATCGTACAATGTGCCCGGTTCACACCGGCAGATAAGTTGCGGGACTCGGGGTCTGGGAACGCGATACAGATTCACACGATACACGATACAGAAGGATTCACAAATTTGGCTTGGCTGCGGTTTTTAAAAGATACATTAAAAGTAGCTCTCACTAGCTTCTAACGTTTGTAATTTTTAACTACAAACGTTAGAAGCTAGTGACAAGTCCCAATCAATTATTTACTAAAGAGAAGAACCGGCAAGAACCTCCATCGTTATCTACTTTGTTTTAACTCCATGGCTCTTTTATCTTATTTCACACATACATAGATTGTCTGGAATAGTACTACTACTAGGCTACGATTTATCCCGGAAAAATATGTGAAATTTTAACGTAAACATGTAATACACCATGGACTACCCGCGTATTTATTTTCACCTGCTGTGTCAAATCCATCCAAAGGTTGTCTTTTTGTTATAGTTGATAGGCTTACGTTTGACCATAATCTCACCTGGTGTTAAGCGATGATGTGGTCGAAGATGAAGCAGGCTTGCCTAGAAGTAACCTATTCACTCTTGACTTAAAGACTCCCAGGTTATAACTATCAGGAAACACAGACTCCGGCAGGGAATTCCACTCCTTAGCCGTACGCGCAATGAAAGTATTCCCAAAACGTTTCGTGCGTATGGTAGGATGTCCACCATGTAACGATGGCACATCGCCGTTTGTCTTGTAGTCCGATGATGGAACGGGCTTGGTGGAATAAGACTGTGCAATTCCATCGCACACTCCCCGAAATGTAACCGATAGAAAACTGACAGGCTTGCAACACGTCGGTAATGTTCTTGGCTCTGGAGTCTTGTCTCGCGACCAGTTTCTCGTTGCCGATGAGCCTTTTGGCACGTTTCTCTGTAGACTCAAGTGCATCAAGCTGGTATTTGGCAGATCCGTCCCAGAGATGAGAGCTTTCTTTCTTTCTTTCTTTACTCCATACACTACCGAACTTGCGCTTGATAGAGGTTGAGCAGCTGTTTCGGTGTGAATTACTGTCTCACCTTTGCTAGGATTCCCAACTTTTTGGCAGCCAATTGAGCCTTAGCCTCGATAAACGGACCAAAATTAAGGGTGGATGTCAACGTAACCCCAAGAAGCTCGATGCGATCAGTTATCGGCACGGTTACACCACGGAAAGAAGGAGCCGGTTGAAATTAGCTCCTTTTTGCGGAGAAAAGACACGCCTGGGTCTGTGCAGCATTAAACTTGACCAAGTTGGCGTCACCCCACTCAGAGACAGCCTTCAAAGTCAAGTTCAAGCGTCCCACCATTGCCTTTCGGAGAGACTGGACTTGTGACCCACTAGCACGCGCGCTAGATATATATCTCTCAGCAACAGTGCTGTCGTCTGCATACCCAAAGGTACCGGGCATTAGCAGATCGTTAATATGCAGCAAGAATAAAGTTGCTGAGAGAACTGACCTGACCTAGTGACCTGGTGTACAATAAATAGTATATCTATATACATATCTATCAATTACATAGTTCAGCTTTTTACCCAGCTCCTAAGCTACCGGTAGATCCACATTAAGCTAAAACGCGATAGATCTACGTAAGTACAAACGCGAAATTTCCATATAAGCCAATTCGCCACACAGCTTACTTCTAAGCGATGGTATTAGCTTGTATTTCGCTATTTGCGATCAAGTTCGATGAAACGCTTAGCTATCAGAAACCCAGTTTTATTGAATGCAGCTGGACCGTTTGTGGGAAGCTTGTGCTTTATTTGTATGTGTGTGTTTGCAAATACCCTGATAAACATTCGCTCTTATGAAACAACACTATTTCGTGGTCGGGAGTGTTGCAGAATATATTCGCTTAAATAAGATAATCAAACGTATACTCATACTACTTTAATTGAGAGTTGGAGAATGATTTGATCACGAATTTCTAAATGTTCGCTTGCAATTGCATTGTATATAGCAGTGTGGTTATGTCTCTAAAATCTATACTAATATTATAAAGCGGAAATTTTGTTTGTTTGCTTGAACGCGCTAATCTTCGAAAGTACTGGGTGGATATGGATGCAATTTGGTATGGAAGTAGCTTGAAGCTTAAGGAAGGTTATAGCATTTTTACGCGACTGAAAAAAGGAGAGTTATGTTTTTAACGTGATAGAATCCACGGAAGCGAAGCCCCGCGTGAGTACTAGTGTGAAGATAAAAACCGGTTAATTGCAAGTTGAAGTCGTTCACTGAAGGTTCCGCACAAAGCTTAAGTTTAATAGTACCGAACTTGCTACATCTTTACAATTTTCTAGTTTTTTCCTTAACATACGCTGTAAAACATTGTTTTTTTTTTGTAATTTCATGATTATAGGTCAACCGGGAGCATATTGTAGGTTTTTATTCACGTTTGAAATCTCAAAATATGTGAAAATACACGACATAATCAGTCATATTTTTTGTTCGCGTCATTTACTAGTTAAACTTTATACTATAAAAGAGATCGCATACCAGATCGTAACAGCTTCACCTTCAAAATATTTTATTTCACACAGGCCTACATAATCCAACGTCGGAGCTATTGCACGGATTCGAACGCGTCGATTCCTATGGCGAAGAATCGGTAAGAAACTTCTCGGTTACTCTTTTCAAAACATAATTAACAAAAAAATATTGAGTGTTTGAGCGATAGTACTTAAATGACAAAATAAAATGTAATTTAGTAACTTTTTTTTTTTTTTTTGGATGTGGAAATCATCAAATGACTTCTTCCGCTCTGGGTCAAGCGGAAGGGTGTGTCAGATTTCTACAGACTAAAAACCCATCCTGTTCCTTCAGCTGCCCTAAATTTCCGGGGCCGCGGTAACTCGGTAGAACTTTCCCGCAAACCCCGGCAGGCAATGGCCCTATGAGGCCCCGTCACTAGTGTTGACAGCTCTTTGAGGCGCGCGTGGAACACGACGCGCCGCCGACCCGGGCCTGGTCCTTACCGGACGGTGAGCGACCCCTGCTCGCCGTCCGCAGGCCCGCGCCTACGGTGGCCGGAAATCGGCTCGTGATCCCCGACGCCCGGGGCGTCTCCCGCGGCGGCTGGGGCGCGAGGAAGAGAGTTGCCTCTCCCTCGCGGGTTCGGCCTCCTCCTTCGCTAGCATGACTGCTTCGCAGAAGGAGGCGACCGCATCCCATTCCCTCTCGCTCCGCACCATACTCTGAACCAGAGCAGGGCGCGAAAGTTCGCCGCCGCCGACCGCCTCTACGAGGACACGGCGGTGCTCCGCCCAAGCAGGGCACACCTCCACCGTATGTTCCACCGTGTCCTCCAGGTGGTCCTCACAATGACGACACCCGGGCGTGTCCTCCCGCTGAATCCTAAACAGGTACCTCCCGAAACAGCCATGTCCGGTCAGCACCTGCCATTTTTTTTTGTAATACTCATTGTAGAATATTTTTAATGCCAAATAAAAAAATAACAATGTTTCCATTGTACAGTTTTATAGGTATGAGAAGACAGTATATTATACTAACTAACAATGAAGTGACAATAAGATTCGTATTTTTATTCACAAGTACGGAATACTAAAAACGATTCACTGTTCTCAAATCTTCACAGTTCACAATTGCCTGTATATCCGTCCGGCATAATAAATTAGTTAGGCTCGCCATCAACATTTCTGGCTACCTTCACTTCTCACCACAACACTAGCTATTTCCATTTGGCTTATCGCACGATGTCTAACACCCGACAGGCACGACCTCGATGTGCGAGGGAAAAGGGGCTATACAGGGTTAATTGTAAAACACCGAAAACCTCTCAGGACTATGTTACTAACATCATGATCAACAACTTTTGTTCTATGACTTTTAAAAATTCGTCATATTTTAGTTCACCAGATTTTCATACAAAAATAAAAATATTTAAATTGAACGCCCTAAATGTTACGAAGTCTATGCGAAGCAAAAGAAAACGATTTATACTATCACTTTCTTTTGTTTCGCATAGACTCCATAACATTTAGGGCGTTCAATTTAAATATATTTATTTTTTTATGTAAATCTGGTGAACTAAAGTATGACAAATTTTTAAAAGTAATTTAAATGGAACTAAAACTGAAAATATTTTTTTTCATGAAACCTATGCATGTGTGGTATCTATAGACAGGTCTTTAAAATGATATAAGGGTTTCTAAAGCCACTTTTTCATAAAGTTAATCGTTTAAAAGATATAAGCTTCCAAATTGGTAAAATGTTTGTCCCCCCCCCCCTCTAACTTCTATAATAATGGAGTAAAAAATCTTAAAAAAATATATGTGTGTAGATCTTAATGTAAACTTTCAACCAAAATTGGTTTGAACGAAATCGGGTCAGCAGTTTTTGAGATACAGTATATTTTCTAAAACCGCAAATATAATTTTGTAATTCATACAAACACTATGAAAAACAAAGTTATTTAGCGTAGTTGTAAAAATGTAAATAAGCTAGTCTTAAGAAATTTTTAAGGTTTTCTTTTTTATTTCTTCAAATAAATATACATATTATATTATATTATTATAGTTACTACGGAACCCTTCATGGGCGAGTCTGACTCGCACTTGGCCAATTTTTTTTAAATAAAATATAAACACCACGGAGTTTTCTGCATAGATATTTTTATGTGGTTAGAAGTCACTAAACAGTTACCTATCAATCTTTCTACTTTTACCCGCTAGCTAAAATCAGACTCGTAAAAGACAGTTAGGTCCTAGTCGTGACTCGTGATACATAACATGGCTCCATATTTCGAAGGTATACAAAATGGTTCGACTCAAACATGCTGACACACGCGTCATGTTCGAGAACGGGCGCCGTCAGTTGAGACTGGTAATTTGACAGATGACCAGCCCAACCTATGGCACCCGTTCACAAACATGACGTGTTTTGCCCACAGGTTTATCTACACGTAAATATAAAGCTTTTTTTAATTATTGATATAATTGCGTTTGATCACCACGTCACCGTTTTTGAAGAAAACTCTTTATGAATATTACTCGCACGGAGTAGTATGTAATTTGGCACAGTTAAATTTTATATGGATTCGAAACAATCAAAATTTGTTTCGAATTTGGGCTAATGTGCGACCTCTAACATCATTCATCTGTTTTTAGGGTTCCGTAGCCGAATGGCAAAAAACGGAACCCTTATGGTTTCGTCATGTCGGTCTGTCTGTCTGTCCATCCGTCCATATGTCACAGCCATTTTATTCGAAAACTGTTAGGACTATACATGTGAAACTTGGTAGGTAGATGTATTCTGTAAACCGCTTTCCGATTTTAAGAGAAGAATTAAAAAAATATTTAAAATAAAGGGGGGCTAAAAAAATATTTTTAGTTTCAGACAGTTCCATGTATGGAGACATGGAACTGAAACCAAAAATTTTTTTTTTCTTGAAACCTATGCGTATCTAGTATTTATAGACAGGTCTTTAAAAATAACATTCAGGTTTCTAAAACCACTTTTTCATAAAGTTATCGTTATCGTTTTTGCTAGACTCGCTCTCTTTTTTGCTCGACTTGGTGGGGGCTCGGCAGTGCCCATCGATTGACTTGGCAATCGCATTAAACAATCTAATTTATACACTACTAATTTTTAATTAGTACAAAAAAAAATGGGGTTCTATCCGTACACTTTACTGATCATATTTATGTAGTCAAAAGTAAAAAAAACGAAACCCCAAAATTGTCTACGAAAATTTGCCATAACTGGTAAACTCATAACTGAATCAATCATTCATAACAATTACTACTAGAAAATATTACGCGCAGTGCTAGTCCAGTTCGATCGCCATTCATAGATCCCGGCAAACTCGCGTCTAAGCTCAAGCCACGCCCCCTCCTTTCGGCTGGCCAGCGATCCTTTATCGCGGAGTGAACCCAGTTTTGCCGTTCTAGCGACTTTGTCGCTAGATCTAGCGGTTTTTGATGTGCTTAGCGACATTTTTTTTCGATTTTTTTCTAACTCGTACAGATGTACATTCTAAACCACGCGATCGTAATGTGCGAACGGGAATTGAAATACAGTCACTGATTGTTTGACAGAAGCGTTATACGAATCCATTCGATGCCTGTGAATGAATGAGAACGGGAGAGAGTAGCCGATTAATGACGATGCTACCCGAATCCTACCGACTGAATTCGCAAGAATGAGATAAGATACGTGTTATTTCAATTGCATAATGTCTAATTTAGCTTATCACCCGAACACGCGAGACATTTCTAGTGACCGCTGACTGCTGAAAGCGATGACCGATTAGAGCTATTAGAACTAATAAAATTAAATAGTTTACTGTCCGAAATGAACTAGTACGGAGCAATCTCAAAAATGACCGAGCATGCACAAGACTAGCCATTAGAAGTTGTCGAAGTCGAAAATGACGCAATAGATAACGAAATTTTTAGTTGTTTAAACCTATAGGGATTTCATTACTATGATTAAAAGCTTGATTATAGAAATTTGCTTTTATTTACACCATATTTTGCTACCATTTAGCGACTTCTAGCGGATTTTTTAATATTGTTCTTTTCAAAATCTAGCGACTTTTGCATCGACGTCTGGGGACTGTTTTTATTCCTAAACGGCAACACTGAGTGAACCTGAACTAACAGTGCCAATTTGTTAGCGGAAACGTGCGCGTGCTTTTTAATCTAAATTGTTACGTTTTGCTGTCGCGATGGCTTACCAGTTTTCATCTCGGGAGTACGTGGCTATGTTGCGTGTGTACTTTTTGTCTAGTGAAAACGCTAGTGCCGCTGTTCGTATGTACAGGGAAGAGTACCTAGATATTGGACGCATTTGACCTAGTGAAAAGTTAGCGAAACATACTTTTATCGTTAAAAAATAATTTAATTAAACGTGCCCGTCTTTGCATTGATAATGGTGGTGGACATTTCGAAGGACAATTAAAATACCTGTAAGTTGTTTTTAAGTTTTGTAAACGTTCATTATTGTAAATATCAGCTGATTCAAACCTTTTAAATACGCCAAAATTACTTTTCAAACAAGTTTTAAAGATTTGATTTGATTTCATTTTACTTTAGTTACCTAGTTGTTTTATTTGTAAAAAAGTTGCTAATTTTGTTGGTCCTAAGTCCAATAAAAGTATGAAGGTAAAGTTTGAATTGAATAAGTGCCTATTATTCTTCATAAACCTTCTATTTTACTTTTTTTTATCGTAAAGCTTAAAGATGCGTCTAAGCTACCTACAATTACGATAACAGCTGTTGGAGGCGGGGCAAGTTTGAGCGAGACCGCGTGACCGCGACATCACGATTAATGAATACATGAATGGCCTGTACAATATGTCCGTAAATTGAGTGACATTTTGGGATATAAACAAACGCTAATAACTTTGCTATTTATCAATATTATATAGTGAGACTTTACATATATAATAACAAGACCTTTTCTAATACGCCCTTTAAGTATTTGTACTAATTAAAAATTAGTAGTGTATATTTATTACTTGTGAGATATATTGTGTTTAAATGCGATGACCGAGTAAATCTATTTATTTAAAACGTTAAAAAAATTAGTATTGATATGGTCACTATAAGATGTTAGGTTAGATAATTACGTAACAACTTAAGACAGAAGGTCCCTTAAGTAGGGACTGAATAAATTAATAACTGACTTGGTATTACATGGATCTCACAACTTTTTACGGTAGAAGAATTGAGTTGCGAGACTTGGTTTTTTGACAAGTATTGTTTTTTATGGGATTAAAAGATATACGCTTCTAAAGTGGTATAATTTATACCCCCTCTAACTTCTATAATAATAGAGTGAAAAATTAAAGTAAAATATATGCTGTAGATCTTAATGTAAACTTTCAACCAAAATTAGTTTTAATAAGATCGGGTCAGCAGTTTTTGAGATACAGCATATTTTCTAAAACTGCTCATATAACTTTGTAATTCATACAAACACTATGGAAAACAAAGTTATTTGGCGCAGTTACTACGGAACCCTTCATGGGCGAGTCTGACTCGCACTTGGCCATTTTTTTATTCATTATTCCTACATACAGAAGCAAAACAAAAACATAATGTACCGAGGATTATGGTAATAAGTACTAAAATTACAACATTATAATTACATGACTAAAAAATTGGCCAAGTGCGAGTCAGACTCGCCCATGAAGGGTTCCGTAGTAACTATAATAATATAATATAATAAAAAAAAACCTTAAAAATTTCTTAAAACTAGTTTATTTACATTTTTACAACTACGCTGAATAACTTTGTTTTTCATAGTGTTTGTATGAATTACAAAGTTATATTTGCGGTTTTATAAAATATGCTGTATCTCAAAAACTGCTGACCTGATTTCATTCAAACCAATTTTGTTTGAAAGTTTAAATTAAGATCTATAGACATATATTTCTTTTAGATTTTTCACTCCATTATTATAGAAGTTAGAGGGGGGACACACATTTTATTACTTTGGAAGCTTATATCTCTTAAACGATTGACTTTATGAAAAAGTGGTTCTAGAATCCCTTATATCATTGTTAAAGACCTGTCTATAAATACCACACATGTATAGGTTTCATGAAAAAAAATATTTTCAGTTCTAGTTCCATGTATAGGGACCCCCCTTTATTTTAAATATTTTTGAAATTTTTTCTTAAAATCGGAAAGCGGTTTACAGAATACATCAACCTACTAAGTTTCACATGTATAGTCTTAATAGCTTCGGAATAAAATGGCTGTGACATACGGACGGATGAACGGACAGACAGACAGACAGACGGACAGACATATCGAAACTATAAGGGTTCCGTTTTTTGCCATTTGGCTACGGAACCCTAAAAAGGGTTCCGTTTTTTGCCTTTTAGGATTTTGTAAACCCTAAAAAAATTGTCTGTGGAGTTTCATATTAAGAGTTAATATTAAGTTCAGAGACATCTATTGGCAAGGAAACAATAAATGCTTAACAACACAATACTAAACATCAATTTTGTCACTGTGCGTACAGACGAGCTGGCTTAGTGGTACAACAGCACGCTCGAACAGAATAAACGTGGAGACACGAGTTCGGACCTCACTGTCTGATAATAATTTTTGAAAGTTTGTGAATTTTTTTTTTTTTGTAAAATGAATTTCCTAGAAAATATAACTTTTCGGCGGACACGCACACGATCGGAACCAAATGATGACGAGAGTGACATTATATCACAAACTTTAAATTGTACAACGAGTAGTTTGCCAGACATATCCGAAGACGAAGACGTTCCACAAGTAAAACAATTAAAAGATGAGATCGCCAGACTGACTTCCCAACTTAATAGTGCACATCAAGAGATAGAATTACTATTATTAGAAAACACAAATTTAAAGAAATCAAATGAGGAATTCAACAAAAAAAATTATATGTATAAAAAAATTGTCAATAGTCCAGGGACAATTAAAGCGAATACAACATTAATGACACCTAAAAAAAATATGCAGACAAAACAAACGCAGACTATTGAAAAAGATGACTATAAACTCTTACATACTCCGACTAAAAGCTCAAAACCAATAACACCTCGACGTTCTCCTAAAAAGTTACGTAAACTAATTTCTGTACGCGAAGCCGCCCAGTCTACCCACAAGAAAAATATATCCACTTCGCGTGTCGCAATATCAACTGAAACTGCACAGCATGTTTATCAGACAAACAATGTGGACAAAGAAAAAGGGAAAATATCGATTATAAGTTCTCATAAAGCAAATAAGATCTTAACGATTGCAACAAGCACATTCCCTGAGTCTCAAATTTGCCATTACTTAACTCCGTACTGTGGAATAAAGCACATCTTTAGTAACATCGAGGACAAACTTAAAAATTATACAATGAATGACTACTGCATGATCTTCGTTGGTGAAGAGGACTTTCTGCATACTAGTAACTATGTAGACTTGACAATCTATATACGAGAAGCCCTGCTAAAAATACAACACACTAATATTATATTATGTTTACCTACTTACAAACTAAGCTATTTTTCAACTATGTTTAACAGTAGAGTAGAAACTTTTAATAACCTATTATATCTAGATAATTGTACACATAATTATGCGTGGTTAATTGACTCTAATTTAAATTTGACATGTGATTTTAAAATGTTCTCTAAGGTCAATAGGTCTGTCAATGATCATGGCATGACGATTATTTTTCAAAATATAAAATCTCTTTTAAACACTGAAATAATTAATTACAACAACTGGAACACAAATAATCTCAGTACCATAGAAAACAGCAGTGCTCCCTCTCTTGCTTGTTCCAAAACTGACACAAGTGATATGTTTTTTCTCCAATAAGTATATCAATATTCTACACCAAAACATTGCAGGATTATTAAGAAAAACAGACACTCTAACTGTTTGTTTAGATGAACTGTCTGAAAAAAGTTTATATGTAGATGTTATATGTATTACCGAACATTTTGTAATGGAAGGTTTTGAAGATCAATTGAATGTACCAAACTATTGTTTAGCTGCATATTTCGGGAGAAAGGAAGCAAAAAGAGGCGGAGCATGTATCCTAGTCAAAAAGGGGTATCAATGGAAGGCACTACCTAAAATTGCTAAGATGTCGTATCCAGGCGTTTTCGAATGTTGCGCTATCGAACTTGTCTGTTATAAAATAATAATAGTCTGTGTTTATAGAGTGCCAAATGTAAGCAATTTTAATGATTGTCTGAATAAACTTGAAGCCATTTTACTGGAAATTTCAAACTCACGCCAAAAGAAAATTGTAATCGCTGGTGATTTTAATATTGACATGCTTAAATCAAATAACCAATCTTTTTCTTTTGAATGTTTGCTACTGAGTTTTAATTTGAAATTAGCATTAAAACAACCGACTCGTATGGCTAGTATGACATGCATAGACAACTTTGCGCACAATTTCAATAACTCGTGTAAAACCGAAGTATTCGATTTTGCGTTGTCTGATCACACGGCACAGTTGCTTCAATGCCCAGTCCAAAAACTATGCGCGGGTAAATACTGGTACATAACCAGAAGGGACTACGATATAGAAAATATTGCCAAGTTCAAGGAATGTTTAAATAAACTATCGTTTTCAGAAATATATGATACAAATGACCCTAATGTAGCATACAATGCTTTTATTGACATTTTTAAATTATTTTATGACTTATGTTTTCCGACTATCGTAATCAAACTAAATATGTTTAAAAAACCGAAGTGGCTATCGCGCGGAGTAAAATTATGTAGTATGAAGAAGAGGGCTCTTTTATGGGAACTTAGATTAAACCCTAACCAAGTCAATAAATCAAAGTTTTGTAAATACTCCAGTTTATATAAAAAGATTATAAATCTTACACAAAAGGCGCAAAATAATCACAGGATTCAACAATCTAAGAACAAGTCAAAAACTACTTGGCAAATCATAAATCAAACTAAACATAATATTCCCAAACAATGCATTAATAGTATAAAGATTAATGACAGTACTACAATATCAAATCCAAAGGAAATAGCAAATGCATTTAATAACTTTTTTATTGACAAAATTCAGCCAAAACTGGAAGTAAATAGTAAACCGAAACCGCATAGAATAAGCAGTCAGTCTAATTCGATGTTCATTGCACCAAGTATACCATATGACATACTAAAAATAATAATTTCGCTTAAGAACACAAGTAGCGTAGGTTATGATGGTATATCTACAAAGATACTTAAAGCAGTAGCCCATGACATATGTAGCCACCTAAGCCATATTCTGAATCTTAGCATAAGTGCAGGTATTTATCCCGATGCCTTAAAAACTTCCATAGTAAAGCCATTATTTAAGAAAAAAAATAGAGACGTCATGGAATGTTATAGGCCCATTGCACTTATTCCCGTAATATCAAAAATATTTGAAAAGTACATATATAATGAGATATATAAATACATAGAGAAGAATAACTTATTGTGTGATGAACAGAAAGGATTTAGAAAGGGTAAAACGATAAATATGGCCATATATGATTTTATACGTGGTGTCATTAGAAATATGGATGAACGTAAACCAGTATGTGCCATATATTGTGACATGACCCAGGCCTTTGATTATGTACATTATAAGACTCTCTTGAATAAACTTGAGGCATATGGTATCAGAGGAAATGTCTTAAATTTAATGGAATCATATTTGCGCAACAGAAAACAAATCACTGAAATTCATAGATTTAATAAAAATAATCATGAAGAGATATTTCGATCATCAGAACGTGAAGTTAGCTATGGGGTACCGCAAGGGACCGTGGTGGGGCCTTTAACTTTTATATTATATATTAATGACCTCCCAAAATACATAGATCAACCCGTGACACTGTTTGCTGACGATAGTACCATAACTATACCATGTAACAATGTAGATTTATATGAAACCGAAATAAATAATTCCCTAGCGTCGATTATAACATGGTTAGACGATAATAACTTAAAAATTAACCTTTCTAAAACAAAAGTTATGCATTTCAGTCAACGTATGCCGAGTAAAAATCTCAATGTTAATTTTAATAATCATATTATTGACGAAGTTGAAAGCACAACATTCTTAGGTTTGCAAATTGATAAAAGTTTGAACTGGAAACCACATATAGACGAACTTTGTAAAAAACTAAGCAAATCAGCATATGCTTTACATTCATTATCAGCGAGAGTTTCCACGGATGCGCTTCTTACTGCCTACTACGGTATTGTCGAATCCCATCTTCGATACGGGGTTATATTTTGGGGAAATTCCACTGATAAAGAAAAAGTATTCAAGGCCCAGAAACGGTGTCTCCGCTCGATGTTCAAACTGAAAACTACGGATAGTTGCTATCCATATTTCAACAAGCACAAAATCTTAACTTTGCCTTGTGTTTATATTTTGGAGATAGCTGTGTTTGTTAAATCAAACCCAGCTTATTTTGAACGCGTAAATGATTTGGTTGCACGAAATAGACGCGACAATAGTGGACTGTGTGTCCAAAGGGCTAAGACAACACTGATGCGCAAAAGTGTCTGCTGCATGGCACCGAAAATATTTAATAGATTACCCAAAGCTTGGAAAGATTTAAATATGTCATTATTTAAAAAGAAATTGCGAAACTTTTTAGCAGACAAGACTTATTACAGCATTTCGGATTTCTTAATGGAAAATAAAATTTGTTAATATTTTGGCACTTCCTATTAATTGTGATTTAACTATGATAATTTATTATTCAATTTTAATTGTACAACCTAATTTTGACATTAAATTTTTGACATTCAACATTAGACATTTAACTTTTGACATTATATTTTGACATTTTTTTTTTTTTTTTTTTGTAACATTTAATTTAATAATATTTTGGCGCTTCCTATTAATTGTGATTAAACTGTGATCATTTATTATTCAATTTTAATTAAACAACTTACCTTTTTGACATTATAGTTTTGACATTTATATTTTAACATTTAATTTAATGCTATGATTAGATATTTGTTTTTTTTTTTTTATATACATATTATCTGGTAATTATTGTTTTGTTATAATAATCGATTTTGCATTTGATTTAATTTATAATTTTGTGTAATTTAATTGCATTATGTAATTTACAGTTGAATTACTTTTGTGAATTAAATTATTGTACCTTTGCATGCCTTCTGGTAAAATATGGCTGAACTCACATTGTACCCTTACACCACATGTTATTGTACTACCCATATTTGCAAAATAAAGTATCTTATCTTATCTTATCTTATCTTATCTTTCTTGTCCATAGAGATTTTCGCTTTGGAACGTGGTAACAGCTTCATTTCTTTAACTGAACGACCTAGATAAATCAATGCTTTTTGAATATGGTTCATTATAAACTAGATTATGCCAACGGTACCACCAGTCGCTCAACCGGTAAGTTTTTTTTTAAGCAAAAAATATCCTATGTTTTTAAATAATAAATGATCTTTATATTGCAATTTGATTATTAAATAACACTTTAACACACACTAAATGTATACTAGATGAAGCCGTGTTGTTCTTCTTCCCCAAAGTCTCATCTACGTTACGGACGTAGATGAAACTTTGGGGAACATCCACACACAACCGAAATGTTATCAAAATCGATTTATGCTGGGGTTGGCTGCCAATCTAACTGGTTTTTTTTATTGATAATAGGTTCGCGTTTGACCACTATCTCACCTGATGGTAAGTGATGATGTGGTCGAAGATGGAGCACGCTTGCCTAGAAGTAACCTATACACTCTTGACTAAAAGACTCCCAGGTTATAGCGATCAGGAAACAAAGACTCCGGCACATACTTTCGCATACATAATTTTATACATATAGTAGGAATAAAAGCTACGAGTTTGAGTTTTACTACCATAGTCGGTAGATAATTACGAGTCTAGTCATATAGAATAAAAATTTAATTATGATAAAAACTGGTTTATGAAGACTTTTTTGTAATTGGATCGTATGAAAGTGACTAGAACATAAAATCCAAGAACGGGATGGCACTATACGCTATGTGAGTAGTTCTATCTCTTTTTAACATAGATATCAGAACGAACCTGTTTATTAACATTAAAATGATGACCAACCCTGTTGGGTTGTGATTAAGGTCGCAGTCAATTGAGGATAATGGTCTGTTTTTATTGTTAAGGAGGCAATTCAAGCTGTCACTGCGCTAAGAAGTTTTTTTATTTATTTATACGAAGCGGTCCAACAGATTTTGCTTATTTTCCTGAAATACGGAATCCTCGCAGTAACAGACCTTTTGTAGGGTTAGAAATTCTATTAGAGGCAAGTATAACTTTATTTATTTCGGTACGTACTTACCGAAATAAACATACTACGACTTACCTGTAATAAAACTTCAATTAATTAAGCGTCACAAGTCATAAAAGCCAGGAGATAAGGCCACAATCTTGAACAACTCATAATTACTGGCAAGGATGATGGCAAACGACCTAGAGGCGGCCCAACAAGGTGGGTTGATCAGGTTCGTTCAACCCTGGACGTCCAACTACACGTCGCTCTACACGATGCTAAGATCAGGCATAGATGGTGGAATGCCATACGGGAAAAGCTAATTCCACGGGAGCTTCACGACCCTCAGCATTGAGGAACTCGACGCGAGGAGGAGGAGCCTAATGGCTAAGGTTGGACTTGTGATCGAGGGGTCATGGGTTCGGACCACACCTATTACACTATTTTTGCGAACCCACTCCAAACACAAGCACAATTATTTAGCTTAGTTGGAAGGGTTAACAATGATCTGTGGGTTAACAAGTTTGCTAGTAATGTGAATTCTACCCAAATTGCTAATTCTTAAAAAAATATAAGTAGTGGGGATTTGAAATAACAAATCACAATACAATAACATAATCGCAATATAATAGTGAAAGCACACAGAAACACAGTGAATCAATTTCGTTTCCATGTGACAAAGGCGCTATCCAATCCCTGGCCTGTAGCGAGACAGTAATCTGATCCTGTTTACCAAAGTAAAGTCAAAAAATATCATTCAAAAGATACAAGGATAAACCTAATGCCAATTACAGGCCAAAGACGACAGTCCCTAACTCCAGACATACTGTTACCAAGTTCGATTCAGAAAAAAAAACACGATATCTTTCTTTGAATTTTCTTTAACAAGAATATTTTCACATCATAATTTCTTCTTTGATATTTTGCAAAGATTTACTGTTACATAGCTTGTAGACTTCACTTATCTTTTATACCAATAACTACTCGTACATCCAGTACTAAAAAATATTGGAAAAAGATTTTTCTAAAAATACCAGAGAGCGTCTTTAAATCTCGTCCTTCTTGGGTGACGTTCGTTAGGATAAGGTGTCAAATGACATGTAAAAATGATATTTACTAAGTGTTTAGAGAGTTAACGAGGCTTGAAGATCGGTAAGCAAGTTCATCTCCCACATGGTTTATCCAGTCTACTAGCTGAAGTATTTAAGGTCGTGTTTCGCAAATCAAGTTTCGTAAGAGCAAATCTTTACGCTGTTTTGACCTTTTGCGTTAGGTACGCGAGAGTGGTTAACTGTAAACCTACAAAACTGTTTGTTTGTTTAATGAATAATATACTCATATTCAGAGAAGTGGCAGGAAGAGAAAAATATTTAAAAAGGTGATACTTATTCCATCAGAAATCTCTTCCAGCAGAAATCTTTCTTACTTGTTACGAAAAGAGAGTCGAAATAAATAGATATAGGTAGATACCTACCATGTGGGTGAGAGAAAAAGGGACTACAAAATAAAACAGTAAATCAATTTCTAGTACATAATTATGATAAATTAGCACTATGCCCACGACTTTATCCCTTACTAATTTTGACTAAAAATAAAAACCACTCACTCGCACTCCTAAATAATGCACCTAACTACCAGTGAAAAATAAATTTTAAATTGTATTATTAATTCCGGAGATTATACCTTACATAAAAACTTATAAACTGACAAACACACAAACTCACAAACAAATTTTACACATTTAAGATATTTGTACAGATTAAATATACACACAATATGAATTTCACGCCTATATCCTTCCCCAAAATCTAATCTATCTCTGTACCAGATTTCATCGGAATCAGTGAAGTCATTTAGTCGCTACAAAGTAACAGACAGAGTTACTACATCACTATAGAAAGAAAACAACGCACAGAAGCCGCGTCGAAGAGCTGGAATCAAAAACTCAAGAAATGTGGCAATGCCAACCACCAGCCAGAATTCTTAGACTGAGAGCAAAATTAATATCAGTAGGTAGTAGGAAAATAATAAGCTAATTATGTTTTTTTATACTGTAAGTTAACAGCTTGTATGACTAACAAAGCGACAAGTTTCAGTATTATTACAAAGTCGTATCTTTCTCTATTCCACGTTTCGCTGTTACAACGAATAAAGCCCCAGTAAGACATTGAACGAGGCATAAAAAAATTAAGCCTGAAAAAGACTTCATTTTAAATTCTCCTTTTTTTAAAATCAAGCGTCAAAGCTTTTCGCTTTTTGTGACATTCTCCTAATCTTGGCGAAACTACTTTTATTTTTCGTAGCCTAATTTACATCGTACAGAAATATTCTTTGTACAATTTTCTTAGATAGTATCGACGTTTTATTATGTCCATGTAGCATGTTTCGGCCCTATAAAACAGCTATATAAAATAGTCCTGGGTCACTCTTGAGGTCAAATAGGACAATCTGTAATAAAACTGCTAAATGGCCGTTGACCTCTGAAACGTCTCTTACGCCATTTTTGTTTTTAAAAGACAATCTTTTAAAACAGGGACGAAATTTCAGGACGAAATGATTTAATTTTTCTCGTTCTTTCCACGTTACTTAATTTGAATTTGAAAAGATTTTGCGGGATTATATAAGGAATTTTATGAGGATTTTAGAATAGTCTAATTTATGTGGGCACTTTCAAGTGTAATTCAACATTTTAGCTAACAGTATTGTTAATACAAAGCGATGCCTGCGACTTCGTTTGCGTAGGGGCTTCTCCCGCATAAATACCGACCCAGTGGGAATTTCAGAATAAAAGATAGCATAATATAACTTCCAATGAAAGTCGCATTAAAATCAGTTCAGCCGTTTCTGAGATTAGCACGGACTTACAGCAACACAGACGTGCTGTATGGTTCACGTACAGACAAATTGCGGACGCCGCGACCTACTTTTACTACTCGATGTATTTACTTTTATTAATATAATAAGTTAGTTGACCAATAGCTGCCATAGCACTATAACCGCGGATTAGCATCCAATTAAAACTCATGTAACTTACGAATAAAGTTAACTATTGTGAAGTCTGTGGTTTTCGTCAACTCACCGTAAGTAACTAACTACCTCTGAGCCATACATAAAAGTGTGGTCCTTCGAGCCGTATCCCAATTGGTGGTATCTAGCCCGATGTTTTTGAGCCCATTCAAGCACTCCATCATGACGTCATGGAGCTTACGTATGCTTGCAGCGGTTGGTTGCTGAATACTCGGTAGATTCAGGAGCGTGTTCATGTATGATGTGAATAACAGCCGTTTGTTATCGTAGCGGTGAGTCAGCATCTCCCAGCAAGATGCGTAGTTCTCAGCACTGATGCCAAGATGCTGAACCAGTTTCTCGGCCTCACCCTTCAGTTTTGTTTTCAAGTGTTGCATTTTTTGAGCCTTCGAAAGTGTCGGATTGTTGTGTACACTTTCAAGGTAGAGGTCTCTAAAAGTCAACCATTGATTATAGTTTCCATGAAAATCCGGTATTTGTATTTTTGGCGTAGATTTCTCATAATGTGCATTGTTCCAAATGTTGTGTTGTAGTTTCCTTTTCAGGTCATCATAAAGGTTTTCTGCTGTATTATATTTCTGTTGGTAAATTGAATCCTCATCTTGTAGTATGTAGTCTAGTTCCCAATTTGCCTTTTCGATATGCTCCCATTTAGTTTTCAGGGTGCTTAAGTTGTCTTCTAATTCCCATTTCTCCATCGGTACCACCAATGCTATGTTGATCTTCTCCACAGTGCGTTCAAACGCCCTAAAGTTGCAGTATTGTTGACGCATAAGATCTTGTTGCTTTTCCGTCGACTCGCTTGTTCCCCGAGGAGGTATGTGGAATTTGATATCGTCGAATGTAAATTCTGATTGCCCCTGACCCTGCTTAGGCGTCACAGGTGGTTGGTCCGCCTTACTAGTTGATGCAGACGGCAATTCCGATTTACGTTTCAACATGTCTTGCAGCACTTCTTCATACATCTTCTTCGTACTGTTGAAAATGCCATCGTTAAAGTATTGAAGGTCTGTTGCTCCAGACTCTTCCAGTAGTTGATGATTATGAACAAACTTCTCCCAGTTATTGTTCAGCCGAGAAAGACGATCCTCCAGGTATGCCAAGTTCTTCCTGGTGGGACTGTCCTTCTTGTAGTTGATGCAAATAAGCTTCAAGTCTCTGAAGATAGTTTCTTGAAGGTTTATTAGTTCTGTTACGCTCTGAACCATGGTTATTCGTTATTGGTTTGACCGTTGGTGGAGTTAAGTTGTATCTCCGCAGGTACTAGTTCACCAAAGTTGCGAAGTTTCCGCAATTTTTGGATATTAGGTGCGTCGGCTCCCCAGTAACGCGATCCGTTCTTCTGGAACCCCAGCTATGCCGCGCGATTTCTTACTGTTAAAGGAGACCACGTACCTGTTTTATTCGGTTCGAAGGACCACACACTTGCATAAATTCTGATTGCCCCTGACCCTGCTTAGGCGTCACAGGTGGTTGGTCCGCCTTACTAGTTGATGCAGACGGCATTTCCGATTTTCACATCAACATGTCCGGTATAGTCGACGCCTGTGTTTGTGAACGGTCTTGATGGAGTTACACGCTCCTTTGGCAAATCTGCCATTAGTTGGACGTTTCGGTTTGGTTTGAAACGATGACATCGGATGCATTGTCGAAGTTCCTTCTTGACTGTTCTGCTACCTCCAATGACCCAAAATTTCTGACGTAAATGAGCCAACGTGAGCCGGGCGCCTCCGTGGAGAGTGTCGCGATGAGCCTCTTGAATAATAAGCTCCGTTAACCTTCCTTTAGCCGGAAGGATAATAGGATGTTTAGCTTCGGGAGATAAAGTTGAGTAGCCTAATCGCCCCTTCACACGCAGTATTCCACTATCGTCAAGGAATGGAGTTAATTTAAGCAAGTTGCTTTTTGTTGATATTGGTCGATCTTTCTTTAAACATTCAATTTCGTTGCCATAGTTTTCATGTTGAATATTCTTGATGATCAATTCTGTTGCTCCCATAATTTCTTGTGGTGACAAACACATAACCACCTTTTTGTTACCACAGTCGGCTAAGTTATTGTTTGAGTTTAGTAAGCGTTTTTGCTTACGAATGTTACTCAGTCGTAAAATCCATGCAAGCACTCGTATTACACGTTTATAATTACTATTTTTATTCAGTAATGTATCAATTATTTCACATTTCGTATATGTAACTACGCAGCAGTTTATTTCCTGCAACTCAATGTTTGTTGTATAGTTCAGGTTATTGTCTTGATGGATTTTTGGCATGTTTGTTTTTAACCAATCTGGCCCATTCCACCAAAGTTCAAAATCTAGAAGTTGATGAGGTGTGAGACCTCGAGTTGCGCAGTCAGCAGGATTTTCTTCTGACTTCACATAGTTCCAGCAGTTTGCCGAGATAATGGTGTTTATTTGTTTCACTCTGTTAGCTACATATTTCTCCCATCGATTTGTATTGCCTTGCAACCAAGCTAAAACGACCTTGGAGTCGCTCCAGCATCTTAAATGAAGGTTTTTATTGCAGAGGGTGTTCTGAACCCTTTCTAGCAGTTTGGCTAGTAAAACGGCCCCGCAAAGTTCCATTCTAGGTACCGTTATCTTATTGCTGATTGGCGCAACTTTTGTTTTTGCCGTAATTAGTGTCGTCTTGTATTCGCCGGCTTGATTTTTCACTCGGCTATAAATGACGCACGCGTAAGCTTTTTCGCTTGCGTCACAAAACCCGTGTATCTCTAGGTCATTTTCTAGACATTGTAACCATCGTGGAATGGAAAGTTTGTTTAGCAACGGGATATCTTTTCTCATGGTTTCCCATTCCGTAGCGAGATCGTCGGGTAAGTGTTCATCCCAGTTGATTTTACTAATCCAGATTTTTTGGAACAGAAGTTTGGTTTTTATTGTAAGTGGCGATAATAGTCCAAGTGGGTCGTATAGCTTGCTTATTTCGCTCAGTAGTACGCGTTTAGTCAGTTTATTTTTGATTGGTAGATTCCATTGGTATGTGAAGCTATCGTTGTCTTGATTCCACCTCATGCCCAACATTTTTGAGTTTGATGTTTGTTCTGGACTAAAGTCAACGCTCGTATTGCGGCTCTTTTGATCATCTCGCAAGTCTTCCAAGATAATCGGTTCGTTTGTTTTCCATTTTCTCAAGTTAAATCCTCCTTTTTTCAGCAACTTAATTAGCTGTGTGACCAATGTTTTTGATGCGTCGACAGTATCCTGCCCGTAAACCAAATCATCCATGTAGAAGTAGTTTTTCAGGATGTTTCCAGCTTCCGGATAGGTATCTTTTTCATCTTCTGCGAGTTTCTGTAGGGTGCGCATTGCCAGATAAGGTGCACTTTTCGTTCCGTAAGTCACTGTGACTAACTGCCAATCTTGTAGAGGTTCGTTAGGGGAAGATCTCCAGATTATAGTTTGCAGGTGTTGTTGTTTTTCATTCAGCCAGATGAAACGATAAAGTTTTTCTACATCTGCCGTAAAGACGTATCTGTACATTCTCCAATTAATCAGTAGTGTAAGTATATCCTTTTGTAAGTTTGGACCGCAGTACATGTGATCGTTGAGACTGCTGTCTCCTTTTGTCTTGTACGACGCGTTGAACACTACTCTTAACTTAGTTGTAGTGGATTCAGCTCTCAAAACGCCATGGTGAGGTAGGTAGACTTGGCCCCTTCTTTCTCCTGTAACAGGTTTCATGTGTCCCATAGCGATGTATTCGTTCATAAAACGCTTATACTCGTAACTGAGTTCTTTGTTTTTTAGCATTTTTCTTTCCAGTTGAAGAAACTGTGCTAATGCTTGTGACCTTGCACTTTTTAAGTTTGTTTCGAAGTTAGGCTTCATAGGCATCTGCACCACATATTGTCCGTTTGCCAATCTTGTGGTAGTTGCGTTGTAATATTCCTCACAGTGCTGTTCCTCACTGGATGATGCTGACTTGTCAGGAATTTCCTCGGTTTCCCAAAATCTTGCCATGTTTTCAAAATCGTTTAGTGTCACCAAGCAGTTGAATGTCTTTACATTTCCGCATAGAATCCAGCCTACTTTGGTTTGTTGAGCTACTGGGTATCTGTTATCACTCCTGATGATGCCGTTTAGGATCAGTTCTGAGTAGATGTCCGCGCCCAGGAGCAGATCAATCGGGCCCGACAGGTTGAACTGTGGATCCGCTAGTTTTAAGTTTTCTAAATAGTCCCAGTTGCTGATTGAAAACGATGCGGTAGGTAAGTTGCTTATGAGTTTTTTCATAATTAACGCTTCAAAGTTAAATTTGTAGTCTGAATGTATTGACTGGCATTCTAAGTTCATTGCCCCTTTGCAGTTACCGCTAAGGGTGCCAACACCCGATACTACAGCGCTCATTTTATGTCACTGTAATCGGAGACGTTGTGCAGCGTTTTCCGTTATTAGGCTCACTTGGGAGCCTTGGTCAAGTAGACCTCTCAAGTTGATGAAGTTTCCATCAAGTGTTTTGACCTTTAAAAGTACAGTTGTCAACAACACTTCCTTTTCTTCGTTCGTTATGTTGTTGACCCCATAGGAAGTCGAAGGGGTTGACGATGCGTTTTCCTCCCTTGTTGCTTGTTTGTTGCTAGATAGTTCAGTTTCAGCTTCATGCATAAGTGTGTGGTGTGCCTTATGACACAATTTGCACGTCTTTCGTGATTTGCATTGTTTTTCTCCGTGGCTGAATAGGCAGTTTTTACAAATATGCAAGTTGCGAACTGCGTCATTCCGTTTGTTTGTATTCATAGCCAAGAATTGTTCGCAATTCATCAAGACGTGATTAGTTTTGCATATTGGGCATGTTCTTGCTGTCGTGAAGAAGGTTTTTGGCGAGTTTTGTGACTTGTTAAAGTACGACGACCCCTGCGTTTTATTCTTGTTGTTGTTATTTTGGCTTTGGAAACCCTTATGAGGCTGCTTTTCAGATTTCCATGGTTTGTTTGTTGACGATAATTTTTGGCTACTTCCCTGCAGAACTTCCAGTGAGATGAATTTTGATTCAAGAAAGTCGGTAAACTCTTCCAGGTCGGGAAATTCTCTTGGATGTTTGATCTCCTTTATATACTCGTTGTACGTATCGCTATCTAGTTTTTGAATCAACAGGTGAACCACGATCGGATCCCAATTGGGATCCGGCTCGAAGGACCACACTTTTATGTATGGCTCAGAGGTAGTTAGTTACTTACGGTGAGTTGACGAAAACCACAGACTTCACAATAGTTAACTTTATTCGTAAGTTACATGCGTTTTAATTGGATGCTAATCCGCGGTTATAGTGCTATGGCAGCTATTGGTCAACTAACTTATTATATTAATAAAAGTAAATACATCGAGTAGTAAAAGTATGGTCTGATTGCCCTTGACCCTGCTACACACGTGGACCTGAGTACGCAAACGTTCCTCGCCGCATTCAAAAGGATGTGTGCCCGCAGGGGTACACCCCGACACGTGTTTTCCGACAACGGAACGAATTTTGTGGGCGCAGCAAGACTACTTCAACAGGAATTTGAACAACACAATACATTTAAGACTTCTGAATTCTTCGATGAGATGAGCCACTTACAAATTGAGTGGCATTTCAATGCACCACTTTGGCCAACAGCTGGAGGCCTGTGGGAGGCTGCCGTAAAAGCCATGAAATATCATCTGCATCGAGTACTGGGGGAACAGAAGCTTACTTTTGAGCAATTTACTACTTTGTTAAACCAGATTGAAGCATGTCTTAACTCTCGACCGCTGTGCCCATTAACAGAGGATGTTGAGGACCTGGAATATCTAACTCCCGGTCACTTCCTCATTGGGGGCCCCCTACTGTCATTACCACAAGAAGAGCAAGATTTTGCTGAGCACGATTTAAGAAACAGATGGAGGCTTGTTGAACAAATGAACGTGCATATCTGGAAGCGCTGGTCGAACGAATATCTACATCAACTGCAAATCCGAAGCAAATGGCAGCACCCGAAAGAAAACCTGAAACAAGGAAGCCTAGTAATAGTAAAAGATGAAAACTTACCTCCTGGTCGCTGGGCTATAGGAAGAGTCGAGGAACTTCATCCAGGCGCCGATGGTCGAGTACGGGTTGTTACATTGAAAACTAAGAAAGGGTCACTCAAACGACCAATAACAAAGCTTTCACCATTACCGCTGAAACCCGAAGAACCAAGAGTAAACGAAGAGAAAGAGAAACGGACACCTACTCCGGAAACAAAAAAACGGAGTGGCACAATAAAAAACACGAACAATTTGCTGTCACTCGTCCTCCTATCCATACTAGCAATAACGGGATTTGCACAATCAGCGCCAACGACGAATAAATTACAGGTTTCACCTATACCGAGCAATCATCCGATTTACTACGACGAAGCTGGGAAAATACAACTTATACATGATGAATGGACCTTATTGGTTTACTACAACTTAACGTCATACTGGCAAGCAACTGATCGGATCAATGACTATGTAAACCAAATAGATAAATTATGCCTCAGGGTATCACATGAGTACACGCCTTGCGAAACTATTGTCAGCCACCTACGTCATGAACTGAGTCATCTAGCCGACTACAACTCGATGCTGCTCACTCAACACTCAAGACCAAAACGAGGTTACTTTGATGGAGTTGGGAAATTAGCAAGAACTCTTTTCGGAGTGCTCGATGCAGACTTTGCTGAGAAGTACGAAAGAGACATTCAGAATCTACAATCAAATGATGACTACTTACTACAACTTATGAAAAACCAAACATTAATTGTAGAGGCTGAAAACAACATTATAAAACGAAACACTGCGTTTATGGACGAACAATTCAAAACATTGCGGCTCTACATGAACCAAACTTGCAGCGAAATCACTAAAATAGAGAACAAGGCGCAAATGTTATTTGCGATGAATGACATAAATTCCGCTGCTGTGACGTCAACTCTGATTTTAAGTGATTTAAATCGAATATTAGACATGCTGACAAATGCTCTCGCCAACATTTACAGAGGACATTTAGATAACCACCTATTTCCGGCTAACCAACTGATCGCACAGCTTAACATAATATCCGGAAGGTTGCCACAAGGATTGTCGTTACCTGTAAAGGACATTCAAAGGGATTTGAAAAATATTTACGACCTCATTCATGTGAAGGCTCGAATTACAAACAACTATATGTTATTTGAAATACATATACCCTTGCTGAGCGATGAAGACTACAAGATATATCGAGTCATACCAATACCGTTCCTTAGACAAGGACATTTAAAACTCGTACAACCAAGTTCAAGCTTCATCGCAATAAACTTTGTAAAAAACTCTTACATAACAATGGAAGACCAAGACATGCACCAATGTACTTCATACGGAGAAGACGAATTCATTTGTGTCTTACGTAATCCTGTCTACAACATGCACGATAAAGACGCCCCATGTGAAGCCCAAGTCTTCAACCAACAAGAGTCTTTATCATGCGTCCTCAATGACGTAACATGCAAAGAAACCTGGACAAAACTTCACAAATCAAACATGTGGCTATTTACATTGTGCGGAAAACAGCTGATACGCGTCATATGTAACGATCAAATTACGCCGGCGGTCATTGACGGGACTGGAGTGATTTCCTTGAAATCAAAGTGCTTACTGCAGAAAAAGGACGCCACAATATTTACATACAATCAGCTGGGAAGTAGTATTAACATGAAACCAGAGATAGAAATACCAACCATAAATTCAATTCAATAATTAACAACATTTTTAACCTCGGCTGGAAGAATGCAAAATTAAATATAGAAATGCCAACAGCAGTTGAAATAAGAAAAATAGATCAGCAGTTGGATTTCCAGAAAAACAGAGAAATATTACCGAAGGCGTCTTCTGACATGTCGAGTCACGACGTCTATCTCTACTCGGTTACTTCTTTGTTGTTGGGAGGAATCGCTGTGCTTGCCCTCTATATTATCATAAAGCGATGGTGTAAGACAAAGAAAGGTGTCAAAACACTCTCTGCCAAAATAGGAGTGACACCTAGAGGAATGGATAACTTTGGCGGGGACATCGAGCTACAAGAAATACATTCGACATCAGCAGACCCCGTTTACAGCGAAGCTAGACAGCCGAAGAAAGCATTTCACTTTGACGAATTAACTTTTACATTTATACTTTTACTTTTAAACTTTTACACATTTACTTTTGTTTACTAGTTAACTTTAATTATTTACTCTACACTTTTCTTATATTATTATTTGCTTTGTAATGGATGCTCATCCCACTTTTCCCTCGGGAGCATGTACGGTTCACGTACAGACAAATTGCGGACGCCGCGACCTACTTTTACTACTCGATGTATTTACTTTTATTAATATAATAAGTTAGTTGACCAATAGCTGCCATAGCACTATAACCGCGGATTAGCATCCAATTAAAACTCATGTAACTTACGAATAAAGTTAACTATTGTGAAGTCTGTGGTTTTCGTCAACTCACCGTAAGTAACTAACTACCTCTGAGCCATACACGTGCAAAAGTTATGTGAATGTTTGTTTGTGTTTTAGTATCGTGTAAATGCATTAATTAACACCTGAGAAAACTCAGTTATTTGGAAATCGCAGACGGATACTTCAACTGTATTTATGTGTACGCATATATAGATACATAGTTGCCTGCACAAACTACGAACTAAGAATCAACAACCTCAAAACAAAACAAAAAACTTCTATTAAAAGCACATTGCTACCCACTCGAGTCACAATATTACGTTGTAACTGCAGCAATACTAACGGAGTGAGTTTGCAAGCGAATAGGTGCAAAGGTAGTCAGTTTACCAACCAAAAGCAGTGCACCTCAGGGATCTGTTCTCCAATTAAACGCAAGTTGCAGAACAATAAGCAACTGATACGTTTACAGAACTGGGATTCACTTGGATGCAATACTATCCCTATCTTTGGAACTACTTTCAAGGGAATAGCTAGTTTGTATTTTGTAGCGTCTCTAGGAGTTGGATGGTCATATTAACTCTGACGATAATCATTTTCAAGGCTTTAAAGGGAGAATAATTACATATTTAATTTAAAAGAATTACCCACTCACATCTTGACAAAATAATTATAATAATGGTTTTTGAACTACGGAACCGTAGGGTTGCGATAAAGTGCGGTAGGTTTTTTTTTAATGTATATTTATGTCACGTGATTTTTCTAATTGATATAATAAAGTAAATGAAATACATTGACTATCAAATAGGTTTAATACTTGTATTATAGTGCTGAATGAATGGTTTGTAAGAAACTAAACGTGATTGTTTATTGTACTTTTCCCATTTGTAAATTCCATGCCTGATTTTTATAAGACTTTCACGCAATCTTGGAACACTGCCAAAGTTTAATCACAATCTGATCTCGTTTCAGAACTTATACAGGACAAACATTTATTTATATGTACGTAATAATCAGGCCAAGTTGAAGTGGCCTTGGGCTGGCTAATGAGTTGTGGACTTGTGGGCTAAAATCACCACTTTCTGGAGTATGGTCACAACCAGTAGACGTGGCGGCAGACCTCGCAGAAGATTGTGGGATGAGCTGGACCAAACTTACGACTAGTGGTCTACTTTGGCCCTGGACAGAACCATCTAGAAATCATGGGCAAAGGTCTTTGTCTTGCAGTGGAATGATGCAGGCTAACAGTAACAGTAAGTAAGTAATATTGATAAATAATACACCTAAACAAAACATTATAAAGTACCTATCTCTCGATTCCATTTTCCCACTCTGCACAAACCGCTGTACTCTAATTCAGCGCTCGTCACTTCATTTCTGTGTTGTGACGTCACTAGCCTACAATTCAATGCGCCTACACGGACCATGAGACTGCAATTTCCTCCCAGACGTGTCTATTCATTCCTATAGCCATGCTACGGAACTATAGTGCCTGACAAATGACTCGCTTCAATAGCATTATCAATGAAAAAGATCCAGTTGTATTTAAGCAGAAGACATTAATGGGTAGTTAAACTGGTCTGAAGTTGGAAACTAATGTTGGATGCTATATCTGTAGCAAGGTATGCAGCTAAAAGGTATTTTACTTAGATAAATAGTTCTTTAAAGTAGGTAGGTACTGTCTTTTGTAAAACTCTAAAGAAGAACAAAGATTAGTAACTTAGAATAAATAAGCAATTATTGTGAATAAGATTACGTAAACTCATCACACGAATGTGTTTCAAAAACATAATTAAGAACATGTATAGTACCTATAGTATAATTTGTATGTAAGGAGTAATCTCCGAAACTAATGATTCTACTCTAAAATTTTTATTTTTCATTGTTATTAAGGTACATTATTTGTGAGTGTTGTAGGCTATAAATTACTTCAAAATCCACGCGTACGAAGTGCTAGTTTTGTATAAAGACGATCAACGTACCTATTACAAAAATGAAGCATGAAATACCCACATTACCTAGAAAGTAACATAAACCAGAACACGAAAAGAACAAGTTACAACAAAATAAATTGTGTGCACAGCACCGAAAAAGAAACTACTTAAAACCCATATAAAACATTTCATTCATAACTCCTTTTATTACAGCAAAAATGAGAAACTGCATTACCATAATATCTCCGAGGAAAATTACAACATGCAACAAAAGTTCGCCATGTAGCCTAACCGTTGCGGAGTAAGTGACGTTCCTAAAAACTGCTTTTAATTTAAAACCGCAACGTATTGTCCGTTCAACAGGAAGCGGTCGCGTCGGGTTGGTTCTGTTACAGGAAATTGCGGCCTCCGCACGCCGACCCCACTCTGACAGCTAAGCTTAGTATGCACGGACGACATATCGCGTAATCGCTATGTGCGTTCTGAGGTTGACACACCTGTACCTGCCCGGAATTGATAATACTGAATTTGATACGGTTTAAAGTGCTTATTATGTTAAGTTGAGCGACACGTTGTTAATTTTTGTAATGAGGGTGAGATAAGTTTACTTTGTCGTTTAGGTGAGAAGTTTGGTGTTTACAATTTTATAGCAGCTAAATTGAAATGAGAATTAATTGACTACAAACTTGGAGGATCTTAAGATTATTAAAAGTTTAATTGAAGTACATAAGTGTTATGAGAGTGTTATAAGGTACAAAAGGATCTAGAAAAGATTGGAGTTCCTTTTATGAATTGTTGTGATTTCTTCGCATGGCAATAAATGTTTTGTTTAAATATACAATCACATGCTTTTTGAAAGTAGATTTCAGAAACATTCTCATTCGCATCATAATCGCATGAACCCTCTAATACCTGCATGTTGATAAGTCTTTACGATTTAATTTACTGAATGACTGTCTCTAATACTGACAAGCGTTCGGTCATCAGCCATGACGACACTATTGGAGTATTTTTATTTGTAACAAAGTTGAGAAATTTTAACGAAAATTTTTCTCTGACTCGCTGTAAACAACCTAACATTGTGTTATAGTAAAACTTAAGTTTTTATTAACGATGTATTCTATTTACTGAAATGTCTGACCTATAGGTATGATACATATAAAGTTACTAACTCATAACTCATAATGAAGAATCCGAGATATTGATTGACTATTCGATATAGAAAAGATTTATAATTCTGTATCCCTTGAGAACAGTGAAGGCCATTAATTGAGTACTTATCGGTTATAAGATGGCCTTAATATATTGGATTTCTATCTAATAAAAGTGGAAGCTATGTAATTATTGTTCTTCATTCAGCTACTAATTGAAAGTAATTGGGATAAGGGAAAATTGTTCATTATTAACTACTCGTACCGTCGTCGCTTTGTAAGTATTAAAAAATATATTATAATTAAAAAATAAATCTTCATACATTCCACAAATTATTTTCATATCTTAAGAAAAAAATACATAAGTTATACCTACAAGAAGTGCGTGTTGCCAAATTAATATTTTTTACAATATTATATCTTTCCATTCTAAAAAATAATGTTTTAGTACACTTTCATTTTACACTAACGTATTCAACCAACGACACCCTGTCGCCACCTGGCGTTCTTTGTAAATTCCTATACAGAATTCATATTGCAACTTTATGGGACTAAGTTTCTCCGAGTTAAATTGTGGTGGACAGATAGACGAACATATAAACTTGCCGTAACATTCATTGTTTTTAAACTAAACCAAGAACACAGCAGTATTATTTACAAAGATAAAACCAAAATAAAGCAAATAACAAAACCAAATATTGTTTCTCTTCTGCTTTTGTAGCGTTTCATGTTTCTGTCTGTTGACAAACGTATCGGTTGATACTGTGTTGTATAACAGCGAAAAACAATAGAATTTATTGTGCGAAAAAATCCTTGAAACAAAATCGTGTAGTGTGTCAAAGTGAAAGTTGTCGTTATCGTCAGACAACTGCGAGCGATACGTTGCAAGTGTAAACTAAGCTTTACAATGGCGGCGGTGTTGTATGCTTAATTTAATTTCGCGAGTCATTACTCTTTTTTATTTAATGGAAAGTGGTTTTTATGTTTGTTATTGTTAAAGGTTGTTTTAAATATAACGATTTAGCATTTCCATACCATAACTTATAAGCATCGGGACACGATTTAGTTATCCAAAAGTTAAACTCCACTTTAACTTACAATTATCCTGCCTAACCAAATTATATGAGGAAATGGAGTATTTAATTATGGGACAACGACGCAATTACACCTAGTTGCGTCTTCTATTAGCATTGGTAGACTAAAAATTGTAGACGGAGAAATAATTCGTATTAGCACAGAAAAACATGAAATTAGAACAACCTAATTAGTTGAGTTGTTTTAAATCTTGATGGATGTCAATCGTCCTAGGACAGGAGAAAGGATCTATCAGACTCAGACTAAAACTAAACTAATACCACCCCGTGTTCCTTCGCACACGCTGGAGCATAAATGCCTAATGACGGCTCAACTCTGCGGTCCCGCCGGCGTCTCTGGACCCATTCTTCTTCTTCTTTTCGAGTCAATACTCAAACCTCTTTGAACCAGTATGCAGCTACCTGCACAGCTATTTGCAATACATCGTACCGTGATGCCAAACGCCTGGCGTACCCTAGACAGCTAGCACTCGATAACGCAGAGTCTAGTTGATTTATAGTAGAGTTGATTGAATGAAGAAAATTAAGAATTTATAGTAGTAGAGAATTAGTTATACGAATTTTAGTTAATATGTTTTTTTTATTATATAACTGTTATTTGTCCCCTAAATAAATAAATAAATTCCTGCCGGGGTTGCGAGAATGTTCTAACGAGATACCGCGGCCCCGGAACGCAGTGGCAACTGAAGGAGCAGGGTGGGTTTTTAGTCAGTAGAAGTCTGACACTCCCTTCCGCTCCACCTGCAGCAGGAGGAGTCATTTGGTGATTTTCCCTCAAAGAAAAAAAAAAGCTGATTAATCCTTTCACTACGATGACTCAAACTCCTAGACCAATTGATTGGGGGACAGATAAAACCATTAAGGAGTGAATAGAGTTCGAACTTTCCTCTCGTTACTAAAATGGTGACAGATTGAATTTTTTTTCCCATATTTCACACCGTGGGGACAAAACAGGGTGCCCGATCGGAGTAATTCGACCCATTTAGGATAGTGCCCAGAGGCAGCATACAGATGCCTAATCTACGTTGCTTTTGAACGCACAATAACTCTACAATGATATTTTATTGAATACGGGAAATGTATTATTACCTACTCGTATAGTTAAACAATACAGTATATTTAAACTTAATACGCGGCCTTTCTGTTTTATTGACAGAAGTAGGTATGTAACGTTAGCTATTTTGCAATCAAATTAATGTGGTAACTACTTAGATGGTAAAACTCTGCAAATCTAGTATAAAAGCAAAAGGTCAGATCTCAAATTTTGCATGGTGGTTTATTTTAGGACGTTGGTGCTCGCTAAGACGGGATTTTGCGAAATTCTCACGGGATCAGGATTTACATGGGAAAAACTTCCCACGCGAACGAAGTCACGGGCAACAGCGAGTATAGACATAACAGGTAAGAGTTGTTTCACTATGAAAATATGAAAGTTTTCTGCAGGAACAGGAAACACGTAAAATAACATCTTCGCCTCTCATGACGTCTAACAGTACAGTTATGCAAATAATATTCAGTTCAATGCTACACTGAACCGAATACGTCATTCGCGATCTCCGAGGCCCTAAGGCAATGGCATTCTTGGGGCCCCTTTTCTTACTTTCACTGACCAAATCGTGTGTGAACTGAGGAAACGCACATTAAGGGCTGTGGTTTTTAATATATTTGTTTACTTATTCCCAGATTTGTTCTAAAATTGTTTTAATTCTACTACTTAATTTAACGATTTGTATTTTGTGAGATAACAGTGAGGTCCCTAACAAATTCTCGTTGGAAGAAACATGTTTTCTTGGTGCGTGCGCTGGGCCTGGGCCCCTAGTTGATGCGGGGCCCCTAGGCAGTTGCCTACTCCGCATAATGGTTAATCCGGCCCTGCCGACGCCTCATGAGTCTTTTACTTTAGATCACTTAGATACCATATTTTTCAATGCATATAACTAACCTTTGTCGTTTATAAGATTCAATTAATTTATTGTAATAATAATAGGTTTGCCGGGAGGATTTTACCGCGTAAATCCCGATCCCGTGGGAATTCCGGGACAAAAAGTAGCAACATGTTGCTCTATAACTATGTTTTTATATCTTCTAGTGAAAATCCGATAAAAATCGATTCAGCCGTTCCAGAGATTAGCCGAGACAAACAGAAAGACAGAGAAAAAAATTGTGTTAAGTATAGTATTGTGGAAATAATTTGAAACACCTGTTATTTAAAATCACAGAGAGACGCTTCAATATTATTTATATGTATTAAATATAGGAAGTACCAATGTATAATTAATGACATGTTAATTACCAATTTAAATAACCTTTTTTCTGAGATTAATCATTAAGTAAAGCTTTTTAGATTTTTTTAAGTGTTTAAAAATTTATATGAAATATCTACTTAAACAAAAATTTAAACAATAAAAATTAATAAACTGAATAAAAAAGAAACATTGTTAACAAAAAAATTTTTAGAAAAAAAAATAGAACCGACTTCCATATATAAATACTACAAAGGCAAAAATAACTTTAATTTCGGAAGGCGGTATCAAAAATGAAAATATATACAAAACTAAAGACACCGCCTTCGAAATTAAAGCTATTTTTGCCTTTGTAGTGTTTTTATATGGAAGTCGGTTCTATTTTTTGCTAAATTTTTTTTTTCACGCTTTTTAGTGGGTCGGTTTGTCTAGTTACAAAAGCCAAAATGTCAACTACTTATCACCTTTTACAAAATATTGCTTTTCCCGGTGCAGAGCCGTTAATTTTTGAGGAGTTCTCCTGGTACATCACCATCAGCTCTACTTCACCATATGCATTGTGACGAGCATAAAGTGCTTAACATCCATATTTAAGTAATCTAATCGCAATCAACGAAATACTTATTATTGAGTAGTTTCGGTGGCCATCTGGGGTCTTCATCATCAGTTCCACTTCCTCAAATGGTGTTTTTCGAGAGCAACTGCACAAGGTACTATAAGAAATACCCAAAACGCTATAGGTGTGCCTATAATATTTGAAGAGTTCCCTCGATTTCTCCATGATCCCATCAACAGATCCAATCGTGACGACAATGAGACCAACAAGAAAGTATAAGTAAATCGGTCCAGCCATCTCCGAGTTATGAGGTAACATACATAAAAAAAAATGTTCAAGACGAATTGTAAACCTCCTTTTTTTGACGTCGGTTAAAAACAAAGCACTTGTTTGTGTTCACCAACCTAGCTTTTTTTTTAAACTATATTTATTTTGAAAATTGATAGATTGAACATGTAATTGATTATAAATAACACTTTTACACATTTTCTTGTGTTAAATTTAAACATGATGAGATTAATGTTTCCTAGCTGACTACACTAAGGATACCAAAACAAACTCAGAGGTCACCCAACTAGCACAAATGGGCTGCATTAGGGCTTTGGAGCGTATCCGATTATTACTTATGGTAATAGACGTACACTATAAGGAGTGTATTTATCTATCTGTCTATTTTTAGGTTTCCATAATGGAATAGAAATAAAAGTAGTGATGAGGAGGGTTCCAATTGAACGTCCCAACTAGCACAAATGGGCTGCATTAGAGCTTTAGAGCGTATCCGATTATTACTTATGGTAATAGACGTAAGCGCTAGAGCGTCTACTGCAAACTTAAAGCAGCCGCTTTAGCGCTGTTTGGGCGCCATTTTATGCAACCTAAAGTTCCATTTAACCTGCACAACGGTTGCATAAAGGTTCCTTAATAGCTATAACTATTTATTAACGCTATACTAAAGCTCTCGTTGCGCTACTTTTGAATGATTTTGAACTACTTTGAACGAATGAATTGTTTATAGTTCTTTATTGTATATCTTCAGTTGACATTATTTGTAATATTTTGGTAATGTGTTTTCGTCGCCATCATGAAAATAAAACAAAAAGAAGTAAAAGTTTGTATTCTGTATTAGCAAGATATATAAAGATACTTAAAACGCTGTCCAGTTTACTGTAGATATATAAGATAATTTTCGAGGAATTTTAACGCGCTTTTATGAGATTTAAAAAATTAACAAAAGATATGTGATATTTTTTATTTGTTATACAGAATAAATTTTATTTCCGTATTTTTACGTGTCGATAACTTACTATTCGCAAGTGGAGATTGTTTACCGGTACATTTAATACACATTTAACTGAAAAACTAATGTATATCAACTCAATTTTGCAAGTGAATTATAAGTTTTCTTAAAAAATCATAGCGTCATTGTAATGTAGTCATAACCTGCAGTTTTAGCTCTAATAACTCCCTTTTGAGAATCATAGCGCTAATTTTCACCCTTCTAACGCTTCCAGTGATTTTTGTTCCCCTAGTGCAACTCACAGCCACAAAAAGCTCCTATTTTCCTGTTTTTGAGGTTATACGATCTAGTTACGTACTTATTCGTTTAGCATCCATTTTTATTAAATGTTTTATAATAGTTACAAAAGCGGCTGTAAAATGGCGAATGGATTGAGCCTGCAAGGAATGACTATTGCCTTAGTTACACTGATGATTTTTTGTAACTATAGTATGCATAAGAGTTTCTATTATTTCTATAATGAAACTTATAATAGTATAATAGTGGTTACTATAACTATAACCTATAAAAGTTACAATGGAAACCACTGTGCAGCTGTGAGTGGCAGAATGACCTTCGTAACTCTCATATAAAGGTGTAAGTGGTAAATAATAATAATAATATTCCACAACTTTTTTTTTTTTTACACTACGCCATCTAGTCCCAAACTAAGCAGAGCTTGTGATATGGATACTAGACAACTGATAAACATACATATATATTTCTAAATACATACATATTATAGATAAATTACACCCAGACAAAGAACAAATGACCGTGCTCATCACACAAACATTTGTCCTAGGTGGGGTCCTAGCTTATAGTACCTTAAGTAACTTTTATAGCTATAGACGTTTACGGATGCAGATATGCAACTTTGAACTGCTTTTTGAACCCTTAAACCGCTATTTTACAGCCCAAAGTAACAAAATAGGCTGTTATTTCCACTAATATGCTCGTTGGGCAACATCTCTCTAAGTCATAGAATTTGTATTGGTCAAATCCTATAATAACCGTGCAGGCTTAATTAAGTCTGCAGTTAAACTCTTTTGAGGAAAGAAGCACATAGATACTCTTTGCACAGCCACTTTTAGACATGTGATACTTTACAGAAGAGACAAATTGCACACACACGCCTCTCCTTCAATCAAGTGTTAAATAAGAACTAGGTAGATAGGTATCCTGGCATGTAAAAAAGTGTAAGTACCTAATTAAGCCATGTAGGTCAGTTTCATGAGCCAAATCTGCCTCAATGTAGCCTTCCTTTTCAATCCCAGATGAGTTTTCTTGATCACTGTTATCTTATAATAATCGTTACTAAAATAAAAAAGATATGAGAAAAGTAATATAAAACTGAAACCTAAATACATAGACACGAATACGTTACTTACTACGAAAAATCGTCGATACGACGACTCAGGGTTGCTGGAACAGCCCACACAGACGCCTGAGACACCAGTACACCACGCAAGACATTACCATCTATCGCAGTTCGCAGGGGCTACGGATCAACTGAGACTAGCCGCGAGCTTGCTAGAATCTATGCAATTGCGCACTCAAAATTTACCGCTAAACCTAGTCTTCGATTCGACGTTATAGGTTCGTAATCACGGCATAACGTACATAAGGCAGTAATTTATTTTTATTTTTTAATCACATTACCTATTATAACTATACAATATACAGTACACAGACTTTTTACTTGCGTATCAAACTCAGATGAAGTAAAAACTTACTTTATCTGAGGTATCAAAGTACCTACCTTATTCATATTATACTCGTAGTTCCGAAATCCGAATCAGCCACCGAGCGATCGAATCAAACTTCTTATCACTTTTAGAGTCCGATTTTGATGTTACTTATCATGAAAACTCAAAATTTTGAGTTGAATTTAACTCAACATAATTATTATGCAAGATCAAAATCCGAATTCCGAACATTGAACACGTCCATGTTCCGAACGCTAGGAAAATATTTCAAATTCAAAATATTTCGTTTTATTGTTGCTCAATTTAAAGTTGACATTTGCGTTTTGTTGTTATTATAAGCAGTAAATCATGTGGCAGCGGTCGTATTAAAATAACTTAATTGAATATTTTATTTTAAAATAATATTTTTGCAATTCATAACAGTTTCGTCGAATCAAGACAGAACAGAAGCGGAGTGTTTCACGATTTGTACCTAAGCGAGTTAATTTAACAAAAACATGAAATTATTATGATAAAAAAATGTTATGTAAACTTTAGTTTTTACGCGGCAAAAACCTCCCACGACAATAAAGTAGCTAGTGCTATTGTAAGATTTCTCACAAACTAGAATCTAATGAGACTAAAATTAAATCTTGTTTGAAACGCAGAGGCAAGTTAGGTTAGTATAATATAAGATCTTTTTACAAATCCCCAAGATTTGAAAAAAAAAAAGAACATTACTCAATGATGGTACAAACTTAGCGTTTGGAAGCGTTGTTGTAATTCGTGAAGATTGTAAGACTATCTTTGCATTAAATATATTATCTCTTTCATCAACCAATGTACTGAATCTATGAAATATTATAATTCTTGTGTCTTCGTCTGGAATGTGCCCTAACGGATGGTGGTCTATGACGTGTTGAATCATTCGGTTACAGAAATAGTGCTAGCGTAATCGCATGAACGTGGAAAGACGTTGTCAGTTACGAGTTCTGCGACGGTCTATAATTTTTTAATGTGTGGCCTCTCGCAAGTCACCTTAGTAGGTTGTCGATTGCGTAATCGCCTACCGGACTTGCCTGTGGAAGCCTAAATTCAAATAATGAAAGCCTCCAGCTTGTTCTTCTAAAAAGCTGTTGGTCTAGTAGTCAGTGGCCCTGACAGCTATGCGCAAGGTAGTGGGTTCGATTCCCACCCAGGACAAATGTTTATGTGATGATCACGATCATTTGTTCTTTGCCTGGATATATTTTATCTATGATATGTATGTATTTAGAAACATATACGTATGTTTATCAGTTGTCTAGTACTCATAGTATAAGCTCTGCTTAGTTTGGGACTAGATGGCGTTGTGTGAAAGTTGTGGAATATTATTATTATTATTATTTCTTTATTTTCAACATATACATATAAGATTACATTAAAAAAAAAGATATAAAAAATAGTAGCCCACCGGTATCGGGAACAGGGTCCAAGCTACCGGTGGTCAAGGCTCCATATAGAGAAACCTCCTGACGATACGCGCCGTGTCCAGGAGTACCGCTTTCTGAAGCAAGCCCTTGATCCAACCGTCTAACGAGAGCCTCCTGAGGTGTTGGTCGTGGCTCTTGGCTATTAAGCCATTGGCTGAGATGACTATCGGTACAATGATTGCCGAGTTCACATTCCACATGTCGACAATCTCGTGTGCCAAGTTAAGATACTTGATTTGCTTATCTTTCTCAGCTTTCACGAGATTCTCGTCATGCGGGATGGTTATGTCGACAATCATGGCACGCCTCTCGATTCGGTCCACCACCACTATATCAGGCTTATTGGCTACAATAGTCCTGTCAGTGATGATGGACCGATCCCAGTACAATGTGACATGGCCGTTATCGAGAACTAAGTCGGGCACATACTTATAGTACGGCACTTCCGATTCCACAAGAGAATATTTCAGAGCAAGTTGCTGATGAATTATCTTGGCTGCAAGGTTGTGCCTGTGCAAGTACTCTCCATTAGCAAGACGAGAACAACCAGAGATAATGTGGCGGATTGATTCACCCGGACGGTGACATGCCCAACATATGTCAACCGTGCCATCCTTCACAATAAATTTCCGGTAGTTGTTCATCATCATAACTTCGTCCATAATTGCACAGATAAAACCTTCGGTTTCCCCAAAGAGGTCACCGAAGCGCAACCAAGCTACGGACGCCACTTGGTCTACGTCGGACCCATGTAGAGCCCGGAAAAAACGTCCATGTAGCTCTTTACTCTGCCATATCCCCCTTCGATCGTTAGTGTCTAGCACTGCAGGTTTGCGCCAGTTCTCATTAGCCAAGGAGACTACATCTCGATGCATACCCACTTCAGAAGCAAGGAAATGTTACCTGAGACTGTATACCTCGCGGTTGTGGAGAGTTTTAGCATTCAAAAAGCCTCGACCTCCACATTTCCGCGGGATATACAGCCTCATCACCGACGAGCGTGGGTGATGAATTCGATATGCAGTCAGCAATGTACGAACTCTCCTATGCAGGGCGTCAAGTTCAGTTTGAGTCCATTTGAGTACGCCGAAAGAGTATATTAACACTGGCATGACCTAACCGTTGAAGGCACGCACCTTATTTTCGCCTGATAGAAGGCTTTTAAATACCTTCTTTAGGCATCCAAAGAAGCGCTCCTTCAGCGATTGCTTCATGTCAACTACATTGATACCTAACGCTTCCGACATAACCAAATACTTATAGGTTTCGTTTGGGGAGAGGGATCTCAGGTTTATGGAATTCGAGGGTTGAGATCCCACGGATTCCACAATCTCCCCTCACTTTACATGCATAATCGGACATTTGTCGACACCAAACTCCATCCTAATAGCACCAAGGGGGTGAAACTCCCGAAGAAACTTCAGACACAAAATTTGCCAAAAAAACTAGTGACATCTTATGTCTGGGGTCAACTTAGTTTTGTACGTAATGCGTTTGTTTTGCTAATAGATGGCAGCAGCTACGATATATTTATACATATATGATAATCAAAATTAATAAAAAAAAATATTTTTATCGAAAAATTCATAAAACATTATTTAATGTATTGCACCTAATTCACTAAATTAAATGACATTACAATTTTACTGCATCATAGACTCTATACACCTCGCTTGTTTATGAAAAACAAAGACAAAAGAAAATAAAAAAAACTGTCAAAATCAGTTTGACAAATTTCGATTATTTAATAAATTAACAGAAAAACATGTGATGAGTAATAAAATTCCTAAAATGAAGGTAAAATATGCAGCACAAGTGTGCAGCCAGAGGGTGTCTAGCGCTTTACCTCTTTTTTTTATCGAGTTAGTATGTTTATAATTTCACATATTTGCATCATTATTGTTACCTAGCAAATTTTGCAAATGTTATTAACCAACATTAATATTTTGTTTCAGAATACAACATTCTGCCCGAAGAGTGCAGATTTCCTGTTATTATTTGATAAGCTCTTCGAATCATTTAATGGTCATTCTTACAAGGGGTCATCAAAAATATAGGTGTAAGCAGTGCTTAAAAAATAACTCGCTCCATTGCCAATTGTGGTATGATTTGTTGCCTATTTTAGACTCAATTAAATTTGAATCAGTAGGTAATTCGAAAAATGATTTCATGTTGATTAAGTATGAATCGATTCCATCGGTAAAAAATTGGATACATAATATAAAAACATTTATTGAATTATGGCAATATTTAAATGTAAATTATGGTGTGAAAAATCTATTAACTAGAAATTTTAATCAGGATCCCTTAGATTTTTTTTTAGTGCTGTTAGGAGTAATGGTGTGCGTAATATTAATCCCAATTGTAATCAGTTCATGTGTGCATATAAAACTTCATGTGTGCATATAAAACTTTGCTGATTAATAATTTTAATTCTGTACATTCTGTAAGAGCTAATTGTGAGAACGATTGTAATAAATCTGCTTGGTAATAAATCTAATTATAAAGAGAATAATGATATTGATGCTTTATTAACTACAGTGAGCAATTATTATAAAAATTAATGTTTCGTTGATTTATAATGAATCCGAAAAATCACAAATATAAAAAATAATTAAATCCATCGTGTTTTAATTTATGCCAGCCTCTAAAATCTAATCTATAGATTTTGGAAGTACTAGATTGATTGAAATAAATATTCTAAAATCAAAGATTTAATCTTTTGTCGATTAGAATATTTATTTCAATCAATATAAATGATAAATGATCTTTATTTAGTAAATTGGTTATTAAATAACACTTTTACACGTCATTTTTTTCCGTAAATATTAACTAGATGAGGCCGGTGTTTTCTAACTGACTACCCTGAGAAGAAACACCGAAACAAACTCAGGGGTCCGTCTCTTTTAAAGTCCATACAATCTACACTGATTTAATTATATGGGAACCTCGTAGGTTTCAGTCTGAGGCGGTCTTTTGAAGAAAGATGCTCACAGATTTGAGTGGGCCTGTCCATACAGTGCAAGCATTTGTCAAATGACGTATAGCTCAACTTAGAACAAGGAGCTTAACGATTTGACGAACAATACCAAGGTAAGGACCTTTAGGTAGGCCGCAAAAAGCACTCAAACTGCCAGACAATTTATTATGTTTAACTTAAAAAAATAAAAAAATAAAAAACCTACATAGTGCACATATTCACAATCGTTTATGAGGATTATGTAGATTAGTCTGAAATGGCCTTTTGAGGAAAGACCAAACAGATTTGAGTAGACCCGTCCCGTCAGTGCAAGCCTTTGTCAGTTAGTCTGTGAGCTCAACTTTGGATATATATATATAATATAGTACTTCATGTCAGGTAGACGCCACCTATCGGATATTTTCGGTATTAAACTACCGTTACGCTACCTGGCGATCAGGGTCAAAAACTCAATTTTCGAATCATAGAGTGGCGCATCTATCTCAGTATTTATATTATGTATCATCTATGAATGGCACTACTGAAAGTTTCAGCTACCTTCAGTAGTTCTGTCAGTTGTAGACTAGTGGCGCCAAAAAGTTTTAAATCATCCATGTAAAGGAGGTGAGAAATAACCTGACCACCTCTTTTCAACCTATAGCCTAGGCCTGAATTCTCCAGCAGTGTGCTTAGAGGATTCAAGGCTAAGCAAAACCAAAGCGGACTCAAACTATCACCCTGAAGAACTGTCCACCATTGTCCCATACATGATGTCAGAAAAGTGCGTAGTTGCATTAATTTTATACAATTCTAGCACCCTCATGAGCCATGTATGGGGCACTGAGTCATAGTCCTTCTTGTAGTCTATCCAACATGTCGACAGATCTTTTTTGGAACGTCGAACCTGTTGGCTCATGGCCATATCAATGAGGAGTAGCTCCTTGGTCCATTCTTACATCCATTTTGAGAGGGAGACATGATGTGATTGTCTTCAATATGTTTGTTAATTTTAACCCTCAAAATGGATGTCAGAACCTTATAAACCGTTGGTAGACACGTGATTGGTCTATAATTTTTGGGTTCCGCGGTGCTACCAGATTTGTGGAACAGGTGGGTAACTCCAGTGGTAAAGAACGTAGGTAGCGAGCCAGATTCTAGGGCAGATTGGTACTGAGATGCCAAGCGGGTGTGCGATCTTGTTAGCCACTTGATCCAAAAGTTATGCAGTTCATCCAGCCCTGGAGACTTCCAATTAGGCAGCGGACGGACTGTATGGGCTACATCTTGGGGGCTGATAGTGATTGCTCCCATTTCTGGTATTGGATCACACACTCGCTCGACCTCCCGAGTCCAATTGCCTTCGGTGTGACTGACAGGTACCGACCAGATGTTGCGCCAGAATGTACATAGGGCGTCATCATCGGGTAGGCACATATCAGTCGCACCTTGGTCCGGTCGCTCCTAAGCCCTATACCCACCTTTCGATACTTCGGAATGTGCGATTCTGGACGAATCGTTCTACCCGCCATCCATACCTCCAAATACGGTTTGCCCATGCATACACCTTCTGCTTTAGGAAGTCGATGCGCTCTGTGACACAGGACATATAATTTTGTGGGTGAATATTGGTTTATTATTATTATTTAATAGACTAAGTATACGGCCCTTGTGCAGTGTGGTACTGGTCTGGTATTGGTACGAACCTCGGCATAGGATTAGGGGATGGAACCTAGAGACTATAAGACATCTGGATCGGACAAGTGTGACTGGTCAGTGCTCATCTTCAGGTACCATGGTTTATAATAGCTGTTCTTGTTCATTTCATTTATTAACCTGTATATTTAGTTATTATTTATTTATTAGACATTAATTTAATTCGAACGCTATTAGTTTTTACCATTTTTTTATTGGCAACACTGGCAGTTCATTGTCAAAAATTTTTGTTTACGAGTTTTGAAATATTTTTTTTACACAAAGGAAAGTTAATGTGTTCTAATTTGTTCGACATAGTTACTGTAGTAATATTTATTAACAACAAGGATTTATGTTTGAGACTGAAATATATTGCAAAATCAACGTGGAAATCAATAAACTCGTTCCAGCTCTAACGTGGACGGATGGATTTAAATGTCATTTAGCCCGGGGAGTATATTTTTTTTCCAAATTCAAAACATCTATACTTATAATAAATCTGTAGAGAGATCAATTCTGTACATGAAATATATTTCCAAAATAACTATCAGGGGGTGATTAAGGATCGATACTCATGCCAAAAATGCAATCAGTAAAATTTTTGTCTGTCTGTCTGTCTGTCTGTCTGTCTGTCTGTATAACCGTTATAGAAACAAAAACTACTCGACGGATTTTAACGAAACTTGGTACAATTATTTTTCATACTCCTGAGCGGGTTATAGTATACTTTTCATCACGCTACAATTAATAGGAGCAGAGCAGTGAAGGGAAATGTTGGGAAAACGGGAGAAGTTACTGCATTTTTTAAGCTTCCGTCGCGTGTTCAACCTTAATGGTTAAAGCTACACAAATCATTTCATGACGGAAATGTTCTCCTTAAAATTATATAAAAAATATCCCACGACAGCATATGTCTAACTTTTATGGTTGACTCACAATAACACGTGTAACTCCCGATAGCTTAGCAGTTCGAAGCTTTCTGATTATAATATTTGTCTACTCTTACGTTTATAACACTCTCAGTCACCCCTAATTGAAAAAGTTAACATTATTAACTATTCCATAAAAAAATTGGCCAAGTGCGAGTCAGACTCGCCCATGAAGGGTTCCGTAGTAACTATAATATAATATGCAAATTTATTTGACGAAAAAAAAACCTTACAAATTTCTTAAAACTAGCTTATTTACATTTTTTACAACTGCGCCAAATAAATTTGTTTTGAAAAAAAAACCTTACAAATTTCTTAAAACTGGCTTTTTTAAATTTTTTACAACTGCGCCGAATAAATTTGTTTTTCATAGTGTTTGTATGAATTACAAAGTTATATTTGTGGTTTTAGAAAATATGCTGTATCTAAAAAACTGCTGAACTGATTTCGTTCAAACTAATTTTGGTTGAATACATATATTTTTTTTAGATTTTTCACTCCATTATTATAGAAGTTAGAGGTTGTGTCCGCCACACACACATTTTACCACTTTGGAAGCTTATATCTTTTAAACGATTGACTTTATGGAAAAGTGGTTTTAGAAACCCCGATGTCGTTTTCTAAGAACTGTCTATAGATACCACACATGCATCGATTTCATGAAAAAAAATAGTTTCAGGTTTAGTTCCATGTATGGGGAGCCCCCCTTTATTTTAAATATTTTTGAATTTTTTTTTCAAAATCGGAAAGCGGTTCACAGAATACATCTACCTATCAAGTTTCACATGTTTAGTCCTAATAGTTTCGGAATAAAATTGCTGTGACAGATGGACGGACGGACAGACGGACAGACAGACAGACGGACAGACATGTCGAAACTATAAAGATTCCGTTTTTTGCCATTCGGCTACGAAACCGTAAAAAGAATCATATAAATCGGTATAGAAACACCAAAGTTATACATGAAATACGCTTATAATAATAAGCCATTGCGCGTGAATACTGAATCATGCTATAAGGATTATTTTTGAGAATCGGTCGCCGCGCTCGACGCGTCTCGCGGTCGAAACGTTCTCTTGGTACTTAAGCCTCATGTGAACGTGATCTAAACAATATTACCAGTACATTAACTTACGCTGACGGAGTCGCGGGCACAGCTATATTGTATCATTACGCTAAGGCCAATAGGAGCGGAGCGCCAATGAAGAATGCTTCAAAATCGGGGTTAAATTTAATGTTAGCCCAAAGTAACTATTCCACGCGGACGAAGTCGCGGGCAAAAGCTAGTTATTAATATTTCTAGATATCGTACATCATAGGTTTTTTTCACAGCTTTTCTCAGTGATCTACGCCCTAAATAACTCTTTATTGTATTGTCATGATATTATGCGTTCATAATTAACTAATTATTATTCTAACTTTCTAACGAAATAATTACCTATGCACCTATGAGTTCCTATTCAGGCTCATCTTTTCACTATAATTATTATTAGTCATACTTAACTCTGTCATGTTTAATCACTAGATCAATCATAGGTTTTCAAATGAATGTGATAAATCAAATCATTTTTTTTTTCATCATTTTAACTAGGTAACTGTTCACTTATGTTATGTTTTTCTTTTCAACCGACGACAAAAAGAGGAGGTTATCAATTCGACGCGTATATATATATATATATATTTTTTTTAATGTATGATCACCGATTACTCGAAGACGGCTGAACCGATTTGGAAAATTCTTTTTTTGATTCATAGGATATACTTTGAAATTGGTCCCATTTTCATAAAAGTCAGGATCTGATGATGGGATCCTGGAGAAATCGAGGGAACTCTTCAAATATTATAGGCACACCTATGACGTTTTGGGTATTTATTATAGTAACTTGTGCAGTTGCTCTCAAAAAGTACCATTTGAGGAAGTGGAAATGATGATGAAGACCACAGATGGCCGCTGAAACTACTGAATAATAAGTATTGAGTGGATTGCGATTCGATTACTTGAATATGGATGTTAAGCACTTTATGCTCGTCACAATGCATATGGTGATGTAGAGCTGATGGTGATGTACCAGGAGAACTCCTCAACAATTAACGGCCCAGCATTGGGAAAAGCAATATTTTGTAAAAGGTTATAAGTAGTTGACATTTAAGCTCTTGTAACTAGGTAAATTAAAAATAGACCAACTAAAAAGAGCGAAATAAAAACTTTTTACAAAAAAATTAAACCGACTCCCAAAAAACACTGCAAAGTGAAAAATAACTTTAATTTTGGAAGTCGGTGCCAAAAACGAAAATACAAAACTAAAGACACCGAGTACCGAAATTAAAGTTATTTTTCACTTTGCAGTGTTTTTTGGGAGTCGGTTTAATTTTTTTGTAAAAAGTTTTTATATATTAAAGAATTTTTAAAAACCCTGCCTGAATCTTAGGTATAATAATGAAACTTTGGTCAGTGGGTAAGTATCCTTATTTCTTAACTAATGTTAAAGATTAACCCTGTCTGTGTATTACTTTTTCATATCTAAACCCTATTTTGATGACATTTGGTAAAGAGATTGGTGATACCTTAGGGGAGAAAATAGGCTCCTTTTGTTTCAAACATTCCAACAGCCTACCAATTTACCTTTTATCTTTTATATACTAACTACTTATCTCCCTCTTTTTCATTTTACTGTCTTAGCTGTCCTCTTTTCTAATTCCATGGTACCTCAGGTGTTGTCCTATCAACATATAGAGCCTAAGAACTGCATCTTTGGAGAAAAAACTGAGGCCTGCTTTGATAGAATCTTCTAAACTGAATCTTATAGGAACCCATACAGTAAGGTGAACTGGTAAGGGAGTTTAGTAATAATAATAACACTAGTTTATAAAATATAATTAATGTTTTTTTCAGTTGTTTTTTTGTAAACTAGTTCAATTATTTATTTAACTGAATATATACAGCTGGTCTTATAAATTATAATTGCATAGTTTCTTCACATTCTACTATAATATGAAGCCTGCATACATTTTAAATTTGAACAGGATTGTTAGGTCATTCTTAACATTGGTAATTATAAATCTAATCAATGAAATTTCAGTTTGCAAAGTTATTTATTTAGAGACTTAGAAATTGAGAACTCTTCAATCATAATAAGAAAATAGAGAAGGGTGGATAGGCCCCTGTCAAAGCGTAATGTGAGTGAACCTTTATAATAAACTGTTTTTACTCTATCATCAAATTTTTATCTCTTATAATAATTGTCTGTACTAGTATAATTGAAGTGCATATATTACTAATACTATACTTATAGAATTTTGATAAGTTTTAATCATGTATTATGTTGCTTTTTTGTGGCAATAAATTCTTTTTATTTCTTTTTTCTAGAACCCTGGCCTTAAAAACCAGTTGTCTGAACTTCAAAATATGGGCATAATTCACTAGCATCAACATCTTCATCAACTTGTGTCAAATTTACAGTGATGGCTTGACACTTGAAAGTTGTTTTAACCGACGAAGAGTCAGCAAAGACTGGCAGCCTTTGGATGAGTTGGATGGTAGCAGATCTACAACATATATAAGTGACTGTTGAACAGTAATAGATTAAGCAGGTGATACCATCAGTAGCCATTTTTAAGATTGAAAATTTTATGTATTAAAATTAATAGATTAGTTTAAAACACTGTAAATACAAAATGTTCTGGTAAGATACCATCGCTCCTAAATGTAACTGAAGGAACAGGTTTGGCTTTTAGTCAGTAAAAGTCTGACACTCCTTCCGCTCCACCCAGAGCATTTGATGATTTTTCCCTCGACAAAAAGTACGAAAATCTCTACCATAAAATAGTTTTAGTGAATAACAAATGACACAAACACTGAAAGCCTGAGACTGAGCCTTTAGAAACAACTATATTATGTTAGGTAGGGAATATGCTTTATTAAATATCTTTAGTAAATATGAGGCTTCTTAACAAGACCTGAATATAAAGGAGGCCTATGATTTGGTGGCCCTGGTAACATCAAATGTAAAGAGGTCTCTGACTAATAAATAAACTCTTTTGAGGATCTGGTTACTTCTACACTATCTAGGCTGTACACCAATAACTTTTATTTCTTAAATTTAACCAAATTCAAAAAAGGAGGTTCTGTATTCGATCAGTATGTATGTATGTTTGTATATCCGCGATTTTCTCAGAAACTACTGATCCGATTTCAATCGCGTTTTCGATGTTTAATAGCATATTTTACAAGGAAGGTTTTTTCACATGGCTGAAGTCGGTGCCAAGATAAATGAATAGGTTTCATCACCTCGGGTGTGCCTGGGAATGCAGCGTTCTTTGCCTATCAAAACTATTAATTGGTTTGGCACCGGCTTCAGCCATGTGAGTAGATACCTAAGCCCTTATTTTTAACGGAATCAGACATCCAATAAAACAATATTTAAGGTTATTTCTAGTTTTGAAGTCGGTTCAATTTTTTGTAAAAAAGTTTGTTTTCAAATATGCCAATAGCCTGCACAATGTACGGTTCCATATAGGGTTCTGAATCTGATACATTCATTTCTGATCTCAGTTCATTTGGGTCGGGTCTCCTCACTTTTCTAGCAATTGAGCTTTCTCAAGGTTTCTCTTTGTTTTTGGACCACCCGGTCAGTGGCGGGCGGCCCCTGCCACGTTTGTGTTCCGGGAGGTTTGAAGCGATATTTACAACGTGGTCCTTTTGGCGTCTTATGATGTCACCATGTCAGCGTAGGCGATTCTCGGTAACTTTGTCAGTGATTGACGCGACTTTGAAACTGACTGACTCGTTACATATTTTATCGTGTCTAGTCACACCTTCCGCCCACCTAAGCATTTTCATTTCGTTGGTATGTACTTTATGTTCTGTATCTGATATACCTACCATAATAATACTTCTAACATACCTACCTAATACTTATAGGTAATCAAACCAAGTATCTAAAACAAAAACACGATAAATATTTCATCAAATCCCAGTTAAAGCGCGCCAATGACCACTTAATTCACAAATTATATCAAAACTGTGCAATGAACATAAAATATTCAACATCGGACGGAGTCACGAGAAAGTCACTTCTAACAAATTAATTAGCAAAGTCGTAGTTATGAGTTTTACGAGTATTTCACTGTAGCGAATAGTAATCACTCCCTGGGTGGATGGTGTTAAAACATTAAATGATAACTTCATTACTGAGTTATATTTTGAATGGAATAATTAAAAATGTTGGCTTAACGTCACAACGGAGACTGATAGTCACGCGATGTTACGGTAACACGTTTCAAACAGGCGTGACGGATTTGGTCCACTGCAATTTAAACCTTATTTTGAATTTCTCAAGGTCGATTATCCCTTTTGCCGTCTGACCCAGAAGCATTCGCTTTTGGGGTGGTATAAACGTACTTCGATCATTAATTCATTCGCCGTGGTAGTGATTATGAATCCCCTCGTGTATATGGGGCTTGTTTTCAGCGGTTGGTTTTAGATTATAATATTTAAGGAATATTTATCTATTATGAAAATTAGGACAGACGGCTACCTATTATAGTAAAGGGGCAGAACTTCCAACACAATGCTTCAATAATGTAATCTTGGAGAACACAGATGGCTATTTGTTAACTTAAAAAGAGTGATTTTTACCCAAACTATTTGAGTTTTTATGTTTATTTTATATTAGGTTTATACTTAGTCTAATAATTAAAATTTCTGGAATATTAAGAAAGTCTTGATACTTATTATAGTAAATTTAACTCAAAATTGAATGTTGAAAAAAGGGTAATTTTGGTTTTATCACCTTATTGAAGTAAAGAAGCAACTTGTTCTTATAATAGGAATGTATACAATAAATATGTGAATAGAATGGAATACATTCTTAACCGACTTCAATATCTTCAGCCATGTGAGTGGTTACATGCCCTAATTTTAACGGAATTAAAAATTCAATGAAACATAAGATTATTTTTCGCCTTTTTTGTTTGTTTTGAAGTCGCTTCAAATTTTTGATAAAAAGTTTGTGTCATACGATGAGTGACAATGTTCATTCTTTGATCGAAAAACAGCCAGTCATCTGGTCACGTGAAGATTCGGAATTAATCACTCGTTGAAGTCGCGTAAAACTCGATGACCATTTATACGTACATAGATTTATACAATGCTATTAAGTAATGTAATGCTTGCATTTCTAAAATGTTAGCTTTCGAAATACTGACCCAGTTGATAAAGTGGATGTAAGTGGACGGCTAAGCTATTGAAGTATGACTCGTATTAAAAATAACAATTGTGCGCATCGCTGTCCACTAGTAATGTGCCCAAAAGACTGGCGGCATTGCCACGCTATATGGCAATGCTTAACCGCTGTCCAAGGTAAAAGCCAGCCTTTGGGTCACGCCAAGTGTCAACTAGGCGCCTTGATAGTTCTTTAAATAATTTGTGAGCATTCAGACCCCACGATCCCAAGGTCTCCACGCCAAACGGCTCGAAAATATAACCTACACCCCTATTTTTAACCTCCGACGCAAAAAGAGGGGTGCTATAAGTTTGACGTGTCTGTGTGTCTGTCTTTATTCTTTGGCATCGTAGTTCTTAAACGAATGAACTGATTTGATGCGTTTTTTTTTGTTACCTAGCTGACGTGATCGATATCGGGTTTTTCTATCAGAAATTTCTCAGAAGTAGCCCGGAGTTTGACATGTTAGTCCCTCCTGTCCTTGGAGTTCTTTTTTTTTTCTTTTTTATTACTGATGAGTCCACTCTTGAACTCAAGCTCACCTGATGGTAAGCGAGCCCAGAAGAAGAGCCGGATTAACCCTGTCAGAGGCCCTAAGGCAATGGCATTCTCGGGGCCCCTTTTCTTGCTTTGACTGACCAAATCGTGTGTAAACTGAGGAAACACACATTAAGGGCTGTGGTTTTTAATATATTTGTTTACGTATTCCCAGATTTGTTCTAAAATTGTTTTAATTCTACTACTTAATTTAAAGAATTTGTATTTTGTGAGATAACAGTGAGGTCCCTTAGTTCACACGCACATCAAATTCTCGTTCGAAGAAACATGTTTTCTTGGTGCGTGCACTGGGCCTGGGCCCCTAGTTGATACGGGGCCCCTAGGCCTACTCCGCCTATGGTTAATCCGGCCCTGCCCAGAAGATGCCTAGTTACTCATGCTTTAAAGGCTGAAAGGACAGAAGCTTTGACACTGGTCTGGCTAAGGGGTACCCAGTTACTGGGTAGTAATTGTGAAGGTCGATAGGCTGTCGCTCAATGTAAAAACACTAATACTCATGCGTCCACCTAGACTGGAAGCCAACTGATTATTTTATTCATTTAGCTATGCAATAAATTCATGACCATGCATATTTGACTACCAATTGCTATAAAAGCTTTTGTGATAATTTAATTTCTTTGTAATTGATATTCGTGTTTTGCGGGGGTCAGCAGAGAAGGCCTATCTGCGGGTGTGCATAGGTAGCTTCGAGTATACCTACAACATGTAACGTGAAATTAATTTCCTCAGAATCGTTTACCGAATCAAATTTTATATCCTTTCTTACTAATATTATTAATCTGGGACGGATCTGCCAAATAACAGCTTGATGCACTTGACTCTATAGAGAAACAGGCCAAAAGGCTCATCGGCATCGAGAAACTGGTCGAGACAAAGCTCTAGAGCCTAGAGTATCGGCGACGTGTTGCAAGCCTATCAGTTTTCTGTCGGTTACATTTCGGGGAGTGTGTGATGGAATTGCACAGTCTTATTCCACCAAGCCCGTTCCATCATCGGACTACAAGACAAACGGCGATGTGTCATCGTTACATGGTGGACATCCCACCCATACGCACAAAACGTTTTGGGAATACTTTCATTGTGCGTACGGCTAAGGCGTGGAATTCCCTGCCGGAGTCTGTGTTTCCTGATAGCTATAACCTGGGAGTCTTTAAGTCAAGAGTGAAACTTCTAGGCAAGCGTGCTTCATCTTCGACCACATCATCGCTTAACATCAGGTGAGATAATGGTCAAACGCAAGCTTATCAACTATAAAAAAACGACTAAACGGACCGGAATGAAATTTGGCAATTTGATAGTTACATCCTGGAACAACATATAGGCTACTTATTTTACCTGGAATTCCCACGGGATCGGTATTTACGCGGGAAAACCCTGACACGCGGACGAAGTCGTAGTTCAGAGAGTATTTAACCTAGAGAGCTTATAGGCTGATTTCTTTGAAGAACATAACTCGCCAATACGGGTTGGGAGGCGAGGAAAAAATGCGCTACTGCAATTGGTCAGTTCAAAGTCAAGCTTCATAGATATGCCGAGTTAGGGATTGCTCTACTTGATTGAGGGAAAGTTATCGACATCGATAAAATGAAGTTTAACATTATAAAATTACTCAATAAAATCACATAATAATATTTAATCATTATCAGTCTCAATTACAAAACGAAAAACAAGTATGCTGTTATTATTGATTTTTAAAATGAATTAATTTGGTAAATGTTTTTCGAATTAAAGTTTTAGGGTCCTGATTGTTTTTGCTAAAAAATGATAACCGAGCGTCTACATATTTCTGAATTATGCATCTTGCTAATTCAATCAAATGATTGGTAGTTTCTATTTCATATTGATGAAAATTAATATCCGGGAATAAATTATACCCAATCAGTGATTTTAAAACCGATCTCATAAAATAATTTGAATTATATTTCTGAGACAGCACTTTCGAACTACTCTCGTTGATCGCCCTTTTAATATAAATTTCACAACGACGACAAATTTCTATTACTGTGGTGGATCCGTACAATAACTTGTTTTAGTGTCTTTTTGAAATTGTAAGGCGTTTTGATTTGTAACACCAATCAACGCTCCAATACAAGTTAGGCATTTTATTTGCTTTATCAGAGCATGGACAATGTAGCCGGCCATATATTATTTTTATATTTTATTTTTTTATATTTATTTTATATTCCATAATAAATAATAAATATATTTTCATTAAAATCAGTTGTGTCAACAACTGTAGCTTCAGCAGGCACTAGGTAATAATTAATTTTTTGGTGGTACTCACCACCATTAGATGATTTATCTAATGACTCCTCCCTCCTACATACTCTTGACCCGTGGAGTCGACATCGAAACAAAGGAACCTGTTTCTTTTTCCTAGGTGGGAAAATCATCGAATGACTTCTCCCACTCTGGGTAAAGTGGAAGGGAGTGTCAGACTTCTACTGACTAAAAACCCACCCTGTTCCTTCAGCTGCCCTTAAGTTCCGGGGCCGCGGTATCTCATAGAGACCATTACCGCATCCCCGGAACCAAAGTAACTAACGAGGGTGATATTGTAATGCAAAGGTCCAAGTTAATTAATATTAGACTCCGTCATACTATTTGAAGCCTAGAAAGATTGGATATAGGTATCTTATATTATTTTGACTTTTCTCAACATTATATCAATAAAAACCAAACTAGAAACCAATATTCCCTAGTAACCTTATCCATCCACTTTTCTTTTTAATCTGGAATCTTGGGAAATCTAAAATGAAAACATGCATGTCACACAGAAGAAAAAATATCAGAACTTTCTCATTTTTAGGGTTCCGTAGCCGAATGGCAAAAAACGGAACCCTTATAGTTTCGATATGTCTGTCCGTCTGTCTGTCTGTCTGTCCGTCTCTCTGTCTGTCTGTCTGTCTGTCTGTCTGTCTGTCCGTCCGTCCGTATGTCACAGTCATTTTATTCCGAAACTATTAAAACTATACATGTAAAACTTAGTAGATAGATGTATTCTGTGAACCGATTTTCTATTTTAAAGAAAAAAATTAAAAAATATTTAAAATAAAGGGAGTCCCCATACATGGAACTAGAACTGAAAATATTTTTTTACATGAAACCTATGCGTGTGTGGTATCTATAGACAGGTGTTTAAAAATGATATAAGGGTTTCTAGAACCACTTGTTCATAAAGTCAATCGTTTAAAAGATATAAGCTTCCAAAGTGGTATAATGTGTGTCCCCCCTCTAACTTCTATAATAATGGAGTGAAAAATAAAAAAAAAATCTGTAGATCTTAATGTAAACTTTCAACCAAAATTAGTTTGAACGAAATCGGCTTAGCAGTTTTGGAGATACAGCATATTTTCTAAAACCACAAATATAACTTTGTAATTCATACAAACACTATGAAAAACAAAGTTATTTAGCGTAGCTGTAAAAATGTAAATAAATAAGCTAGTTTTAAGAAATTTTAAGGTTTTTTTTATTCGTCAAATAAATATACATAATTATTATATTACATTATTATAGTTACTACGGAACCCTTCATGGGCGAGTCTGACTCGCACTTGGCCAAGTTTTTTAAAGTCGGTTAATGTAGATAGGTATTTTATGACAACTATCTGAATTGTTATACAAAAAAAATAGTTTAATTCTATAATTATCGATATCGTATCCAGCCGTTATAAGTAACAGCACAGATTTTTACGATAAAAATACAGATGAAAAGACAGGGGTAAAAGAATTAGAATTTCTTCATGTAAGAAAGAGATATTTCCAAAAGACATCAACGCGCGACACAATTTTGTCCTTGACCACCCAAACCACCATTTTAAATGGACCTCTGCGGTAGCTTATAATCTGATTAAATGATAAATAATTTTCATATTATTTCATTACTGATGAATAGTTATGTCATCCATTTGGTATCTCGATATTTGGGAATGTTTTCCACACCACTTCAACGCGCATGAAAGCATTATTATGCGTTATAAATTGGATACAAAATTTTTAAATTTGTAATTGTTTAGCATGCACACAGGCCTAATACTTGGTCTCAACTAAAATGGTTCGTGTATCGTAGCCAATATATAGGAGTAAAAACTCGCATAGTTTTCGTGCGTCGGGGCAACGTATGTGCGATCAAGTGGTTTTCAAATCAGTGTCGTAGGTGAAAGCTAGTTTTAACCGTCTTCCAAAAAGGTTCTCTATTCGTCGCGTATATATTTTTTTAGGGTAATTTTTATCGCAAAATTTTATCACATACTTGCTTCAAAGAATTTAAAAAACTTTGTCGTTAACCCACTTGTTACTAGCATCCATTTAAAAGGTCCGCTCATAAACAAAAATCGTGTGATTTATGTGGTTAGTATAAACAATATTTGTTGATGCAATTTCAAAGCTGAGATATGTGGCCATATAATACAAGTATTGTAAGTGAAATATCATTATATTATAAAAGAGTTTTTTAGCACTTATTTTACGTAAAAATTACCCTAAGTAACATGGGGTGAATTATTTTATTATTATTACATTTTTAAAACTATTTGACAGTGTATAATCAAAGCTCAAACCATCTTTTAAGTGATAACAAAGACAAAATTAACTATTTTATAATGTTTCTTACTTTATTTGGCCATTATATTTGGTGTTCTTTATAAAGCCCAGTAGTAATATCGACTGCTACTTCTTATAAATTTTATATTTATTTTATTACAAATATATTTAGAAAATCATGGGAATATAAATTCCATGAAATCATCGAATACTTGGAACTTGATTATGAAGCACATATCCCTGATAGTATCACAAATTACCACCTGAAAACTGTAATGCTGATGTCACTGACAAGGATTCCGGGGACGAAAATCAAGTACAAAGTCAAAATATACCTGGCAGTCAACTAAGGACATTAGTTACGAAGGCAAACGCTAGTTACAACTTTTTGTCATTAGATGATTGCGCCAGTGATGATGAAATGATGCCAGCTGAAGTTGCCAAACGAAGACGTATTAGTAATAACTCGTATTTACCTTCAACTTCAAAAATTGTAGTCATACCAAAAACTTGAACTGGACCACACGAGATATACGCCCTACGTTGGTCTGTGGAAGAATATGCATCAAGTGGCAAGATAACAAAGTGCACTATATTATTTTGAACAATTGTTTGACGATAGCATAATAGATTTGCTTACAGAACATACAAACAAGTACATAAATCAAAGAAATAAAATAGAACATTGATGAAATAAAGTGTTTCATAGGAATTCTTTTATTCAGTGGTTATGTTGCAGATGCAGCAGATTATGGAATGCCCTTATAAGTTTACAGAATATGTCCACTATCAACAAATAAAGAATTCAAGACAACGGATCGTGGTTCCCAGAAGTGCAAATAAATCCACAAGAGCTGAAGAAATTATTGTGTGTAAATGGAACGATAATAGTATACCCGTTATGTAAATAAAATAAGACACTTTTCACAGCAAGAAAAGAAGTATGCACATTCTTATAAGGTGACCAACTATCCACCATAAAAACTTGTAATGAACATATGGGAGTTGTAGATAGGTCAGATCAAAATATTGGTCTTTATCGCACATCGATAAGAGCGAAAAATTGTATTTCCCATTGATTTGTCACTGTTTGGTTGTGGCAGTCCAAAATGCTTGGCAGCTATTTTATAGCGATGAGGGAGAACTTGATCATTTACAATTCCGGAAGAATACAGCTGAGGTGTGTTATTTGCCATAAAAAAATGAATTGCGAATTGAATTATACCACACTAAATAACATTTTTTAGTGAGGTTTTCTTTTTACTTTATTTTATGCATAAATAAACGCAATAGAGGTACTTCGTTATTTTTTTTATGTACACTACATTAGTAGCATATATTACTAGCGTCCTTTTAAAAGGACACCATTTTCCTGATTTTCCAATAGCCGAATATTTTTTTTTTGTTTTTTTCCTTAATATATTGTCATGTAAGGATAAACATATCTGAATTTCATTACAATCTGACACAAAAAGTATATTCAGTAACAAGTGGGTTAAAAAACTGTGTACCTATACAACTAACAATTAACATTCAGTGTATGTATTAAGATTATAAGATAATTTTCTGATAGCGGTGATTAAGGTTATGCGTTTATTACTATACATGTATATAATAATATTGGGTGTTATGTCATTGTAAGCAATCTTAGTCATAGTAACTCAAAATGCATCTTTATTTATTTATTTTGTTAAGTAACGCTTTCTATTATCTTAAATCGGGCTGAACAAGTTTAATCTGCACTACTAAGACTCTAATAGGTCTGTGTAAAACCAGAAACCCGTTCACTGTAAATAAGACGATTCATTCATCTCATTTAATCCCTTAAGCGTCCATAAACAAGTAGGACATCTTATTCTTCGCCTCCAGCACGGAACCGAGATACTATTCCTTTTTTCTTTAGTCTATGATTTAATCAACTACGTAAAAATCCTATTATCATAATCAAATAACATAATTTATATACTCAGGCATCGTACAGCGCACTCCGCGTCCAGTACAATAACGCCTTCAGGGCTGTGATGGGGCTGCCTCGCTACTGCAGCGCCTCAGGCATGTTCACGGAGGCGCGCGTGGACAACTTCCACACTATAATGAGAAAGCGCGCCGCCTCGTTAGTGCGCAGGCTGCGGGGCAGCACTAACACAGTCCTGAGGATGATTGCCGACAGGGTAGATTGTCCGTATATTAAACATTGCGGAGATCTACATATAACTAAAAATTTGATTATGTTTTAAAATTATTTATTTAAAATTAATAATGTATATCTTTTTTTTATTCAATTATAGCATTTTTAATTATAGAAAAAATTATTATGGCCATTTTATTTTATTCATTTTATTGTTTTTTTATTGACATTTTTATTTCATTTAGTTCTTTTCTTTTTTTTGTAATTGTCATTTTAATTTTAATTTATTCTTTGAAAATAATATTTGGTGTGTGTGTTGTTAATCTTATAATATGAGTTAAGTTACTTGAATTAAATGCATTTTATTTTATTTTTTATTTTATTTTATAATGATATTGATACTAGTATCATAATGATATTGATACTAGTATCATTAGAACTTAAACCGGGATATTTAGCATGTGTCTGGACTTTAACCCTTAACTGGACTGGAGGAAAATATTCCCCACATATAATTTAAGGTTCTATTCGAGCAGTGTGCAAAAGGTTACCACAGTGTGTCAAAATATATAATTTTAATTGTATTGTCTATGACTTGAAATATGGCTGCGTGAAACGGAACTTATTGTTTCATAGAAATTTCAATGTCAATTGTAGAGAGCTTATTTTCTAGCAGAATTTGTGTTTATTGTGACTTGTTCTGCGGAAATTATATCATTATGAAAAAAAGAAATCTGGTAAGTGGAAAATAATCTTTGTATTTTGGAGATTTTCAATGATTCTAAGTGACGTATAAGTTTTTCAAGAGAATTATGCTGTGTTTATGTATAAAATTGTTCTCGGAATAATGTGGGAACTATTTACCTACTGCCCGTTGTCATCCTAAGAATATTCTTGCAATCAGAACAAATGGATAGTTGATAGTCAGGTCTTTAGTTATTTCAGTTATTATATCATTGATTATTATTAACAACAAGTCTTTTTTCATAGCCTCCTTCTAAAAAAGCACCCTTGAAGAAAACATTTTGTATGGATTTACAAAAAGACCAGGATGCAGTTTATCTCGCATTGAGAGATATGATGTCTTCAGAAGAGGTCGAGCTTTGATCGATAACTATTGCAACAGGAAAAAAGTGATGCCAACGTTCAAATCTAAAAAAGGCGGTGTATATGGGGTACCAAATAAAGTTCGTCTCGCAAATGTTGGTTGTCATATGCCAGAAATTGCCAGTTTTCGAAGATGCCGCTTTTGTAGTATGCGTGCAAGCGAACGACGCTCAAAATATATTTGTAGCACATGCCAAATACCATTGTGTGCAGCACCATGCTTTTCATGGATTCATCAAAATATAAATCAGTAACCTTGTGAGAAATAAATTATTCATATTCTACATGAAAATTTGCTCCATGGTTATTGGACCATGGCATGGCTGAATAGGTTCTATGAGGGCTGAGGGTATATATTTCCCACATGATTTATTTTCATAATAATAATAAAAAAATTAAAAATTAAAATACACATTTTATTTATATCCCTTTCAAGCTTATAAAAATTACTACAGATAACATGTAACAGTTCTGTGGCACCGGGGCCCAGTTAAGGGTTAAAAGAGACTGACTACTGACCACTGAGTTTGTTCTGGTGTTTCTTCTCAGAGTAGTCAGTTAGGAAACACCGGCCTCATCTAGCTAAACTAAACACGCAAAAAAACATGACGTGTAAAAGTATTATTTATTATTTATTTATTTATAGTTAATTAAAACGGTACAACACCAATTACATTAATTAACATAGAAATAGAAATACATTTAAGATAAGAATAGTAATAATTGTGATTGAAAATTGAAATTATATAAGATAAAATAAAATTAAAATTAACATGGAACAGTGGACACTCTTGCATACTTCCTTTCACAGAAGACCAGACATGCACACATAATTTTACTCCATTCGTCAGCAAACACATCACATTCAGGGTTGGTAGTCAGGAGGGCATTGAGCATCCTTAGAGTGCGACATACTGGGGATTCAGCTCTGGCGACAGTTTTGGAAGTCGGTGGAGCAAACAAATTGTGTAAGCGGTTCTGACGATGTCGGATGTACTTGTCAGGCACGAATAGTCGGCAGAAAAGGCCATGGAGCTCGGGACAATTGATACGTCCGCTCAGGATCTTGCAGGCTACTGTGAGCTGATCAAAGCCTCTCCTCACCTCCAAAGAATTAAAGCCTAGCATTCCTAAAAGGTAGTTGGTAGGGTACATGTAAGGGAAGAAGTGGTATAACCTTTTGAATAGGAATCTCAGGAAGGTTTTCTGAACCTTTTCTATCATTAATGTTTGAATTGCAGTGTAAGGATGCCAGACACAGGCACTGCTTTCAAGTTTACTCCTTACCAAAGTGGTGTATAATAGCCTAATAACATTGGGATTGCGGAAATCCCGAGCATTTCTTAGTACAAAACCTAGGCGCCTAAAAGATTTTTCGCAAGGGCAGAGACGTGATCTCTAAAAGTCAGGTATCGGTCAAAGGTCACTCCCAAGTCCTTAATATTGGTGACACGAGTAATTGCTTCTCCACCCAAACAATAGTTGTAATGGATTGGTTGCAACTTCCTACCGTACGTCATGACATAGCACTTGCTCGTATTAAAAAACAGCCTGTTCTGGATGCTCCACTCATAGATGGCGTCAATGTCCTTTTGCAGGAGTTTACAATCATCAACATTTTCAACATCATCAACATCAACATTTATAATCAATTTACAAAATAATTATTTTAATTCATTTGTAAATTTCCCGTTTTAAGTTCTAATGTTTCGTTAGTGACCATGTTGGCTTAAAAGCTGTTACTGATAGTGTTAGCTTGCACCTTCCCACTGCTGTGCAAAATCTCTCTCCATGATTTCCAGGATACCCATGGGCGGCCGGGGTTGCGAAAATGTTCTAACGAGATACCGCGGCCCCGGAATTTAAGGGCAGCTGAAGGAACAGGGTGGGTTTTTAGTCAGTAGAAGTCTGACACTCCCTTCCGCTCTACCCAGAGCGGGAGTCAGTCAAAAATCAATCGAGTCATTCGATTATTTTCTCCCCGAAAAAAAAACCCAGGGGCGAAGTAAACCGTTGGTCGTTAGTTTGGTCCATTATTATAATGACGTAATAAAAGTTATTTATAGTAAAAATATTGATAGACGCAAACAATTTTCCGGTACGAAATTAATTTCTGCGTAGCACATAGCTCTTTAGAGTTCGCCATTCGTATAATGTTGGCGTAATCTTACAATATTATAATGTCGTGCCCGCTCCACATTCAAGCCGGGAAAGTTTTAAATAATAACCTTTTACATTTTTCATTTTAAATTATGACGTCATACGAAATAAGTCACGGCTTTTTGTTCTATGTATTATGAAAGCTATTTTTGGCTTGGGGAAACTAAAGGTTTTCTTTTTAACCGACTTCAAAAAAAGGAGGTTTACAATTCGTCTTGAACTTTTTTTTTTTATGTATGTTACCTCATAACTCGGAGATGGCTGGACCGATTTGGAAAAATCTTTTTGCGTTTGAAAGGGTATACTTTCTAGATGGTCCCATTGTCGTCACGTTTGGATCTGATGATGGGATCATGGAGAAATCGAGGGAACTCTTCAAATATTATAGGCACACCTATAGCGTTTTGGGTATTTCATATAGTATCTTGTGCAGTTGCTCTCGAAAAGCACCATTTGAGGAAGTGGAACTGATGATGAAGACCCCAGATGGCCACAGAAACTACTCAATAATAAGTATTTCGTTGATTGCTATTAGATTACTTGAATATGGATGTTAAGCACTTTATGCTCGTCACAATGCAAATGGTGATGTAAAGCTGATGGTGATGTACCAGGAGAACTCCTCAAAAATTAACGGCTCTGCACCGGGAAAAGCAATAGTTTGTAAAAGGTGATAAGTAGTTGACATTTTGGCTTTTGTAACTAGATAAATTACAAACCGACCCACTAAAAAGCGTGAAAAAAAACTTTTTAGCAAAAAATAGAACTGACTTCCATATAAAAACACTGCAAAGGCAAAAATAACTTTAATTTCGGAAGGCGGTGTCTTTAGTTTTGTATATATTTTCGTTTTTGACACCGCCTTCCGAAATTAAAGTTATTTTTGCCTTTGCAGTGTTTTTATATGGAAGTCGGTTCTATTTTTTGCTAAAAAGTTTTTTAAGTTATAGGTTTCACTTTAGGTATTCCTATTTTAGTTGTCTTACCCAGTAACTGGGTTGTGGAAAGTAGTTTATTAATGATGTTTCTTGACGGTTCTTCTCCATAGGAATCGACCATTTTCAAACCGTGCCTATGTGAAATTAAATACATATTTTGAGTTGTGTTCATATAAAGTCATAAAAGTAAATTAAAATTTACATAAAGACAATCATTTACCATCGTTTGTTTTGCCTTTTTCATGTTTATTTATTTATTTATTATTAGGGATAACAACAGCATACAATTCTTAAATAGGTACTTATCTATAATTACATGAGTAGCCAATAAAAGTTATCCACAACAGATAGTATTAAAGATGATTGGGCACTTTAAAGAGATCAGTATATAATATTCATGAAGGATATAATATTTGTACCATATAATAGATGCAAATAATTGCTAATAACATAAATGCAAAATATATATGAAGAATATATACATATCGCACCTTTGGGAACAAAGGGTCACTACTGCATGTTTTCCAACTTTACAGGAGGAGCATTTTTCGATATTTTTTTATGTATTTATTTTTTATCTCTGTACTGTTTTAGAGTATTGACGCGATTCTTACAGTCTTAAATCCGTAGTTTCTTCACGGACAATAGTGAATATTTAAAAAAAAATACAAGAAGGGGTTTCTGAGAAACAAGCCATAAACTGAGGAAAGGGTACCAAAAGTGACTTTTTGTTACAAATCGCTAACTGTCACATTGCAGAAATGACCTTTTTAAAAAATAATAACTTCATGAAAGTACGTATTTTTTTATTGATACGGGTGATTTACGTTTATTTTTAGTAAATATATATTTAACTGGAACCCAATACAAACTAAAACAAGCAGAAAAAGAAGAAGAATCGGTAAAATACTATATTTATTGATAAAATAGAGGGTTATTAAATGAAATAGATGATATCTTTTTTATTTTTTATTTGTATAATAAACAAATGGCATCAAAATTAAAAAAGAATAACATACATTTTGAAAAAGGTTCCATACCGACACCCGTGTGGACGATATATTGGCCAACTTGTATGTTGGAGGCACCACAAGCTCAACGTATTTGCTCTAAACTATTGAAAATGGCTTTCAAGTTACTGTCAGATAAAACCTTAATTATACTGAATAGTTATAATCATAAATATAATCGTTATAGTATAGATAAAATGACAGTAGCATGCTGTTTAAGTATCTAAAATCTTTATGAAAGTTTAAGCTGTACGTACTTAATATTTAATAAAATAATCAAAATAACCCCTTTAAGACCATGTCTCAGGTACATGGCATGTGAAATCTAAACAAAACTAGGCATAGTCACACATTTCAACATAATAAATCAATCCTCAGTCTTAATACGATTAAAGAGTTTGCCGTTCGGCACTTATCATCTAATAAAACGAGTATCGTGGATAAAATTCTATAACATTCTCCTAAAAGATAAATTCTTAAATTGATATAACAAAATTAGCTTAATATTAAACAGTCTCACAAATAACACTAATACTTAAACATCTTTATATACCTACGTTGTAATATTAAATTTCTTAAAGGTACTTAAGTAAATCACATTCATCACAGTTTAGTATGTATTTGGACTTTATTATCCAATTAGGAACTACAACTTTGGTAACAAAATTATAAGGAAAATCAGTATCAAATGCTCTGCTAAAAATATAGCAATAAGTACGAGTACGAATCGCATCGCACTTGTTTAATTATAAAATAAAGAAATATCAAAATATTGTGTTGTAAATAGTTTCATAAACTTTCGGTATAATGTTGGTGTTAATTAAGGTTTGAATATCTGCCTTCTTTCGAGCACTTAAGAGGATTTTACTTTCATAAGCCTGCTTTAATGTTACTTCGTGAGGTTGTTGGACTCTTGTGCTTCGTGTTACTGTATCAATACGATTGACTTCAATCCAGTTGCCCTCGTATGAAGTTTTGAAGTAATAAGAATGGGCGTTATCAGCTGCACTTTGTGTATGCCCCCGAACAAGGAATTTATGTTGAATAGTATTTATTTGCAGTTTATTTACTGCATAATAATACAGGTTAATCATAAATCTGAAATCCAAAACAAAACAATCACTCAATAGATCAGCTCTACATACTAATGTAAATAGAAAACCATTTATCTAAGAAAGATTGGCTAGATAGAAAGTGTCTTTTTGTTATAAAAATAAATGTTTAATTTAATGAGAACATAAAGTACGATTTGGTGAAACTTTTTTTTGGTTGATTGGATTCATTTGTGAGTTTTACCTAAAAGGGCCATTTGATTTTCATCTCTCGCTTGAAATTTTAATGTCACATCAGTTGTAAAATGGCATTATGTTTGTAATATTTATTTTTACAAAAGTCATTGTAACAAATATAACCTATTCATTTTATAAACAAAATATTTTTTTTTATAAACCTTTATTTTTAAACATAAATGACCGTTTATTACCATCAAAACAATGAGTATCTTTTGAAGCAAAAAAAAAAAAACACTTCTATACAATGATGATCAAAATGACTTTCTGCCTTAATATAAATACTAATCATTACAAAAATAATGTCACTTGTAAACAGAAGTGACGTTTTGGTTTCAATGAAAAGAAAAGTTTTATGCTATAATGTCATTTAGAAAAAGATGTGATGTTATGTTTGCAGCAAACAAATACCAAGATTTGGTAACAAAACGTGATTATTCTCCATAAGTGACATTAATTTTGCAAGAAATATGTAAAATAAAACTCATTACTTACCGTAGTGCCTCACCGTCACAAATGCGCAAGGTCACACTTCGGCTGTCAAAACACTACTGACAGGATGAGACGTTATGTTTCAAGCAAACGGACCAATTACGAGAAATAATGTAACGACACTCCCTCCCTCAAACCGATGTTATTCATGCTATTGTCACCATTTTTGCTGAGGATATAGAGTCGATTATCGCGGTTTTTTCTGCATATTTAAGTCATTTTTGCAAAAAGTTGCAGTAGTGACCCTTTGTTCCCAAAGGTGCGATAATATAGAAATGAAAATATATACTAACTAGATACCCAGCCATTTAGTGTAATGTTTGAGATTTTAAATAGCCCATTATGATAACAATTCAAACAAAACTTGTTTTTTGAAATCGTTCTTGGATCCAATGAATAAGACCACACTGTTAAAGTGTTTATTATAAGAGATGTTGGGTTCTGTTTCAAGTTTAACCAAGGGTGCATCTGAGTATTTGTGTCTGAGTGTGTGAGCGCCTGGCTATCTGACCTCTACAACCCAGTCGCTGGGTAATATGATACCCCCTGGTAAGACCAGTGACACATTTACTACCTTCTTCTTATTGTGTGGGTAGTGAGGTCTAACGACCCCATACACTCTAGTGTCAGAGTTTCTAGACCGCCTCAAGGACCTCTGACGTGCTCTATTTTGACGACCGCCATTTGGCGACCGGGACCATACGCCATACGTGCCTTCCGAAGCACTGAACCATCTTTTTATCAGACAATCAGGTGATTCAGGACTGCAATGTCCTAGCCAAACTGGAAGCAACTTTACAAAGTATGCTTCCTGCAGGAATCGAACCCACGACCACCGGGTCACAAGGCAAACGCCTAAACCACTCGACCTTCTGACTACCCGTTACGACTGTCAAAGAGGTATAAATGACACCGTTTGTACCGACAAACGGTTTAATTTGCTATCCAAGGCATGGTAGAATCTCGATGTTAAGATGGTCCAAAGACTTATCTCGACAAACGTTGCTCAACTTCAAAGATCAATCAAACATGTTATTATCTAGCCACGCTCCTCTCGACATAAAGACAGTAATTATAGGACTTAAATGAAAATAGTTTCTATACCGAATTATGGTTTACTGAAAGATAGCCTTTGTTTGTTATTCATTATGTTATCCCTACTAATATTATAAATGCGAAAGTAACTCTGTCTGTCTGTTACACTTTCAGGTCTAAGTCTCTCAAAAGGTTTTGATGAAACTTGTTACAAACAAGGACATAGACTACTTACTTATTTTTAGCTGAAAAAGAAACTTATTCGGAGCGAAGCCGCAGGCAGAAGCTTTTACAATGTATTTATGTACATAAATATATTTATTGTGAAATAAAGGATATAGGTAGATAATTAGCGAAAATACAGTATGTTAACTAACAGAGGGCGTTCTCGTTAACCCGCAATAGTATAGCATCCACACATGCTAAAAAAATATTACCATTCGAAAACAAAATGTTTTTAGTTTTTTTTTTTAATATTAAAATAGTCACTAAAGTGTTAAATTGATATGTAAAAGAAACACTCTGTACACGCGTACTTGAAGGACGGCAACGTCGCAATTTATTTATGAATGACGGGCCGCGTGTGCGGCGATCTAATTGATGTGCTTATACTATTGCGGGTATAAACGTCACACAAGAAGAGAATTTTTGCAGGAAGTTTTCCTGCAGAAATATAATTTAGTTTAGGAATCAATAATTTATATTCGAATTTTGAAAGAAAATTTTGTTCTTCAATGTTAAGCAACCCTTTTTGAGGTCGGCCCATAGATGGGTGATGATTTAACATATCGAGATTCCTCGGCGGCCTTTGGTCCCGGCTGTCAATTGGACATTTTTGACAGTCTTTTCGGTTAGTCAAAAATAGTAGTAGTAGAAAATCTGACATTGGTCTTAACCCCTCAAGTGTCAACGGTACACCGTTTGTACAGACGCCAGCACATCAAGCTACAACAATCTGTCAAATTTCTTTAATAGATTTTCAACTTTATTGTCAAAGAAATTAGGTTCAAGGTTGATTGGGAAAATTTGACAGTTTTGGGTAGCTTCATGTGCTGGCGTCTGTACATAACGTCACGGCTCGCATTGGACGATATATTTTAGGTTTATGTTGCAAGTAACACGATGTGGCTGTATCATTCGACTAATCGATTCATACTTGATCGGTTTTAGTAACATTTTAAAGGGAACACCACTGAAATGAACGAAAAAAAAAATGTTTACATAATGCATCTGTGGTTTTTGTTGTGATGCCGCAGAATTTTTCGTTGTCTTATCAAATAGTTTTTTATTACTTTTTACAGTGTGTAAGTGGAATAATTTGTGTTAACATTGCCTACACATTATTGTGTTATCGTGTTTTTTTCGTGTGTATGACTTTGAATGTGAGTGAAAATTATAAAAGTGAAAACACATCACATCACTGCGAGATAAGGTCAGTTTGATTTGCTTATTGTATTATACATATAGTTAGATAAACTCATAACGAAGCCAGGAAGGTATAATATATACCATGATAATGGCCATAAATTGCCGATTTATCATTTCTTCTGAAGTCCTACCCAAAAATCAAAAAGTACATTAAACATGCGACATTCGAGGGGTTAAGGGCCTATACTACCTCAGCGCTTCTCACTCTTTATCTTGCTCGCACACTATTGGCCGCGGTCACGCGAGCAAGTGAGACATGGTGGCAGGGAAATGACTCCTAGACACCGCTAATTTAGTTTATTTCTTTTTACGGTGAAAATAATGGTAATTTAAAAAAGTAAATATCATAAGACCTGCTTTTTAGTTAGTTCAATTAATATGCAAAGTTTCATTATCTAATTTGAAGTTATTTTTGAATACCAGCGGTTTATTGTTCGTGTTTTCATCAAACAGTACCTAACATTAATCCTCAACTTTACCATATATTTATTTCAGACTTATTGCTGCAGTATTTTCGACATAACGGAGAATCATGCTAAGCCATTTGAGGTACTATTATAGGCCCTTAAGGGGTATCGTGTTAGCTAATTAGGTTGTTACTTATTTATTTATTATTAATGTAGGGAAAATTAACAATTGCGTATTAAAAATGATTCTAGGGCCTTGATACTACCAGCATGTTGTACTTAATAAGAAGAGTTCTGGAAGAAGTTCTTTTGCGGAATAATCTATATTGCATTACTGGAAGATATTTACGCAGGACTAATTCGATGGACTTTGTGAAGGTCATATAGGTTTTTTTTAACACTAATACTTAGCTGCGTCCGGTTAGACTGGTAGCTAACCGGCTAAATGACTAATCAAGCCACATATAGCACCTACTCCCTAACTAACAAGCTAGGAAACTTCCACTTCACAAAAGATTTATACTAAAACCAAGACGAATATAAACGCCTTAGTACTGTGATTGTACAAGAAACAGTAAATAAGGTCAATTTAATTACAAAAACAAATGGTCTTTAATTATTTAACGAGCTGTCTTTTCGGGCGTAAGTGCTATAGTTGCTTGGCAACGGTCTGGGTATCTGTTAATAGACTTAACCTCAGCCGGATAACAACATTATTTAGGCTGGGTTATTCTCGGGCTAAAAGGTCACCAAAATATCCTTAATCCCATATTAGAGTTAGAATGCCCAGACGTGTAAGACCATTATATGGATGACAATTGTGTCGGGTTCTAGAATATCTCTATACCTACTCGTGTCTATGCTTTATACATATATACATACATATAATATCATGGAAGTGTCTGTCTGTGAATTCAAAATTACTTTGTTTTTTTAGTCAAGTGCTTTTTTAAGGCACACGATACCAAAACACAAACTTATTTGTGTGTCCGTCTGTCTCCTGTCTGTCTAGCTAATCTCTGGAACAGCTGAACGGATCTTTGCGGTATGAAACTTTGACTGAAAGATAGAGGAAATAATAGGATAACATAATATAGGCTACATTTCCAGGAATTCCCACAGGATCAGGATTTACGCGGAAAAAACTACGTAGATAAAATTATTGACTCTCACTTTATATTTAAAAAAGCATTCGATTGATTACAGCTTTGCAATTAACCAACAACCAATCTGCATTAGTTTTAGATCACTATTTATCACGTTACCTTAAAGTCATCTCAGTCTGTGACGCATATCTTCCTTTTAGTTCAAATTATTTTTGTGTTTTCCTTTCTCATTTTCTTATGCGTCATGTGACAGTGCAATTAAATATATTTTCTTTCTTTTTATCTCAAAATCATGATTACCAAAACAGAGACCAATCTCTACACGAGACCTGTAAAGCGATGCTATAGTCCTATTTTTTTAGAGGTGAAAATCCTCATAGGTATTTATATACGGACGAAGGGATCTGTCAGCCCCTTAGGCTGCGGTCACGAGGTCAGCGGGAGCGGGTTGGCGGGGAGCGGTGCGTTTCAATGCATAAATTTATAAGGCACTGGCCTCGAAGGCAGCGGCGCGGATAGCGTGCTGCGAGCGAACGAGCAGTACCCGTGTCTGCATTCACGTAGTATTGAGCTGTATTCTACGCACTACGCCGCTCTACTGCCGAGCGTTCTGCCCGCTTTTTTTCGAATTGTAAAATCTTTAAAAGACTTCTCCCACTCTGTGTGAAGCGGAAGGGAGTGTCAGGCTGACTAAAACACATCATGTTCCTTCAGTTGCCCTTGTGGTGTGGGGCCGCGGTATCTCGTTAGTATATTCCCGAATACAGCGTTCTGCCGGCTGGCTTCGAGACCGTTTACAGCGTTGCTACAATTCTCCACGTGCCACCGCGCCTTTCCCGCTGACTTCGTGACCGAGGCCTTACTTAGTAAACCCACCCCGTGTTCACTCGCACACTTGCACCGGGGGATGCGTGAACACATAAGAATTCTTTAAGGCGACCCCCGATTGTGAAGCTCCAATCCTACCCCAGCACAAACCAATACTAAGCTACTGCAATAATAGATGGTCGGATCTCAGTGGAGTCGAAAGTCCATTACTCAGCATCGAGTGGTATCGAGTCATTAATCGAGCGGCTGACGATTAACGCGGCGATCATTAATCAAAATGTATTTGGATTCAACCGACTCGCTGCAGTGGCTTTTCGATGTATTTCATAACAATGTGCTGGCTATCGTACTGCATAATACATTTATTTATCATGACGTTTATGGTTTTGTTTGATACGAAGATCTTTATAACCAGCTGTGCCCGTTGGTATTACCTACGCGGTTTTTCCCGCGTAGAGCCCGTAGGTATTCCGGGGTCTAAAGTAGCTAGTAATAGTAATATTCATAAACAGCTTTAACTCTATGGATCAATGGTCTGAGACAAATAAATAAATAAATAAAAAAAAAAATTAAACTTAGTTATTATTTTGTAAGTAAATACAGTGATGGTCATATAATTAAGAAAGACTTGTTAAAGATGTAATATCTACACAATATGTTACTAAATAATGAATGTTGCCATCTGTCTTTTGTATTGTCTGTAGACATGTTTATTCTATGGTTTTAAATAAAATTATTTAGTCTGTGCCACTCGTCAATGGGAATACGTTGTTTTATTTTAGGTTATGGGCTACACGCTCATAAAATCGCGGTATTGAGTCGTTTTAATAAGTATTTTGCAGTAAAGCAAGTGTTAAAAGACAATATTCAATGCGATTTAGCTGTGAACTGACTGATCGTATTAATTATCGCAGTGTATAAGTGTAGAAACTGTTCGTCAAAATGGCTACCAACTACCTTATCAATGTGCCGAAACTAAAGGGACGCGATAATTATTCGGAGTGGTGTTTCGCTGCAGAAAATTTCTTAGTTCTCGAAGGCATGAAGCAATGTATCAAGCCAGAACCGGGAAAAGAAATAGCAAGTGCGGATGACGAAAAAACTAAAGCCAAATTAATTATGACCATCGACCCGTCGTTGTATGTCCACGTCAAAACCGTTAAATCGTCGAAAGAATTGTGGAATAAATTACGACAATTATTTGATGATAGTGGCTTTTCACGGAGAATAAGTCTGTTGAGAAATTTGATTTCAATCCGGCGAGATAATTGCAGTTCGATGACGTCATATGTGACTCAGATTATCGATACAGCGCAAAAATTAAGTGGAACGGGATTTGAAATAAATGATCAATGGACAGGGTCATTGTTGTTGGCTGGATTGCCTGATCGTTTTGCTCCAATGATCATGGCAATCGAACATTCGGGCATTTCCATTACGGCAGACAATATCAAGACAAAATTATTAGACATGGAGTCGGTAGATTACAATGAGAGTGAAATGAACGGTGCTTTCGTCAGTCATTCAAATCATGCAAAGCAAAATAAGAATTTGTCTATGGCCAAGAAAAATTGTGATGTTGGTAGTACTACTGTTCCGTCAAAGTCAAACACCAAGGCGGTGAAATGCTACCGGTGTAAACAAGTCGGCCATTACAAAAATCAGTGCACAAATAACGAAAATAATTCAGCAAATAAGAAAAATAAAGAAAGAATGCAGTCAAACGCATTTAGTGCGGTATTTTTAAGTGCGAATTTCAACAAAAATGATTGGTATATCGACTCCGGGGCAAGTGTACACCTAACAGCAAACGAAAGTTGGGTTATGAATGCCAGATATGAACAAAATAAAGGAATTGTCGTAGCTAATAGTGAGAAGATGACAGTATTATGTTCTGGCAATGTTAAAATAACGACTTCAACTGATGATTGCGAGTACGACATCGTGATAGAAGACGTATGCTGTATACCATCTCTGACTACTAACCTTCTATCAGTCAGTCAACTAATTAAAAAAGGAAACAGTGTGTCTTTCACAGATAAAGGCTGTTGTGTTTACAATAAAAAGCAACAGTTAGTCGCTACAGCGGTATTGGTCAATGGGGTATACAAAGTAAACTTGGTATCCCAGGAGTATTTGGCTGCATCAGCTGTGTCAGGAGTAACATGGCATCGCAGATTAGGACATGTCAACAAGGAATACTTAAATAAAATGAAGAATGCTGTCTTGGGAATGTCATTTGATGAAAAAGTAGAAATAAGCAAGGCTTCTTGTACAACATGTTGTGAAGGTAAACAGTGTCGCTTACCATTTAAAGGCAGTGGTCAGAGAAGCAGTAAATTGCTAGATTTAGTGCACACAGACATTTGTGGCCCTATGGAGACTACATCGATAGGAGGAGCAAGGTATTTCTTGTTATTTGTCGATGATTACAGTCGCATAACATTTGTTTATTTTCTGAAGCACAAAAATGAGGCTCTGAAGTATTTCAAGATATTCAAAGCACAGGTGGAAAATCAAACAAAAAGAACAATAAAAGTGATAAGAAGCGATAACGGTTTAGAGTATTGCAATAAGGACTTTGAAGATTACCTAAACAGTGCTGGTATTATCCACCAGAAAAGCAACCCATATACCCCAGAACAAAATGGTTTATGTGAAAGATTCAATCGCACAGTCGTAGAAAAAGCGAGATGTCTACTGTTTGATGCAAACCTGGGAAAAGAGTTTTGGGCTGAGGCCACCAATACGGCAGTGTACCTGCAGAATCGAACTGTGGCTGCTGCGTTGGATAATAGAACGCCATATGAATTATGGACTGGCACACAACCAGATATCAGCCATATTAGGATATTTGGTAGCACTGTCATGGTACATATAGCTAAACAAAAGCGTAAGAAATGGGATAAGAAATCTATGAAATGTATTCTTACAGGATACCCAGATAACATAAAGGGATACAGAGTTTTTAATCCAGAAACAAGGACTGTGTTTACAAGTAGAGATGTGGTCATTATTGAGCCAGAAATCAATTCTGAATGTATGATTCAAGTGCAAGACCAGAATGTTGCTTCAGTGGGGGATGAGGTTAAACCAGAACAACAAGGCCAGAAGGTAACAAGTTTTGAATCAACATCTAATCTTGAAGATAACTCCAACAGTGAAAAGGATTATTCCTATGATGATGACAATGATAAAACATATGTTCCAAGTGATTATGAAGACTCAGAGAGTACACTTCAGTGTGAAAATGAAGATTTCATGGACAGACCCAGACGAACACGGAAACCACCAGAGAGATATGGTATGTCGAATCTTTGTACAAGCGCTGAAACCTGTGATGATGGGGCAGGTTTGACATTGCATGAAGCTTTAAACGGACCAGAAAAGAAACAGTGGATGTTGGCCATGCAAGAAGAACTACAGTGTTTCAAAGAAAATGGTGCGTGGGAATTATGTGATAGTCCACAAAATGGTAGGGTTGTACAGTGTAAGTGGGTGCTTCATAAAAAATATGGTAGTGATAACAAAGTTCGGTTCCGTGCACGATTAGTTGCTAAAGGTTTTTCACAAATTGAAGGTATAGACTATACAGAAACATTTTCTCCTGTTGTGAGACATACTACATTGAGGTTACTATTTGCATTGTCAGTTAAGTTAGGATTTGACATTACTCACCTTGATGTAACTACAGCCTTCCTGAATGGTGCTCTTGATGAAACCATTTTTATGCAGTTGCCAGAAGGATTTTCTGAGCAGACCCATGAGGGTCAGGTACTTAAATTAAAAAAGGCAATCTACGGGCTTAAACAATCTTCGAGAGCATGGTACAGGAGAGTTGATGAATGTTTGTTAAATATTGGTTATAGGAGATCTAAGATAGAACCATGTATGTACACAAAAATTAGGAATAATTTGAGGACTATTGTAACACTTTTTGTGGACGATTTTTTTTATTTTTTCGAATGATTGTAAAGAAACAGAATATTTGAAAAATGTATTAGCTAGCCATTTCAAACTTAAAGATTTAGGTGAAATCAGAAAGTGTCTTGGTGTCAATGTAAGTATTAATAAATCTGAGAAAACTAGGTATCACATTAAACCAGTCTGATTATATTGATCAGGTGTTAAATAAGTTTAACATGAGTCAATGCAAACCCATTCAGACTCCTATGGAAACTAAGTTACATGTATCTAAGGGGGAAAACTATGTTGGAAAATTCCCATATCAGCAAATTATTGGTTGTCTAATGTACTTAGCAGTTTTAACTAGACCTGATATTACTTATACAGTTGGGTTTTTGAGCCAATTTAACAATTGCTATTCTAAAGAACATTGTGCATATGTAAAGCGTCTATTGAGATATTTAAAATTTACTAAAAATTACGGTTTGAAGTACACTGCTGATGGAAATTCAATATTAGAAGGATATGTAGATGCAGATTGGGGTGCAAATGTTATAGATAGGAAGTCATATACAGGATATTGTTTCACTTTATCTGGTTGTGTAATTTCATGGGAAACTAAAAAACAAACTACTGTAGCATTGTCTAGTAGCGAGGCCGAATATATGGCTATTACAGAAGCATGTAAAGAAGCTGTTTATTTAAGAAACTTACTATATGAAATTACACAAAAGTTGTATACCATTGATTTATTCAACGATAATCAGAGTGCACAAAAGCTAACTATGAATCCAATGTTTCACAAGCGTACAAAACACATAGACATTAAGTTTCACTTTTGTAGAGAATGTGTAGTAAATAAAATTGTAAATGTGAAGTATTTGCCTACAGCTGAGATGCCAGCTGATGTATTCACGAAGGCCTTATGTGTTGTGAAACATTATAAGTTTTTGGATGTATTAGGTATTCAAAGATTGTAATATTTTTGTATATCCATGTTGTTAGATATAGTGGGGGTGTTAAAGATGTAATATCTACACAATATGTTACTAAATAATGAATGTTGCCATCTGTCTTTTGTATTGTCTGTAGACATGTTTATTCTATGGTTTTAAATAAAATTATTTAGTCTGTGCCACTCGTCAATGGGAATACGTTGTTTTATTTTAAGACTACTTAAAAACAAGCTTTTTTTTGTATCTCTCGGTATCGCAAAATTGTTCCACATTGTCGTAGCACACAGTTATAACATGATTAATAATAAACGTTTTATATAAAACTTTAAAATATTATTCCAAACTTACTGGCTGGGCACATAATTAAGAACGCTGGATAGTTTATTTTTTTATTGAAATTTAAATAGAGAACACTGTAACTAAGCCATTATTCGCGTAATTTTGGCTCCATTTAGTGCTGTAAAAGTCAAGAAGTTGATTATTCCACATAAAGACAATGGGGAAAAACATAACCCTTCCTTTGCAGTCGGGTAAAAATAAAAGTTGCGATGAATCTACAAGGAAAGTGATAATAAAACTTCGCGATAAGAATTGGTCATATAAAATGATAGCCGATCACTTGCAGTGCTCAAAAACGATGATATTCCACGTGTACCTAAACAGAGGAATTCATCTCGGCAAGACGATAGAAATATCGTGCGTTTGGCAAAACAATACCCTTTTAAGGGGTCTAACGAGTTGAGAATGGAATATTTTGGTGAAAACAACTCTTCAGCAATCTCAGCCCCCACTATCCGAAGGCGTTTGGTAGAAGCTAAGTTGAAGGGAAGGATAGAAAGAAAGGTACCCATGTTGAAACGGTGTCATAGGCAAGCCCGGCTTGCATTTGCTAGGGGTTATGAAAGTTGGACAGTAAGACAGTGCAAAAATGTTCTATTCTCAGACGAGACAAAAATTAACAGAGTATGTTCTGATGGGAAACGATAATTATGTTCGACGCCCTCCCAATACAGCATTTGACCCCAAGTATACAAAAGTGACATTAAAGCATGGTGGTAGAAATGAGAAAATTTAGAGGTGCTTCTCTGGTCATGGTGTTGGACCTGTTAGATGGATAGAAGGAAACATGGATCAATTCCAATACAAAAATATACTGAAAGAAACAATGTTACCATATGCCTGAAAACGTGCTTCCGGTTATTTGAACATTTCAACACGACAATGATCCCAAGCACACTGCACGCACGGTTAAAGAATTCCTCACATCTCAATCAGTTTCTGTTTTACAATGGCCACCAAACAGTCCAGATTAAAATCTCATAGAGCATCTTTTGTGTGAAGTTACGATAAATTGTTTCAAATCGACGGTGTGGTAACCTAAGTGAGTTATACAACGTTTTTTCAGAAGAATGGCGCTCTATTTTCATGAAAATATCAAAAATTAAATAGAGTCAATGCCTCGCCAGTGTAAAGCAGTCATCAAAAGCCGTGGACACGCTACAAACTATTAACGTAGAATAAAATGTTTTAAATTGAAATTTTTAACATTATCACCGTCTTATTTAATTAGATTTTTTAAATCTAAGTATCTACTGAAACAACTCTCGAGCAGTTTAAGAATCGTTCTTAATTATTTGTCCAGTTTTATTACTATTTGAAATTGTAACTGTCGATAATAAATTAAATTTGTAAGGTAAATAGTAAATGATTTTAATATTTACTCTTAATCCCGTTTACTTTATCCATGTAGCTATTTCATAACATAATTAATTACTTTTGAGAAGGAACATAAAAGTACATATGACAGTGTTTTTTAAAAAATGTCTGGTACTACAAATCGTTCTTAATTATATGACGACCACTGTAGCTGTGCCCACAAATTCATGCGTGTGGGAGGTTTTTCTCGCGTAAATTCCGACCCCGTGGGGGATGCGGGATTATAAGTAGCCTATAGAACCAAAAACCAGCGCGTGGGTACGCCCATGGTATAGCATAATGGTGAGTGGGAGCCTTGTTGCCACGGCCACTACGTGCATATACTTTGTTTTTTGTATTTTCTTCCCTTTTTCGTTGAATTATTAATTTTTAAATTTAAGTTTTATAAGTATAATTTTTATAAGTTTTTATGCATGTTTTCTGTGGAATTAATGTCGTAGTAATACGTAATAATGTCCCTCTACCTACCAGTGAAAGTCCCATTAGCCCGAACAAACAGAAAGACAGATACACACATATTGTTTGTGTTTTAGTATTTCAAAATGGCTGTGTTTTCTCAAGTGTTTGTACACGACACTTGAGAAAACACAGCCATTTTGAAATCACAAACAGAGACTAAAATTGTTTTTGTATGCAGGTATGTACCTATGGACTAGTTTTTGACTGCGATTTTACACACGTGCTGTTCGTAAACTGACGCAAAATGATATATTACAGTGATAAAATTAAATAAAGAAGGAAATGTTCTTTGTCAAGTTTCATTTTAATCTGTTCAACTATAAAGACGTTAACAAGGCACATTCGAGTCAAGTAATTCTTACAAATACATACCTACATAATGTATATATGTATTAGTGGTAGCACTTAGCCCGCGAATTACACTCACCAATAATGCATCTTTCTACCAAAAAATAATTTTTAGAATTGGATCATTCGTTCCTAAGATTACCATCTACATACAAACTTACAAACACATTTTACCTCTTATATTAGTGAAGATAACTAAACCAAGTAAATAGGGTAGATAACAAAAGCTATCTATTGATATTCGAGACTTAAAACTTTCTTGATTCTTTAGACGTGCTCTAGATTTCAAATCTTTGCAAGCGATACGCTGAATTGAGTTCTGTAGCTAAGTCGGTCGAACAGTGGGTAGCTAATAGTCCGGAATTGGCAATGCACCAATAAATGCAATAAGCTAGCTTGCCACGGTAAACAATAGCATTGTCTTTGAAGCGGAAATGTTTAGGTATAGTTAGTTATATAGTTTACATTGTGATACAGTATACAGTGTCAGATGGAGATTCCGAATGCCAAGATAGTTACCTTCGCAGATGACACGGCTTTACTTTTTTGTGGGAACTCATGGGAGCAAGTTTTCGCGAATGCTCAGAAAGGAATGAATATGGTAACTAGATGGTTATATACATTGATATATTAAAAGGAGGAAGATATGGTACTAGACACAGCGTTTGGTCCTACAAAACTAAGTGATTGCCCGTAGTTGGCACTCAGTCGCGTACGGAACGTTGTTGATTACACAGTTCAAGAAATTCTCGTCTCTTCGCGTTTTTAAGATTTTTTTGGAATAAATACGCGTAAAAATGACTTCTTGTGTAGCTAGACAGTGTTTTAGTTACACCAGGAAGAAAAAAAAATAAGAGACATGGGTCATGGGATCACTTACTACGTACTTACCCAATACATGCAATCTCATTTCATTCATAAGCGCGCAAACATTTGGCAGCTGAGGCGATTTCGCTCGCACTACATACAGCGCCGTCTCCTATCTCTCCTTGTCTATCGGTAACTGTAGGTTTGGGATTGATGACGACACTGAACACAGATGTGTGAGTTACCGTGCATGTATTCGTGCGCCGAGCCCAGGTTTACTAATTGCGATGTTAGAGAGTAACATATCTTCCTCCTTTTAATACATCAATGGTTATACAGTAATGTTTTGACGCTAAATGTCACAAAAACAAACTATATAACTTTCTCCACTAAAATCACTGATAAACCTGATCCTTCGTATCATCTCCCATTCGTGCCCAAACCCCAACGATACAAACTGTTCTTGTCCTAATTTGTTAGATTAGATTACAAGGCATTAATCAAGTATCTGGGTGTTATGATAGATAGAAACCTGAGTTTCCAACATCACATTGAACTCTTAGCTGGGAGAGTGCGAAAACTGATAGTTATTTTTAAAGCTTTAAGACACGTTGCTCAAAAATATTTTATTAAAACAGTATATTTCACGCTCTGCCAGTCTCTTCTCATCTATTGCATCACCTCTTGGGGAGGTGCCGGTAAATACATCTTTTAAAAATCTAAAAGGCACAAAGAGCAATCCTTAAAGTTAGCTTGTCCTTGCCTTATTATTATCCGACGGTGGACCTGTTTAAGAAGTGGGATGTATTAACGGTGAGACAGCTTTTCATTCTGTACACGGTACTCAAAAACATTCCCAGTTCAAATACGAGCCTCACAAATTTAGCAACAAGCGCCGTAAGGATTTAGTTTGCACCTCTCAACCCCATTCAAAACCAAACTATCTCACTGATTCTTTTGCTTCCAAAGCTGTAATTTGTATAACAAATTAAATCGAGCCCTGTCTATATACGTATTACCTAGTGCTAAATGCAAATCTGATATCATGGAGTGGCTGATCAAGTTGGACTATGACAAAACAGAAAGCTTACTACACAATTAGCTTCTAGAAATGTCCTCAAAGAAATCTTCTTCAGACACACACACACACACACACATGCACTAACACACGCACACATTAACACATACATATACGTAAACATTCACTCACCACACCCACTAAGCCATATACGTCATAGCACATAAACCAGGCCTACAAAAAACAGCTATTACCATTTTTATTTTTTGCCTTTTCAGGGTTCCGTAGCCGAATGGCAAAAAACGGAACCCTTATAGTTTCGTCATGTCTGTGTGTCTGTCTGTAGGTCCGTCCGTCCGTCCATATGTCACAGCCATTTTATTCCGAAACTATTAGGACTATACATGTGAAACTTGGTAGGTAGATGTATTCTGTGAACCGCTTTCCGATTTTAAGAAAAAAAAAATTTATCTATACTAATATTATAAAGCGGAAAAGTTTGTTTGTTTGTTTGTTTGCTTGAACGCGCTAATCTTCGAAAGTACTGGGTGGATTTGGATGCAATTTGGAATGGACGTAGCTTTAAGCTTGAGGAAGGTTATAGGCTACTTTTTACGCAACTGCAAAAAAGGAGAGTTATGTTTTTACCGTGATAGAATCCACGGGAGCGAAGCCCCGCGTGAGTACTAGTTTAAAATAAAGGGGGGCTCCCCATACATGGAACTAAAACAGAAAATACTTTTTTTCATGATATCTATGCATGTGTGCTATCTATAGACAGGTCTTTAAAAACGACATCGGGGTTTCTAAAACCACTTTTTCATAAAGATTGACTTTACGTTTAAAAGATATAAGCTTCCAAAGTGGTAAAATGTGTGACTCCCCCCCCCCCTCCCCTCTAACCTCTATAATAATGGAGTGAAAAATAAAAAAAAATAAAAATGTATGTAGATCTTAATATAAACTTTCAACTAAAATTGGTTTGAATGAAATCATTTCAAAATTTTTTGAGATAGCATATTTTCTAAAACCGCAGATATAACTTTGTAATTCATACAAACACTATGAAAAACAAAGTTATTTGGCGTAGTTGTAAAAAATGTAAATAAGCTAGTTTTAAGAAATTTGTAAGGTTTTTCTTTTTCGTCAAATTAATATACACAATATTTATAGTTACCACGGAACCCTTCATGGGCGAGTCTGACTCGCACTTGGCCAATTTTTTAAGTCTTTTTACTTAACTTATTTTTTCTGTTTTATTTTATTTATTTGTTTTTTATTAAGAAAGAAACAAAACCACTCACATTAATGAACTTGTTATACTATGGGGTGGGGACCTGGTGATCTGTAGTACAGGCATTATGCCTAATTCAGACACCAGCTCCTCACATATTTAAGATTATAAGCATGATATGTACCCCGATTTATCTTATGTGACTTAATATAATATTATGTTATTATGTCTGTCCTATTATGTGAGGAGAAATAAATTACTTTTATTATTATTATACAGCGTGGCGATAAGTTATCACATTAATTCAAACCACATACTCTCTATTGGGCATTTTATCACATACAATTAAAATAATTTAATAATAAACAATATTATAGCCGTGGGACCTTTTTAGGGTTCCGTAGCCGAATGGAAAAAACGGAACCCTTATAATCTCTGTATCTCAGCTAACCCGTCTGTATTATTATATTGTATATCTTGTTATTAGTGAAAACTTGTAATTGGCCTTATTGTATTTATTATCCTTGTTATTTTCTCTGTCTAGCTGTAAGTTTTCCAAACATAATAAAATAAAATATACATTTTGACATGACAATATTATTTACTTTTTCAAGTAATATTTTTTTTGTGTAAAAGTAAAAGCTATGTTGTGAATATGAGAGCATGTGGGATAACAACGAATATTATGAATAGATTACCACACTGTCTGGCAGTTTGAGTGCTTTATACGGCCCACCCAAATGTCCTTACTTTGGTATTGTTAGTCAAATCGTTCGAGCTCCTTAAGGTTCTAAGTTGAGCTACGCGATATTTGACAAATGCTTGCACTGCTTGGACGGGCCTGTTTGATTCTGTCCTCTAAAGGGCGCCACAGACATTAACCTACATGGCTCTCATATGATTTGATCACAACAGATTGTCTGGACTTTAAAAGAGACGTTGACCTCTGAGTTTGTTTCAGTGTTTCTTCTCAGAGTAGTCAGTTAGGAAACACTGGCCTCATCTAGTTTACATTTACGAAAAAAAAAGACGTGTGAAAGTGTTATTTATAACCTATTTGCAAAATAAACATCATTGTTTAATTATTTCTGGGCTCGCTCGACACATCGTAGACCTCATCTATCGCTTACCATCAGGCGAGATCGAAGTCAAGAGCGGGCTTATCCGTAATAAAAAAAAAAACATTCTTACAATTTATCCATAGAGCAATTAATACAGCACAATGGAATTACAAATAAAAAAATGATAAACAAATCTAAGAGTGTGTTCTCCCATTCACAAAAAAGCTTTATATTATATTAAAATAAACTTGAGAAGCGACATTAGACTTCAATAATGAAGTATAAATTAATAATAAAAATTAAACAAAAAAAACCTAGGTAAGCGTAGCTTAACCTTGATATGGTCCAAAACCAGTTTGGTTGAGTGACGTGGAAACCCTCACTAGTCTTTAGCCTAAGGAAAAATATTAAAAAGTCAAATGCTCCGTGTAACTGCTCTTTTACAGACCAATCTGATCCCCTAATTTTCGCTTCACTACTCTCACAAAGAACTAGGAATATACTAAGACTTTTCTAAAAATAAATGTTATGCTTCACGCTAGTTTCTTTAAAGACGTAGGCAGAGTTGAATGGGTACACCCACGCACAGCAAATAAATCTGAGCAGACTTCTCAGGTCGCTTCTACGAATTTTCTGAAGGAAATGCTTTAATATGTTGATAATAGAGTTCTTTTTTTCAATATTTATGATTTTTCAGATTTCTGGAGCTCGTATTTTTTGTTACAAGACAACAGTATGAATTATTCAACGTTTCTTATTTATCCCTACTAATGTTAAAAATGCATAAGTACCTACGTATATCTGTTGGTACCATTTGACCTTGGCGGACATATTTATGCTAAAAACTTTTCAAGTGAGCGAAGCCGCGGGCAGAAGCTAGTTTTATATTAATCCATACTAATATTATAAATGTGAAAGTAATTCTGTCTGTCTGTGTGTTAACTTTTCACGCATAAACCGCTGAACCGGTTTAGATGAAATTTGGCATGGGAATAGTTTAGAACCCTAGGAAGGACATAAAATAGTTTTCATCCCGAAATTCCTAAGGGATCGGGATTTAAGAGGGAAACCCCTCCCACGCAAACAAAGTCGCAGGTAGAAGCTAGTATTCAATATAATTTAATTTGTTTTTACTTTATTTATGTTTTAATTTATGTGCACAAAAGTAAAGAGCACCTAGTACCTACCTTAAGGAGGTTTTCGAAGCTAACATCTTTCTCTATGTCTGTACCTGCCTTAGTAATTTTCAGTCAATTAACCTTTAGATGTTGTAGAGACAAATAGAGCACACACACATATAAATTATGTCGTTAAAATTGTTGCGTCCCAAATGTAATTTTGAACGCTCTTTTTGGTGTGGCAACATTCTATTGTCTTTGACGTTGCACTTGACATAACCTCTTGACTCTTGACAGATTGACTTTGCTTGGAAAAAATGCCGGTCATGGGAACCGCTCTTGTGTTAATATAATTGGTAAAATATTGTTGAATTCGCCTGTTGAGACCGATAATTGGGTCGCGAATTATTTGTTGGTTGAAGTGTATTCCCCATTTGTTGAAAACCCCGGGTTATTGTTGAATTATATGCCGCCTTGTCGTCGGTCGGCCGGCACGCGGAATTTGTTGAAAATCGAATTGGATCTCACGAGATATGAACAGATTAATTGTGTTCAGTGATTGATTGAACTTTGTAATCTCGGATTAACAAGAATCCAGTGATATTTCTCGGAACACATCGCCTTATTGTCTACCACGCGTAGCGCGCGCTTGCTGGAAACGAGTTGGGTGTGATGCTGGTCGGGACGGCGCCATCTGAAGATCGACGCCTTGGGACCGTCCTAGAACCCGTAACTTACATCACACGTTACAATTACTCACCCTCATATTACATACAAACCACACTTGGAGCGTGACCTTGGAAGGTCGAAGTTGGCGTCCCCAGCACTCAGGTTAGTGGTACATTTTGTTTATTGAAATAAGGCCTAAGAGCCTACCACAACGTAGGGCTCCGCGTAATCGCGGACAGTTCGACATACCAGTTACCGTTGGCTGGGCTTGGGGTCGAACAAATTGGTAGCAGAAGCGCGGCTCTTATAATATAAGATCCACTGGTTTAATTGGAAGTTTTGAATATTGTTGAAAACTTAAAACTTGAGTTTAATTACTTAACACAACTTATAACTTGATAAGTTTTGAATATATTACCATGTCATCCGGGCTATCAATTGAAGTTGTATTTGTAATTTGTACTGTAGCCTCTTTCATTGCATTGACAGGTAGGATTTATTTGTGAAATTAGGAATTATTGGTATAATTTGGTATAATTTGGTACATAATTTGGTACATAAGTTGGTATATTGTTGTAAAAGTAATTTGGTATTTGTTGAAATTAATAATTGAATGTCATTGATCTGAATTTGAAGGGTTATCTAAATAATAATTACACATAGTCTAACATAATAGGACTTGAATTGTGTGTATTGCTTATTGCATTTATTTGTATTTATTGGATTTTGTTAGAGATTGTCCGGCTCAATATTATACAGACAATTGTTGTGCTTATTGATGTTTTATTTGAGGTTGATCCAGCATTGTATATATACATTGAATTGTTATTTATTTTGTAACTAGCCATCTTTAGCAAGCTAGATTCATACTTGGAATAAGTGCAGGGTCGGATTTGGGCTTGAAATAATTGAATTTGAATTTTTATTTTGTTGAGATTACTTGGCCGGCTAACAAGTCATTGCTGTTTGTTTAATATTTGATTGTTGGTTATTGATTGTTGTTTTGTATTAATATTTGATTGTTGCAATGGCCTCATTAAGGGCAGTCAGGGAGGCTGCTGCGGGATTGACCTCACAGTTGAGATGGTTCACATCGGCAGCTGCAACTGTTGAGCGTGTGGAATTGGAAGAGCTCACCCTTGCTCGGTATGGGCAAGTGATTGAGAGGATCAAGTCAGCTGATGCTGCCTCACACGCTTCAACGAGTACATCATGGACGTGGATTTGGGGGTGATGGATCAGACAGCCCGCGATAAGATTTTGGGTGAGTATGACCAGATTATCCACCTGGGGGATGTCATATGTCTACGAGCGCGGGAAATTTTGAAGAGCCGGGTGCCTGATGCGGCCAAGCCGCAGACCCCTGTTGTTGCAGGCCCTGGACTATTGAGTAGGCTGCCCACCCTGGAGCTGCCACATTTTGACGGTCGCTTGGACCACTGGCTGGGCTTCCTAGATCTCTTTGAGAGTCTTGTCGATGCACGCTTGGACCTCGGACCTGCCCAGAAGCTGGCCTATTTGTTGTCTGTCCTGGAGGGCGAAGCCAGAGCCTTGGTGCAGCACTTGCCGGTGACGGATTCCTCTTACCCGACCGCTCTGGAGCTTCTCTCCCGACGGTATCAGAACAGGCGCTGCCTGGCTGATGTGCACATCGACCAAATTTTGGGGCTACCGGCCATTGTCAGCACGTCGACGTTGCGCACTGACTTGCTGAACCCGTTGGTTTCAGCGACCAACGCTTTGAGACGCTTGGAGTTACCGGTAGAACATTGGTCCTACTTGTTGGTGCACATAGTGCTGCAGTTGCTCCCCGCGGAGTTGAGGTCACGTTTTGAGCAGGAGTACGGTGGGGATGGTGCCACCCATCTTCCCCCCTTTGACGACCTCCTCAAATTTTTGGAAGACGAGTGTCGGTTTGCGGATAACACTCGTGGCGCTACGGGGTCGCCCCCACTACCTTCTCAGCCCAGAGACCAGGGACGGACTAGGGCCCGGGGGCCTGTTGATGTTCCCCCCGCCCCCCGTTTTGCTGGCGCCCGGAGTCCGCGGGCTAGGGGGCCTGTTGATGATCGCCCCGCCCCTCGTTTTGCTGGCGCCCGGAGTCCTCGGGCTAGGGGGCCTGTTGATGATCGCCCCGCCCCCCGTTTTGCTGGCGCCCGGAGTCCTCGGGCTAGGGGGCCTGTTGTTGATCGCCCCGCCCCCCGTTTTGCTGGCGCCCGGAGTCCTCGGGCTAGGGGGCCTGTTGATGATCGCCCCGCCCCCCGTTTGGCTGGCGCCCGGAGTCCTCGGGCTAGGGGGCCTGTTGATGTTCGCCCCGCCCCCCGTTTTGATGGTGCCCGGAGTCCTCATCATTGTGACTTTTGTAAGGCAACGGGGCATGTCATGGCGCGTTGCCCGGATTTTTTGAATTTGCACGTAAGTGCCCGCCGCCGTATTGTCAACGCACGCCGTTTGTGCTTTTCGTGCTTGGGGGCCCACTTCCATCGGGACTGCCCCGACCCCCGCCCGTGTAGAATTTGTGATGGGTCCCACTTGGAGATTTTGTGCGCCAACGCGAACCGCTCCAGCAGACCAGCTTCTGAGGGGGGTTCGCGCAGGGGGGGGTACCCCGGAGACGAGCACCGGGCTGAGACCCGCGATTCTGTACGCCGCTCTCCACCCCCCGCGCAAGTTGAACGGGAGCCCCACGAGCGCCATTTGGTCTTCCCTCGTCAGGGAGAACGCGCATTGGCTGCCAGGCAGCAGTGGCCGGGTCGGCGCCGCTGCCTTTCCCCTCCGTTGGCGGAACGTCCCCCGCTGGAGTCGCGGCCTCCGCCATTCGGGCATTCGGTGGGATATGCCCCTCCAGTGATGGCGAGCGGCTTGGGACACCGCGCGGACGAATGGTTTGATTGTTGGCCTCGTCGTGAACGAAGGCAGCCTGGAAGCGGCGATCGGTCGCCGCCCAGACATCACTAATAGATTGACGCCTGCCCCGCTAAAGGAACCCCCCGATCAAGACGGTTTTGTTGCCAACGGCCTCGGTCACGGTCTGGGGACCCTTGGGTGACTCGATTGTGGTCTGTGCCATTTTGGAGACGGGAGTCCGGGGTTGCCTTTTGTCTTCTTGGTTAGCGGGACAGGTTGGCCTGAAGGTGAACGACCTTTCAGGCAAGATTTGGGGAATTGGCGAACCGGCTGACACCACTGTTGAGGGAAGGACCTGGTTTGAGGTCACCCTTGTGAGTTGTCCTTACCCTAAAATTGGTGCTCCTGCCCTTGTTGTAACTGAACTTGGTACAATTGTTGGTGACTGATCGTCACACTAAGAACTCGCATGCCGGTTGCAATGCGCTGTTGGCCATTCTGCAGCGAGAATTTTGGATTTTGTCGGCTGATCGCGTCAATGAGGCGAGGCCCTTTGCTGGCGTCGTAACGGATTTTGTTGGTCCCCCTTTGTTGAAGACGTCCACCCTTCGTAATAGCAGGATTGTTGGGGCTTATTTGTGTGTTTGTCTGCCTGTCAACCAAGGCAGTACATTTGGAGCTGGTAACCTCCCTCTCGACAGAGGCCTTTGAGGCGACTTGGGAAAGATTTGTGTCTCGCCGTGGGTTACCTTCGTTGATTAGATCTGATTGCGGTACGAATTACAAGGGTACAAGTAACTATTTGAAGGAGCTATACGCCTTCCTTAATGAGAGCCAGGTTGATATTGGTAATAGTTTGGCCCGCCGAGGGGTCACTTGGTTGTTTGACCCGCCAGCCTGCCCCCCATTGGGGGGGTATTTTTGGGGCCGCGGTGAAAGCGGCAAAGGGACGCTGGCGGAGATTGTTGGGAGACACCGTTCTCACCTTAGAGGAACTAGCTACGGTATTTGGCCGCATTGAAGCTGTGTTGAATTTGAAACCTTGTCAAGACTTCCAATTGTTTAGCGGACGGGTAGGCCCGTCCGGGGGGGGTAGATGTTGCGTCCCAAATGTAATTTTGAACGCTCTTTTTGGTGTGGCAACATTCTATTGTCTTTGACGTTGCACTTGACATAACCTCTTGACTCTTGACAGATTGACTTTGCTTGGAAAAAATGCCGGTCATGGGAACCGCTCTTGTGTTAATATAATTGGTAAAATATTGTTGAATTCGCCTGTTGAGACCGATAATTGGGTCGCGAATTATTTGTTGGTTGAAGTGTATTCCCCATTTGTTGAAAACCCCGGGTTATTGTTGAATTATATGCCGCCTTGTCGTCGGTCGGCCGGCACGCGGAATTTGTTGAAAATCGAATTGGATCTCACGAGATATGAACAGATTAATTGTGTTCAGTGATTGATTGAACTTTGTAATCTCGGATTAACAAGAATCCAGTGATATTTCTCGGAACACATCGCCTTATTGTCTACCACGCGTAGCGCGCGCTTGCTGGAAACGAGTTGGGTGTGATGCTGGTCGGGACGGCGCCATCTGAAGATCGACGCCTTGGGACCGTCCTAGAACCCGTAACTTACATCACACGTTACAATTACTCACCCTCATATTACATACAAACCACACTTGGAGCGTGACCTTGGAAGGTCGAAGTTGGCGTCCCCAGCACTCAGGTTAGTGGTACATTTTGTTTATTGAAATAAGGCCTAAGAGCCTACCACAACGTAGGGCTCCGCGTAATCGCGGACAGTTCGACATACCAGTTACCGTTGGCTGGGCTTGGGGTCGAACAAAAATGATGGATCAGGTAAAATAGCCGCGTAGCAAAAACATACCATCAACATGCTAATAACGTTTAATGAGCGACATAGTTTGCTAAATTTGTACCTAAACGCGTTTCCACCAAATCCCCGATCAACTTTCACAAAAAACGACGTCGTATTTTGTACATTTTCTAAATCCGTTCTTCCAACGTTTCCACGCACGCTACCTTGTAATTGGATCCAGTACAGTTATTAACGTCCTTCTCAATTATAACGAACAAACTCGACGAATTTTTAATCGGATTAATACTTATATGGAACAGAATATGTTGTTGTAACGGGAATGGGATTCCAATGATTCTGTTGTGATTGCATGTTAATTAATGTTTTTGTTATTCGAGATTTTATTCAAGTTCGTATTGTTGAATTATTGTAATTTTATTAAAACTTCTCTCTGCATTATCAAGGGTTCAATTTATTTTTAATTACTCAGTAGGTTATTCAAATTCCACAACTTTCTCTCATGCAATCCCACAGACCACATCATTGCTTGCCATCAGGTGAAATGTTGGTCAAACGGGGAGCCTATCAATAAATAAAAACTTTGTATCAAAAAATTAAACCGACTCCCAAAAAACACTGCAAAGTGAAAAATAACTTTAATTTCCGTAGTCGGTGACTTCCGAAATTAAAGTTATTTTCTTACTTATATATTGAGTAGTTCCAGTGGCCATCTGTGGTCTTCATCATAAGGTCCACTTCACAAATTGTGCTTTTCGAAAGATATTATAAAAAATACTTAAATCACTATAGGCGTGCCTATAATATTTGAAGAGTTCCCACGATTTCTCCAGGATCCCATCATCAGATCCTGACTTCGTGACAATAGGACCAACTTCAAAGTATACCCTTTCAAACAAAAAAGAATTTTCCAAATCGGCTCACTTGTCTTCATGTAATCGGTGATCATACATAAAAAAAAAAACAAATATATATTTATACGCGTCGACTTGATAACCTCCTCCGTTTTTTTCGTCGGTTGAAAATTCTGTTAAGCAAAAAATTAGGTACGCCTCAACTTTATAACGAATTTATACTTAACTTGATACACTGTACTGGTTGGAATGAGGACGTACCTAGAATACTATCTGTCCCAGTAGTACCTATGTTCATTGTTATGAATAATTCTCAACTTTCATGCTATTGAAGCTACAACAATAACCAGTACCAGTGCTAGATAACAAAAAATAGTGTGAATACATTTCACAAAAGTGAAATTTCAAAAACACGCGCCGGTTTTAATCCTCTCGATTTTCACATACAAAACAATGTTATTAAAAGCAAATAACAGGAGTCCTCAATAAATACAAGCGGAATATAAAACTTCGGAGGTGCATATTAAATTTCCAAACCAACACGGAAATCCTGAAATATCAGGGTTTCGGCACATTCATTTTTAATGAAGTGCAAAAATTCGGTAAAATGTCATGGGGGAAGTCGTGCTCTCGGTACGGTCAGATAAAATATGTTTGAGACGCTTTTAGCCGAGCTGAAAGCTAAATTTACGTTTTGTGTCGCTATTTTACGCTTTGAAAACGTTTTAAAAACATTTTGGAGAATTCAACATGCAATATATTTTGGTCAGCTTGCTGGATTTTCCACAATTAGTTATCTAAGCTTTTGACATACAAAGTGGAGCAGGACGATTGACATTCCTTTGAACCACGTAAAGAGTGGCATGCTCTTTACCCGTATACAAAAATCAATCAAATCCAATGAATACTTTAGCCACAGGAAGTAATTTTTCATTTTCTTATTTTTCAACATGATGTAGATCTGAGTCCGTAATAATCTTTTATTAATTAACAACTCGCAACTATTATGCCGCTGACGCCGCTATTGTTGTTTTCCGACTAAAGTACCTACGCCTAGCATCGCGCCTGCCCGCTGCACCCCGCACCACGCCGCGCAATAGTTCAATGACTTTTCGTAGATAAAACGTGTTTACTTTTTAAACGACTTCAAAAAAAGGAGGTTTACAATTCGTCTTGAACTTTTTTTTTTATGTATGTTACCTTATAACTCGGAGATGGCTGGACCGATTTGGAAAATTCTTTTTTTGTGTGAAAGGGTATACTTCCTAATTGGTCCCATTGTCGTCACGTTTGGATCTGATGATGGGATCATGGAGAAATCGAGGGAACTCTTCAAATATTATAGGCACACTTATAGCGTTTTGGGTATTTCTTATAGTACCTTGTGCAGTTGCTCTCGAAAAGCACCATTTGAGGAAGTGGAACTGATGATGAAGACCCCAGATGGCCACCGAAACTACTCAATAATAAGTATTTCGTTGATTGCGATTAGATTACTTGAATATGGATGTTAAGCACTTTATGCTCGGCACAATGCATATGGTGAAGTAGAGCTGATGGTGATGTACCAGGAGAACTCCTCAAAAATTAAAGGCTCTGCACCGGGAAAAGCAATATTTTGTAAAAGGTGATAAGTAGTTGACATTTTGGCTTTTGTAACTAGATAAATTACAAACCGACCCACTAAAAAGCGTGAAAAAAACTTTTTTAGCAAAAAATAGAACCGACTTCCATATAAAAACACTACAAAGGCAAAAATAACTTTAATTTCGGAAGGCGGTGTCTTTAGTTTTGTATATATTTTCGTTTTTGACACCGCCTTCCTAAATTAAAGTTATTTTTGCCTTTGTAGTGTTTTTATATGGAAGTCGGTTCTATTTTTTGCTAAAAAGTTTTTTTATGCAGTTGATTCTGCTATATATTTTGTTTGAAAATTGCAATTTTTTAATTTTACATTAACTACTAATCTTCGTGTTTTAAAATGTTTTGATGGACTAGTACTGTGCTCGTTTTAATTTAATGTCGTAATTCCAGATCAATATTAGGTATATATATTTAGTTATTTTAAAGTCCACATTGCGAGATTAGCTTTGACATTTCACGTCCTTTGTTCCTATACAAATTCTAATTTGGTTGAAACATACCTATTGCTTTCAGCATTAATCTTCGTGTAACCATTAATACGAAGTCATATTCAAGATTAATTTTCAACGTAAAGTGGGTACTTCAACTAAGAGTGAGTGACTTTATAGAGTGCTAAGTGGATCTCATTGTATTTTACTTCGCTACTTAATACCTTAGTCGTTTAATTGTGTATAATAGTGATAGCTAACTACTAACTAATTGGAACTCAATACTAAATAATTATAATGCAAGAAACAACCTCCCGCTGTTACAAATAGAATTTGATTTATTGATCTTGAATCAAATTAAGTAAATGAATCAATCAATTATTTCCCGCGATACTGGAGAAAATCCTAGTTTGTAGCAATATTTTTTTTTTAATAAATAACTTTCAGCCTTTCTAAATCTACAACTAAACAAACGATTCTGATAACTTAAGGTCAAAATTCTTGTATCGGAATATTTTGCTGTTAAAACTATGTTCCTAATATAATGCTAGCAAATATTCAACATTCTCGAACACATAGAGAAGCTTTCATTAAAACAAGAAGACTATCAAAAGAATAAATCTACCACAAAAAAGAAACGATGATGGCCTACCTTCATTCACGTGATTTTTTCGGTCGCCCAAACAAAAGTTCACAGTCATTATTAGCGCTTGATCGTAAGTCGAAAATAATTGCACCCTCACACATGTCTGATACGTCATCATGCAGGTTGATTAAAAACGATTAAGGCAAATACCAGCGTGTATTGTTAGTGCACGACAGATTTAGGTCACTGACGTCATACCTATAGTTCGGTTGAAAACGTGGAACAAGTAAAAAACAGTAACAACAAGAAGTAAAATGGACAGTATGTCCTTGTTTCAAAGTTATTTTTTCTTTACGTTGTAGGTAATAAAATCGGAGAAAATTTACGATATACATGTATATAAAAATGGCGGGGTTGCGGCCGTATTTTTTATAACTTGATAAATACGAATGTTATCGCTCGTAGATCTTGCTTTGCGCAAATATTAAGAAGTTATAAGTCATCTTATTCCGGTTTTCCTTAGAACTCGACGGAGGTTTTAGCTACATTTCTTTGACCTTATTCAAATATCGATGGCTACAAGAGGACAAAACGACAAATAGAATATGGAAAACCTTTGTGAAAGGTTATTCATGAATAAGGAATAATTACCAAGCGGCTCAGTTTCAAGGTCACATTATGCTTATAAACAAATTCTTAGTATATTAAACAAATAAACCGTCCTCATGAATCACGCTATCTAATGGTGAAAAATGTAAGAAAATCTATTCATTCGTTTTTGAGTTAATCGCGAACATATAGTAGTAGTTGTGATGAAATTTGGTAGAGACTTTGTTTTGTATGTAAGGGTTATCTTCAATTAAATGTATGAAAAGTTTAAAACAATAGTGACGAAAGCAATAGTAGGATAACACGTTACGCAGCAAGTAACAGAAGCCTTGAACATCGACGACGAGTTGCAAGTCTATCAGTTTTCTATCGGTTATATTTCGGGGAGTGTGCGATGGAATTACACAATCTAATACCGACAAGCCCGTTCCATCATCGGACTACAAGACAAACGGCGATGCGCCATCGTAACATGGTGGACATTCCACCCATACGCACAAAACGTTTTGGGAATACTTTCATTGTGCGTACGGCTAAGGAGTGGAATTCCCTGCCGGAGTCTGTGTTTCCTGATCGCTATGACCTGGGAGTCTTTAAGTCAAGAGTAAATAGGTTACTTCTAGGTAAGCGTGCTCCATTTTCGACCACATCATCACTTAACAGCAGGTGAGATGGTGGTCAAACGCAAACCTATTCTGAATTAAAAAAAAATGTATTTGAAAAAAAGTTTAAGCTATTAAAAGAACAAAAACAAAACAAGTATTTGACGAATCAATCACAGCGTTAGTCTGTGAATCAATCAACGTGTTAAGGGAATCAATCTTTGAGTTAATTAACCAAGTAACAAACTAATTAATTTGTGATTAGACAGTAACTGTTCAGTTGGTTGAATATTTGATAAATCAATCTGTAACTTCACTACGTAGATAATATATACAATCAACCACTATCTTCTAAATTGTCGGTTGTTCCAAATTATAGGTTATGAATATATATATATATAGCTATTATTAGCTATGTAGCGAACGAGCAGAATTATTATGTAAGTTGATGGTAACAGTTTTGACAACAGTTTCTAATAATATAAAGTAATTAGGTTATGCCCGCGACTTCGTATGCATGGGATAGGTTTCCCGCGTAAATCCCGATCCAGTGGGAATTCCGGGATTAAAAGGATGATTTTAGGAAGTCAACTATCTACATACCAAATTTCATTCAGATCTGTTAATCAGTAGTTTTTGCCAGAAAGAGTAACAAACACCGTTCCATAGTTTTTGCGTGAAAGACATCCTGACATGTATATATCCATCCTCACAAACTTTCTCATGTATAAATAAGTAAGAAATAAGATGAGACAGTAAGTAGTAAAACTACAGCAATAATCGCAGTAACCAGTATAGTCCTCGTCACGTAAGTTGGCAAGGTTTTGGCGTAATGGGGGCAGGTTCACGCATCGTACACTTAGTGGAAGAAAAAAGTGGTCACTTTTACTGCTTGCCATTATTCTATAGTAATTGCCATCATTTATTTTTAATCATGTCTGTTCAGAAGAATGTTAAAGAAAGAAGAGTTAATTCGGTATTATAAATAAAATAGATATAATACATAAATACATTTAAAAGTAAAAAAAAAACCATTAAAAATAATATGTTCTCGTCGTCACAATTAGTTAATAAAACTGCTACCCCTTTTATTCTTCTTTTTTCCCGGTGTCCTAAAGACTGACGAATTCGGAATTTCAACCTTCCTTAACTATAGTGTCTAACCTTTCTTTCTGCCGTTTTAATAGTCTGCGTAAAACGGTATTTAGTCCTGGCATTGTAATCAACGTAACAAAAACTAAATTTAAAACAACAACTCGTAACAAAAACTAAATTTAAAACAACAACTAGTAACAAAAACAAAGGGTACAACTTTCGTGTACGCAAATGTATTCGGGAGCAAATTGAACGAGAACTACTGACGCACCAATCGCGCGCTCGGAGCGGCGCTACGTCATACCCCGCGTCCCGCTGACAACCGCTGACACCTAAAAATCGACTTCTGCGCATTGAACGACTCTTGCCAAGTCTTATTTGACGAGAACTATACAACAAATGATAGCTATGATCACGACTTCACATCCTGTCCGAGGCATGGGGGAACCTCAATATCTTTATCTCGATAGCTCTCCACAGAATAATCTAGACCTGTTTTCAAATATAGTTTATTTGGTATAGGTCTGCACACAGCCTAAAGACAAAACGAATCTTACCGCGTTTAGACCGAAATAACTTGGTATTGAATTAATTCAGTTGGAAACCTCCCGTCTCTATAATAAGTACAATACAATCTAGAGCGGCATTGATGATAATTTTCCTTTATGAATGCCTCGTGGGTTCTATTTTCATAAACAAATAGTTTTGTTTAAGTCATAAAGAACCTTTCGTTTTGTTTCGTCTTATTGGAATCTAAATTACATTACGTTCTGTCTCATTTGGTTTAAACTTTTTTTTTGTTGATAGGTAATAGGTTTGCGTTTGACAACCATCTCACCTGATCGTAAGTAATGGTGTGGTCGAAGATGGAGCACGCTTACCTAAAAGTAACCTATTCACTCTTGACTTAAAGACCCCTAGGTTATAGCTATCGGAAAACACAGACTCCGGCAGGGAATTCCACTCCTTAGCCATACGCACAATGAAAGTATTCCCAAAACGTTTAGTGCGGATGGGTGGGATGTCCACCATGTAACGATGGCGCATCACCATTTGTCTTGTAGTCCGATGATGGAACGGGCTTGACGGAATTAGATTGTGTAATTCCATCGCTTACTCTTCGAAATGTAACCGATGGAAAACCGATAGACTTGCAACTCGTCGTCGATGTTCAAGGCTCTGGAGCTTTGACTCGACCAGTGCATCGTTGCCAATGAGTCTCTTGGCCCGTTTCTCAATGGAATCAAGCGCGTCCTGTTGGTATTTGGCAGATCCATCCCAAAGATGAGAGCAGTACTCCATACACGACCGTACCTGGGCTTGATACAGATTGAGCAGCTGTTCGAATGTGAAGTACCGTCTCACCTTTGCCAAAATTCCCAACATTTTTGATGCTAATTGAGCCTTAGCCTCGGTAAACAGGCCAAAATTGACGGTGGAAGTTAGTGTTACCCCAAGAAGCTCAATATGATCTTTTATCGGCATGGTTACACCACGGAAAGTAGGAGCCGGTTCGAATTGGCTCCTTTTTGCGGAGAAGAGACACCTGGGTCTTAGTTGCATTAAATTTGACCAAGTTGGCATCACCTCCTTCGGAGACAGCCTTCAAGGACAAGTTCAAGCACCCAACCATATCCTCCCGGAGAGACCGAATCTGTGACCCACCAGCACGCGCGCTGGACACATATCTCTCAGCAACTGTGCTGCCGTCTGCATACCCAAAGCTACCGGGTATAAGCAGATCATTAATGTGCAGCAAGAATAAAGTTGCTGAGAGAACCGACACCCCCTGGATCCCGGCATTAATAGCAAATTGTCCAGACGAGCAGCCATCAATGACCACTCGAATGAACCGATCTCTCAGGAAGTATTCAATCCAAACGCAAAGTTGAGTGGGTAAACCGAAAGAAGGAAGCTTAGCAATAAGGCTATCGTGCCAGACCCTGTCAAAAGCCTTGGAAATGTCAAGGGAAACAGCAAGTGCTTCCCCGTTTTTCTCAATGGCCTCACTCCAGATATGAACGGCATACACTAGAAGATCCCCAGTTGACCGGTTTTTGTGAAAGTCGTATTGTCGGTCACTGAGGATGTCGTTGGCTTCTATAAAAACTAAAACAAAATGAAAATAGTTTCTATACGATACTATACCGTGACAATGCGACATTACAGCACCGACAGCCAAAATTCTGTAGAAACTAATAAAAAGAATTAGAGTATTCATAAAAAGGTTCGCCATAGTGAATTTAAACCCGCACGGGTCCTGCGTGGTGGATTACGGTGAATGATATTATATACGGCCGCTGCTCGCCAGTTCTCTTTGCTTGAACTTGGCTTGACACGCTGCCGCGTTTCTAGATAAATATCATTTATTACGGCCAATTCTCTCTCATGGAAAGGAGGTCTTTGTCTTAGCAGTGGGAACATTACAGGCTGAATTTGAGGGTTCCGTAGCCGAATCGCAAAAACCAAACCCTTATAGATTCGTCATGTCTGTCTGTCTGTTAGACCGTCCGTCCGTATGTCACAGCCATTTTATTCCGATACTATTAGAACTATACATGTGAAACTTGGTAGGTAGATGTATTCTGTAAACCGCTTAAAAAAATATTTAAATTAAAGGGGAACTCTTTTTCATAAAGTTAATCGTTTAAAAGATATACGCTTCCAAAGTGGTAAAATGTGACACCCCCTCCTCTAACTTCAACAATAATGGAGTGAAAAATCTAAAAAAATATATGCTGTAGATCTTAATGTAAACTTTCAAGCAATTTTTTTTTTATTATTAAGAATAGGTTCGCGTTTGACAACCATCTCACATTTGATGGTGAGTGATGATATGGTCGAAGATGAAGCACGCTTACCTAAAATTATAATTATAAAAATTGGAAATAAGCTAGTTTTAAGAAATCTGTAAGGTTTTTTTTTTGTCAAATAAATGTATTATATAATTATAGTTACTGCGGAACCCTTCCTGGGCGAGTCTGACTCGCACTTGGCCAATTTTTTTTATTTGTTTGTTATTCGTGATGAGCCCACTCTTGACCTCAATCTCGCCTGATGGTAAGCGATAGATGAGGTCTACGATGGAATGAGCGAGCCCAAAAGATGCCTATTCACTCTTGCTTTAAAGGCTGAAAGGTCAGTGGCAGAGAACACAGAAGCCGGCAGATTATATTAGCGGCATTATACTAACTGTTGCACGCGACTTCGATTGCGTGTAAATTCTGATCCCGTGGCTATATCGCAAAATCCCGTCTTAGCGAGCATCTACGTCCTAAAAGGAACCACCCTGCAAAATTTTAGACCCCTAGCACTTGTTCTTTCTTAGATTTTGCGATGAGTGAGAGCAGTAGAGTAGAATAGTGGAAGCAGAGTTTTCATAACCCCCATTCTATGACTTTTTATTTATATATTATATATATTGGTTATGTATTATGATAAATATGTACGTAAGTTTATTTTAGCTATTTATGTATTTATATACTTGTTATAAGACTTTTACTTTGAATATATTATCTACTTAGTTTATTTTTTTTATGCATCTGCCATGTTATCTCTTCACCACCTATGGTTGACTGGTAGGAAATACCTATGGCATTTAGTCCGCCTTTGTACATTTAGTGTTGAATAAAGTTTTTATAAATAATAAATAAATAAGCCAGTAACCTTCTAACATTTATAAAATTAGATTGCAAAAAAACAATACTTCTTAACAGCGCCATGTTATGTTTTATTTCTACTGTATCCTCATCATGCGATAGAACTCAGCCCATAAGTCTCATCTCCAAGTATCTACCCTTGGTTAGCTGATATGTAGGGAAACCAAGCCTTACAACCTTATTAGTTAATCTGTAAAAAACATACTAGTAATACATTATAAACATTCCTGCAACCCTCGACAAAACAAAACAAGTAAAAAACGACTGATTCTGAATAACAATATTACATAATACTCAATAAATCCAACAAAAAACCACAACAGAAATGGCTTTCAGAATTAGTTCGGCGACAAACGCCCCAAGATTATCCGGGTGACACAATCTCACCCGGGTATTGATTTTAATTCAGCCGCGTTTGATCTCCTACACACGGCCGGCGATACGGTTATTATTAATTGAATTTATAAAGCCGGCCGGCCTTTGTTGGCTCAAATGGATGAATGAGGCTTTTTTAAGAGTTAAGCCAAAATATTCAAGCAAAATAGGTTTGGAAAGGATTTTTTTATAATAATTTTCTGAGTCCTAGTCGGTTTGACTTTGTAAGGATATACATAATTTATTTGGATTTCGTTTTAGTTATTAATCAATATACGTGAATACTTTATAATGAAAATTGATATGACAAGGTTATAGGTCGTGTTTGATTTTCTAAATACAGAATTAATTGATAGCTTCAAACTGGCTATTAGAACGTTTATGAAACGATTGACGAAATTGAGTCATGGCATTTAGATAAAACTGGAATCTATGTGCCTCGGAAATAACGTTTTATTTTTCATGTATTTTATTAGTAAACCGCACTGCGTATAACAGTCTCATCTTTCCCTTTTTTCTGGTGGGAAAATCATGATATGACTTCTCCCTTTCCCTCTTTAATATTGACATAGCGATATACATATCTCAGAGTGGATGTAAGAAGTGCGTTTGTTTTCTCTTTTATTTTATTTTCTTATAAAAAATATCCGGTGTCAAATAAAATACGTGCCAGCTTCGTCTGTCACTCCGATAATCAGATTGTCGTTCGTATAAAATTTCTTTTTTTATTGTAGGAAGCTGTGATGTTTCCTAACACCCTCTTTTGTACCTCTGTAGGTTTAATTTGCTTTGTTCTTTAGTAAGGACGATGAAATTGTAATTGGTTTTCTCTGTCTTATAAAATGTGGAATTTTAGCTAGACGTGAATAGCCTAGTGGTTAAATTATCAGCCTTGTGATCGAGAGGTAACGGAATCGAACCCCACCCGTTGCAGTATTGCCGTTTACCTACTCCAGATACAATTTCAGCTTATGAAGATATGGAGGGGTTAACAAGATTGCTAGTAATGTGATTTATACCAACATTGCTAGTACTCTTATAAAAAGAAAAAAAAACTAATGATCTTAGTATTTAAGTCGAGCAAACATTTTATAATCAGTTGCACAAAATATTGAAACCTCTTGTGTAATAATTCCATATGAGTTTGTAAATGTATATAACATTAGTTTCTTTTATTGTCTTAGCCAAATAAAAGACTTCTCAGAAGAATTGATCCATTTTCTTTATACAGCGTGGATACGACGATATGACTTTATATAAGGTTGCAAACATTCTACGGAAATATGCCGTAAAAACTATCTTCACTCCGTTCAAAAAAGTCTCTCAGATGCTGCGTTCACCGAAGGACAACTTCCCTCTGGAAAAACCCGGTGTCTATAAAGTGGACTGCAGCTGTGGAAAGTCGTACATCGGTCAGACAAAACAGAATCAGAATACAGATACTTACAGAATCTCGGAACACATTAGGAAGGTGAAAAATAATGATGTACAAAAATCGGCAATAGCACAACATCTTTTAAACGCAGGATTGAACCATTGGATTGAGTTACATAACCCTCAAGTCATCTCAACAGAACGCCACTATATACCAAGACTGGTTAGGGAAGCGATTGAGATTACCAAATACGACAATTTCAACCGGGAGGATGGGTTTCAACTGTCGAGGGCCTGGAATCCAGTGGTTCAAATGTGTAAAAACCGAAAAAGTTCCGTAGAAAGTTCGCGAGTCGACACGGTGAGTTTTGTGTGTCGGGAACAGAATCGAGTGTTTAGTGATACATGTGACAGTGGTAGCGGTGTCGCTAACAGAAAACGAACGAGAAAGAGGGTAGACCGATTTGTCTGCTCATAAACTTCTACCCGCAATTACTTCAGTTCATCCGTGATCATGGCGCTTGCAACAGTGCCGAAATATCGGAAACTCAAAACAATAAATACACATAGTAAATATCCCATTTTAAGTTCGTTCTTATGATACTGTTTGTATAGATATGACTTTAATTGAAAACACTGGCATTGGTGGTTCCTAGAAACATTTATAAACTATCAAATAAAATGGCTATTTGATAGTTTATAAATTAATGTTTCTAGGATGAATGTTTCTGATAAGTCTTTTATTTGGCTACAATTTACAATGCTGTTCGAGCAACGAAATATTAAATCGGTTTTAAAAAACCCATGCTATTAAAAAAAGAACGCCCTTCGCTCTGACTGGAGAAAAATGGGGGTCAGACTCCCACTGACTAAAACGCCACACTGTCACTTCAGTTGCTCATGTGTTGTCCGGGGCCGCGGAATCTCGTCAGAAAATTCCCGCAACCTCTGCAGGTTTTAAGTACAAAATAATAAGTTTGTCCTATAATCTCACTGTCTATTCATCAAAATAATGTTGGAGGCTTTCATAGTTAATGACTTTCAAAGTAATAAAAATATGTTCGCCATAAATCAAGACGCATTTCTCGTATTGGACAAACTATATTCATACGTAAAAATAACGCAAACTTACGCGTTTTGTGATAAGGTTACAAAACACAATCAGGAATATATAAATCAAACAGCTTTCACAGAAACCTTCCACAAATATTATCACATATTGTAGTAACTGATAATTAATAATTTATCAATAAACCAACTCCAGCGTTGTATCGGGGGTATTAATTATGAACTATTTAGATAATAATCCCTACCTCGCTTGATGAGAATAATTACCACGCCTATCGAAACGTTATAAACTTACTTAATATTATAAATGCCAAAGCTTGTGAGGATAAATGGATGGATGGATGTTAATCTTTCACACAAAAAAGAATACTATCGTTTATTTTCAGGCATTGGCACCCATATAATTTATTTATTTATTTATTTAAGGACAACCAACAAAGCATACACCAATAAACATGTTAAAAATTAAAATATTGTTACAAACAATAGTGTAGCCTTAATTAAAGGCTGCCACGGCATGCATTAAACACTAAGCGTGAAAGTAGATATTAAACAAAACAAAAAAAAAAACTTACTAACATTGCAATGGCTAGCTAGGTATTACTAATTGCTAAAGCTATTGCTTTAGTACCAGCATAGCATTTCACATATTATAACATTAATGAACAGTTAAATAATAATAAAAAATTATAACTTGATATAAGTGGCAAGCTAGAAGCAAAATAAAATTATTTGTCATTTTTGTATAAATGCCCTATGTAAGACAGACTTGAATTTTTGTAAGGAATAAGACATATCAATATCGACACTAGGTAAGGAAGACAAGCGACTATATTGAACCTGCATTCTGTTTATGGTGGAAAAATGACCCAGATTGGTTTTAAAACCCTTAGCGCGAAGTAACTGATATCTAGATATACGAGGCAGTTTATAAGGCACATTTATGTTTATCAGACTGAGTAACCGCGGACAATCAATGTGATTGTTAAATAATTTGTATAGAAAGAGATTATCTAAGATCGTACGACGATTTTCTAGACTCATGAGATTAAAATGTTTCAAGTGAGAGCTGTAGCTCATTAATTTTCTGCCCAAATTGCAGTGATATGACAAGTGCCAAAGAAATCTTTTCTGCAATGATTCTAAACGACTTTTATGTATTTCGTAGAATGGAGTCCAGACAATGCTACAGTATTCTAAACCGGACCTGACTATTGAGTTGAATATAGCAATTTTAGTTGATGCGCGTTTAAAATTTTTACTGTTACGCAGAATGAATCCCAACATCTTAAACCCTTTACTAGCAATTTTATCTACGTGAATATTAAACCGAAGCTTATTGTCAATGTAAACACCTAGATCACGAATAACTTCCTCTTCATTAATAATTTGGTCATTAACTTTGTAATTACGAAAATAAGGTCCTTTGTTCCTAGAAAAATGTACGTAATTGCATTTATCGCCATTAAGAAGCATGTTATTGTCCAAACACCACTGGGAAAAACGGTCTAAGTCTTCTTGGAGTTTATGTGGATCATGATCGCACTCTACCCGTTTTATAATTTTTAAATCATCGGCGTATAAATATATCTTGGAGTATACGAAACAAGACGCCACGTCATTTATAAATATATTGAAAAACAACGGGCCTAGATGGGAGCCCTGGGGTACGCCTGAGGGCGTGAGAAACTGATCTGATGAATAACCGTTGACCACAACCTTAGATGTGCGTTTAACAAGGTACGACTCACACCACTGCAATAAGTTTCCTGCAATTCCGATTGCGTGTAACTTGGTAACTAACATTTTGTGATCCACCTTGTCAAACGCCTTACTAAAATCAGTGTAGATCACATCTACAGGTGTTCCACGGTCGACGGCGTCAACTAAATCTGATATAAAGCACGCCAGATTGGTGCCAGAAGAACGGCCTTTCACAAAACCGTGCTGTTCAGGCATCAATGTTTGTTTCACATGCCACGAAAGTATAGGGTATACCAAAGCTTCGAACACCTTGCCAAAAATAGACAAAATAGATACTGGTCTATAGTTATTCGCTGCGGACATGTCACCAGACTTAAAAATCGGTACAACTCGTGCTTCTTTCCAAGTCTTTGGAAAACAACCTGTACTCAATGATTTATTATAAATCATAGAGAGAGGTTCCCCCAAAAACTCACAGCATTTTATTGCAAAAATGGAAGGCAGCCCGTCAGGCCCTGGCCCCTTATTAGGGTCAAGTCTTTTCAAAGTTTGAATGACAGAATTCGTGGAAAATGTCAGTTTGGTCATAAAATCAGTATGCTGACATTCCCTAGTCCTTTGTGTAGCCATAGCGTCAACAGTATTGTTATTACAAGGGTTATAGACAGATGAAAAACATGAGGCAAATATATTGCAATTTTCTGTTCCATTACTACCTTTGATATCACCATAATGTATAGACGAAGGGTATGTACTGTTACCGTTACGTTTATGTTTTAAAAATGTCCAAAAGAACTTAGGGTTAGAAGTGATTGAAGATTCAATTGACGTTATATATTGCTTATAATTATCATGTGTTAATTTGGTAACTCTGTCTTTGAGCAGACGATATGAAATTTTATCTAGGGGGTTTTTAAATTTGGAATAGAGTGTATAGTACTTATTTTTTTCTTTTAGCAGGCTTATAAGATCCCTGCTAAACCAAATTGGGTATTTGCTAGTTTTAGGTTTAGACTTAGGTACGTATTTCTCAATTACATTATAGATAACTTGGTAAAATGAGTCTACCATTTCGTTAACATCACAACATTGAGAAAACAAGTCCTACCATGTTAAGTTACTTAATTCTAGAATAATTTTACTATAATCAGCTTTGTAGAATTTAAATGTTGGCTCCTGGTTAGGGTGTAAGGTTTCCTCATGTAAGTCACACTGCAGTTCGAATTCAAGGGGAGGATGGTACGAGTCTATATTACTTAGCGGGTTTTTGGATGTACTTAAACTTTTCACATTAGTATCGGTCAAAACAAGATCGAGTATCTTATTTTTATGGTTACAAACACTATTGTATTGAGCTAAATTATTTAATGAAATAAAATCCAACAGCTTCTGCTCATATAAAATTAAAATTACAATTAAAATATTTTTTTAACGGACATAAAACTATAAAAAAAATTAAAAATATATTTATAAATGAAATGAGATAAACAACACTTAAACTAAATCACATAAATCTATTCCTATCGACAGAGCCAAAACAAATGCGCCTCCATTAAATTGATTGGTTCATTTGTTTTGTCTCCCTCAGCACATATACAGTACAAAACACAGCCTTTATGAGATCATTCTTAGTTACATCCACTCGTGAGAAGAACAATGCCCTGAGCTTCTTCATGAGCTCAAAGAAATCAGTAACCCTGCTCTCAGCAAACATGCCAGTCGCACTACACCGCCAGGGCGTCGGGGATCGCGAGCCGATTTCCGGCCACCATAGGCGCAGGCCTGCGGACGGCGAGCAGGGGTCGCTCACTGTCCGGTAAGGACCAGGCCCGGGTCGGCGGCGCGTCGTGTTCCACGCGCGCCTCAAAGAGCTGTCAACACCAGTGACGAGGCCTCGTAGGGTCATTGCCTGCCGGAGTTTGCGGGAAAGTTCTATCGAGATACTGCGGCCCCGGAACTTTAGGGCAGCCGAAGGAACAGGGTGGGTTTTTAGTCAGTAGAAGTCTGACATACCCTTCCGCTTAACCCAGAGCGGAAGAAGTCATTACATGATTTTCCCACCCAGAAAAAAAGGGTCTAATTCGAATTCTTTATTTCCGTGCCAACATGAGTAGGGGATAGATATTATACTTGTTATGTTTAAGTTCTCCTATGCTCTGACGTCACATGGGCATGCAAAATTCTAGACATAAGTTACAAGTAGTAGTTAGTAGTAAGATACAATAAATATGTATTAAATATATTATAAAAATAGATATTTGAAATCCAGGAATAACACAGAGGTCATTATTTCGTAATTCTTGCGGGATCGGGATGTACCAGTACATATTATCTCAATGGATGTACCCGGAAAACCCCATGCGAACGAAGACGTGGTTAGAATCTAGTATTATAAATGGCTACAACTTATTAAGTTTAAACACAATAAGTTGTCGATATCTGGGGGCACGGCAGTGCCCCCGCCAAGTCGAGCAAAAAAGCGACACGGCCGTACCATACTTTTCTCGAAGCAGTTCAAGCCATTTTCGGACCCCTATAACTTCGTTGAGGATAAAACTAGAAGCCTGAATTTTCAGTAACCAAGCAGGCATTGTATAGACACGGTGTATTTCAAATTTCATTCAATTTGAACCTGTAGTTTAAGAATTATAACGAGTCAAAGTTTCTTAATTTTGTCACTCACTGATTGACTGACCGATCATCAAATGTCTAAGGCACTTCTAGCAGACATAGAAGCTTAAAATTTAGAATTCAATTAGTGTTTAGTGCATGAATCAAGGAAAAACTAAAATATTTTCCAATTTCGGTTTTTTTTTAATGATAATAGGCTCGCGTTTGACCACCATCTCACCTGATGGTAAGTGATGATGTGGTCGAAGATGGAGTACGCTTGCCTAGAAGCAGAACTACCTACAAAAAGAAATGAGATCCCATAAAAACAATACTTGTCAAAAAACCAAGTCTCGCAATTCAATTCTTCTACCATAAAAAGTTGTGAGATCCATGTAATACCAAGTCGGTTATTAATTTATTCAGTCCCTACTTAAGGGACCTTCTGTCTTAAGTTGTTACGTAAAACTAACCTAACAACATCTTATAGTGACCATATCAATATTAAAAATCTTTGTCGTTTTAAATAAATAGATTGACTTGGCAATCGCATTAAACTATCTAATTTATATATTTATTACTTGTGAGATATATTGTGTTTTCATGCGATGGCCGAGTCAATCTATTTATTTAAAACGTTAAAAAAATATATCAACAACAGCTGGAAGATCCAATAAAAACGTAAATGATGGGTGACCTCCCGATCTTCTTTATCGATTACTTTGAACCAACAACAACTTCCATGTTTAGTCACGCTCAATATTTTGATTGAATGATCGTGAAGCGATTCAGAGAATACATCTACCTACCGAGTTCCATCTGTATAGTCCTAATAGTTTCAAAATGAAGTGGCTTTGTCATGCAGACGGACAGACACACATGACGATATCTATACGGTTTCCGTTTTTTGCCATTCGGTAACAGAACCTTAAAAATGACGAAAAATGTGTCCATTTTATTTAACTTCAGTAACTAACACCTAAAACATCCCATGCGAAAAGTCAGCATATCACTTTCCCGTTAGGAGTCCAAACAACAAAATTGCGAAAGAATGCTTACCATCCCATAAATGCAATTTCCCTGTGGGTTATCTAACAAAACTGTTTACTGTTTGTCCAGTTACTGTAAACACTATTAAAACATTGTTGTACAGTGTTTGTGTACTATTAAAACGTATTTTATCGCGTAAGCGAACTGATTCAATATTTGTGTGTTTCTGTGAACAGTAAAATTTTATAGTTTTGATCAGGTTCGGGCTATGTAGGAACAACTGTTGCGTTGCTTATTTTGCTATTTAGTCAATAAATGTGTTTTTAATATAAATTAAACTCTGTTTCATATTAAATGTACCTAGCCCTTATTTTAAACGGAATCAAACATTCAATGAAACAATCTTTAAATATAGTTTTCGCTTTGTAGTGCGGTAGTGTTTGTTTGTTTGGAATTCGGTATTTTTTTTTATAAAATCGCACCCTTCCTGGAAGAGTCGCGTAACTCTACTTGCGTCATATTTTTTTTATTATTGCAAAAAGTCGAGCGTACTCTAATACACCTTCTCACAAATTTTCATGAAGCTAGCGCCAAAAATAAAGGTACTGTCACAAAAAATGTGTATTTTTGCGACAAAAAATAAAATAGTTTTACATTCTTATATAGATGTAAACATACATCCATTTATTTATTTTACAAATTTCCCTGGGTATAAAGCCATAAATACACATACCCATAACTAACACGAAGAATTAACATAACTTTATAAAAGTAAATAAACAAAGGCATTTTTTTCTTGGATACTATTGCAAAGGCGTGTCTTGCAAGTCCACTTACTTACTTATTGCACAAAACTTGTTGCGGGATTGTTTTGCGTTACTATCGTTACGTAGTTTCTCCAAGCATTTGTTATAAATACCTGACGCGTAGCTGCACTTACTTCTTTACGCACACAACACGCCTGTTTCACCTTTCGCTAGAGACTGGAAAGGTGCCGAAAGCATGGAAGCTGGCTAACGTACAGCCTGTACCCAAAAAGGGCAGTCGTGCTGACCCGGCTAACTACAGACCTATTTCAGTCACGTCCGTGTACGTGGATGGATACATGGAGCGTGTACTTAATAGTAAGTTCTTGGGAAGCCAACGGCACCCTCAGCGACCGACAATACGGCTTTCGTAAAAACCGGTCAACTGGGGACCTTCTAGCGTATGCCATTCATACCTGTAGTGAGGCCATTGAGAAGCACGGGGAAGCACTTGCTGTTTCCCTTGACATCTCCAAAGCCTTTGACAGGGTCTGGCACGATAGCCTTATTGCTAAGCTTCCTTCCTTCGGTTTACCCACTCAACTTTGCGTTTGGATTGAAGACTTTCTAAGAGATCGGTCCATTCGAGTGGTCATTGATGGCTGCTCGTTTGGCCAATTGGCAATTAATGCCGGGGTCCCTCAGGGGTCTGTTCTCTCAGCAACTTTATTTTTGCTGCACATTAACGATCTGCTGATTCCCGGTACCTTTGGGTATACATACGACAGCACAGTTTCTGAGAGATATGTGTCCAGCGCGCGAGCTCGTGGGTCACAGATCCAGTCTGGAGAGACTGGATCTGTGACCCACCAGCTCGCTCCACAAATTCAAGCGCCCAACCATTTAGGTTAGAGAAAAATATAGTATGTAAGTATATATAAATCAGGTTCTGATGAAGATCTTTGAAGATAAGCGATGGAACTCTTCAACTAAGAACAGCAAATCTCTCACGATTGCTGCCCTCGTACATTACATAGATGTTTTAGCATAATCAGCCTAGTTATTAATATCACCACAGCTGAGGCACAGACCTTTTGAATCACGTCTGAAATATGGTTTAAGTGGTTGACAAAGAGGTGTACAGCAAACTCTCTTTTAACAAATTAAGTGCAAACGGTATATAGGTATCTCAAGTTAAGTAAACAATGATACACTAAAAAGCATAAATAAAACGGTTTTCTGCTCATCTGGCCTATTGGCAATGAATACCAGGGTCCCTCAGGGGTCTGTTCTCTCAGCAACTTTGTTTTTGCTGCACATTAACGATCTGCTGATTCCCGGTACCTTTGGGTATGCAGACAACAGCACACTTGCTGAGAGATATGTGTCCAGCGAGCGAGCTGGTGGGTCACAGATCCAGTCTCTCCGTCAGGACATGGTTGGGCGCTTGAACTTGTCCTTGAAAGCTGTCTCTGAATGGAGCGATGCCAACTTGGTCAAGTTTTATGCAGCTAAAACCCAGGCGTGTCTCTTCTCCTCAAAAAAGAGTCAATTTGAACCGGCTCCTACTTTCCAGGGTGTAACCGTGCCGATAACCGACCGTATCGAGCTTCTGGGGGTAACACTAACTTCTACCCTCAATTTTGGCCCGTTTATCGAGGCTAAGGTTCAACTAGCATCAAAAAAGTTGGGAATCCTAGCAAAAGTGAGACGGTACTTCACACCCGAATCTCTATCAAGCCCAGGTTCGGTCGTGTATGGAGTACTGCTCTCATCTTTGGGATGGATCTGCTAAATACCAACTGGACGCGCTTGAGTCTATCGAGAAGTGGGCAAAGAGACTCATTGGTAACGATGCACTGGTCGAGTGAAAGCTCCAGAGCCTTGAATATCGACGACGAGTTGCAAGTCTATAGGTTTTCTATCGGTTACATTTCGAGGAGTGCGCGATGAAATTACACATTCAAATTCCGCCAAGCCCGTTCCATCATCGGACTACGAGACAAACGACGAAGCGCCATCGTTACATGGTGGACATTCCACCCATACGCACAAAACGTTTTGGGAATACCTTCATTGTGCGTACGGCTAAGGAATGGAATTCCCTGCCGGAGTCTGTGTTTCCCGATAGTAACCTAGGAGTCTTTAAGTCAAGAGTGAATAGGTTACTTTTAAGTAAGCGTGCTCCATCTTCGACCACATCATCACTTACCATCAGGTGAGATGGTGGTCAAACGCGATCCTATTTTTTAATGAAAAAAAGAAAACAACGAGGCGAGCATGTTGGAACTATATGCCCAACACGTAGGAGTAACAAGATAAATTAACAAGCTGCTTGTAGATTCAAGAAGTTAGTGATGTCACAACAACATGTCAAGCATGTTGAAACAACAAGGCGAGCATGTTGGAACTATATGCCCAGCACGTAAGAGTAACAAGATAAATTAACAAGCTGCTTGTAGATTCAACAAGCTAGTCATGTCACAACAACGTGCTGAGCATGTTAAATCTACTTGCTAAACTTGTAAAAACAATCGGAAAATGTTAACGTAAATTCTACCTGATGTAACGTAGAAATAACATGATACGTAGCTTGTAGGATCAACAAGTTACACTTTACCGTGCATCCACACCGCAGTTAACTTTTGTGGAGCAACAAAATGCAACACGTTAACATTAGGTAACTATCTGTAACTTATGTGGCTCCTTGTTACTATTTGATGATTGTTACTTACGCGTCCATACCGCCAACAACATAAATTAACAAAATATAACAAAGAATAACTTTCGCACTAATTGATAGTGATATTTTTTGTTGCATTTTTGAGGTAACATTATCTAACAATGTTATCGATTGTAGAGCAACGTTGCTTGACTTATACTAAAACAGCAACACATATTAACAATAAATAACTTTTTGCTGTCGGATGTTGCTGAGTAACACTTGGGAACGTTGATCTACAAAAAGTAACAGCGGTGTGGATGCACGGTTACAAGATCAAACTTGTAGTTTCAACCAAACAGCACGTAGGCGCTATTATAACCCGAAAACTTGTTGAAGCGACGTGAAATCTGGTTGTTTTTTTTCTCAGTGTAGAGTCAAAATGTTTTAACATTAACAAAGGTAACTTTTTCTGTGTTTGAGTAATTGATAGAAGGTTTCCGATTTTTCAACTTTTGGGCACTTCATTTTACATACTTCTACACTAAGTGCTAAGAAAAAACGTGCTGTAGAAAGAACGTTTTTTCTTAGCACACATACAAACAATCTAAATCGATTAATGTGATTGAAACACAGCAATTTAACTTTTTCTTTAATTACTATAAATCTATATAGTATTGACATACAATTTTTGTACATGACAAGCGGTGAACAGTAAAATAGAAGTTTACGATGATACACTTCATTAATTGAATATTTTTCCAATAAATAAACAAGTTTATTCAGAAGCTCCAGCAAAACTTAGATACTTTCGCATGCATAAAGTATGTATTTCTGTTTACTTAAATGAATTTTTCGTGTAGTAACTGCGTAATTCATACTTACACTTTCAGACTAGCCTAAAATTGTAACATGAATAATGGAATAACTACACTTAACGCAGCCGATGCGGTATACCAAAGATCATAACAAAGCAATATTCATTTTTACACCGGCCATCTTTTGTAACAGTTTCGGGGATTATTTAGGTAACCGTATAATTCAACCTTATCTCACAGTATACATAACACAATGAAAAATCGGAAACTTTATCATTTCGCCGCTGCTAAATGCCATCTTTTGTTCTTTATAAGGTACTCCTGGGATTTTTTTAACAATGTTGGACACCATTTTTTAAGCTCCTGAAAAGTTGTCCGAATTCACTTACCGCTTTCTTACAGGAAGGGTGCGAAATGTTGTCTAGCTTTAATTTTGTCCTTTTTGCCGAAAGTGTGCGAAAGTTGGTGAGTGACCGAAGGTGACTAAAAGTGGCCGAATGTGGCCAAAAGTGGCCGAAGGTGACCAAAAGTAGTCGAAGGTCTCCTAAAGTAGCCGAAGGTAACCAAAAGTGGGCGAAAAACATCGTTTCGATCAGTCACTTTCTTGCACTTTAACATCAATATAATTCCTACACTATATAGTCGAGACCAAGCAGGAGCTACGTTTACGCCTGTTCGTTTTTAACATATAAAATAGAATTGAAAGTCACCTACAAACGAACCACCACTCGTCCTTTAAAAAAAGGTAAGGTAAAAAGGTTCATTAGACCGACCTAAGCTTGTCTGGCATATCGCTAAATAGGTCCTTATACACGCAGCCATAAGGGAAATACTTAATTGGCGTACCATTTCATTTGCTAATTCAATGTGCGTGCGTGGTTAAAAGTTCTAAATATCTTTTTCATTTTAATTTCAGCTGTTAGAAGTATACTGCTGCATAGTACAGTCACAAACAGTGTTACATAGAGTTCCTGTAGTTCTTCTTGGCAGCGTACTCCCATGTCAGTCACCATCTACGAGAGCAGATCATCATTCTACATTGCTGGAAGCCTTCCAATGCTGCATATTCTTCACCAGTAGCAGAAGCCGATTTTTTTTCTAGCAATGTGGGTGGAATTAAAATTACTAAGCCGCAAGTTAGCCATTACGCTATATTACATTATATTAGACGTTAACTAACAGAGGGCGTTCCCTTTAACCCGCAATAGTATAAGCACCACAATTAGATCACCGCACACGCGGCCCGTTATTCATAAATAAATTGCGACGTTGCCGTCCTTCAAGCGCGCGTGTACAGAGAGTTTCTTTTACGTATCAATTTAACATTTTTATTGAATATTTTAATATAAAAAAAAAAACATTTTGTTTTCGAATAGTAATATTTTTTTAGCATGTTTTTTAGTATGTACGGGAAGCAAATTAATTAGTGCAATTAATACCATCATCACTGCTCTCAAACTGGTGAAGGTTTGGGGATTTTCGGAACAGGGTGTAAAGTCCCGCAATTCCATTGAAAAAGGAGGCTCCTCCGACCGGACAGGTGTTTTTGTCTGGTGGGCAACTGCCCGATGTTTGTCATTGGGGGATTTGTATGTAGGCTAGTTGTGCGGTAAACTTTGCTTGCGCGATACAGGATTTAAATCTTTAGTTTGTATGTTGCGAGATAGATGTCGCTACAAAGGAAAACAACGTGACGAAACCGGCATATCTTAGGAACAAAAATTTTACATCTTTAGTGCTTTGGTTGAACACTATTTTAGTGCTTTTGGTTTGCAGTTTTTTTTAGAGATTATTTATAAGGTAGCAGAGATTTACTTTAGATAGCACTTTGGAGAATTACTTAGGGAGAGCAATGACAAGGCGTGAAGTCGCAGTAATGAATGTGGGATGAATGTTCTTTATTAAAATAGAATTGTGTATATATATAATTGGTAATGTTTACATAAGTTAAACAGTGGTCACTGTGTGAGCGCGCTCTCAGGGCACGAGTTTCGTATGTCTGTTTACATTATATTTAATTTATGGTACTTATAATAATATTCCTTTGTGCATTGTATGAGCGGTTGGTTATCAAAGTGAAGGTTATGCTACGTATGCTACACATCCATCAACCGACACTGAATCCGAGTGGTGGATTAGGGCCCATTCCTACTCATAGATTTTTTTTCAAGATACCTAACAATGTGTGTAGAAATCTAACAATCTTATTAACCCCTCCAACTAAGCTTAATATGCTTGTGTCTAGAGTGGGTTCATGGCAATAGTGTAATGGGTGGGATTCGAACTCGGGACCTCTCGGTCAGAAGTCAGACACCTTATCCATTAGGCTATTGACGCTGCTGGGGTTGCGGGAATGTTCTAAAGAGATACCGCGGCCCCGGATCTAAAGGGCAGCTGAAGGAACAGGGTGGGTTTTTAGTCAGTAGAAATATGACACTCCCTTCCGCTCCACCCTATACAAGTCATTCGATGATTTTCCCAACCCGAAAAAAAAAAAAGGCTATTGACGCTATGAATAAGAGGCCTGTGTGAACAATTTGAAAATTTTTCAAGAATCATTAGAAATATTATTATTTCATCTTTTAACAAGAAAATAAAACGCTCAAACCATTTAACAGTGAATCCCCCGTGCCCAAGTAAATTCAGGTCTACTACAGTTTAATTAAATCTATTTTAGTGGCTAAGTAATTGTTTTAGTTCCTTAAGCTGCCATTACTGTAATGCTTAATTACTGGACCTTTTTAATGGTGGCCCGGAGACTCCCTTTTAAGTTCAGGACCCAACGTTACGTCACAAAGCTTTCTATTGACAACGTTTACATAACGTTGCATCATGAAGCTTGTAGGTTTTGTAATGAAATCGAGTACGTACAATATTTGTTGATGGGTTGTGTTAAAAATAATATTGGCAGAGAAAAATTGGTAAGAGAGTATGGCTTAAACAGGCTAGACATTGGCTTGATACAGACGATCCTAGCATACCCTAAGTCTGATCTAGCAAAAAAACTTTGTAGGCTGACAGTAATATCAGATCCATAGTTAATGTAATATCTATTTATTGTTAAAAGTATTGTGAAGTTTGTGTATTTATTGTTTATAAGGTAAAATGGGGTTGACGTATCCTTGTGGATAAAAACCCCCAAATATAATATAATATTCCACAACTTTCACACAACGCCATCTAGTCCAAACTAAGCAGAGCTTGTGCTATGAGTACTATACAACTGATAAACATACATATATATTTCTAAATACATACATATCTACAAGAAAGTCGTGTTACTGCATTTTCGATTGTTTGTTTACTTGATTCTACAATAGCGCTTGCGAATTGAGTTACGTACGGATTACTTTTTTATGGTATAGCAACGACTATGGTCATTTTTCGAAGATTTTGATTTTAGTTGTGCACACGATACCCATTTTTAAGCACGGACTAGTTGGACCCGCCTAAACGATGACTTGGCATCCTTAACCCTTGACTTATTAAAAATGGCTGAACCGATTTGGCTGAAAATTAGTAGGTAGTAGTAGCTTAGAACCAGAAGACGGACATAGGATATTTTTATCCCGGAATTCCCCGGATTTACGCGGGAAAAACCTCCCACGCGAACGAAGTCGCGGGCAAAAGCTAGTTATAGATAAATTACACCCAGACATAGAACAAGTTATCGTGCTTATCACACAAACATTTGTCTTGGGTAGCTGGGTAGCTTGTAGGTTAATTCAATGGGTAGTATAAGAGCAAAAATTTTGGCAGTTCCGCACTAAGTGTGCTCGTGGCTAAATAATACAGCCGTGAGGGTCGATCTTCATGGTTAAGCAATGCTTACCGAGGTCGGCCTGTAGATGGGTGACTATGTTAACATATCGAGATTTCTCAGTGCTTCGAAAACAACGAAGGCTGCGTTTCCACCAGAGATGTGCGAGGATGCGTAGCGAGGGATGTGTTTGTAAAGAACCAATAGAATCGCTTCATTTACCTCGCCTCGGTCAGCACAGCTCTGGTGGAAACGGCTCAGCGGAGCTAGATTTTTCCGCATGCAATACAAGCGAGGGATGTGTGCGAGGGATGTGTTGCGAGGGATGTGTTGCGAGGAATGTGTGTTGAGAAGGATGTGTTGCGAGGTTTGCGCATACTCGGACCACACATTAATGCGCATTTTCACAGCTCCGCTACACATCCTCGTAGGCACATTTTCATTGCACAGCTTTGGTGGAAACGCCCACACATTTTCACAGCACAGCTAGACATCCTCGCACGACACATTTCCATCGCACATCTCTGGTGGAAACGCACCCTAAGTCGTTGGTCCCGGCTGTCATTTGTACATCTTTTTTAGGGTTCCGTAGCCGAATGGCAAAAAACGGAACGCTTATAGTTTCGTCATGTCTGTCTGTCTTTTCTCTCTGTCCGTCCGTCCGTATGTCACAGCCATTTTATTCCGAAACTATTAGGACTATTATGGGTGGGATGTCCACCATGTAACGATGGCGCATCGCCGTCAGTCTTGTAGTCCGATGATGGAACGGGCTTTGCGGAATTAGATTGTGCATTTCCATCGCATATTCCCGAAATGTAACCGACAGAAAACCGATAGGCTTCACAATTCAACAACATAGCTCTGTCTCTCTCCCTCTTACACACAGGCACACAAATACACACTGACACATTTATTTAAAACACCCCATGCAAATTTTTGAGTACTGCACACTCCTTAATACTCTACACGTTTGTTCTTCAACAATAAATTGTCCATAATTTGCTAAAAACTTTTAGAGCTGTGGATTTTATTGAAGTAAATAAAAAAATAAGTACCGATTGTACTGGTCAGATCATTTGAGAGCCACGTATGGTCATATATGTGGTGCTCTTTTGAGCAAAAAATTCACATATTTGAGTAGGCTTGTCCAAACAGATGTCAGTTATCAGATAGCTCAACTTGGAACTTAAAGAAATCCAAAGATTTAGCGAACAATATTAAAGCAAAGACATGTGGGTAGGACGCAAAAAGTATTTTTTTTTCGGAGTCCTGATACACCGAGGGCAATATCCGAAGCCGTTTCGCCCAAGAATATTTTATCTCCAGGCCCGAATGGAGCTGATTAATTCGTAAAACGGTCCCATCCTATGAAACCCGATGGGATCCCTTAATTAGTAAACGTCTCAAGGTGGAATTAGATTGGACCTATTTTTCGGACTGTACCTTGCTAAGGTGTAATGTTTTACCGATAAGAGAAGTGGTGCTTATGTCGGGTTTGAATACATGAAGGTTTCATGGGATTAAAGGGAAAATGCCGATGGGTTGCAAGACGGCAATCCAGGATAGTGGTAGAAAATTATCAAATACTGTAAGCATATATTCCCCTGGAAAACTGTCCGTGTGATGTGGATATTTAACATACAAGTTTTACCTACAGTTCCGTCGCTGATAACTACATACTGTATATAAAAAACTTTTTTACACTGTCTTTGAATTACAAACACTAGAACTATAAAGAACAGAAAAGCACTGAAAAACTATTTATAGAAAAAGCAGCCTTTCAAAGTTTTACATCGAATTAGAAAAGGAAACGCATTAGAGGGGACATTACGGATGCGATACAGATTCAAAATGTAACTAAAACAGATTAAAATCATCTTACAGGCTTATTTCCAACAAAACTTCATGCTTTAAATGTTTGCTTTTTTTTCAAAATTAATATAAATAAATACAATAATTAACTTTTCACTGTATTTTTTTCGCGTAGTGTACCCATCAATGAGCAGTGGTGGCGTAGTTACAGACACGACTAACGAGTCGTAGGTCATGGGTTGACACCCATGCCACATTCCTTTGTGTAGAGATAATGTATTAAGACTTACTGTGTAGGAAAAAATAGATTTTGATGTATTTAATTCGAAAAAATACTAAAATATTCAATGGTATTTCTTATAGTGTGATTAAGTGGTGGTTTTTTATTCGGTCATCGTATCATTTTTTTTTTTTGTATTTTTGATGCTTTGTAGTCTATTATTTACTAAATATCTTTACAACGTCATTTTGACGTAGTCACAATACCTTAAATTTTCAGATACTTTCTGAGAATTAGGTGATGGTCTGTGAGGACTGACAGACTACACTGTAAGGGATGTAATTTAACGTATTTGTTTGAATTCCCAAGTTTGTTCTCCACATTTTAGTCTACTACCACATACTACGATTTTAACTTTCGAAATACCAGTGAGGTTAGTTCACACGCACATTATCCCTATTCATTTAGGAATTTAAACATCCTTTCCTTTGGTAGAGTAACTTATTTTAAAGTCTGTTTTATTCTAGCATCGTTGTAAATTATTCAATCACGAAGCTGAAACCAAACTGTAGAATAAAATCATAAGACTCGCTACAATCCTACGCTCAACATGCTACGTGTCTCGTAGCACATATCTACGTGCTACGGCGTAGCAGATATGTACTACGCGTCGACCGCAATGTAGGCCGGCCTAAAATTTAGTTCAACCAAAACGTACTGTGAATTTGTGGTACTGTTGTTCGAAACGTTTAAATTGAGCCTGCCTGTAAGAGTTACAGTTACAGTAGCATTTGTAACTCCTACGGTATAGGCAGAATTCCCTAAATCAATAATAGCCGTTCTGCACTGAGATCTGACTTGGTCATTGATTGACTATACGGCCTCATCTGGTAACTAATTTGCAAAAATGAATATCATTTCAACATATCATCACTGGCTTATACATTTTTGTTGCATAGCGTCTAGAAATATACCTATTTCAATCTATGTGTCTAATTCAACATTTATTTGCAAACATGGGTGAAAGGTAGACAGGCGTTTTTTTTACTATCATAAGTTTTAGAACATTAAGCCGTTGGTCGCGGCACATCTTTTACAGTCGTTACGGGTATTCTGAGCCAGAAAATCTGAAACCAGTTTTGCCATGTGGCATCTCGTGTGTGTCTTACGGCTACTGGGTTGAAATAAAAAAAATGGGTGTGGCACTCGAGGACTGCCGCGGTAAAGCTATTGCATAGCATTTTTTATCAACTTATGCAATTATAATTATTTATTTATTTTATTTATGCAGTATTTTTTTCATCACTTTCTTCATTAATAAATGCACTTTGTTTGTTCATATTTAAAACACTTTCACACAGCTATTCACTGTTGTGCATAGATGATAGATACTTATACACCAATATACTTTCTCACAAACAGCTGCTTACGTATTCGTCCGATTTCGGAGCAGCTCGTCTCGATCCGTGCGAGCTTCGTACAGTCGTACCATATACATACACCATGAGTCATAACTGAGTCCACGAGTGAGTTCGAGCCCGCGACTAATTGAACCTTAACGTTCAATTAGTCGCGGGCTCGAACTCACTCGTGGACTCAGTTATGAGCAGTTAGCAGCTAGCCTACACACGTCTAGTCGCACGCACACATACACCGTGCCGAAGTCTGCCGAACTGAAACGACGTTAGACGATGCACGGCTTTCAACGCCGCACCGCTGTGCCGGTCGGAGTGGGGGGTATTAGGTTTATTTTCGTTACGAAATTTCTTGATTCGGTCGCCGCACTCAAAGCCCGCGATAAAAGCTATGCAATAGCTTAAAAAAAACTAAAATCGTAGTAAAAGCGACGACATACATTTTTGAAGTTTCGGAGACTTTATTTATGCCTATCAAATTATTTCAAACAAAATTATGAGTTACCTAACCTAACAATATAATTTAACAACAATTAAAACACAATCTAAATTCCAAATAGCTTTATAATTGCCAATGGAATTTTGTTAACAACCTTTAGTAATCCGAAATCGTTTAATCTCTTCTCTACGAAATCTGATCGACTAGAATATCTCAGATAGATAATAATATCATAATACCCGCCTAAGAGTCAAATAGTATATCTTACTAATTACACTAGCCAACACATTTTTTAATTATTTTATAAATATAATAGATAAATATTTATTCATAGCTGATGGCATATTCTTATGTAGGTACATCACAACGTTCGACTAGTCGAGGTAGGGAGCTGGCTGCTACTCCAGTTTTTAGTGACATTTATAGGACGCATAACTATGCCAGCCTAAGAAGAACAGTTTCTCTAATGTTTTCAGTTATGGAGATTCAGGTTGGCCGAACGTTATGATATAAGGTCGTTCGGCCATATATAAATGCTTCTAACTTTCGAACTGTTCCGTCACAAATTCTTTGGCTACCCCAACCCCACCCCCCCCCCTACCCCTACCTCAACTGGCCGAACGTTCTAATGTACATATATTCTCAAACGTGCTCAAAAAAGTTATAATAAAATCCCTTTAAAAAGATGACTAAACAAATTTAAAAAATTACAGGCTTATCGCAAAAATTCCAACGATGTCAAATATTTTTGAGAAATAATACTCTCTGAGAACATAACTCTCTATATACCTATTTCGAAAAGTTTAAATTGTTCTGCAAATACGCTCAAGCTTATCCCACAGAATATCATAAGCAACTCGTACTGCTTGAGCTCTTCTAGTTTAGTTGAGTGTACAATGAAGAATGTCAATAGCCTAATAGAATAGAATAGAATCTTTTTATTTCGGACCACAAAATCCATAAAATGTTAGTAACTTATACCTAATAGCTTATTATCTAGTGTTAGTACCCATCACCCTCCGCACCGCTCCGGACACACTCTCACTCACCATTCTCAGGATGCTGTTACGATTGTCCCTTACTCTCCTCAGAAGTGAAGCCGTTTTCTTGCATACAATCGCGTGAAACGCGTCCGTACGAGCTTGTGCAAACATTTCTGAGGCGCTACAGTAACGAGGCAGTCGCAAGAGCACCCTGAAAGCATTATTATACAGGACGCTGAGCACATCTAGCGAACTTTTGGCGTAACTGACCCATAGGCCCGTGTACAGACTCTGGCAATAAGCCTTAAAAAGAGTAATTCTCATTAGGTCTGTACACCGCGCAAACCTACGGGCCAGCATATTGCTCCGGATCGCTAGAGCCCTCCGCTCCCTCTCAATGTCTCCCTCTAATGGCTAAGATGTCGAGATTTGTGATCAAGAGGGCGCGGGTTTGAACCCCACCCATTACACTATTACCGTGAACCCACTCCAGACAAGCATATTTAGCTTAGTTGGAGGGGTTAACAAGATTGCTAGTAATGTGAATTCTACCCACATTGCTATTTTTCTTATTTAAAAAAAGAGTAGTATGTATGTATGTGAGGATCGTGGTGAATGTGATGATCTGATCATGTTAGATGGGCAAGATTGGTATAGATCGCCGATTGTCTTAGGACACTAATCCGGGATGATAAAAAATGTGTTTCTTTTGTAATAAAAACTTTCATATAAAGTTAAGTTGGTATTTGTATAGATTGTTTGTTTATTTACTTTACATTTCTTTTTTGATAAAAGAGTTTGTTGCTCAGAAAAAAGTTTCAAACGCAAAAAGATTGTCTTTTTTTGCGTATAAAACTGTGCTGTTGTGTCAATGATCGGCATTGTTTTATTTAGTTCTATATTTTTGGTATTCCTGACAAGCCGTTTGTATAAAATTATATAAGAAATAACATGTTTTATTTAGATTGGAAAAAATCGCACCTATGTCACAGATTTAATGAAAAATAGGGAAAACATTTTTGCATATAAAACAAACAATCTAATGTGCACCTAATTATAGCATGTTTTTAATTTCGCTTTAAAAATACCGCTGATAATGTTCTGAAAAGAAACTGCTGACTTGCAAGGGTTGTGTAAAAATATATTTAAAATGAATAAAAGTGTATTCCTGAAAGGTTCCTGGCAACAAGTCAATGGAGTAACTTAAGAAGGCAGGAATTATTGTTGTCCTTTTATTAAAAAAGTTCATAGTTGTGAAAGGCTAAACAGATAATTATTTTAATCAAAACAAGACTAAGTACCCTGACAAGATGTTGTACACTGACAGCCCTAAATCTATCTCCTTTAATTTCTATCCATCCAAAGGTTGTCTGTATGAGATTGCCCTGTGCGATAAGACCGCCCATTGTACACTAGTTTTATTATTTGTATCCTTAAGTGTATTGTAAGGTATACAATAACGTATATAATAAATAAATAAATAAATACCCGACACCTAGGTACGACTTCTACTGAACTCCGCAAAACAATCTCTAATCAGACGTAAACTGTATGTAGGTAAACGGTGCGAGTTTCCCACACAAGTCTACCATTGTACTTTAAAATGTATCGTACAGAAGGTGAACTCCATACAACGATTCAAAGTTAGTAGGTACGCACAGACAACCATGTGCGTCATCAGTGTTCACGAATTCTAGCCGGTGGGAAAATCATCCAATGACTGCTACCGCTGTAGGTGGAGCGAAAAGAAGTGTCATACTTGAGTTCCGGGGCTGCGGTATCTTTTTAGAACATTCCCGAAACCCTGGTAGCTAATGGCCCTGTTAATGTTTTGAGGACTTTGAGGCGCGCGCGTATCACCAGGCGCCTTCGACCCGGGCCCGTTACGTACCGGACGGTGACCTAGCCTGCTCCTCCAAATAGTCAGGCATAGTCGTTTCGTTGTTTAAAAGGTAAAGGTAAGATAAGATAAAATAAGATAAATTTATTTTGTACATAAGAAAGACACATACATGGTACAAAAGAAAATAATGGGTTGTACAACAATTCTAATATTGGCGTCAGACTTCCGTTCCCTAAACTAGGTACGCAGACCTGTATTTTAGGGTTCGGAGATATTTCGAAATTGTTAAAAATGATACAACCGTGACATTTTGGTTACAAAATTAATGTGTCATCAGCAAAAGAAAGTGTGTATTTGCGTGTGTGTTCGTGTGTGTGTGGGTGGATGTGTTTGTTCTTGTGTGTGTGAGTGTGCGCATGCGTGTGAGTGAGAGATCGTACGATTTCATGGAAGTTTTAATTAATTTAAGTTTCGATACACAATATTTTTTCTGTATCGTCATAGGATAAGAGAAGTAGCCATTTTTTAAGTTTATTTTTGATTTCGTGGGTTGTGAGTTTATATATAGAAATACTTTTATTAATTTTATTATAAATCCTTGAACTTTGTGCCAAAAATTGACGACTTGCAAATACATATCGACAAGGGATTGCTTTACAGATAGGAAAACCTTTGCGTCTTTGAAGCAGATTTTGGTCTAGAGGAAGAGTAGCGTGTCTTCGCTGGATAGAACGGAGGATGTATAGCTGTCTGACTGTGAGAATTTGTGCTTCAGAATATAGCTGGTCAGTTGAAAAGTCTCTGGGTTTAAACAGCATCACTTTAAGTACTGCTCTTTGTGCACGTTCAGCACAGAGCATTGCGGTTTTGTAAGTTCCACCCCACACTAGTATGCATTACATGATGATGGATTGACATAGGCTGAGGTATACAAGGGTCAAAGTCTCGGTATCGGCAGAATATCAGAGTTCCTTGAAAATGTGTATCAATCTTCTAACTCTAGAACAGAGCGCTTCAATATTTATTTATTTTTATTTATTTATTTCTTAAGCCTAACAACAAAAACAGGGAATATAAAATACAACACAATACAATAAATACATTGAAATTATACACATGGCTAAGTATAGGCATAATTTTGTAGTGAACTTCTAGCACCCAAACTAGGACATGTCCTGTATCTTGGGTGCTAGCGTTTTTCCCTAGACTATTCACAAAGAGAAGCCCAGCTCAGTGTATTACAAGGTCACAAACTATATTATCATTTTATATTAGTATCTTATATAACAAAAAAAAGTAAGTAAAAACTAGTAAGGTGGTTTTGTGTGTATGCGTGTGTTTGTGTGTGTGTTTATGTGTGCGTGTGTGTGTAAGTGAGGGTGTGTATGTGGATGTGTGTGTATGGTGTATATGTTTGATCGCGTTTATTTAATATCTCAATTGTGTTTTAGCCTGTTTCAGATAATAACTTCAAGTAATTGCTCTGTTTCGTTGTAGTTTAGAGACTTGAGCCAGTTGTATTTTCATCTTGCACTGTAGGTACTCTATTCATATGTAATATTTTTAGTAGATTATTTGCTTTGTTGTATAAGCGGGTGCTAAGGATGAAGTAGTGCCTACTTGCAAAAGTTGTTCTACTTCGGTCAGACTTGAATATGTCTATTTATTTCTACCATTCGGTTCCTTTACAGGTCGTGAGATATGTTTTCGGACTATAGTTTTGTGGACAAACAGTTGTCTTACCGTAAGGACATTGCAGTCTGTGAAGAGTAGAGTAGTAGGATATCTATAAGGCTTTTTCGTCATTACTTTTAAGACAGCTCTTTGTGCAACTTCCAACTGTAGTACAATGGTTTTCGCTGCTCCTCCCCAAACAGGTATACAACATGAAATAAGAGACTGACACAAGGCTAGGTACACGATTTTCAGCGTGTTTCTATCAGCAGATTGGCGAAGCTTTTTAAAAATAAATATGAGTTTTCTGACGCGCATTGTGACTGTGTCAATTTGTTTGTGCCAGCGGAAGGTCTGGTCTATGTGTATGCCTAGATATTTTACACATGCTGCTCTAGGTATGTGTGTGAAGGTACAATTATTATTTGGGTCTGAAAGTGAACATGAGTGTGCCCTCATTTCGTAAGATAACGGTGGCTGATGATTAGCTCTCATGGCGAAGGGTATAAACTGAGTTTTATCTAGGTTAAGAGTCAGAAGGTTATCTGTTAGACAGTCCATCACAGTCTTAATCGCCTTCTCTTCATTTATTTTAGCATCATCCCAGTTCAGACCCCTCACAAGAAGCGCCGTATCATCAGCATAAGTGAAGTTATTACAGTTAGGGAGTTGGATATCACACAAATCATTTATATATATAATGAATAGGGTTGGGCCAAGGATAAAAAAATAAATGCCAATAACAGTTGTTAATAGGAATAACAACTGCTAATGGCATTTATTTTTTTAATACCTTTATTTTTGTACGAGTGCACAAGCGCTAAAGTTCGCAGAGCCTAACTTCACATTGGCGAAGTTAGAACGGCCGCATTGTACATTACATGTATTACATTTATTTACCGATTCACTGGTAATAATAATAATTATGTGTGCGTCAATTTCCTCTCGTTGTTCGTAGCCGACCTTATTTTTCCTATCTATTATGTCATTTAAAGGACCACACAAATGCGCCATTTTGCGACACGATATTGTGCGGTGGGTCATTGTTATGTGTATGTATTATAATGTACACTTGGGTTTTGTCGGCTCACTCACCAAATTGTATGGAAACGAGAGGACACCGCTTGGGCTGGTCAGTTATTGATACGTGCGGTATTCGGAAAACAAAGTAATTTATTTGCTATTTCAATTAATATTTTCAGTCTGTTATCTTACTACATCTACCTAGTAACGTCCTTGTGGCTTACATTTCTAATATAATTATGCTATCATAAGTATTTGCAAATATACCTATATTTGCAAATATGCCAAAAGCCATATCTATCTACTATTGTGAGCATTTTTCTCGAGGAACTTTTGGCTTCTAAAACACAGATGCTATTGTATTTTGACATTGATGTGGGTAGGACAACGTTTTGTATAAAATTATGAATAAATATTACATCTCAAAACTATTTTTTTTTTCTGCATGGCAATTTCAGACGAAACTTTAAGCCGTATTTTTGCGTGCGTAAGCGTATTTTTTTTTAAAGTTAGTGTTTCTTTCACAAGCACATTTTAAATAAACAAACAATATAGCAGTCATGATTTAATCTATGCTTTATTTTTCCTGTTCTCCGGCTTCTATCTAACCCCTGAAACACTCACAATATTTCATAAACATAGTAAACTCATCTAGGTAGTGGAGTGGAGTGTATCAGTGGAATTCCTTGTCGGATTCTGTGTTTCCCGATAGCTATAACCTGGGGCTATTTAAGTCAAGAGCAAATAGGTTACTTTTAAGTAAGTGTGCTCCATCTTTGACCACATCATCACTTAGCATCAGGTGAGATGGTGGTCAAACGCGAACCTATTATTAACAAAAAAGGCCTAAAATCATCGGGTTTGCGGGAATATTCAACCACGATACTGTGGCCCTGGAATCCAAGGGCGACTGCAAGCACAGGGTTTAGTAGTAGTTAGTTTAATTAGTAGGGTACAGTTTTAGTCAGTAGAAGACTGACATTCCCATGTGCTCCGAGCGGGAGGGGTCATTCAATGATTCTTCCCCCGAAAAAAGGCCCAAAATCATACTTTCCTATCTAGCTCACCAGGTCATACTAATATCCATAAATAGTAGAAAACATTATCCACTGCGAGGATAACTCAATGCTCGTAAATATCGATTGCCAGGAAACGAGAGAGTAACGATCCGTGGCGTGCCATGATTTATGGGCAACGCCGGGTTACAGTAACTAACTAGGAGTGACATCATTACCTGAACGTTTTGCTGCGGTAAGCAAATTATCGAGTTTGTCTGGTGTGTTCGGTGAAATATGTTCCTACGCAATAACATGTCTATGTATTTATTTATACTAGTGGTCGACCTGTGGTCGAAATCAGAACATAATTACAAATTAATTTAAATGCATCTCCTATATATAAAAATGAATAGCCGAAATGTATGTACGCGCATAACTTCCGAACAACTGCACCAAATTGGATGATTCTTTTTTTTATGTATTCCTTATTGTCAGGATAAGGTTTGTACCTCTATATAAGAAAATTTAAATATAAATAATTGTAAAGTTTGTGAAGGTAGATGAATGGATGTGTTTTACTCTTTCACTCAAAAATATCTGCCGGTATCTGAATGAAATTTTGTATGTAGATAGCTGAAACCTTGGAATAATACACAAGCTTTTATCCTGAAATTGCCACGGGATCGGAATTTATTCCTCCTACGTGAACAAAGTCGCGGGCAATAGCTAGTTCTTTAATAAAAATATTAGTTTTCCGTTCTCCTTCTTATAAACATTAAAATCCATCACGTTTAGGTAAGAGTACACAGAGTCTTTAAAAGAGAAATAAACAATGAGTAGTAGTATCATTATGTTTAAGTGATTAGAGGGACCAAATGAAGCATTCTACGTCAATTTGTTATCCTTAACTAGCCAATCAATTACCACAACTGCAATAGATGGATGAACAGCGCACCATGATTTATGGACAGTGTCGGGTTATAGTTACCAACTGGTGGGAGACATCATTTGCTGCATGTTTGGTGGAACATTTCAAATATGATTATCTACATACGACTGAGAAACAATTTTATTATTGTTTTGTATATCTAAATCCATACCTAATATTATAAATGCGAAAGTAACTCTCTGTCTGTATGTTACCTTTCACGCCTAAACCGCTAAACCGATTTAAATGAGATTTGGCAAGGGAATAGTTTAGGACCCTGGAAAGGACATAGGATAGTTTTTATCCTGGAATTCCCACGAGATCGGATATTACGCGGGAAAAACCTCCCACGCGAAGTCGCGGGCAAAAGCTAGTAAGCTAATTAAAGTTGGCGGAGTGATATATCCGTGGCTCGGAAAGCACGTAAAGCCGTTGGTTCTGGCTTTCATTTGGCCATATTTAACAGTCGTTACGGGTATTCAGAATCCAGAAAATTTGACACTGGTCTGGCCAATATGTAGGCCAATAGATAGGCTGTCTCTCCATGTAAAACAGTAATACTCAGTTGCATCCGGACAGACTGGAAGCCGACTGCAAAGCTGAGAAAAGACTAAATTCACATACCTATCTTTATTTCGAGCCACATAGCTCATATATGTAATTATGGTTAGTAAACAATTACCTTAAAAAACTAGAGTTAGTACACAACACTATACGAAGACATGTAATTGACAGCAGTGGACCATATATGGACAGTGCACTCTATCCGCGACCATCTTCAGAACCCTGTTGGGACTAGCTATGACACGAGCCACCAACGGTGGTGCACGTTTGCGCATTATTGTGTGAAACAATCAACACGCACCGCTGCAAACATCCCTGACGCACTGCAACGCCATGGCAACCCCATCAGTTTTTTGAAGGCATTATTGAATTGGACACGGAGGGCCTCATACGATGCCTGCAAATACCTCTCCCACAAGCTGCACATGTAGAAGATAAGATAAAATTTATTTGTACGTAAGAAAAGACACGCAATACATAAGAGAAAAGAAAAACCGTAGGTTGTACAGCAAATCTAAAAATTAGTGTCAGATTTCCGGCACCTAAACTAGGTACGAAGACCTGTATCTTAGGAGTCGGAGATATTTCGGCATTGGCAATAAATAATACGACCGTGACATTTCGGTTACAATATTTCTGTTGTCAACAGCAAAAGAAGGTTGTGTATGTGTTTATGAGTGTCTGGAAGGTTTGTGTTTGTATGTGTTTGTGTGAGTGGGCGGGCGACGGTGTGCTCATATGTGTGAATGAGAGATAGTATGATTCCATAGGAGTATAAATAAATTTAAGTTTCGATACACAATATTTTTTCTGCTTCGTCATAAGATACAAGAAGTAGCCAGTTCTTAAGTTATTTTTTAATTCGTGAGTGGTGAGTCTATAAATGGAAATAATTTTATTATAAATACGTGAACTTTGTTGTAAAAATTGACGACAAGGGATTGTTTTGCATACTGGAAAACCTTTGCGCCTTTGAAGTATGTTTTTGTCTAGAGGAAGAGTACGGTGTCTTCGCTGGATAGAACGGAGGATATATAGCTGTCTGACTGTGAGGATTTGTGCGTCAGAATATAGCTGGTCAGTAGAGAATGGTACAGAATGCTCTAAAGAGCGTCACTTTCACTTCTGCAGTACAACGTGCAAACCTGCGGGCTATCATATTCGAACGCACGGACAGGGCCAAGCAAGCAAGGGCAGGGCAAAGCAGATGATCTATATTAGCTAAAGATTTTTTTTTTATGGTTAGTTCAAATGGTAATTAATCAGCAGTGATTACTATTAAGACTATTAAGACTATACATTTTAAACTTGGTAGATAGATATATTCTGTAAACCGCTTTTCGATTTTAAGAAAATAAAAATATTATAAATTAAGGGGGGCTCCCCATGCTTACATGGAACTGAAACTGAAAATGTATTTTTTTTTCATGAAACCTATGCGTGTGTGGTATTTTTAGATAGGTCTTTAAAATTACATTGAGGTTTTTAAAACCACTTTTTCTTAAAGTCAAAACTTTAAAAGATATACGCTTCCAAAGTGGTAAAATGTGTCCCCCCTCTAACTTCTATAATAATGGAGTGCAAAATCTAAAAACAAAATATATGTTGTAGATAAACTTTCAATGAAAATTGGTTTGAACGACATCGGGTCAGCAATTTTTGAGATATAGCGTATTTTCTGAAACCGCAAATATAACTTTGTAATTCATACAACCACAATGAAAAATAAAGTTATTTGGAGTAGTTACTACGGAACCCTTCATGGGCGAGTCTGACTCGCACTTGGCCAATTTTTTTTTCTTTCCCATTTAATGTTTAAATGTAATTTAGGATTTTATTTATTTTTTACTGCATATTGTTTCATTAGATAACGACTCATTTATTATTGTTCAAATTTTAAATCCCATACCTACTAGTAAAGTGCGCAATGATCTTTTGAGAAATGAAAAATCTTTAAAATAAAATCAGGAATTGATTCCTTCAGGCATAAAGGCCTTCAACCTACCGGGTTGGTTCATATAGTACTTACCTGCTGCTTAATGATAATGTTGTATTAGAATTCTAATTGTAAAAATATATTTATATTATTAATAGAAATAGAGGCTCTTTGGATGTACTACAGTACTACTATAAATGTGTACAATAAATGTTAAATTGTAATATTCATATTGAGGTAGGTACTTACCAATTGCAAGCCCATTTCGTGTCCTAGCAATGTCTTTTCATTCTTGGTTACCTGAAAGAGATCGTGCATAAGATTTTATTAATTCTCATATATCTTGGTGAACAAAAGTGTATACAGAGAGTCAAGTGGCGTAAGTGTGCGCATGCCAGATATCTAGGAAACGGTACATTACTAAAAAATGTGATACCCTTCCTTCGGAGCCCCGCTTGACTTGGTACAACACGCACGTGTGTTGCCGGTCGCTCGTCCCGCCATTTTGATTTCAAGGATGAGTAAAGATTTTTGCATATTTTTTTACGTTTTTTTTCTAGTTTTTCAAGTAATCATTTATAGCTTCTTGAAAAATCGCTTTATATCATCGGTTACCACGTTTTATAGAGTTAGACTGGACCCAATATTTTAGTTCCTATGGTGACATCATCAATAACAATTTTTTTCACATCCCGATATGACTACTTGGGTTAAGTGTACGCAGACGATAATATTATTAATTTGAAAGGGTGCCACTAAGCGAAAAGCAGCAACACAAGTTGGACTAAAGGAAAGCACTCTACGAAAACGTTTGAAAGCTGGGAAGACCTCGGGGAGTATGGGGAGATTTTCTACAACATTTACGAAGGCACAAAAGGATGAATATCTGAAACGATTGTTGACAAAAGCATTTTGTACGTGACAATTGTAATATGTTAACTTAATTTTGTTGACTGATCGTTAGATACTGTTAGTGATAGTTTTAAAATCTTCTTAGAACATTATTTCTTTGGCTGACTAGAGATAAGAACTCAAAGTTACCTCAATTGGAAGTTGCGTACACTTACTCCAAGTAATTCGCACAGTTCGCTCACTAGGGTATGTGTACGCATTTTGATTATGCTTGCTTTAATTATTTTTGAAGAATTGTGCCATGGATGAGTTTTTCTCTTTAATATTTTTTTTTATTAAAAATACACTAACTGATTAACCTTGTTTTGTTTAGTTTTACTCAAAATTTTCGGTTTTTTGGCGTATCAAAGCTTAAGTGCGCACAGTTGCCCCACATGACTCTAGGTACATAAATGTATAACTAGGTTGTGTCGGTTAGGCTCCATGTGAGAAACACTAGTTTTTTAAATAATAACAAGATTGCAGCTTACCAACACAGCTGCAATCTATTTAATTAAATCTTTATACCTCAATAGTTTGAAAAAGCTGAAAGGAAAAGCCTGGCAGAACTGGAATCACTCGGCAACAAATGTAATAAATGAAAGTAGACGAAAAAGTAACATTAAAATAAGTATTAGATATACCTATAGACTACCTTTTCGAGATAATTTGTAAGTACTAACAAATATCTAGAAATAGACAGAAACGCACACTTATGCTGTTCAACAAACGCCAACTGAAAAAAATATCACACTAAAGAATTACGTTTTGTGTGATATTTTACTTTGTCCATAGTTTTTGTAATACATACCTAACCAAGAAACTACGGACAAAGTTATTTTCAATAAAAAGTCCTTAAGAACTACATGAACACTAAAGTGTTACTAACATAAAAACTTGATACCAGTACAAACAATAAACATTTCTAAAACTCGTTTTGAACAACGACAATTTTCCCGATCCAATAACTAAGTATAATATAACTACTAGTTATATTTTTAATTTCATTCGCTCAAATGGACACAGAAATTCTGTCTCCACGTTAAGTACGTGGCGTAAGACTTTCTAGAAAAAAGTTAAGCTGCTTTTTATATGGGCAAGTTTCAGAGGAATTAGCGGTAAGAATAGAGTAGGTAATTAATCATGGAGATACTTATTCAATCTGCCCCGCCTTTTACATACTATCTTGAAGTCAGCGTCCAGTATTAGATACCTGGTGCAGCCAGTATTGTTCACGGAGCAACTATCTATCTGAACTCCACAACCCACTGGCTGTCTCACCCTCACTTTCTGGCTTTCTACTACCCGTAATGACTGCCAAAGATGTACCTACTATAGTTAAGACTTAATGACATTTATGGGGCATGGAGGATTTTTTTTTGTTTTATTGTTATTAAAACATGTTACATTAGCATCTTAAAAATATGCCAATGCCCCACAAAACCGTTTACACGGTTTGTTTTTGAGTATAGATATTTAAAGAAATAGATATAAATTTCTTATGACATACATCAGCATTACAGAAACATACATCAGCACACTCCTGTCTTTTACTTCCATGTTATGTAATGTTATTTAAATAACATAAAAGTAAAAGAGAGAATGACATCACATTAATTATATTTCACAAAAGGTTTATACTTAGGTACATTTATGTATTCTCGCCAAACTGTAAAATCTGGCGAGTAAAAAATAACCGTAGAAAATAAATATAGCCGTACACTTAATGACCTCAGCAAACGTCGCTTTACTTTTAAGGTTGGAAAACAGGCTGATAAGAACGAGGCAGCAGTTATTTAAGGATTATTTGCTAGCATGTCTTTACTATAGTTAATAGGTACATATAAGATTAGTACATTTAGATTCGACCTCCTAGCGAGAATCTCCCAATATTCAAGACATAGGTTTTGTAGCCTTAGAGAACCGATGCCATACCATACCTTAGTAGCTGACCGTCCGGTAAGGACCAGCCCGTCATATTCCACGCGCGCCTCTGATAATTCTTATCAGCACTAATGAAAGGGCCCGATATGGCCATTACCTTCCGGGGTTTCGGGAATGTTCTATCGAGATACCGTGGCCTCAAAGTACATAGGCAGCTGAAGAAACAGGGTGGGGAAGCAGTAGAAGTCTGAGAATCTTTTCCACACTACTCACAGCAGGAGGAGTCATTCTATGATGTTATCCCCGAAAAAAAACCATAACCTTGTAATTTTTTACTACTCGCATTATATTTTGCCAGTTGTGTACTACAAGCATGTGTATTATAGCCTTAAATCTCTATGAAAGAGTTGCACTTCAGCAAATTTCCAAGTTTCCCTTTTATTTGCCAAAGTGAACTCACTTTTATTTCTTAGATTAACTTTCTTAGATTAACTTTAATATTAAATACACTGTCCTCTGTGGGATCAACTACAATAATAAAATGGATAGCGAGATGAGCGAATAAATGTTCAAATAACGTCGAACTGCAGTCGTAAAGGACGCTTGTCCATTTGTGGGAGTAGCTTTCTTGCTTTAGCAATTGAGGAAGTAATGATACGAGATGTGGTTTTGGAGGCGAATGCTTAAAATACCCTGGACGGCTAAACTCATAAATGTATCTATTCTGGCGCAACTCTACGTCAAAACCTGCCTGTCTATTATCCATCTACATCGCACAGGTTCAGAGGGGATGTCAGCCTGGAGCAACTGGTCGTTGTTGGCGGAGTAGAAGGCAAGAGAGCCCAAGATCGTCAGCTGTCAGATGGTCTGACCAAATTAAGGGAGCATCAGCCATGAAAAAATATCACCTGGCCGTGACAGCGGCAATGGGTAGGGGCCAATGGATGACCATCATCAAAGCAGCAAAAGCCAGTGGACACGATCCTCAGTAATGAGGAAATGAGGTATGACAAGGTAAGAGGCACGAAGAGTTTGTTTGTTGATAACTAAACCTGGCAGTTTTTAAGTCATGACTGAATAGGTTACTGCTAGGTAAGCGTGCTTCATCATCGACAACATCATCGCTTACCATTGGGTGAGATGTTGGTCAAATGCGAGCCTATAAATCTATAGAAAAAAGACGATAAGAGTTTGTTTATCAATTATATTACAATAGTTGCTTCTTGTCTTTCATAGTAGTTATTGTTCAAGTTTACTATTACACTCAGACGGCCCTCGGCGAGAGTAAATAATTTCATCTCCGTCAACAATAAGTAACAAGGACATTGTCCGTGCAACACAGTCGCTTTTATTGACTTGGAAGGAAATAAGAAAACCTATATTTCTTTTGCCTCATTGACTGCAATCAATGTCCAGATGCGAGGTATATTAACTACTTTCGCGGACAAGTGCGACGTGACGATACGACAAACATGCGACGGAAAGCAAAAAGAAAGAAATATCGTTTATTATGATTATGACAGAGGAGATATGCAACAAAACAATAATAAAAAAATATAAGTATGAAAAATAACACTAGACTTAAAAAGGTACATAAAGTAGTAATTATATTTAATAAAATATGAATGAATTAACTATGTCCACCACCAACGGAAATTTATTTATAAATTAAATAAAATAATAAATAAAAAAAAATAAAAACTAAATTAAATTAATAAAAAAATAAGTTTGACTCTTCCGCTGACTAAAATCCCACCCTGTTCCATTATTTCGTTAGAACGTACCGCAACACCGGCAGGAGCATTGCCAAGTGCCAAGACGTCAGGATAGCGTTAGAGTAAATTTAGAACATTCTCCATCGCTGTCGCATTACTGCGACACGCAGGCGTCCGCGTGAAACTCTCTTTCTCCCGCCCCAGCCGCCGCGGTAGACGCCCTGGACGTCGGGGATCGCGGGCCGATCTCCGGCCACCGTAGACGCGGGCTTACGGACGGTAAGGAACAGCAGTGCTATTCTCTAAATGACAAATTCATGGCTGTAAGCTGCGACGAACTCGTCGACGAGACAGCCTTGAGATCGACCGAGCGTGCAGCGCTGATTCAAACTGTATTCCCTAACGTGATTGTGGTCGTCGACGAACTCAAAGCTGTAGCCTCCCGTCGCTGATTCGTAGACGAATAAGGGCTTGACAAAAATTCTTATAATCATAATCGATCAATCTCGACTGAGCGTTTTATGGGTTCAAAATATATTTTAAAGATCTATCTTTAAGTATTTTAAGGAATAGAGTAAAACTATAAACAAATTTCATATTAAAAAGAGTTTATTTCATATTTTTATTATTACATTTTTAGGCTGAATGATGATTCCTTTGCCTATTTTGGACAACGCGACGCGGCGATGAATACAAACAACCGGTGTTGTCAACTTAATAGGATTTCCACTAAACCTGGGTTTTTATTTAAATTACCATGATTACATAAGTTGTTTTATTTTAATTCAATCAAATCTTCAAATGGACCTCGTAAACAGCAACTGAACATCGGTACTATGAAAATAAATAAAATAAAAAATGTGACTAATCTAGTTTCATTCTGGTGTTTTGAAAAAGCACCGCTAGTGGACTCGGCAAAAAAATGTTGGCAACATCATAAACAAAACAATTCGGAACCCACGCCACGCTAACCACTTGAACTTCTCTGTGATTTCAAAATTATAGTTTGAAAGCTTTAATTTCATACATTTTAGTGCATATTATCGATAATATTTAAATATCTGTGTCAGCGATTGCTTTGAATATAAGTAGAACTAAGAACACCGCTCCGAAGACGGCCCACTGACCTTTCGAAATGTGAGTATTGTTAATTTCACGTAATTTAAGGATAAAATTAATGTGTCACATTATGAATGTATGATCCACGATTTACCTACTAATGAAATGATGGAAACTACATAACAGTTGTATGTAGGTACATAGAGCTTTAATGCTGTAACGAAATATTTATGTTTTAAGCATGCCAAGAAGTGCGATCCCATCCCGTGCGCAAGTAGAGGTGTTAATAGAGAGTTTGGAAGAGCGACGTTGGCTTGCCACAGGGCACCCTCGGACATCACATGCACGAGACCGCACACAAGCTGCATGGCAAGAAGTAGCCGTCAAGCTAAACAGTGATGGAAGTGGCTGCATTAAAAGTTGGAAGCAATGGTCAAAGGTTTGTTAACAGCATGTACCTAGGTATTGCATTACTTGTGTGCTTTGTCAGCTATGTATGCATGCATACTGTCAAAGTACATAAGTTTCTTAAACTAAGTTAAATTCCAGTACTTAAGTTATGTACATTGGACATATTTCATTACTTATTATGTTATGATGCAAAATATTTAGACATTTTTTTTTTTTTAGTATTGGAAGGATAAGAAGTCAGCGGTAAGAAAAAAAGCTAGTCAAATACGGATGGCTAGGCAACGAACGGGTGGTGGTGAACTAGAGGAAGGGTTTCTATCTGCAATAGAAGAAAAAATAGTTGCAATAATGGGTGGCGAAAGCTTTGTAACTGGTGATAGGGAGCTAGAAATTGACCTTCATGTATTTATGTTTTTTAGTTATGCTTGTTTTAATTTCATTTATGAAATCTTTACTAAGGTGCATAAAATAATAAGATATTTCCTGAAATATCAATCTAATTTTCAATTACTTATTTAATTTTTAGCCTGCTAATGAACCTGGGCCAAGTTTTAATTTTACTCCTGACATGCCAAATGCTGAAGTACCAGATGATGTGCTCTTGGTATGTTTATTGAAATATTATTCAACACATATGTACCTGTTTTACTTCCTAAAAGCATTGATAGAAGACCAAAATTTGTTTGCAGAGTATACAAGATGTCACAGAGGAGGCAAATGTAACACCAGTGTCAGAGAGCATAATTCAGGTATTACTAGATTTCAATTACTTATATTACATAATATGAAAACTGTATACTGTGAAGTTATAAATTACAAATTTAATTTTGTAGAGTCATGTCCCTGTAGAACATACTACGGCAGACATGCTCCGGACTGAACAGTCCACACCTTCAATACCAGTAAGTTAATTCTAATAAAATAAAATATTGTGATGTTAAATTCTAAATTAGGTTGATGATGCTGATTACAATATAAAATATATTTGCAGGATGTACAACCAGGACCATCTTGGCGTAGAGACAACTCCAACCAACCTATAGAAAACCATCCTAATACGGATCAAACGGTGAGGTTTCAAGTAAAAGTCTTACAATATGTTAAAATGGACAATTAGATTTAAAAAAAAAAAAAACATTTTTGTATTACAGTTTGAGACTAGGACAACACCACCTGCAGTGCCTCTCAGGAGTAATGCCCGAATTGCCTCTCTCTCATGTAAGGTTAACTTAATTTGATTAATATTATTGGTTTAGTGTAAATAGCACTACATTGTATAGTAGTATGGTCTCACTTTTGATACCTAGGTTGGGCCAAGTTGTTGGGATTTTATTTAGGTTTTTCAGCAGCAGCCCAAATACTATTATTCAATCAACACGTGTATAAGTATTTATACTACATTCCTTCAGAGAGAATGATGTGACGCTGTCATACCTACTTAATGTTCTTTAAATTTGTTTTACCTTTAGTTAGCTATTAATTTGTTGCACTTTTTATGTTCATAGCACCTCATAGGCGTCGAACGGTACGACGCCGACTGATCCAGCGCTCACCACCTTCTCAACGGCGTTCACAAATGGCGAGCCTGACTGAACGTTTTGTCGCCATTGAAGAGAGGCGTTTGGAAAACGAAAGACTCCTAATTGAAAACCAGCAGAGGTTGTTAGAGACATTTAAAGAAATAAGTGAGTCATGGTCCAGGCAGACACAAGCACTGCAGGATTTATGTGCATCCATCAGAAGAGGGAGTTGAATGTCTCAAACAATTGTTTTTTATCTAAGTTTAGAATTAAGATTATGATAGATTTTAAGAAATTTAAATTCATGTGTAAGTACTGTTCTTTGTTGTAAATGTTAATGTTTGTAATGGTAAATAAAACATTATTATGTAGGTATCTATTTAATTTCTCATGATGCCCCATACTGTATGCACATTATTTTTTTTTTAAATAGTAACAGGAGTAAATACATACTTAATCTAATTATTTTTCATTATATTATTACCTAGGTAGGTACCATATTATTTCACATCTTAGTTATATGACAAAATTGTAATTGTTTATCTAAAAAGCTAATACAGATTCATCTAGCACTAAACACTACAATAACAATTACTTAAATTAAATTATACTTTAATTAAAAATAAGAATGCCTATCTAGTCTTACCATAATTAGCTAATCAATTATGGTGAGTACCTTTATACAATCTAAACATGTTTTCCACATCTGAAAAGAAAGAAGCTCTTCTTTCTTTTCAGATGTGATATTTAGAATTTTAGATATGACGTGCTCGCCATAATTGATTTACCAAATCTCGCCTACTTATCTGACCACTCACTAAGTCATCATGTGTTGGAGCCTGATGTATTAGGATTCCAAGTAACCTAGATTCTTCATCTAAGTCACATTGGTCTAAATTAGGAGCTGGTAGCCCGGCTCTGTTACACATGTTGTGTAAAACGCAGCAAGCTATCACTATTTTACCCACCATTATAGGATCATAGTGCAATACCCTATGAACTAATAAACATCTGAACCGTCCTTTCAGTACTCCAATAGTCCTTTCCACACTGTTTCGTGCACTGCTGTGCAAATCGTTATAATGGCTCTCTGGAGTCCCAGTTTCTGGATTACTAAAGGGAGTCATTAAATAAGGCCTTTGAGGATATCCTGAGTCACCTGAAATCAATTAATGAAGCTGGAATTAAGCACAATCTTGACTTGTGTTAAGTTATCATTGTGTTGTAAATAATAACTTACCAAGTAAGTACACTTTTTCTTCATTATTATTTAAATTTTCCAAATGCTCCTTTACTCTAGTGTTTGAAAAAACAAAACTATCATGTGTTGCACCCCCAAAAGTCACATCCACATGCAAGATGTTCAGATCAGCATCATTAATCTGAAATAAATAGGATAATAATTATATACAAAATATAGATTCCTTGTATTTATTCCTACATTATTTTAAATAGGAAAGATCAAGTTTACTTACAATTAAAACATTCCGGGCATGATAGCCTTTTCGGCAATAATATCTCTCCTCATGTTCCTTAGGACGTATCATGGAAATCAGGGTGCCATCAACGCAACCTAGCACCCCTGGAATTTTGAATTTCTGATAAAACCTGTAATCAGCATTCAAACAAACAATGGCTCTTGTTAATCAAGACTGAGACTAACAAGAAAACAGAAACTTTTGATAAGTACTTGCCTTGACTTGAGCATTTGTCGATCATTGTAGTTTTGCGGAAATCTAATATATTTACTAATGACCTTCTTATTATTCAGAGCATCAACAACTTCGTGGATTGCCCTAGAGGCAGAAGCCTGAGATATGTATGTGTCTACATTCTTGCCAATGATTTTTTGGTAACTTCCATTAGCCAAAAATGAAAGAGTGCATAATATCTGAAACATCAAAAATTCAATGGGCTTTTGTTGGTGTTGTGACCCTTATTATCTTATGAAACCTTTAATTAGCTGTTAACAAACCTTGAGCCTCTTGGTTAGACCACTGGAACGAACTCGCGGACGCATAAGTGGAGTTAGGTCATTTTCCAATAAATTTATTAAATCCTCAGAAAGCCTGTAAGTATGTATAAACTCTGTATCACGGGAAATTGTTTTAAACTTTCTTATTTGTTTCGCTTGTCGAGTTTTCTTCAAATCATCACTTTTCTTAGCTTCTTCTAATAAATGCAGCTTTATAATTAACCGAGCTGCCATTATTTCAAATAAGTGTTTATTAAACTATATTTTATGACTCAAAACATTTTTTTAAAGGAAGTACAGTTTTATTTTTGTCACGAGTATGCGCGAATATTGTAGCTTTCGGATTTGACAGCTAGAAGCATGGCTGTGGGCGAGGCTGTAAGCCACTTCGTCGCTGTTTTTTCTTACGGAATACCAAAATGTATGAAGAACTGTCAATTTGCCCGCCGCTGGGTAGTTTTAACTCACAGCCGTCACAGCCTTGAGCGCTAGTGTAGCTTTACGCAGCTTAGTGAATACTAAACTGAGTTTCACCGCTGCGGCAGCGCTGTACCACAAGGCTGTATCCTTAGAGAATAGCATAGCAGGCACGGGTCGGCGATGCGCCGTGCTCCACGCGCGCCTCAAGGAGCTGTCAGCATTAGTGACTGGGCGTCATAAGGTCATTGCCCGTCGGGATTGCGGAAATGTACTAACAAGATACCGCAACCCCGGAACTTACGGGCAGCTGAAGGGACAGGGTGGGTTTTTAGTCAGTAGAAGTCTGACACACCCTTTCGCTTAACCCAAAGCGGGGAAGTTATTCGATGATTTTCCCACCCAGGAAAAAAAGGCGTCTGCGGGAGCATTATTACAATCATATTTCAGGTTACAAAAATATCCCTTTGATATCCGCCTTACCTCATCCTTTTTAATGAAACGCGAATGGAAGTACTTACCTTATTCTATTTCAAAGTGTCACATCTTGCGATGTAATACGTATTAGTATGTAGATACTGTCAAAAACATCGTACCTACCTACCCGTGCTCAATATAAAAAGTACTTAGTTTTACAATGTTTCAAGTGAGAGTAAAAAACGAGTAAGAGTAAAAAAAAGTTATTTTTACATTTTAATGGACACCAGATGTCCGTTTGTGATTTAAAATAAATGTGTTTTCTCAAATGCCTAAAGTTATTTACACAAAACTTAAAGCACAAATACATAAACTTTAAAAAAATGTATTGTATGTGTCTGTTTTTCTGTTTATCCGCGCCAATCTCTGGAACGACTAGCGACTGAACCGATTTTAATTCAAGAGGTTTTGCGCGGGGTAAATACATGAATGTTATATCCATTACCAAGCAAACGAAGTCGCGGGTACAGCTAGTGTTTAAATAAATATTCTTTTTTGTTTTCTTTATGGGCTCGTATTTCACCAACTATTACATCTTATGGTAATCGACGATGTGGTCGAAGATGAAGCATGCTTATTCATTTTTGACTTAAAGACCCCGAGGTTATTTATAGCTATCAGGAAATACAAACAGAAATAAGAAATATAACATTAAACCTATAGCCATGGCACCTTAGCAATATCAATTTACTTCAAGGCCAAACAAAAATGATTGGCAAACGAAACGAGATTCAAAATAAATGTACCTAAATTAATTTCATCGAACAAAAGCTCCAAAACGCAATGCGTTCATAAAGAAACTCTTTATGATCAGAAATAGAAAGGTTTCCCTTTTTCTGATATATTTTTAGTTTCGCTCGGGGGAGTGGTGGGTACCTCAGACGTTTAGCTTTGATTTCTGGGTCAGCAGTGATGAAGGAGTGTGCTAATTTCGCTGACTTTTTGTTTCTCTTGAACACGCGAAAATCGAAAGAGAAATCACGATGATGATGAAAATAAAAGTCACATAAAAATTACTTCACACAAACACTAACAGCTGATTGAGAAATAAACTGGTTTTATGAGACTTGATGGTATACCACTTGTTCCGGCGTTCGTGCTGTGTCGGGAAACGTCAAAACGGTACGAGCTAGTAGTTTTCTGCTTTCTAATTTACAACATTACCATATGTTGAACTTGACAGTTTGGGACTTGTGTACAAATGACAGTAGTAAATAGCTTTGAGATTTCTGAGGCTCCACACAAAATTACATTTTTACGTTAAAATGAAATGACCGGATCATTATGAAGTAATGGTCTTTTTATAGGGGTCCGGGATAATTATTGTAATACTGCCTAAATAATTACATACACACACACTGGTAGATTTACAAAGTTGACTAACGTTTGCCGAAGTCGATCGTTACGGATAGTAAAATATATATATTTTTTTAATTCGGAATATGTTCGCGTTTGACCACCAACTCACCTAATGGTAAGTAATGACGTGGTCGAAGATGGAGCACGCTTACGTAGAAGAAACCTATTCACTTTTGACTTAAAAACCTCCAGGTTATAGCTACCGGGAAACACAGACTCCGGCAGGGAATTCCACTCCTAAGCCGTACGCACAATGAAAGTATTCCCAAAACGTTTTGTGCGTATGGGTGGGATGTCTACCACGTAACGATGGCGCATCGCAGTTTGTCTTGTAGTCCGATGATGGAACGGGCTTGGCGGAATTAGATTGTGTAATTCCATCGCACACTCCCCGAATTGTAACCGATAGAAAACCGATAGACTTGCAATTCGTCGACGATGTTTAAGGCTCTGGAGCTTTGACTTATATTAAAACATAAATATATAAAATTAAAATAATAAAATAGCTTTTATTGATTACTTATAGAAAAATATTAAATACTACATATTATATTAATATAATTAAATTTTTCACTATTTCATAAAATATAATATCTCTATTTGACACATAAATTACCCCAAATGTTATTATGAATTATAATGTTTAGTTCGATTCAGTGTTTATTTCTGTTAATTTCTCTGTTTAATAATTATTGTTAATTACTATTAATAGTTGCCTCCGATAAGTCAGGTAGCCGACCCTGATAGAGTTAGGACAACGTTCCGTAGATAATAATGATATAAATATATTCATATAAAAGTGTTTATGAGACCACTCTGCAATGAATTTCTTGCCTCCTTTCTCTGTCGCATCAAGTTTGAACATCTCTGCTTATCATAAAATAAGGAAAACCAAGAAAACACCTCCAAGTTATTTATGCCACGATGAAAAGATAAACTGGTGTGAAACGTGCCGCAGCTACAGCTCGGCTGTGTCGTGCGGACGACGTATCTTTAGTGACGTCACTCCACATGCCTCCACTGTACGACGAGATTAAGTATTTGCAGAATTTAAAGCAAAAGGTCACGATACTTACCTAACGTTTATTTTTGGATATTTAAGATTAGAATAGGGGTGACCCTGTGATTACATATAGACACGATTTTAGGTATAATAAGGTAGTGAGTTGCAGGTACTTTGTCAAATTTTTATCATCGCTACTGCTTTCAAATTAGAGAACAAAAATATTGTGACGACAACGGCACTAGACTGACCAACCTACTATGGATCCGCGTAGTAGGTTACCCATTACCTTTTATAGAGAGGCGGTCTATGTCCCAACAGTAGGAATGCAATAAACTGAGATATTATATTATTATTAGGCTGTGAAAGATAATATGAAACATCGTTAGTATAAATAAACTCTTAAGTGAAAAAGACACATCAAATGTTTTGAGTTTAAACTTAAACGTAACTTTATCTCTTATTAACCCTAGATTACTACTCTACGTCGCAGAGGCGCCCGCGTTTTTTATATATTGCTCTCTCTTTTTATCCTTCGCGCGTATGGCATTCACATTCAAGGACATCTCAGTCATCGCCAGCACGTGTCGCAGGACGGTAGTTGCGTTACGGTAAGTGTGCTAGTTTATTTGATATTACTACCCTTGGCGCTCCAAAGACGTATGAGTAGCTTGTATGTAAGTTTTGCGCTATTAATCAAATTATTTTGTTAGTGCGTTTTTTTGCATTATTAGTTACTACTGGTGTGTTTTATCTTTTTTTTAGGTACGTTTTGAAACTTCAACATCATGACTAGTAATAGAAGAGTTACGGATGGTGTAATAGCTAATTGGCTAGAAGAATGCGAGCATAACAGTGATGATAACTTTTCGGGAGATGACTCTGAAATTGAAGATCACGTAAGCGATGAAGATGCTCAGGACGATGTAGAAGAAGGATACATAGAAGATGAAATCTGTGCCATCTTTTGTCCCAGAAAATAGTAAGACTTTGGAGCCATCCAGTTCTGATCACTGTATCCTTGTCCCGGCGCGTCGAACATTGAAGGTAAAAGCAAGCACTGTTGGTCTACTTCTAAAGGTGAAAGTCGAGGTAGAACCACTGCTAGAAACATTGTGCACACTTCTAGGGGCCCTACTAGGATGTGTAGAAATATCTTTGAGCCTAGTTCATGTTTTGATTTATTCATCACGGAAGACATTGTTGGTGAGATAGTGAAGTGGACAAATGTGGAAATATCTAGAAAAAGACCTACGGGAAATACCCACGCTACCTGCAGAGATACATGCTCCATAGAAATTAGAGCCTATTTTGGTATTTTGACGCTAACTGCTGCAATGAAAGATAACCACCTAACTGCAACTGAGCTATTTGATAGCACCTTTTCAGGGTCTAGGTAATTAGCAATGATGAGCAGGGAGTGTTTCAATTTTCTCACGCGTTCTTTGAGAATGGATGACAAAACTGCGTCCTGTCCATTTTTAATTTATAATGAGAAGACTGTTTAATTGCCTAAGTTCCTAAAATTTGTTTCTAAGATTTATTTGATTAAAGATTTTATAATAAAAATATATAAATATTATTTAAAATTGTGTTTTTCTCTTTTTAGTAATAAACAAAATTATATAAACAGTCAAAATATATCAATCATACTTATAGGTTTTGAATAAAATCATTAGTCAATATGATGCGCCTCGCGGGCGTATGAGTAGTTTCTTTGTACGTCGCAACATGAGTAGTAATGTAGGGTTAACATCTACCTACCAGGCTATCATGAAACTCTCAGAGATACGAGTACAAACTTAGCTTCTTCTCAAAACAAACTCGAGCACTGAATGTATAGTTTAATGTATAATCTTGCTCTTACAGTTGATACGGTTCGCTTCCTAATCTGAGATCGCTCAAATTTTCTTCTGTTATTTTAGGAAACTTATAGAACTTAGCTAAGTGATAGTCTTCTAAGACCACGGCACGTCATCTCACCATTTGTGCCTTGGTCTGACACGCTACCATCTGGCATCCAATTTAACAACACGTTTGGGGTGACGTTGAGGCTGACGCGTTTTATAGTGCATCTGTCATGTTTACCGAAGCGAACGTAGTGGTTTTGTGGTCATCATGCGCAAGAGATGCGCCATCTTTACTACACCGTATACGCGCCAGCTCTAACATCATTCTTAGAACGCTGGTTGAATGGCATTCCGATCTTGGAACGGAGGATACGACTGCACCCAGTCAAGTAGACATACATATTAATTTATAAATTAAGTCCTAAGCACTCCTTAAGAGACAAATTTAAGGAGATTAATATTATGACTGTGCCATCTCAGTATATTTATGACAACCTCTTGTATGCACACAAAAATATTAATCTGTTTAAAAAATACAGTGATATTCATAGTGTAAATACAAGGAACAAAGACACATATGTCATTCCTAAAACAAGGTTAAAAAAAATAGGTGGTTCGTTTAGATGCCAATGTATACGTTTTTATAATAAAATTCCTAGCCATATTCAAAAACTAAGTATTAATAAATTCAAATTATTGATAAAACGTAAACTATGTCAGAAAGCTTTTTACAGTGTTAAAGATTATATTGAGGACAAGAAGGCTTGGGAATGAGATGCTCCAGTGATATACGTGTGCCTTTTTTATTTCTTTTTAAAATTATGATTGATGATTTATTTTTGATTAATTAAAATTTTGCTTTCTCAAGTATTGTATATACCTATTAATTTTTGTTTTTGTTTGTTGTTTTTTTTTATATATTGTTGTTTTCTTTTTTTTATATTGTTGTTTTTTTTTATATATATAAAATTATTTCATTATTGTAAATGTGAGGACGATGTAGGTTATTCTTTCTTCATTGTTTTTGCTTTAGCTTATTTATGTATGAGTTTTATTTTCAAAATAATTAGTCTGAAAAATTAAAAATGCTGCCGAAAGTCACTCGCACGAAGTCGCGGGTACAGCTAGTAACATAAAAACAAAAGTAGAATAAGAAATTAAAAACACAAATTACAATTACAATAATACATTAAAAAAACTTAGGCCCGTATTACAGAACGAAACTCGAGCACTGATCTCTATTTAAAACTAGTTTTGAGTCGAGATTTAATTTTAGAATGTTCCTCAAGTATAGATTCATCGATCATAGTTCAGCCGGGTACGGCTTTATTCTAGATCGTTACTCAGTTGTAGATTCATCACCCAAGTATGGTCGACACTACGCTTGAGCAGAGATTTCCTTGTCAGTTAAATATTTGCTTTTCAGGCTTTTCAGTTTATTTTTGATATAAAAACCGGTCAAGTGCTGTGTAGGGTTCCGTAGTTTTTATAACAGCCAAGTGCGTGTCGTATTTGCTGACTGATCGTTTCGTACCATGCTCTAACTAAAAGCCAAACATGACTACCTAACTAATTTGACTTCCTATACAAATCCTCACCTGATCCGACAATTTTGCACGAAGAGTTTTTTTTTTTTTTAGAGATTTGTATAAAACTTGTCATAGCCGGTGTTTTGAATTGAATACGGACCCAGAGCTACACTACTCAATCGTCACAAGAAGCTAGCACGATACAACTGGCGCTTAGCGCCATCTATCGACATTTCTGTAGAGTTGTTCCAAATTTTCCAGTCAAATACAATTGGTCGACTATTACTCGTAAACTTGTAAAGCCTTCTTATGTGTGATAGTTTTCCTTTAAATTTCGTTATATATAGGTACTACTGCCGTGACATTTGAATTTCTAACTACAACCGTTTAGTTGATAGAGGGGTGGGACACTTGACTCTAACGAAAATTGGTACTTTAAAACTTGATAAGTCACGAATGGTTTACTTAATCAAAAAACGGTCTTACCAAACCCCTAATATTTTTAAAATACCTATCCAACGATATCCCACACTATGGGAAGAACGAAAAACAATAATTATCATCCCACTTTACATGTATGTGAGGTACCCTGAATAATTATTTTTTTCAAAATTTTATTTTACCACTTTTTCGGCGTTATTAACGTGTATACTCATGCCAAAGTACAACTTTGTAGTACTAATAGTTTTTGAGCTAAACCGCGGACAGACGGACAGACAGACGGACATGGCGAAACTATAAGGGTTCCGTAGTCAACAAGGAACCCTTATAGTTTCGCCATGTCCGTGAATGGTAAAATGGTAATTTTTGGCGAATGATGATGAAATCACATTTTATTTTGGAAATTGGTTACAAATAACACTTTCACATGTAGTTTTTTTGCCATTTTAAGTTACTAGATGAATCCCGTGTTTTCTAACTTAAACAGACTATAACAATGATTTTTTCACCGATGATTTGAACAGAAAAACAGAACTTCAACGTTCCATATGAAGATAATACATTTAAACGATAGTAAATTTAATTATTTACGATCATTCGTAGATCGGAACAGCGGAGACGAAGAAAATAAAACGTAAACGAAAACAGACTGATGCATAGACAATTATATATTCTCTGCTTAAGGCTCGATTTGAATCTGAGTGTAGTTTGATTACCGTTCTGGAATAAGGCCAATGCTCGAGTGCAGATTCTATATATAAACTAAGATCGAGTGAATTAAGTTCAAACACGTTCTGTAATATGGACCTTAGACTTATACATACAAAACAACATAAAAAATTATATAAAGAATAGTTATGACATGACTGTCTCACACCCTACGAATGTATAGTTAATTGATTTAACAAGTAGAACTAGGGGTAGATATGTGGCTTCTTTTAAGCAAATAAGTCAAGTTTTGGAAGTCTCCGCTCTTCCATAACTTATTAAGTATCATTTAGGTACTTATTTTGTACTAATCATTTGTATTCGAAAGCATTAAGTAATCACAAAGTTTTGGATTTGAAAATTATTTTGAGCTTACGCAAATACGCCAAACTGAAAAGTCTTCAAAAGAGTATTTGAATCTTCTGAAAGGAACGAGACTTTAATTTGCAGATATTTACAACAAATGGATATTACCCTGTTATGCACGGTAAGTGATGCTGGATAGGCTAAATGTGCATATATTTGCAGGCGAGAGGTCAGTTCTGTATATTGCATGCAAGCATGAACAACCAGTTTGTGGTGAAATTAATTAACAGTTAATATTGCAGGCACCTAAAATTTTAACTTACTGAAAAATTAAAGAAAAGGAAACAGCCTATATTGTTACAAATTCTGTTATCTTTTTTTATTAATGCATAGGTATTTATATAAATACGTGGGAGTACGCACTAAGGGACAGGTATTCTCGGTATGTCTTTGTATACCGTAATGTATTTTCGGGAATGTGTTTTGGGTTAGGAGATTACCTACTTAAAGCGAGACTGTTGCAGGTACATAATATATTATATTGTTGGAAGTTACGGTCGGTAAATAGCTTGAGAGATTATAGCATAATGTTTAAATTGTTGTGCATATGGTGAAGGCATATAAGGTCTACCTATAATTTGTTTTCTCTTGATTGCATTTAAATTTGCTACATTAAGATACTTTTACATTTTTTACTTAAAATCATAATGTTTTCAATTTCTAACATAATATTTGCTTTTTATAATTAACAAAAAAGTAAATTAACTAGAGTTGCAACTTATTTAATCGTTAAACGTACGTTAGACTGATTACCGGACAATTAAAACTTCTAAAATCGTATTTTTCACATTAATTTGTGCTCCTAACTTTCAAGTCACCGTTTGATAAATTGTTTCTTCACTACAAATTGTTTTTCTTTGTTAAACCACACTAACTTAACAAAAGTTAAATACTAAACTTCTGTCAGTCTATTAAATCCTTCAAGTCTTACCAAAACCACTTCAACGACACTTAACTCTAAAGATTTAAAACACTAAGCTTCAATTTCAATTGGCAAACTTTCTAAATTTGAGTCCAAAACAATAAACAAAAACAGAAACCAGCGCAAACTATTTTGAGTCATAAATCTTTTGAAAGTAATTTCATGGCTGCGTGCCGTCCCGCGTCAAGTGGAACTACATCGTTAGTTGATATATATTGAGGAAATGAACGCCTTATTACTTGGTCCAGAGGACGGCACAGATATCAACTTAATTTGAATCTGTTGGGAACTTTGGCTAATTGATAGAGGTTTGGCATTAATCGATTTCTTGTAGGAGCCATTTCAGATGTAGATCCTTACAGAAAGGACTTGTCAGTTAGTTCTTGAACTCGTTATAATGAAATGAAATATTTATTTTGTAAATTGGTTATAAATAACACTTTTATACGTCATGTTTTTTTGCGTGTTAAGTTTAGTTTAGCTAGATGAGGCCGGTATTTCCTAACTGACTACTCTGAGAAGAAACACCGAAACAAACTCAGAGGTCAAAGTCTCTTTTAAAGCACAGACAATTTGTATTTGTATATGAGAAGCATGTAGGTTCATGTCTGTGGTATTCTTTTGAGGAAATAACCACGCAAATTTGAGCGGACCTGTCCAGACAGTGCAAGCATTAGTCAGTTATCGTGTAGCTCAACTTAGAATTTAAGAAGCTCAACAATATGACGAACAATACCAAAGTAAGGACCTTTGGGTAGGCCACACAAGTACTCAAACTATATAATGTGAACAAAGCTCGTAGATAAACTATAACTGGATGGTTCGAGCTTCAAGGTAAAACAACGCTTGCCAAAATCGGCCCGTGGATAGATAGTTAGATAGATATACTCTTTATTGTACACCATAACAGTTAACAAATAGACTTTACTACTAAAAATTTGGCCAGGTGCGAGTCAGACTCGCTCACGAAGAGTTCCGTAGTAACTACGCCAAATAACTTTGTTTCATAGTGTTTGTATGAATTACAAACTTATATTTGCGGTTTATATTATTTATATGCTATGTCTCAAAAACTGCTGACCCTATCTCGTTCAAATCAATTTTCGTTGAAAGTTTACATTTAAATCTACAGCATATATTTTTTTTAGATTTTTCACTCTATCCAATTTTATACCAATAAATATAATAACAATTTTAGATTTAGTAATCCGTTTGCGAAATATTAAGTTTTAAAGCTAAATATTTCGCAAACGGATCACTATAATACTAATGCTAATTTTCGCTAGAGTCAAGTGTCATTTTAAAATTCCACTCCTTATACAATGAAGTTTTTTTTTAATGTAGTTCCAAAAGGGCTTCGACTTTAAAATAGTTGCCTTACGCCATATACAGCGTAGGTTTTAGGTTAATAAAAATTGTTTGAAAAAAATCATCACGTGCCTCTAGCAATTTAATTTTAGTTCTTTTGGTAAAAACTAAAAACTTTCGAGCTTTGTAAGCTTTAATTACTAGTAATTACTTTTCCTAAACGAACAAGTTCGACTTTATGAACTGGGTCTATTTGGCGCAGCCGTGAGGCACACGATAATGTTTTAGAATTAAGTTTTTTTTATAAATTTAATATAATTATTGTATGCCCTCTGTTGCCCCCAAATAAACGATATTTCTATTTCTTAATTTTTTATGTTACAAAAGAAACGTTTTCGAGCTAGCTGTGTAGATTTTGAACTGAACCCAAATAATGAGTAGAGCAACTGAAATTCTCGTTGTAGTTCTGCGTATCTGCTAGAGTTAATGGAGATAAGTTTTAATCTGTATAATTAGTCGGTCCAAAGATAGGTAATTAAAAATATCTGCGACTAGCTAGCTATGCTTACAACTTAGATCGCGTGGGAGGGTGTTTTTAGGGTTCCGTAGCCGAATGGCAAAAAACGGAACCCTTATAGTTTCGACATGTCTGTCCGTCTGTCTGTCTGTCCGTCCGTCCGTATGTCACATCCATTTTATTCCAAAACTATTAAGACTATACATGTAAAACTTGGTAGGTAGATGTATTCTGTAAACCGCTTTCCGATTTTAGGAGAGAATTTAAAAAATATTTAAAATAAAGGGGGCTCCCCATACATGGAACTGAAACTGAAAATTTTTTTTTTCATGAAACCTATACATGTGTGGCATTTATAGACAGGTTTTTAAAAATGACATTAAGGTTTCTAAAATGACTTTTTCATATAGTTAAACGTTTAAAAGATATTCGCTTCCAAAGTGGTAAAATGTGTGTCCCCCCCCCTCTAACTTCTATAATAATGAAGTGAAAAATATAAAAAAAAACCATATGTTGTAGATCTTTGTGTAAACTTTCAAGCAAAATTAGTTTGAACGAGATCGAGTCAGCAGTTTTTGAGATACAGTATACTTTCAAAAACCGCAAATATAACTTTGTAATTCATACAAATACTATGAAAAACAAAGTTATTTAGCGTAGTTGTAAAAATTGTAAATAAGCTAGTTTTAAGAAATTTGTAAGGATTTTTTTTTTCAAATAAATATATTAAGTATGTTATATTTATTATATTATATTTATTATAGTTACTACGGAACCCTTCATGGGCGAGTCCGACTCGCACATGGCCAATTTTTATATTTAAATTCCGGATGAGCAATAGATTAAGAACTCCCGATGCCGTGCGAAAACCCTTTATATTTAATCCATAAAATTTAACCTTTTTCGTAAAATTCAAACAAAAAGCCAGACACAGAAAAAATAAAATAGTTTATTTGTGTTTTAATATTGTGTACATAACTGTGCGCAAATGTTAATAGTTATTTACACTCAAGCACATTTTTTATTCCTTTTATCTTATTTTTTTTATTCATTTTATTTATTTATGTTTAGATCATCATCTGCTTAGCCTGTTCGGCTTCCAGTCTAACAGGATGCATCTCATCCACAACCCAGTAATTGAGTAACACGATTGTTTAGATATGTAGTTCTGAACCGCTGTATAGACAACTTAAATCAGACAGCTGAAGTTATGTATGGTATGTACGTTGATTTTACGATGTTCATAATAAATTAGGAAGCAGATTTGAAAAATGGCCAATTTCAATTATAAAAACAATTGTTTGATGTTAGATCTAATTTGTCGCGGGCTTGCTATTGCTATTATTATAGCAATAGCAAATTATTATCAATTGCAAGCCCACGACAAATTTGATCTAACATGAAAATAACTTTCTGGACAATTTATCGTATCTGCCAGATTGTATGATATAAATAAAAAGATAAATGTATAACTATTACATATAAATATTATTTATATAAAAATTAATAAATCTATACAAATATTATATATACTTAGATAAAATGTCTTTAAAAGTTTTTAAAACCCCTTGTTCTATAATTAAAAAGAAAATCTTGGTAGTGCGTTAGTTGTGAGTGCTATAGGCTATAAATCCACAAATATAAAAATTAGAAAACCAAAAACTTATATATTTCTGATGTTTTACGATCACTAAAAGTTAAGCCGTGAGGCTCGGCTGTCTTTTGTACAGTTTTGACAGTAGATATGTACCCGTCAGAAGTCGGAAAATATGAAACTAGACTTGTCAAAAGTGTTACTCAGCTGCTAGGTAGCATATGCAGTCATTCCTTATAAACTGCCAGTACTCAGTTGCATCGGATTAGACAATAGATCGGAGTCTGTGTTTCCCGGTAGCTATAACCTGGGAGTCATTAAGTCAATAGTGAATAGGTTACTTTTAGGTAAGCGTGCTCCATCTTCGACCACATCATCACTTACCATCAGGTGTAATGGTGGTCATGGCGGCGAATGGTGGCGGGGACCATCACCGGGCACTGCTCACTGAACAAACACTACCACACAATAGGTATAACGGACAGTCCCCTGTGCAGAGCATACATGGGGACGGAGGAAACGGTAAGACACGTGCTCCTAGAGTGCACGGAAATCACCGACATACGGAAACTAACCCACGGGTCATTGAATTCCCTTACGGACATCCTGAATAGACCGAGAGACCTGATCTGCTTCTGGAGGGAGGTTAGCTGGATGGAGTGACGGCCGACACGGCTCACGCACAATGGTCTCGTGCAAAGAAGAAGAAGGTGGTGGTCAAACGCGAGCCTATTATAAATAAAAAAAGATATTTGGGAAAAGACTAGGCAGATATGAGTGGTAATAAATCACTGATGATTATTCACATTACGATATTTTTATGATAACGTAAAATTAAATGATTTTTTTTAAATATATTTGTAAAAGGTAGTTAGTTTACACATCCTACCCAAATGACCTTTGGATGGTTAGTCAAAACATTCGAGCTCCTGAACATTTTAAGTTTAGCACTCAGTCTGCGTGGTTCTTTCCTCAAAAGACCAAACGGCTGTCAAAGATAAAACGAAAGCCAAGATCAACGGCTTAACATCCCTTCTGTTTTCTTTTCGTGTGTTAAAATGGTCACCCATCAACAGACGGACCTCGGCAAGCATTGCTTAACTTTGAAAATTGACTACAAGAGTTAATCCCCAGAAAAAAACTTTGTAATTCAATATAATGAGGTATTCCTCGAAGCGCTACTATTTTGAAGCGCACCTAATGAAGCGCTCCTTTTTTATTCCTCGGAGCGCACCTTTTAGTAGCGCTCCCGAAAGCAATTAACAAAATTAAAATTTTATTCCTTGAAGCGCACCCACGTTTATAATAGGGAACAGTGGTCTTTGAATACACATTATAATGCCGAAAGCAAAAACATATTTTTCTGTCAATTTCGTACTTTTGGTTAAGCAACTTCGATGATGATGATGCACAAATGAGTTTTTAAAAATATAATTTATTACGTTTACTTCATCCTCTTCCCTATTTTTAAACGTGGGTGCGCTTCAAGGAATAAAATTTTAATATTTTTAATTGCCATCGGGAGCGCTACTAAAAGGTGCACTCCGAGGAATAAAAAAGGAGCGCTTCATTAGGTGCGCTTCAAAATGGTAGCGCTTCGAGGAATACCTCAATATAATATTTCATACTTTCTAGAAATGAATTCATGGCTTTATTAAGAAATCTACGATAACGACTACTACGGTACTTTCTCAAAACTTAATATATTGCTCACAATAAATTTTGCAAAGCACCCATTCGCCTCCTTTTGTAATAAAAGGAGAGTTACCATGGCAACGTTGGTATTGCTTTTTATTATCAACAATGATTAATAGAGAGTTCCTTGCTTGAGAGTGCATTTTGGTTACTTACTTATCAAATAACTATAATAGTAGATTATTAACCAAGGGGATAAAGCAGTGTCTTCTGTCGCGGGTGACGATTTAAATCGCGAGCGTAACGAAGGACTCGGGGTTTACTCCCGAGCGTAGCGAGGGTGTTAAAAACTTAAATCACGAGCGAAGCGAGGGATTTAAGACGAATCCTGAGTGTAGCGAGGGATTTAAATTCACCCAAGACTAAGACAGCTTTATCACCGAGGAAAATACTCTACTTTTCGTACCATTTGCGAAAAAAATAACACAATAATAATATGAGATAAGCATTTATTAAAAATAATGACAATTAAAATAAACTTAACGTTTATGTCTTAGGTTTATGGAAAATACTACACTAATATATTCTACGTAGTTGGAGCCCCGTTAAAAGTAATAATAGGTACTACAAAATTAGACAGAATTAATTTTAGCTTTTAACCTTGCTCTTTGTAGCTAGGCAAAATGTTTATTAGGCTTACTTACCTGCTTAGTTTAGTATTGAGCAATAAACTGGGCGTGCAAATGACATTGCAAATAATAAAATAAAACTATTGGTTCTAATGTATCTAGTAGACCAATCCAAATCACTTGAAAGTAGTATATCTTTTCATTTATCAAAATGCATTTACCTATCTGAGTTTCTTTCGGTTTTTCTTCTCAGAGTAGTCAGTTAGGAAATACCGGCCTCATCTAGCTAAACTAAACTTAACACGCAAAAAAACATGACGTATAAAAGTGTTATTTATAACCAATTTACAAAATAAATATTTCATTTCTTTCATTTCATATAGGCTGGTACGCAAACACTATTCAATATATTCTCTGGTGCTACGTAAGATTCTCATACTGGCTTAGTCAGGAAGAGTGTTGACTACTATCCTAAGAGCACATCTCACAACCAACCGTGTGTTAATACTTCTATATCTTATTCGAATATATGGTCTACCCGTGTTGCAATTTTTATCTAACTCCGTTGAGCCGTTACGACGTGAAGAGATGATAAACAGACAGGCAGACAGGCAGCTGACTTCACACTTATAATATGAGTATGGACTATGGATTAAAAATCATATCAACATAACCATGCGGCCCAATGGTGGGTGTGTCTCTCAAGTATTTGGATTTTAGGTGCCCGTATATGTCAGTAGAGTTATGCTAATGGGATCAATTTGCCTACATAACCTTTCACAAACTTTAGTGCCATAAAACAGCTCGAAATAATAAAGTAATATAGGTAAGTAATAAACGCAACTACTTCAGTTCATCTGTGATCATGACGCTTGAAACAGGGCCGAAATATCGGTAACTCGGATCAACAAATACACATGGTAGTTAAATATCCCGTTTTAAGTTCTAAAGAAAATAACTACTAATAATGTAATATTAAAGTAGTCCCATAAAGCAATACGCAATTATCTCTGAATATATTAAACCCTCTATTATATGCAGGACTAATTAATTACAGTAATGTATAAGTGGCCCTCGAGACAGCTAATATGGTTAGAGCTAAAGATACGTATAGCTAAGTACAGAGGACGGGCGGCGGCCATGCTCGATTAACTGGAGAGCCATAGGTACATCTAATGCGTAGGATGAGTCAGATAGCTGTCCGAATCGCTAACGATTTATAATTTTTCTATAGAACTAGCTATACCGGGCGGCGCAATCCCGGTATACAACGTGTAATTTTAAGGGTATATACATAACAAGTGCACGGTTTCCTTGGATGATAATAAACGATATGGCAAGGGTTTTATAATCCTATGTCTACATGTGTGAAGTATAATAGAAATTTCAATACATTGATACCAGAGGCAGAATTTTCAAATTAAGAAGAACGAAGAGAATCACCATGATATTGGCAAGTGACGTGGAAAGTTATTGACCCTCGTAGTGCTGTGACACGTTCGTTATGATTGGTATTCAAGAAACATAAATGAAACCGATAATTTGGTATCAATATCAATGAAGCGTCAATAGCCTAATGGATAAGGTGTCGGACTTGTGATCGAGAGGTCACGAGTTCGAATCCCACCCATTACACTATTGCCGTGAACCCACTCCAGACACAAGCATATTTAGCTTAGTTGGAGGGGTTAACAAGATTGTTAGTAATGTGAATTGTACCCACAGGGCTAGTTATCTTTAAAAAAAAAAAAAAAAAAAAAAAAAATTCTTTGAGTCACTTATTTTGAGCTGAAACTGTGCATAGAGACTCCATACCAGATGTTGTCTTCAGCCCCTTTTGATAGATATGGGGTTTCCGTTACACGTTGTTGTTGCGGGTAGCTCATCGTCCAGTTAGGACCAGGCTCGGGTCGATGGAGAGTCGTGTTCCATGCGCGCCTCTAAGAGCAGTCACCAGTAATGACGGGACCTGAGAGGGTTATTGCCTTTGGGGATATGCGGAACAGGGTGTAAAGTCCCGCATTCCCATTGAAAAGGGAGGATCCTCCGACCAGACAGATGTTTTTGTCTATTGGGCAACTGTCCGGTGTTTGTGATCAGGTGATTTGTATGTATGCTAGTTATGCGGTAAATTCTACTTGCGCGATTCAGAAGTTGCGGAATATTCTAACGAGATACTGCGGCGCCATGAACGGAAGAGCAACTGTAAGAACATAGAAGGTTTTTAGTCAGGAAAAGCTTGACACATCCTTAAGTTCCACCGAGACCAGGTGGAGTCATTTGATGGTTTTCCCACCGAAAATAAAGCTTTGCTCGCAACTTCGTTCACGTGGGAGTGATATTCTATTATGCCTACGCTGTTTACCCGTGTAAATCCCGATGTAGGAATTCCGGAATATAAATGTGATGCCTTATAACCTCATCTATCTTACAGAAAGTACCATTAAGATTGGGTCAGCTGTTACAGAGATTAGCCCGGAAACTTAGAAAGACAGACAAAAATTAAAACATGTTAGTTTGTGACACAGTTCTTAAATCTCAGACAGACCCTATAATTAACTTTATAATTATGTAGGTAGAGTTGTGACCACGTTGGATTGACTTTTTAGGGTTCCGTAGCCGAATGGCAAAAAACAGAACCTTTATGGTTTCGTCATGTCTGTCTGTCTGTCTGTCCGTCCGTCCGTATGTTACAGCCATTTTATTCCGAAACTATTAGGACTATACATGTGAAATTTGGTAGCTAGATGTATTCTGTAAACCGCTTTCCGATTTTAAGAAAATAATAAAACAATATTCAAAATTAAGGGGGCTCCCCATACATGGAACTGAAACTGAAAATATTTTTTTTCATGAAGCCTATGCTTGTGTAGTATTTATAGACAGGTCTTTAAAAATGACATTGAGGTTTCTAAAACTACTTTTTCATAAAGTCAATCGTTTAAATGATATACGCTTCCAAAGTGGTAAAATGTGTCTCCCCTTCTAACTTCTATAATATTGGAGTGACAAATTTAAAAAATATATGTGCTGTAGATCTTAATGTAAATTTTTCAACTAAAATTAGTTTGAACGAGATTGGGTCAGCAGTTTTTGAGATACAGCATATTTTCTAAAACCACAAATATAACTTTGTAATTCATACAAACACTATGAAAATCAAAGTTATTTGCCGTAGTAACTACGGAACCCTTCATGGGCGTGTCTGACTCGCACTTGACCAATTTTTAGAAGATGAACTTGAGCATTTCATAGTTAACATTAAAATAATGACAACAAAACACTGTGGTAATTCCGAACTATTAAAATACTTCATCAGAACAACGCTTTTGGAATACCAAATAACACAAATTGGTTTGATACTAAGCTTCATTGCTTATTATGGTTGCCCACATTTCATTTACGTCCATGTAATCCTATTACACGAGTAATGGTTGAAATGGACCACACATTTGTCAGTAATATCAGGCACAATAACCAGATTACGTGCGTCTTAACATCAACTGGGAGATGTGTTTGGCTCGCTATAATTGGGAAAACAAATCTGAAATTAAATTTGCACCCTTTTTAAAAAAAAAAATGTGTTACGTTTATTTCTTTGGAACTCCGGCAATGGCAATTGGTCATAAAAATATGAATGGTTTGGTAAAAATATGGGTTAACCATGATCAACCTACATTTCCACTGCTGAGACACGAGATCTCCTCGCTGTGAGAGACAATGAGCCTTGATCAAATAGTCCATTGCGGTTGGTGGTGTCACATGTCTACGGATTTTTCGATTTTAGGGCATACTCGCAATGCAATGTTTTCTGTCACCATTTTAAATCAGTGTTTCTTTTTATTGATTACTAGCTTTTGCCCGCGACTTCGTCCGCGTGGAATAGTTACTTTGGGCTAACGTTAAATTAAACCCCGATTTTGAAGCATTCTTCATTGGCGCTCCGCTCCTATTGGCCTTAGCGTAATGATATAAATTGACTATTTAATTAAAAATAATGTTTCAATTCGAACCAGTAGTTCCTGAGATTATCGCGTTCAAACAAACAAACAAACTCTTCAGCCTTATATTATTAGTATAGATAGCTGTTGCCCGCGACTTCGTCCACGTTTCCGTCGATTTTCGTAAAAAAAAAGTAGCATATGTCCTTCCTCACGGTTCAGTGATTTTGATGTAACAGACAGATTAACTTTCGTAATTTAGCAGGAAATATAATATGTCAATCTATAATACTGTTGAAAAATATCGCAATACCGAACCGCACAATATTATTGTTAATAGCTGTGCCCGCGACTCCGTCAGCGTGTAACTCCTTGTGTGTTATTAAGTTAATGTATTGGTAATATTGTTTAAATCACGTTCACATGAGGCCTAAGTACCTATAGAACGAAAATACTTCAGCGCAAAGCTTCCGGGTAAACTATGTTGAAAGTTGACCCGTCCGGCACGTGAACATAAAGATTTCTAGAACTGCTAACCCGGGAAAGAGCGACGTACAACTGACCATGCGAGAAACAACTGACACCGAGATCTACTCCAGCAACACGAAAAGTCTGCCCTTGAGCCTTATTAATTGTCATTGCATAACACACCGATACTGGGAATTGCGTTCTTTTAAATTGGAATGGAAAATGATTTGGTATTATGGGAGTTCTGGGAATAAAGACGGTTTCTGCTGTTAAAATTTGAGCCTCGATTATATTTTGTTGCAACTTGGTTACTTTTAGCCGATTTCCATTGCAAAGTTGTGGTGGTTTTAAATTTCGGAGCAGAATAATAATCAGAAAACTACGAACTGCTAAGCTATCGGGAGTTATACGTGTTATTGTGAGTCAACCATAAAAGATAGATATATGCTGTCGTGGGATATTTTTTATATAATTTTAAGGAGAACATTTCCGTCATAAATGATTTCTGTGTAGCTTTAACCACTAAGGTTGCAATCGCGACGGAAGCTTAAAAAATGGAGTAACTTCTCCCGTTTTCCCAACATTTCCGTTCACTGCTCTGCTCCTATTCAATGTAGCGTGATGAAAAGTATACTATAACCAGCTCAGGAGTATGAAAAATAATTGTACCAACTTTCGTTACAATCCGTCGAGTAGTTTTTGTTTCTATAACGGTTATACAGACAGACAGACAGACAGACAGTCAAAAATTTTACTGATTGCATTTTTGGCATCAGTATCGAACCCTAATCACCCCGTGATAGTTATTTTGTAAATATATTTCATGTACAGAATTCACCTCTCTACAGATTTATTATAAGTATAGATAAGTTCGCAATTGTTTCGTTTTTTCTTTTGATTGTTTTTCCACATCTCACTGGATATTAAGTGATGATGTGGTCGAAGCTGGAGCACGCTTACCTAAAAGTAACCTATTCACTCTTGAGTTGACCTTGAGGTTGTAGCTATCGGGAAACACAGGCTCCGACAGAGAATTCCACTCCTTAGCCATACGCACAATGAAAGTATTACCAAAACGTTTTAAGCGTATGGGTGGGATGTATGATGATAGGTATTTAAAAATTATACAAATAAATATTCCTGTTTGGGTTTGAATCCACGACCAACAAACTTGTATGTCTAGCTTCTAATGCTCCACTGCTTTCTTATTAGTGATAGTATAATAATACACTTAATAAAATTAAAAATACAGTAACAATAGTCATTGACAGATAGACAGACAGACTTTAGTTAGGAATCCGTTGCTGAAAATGGTGGCACGAGCTTCGCCTTTACGCCTTCAAATATGTCTTGAATTAAATTTACTGACACATATTGGACAGCCAAATCCTAAAATTGAGAAGGACGAACTTTAATCGAGAATCTGAACAGCTGAATGCGCTTTTGAAGGGTTTTTTTAAATATATATCTACTAAATTGTCTGGTTGGAAGCAAAATGTGACCGTGAATTGAACCGCGTGGGAGGCTTCTCGCGCCTAAATACCAAACCCGCAGTAATTTCGGCATAAAAATTACCAATTATGTTGCCCTCACAGATAGACACTTCAATTTTATTTGTGTAAATGTATCTGGGCGCACGGCAGTACCCCCGCCAAGTCGAGCAAAAAAGCGACCTAGCCGTACCATCCTTTTCTCGAAGCAGTTCAGTCCATTTTCTAGAAGAAGAAACTAGAAGCACTAAACAATCTAATTTATATATGTATGTATTATTTGTCAGGTATATTGTGTTTTCATGCGATGGCCAAGTCAATCTAGTTATTTAAAACGTTAAAGATTTTTAGTATTGATATGTTCACTATACGATGTTGTTAGGTTATAATTATGTAACAACTTACGACAGAAAATCCCTTAAGTAGGGCCTGAATAATCGAATAACCGACTTGGTATTACATGGATCTCACAACTTTTTACGGTAGAAGAACTGAGTTGCGAGACTTGGTTTTTTTGACAAGTATTGTTTTTTATGAGATGTATTTATTTGCAGAGATAAGTCATTCTTATTAATCGAACTGTGATGCGTTATTATTGCTATATCTATGATTTTAAGGAATCGACTTGGATTACAATAACACTGACTCCATCGCACACAGAGATCTTTGTTATTATTAGCAACCAGCTGAAACGTGCCAGAGTCTCCACGAAAAGCAAATTCATGTATGTACATTACCTTGGAAATGGACCAAACTAAAACTATTCTAGTATAAAAATGAAGGTGCTACCCCATCTTGCATAAGCATAACAAAAATCTACTTACTTTAGGAGATACTTAAATATTTTACGACTGATAAATATTTCAGCAGTATCCACGTACTCAACTCTAGATAAAAGCTTACATGGTAGATAATTAAATTAATGGTAATAATCCCTCACGATTTTCTCTCCTAGAAGAATAGTGGAGATTGTTCCGTTGTTATTTAAGCGTGTGTTATATAAGATTATAATGGTAAATAGTCAGCAATTTGTCAGTAAGAAGCTTGGGATTGTAAATAGCAGATGCGCGGTTCAATCTTCAAGGTTACCGAAGTCAGTAAAACATGTTTTTTTTTTGTGTGTGTCCTCTCGCAGGTCAACCTCTGAGGTTGTCGGCTGCTTAACCGGACTTGTCTGTGGTTGCCTTAATTAATAAATTAATTAAAGCCTCCAGCCAAGCCATGGATGACTAGTAGACAATGTATATGGCATTAAGTCCGCCTTTGTACATCTTGTGTTGCATAAAGTTTTAATAAATAAGGCTTGTTACAAAACTTACAAACTTGGCGACTACACGCCAAGGGCACCCCCTGTGGGGTACGGACCTCGGCTTAGGGCGTAGCAGGGGGTGAGCAGCTAGGGACAGGCTGGATCATATTATTTGTCAAACATGATAGGCTAAACAAGTTTATATCTATAAGTTTTTAACCTAAGATAATATCATTAGAACATAAAACGGGATATTTACCATTTGCACTTATTGTTTTGAGTTTCCGATATTTCGGCACTGTTGCAAGCGCCATGATCACGGATGAACTGAAGTAATTGCGGGTGGAAGTTTATGAGCAGACGAATCGGTCTACACTGAAAAAAGTTTTGAGTAGCAAATAACAAACAATTGAGTAACCTATTACAAAAAAATAGTGACTACATAACTAGGTATAGTTCCTAGTAGACAATTCAGTTTTGTTATAAACAAAAGCAGTTGATCAATACGTAAATTAAATTTGATTGTTAGTTATCAAGGTTTGGCTATTTGTCAGTTAACTAAACTATGTAGTTCTGTAAAATACTTTTTTCAGTGTACCCTCTTTCTCGTTCGTTTTTTTTTGTGATCGCCACCGCTACCACTGTCACATGTGTCACTCAAAACTAGATTCTGTTCGCGACTTCGTTCGCGTGGGAAGTTTTTCCCGTGTAAATCCCGATCCCATGGGAATTTCGCAAAATCCCGTCTTAGCGAGCATTTACGTACTAAAAGGAACTCCCATGCAAAATTTGAGAGCCCTACTACTTGTAGTTTCTGAGATTTTGTGATTAATCAGTGAGTGGTATTTCGCTTTTATATATATACTAGTACTCACGCGGGGCTTCGCTCCCGTGGATTCTATCACGGTAAAAACATAACTCTCCTTTTTTGCAGTCGCGTAAAAAGTAGCCTATAACCTTCCTCAAGCTTCAAGCTACTGCCATACCAAATTTCATCAAAATCCACCCAGTACTTTCGAAGATTAGCGCGTTCAAGCAAACAAACTTTTCCGCTTTATAATATTAAGTATAGATATAGATTTAATAACTAAGATATTAGAGAAATGGATGATCTTTGACATTCTTTTTTTTTTTTTATTCAACTCCAATGATATTTTCTTCAAAAACATTTACATAAAATAATCAGCTTGTTACTTTCCTACTGTTGGGACTCAGGTCCCCTCTCTATTAAAAGGAAATGGGCCTTAATACACCACGCGTGCTCAATGCGTGTTGGTGATACCTAGTCGCATGTCTTTAAATTAATTTCTAGAACATACCAATTGCGTCACGACGTTATCCATCATCGGAAAACGTCGTGACGCAATTCGTTTTGAGAGCAGTAGCGTTAATGAAATTACACAAAGCCATATACTTGTCTGGGTTCGAACAAGCATCATAACTCGTACTTGTTACCACTGGGACACCACTTCTGACCATTTAAAATTGCCCTGGTTATATTTAAAATCAAAATTATTTCTTTGTTAACATATGTAAGGTATAATTATAGGTATAATATTAAAAAAAAATCAACAAAAAATAAAACCGACTTCCATATCAAAACACTACAAAGGCAATAAATTAATAGTTTAAAAAACACTGGAAAAACATGCTTTCATAAATGCACGTAAAAACAAAAATATGTTAAAAAACCGATAACGGATTTTCTTTAAGTTTGTTATAACCTTGAAAACTGATCATGTTCAAAGTCCATTACGTGGCCTTTCTCACAAGTGCAAATACGACTATGATACGATATTCCACCATGGAATGCCAGTGCCTATCTTCCGGCTTCATCATCAGACCTTGAAACCTAACCATGGTCAAAGTTCATTACATAACTTTTCTAAGAAATCCAAAAGCTATGATACGATTTTCCATCATGAAGTTCCAGTTCATATCTTCCGGCTCCATCCTCAGATCAGTTCGACAGTACCATATTATCGTATTGTCATCAGAACTACATACAGCTGCCAATTTTCATTATGCAACGACCCTTGGAAGATGGCTAAATTAGTTACCTTAGATTCCATTACATAGTTAGTTACATACAGGTCGACCTAATAAAAGTGTGTTAAAAATAACCTTAATTTCGGTAGTCGGGGTTAGTGGTTTTGTATTTTTTTTGACACCGCCTGTACATAAAAAAAGTTCAAGACGAACTGAGAACCTCCTCCTTTTTTTGAAGTCAGTTAAAAAGAACGCTATGTTGTGCTAGGAGGCGTACAAATATGGTGTGCGAATCTACTGGAGGAATACATTATACACTTCTGGACACATCTATTGGCCCACCTTGTATTTTCAGTTTCGTTTGGTCCTAGCTAAAATTTTATATTAGGTCGAGCAAAAAGTTTTTATGCAGTTTTGAACCTGGCACATTCACAATTTCATTCAATAGTCTTTTTTTGAATTTCGAACACAGAATTTAAAGAAACAAAAGACAATTTGGAGCCTGTTTGTTGATATCAAACAATCGAATACTAAGAAAACTTGGTTTTATTGGTTTACTTGGATTTAATTCTTGAAAAAGTGATTGATATCTTTGCTTTTGCAACAAACATTACTTATTCTTAACATTAAGGTGAGGTTCTATCAATAATCTATGGATACTTCACCTGAAGTCGCCGCCCAAGCTGTGGCACTTATTCAGGCCGGACACAGCCAAAGAAACGTGAGTGCTCAACTTAATTTAAGTCGATCTGCGGTCCGAAATGTTTATCGGAGGTACCTAGAGACTGGCGGCTTTGTTCGTCGCCAAGGAAGGCCACGATCTCGGGTCACAACTGAAAGGCAGGATCGATTCATCGTGACGACCAGCTTGAGAAATCGTCACCTTACCTCCATTGAGATACAAAACCAACTTCGCGACTTCCACGGAGTATCTGTGAGCGCTCGAACTGTTCGGAGAAGGTTAAAAGAACGCGATATGGTACCACACAAGCCAGCTAATGGGCCCAAACTAAAGCGAGCCCACCGAACAGCGCGCCTTCATTTCGCACGCAGTCATTTAAATTGGACACAGCAAGATTGGAGCCGTGTACTCTTTTCTGATGAGTCTAAAATTGTGTTACATGGCAATGATGGAAGGAAGAAGGTCTACCGGCGTAAGGGAGAGCGTTTCGCACAATGCTGCTTTGAAGAGAGGGTTGCTTATGGCGGTGGCTCATGGACTGTCTGGGGCGGTATATCCGCGAGCGGCAAAACTCAACTTGAGGTTGTTACAGGACCACGGCTGCCAACATTAAATGCTGAAAGATACATTCGTGAGTGCTTAGAACCTCACGTGATACCATACGCGGACTATGTGGGCCCAAATTTCCTTTTTATGCATGATAATGCAAGAGCCCATGCGGCCGGCATCGTCAGGGAATATCTTCGGGATGTGAACATCACAGTTATGGACTGGCCAGCCAGAAGCCCAGACATGAACCCCATTGAGCACATGTGGGACGAGCTAAAAAGGCGTGTTAGGGCTCGTCAGCCAGTTGCCCAGACGATGCAGGAGTTGAAAACTGCCATAGAAGAGGAATGGGAGATAATCCCTCAAAACTTCATAGAGCGGTTGATAAACTCTATGCCTAATCGTATGAGAGCTGTGGTAGATGCCCATGGAGGCAACACGCGTTATTAAATTAAACCTTTATTTGATAAAACATGTTTTTTATTCAAAAATTAATTGCCTTTAACAAGGCGCATATCCGACTTGTTAGGCGTAGGTCCATGTCGTATGGTATTCTGAATTCAAATTTAAAACTATACGATCGAAAAAGATGGTAAAATGTATCAGGTTTAAAACTGCATCAACAGTTTTTGTTCAATCTAGCAATCATATTTCGGTAGGGGCCATCGAAACCTAAACTCTAAGGTGGGCCAATAGATGTGTCCAGAAGTGTACAAATAAAATTTACGATTAATTTTTTTGCAAAATCGTGCAAAATTTTGGTTTTTAATTAGAAAATAAATTAATTTGAATAAGTACTGATGTCAGACTTAAATGAGGAATGTTTAAAAATGTTAAATGATTAAATTTGTCAAAATAATTTAAATGTAAAAATATTTAAAATGCCAATATTACTAAATATCAATATCATTAATTGTCATTCTAAATTAATTCAAATACTAAGAATTACTTAACTGTGCAGCTAAAGTAACTACACGTACCTACCGTCCAATTCAAAATTTAGTATGATAATAATGCTGAACGTTATGCGTTATACTGATAACAGATTAATCCCGCATGGACGTCTGTTCCACTGTGTGGCCAGATATATCATCTAGTATTGCTCGACGGATAGTATCAAAATACGATTACCATTTTGTCTATTAATTTAAGCTAAAATATATTTAGTATAAATAACTGTGACTGGGGAATTATTGTAATACGTTAATATCAAACTTATGACATAATAAACATTTTGGTGCGGGGTTTAATCAATAGACGCATCAACATATTTTATATGTGTATGTTTTAATACCTTATTTAGGTATTTTATCTGTGTAGTGTGTGTAGATATATTCTTTTTTTAGGTTTATTCAATAAACGAATGTTGTACTATTATAATGTACATCTTAATACGTGAAGCATAAGTATGTAACTCTTATAACGAAAATCACGCGAATGGATCATGTTTATATTGAGGAGAGCAGCGAACTAATATTCCTGATTTACACGGTTTTTCTTCTAGAAATTCTTTGATTGTGACCCGAAGGTTTTAGATGTGAAGAGAAATGAGAAAAATGCGAAGTCTTTAGTTTTAAGGAACCTTTTAATAAAAATGTAAACAACTTCCGTGAATGGAATTCTGAAACATTTTATTTTCTCATAAAAATACACTTTGAAAAGCTTATTACAAGTTGCTACAATATCTTAAAAATATTTGGTACTTTTGTTTCTCATATTTCCCTTCCATAGTTCTCATATTTCGCATATTTCCCTACCATATTGATCGTATCGTTATTGTCCAAAGTCTTAAAAAATACACACATCAAAAGTGTCTAGGGATCAAGCATTTTTATGCGGATTTCTTGAGATTGAGATGTGGCTTTGTAATAAATTTATGATTTTATAAATTTATATGGATCCTTTTTGGTGCATTTCATAATTTGAAACAGGAACTGTTAATCAAATTCGAGTAAAAGATGAAAATCATCTGTCAATATTTTCCCTATAAAAACATACAACGCATTGAAGACATTATTAGTGCTACTGTTTCCCTACTACTGATTAAAACCAACGTTATTATGGAGCGGCGACGTCATTTAAGCAAGGAAGAAATGCTCAGAGCCGTGGGAATGATAGAAGCTGGTTCCCGGCAACGTACTGTGGCTTTAGCTCTGAATACAAGTCAGAGTGTTATCAGTCGACTTTGGACACGTTACCGAAGCACTGGTACCGTGGCTGAGCGCCATGGAGGACGGTATCGCTGCACCACACGGAGACAAGACCGATACATTCAAATCTTAACTCGAAGAGCTCCAACAATAACCGCCATGATGTTAGCCGTGAGGCTTCATCACTCTTCAGGGAACTTAATTAGCGACCAAACAGTCAGAAACCGCTTGCATGAAGTGAACCTTCATTCCCGAAGACCGCTACGGGTACCACCTATAGCAATGCACAATCGTAGGATTCGATATCAATGGGCTCTTGAACACAGAAATTGGGCAGAAGAACAATGGCGTTTCGTGTGCTTTTCTGATGAGTCTCGTTTTGGTATGAGACCGGATACAAGACGTATACGACACTGGAGAACCCCTGGACGCCAACAGCGATTAAAATCCTGCCAGGAAGTCCATCCTTATAGTGGTGGAACCATCATGGTATGGGCGGGTATTTGGATCGGCGGAAGAACTGAGTTGATTTGGATCAGAGGCAACCTCAACGCTCAAATATTAGGTGCATTCTCACACATCAGTCACCGTCAAGTCACCGACGACGGATCGGTGACGGTTTGTGTACGTATCCACAAACACCAGTCACCGTCACGTCATTCGTCAGTCACGTCGCCGGTTTGACTGAATCATTGAACACATACATCAGTCAAGTTACGGGTTGGTCAGTGATTAGGTATGTGTCACGCTACAGAACATATACTGCCCTGACGGATAAAATGCCATGTTTGACTAATACGCATAATTGGCAATGATCGCATTCATTTTAGATGATGAAGAGCTACTTGTAAACAGGCGTTTTGTGATTGCGTAACTGACAACATACGTGTAGCAATGACGGTAGCACGACGCTGACTGAACTGAGACGTGACGACCCCGGGTGTGTGGGGATAAAAGTATGATACTTGTATGGAAATATTATTTGACGTGCCTGACCGGTGACGTCACTGATAGATCACGTGCCGGTGACTGACGTGTGGGAACAAAGTCATACTAGGAGTATGGAAACAATTTTTTTTTTAACCTGGCCGGTGACGTGACTTGACGGTGACTGGTGTGTGAGAATGCACCTTTATGCTGAGACGATTATATCTGACGTCATCGTTCCTCTACAAGTGCAAATCGGTCCCTTATTTCAGTTAATGCATGATAATGCACGACCGCACACCGCAAGAGTTGTAAGACAGACTCTCGCCGCAGCTAACATCAATGTCCTGCTCTGGCCTGCTCAGTCGCCAGACTTGAACCCGATTGAGCATGCATGGGATATGCTACAGAGAAGAGCTCTGCCGAATATGGAGGGTATCCAGTCGCAAGAAGACCTTTTTTTGTTGTTGCAACGAACATGGGCGGCCATTCCACAGCGTGATTTGGATGAACTCATTTTGAGTATGCCAAACCGATGTTCTTGTGTTGTTAGTGTTCGCGGTAGAAACACGAATTATTAATTGTTTAAGTTACCCAATAAAATTTTAAAGAAAACTGTTATTTCAGTCTTTTTTTCGAACTTTAATGTTAGTGGTTCAAATGTCAAAAATCCCTTTATTAGGAAAATGGCAAATTTCTTTATTAATGCAAAGGTGACTTGGTTTATCGTTACTGTGACAAACGAAAACACTTTATTTGATGAATCCTTAAAGAAAATTTTAATTAATATCAATCAGGAGAAAAGTTATTGCAAAAATATATGTTGATCCCTAGACACTTTTGATGTGTGTATTTTAAGTTGTCAATGGAACTATAATAATATTATTTCAAGTGTACATTATTCATGTACGTACTAGTTTTTAGGTACCTTAGGCTTATGAATGTAATTTTAAACTTGTCGCATTATAAACTTTAATATATATCTAAATGTATATAACTCAAAGGTGACTGACTGACTGACATAGTGATCTATCAACGCACAGCCCAAACCATTAGACGGATCGGGCTGAAATTTGGCACGCAGATAGATGTTATGACGTAAGCATCCGCTAAGAAAGGATTTTGCGAAATTCCCACGGGATCGGGATTTACACGGGAAAACTTCCCACGTGGGCGAAACCGCTGGCACAAGCTAGTAATATATATAAGCGAAATACCACTCACTGATTAATCACGAAATCTCAGAAACTACAAGTAGTAGGGCTCTCATATTTTGCATGTGGGTTCCTTTTAGTAAGCAGATGCTCGCTAAGACGGGATTTTGCGAAATTCCCACGGAATTGGGATTTACACGGGAAAAACTTCCCACGCGAACTAAGTCGCTAGCAACTGCTAGTATATTATGAAACAATCAAAATTAGAAATCAGATAAACAAAAAGGAGAATATTATCTAACATTAAAGTCAATGCAAGTGCCGTAGATAAAGACTGAAATCTCAACAGCAGACATCAAAACCACGTCTTTTAATTTCATGAAACGAATTACCTACAAGGGGCGAGGGACCATTAATTCTACGTCATTGTTACTCCCCTCTGGGGAGGACCAGAGGCGCTCAAGCACTCCAAACTGCGATACTGATGAATCAATTATAAGATATGATATCGGATTCTGACGTTAGTAAAGTTTTCCGTGTAACTTTAACTTAGTTCTAGACAATCTATATTGAATGTTAGACGCTTGCTTGATAACTGAACCAACATATGTATAGATCATGAGATCTTCTGGACTGGTTATTAAAATTTCAGCGATTGACTTATCACGTATATATGTAGAGTAGGTATGTTCAATACGAATTCATAGAATACATTTTTCCTGTTTCGTGATTACATTTAAATCGAGACCCGAAACATCTATTTGTAGACAATATAAACATATTTTGCTTCAATCAATAACTTTTGTTGAACGCAGACATTTTGTATGTGAATCGAACCCGCCACACATAGAGGGGCAGCCAATCGCTCAAAAACTGCGCAGTTCCCTGTCGTTAAATATAATATCCAACACACAATCATAAATATTATAAGAGGGAATAGGTTACTTCTAGATAAGCGTACTTCATCTTTGACTACACCATCGCTTACAGTTAGGCGAGATGGTGGTTAAATGCTAACCTATCATTAATAAAATAAAAAAATGAGTATTGAGTAACAGTGGTGGTCCGGTTGTTACAGACACGACTTACAAGTTATAGTTCGTGGGATTGAACTCAAGCAAGCATACCAGTGCTCTGAAACCGGTGGATTAAAAAGCAAAGACACCAATCTGCTTGGTGCAATCTGGTGACCACGGAATACATGAATAAGGTTGGAATGGTAATGTGGGCATGGTGAGTGCACCACATTTGTGATTTTAAAATCATAGCTCGACCGATTAATTCATTCACCACGTTTTGTGCGCTTCGGACTACTTCGGAACACAGAGCTCTGCTTTAAAATGTCGTGTTGTGCGATTATAACCTGTAAAAAAAAGTCAGATCGCAAGTATAGAGCGAGGAGGTACATCTTTCCATTGGTAAGTCGCAAATAACATTTAATTACAATTTTATTTGTCAAAAACATAAAAATATTCTTACCACTATGAAATTCCAAACATTAACAACATTATTGCAACAAATTACAAAAACTATGCATTGCCCGATGTGTACTCGCTTAATCAACGCAATGACCAAATCCGCATATAATGTACTGCATGCGTTGCGTCCTCAACACTTCAACCATTGACGTTTCGTCCTTTGCCCTGATCGGCCGTAATGCACGGCGCATGTTTATCGACATTGAGTTACAATCAGAAGCAAGTTCACGATTTAAGTGTGTGTAATTTATTTGTGTGCGTAATTCGCATACGTAACGGGCCTCTTGCTTGTATTGGAGCTAAAGAGTGGGAGACAAGCGGCGACACGCGTTCTCATACAAGTCAGGAACTATATCCTTTCTAACCTCTTTTATCTGTTCTGTGCTGGCCCATGGCCTCTTATTTTATTAATTTACTACTTTCCCGCCCCAGCTTCGCACGGGTGTAATGCACAAATAATATACATGTAAACCTTCCTCTTGAATCACTCTATCCATTGCTGAAAACCATATCAAAATTCGATGCATAGTTTAAAAGACCTAAGCGCACCGACAGCGCGAGAGACTTTATTTTATATTATAAATAAATAAATAAATAAAAAATAAAAATCTTTTATTTTCAGGCTTCTAAGGCCCATAGTGTTAGTCAAACAATTTACTTAATAACTATGTTAGTAAGAAACAATTAGGCATACACAGACAATTATAAAGGTAACAAAACAAAAACAAAATAAAATAAAAATAAAAACTCACAATCACAATCAGAGGAAGGTTTATCAAGCCCTATGTCTAACGTGTAGTTTGATAAACCTATCCATTGTAGGCCCTTCTAGTCTTTCCGCAAAAACTTTCTTTAAATGATTTATGTAAAGATGTTTTATTTCAGTCTACTACTACGGCCCATAGAAAAATATGCATAGGTGAAGAAAAATAATAACTACCTTACATAAACTAATACATATTTTTATAATTACTTAATAAAACTACTACCGTTATAAATAGGAGGCCTGTTTCCCAACATTAGGAACGTTATAAGCGGGCTATTTTATGTTTATTCCCTTCAACGGAACGAACTCTATTAAATATGCACGTTAACACCGTACATTAATACAAAATGTAAATAAAATATTTAACAACCAACCGTTCGAATAATTATATGTATGTAAACCATAATTTCGAAGATAAGTGGGCCCTTTTAAGTAAAGTTATAATGGTATTTTTTAATAGTCACTGATTAAATAAATTTTGTATGTAATAATAATTATGTAGACTGGTTTATGTAAATTACAAGAATTAATCATAATCATAATCTTTATTTCAAAAAAGAATATTTGTAATACATTCATGGGTAATAAATCTAAAATGTGAACTAGTAGTACTTATAATATACTACAAATCTGTGGGTGTGGTTCTGCTCTCCTAGGTAAGCTGCGATACAGCCTGTGTTTAGGAGAAGCAGTGCCCGCCCCATTATTGAATATAATTAATTTTCTAACAATTAAATTAAGGACTAATATCAATCTATCTTTTAGTATATTTTACAATTAATAAAATAAAAATCTTAATCTTAATTTGTATAATTGACTTAAACGTATGTGTGTTGTGTATTCGTGCGTGTTTATTTGTGTGTAGTGCATGTTTATGTAATATGTGGTATGTAATGCATGTATAGTGTATAGTTATGCGGTTGGGGTGTATTAAGAGTACAGCAACAATACTAACAATATAGATTTTAGGCAACGCTTAAATTTTTATTTTATGTAGGTACGAACATGACATAAATTCTTCTGTCTCGTCATATGATTTGCCTAGGATTAATGAATGAATAATTGTTTTAAATTGACGTAAAGGTAGTTCATAGACCGGTAAGGAGGAGTTAATTTTATTGTAGAGGGTAGGACCAAGGTAATAAAAGAATCTTTTTGTAAAGGTGAAGGTTATCGGAGGAACAGTACAAATGAAGTCCTTACGTCGTTTAGTTATGGGAATAAAAGGGGTTTCTTGATGTTGCTTGACTAAAGTTTTCATTATCTGGGGGCACGGCAGTGCCCCCGCCAAGTCGAGCAAAAAAGCGGCACGGCCGTACCATTCTTTTCTCGAATAAATAGTTGTCTTACATTTAGTTCGTTACAATCTCGATATAGTTGAGTTGTTGGGAAACGTATTGGCCGAAAAGTTGCTATCTTTAGAATTGCTCTGTGAGCTATTTCCAAAGATTTCAGGGTGGTTTTAGAAATTCCGCCCCAACAGGCAATGCAATAGGTGATAATAGAAACACATAAAGCACAATAAACAGTTCGTATGACTTTGAGATTGGCGACGTAACGTAGATTTTTAAAAATGTAAATGAGTTTTCTAATTCTGCCAGTGATATGATTAACATGTGCTTTATATGAAAGATATCTGTCTATTGTTATGCCTAAATATTTAATGGAATCCGATGAAGAGATCAAAGGACAATGGCATGTTGTTTGCGGTTGGAATTGACAAGTATGAGCTTTTAAGATAAGGGGAATTTTAGGTTGAGAGGCTGAAGAAATCGAGAATGTTATGAATTTAGTTTTTGATGTATTGAGTGTAAAGCCTATCTGTGCTGCATTTTGAAGAGCTGGCCATGAGTCCGCTACAAAAGTGAGTGCAGTATCATCTGCAAAAGATATAATTTTGCCGTTATTGATGTTAAGATTACAGAGGTCATTGATGAATATCAGAAACATCGTTGGCCCCAAAATACTGCCTTGAGGCACGCCATATGAAATTGGTAGCTCACCACTCATGTAATCACCCATTTTGACTATCTGAGTGCGATTTGTTAGATAGCTCTTAAAAAGTTCAAGTTGTGAACCTCTAACACCCATCCGTTCCAATTTTAGTAGAAGGGTGTTGTTGGGAACCGTATCAAAGGCCTTCGCGAGGTCTAAGAAGATGGTAAGTACATTTTTTCTATTATTTACACTATCTACTATGTAATTAGTCAATACATGTACAGCATCTGCAGTGGATTTATTCTTACGGAAACCGAACTGCTGTGTAGAAATTAGTTTTAAGCTTTCAATAAAATTGACTAGAGTATTGTTGATAAGTTGCTCGAAGACCTTTGACAAGGCAGGTAACACTGCAATTGGACGGTAGTTATTAAACGAGTTTCCATCACCACCCTCAAAATATAGGATGTATTATTGCTCTCTTAAAGGAAGAAGGAAATACAGCGTTCTGTAAACAAATATTTAAAATATATGTTAAGACAGGAGCTAATAAGCTTGAATATCTTTTTAGAAAAGCAGAAGAAATGCCATCCCAACCAGTTGCTGCAGTTGACTTTAAGGATTCTATAATAGTTAAGACCTCATCAGTATCCGTTTGTTCGAGCACAAATGAAGTTGCCGGTTGAATAGGCTTATTTACTTGAGCCAGAATAGGTCTACTAGCGATACCATCAGCAAGTGTCCTGCCAATGTTAACAAAGTAACTATTAATCTCATCGCATGTTTTAGTTGGTGTGTCGTTTTGAGACAGTAGAGGAGTTGATTGTTGCTTTGCTTTAGGTATATTGACTATTCGCTTAATAGTTTCCCATAGCATTTTTGAGTTAGTTCCAGCTTTATTTAACTCTTGAAAATCATATAGGCGTTTAGCTTTTTTAATTATTTTATTACAATAATTCCTGTATCTCTTGTAGGAAACTTGTAAGATAGGGTTTGTTGGCGAAAGCTTTAATTTCTTGTGCAGTGCGTCCTTGTGTCTTAGACATCTTAGCAAACCAGGGGTGATCCAGGGCTTGAGAATCTTTTTCTTTGCTGGTACTTTTAAAAGAATAGTGCTATCAGATATTGATTTTGTCAAGAGATTAACGAAAGTGTCAGTGGCTACATTAGGGTCTGAAATGTGATAGATGAGAGACAGATCTAAGCTTTCTAGGGCATTGTCAAGGGAATTATAATCTATTTTACTTATCTTATTTGTAATAGAAACTTTTGTGATCTTGTCATGAACGCAAAGAATTGCCGCATTATGGTCAGTTACTGCAGTGTCAAGAACCAGTGAGATATTTTGTGACTTCGTTTTGATCATAATATGGTCAAGACAATTGTCTCCTCTAGTTGGAATAGTATGAGAAGGAAGAAACCCATGAAAAGCTAGAGTGTTTAGATATTCATGCGAGCGGTTATCGAGAGAAGTAGGTTTAATATCTAAATTTATGTCACCACTTAAAACCACTGTTTGGAATTTGTTAAAATCTGGTAGCAAGTTATTAAGTGAGGAGAGAAAAGAATCAATATTCCCAATAGCAGGTGACCTATAAACACAAAGAAAAGCAAAGTCAGTTCCTATCTCCAGCACGAGTCCACTAGCGCTAGAACCAAAATCTAATTCTTTACAAGAGCAGGATATATCTGTCCTTATATAGGTAACAACTCCGTCACTTTGATTTTTGTGATTTTTTGTATTATACATGGTGTAATTTGGAATAATAGGAATATTATGGTTACTGGCACAGGATAACCAGCATTCTGTGAGTATTATAATATCACAATCTAGAGATACACGTACCAGAAACGCCTCTAGTCCCAAAAAATTACAATTTATTGACCTAATGTTTTGCGTGAATACTTTTAGGTAGTTACAGGGTTGTTCAATGAAGGTATGGACTTGCTCTGGGGTACATGAATAGGATTGAAACACAGAAAATTGATCGACTATATCTAAAAATTAATGGAAGTTATTGGTCATTTTTGTGAATAAAAATAATCTTCAAAATAAGCTGGTGATAGTGACAGCAAGGAATAGTCATGAATGAAGTGTTGGTGGGTTAAAGCTGTTTTTGGTGGAAGTTGATTCTGTGTTGTTTTGTAATCATGAGAGTATATTTGTGTGATGTGATGATGATCTGTGTTAACAAAGTGTATATAGGTAGAAATTAATTTTTAAACCAGGTACAACGAAAAAAAAGTGGTTATCTATGGGGAAAGCACTAATGATATGCCAACATACGGTTTTTTTTTTGTTTCAGAATTCTTGTCCTTTTGTTTTTATTTTGATTGATAATAGGCTCTCGTTTACCACCATATTACCTGATGGTAAGAGATTATGAAAATGAACCTACCTGCCGTGAAAACATTTTCCAAAGGACTAAAGAAACAGTAACTCGTATCAAAAGGTTTCAAAATTATATAAATAATAAAGCAATTACATTATGTTAGCGATAAAGTGTCGAAAGTGCATATACTATATGCACTTTCGACACTTTCTTCTATCAAGAAAATAAACTAAGAAAAACTACTATAGAAAGTTACAACATTATCAAAATAACAACAAAACACCGAGCATGTCCGACCGAAAGGCCGTCATTCATATTATCACATCATAATTGTATCAACAAATAAATTTTAAACACCCCAATAAATAAATAAAAAATATTATAGACAAACTTGGCCTATACTAATAAAATACATGCTTTAACAATAACCATAAATAAACTAATACATATTACTACATTAAAACAAAAACCCCTCTCATTATTTTAACCGAATAAATGATTATAAATGTTGTTATTTTTACAAATTAGTTTAAATAACACTTTTACACTAATATTCTTCCATAAAAAAGTATGTTTAAGAGGCCGGTTTGCTAGCATAGTCAAGAACCTCTATATGTATTTAAAGATATTGAAGCAAAGAGATTACTCTGCTCACCCATGTAACCATACGAGGGGTAACACTACCCATGTTCAACACGAAAGCCATTTAAATATACCAGACTATTGACGCGGACGATGTCTTTAAAACACTCCCCAGCGATTTTTTTTGTAGGCTTTTACACAATTTTATTTGTGTTCGCATCTCTCGAGGGACGCATGTTTCTCGTTCAAAACAATTACAGTCCGCTTAAAGGTAAAAATACCGCTCGAGTTAAAACGTGGAAATGCTTTGTGAGATTTTTTCTTTTATGTACCCCTGCGCATGTATGTAGATTTGTGTGGTGATCTGGAAGTGAGCAAAGAGCAAGCGACTTGAAATTAATTATTATAAAGAGAGTTTTGTGTGGTTAGTATACTTTTTGATATTATGAATATGGGTTTGTCAGTTTGAAACGCCTATCAGAAATGCACACTGAAGGAAAGTTCTTGACTTTGATGTCACGTCAAAAATAAAAGTCCAACAAAACTGTCCATATTCCACAGGAAGATTGTTCGCTCTTGTCCAACAATACATATATTGGCGTAGCCCGTACGGACGAAGGTGGCGAATGTTGTAAAGAAGTTGAAGTCCAGTTCCGTTTAATAATGGAAGCCATATAAATCCATCATGTATAGGGTTGCCATCCGTCCGGGATTTCCCGGATTTGTCCTAGTTTGGAGAGCGTCCGTGGGCATCCGGGGGATTTTTCCAATAAGTGTCCAGGTAAAACCCGGACACACATTGGTCTTACGGGTGCCAAAAAGCTGCGATCTCTATTATTATTTTCCAATGGTATTTCATCTCTTTGTTTATGTTACGTTAATTAAATGAAAAGGAAGAGACTGTTATTAAAAAAGTTCTGAGGCTCTACAATGTTATCACTTAATCAGTAAATAAAAACCATAATTACCCATCGTTGTTTTTAGTTTCAAGTTCAAAAATGTATTTTTCTACAGTGTCCGGGGTAAAACTGTGATTTTACCCAAATGTCCGGGGCTTATAAGTCTTTGCCTGGGGCCGGCAAATTTGGTGATGACAACCCTAATCATGTAGGATTAGTTATTACATCTGGTATAGTGTACCGTCATTAAATCTAAAATATTTTAACGGGGAACATTAGGTCACATATCCCTACGAATGTGACGTCACGCTACATTGACATCTAGCATCGAGAAGCGGCATTAGTTGATGTAGTTTTGTCATAATAGATAGCAGTAGTGACGATTATGAAAAGTTTTGTTCACTGCCACTATATTCTAAATACCTGCCAGAATGGATAAACACTGGAACGCAAGGGCAGCAAGGAAGCAAGGGAAGCAAAGGAACAGGGTGGGTTTTGAGTCGGTAAAAGTCTCACAATCGCTTCCGCTCCTTCTAGAGCGGGAGTAGTCATTAGATGATTGTCCCACTCCGAAAAAAAAAAGAATGGATAAACCAATGGAGAAAAAGGACTAGGGAGTGAAAAGGGACAAGTGAATCGAGCGAACGAACCTTCTTCGAACGTAACCTGTCTGAGTTAGGGTGCCGCAAATTCCGCTTCGGTATTCATTAATGTTATTGTTCCAATAAGGGTGGAGGAGCTTGTAACTTTAATGTTCCAACGAGACACCGCGGCCTGGAAATGCCGACCAACTGAAGGAACAGCGTGGATTTTTAGGCCGGCCGCAGACGTTCGGTTTCCGAATTAGGTTTCCTGATCAGGAATTCAGATTCGGAAACCTGAATGCTCTGCTGACATACAAAACAAGGCATACATACAAGGCGCACATTATTCTTATTTATTCCGTTCGGAAAAAACAATGATCTGGAAACCTAATTCGGAAACCGAACGTTTGCGGCCGGCCAAGCAGAGCATTCAGGTTTCCGAATCTGAATTCCTGATCTGGAAACCTAATTCCGAAACCGAACGTTTGCGACCGGCCTTAGTCAGTAGAAATCTGAGATCCGAGGAGTTCGTGGCTAAATAAGTCGCGCGGATTGATCTTCAAAGTTAAGCAACATTTACTGAGGTCGTTTCGTGGGTGGGTGACCATATTAACATGTCTACCTCGGAGAACACGTTAAGTAGTTAATCCCGGCAGTCATTCGTACATCTTTGACGATGTTTACAGGTAGTCAGAAGCCGGAAAATGAACGTCAATTTGTCAAGAGTGATCTTTTTGCCCAGTTACTGAATTGTAGTTTTCACATAGGCATTTACCTACTTACTCACGTCTTTTACGTACCTTCTCATTTTTTTTTAAGTTATTGCATAATTAAAACGCACTTTTACGTAATAGAATAGTTTTATATTTGTTTACTTTCTTTCAATTTATTTTTATTGTTTACGAAAGATAAATCTTTGCATACATTACGTCCACAAACATTTGCATATATTACTTTAGTGAAAATGTGAGTCATTATTACTCACGCCTCCCAATGCAAACCAAATTCAGACATTTAAATGACACTTATTTCTGCTGAAATGCTATACTCAGAGGAATAGGCTTTCAAAATTCTAGCTCTCTTTATCTCCAAAGTATTTTTCTTTTAAATAAGAAGAATGAATTTGTTTATACTTATAATTATTTCTTTTTTTTTCACTGATGTATTGAATGAAGACTAATAGATTTAAAAAACTGCTTATTTTATTAATTATTTATATATCTATATAATTTATTTGTAAAACATAGGTGACAACAGTTATACGTCTTACGTGTATAAGCAGTCCGATATGGATATCAATAAGGCATACTAAGATCGCAACCTTAAAAAAAACATTTAGTATTAAAAAATCAAGTTAACAGTCACGTCGCAGTATTAGATTATTAATTAGAAAAAAATCACAAATATACTGTTTATACACTTCAGCCCTAAATCGTTCTGTTCATCTAGGTTCTCTGTAAGAAAATGCTCTATGACATAATTAAGACCGCTCATTCTACACTTGTTTTATTAAATTTGTATCTATAGAAATACTGTAAGATGTACAATAAAGTATGAAATAATTATGTATATATTTTTTAATTTACGAAAGGGTAGGTCAATTGTTTCTTTGGAAGTATATCATATATCTGAAATTACTAATCAAAGGTCTTTCACTGGCAAAAGTCAAGTATATTTTATCACAAAATCTGTACGATTTCAGATGGTTGGTTGCTTGTAACAACTTTGTAACTGAAGTTACGCAGTTGAAATGAATTATTTAAACGCAAAGAGAGTTTGGTAAGTTGGGGTATTTTTTTTTGGAATATGAAATCATTCAATCACTTTCCTAGTATGTTGGAGTTGCCGGCAGTCTTACTGATTGCAGCTGAGTATCAGTATTTTAAATGGTGCAACTGCCTATCTGAACCACACAACACAGTATCTGGTAGGACGATTATAAACCCAAGCAAAAACGCTTGCTTAAGTTTTTTAGGGTTCCGCAGCTGAATAGCAAAATATGGAACCCTTATAGTTTAAAACTTAAACTTAGTCACAGCCATTTTATTCCGAAACTATTAAGACTATACACGTGAAACTTGGTAGGTAGATGTATTCTGTGAACCGCTTTCCGATTTTAGGAAAAAAAATAAAAAATATTTAAAATAAAAGGGGCTCCCCATACATGGAACTGACACTGAAAATATTGTTTTTCATGAAAACTATGCGTGCGTGGTATTTATGGACAGGTCTTTAAAAATGACATTGGGGTTTCTAAAATGACTTTTCATAAAGTTAATCGTTTAAAAGATATACGCTTCCAAAGTGGTAAAATGTTTGTCTTCCCCCACTTCTATAATAATGGAGTGAAAAATAAAATAAAACGTATGCTGTAGATCTTCATGTAAAATTTCAACCAAAATTGGTTTGAACGAGATCGGATCAGCAGTTTTTCAGATACAGCATATTTTCTAACACCGCAAATATAACTTTGTAATTCATACAAACACTATGAAAAACAAAGTGATTTGGCGTAGTTGTAAAAATTGTAAATAAGCTAGTTTTAAGAAATTTGTAAGGTTTTTTTTTGTCAAATAAATATATTATATTATATTTATTATAGTTACTACGGAACCCTTCATGGGCGAGTCTGACTCGCACTTGGCCAATTTTTTTTTTATTGTTGATAAGCTCGCGTTTGACCATCATCTAGATCATCATATCTACGTAGACATAGTCATAGTCATAGTCATTTATTCATAAACAAGTAATTTGTATCTGAATTTACACACATAAATAAATTAATATTACAGTTTTACAATAAAATATAATAAGTAAATTTGGATTTTTCTATGTATGTCAACAATTTAAAAATAATAAATTGAAGTAACTTACATACCCCCAGTTTATAGCTATCAGGTAACACAGAGTCCGGCAGGGTACTACTTAGCTATTATGTCCTATGTGAGTGATTGAACTAAGAATGACTGAATGACTCGCGGATTACAAAATTCAATACAAAATGTATGATTCAATTTTTGAAGTTTGGTCTTTGGCTATCAAAACCACTCAGGTACACTCTTGTCGATAAATCCTCACAAAAAGCATTTGACAGAGAAAAATAATTTAAAAAATGTGTTAGCCCCCTTCGTATCGAAGCTGTATTTACAGAGAATGGGAACACTTATCGCCTCGTCGCCCCGCTAATGGTCCGTCGGTCCGGATGTATCGCTTTTAACGCAAATAACCGACGCCCTCGAATCGATTACGACCGCGAATTTTGGTGCGGTTAATTCGGACGACGATTTGTTTAACAGGTGACGACAGTACCCAACCAGGGTTGCGGGAATTTGCAAACGAGTTATCACGGCCTCGAACCCAAGGGAAACTGTAGGAACTGGGTAGGTTTTTGGTCAGCAAAAGTCTGATTCTGATTCTACCTGCTACCTGAGCATCACCCAGAGGCATTTGAATGAATTCACAAGCACTCAACTCAATTCAATTATTTATTATTATTCAATGTAGAAGAGGGTCTGTAGAGCTGCCCACACGTTGGCCGAGCGCCATTGATTGGGACCAAAAACCGACACCGATCCGGAGTGAGGCAAGTGATCACGAGAAACGGGGAGCGAAGACAAGTTGCACCAAATGAGCTCTATACACATTGGTGCTGGCCTACACTCGGCCAACTAGGCAAGTGACACCGAGCAATAGCAAGACAAGGCAAATATACCGTCTACATGTTGGTATTGGCCTTCACCCGACAACGCTCGGCCAACATGTATTGCAGGCTTTAGAATTAATAAATTATGTGCTTGAGATCTGTTGAAGTATTACAGTACAGGATAAACTATGTAAGTTTGTACACTTAAAATTGTAATAATATAAAGGAAAACTGTTTGTTATATGTTACCAAACGTAATGTAATTCGTGTATGTGTTTTTGTTTTTCCTTATTGCTACGCTGTCGCATTGGGTTTGTAGGTTACCTACCTGTAAGGATGATAGTATGTGAATAAATAAATGATGAATAGCTGTCCCCCGAAAAACAAAAGGCGGCGCGCTACACTTTTGTAATGGTTAGGTATGTTGTATCTATTGATATGAATTTGATAAGGTGTTTAGTGTTGCGCTGTGACTTCTATAAGAGTGCGTCTAAAAATTAATCTTTGTATTTGAAAGATGAAAAAGAATGCCATCTATGTTTTTGAAAGCTTATTACATAATTATACAAACTAACTTTGAATTACCCAACCAAATGTAACCCAACAAATTAAAATAAGTAAAGTAAATAAATTGAAAACCCAACAAACTGCGAAGTTTGGCGAGTAAAATATAATTATAAGCCTATTTTAATAATGCAGAAAAATTTAATAAAAAAAAAAAAAATTGAATCTCTGAACTGAAGCCGGAGCTATGCGATGCCTATAAGGCTCTGTGTATATTGCAGGAGTTATAAAAAATAACCCTACCTATTGCTATGATTTAGGCGGAGACCTCTCGCGCCCGGCATTGGTCGAGGCCATGCTGCGGGGCGAGAGGGAGTGGGAAGCGGTCGCCTTCTTCTGCGAAGCAGTCATGCTTCCGAAGGAGGAGGCGGGCCGTGTGAGGGAGAGGATGGCGTTCCTCCCTCCAGCCCAGCCGCAGTGGCAGACACCCACGGCGTCGGACGTCGGCCGACGATCTCCGGCCACCGTAGGCGCGGGCATGCGGACAGCGAGTAAAGGGCAACTCGCTGTCCGACCATGGACCATGCCCGGGTCAACGGCGCGTTGTGTTCCACGCGCGCCTCAGAGAGCGTCAGCAACATGACGAGGCCCCCCCTGTAGAGGGCCGAAGCCTGCCGGGGTCGTGGGACTTATCCCATTACCGTGACCCCGGTACGTAAAGGGTTATTGAAGGAACACTGTGGATTTTAGTCAGTAAAAGTCTGACAGTCCCTCCCGCCCTGTCCGGGGTGGGAGGACTTATTTGATAATTTTACCACGTTAAAAAAAAATAGATAAATAAGTAATAGAGTTCTTTTTTTGTAGATTGTGAGTCTTAATACTTATCATATTATACTGCCTAAATATAGCAGTATCAGTTTTATACCTACCTCTTACCATTAAATATCTTATAATAATGTAATTTGAAGTAACATTATAAAGTAGGTACACAACGCTGCGAGTGCTAAGCACTTCTACATTATACATAAGCGACGTTCTCATCGTACTTACAATAATTGTCTGTTATGTCTGTGTATGTATGTCTGAGAGAGTATATCATTGAAGAGACTATATCAATAAATAAATACTTTCAAAAACATAGCTCACTCTCGTCTCCCTGTATCTCCATGTAGGTACCTACTATTTGTAAACAGCAGCGTATTTGTAAAGCGTCCATGTTTGTTAGTTGGAATACTAGTAACACGCTAGATACGGGTAAATATTTGCTTAACGTTTTTGTACGTTTTGTTATAAGTGGTGTTCATTCGCTTTGGCACGTATTATTCGTTGTAGCTAGGTATAGGATTTCAGCAAATATTGTAAGTATTACGTATGGAACAGCTTATGCTATGGAGTGGAATTGTCTGCCAGAGTCTGTGTTTTCTAATATCTTTAACCTGAGTGTATAAGTTACTTCTAAACAAAATAACAAAGGAGTGTAGGTACTTATATCATAAAACACAACTCTGTGTTGTTGGACCCACTCTTCGTCCTCATATTTTGCTCTTGTTATATAAAAAATATTTTATTGGAATTTAATTATAGCTGTCGTTGTCAGATTTTGTCAGAGCTATGGGCCAATGTCGGGATCCGGAGACGTACGAAGGTATTTGATATCGGAAATCGCTTTATGAAACCCAAATGGAGTTGGGCACAGGACAGGAAGGCGCGGTGATGGCAGGTGGAGTAAAGCTGAGACCGAGTGGCGTTCAAGGTTTGGTAAGAGGAACGTTGGTCGTCTGCTAGCGAGATGGGCAGACGACATTGTTGCCATTACGGGTATATCCTGGATGAGACTAGGACATGAACGTGGAGCTTGGCACAAGCGAAGGTGATGATGATAATGGGCATAGAGGTATTACACATAAATAGAGTAGAAACGACATAAAGCTGCCTGAAAGTGGAAACGTCCGACTACTAGAAGAAGAGAGAATCCAACATCGGACTACAAGACAAACGGCTATGCACCATCGTTACATAGTGGATATCTCACCCCAACGCACAAAATGTTTTGGGATTACTTTCAGTGTGCGTACAGCCAAGGAGTAGAATTCCCTGCCGGAGTCTGTGTTTCCTGATAGTTATAACCTGGGAGTCTTTAAGTCAAGTGTGAATATGTTAATTTTAAGTAAGCATGCTTCATCGTCGATCACATACCATCAAGTGAGATAAGTGGTCAAAAGTAAACCTATAATTAATAAAAAAAAGTAGATTCCGGGTACCCTATGCGACTAGAAATAGACAGAAGTTCTTACAAAACAAAACATTCTGAAAATCATGACAGTCTTGTGATGGATTGATTATAATAATTTCATCCGTATTATGAATATTGTGAGTTGTCATTGTCAGTAAAAGCAAGGTAACTTACCAAATTTACTTTGCCACTTCCATTTGTTTGACATCAAATATTGTAATGTAAGTAATTCATACATTCACCTTCCAACTGTCCAACTAGAGTCCAGTTCGACATTTTAGTAAACATCCCTTGTGTATTCCATAACGTGAGCATACATTACGCTGTTTTATTTATAGCGTGAGCAAGGAAAAGAGGACTTTATAGCACTGAAATAGGAATCAGATTTATCTAACAGAAGTTGCTTAGTCATCGAGTGTCCGACACATGTGTCCCAAATGTCAGTAGAGCTTGTGCAGCAGTTTTGTGTTCCGGAGAAAATATTGTGTTCCAAAATGGTTTAATTTATATATCATCATCAAAATATCTCACAGCAACATCTCTAAAGGGAGGATTATACATTCTTTACATATAAGGTATCTATACTCCTTCGTTCAGAATCCATCTTTGCCAGCATAGTTACAAATAAAGCAGTTCTGGAGAAGTCAATGTGTTGAAAGGGTAACTTGTTTATGACTTAAATGTAACTGGTGATGGCAAGTTATATGCATGTACGATATTTCTTTTGTTAATATTGTTCTAAAGAAAGTTACATAATGTTATGATTTATTGAGAAACTAAACATCTTGATATCTCATAAAATGTTTACTTTACGATATATTTTACAATTTACAAAAAGACGTGTTATAATGTCATTTCATAAACTTGATGACGTTATTGTTTCCTAACTAACTACCCAAAAAGAAATACCCAAATTTACTCAAAGGTCAACGTCTCTTTTAAAGTCCATACAATCCTTACTGGTCGAATCATATGAAAACCATGTTGGTTAATGTCAAAAGTGTTCTTTGAAAGAAAGAAAGACGTAGATTCGCGTACACCAATCAGTGCAAGCATTTGTCAGATGTCACGAATCTGGTAGGAATGTTCTTACGAGACACCGCAACCCTGGAGCGCAGAGCAACTGAAGGAACAGTATGGGTTTTTAATCAGTAGAAGTTTGGTACTCCCATTCGCTCCACCAACAGTGGCAGGAATAACATCCATCGCACCGAAAAAAAAATCGCAAATCTCAACTTAGAATTTTATATAATAGTGAAGACTTTATGATTAAAACATAGTCCATGCCCTACACTAACTAAAAAGCCGCTAACCCCAAAAAGTATTTTTCGAGTAAACGTAAAAATAAGTGGGAAATGATTTTTCTACAAAACTACGCTAGCTAGGACGATGGTAAATTATTTTTGTGGGCATAGCTCTATGCACAATATATGTGAGGTTTTTTAAAGTAAATAAAAGTATCTTTTAGTATTGTATTATATTTTAGTACTGTATATACAAGTATTGTGGTTTAGTCACTTTTTAACAAAGGAAGTGAAAAAACATATTTTGTTTAACTGCTCAGCAAAATTGCTATATCTCGAAAAGTATTAATCGTAGGAAAATGATTCTTAGACCAAAAGATAGGGAATCGAAAGTAGTTTATGAATACATTAAAAAGTGAAAAATGACCTTTTGTGGCTTAACGGCCTTTTAGATAGAGCAGGGCAGTGAGAGTCACATTCAGGCGTAACAATAAGGTAAATAACAGAATATATAACTAAAACATGCAACTAAATGTATACCTACAATCTATACTAATATTATAAAGCGGAAAAGTTTGTTTGTTTGCTTGAACGCGCTAATCTTCGAAAGTACAGGGTAGATTTGGATGAAATTTGGTATGGAAGTAGCTTGAAGCTTGAGGAAGGTTATAGGCTACTTCTTACCCGACTGCAAAAAAGGAGAGTTATGTTTTTATCGTGATAGAATCTACGGGAGCGAAGCCCCGCGGTATATAATAAATAACATTAAAATATAATAAAAAATACTATTTAATTATGAATGATGCTGTGAGTCGTCATTCAGTGCCACACTATTGGACTGTCAATGTTTTATATAATAATTGTGTAGTAGTCACATTGCAGTCACTTCAAATAAAATCAATGAAAATGTATTTATTTATGTATTCAATTAATCGGGAAGTCGACTATAATATCATTGGGTAAAGGCTACACAAACTCATTTATTGTCTCTAAGTATACTTATACGAATGTCTCCATATCTGATCATTGGCTATCCACCCAGCTGTCTCACTGACCATAATCATTTCTCTTTTTAACCGACTTGAAAAAAAGGAGGTTTACAATTCGTCTTGAACTTTTTTTTTTTTTTTTATGTATGTTACCTCATAACTCGGAGATGGCTGGACCGAATTGGAATTTTTTTTTTTTGTTCGAAAGGGTATAATTTCTAGTTGGTCCCATTGTTACGAAATCAGGATCTGATGATGGGATCCTGGAGAAATCGAGGGAACTCTTCAAATATTATAGGCACACCTATAGCGTTTTGGGTATTTCTTATAGTACCTTGAGCAGTTGCTTTCGAAAAGCACCATTTGGGGAAGTTGAACTGATGATGAAGACCACAGATGGCCACTGAAACTACTCAATATTCGTATTTCGTAGATTGCGATTCGATTACTTGAGTACGGATGTTAAACACTTTATGCTCGTCGGAATACATACGAGTATGGTGATGTAGAGCTGATGGTCAAGTACTAGGAGAACTCCTCAAAAATTAACAGCTATGCATCGGGAAAAGAAACATTTTGTAAAAGGTGATAAGTTGTTGACATTATGGCTTTTGTAACTAGATAAATTACAAACCGACCCACTAAAAAGCGTGAAAAAAAAAAAATTTAATAAAAAATAGAACCGACTTCCATATAAAAACACTACAAAGCTAAAAATAACTTTAATTTCGGAAGGCGGTGTGAAAAAACAGAAAATCCAAAACCAATAACACCGACTACCGAAATTAAAGTTATTTTTAGCTTTGTAGTGTTTTTATATGGAAGTCGGTTCTATTTTTTGTTAAATTTTTTTTTTATCGAGACATTAGCACACAATATCTGCTAAGCCTTAGTAATGAGTAATTTACACGCAACTGGTTTTCTTACCCCGCAACCCACTGTTATGTGTTGAGCTGAATCTCGAGTGTTATTTGTTGAGAGATACCTATTGTTTTTTTTATTTTAAATTTTTTGTCTATTTATACCCCATATCTAGCTAAATATGGGTTATAAATATGCAATAAAGGATATATAAGACATCATGTATCAGCTTTACAGTATTCTGTTCAGTCCTAAAACACTCACCTATCTTAAAGAACGTTTTAAGTTTCTTCATCACACATATGCTTCTGTTGTCATGAAAAACGTATGGCTTAGAGCAAAGCTTGTCTGTAACAGATCGCTTTAAGCGATAAGACCGCGCATTGTAACTCACTTTTTATTTGTTAAAAGTTCTTATTTAATTCAGTATTGTTTAATAAAGAGTACGTATATCTATACAGGGTTAATTGTAAAAACCGAAAGCCTCTCAGGACTATGTTACTAACATCATAATCAAGAACTTTGGTTCTATGACTTTTAAAAATTCGTCATGTTTTAGTTCACCAGATTTTCATACAAAAATAAAAATATTTAAATTGAACGCCCTAAATGTTACGAAGTCTATGCGAAGCAAAAGAAAGCGATAGTATAAACCGAATCGAATTTTTAAAAGTCATAGAACAAAAGTTGTTGATTATGATGTTAGTAACATAGTCCTGAGAGGTTTTCGGTGTTTTACAATTAACCCTGTATATCTAGCTGCCAATTACAAAAAATTCTGGTATAGGCAACTATTGTAACGTAACGTGACGTAAGCACTTATTGCTTATGTATTCAGATGCGGTAAAGTATGACCAGAGCTATTTCAGATAATCCATATCTTACATAAGCCTATAAACAGCTTCAAGGAAATATAAGAGTTGCTAAGATATAAATAGGTGTATTTAAAAAATGACCTACCTACCTTCCATTAAAAAACAAAGTCGAAAATTTCTCAGCAGATAAGACTTAATAAAATTTGATTACATTTTTAGGTGAGAGGTTTTAAAAATGTTAACATAATTATATTATTATTTTAATAACATGACATGCGTGCCGTTGACTATGGAAAACATGACGATAATGTCTATATATATTTTTAACATTTCTGCAATAGTTGATCTGAGGTGGCACGCAACGGAAGGTTTTAGAGAGGCATCTGCCCAGCAGAGGGACGTGAACAGCTAAATAAAGAAAACATATCGTGCATGCTAATAAATAAATAACAAATAGTCATATTTATTATTTATTTATTAATTAATATACAACATGTAACAGAATAAACGCAACTCCCGAAAGCAGTTGGTTCAGAACCGCCTTCTGAATCGATTTCCGTCATAAAAAATAGGTGTTACATTTTGATGCAAAAAATCTTTCATTTAACTTAAAATGGAAACACAGTATCGTGACAAATTAATACAATCCTGAATTCAAGGCAATTGTGTGCGTGTCGCGTCGGCCTCTAACATTGCATGAATGTATAAGGATATTGTATGACGCACATACGTTTTGCGTTTAGTATAAGTAACTATTTTATAAAAAATACCTAGGTTTGGTTTTAATTAAATTTAGTTATGGATGTTGTTTAAGACTTATAATTTATTATTCTAATTGGGGTGTCTGAGGTATCGCGCTTAATCTGTTACACGTTGTATAATAGTCATGTTTGGGCAAATAATAATCTTATTCTAATCATACCGATAGAACCTATAACATTATATTACTGACGGTAATATTGTTCGAACGTGACCTATGAACAATTCAATTAGTCAACGCCTATAGGGACTTGTCTCTTAAGTAGACAGGGACCTATGTGGTTACAACTTAAGTGAAGACAAACGTAGATATCACATTCCTTAGAGCGTACACATAGACTTCATTTCACTTGTAATTCATGAGTAAAGATTAATCGTAAAATTAATTTGGCATGGTCATCTATTTTGATACCCGATTTCCACATGTAAGTATTCTAAGCGTTTCAAAAAAAAAACAAGAACAAAAAATAAAAATTAAATATTAATGTTTGAAATTGAACGAATGTAATGTTAATTGTTTCGCTTACACGTAAACGTAATTCATCATCGGGCACAAGACGAACTCACGAACAGTGATGTATTACATGGTGGATACCCCACCCATATGCACAAAACGTTTTAGGAAGTAGCCGTACGCAAGTAGGATGCCGTAGTCTATGTTTCCTGATAGCTATAACCAAGTCTTTAAGTCGAAGATGAATAGGTTACTTAGTAGGTAAGCGTGATTCATCTTTGACCACAACATCGCTTACCATCAAGTGAGATAGTGGTCGCGAAATATCATCAATAAAAATAAAATATAGATGACTCTATACGTTGGGTGGAAAATAAAAAAAGGCAGAAAGTAGATTAGATAAGGATATAATCCAAACGTAAGCAAGAAGAACAAGAACATGGAGAGCGGAAATCAAATGATCGCTTTCCAACACATGAGTACTGTGTAGTCGCAAACGAGACTATCTACTATAAAAAAATGTGTGGCAACATTTTTACACATAAACATCCATGTATCCATTCTCACAAACAATCATATTTTATCATTAAATAATGATCGTCCAATGGTCGATTAGACCATAATTAAAATAATTTTTATTAATGTATTAGTAAACAAAAAAATTGGTTTCTGCACTCCTTCTCCATATAAGCTTTAACTGTGAAAATATCTGCGTAATATTCCGAAAAAAAAAAAACATACAATTTGCTTAATATCTAACTCATATTACAGAATTTGTGAAAGACGTAGAAATGTATTACAACCTATTCTGCCTACTCTATAGGCAGAGTGATTAGTCTTAGGAGTCTTAGGTCTGCCTATTAGGATACCTGTGTCTTAGGAGTCAGTGTACTACTGTTGTTTGGACTTTATCTTAACCCGTATTATGTAGACAGAACAATTGCAAAATCAGCATATTATATACTCAAATAATCCTTCCTTTGCAGTTGGGTAAAAAAACAAAAGAAAAAGAAGTGCATAAAAGTTAAATTGTGAATGAGTGTGAGAGAGTGTGTGTCTGATATAGATTAGTTGGATAGCCTATTACGTACGTCAAGCGTACGCTTGAATGGTGGAGTACCTCTCCAAATGCATATTCCTTGGACTGTGACAAAGTTTATCCTTTACAACACGTTCCAATTTACAACCTTGCATAATTACAGGAATCTCTTCGAGAACCTCTTCAAACCACCCCCCTCTAACCCTGTAAGATTGAACTGTAATAACGTTTTCAAACTATGCCGAGATACTCAAACAAGTTATCGACACTTCAAACAAGCATCTATTATATTGTGTTGGAACTCATCAACTCGGCATTTGGTGTTACTTGAGTGAACAGCATCGTTTTGTGGAAATTCTTGGTATTGACACGAGCTATATACCTATCTTCTTCTTTGACGTTGTTACCCTATTTGAGAATAGTCTTTTTCAATCGTCTCGTTTCTCTTTAGTAAGAGATGTCGCTAACTCAAACAATGTCTCATTCAAAGTCCTAGGACATGCAGAATGCAAATCATGTCACTATGTTTTCCTGGACCATTTTGAGAGCACTGGTTATGACGTCAATTACATAGAGAAATGAGCCTGCCTGGGTTGAGCCCACCACCTAAAACTCATAAGTCATGCGTGTAACCAATGAGCCACGACTGCTCTATACATACTAGTCATAATATAATTTGACGTATAGTTACAAGTCATACCTTTTGTAAGTTTAAACTAGATGAGGTCACCCAACAAACATTTTGGCGCTAAGGGCAACCTTTTTTAGCTCTATTAGTTTTATAAATGACTAGTACTCACGCGCGGCTTCGCTCCCGTGGATTCTATCACGGTAAAAACATAACTCTCCTTTTTTGCAGTCGCGTAAAAAGTAGCCTATAACCTTCCTCAAGCTTCAAGCTACTTCCATACCAAATTGCATCCAAATCCACCCAGTACTTTCGAAGATTAGCGCGTTCAAGCAAACAAACAAACTTTTCCGCTTTATAATATTATATAGTATAGATATATAAGAGCTCCTATACTAACATTCGATTCTATTGTGGTGTTAAGGATGAATAATTAAACCTTCAAGAAGAATAAGTTACAAAGAAAAATTGTATAACTTAAGGCGGTAGCATGGAGTTGGTGGGAACCATTGTAGTGCTCACTCTTATAACTTCAAGAAATGTAAAACACTGTAAGCAATTGTATGGTGTCTACTAACACTTACTAACAATTAATGTCCTTAAATAGAGTTACTGAAATACTTCGCACCACTTAACGAGTTTTATGGAACCCTAAGAGTTAGCAAGAAAGCTATTAGTATCATAATATAGTATAGATATATAAGAGCTCCTATACTAACATTCTATTCTATTGTGATGTTAAGGATGAATAATTAAACCTTCAAGAAGAATAAGTTACAAAGAAAAATTGTATAACTTAAGGCGGTAGCATGGAGTTGGTGGGAACCATTGTAGTGCTCACTCTTATAACTTCAAGAAATGTAAAACACTGTAAGCAATTGTATGGTGTCTACTAACACTTACTAACAATTAATGTCCTTAAATAGAGTTACTGAAATACTTCGCACCACTTAACGAGTTTTATGGAACCCTAAGAGTTAGCAAGAAAGCTATTAGTATCATAAAGGTGTTAAATATAAATCTTATAGGTGAAACTGTGAACCCAGTATATGACTACAAGTGCCATTTATGGAGTAAAATGAAAACCTCTTATCTATAGAGACATGGGCGTTTAAAAAAAACTACGTATATATAAGAATATAATAGGTGTAATTTATCTATAATATGTGTGTTTTTAGAAATATATATGTATGTTTATCAGTTGTCTAGTACTCATAGCACAAGCTCTGCTTAGTTTGGGACTAGATGGCGTTGTGTGAAAGTTGTGGAATATTATATTATATTATATTATTATTATAACAGAAAACCTCTTATATCATTCCTCTGACATAATCCAGTTAAGTAAATGTAAATGGTTAATGACATAAATAAGTCCTTTTTATCATTCAAAACATGAAACAAAAGCACATAAAAATATTTTAAACATTCACAAAGTTAACCGTTTTTTTTCGTTTCCTGTGAAGTTTGGATTTCTGGACATACGAGGTTATCATTCTACAGCGACGATATAACTTAAAAAAAAATGTTTGCAAAAAATAGAACCGACTTCCATATCAAAACACTACAAAGCCAAAAATAACTTTAATTTCGGTAGTCGGTGTTATTATTATAACGCAAAAAGAATTTTCCAAATCGGTCCAGCCGTCTCCGAGTAATGAGGTAACATACATAAAAAAAAAAAAAAAAAAAAGAAGTTCAAGACGAATTGTAAACCTCCTTTTTTTGAAGTCGGTTAAAAAAGTCAGTCTATAACATTTCCGTTGCTGGGAGATCCTTTCTATGACAGCGAATGGGTCACAGACCATCACGCGAGTCTAGTGCGGTATGGTGGATATCTCATGTGTTTGGATTTTCGATCGTAAGACATACAGCTTGCCTCACAAAGGTTTTCTTCAGTGTTTTGACAGTATTGATGATAATGAAAATTACACAAAGTAATGTGTTCCCTTGGTTTGAAACCACGACCTACAACTCGTAAATCGTGCCAAGAACCACTGCTCACAAAATTAGTACTGTCATAAAATAATTTTTCTATAGTTAGAAAGACTATCAGTCAAATTAATATGTAGTATTATAGTAGGTATCTACATTTTTTTATTGTGTTTAGTTTTATGGTAACCGAGTACTTTATGGAACAATGTTAGTTAAGTGTGAGTCGCATCTATTTCGTAACTGATTTCCATTTTCTTGTCTTATATTATCTAACAGCGCAAGGCCATCAAGAAGCGTTGCACATCGGAGCAAATGCACTCCTTCGCAAACAGAGGAATTGAATTCAGGCTCTCAGGCACAACACGTTCTCAAGTATATGCAGACTCGACTTTAAGATTGATAAACTTTGTATTTGCCAAAGTGCAATCTCATTTCGTATACAGGCTATCTGGAGAAAAATTGCTTTCTATCGTGTAATATTTACCTTATGTATTTCTTATGTATGTGCCATTTTTTGTAAAAGCGTTTCGTTTATGATCTGGTCACTCCCATCTTTAGTATCTGAACTGCGATTTGTGAGGCGTAGCTGAAAATGTATATCATTAATTGTTAACGCGATGTGTCTGGTATGATACAAACGGAGAACTTCTGATGAGGAATCTTATCTTAAGTACATTAAGTAGGTATAGGTACGTTTAACGAACTACTATTATCATCTCCATCATCCGAAGCTGCTAAAACTCTGTTTATGTTCATAAAGTTTTTTAAATTACCTTATGTTATGTCAAATTATAAGTGCGCAACGTTGTAAGTGCTGGGCGCTTCTATAAGTGAAAAACTCACCATACCTACAAGTTACTGTGATTTCTGTGTGTGTCTTGATGAGTAAGTCGATGAAGTGCTTAATTAAAATACAAATGCTGAACTGGAATTTAGTTTAGGTAATGATGGAATTGTCATACACATAATATATGTATAAAAAGACCTTAAATACAGAGACAAAAATGTATAAGGGGTTTGCTTTGAATTATTAGCCTGCCTATATCCTCTATATCAATAAAAACATGTGTCAAATAGGTATATATACATATATGGATATGTATATATACCTATTCGACACATAATAGGTACCAACAGAGTGACGAGAATAAGGCGTCACCCCTATTAAATAAAGAACGTACGTAATCGCCCCGTACGATCGAGATTTTAATTACTTTTAAAATTTAAATAGGTTGATTAACTTTCAAGGCGGAATGATTAATGCTTATTTATGAAGTATGAGGTATAAGTTTCTTTACAAGTTTGTACGTGCTACATCAAAAGGATTGATTACTTTAGGAAACAATTTTTCATACTTAAATGTTAAGCTGTCATACTGATTTGGTGACCGGAAAAGTCGCGAAAGTCGGACGGCTTAAATTAAGTGCAAGAACGAAGGTTAGATTAGTGGTATATAGCTTTTAATGACTGGACAAAAAGAAACCTTTATTTTAGAATATGTAAAGAAATGTAAAGAAAAGATTCAAATATTTCATATATTATGTATGTAAGCAGGACTCGTTAAACGGTTTACAGATATCGGAATATTGATAAACCTCCGTCGAAGCGTGACGTAAATGTACCATAAATACTCAATTTCATCAAAAATCTACGAAACGCCTCGTAGTAGGTATGATTAAATTTATGGGTCGTAAAAATTCTTCGTAGAATCTTTATCACCGAATAGCGAGTTTATATCTATGTCAAACCTACATAAATTCAGAAAATAAGTGAGACTAGGCCTAAAAACGTTCCTATCAAAATGTTTAAAACTGTGTAGAAATTACTCTAATGAGCCTCTTAAAATTACGACTTTAATCAAGACTACGAAATTTATTTAAAACTTACCATTGAGATAATCCTAGTACAATCAAACACACAATCGTCAAAAGTCTAAACACACACACTAAACCGGCATACTCCATTGCACTTTTACATACACAGTAACTCACTTACGCTAAAAATTCGAATTATCGTATACACAACGCGATCAGTCGATCGCGCAGAAAAGTGTTTCAATAAAAATCGCGAAATATTTTTACATCAATTTTGGTACACTCGCGCGGTATCGGTGAACGCGTTATAATTTAAAATATTATTGTTAATTTTTACATCGGTGTATCGAGGGCGCGGTTAAACGCGGTGCGGCAAGGCGCGCCGCTTCTCTGACGGCGTTTGACGGGGACTGGGCACTGCGCATGCCTGCCCGCGCAGCCTCGTCTGAAAAGGGATGAAAATGGCGCGTGCCGATTGTTAGCGAGCGGACGCCGAATTGTGACGAATATTTCTCAGCTGCCGTGACGCGGCTCTCGTTAACGGTACCTCCGTAACGTCGTACGGCGATAAATCGCAGTTAATTCTGTTATTGTGTTACTGATTTATGGGTATGTTGGCTTATTTTGAATACGTATTGCTTTATAATGGCGCTCTGTAATTTTATGAGAACACACGCTGTAACGTTTTGCGTTGAGGTGAAATAAAACGTGCCGGCTTTCACAGAAGAAATGTTGTCAACGTAATAGAGAGAGCGCGTAAATGTCGCCTCTTTGTAATTCAATACTTATCATATTTGTATTGTAAATTAAACTAAGATTGTATGTACATTAAACTAAGTTGAAGAGGTTTCATAAATAATTAATAATCATAGTAACACGCAAAACAGATCACCAAATAGCCCAGCAGGTGAAAACTAGCCTGCACAATCACCTCACAAACTGCGACTGATCAAAGATTCAATCCATATTATCCAAATCCCAAGTTCCTGGACCAAACTGAAGACAAATTTCCTTTTACTATCTAATCACATATGTAAATTTGGTTCCACTCCAAATTGCCTTACTGAAAAAGTTTTCGCTTCGAACCCAATGTCAGCAAAAACCGGAGGCTGTTGACTCTATAGCCGCTCGGCCAAGCTCGGGCGTCTTCGGTTATCATCGGTTGCTCGTAAACGGAACGCTATTTTTATGAGTACACAGTTACATGGTCAGACCACGTTATTTTTTCATTTTAGTAAGACTCTGAGTTGTATATTTGAAGGTTGATTTTTACTTGTGTTCGAAGGGTTCTTGTTGGGGTTTAGCAGAGAATCGGACCGTGATAGCCTTTTCTGAATTTTTTTCCGGCTATCTTTCTCTGAGTAAAAGGATAAACATGTGTGTGCTGTGAAAAAAATGTATTTGCCCGCGCATTTTAGAAGTTTGTATAAATATGCGATGTACTTTTTAGAAGTTGTACTTTTTACGTTGCGGGTCATTGTTGATTCAGAGTACCAAGTTGAAAAAGATAGAGAAAACTTTGAGATGAAAAAGATGCTAGACAAGTTTTAACTGTGAGTAAGAAAAATAATCCATACACATCTTTCTAGTATAAATACTAAAGTTTGTGAGGACGGATGTACAGATATATATGGATATTTGTTACTCTTTCACGCAAAAACTACTGAATGGACCGAATGAAATTTGGTGAGTTGATAGCTAACATCCTGAAATAACACATAAGCTACTTTTTATTCTGGAATTTCGCGATTTGCACGCGAACAAAGTCGCGGGTAGAAGCTAGTATTAAACATACGAAAGTTTGTTGGTTTGTCCTCCTTGCACGTCAAAACGGATAAATGTAATTTTTAGTGTTGAGAACTACTGTTATTCTTTAAATCCTGAGTCACACAACATCGTTTAGTAGAAAATATAAGTAAGTATTATAACTTATATTTTGTTAACCGAAGTACACATTTCTTACTTAAGAATATGAAATACTGGTATGGTATGATGTAGGTAAATCGACGACGCTTCTATAAGTTGTAAAGGTACAACTTATTATAGTTCTCTTTGAGGGAAGAGAACTAAAAATGCAACAAGAATGATATATCTATACTAATATTATAAAGCGGAAAGTTTGTTTGTTTGTTTGTTTGCTTGAACGCACTAATCTTCGAAAGTACTGGGTGGATTTGGATGCAATTTGGTATGGAAGTAGCTTGAAGCTTGAGGAAGGTTATATGCTACTTTTTACGCGACTGCAAAAAAGGAGAGTTATGTTTTTACCGTGATATAATCCACGGGAGCGAAGCCCCACGTGAGTACTAGTACAATATAATTAACGTAATGGACAGACCATTCAGATAATATGTTTAATTCATTTTTAAAACACTTTTGACGGTTGCTGTACAATGAACTAAGTAATGTCGTAACATAGAGTGGCATATAAGTACTTTTGTAAGATATTTTATTTTAATAATTGTATAGCTTCTTGAAGTAAATTATATTGTATTCCCAGGTATGCAAGTAGTGTTAAGCACAAAACCCCGCACTAGATATCCAGTACTTAAAGAGTTGAGCTTTGTGTATACAATATTAGAAGTGGATTTCAAATAAAAGTACAGTAGACAGATAGAATATAGTTTATTGCACACCAAAATTTAAACACACCTATGTAACAATATTGCTTATTCTATGGTAACAATGACGGTTTCAATTTATGTAAAGAGCAAAAACAATGGGTTTTTGCTCTTTACATAAATTGAAACCGTCATCGCTGGAAACGAAATTATAGAGCGCTCTATTTCGACGTCAACGCCATCTACGGAATTATAGCGCAACTATGGTTCGTAGCGGCTTTTGTTCGAACTAATTTTAATTAAAAAAAATAGAGAACTGTTTTGGAATAAGTATCACCTTTTTCCCGATTTTGTCCATTTTTTAGGGTTCCGTAGCCGAATGGCAAAAACGGAGCCCTTATAGTTTCGTCATGTCTGTCTGTCTGTCTATCCATCCGTCCGTATGTCACAGTCATTTTATTCCGAAACTATTAGGACTACACATGTGAAACTTGGTAGGTAGATGTGTGTGTGTAGAACCGCTTACCGATTCTTATACAAAAATTTGAAAAAATATATATACATGAAAAAAATAAGGAGGGCATCCCATACATGAAACTGAAACTGATTTTTTTTTTCATTGATTCTATATGTGTTTGGTGTCTATAGATAGATCTTTGAAACTGATATTAAGGCTTCTAAAATATTTTTTCCTAAAATTTATCGTTTGAGATACTTCCAAAGTGGTAAAATGTCCCCCGCCCCTCTAACTTCTATAATAATAGAGTAAAAAATCGAAATAATATAAATGCTGTAGATCTTATTGTAAACTTTCAATGAAAATTAGTTTGAACGAGATAGAGTCAGTGGTTTCTGAGATATAACACATTTTCTAAAACCGTAAATGTAACTTTGTATTTCAGTAAGTTATTTTGCGTAGTTACCACGGAACCCTTCATGGGCGAGTCTGACTCACACTTGGCGATTTTTTTTTATTGTTAAATAAAATAAATTACGAAGAGATTGTACAAAATTGTTATGATTTATTTGGAAACCATTACAAGAACCAATCAAAATTAATTTATTTTACATAGGCTTACGTAGGCACTCAAAAAACGTCACACGTTAGTACACGGTTTGAAATTGGTCGTTCCCTATGGAGAAGAACCGGCAAGAAACTCCACAGTTACTCTTTAAAAAAAAATTGATTTTCACAATCTTTGCATAATAGATACAATTTGTTTTCATAATATATTAACGTATCTATGTTTTGTCTCATTAAAATGCAAGTTTTATTATCAGATTTAGGAATATTTGTACAATTGACCCTTAAAAACCATTCTGTGACTAAAGTGTTGACTATCATGTCTGGTCTTTATATCCAAATTTTTTTTATTCATAATTTTTCTATCAAAGCGAATGCAGCTGAATACCCGTATTGTCCTCCACAACCCGATACTATAATCTAGGAGTCTAAGTCAAGAGTGAATAGGTTACTTTTAGGTAAGCGTGTTACATCTTCGACCACATCAGTACTTACCATCAGGTAAGATGGTGGTCAAACGCGAACCTATTTTCAATAAAAAACCCAGTACCTAAGCGGCTACCATGGTACTCCTTGGCAAGTCTGGTGTTAGATTTTCTGGCCATGACTACTCGTAACGACTGTCAAAGATTACATTATACAGTCGCCAGCACATCAAACTATCCGAATCTGTCAAATTTACCCAATAGAGTTTGAACCTTATCATGTTGTAATAAAGTTGTAAATCTATTAAATTGTTTTGACAGATTGGAGTAGGTTGATGGGCCGGCCACCGTACAAACGACAGCCGGGACCAACCTATTTGCGTGATATTCGAGTCACGAAGGAATTTCAAGATGTGTGGTCACCCCTCCAAGGACAGACCTCGAGAAGCCTTGCTTATCCTGAAAGATCAACCCAAATGGCTGTTATTAATTAGCCATGAACTCCTTCCTTAAATGATTAATAAAAAAATAACAATTACTGTTTAGTTATACGATTACTTTTTGTTTTAGTTAAGTAAAGTCTGAGAGTATATTAATCAGATTACAAAATAAATATTTTACTAATGGATTTTTAGGGTTCCGTAGCCGATGGCGAAAAACGGAACCCTTATAGTTTCGTCAGATCTGTCTGTCTGTCTGTTTATCCGTCCGTCCATATGTTACAGCCATTTTATTCCGAAATTATTAGGACTACATAATTATGTGAATTTTGGTATGTAGATGTATTCTATGAATCGCTTATCGATAATAAAAATATATATATAATTAAGGGGGGCTCTCCATACATGGAACTGAAACTGAAAATATTTTTTTTCATCAAATCTATACGTGTTTAGTTTAAAAATTACATTAAGCTTTCTTAAATCATTTGTTTGAGAGATAGACACTTCCAAAGTGGTAAAATGGGCGCCCCCCCGCCACTCTAACTTTTATAATAATAAAGTGAAAAATCTAAATAAAATATATGATGTAGATCTTAATAAAAACTTTCAAGGAAAATTAGTTTGAATGAGCTATCTTATTCAAACTAATAACTAATGTGCTACATCTCAAAAAACTCTATAATCAGAAGTTTTTGAGATACAGCATATTTTCTAAAATCACAAATATAACTTTCTAATTCATACAAACACTATGAAAAACAAAGTTATTTTGCGTAGTTCCTACGGAACCCTTCATGGCCAAGTTTGACTCCCACTTGGCCATTTTTATTGTTTATAGGCTCGCGTTTTACCGCCATCTCAACCGATGGTAAGCGATGATGTGGTCAAAGATGAAGCACGCTTGCCTAGAAGTGACCTATTTACTTTTGACATAACGACTGGCAGGGAATTCTCCCCAGCTGTTCGCATGATGAAGGTATTTCATAAACATTGCGCTTTGTACAATGATCCATTATTGCTGAATTTCATAGCTAATGTTTACTTGTATATATATATAACTCAAAGGCGACTGACTGACTGACTGACTGACTGACTGACATAGTGATCTATCAACGCACAGCCCAAACCATTAGACGGATCGGGCTGAAATTTGGCATGCAAGTAGATGTTATGACGTAGGCATCCGCATCCGCGATTTTGCGAAATTCTCACGGGATCGGGATTTACACGGGAAAAACTTCCCACGCGGGCGAAGCCGCTGGCACAAGCTAGTTCTTTATATAAAGGTATTATACGATCCAAAGACACAGTACCTATTGCTCGTTGACATTTTGATGGTTTTTGGGTCTCGAGATTTCGTATATTTTCGAAGACACCGTCCACCCGATCACCTTTTGCTAAATGATGCCAGAATTTGAAGCTTTATTGATCTACGACTTTCACCAGACCATCGGTCTATCTTAAGGTCTTAAAAGGTTGCATAATATCCTAACTATACTAAAAAGAAAGAAATAACCAACGCATTTCTCTTTTTTTTCTGGATATGAAAATCATCGAATGACTTCTCCCGCCCTGGGTGGAGCGGAACGGAGTGTCAGACTTCTACTGACTAAAAACCCGCCCTGTTCCTTCAGCTGCCTTTAAGTTCCGGAGCCGCGGTATCTCGTTGGAACATTTCCGCAACCCCGGCGAGCAATGTCCCTATGGGGCCCTGTCACTAGTGCTGAAAATTCTTTGAGGTGCGCGTGGAACACGACGCACCGCTGAATATAATAATACCTTCTCGACTAAAACAAACGCAAAAAATACCAAAATCTTTATCATAAAAATCTAACCAGGGCTTGAAATAGACTGGGCTTAAAGTAAGTATATTTTATTCATAAAACGACTCACAAAACCTATTTATACATGAAGATATGAGAAATTAATTATCTTTCTTTGCTTTTGAGCTCGAAAAGAATTAATGCTATTGTTACCGTCCTTTGATGATCTGATCTGGCAAGGGAGGAACCCCGAGATGAATTTATGATAATCTTATTATCTTAAAGTTAAATATGAATTGGGGATCGGCGATTAAATATCATTCGTATTTATGCGCAATTATGGGGTATTTGTATGCTGCTCGGGCAGTGAGGATGTAGACTTTATCGGATTTGTGGTATCTTGGGGTCGTTTGTGAAGCCGATTGGGGTAGGCACCGTTGGCTAAGTTTGTAGTACGCTTAGCAAACCTCGTATGAGTCAATGGTCTTAAAGATTAAAGACGCTTTCAACGTTATGTTTTGATTTCTAAGGATACATGTAAGATATTTATTTATTAATTTATTTATGTACAAACATGACACTTATAAAAGAAAAAATATAAATACAGACAAAAGAGCACAAAGGTGCTGCTTATTTCCTAAGAAACTTCTTCCAGCAGACCTGCGACAGGAGAGTTGAAGAAGAGATGATAGACACAGTGTGTATAAATACTAATTATGATAAATAAAAAATACTTTATTAAATAAATTATTATCAGACAAGAAAGTTCCCAGTGCTGGAACATATGCCTCCTGTATACGAGAGCGTATCTATCATGCAGGCGCAATGCGGTGTGTGTGGATATCGCAACTCTTTAGATTTTTCGATTCTAGAACATGCCAGTTTCCTGTCGATGTTTTTCCTCACCATATTTAGAGCAGTGGTCATCATGAAAATTACATATAACTAGTAATGTTCCTGTCTGAGTTTGAATCCTTGAACTCGTAAGTCTTGCCTGTACGGACGGCGAGCAGGGGTAGCTCACGGTTCGGTAAGGACCAGGCCCGGATCGGCAGCGCATCGCGTTCAAACGCCTCAAAGAGCTGTCAGCACCAGTGACGGGGCCCCATAGGGCCATTGCTTGCCGGGGTTGCGGGAATGTTCTAACGAGTTGCCGCGGCCCCGGAACTTAAGGGCAGCAGATGGAACAGGGTGGGTTTTTAGTCAGTAGAAGTCTGACACTCCCTTCCGCTTTACCCAGAGCGGGAGAAGTTATTACACAACATAGTTAGATACACAACGTTACGACAAAAAGCACCAAAGCTTAACTTAACTAACTAAATGAAATTATAGGTAAACTAAATTTAAAAATTCGGGGCAGCACTAAATCATCCGACATATTGTATATAGTTAACAAAAACAAATATACCGTTTATGAAATGAACCACTTAACATCTCTTCAGTTTCTAGTCCTCAGAAACCCAGCAAAGTTAGTGGTAACGTTTAAAACTATCCAACACTTGTCTATTAGACATCACTAAACCGTTAGTAATTAAAAACATTCCACAAAATTGTTAACAATTATTTTAACGACTGTACATGACTGCACCACAATGTAGGTTGAAACAGAAGCTCAACTCAATGCAAAAAGTAAATTCATGCAATACAGCGTGAAATTTCAATGGTTTTTTCCCCGCGGCAAGAAACTTAAAAAAAAAGAATGTTCTTTTTTTCAAATTATTAAAAAAAATATTCATAAACTCGAAAGCGCGAGAATCATTAGTAGTTCAGTAGACTAACGTCACGATGCCAACAAAGGAAAAAGTGATTAATAAATGTTCAGAGCAAAATAAGCTCTCACGCATGGTGATAACGCATTAACTACACTGCGCCATTTTTTGTTTCTAATATTTTATTTGTTTATAAAACGATTGTATTACCAAGACAAAGCCATTTCGCTTAGGAAAACAACCATTAAAATTTCACGGTGTATGTGCGTGATAATTAGAAGTAGTTCATTTCAATGGAGGTTTTTAATTAGTTAAACCTCCTGTATTTTTATCCCAATAATGTTTAAATTTACGGTCTAACTATCTAGTATGAAGAGACTACTTAATAAGCAGTCTCTTCATACTTATTATGGTCCCTTATTATAACCTAGAACCTTGAACCATAAACAAGATACTTGTTTGCAAAACTGGTGTCAGTACGTCGTACGTTAAGCTTAACATACTTTTCAGGGGTTGAAGAATTTTGATGTTATGGTGGTCACCCACCCATTGACTGAACCTGTCAAAAATTTCTTAGCCTTGAATATAGACCCAAACAGCTGCAAAAATGCATTTCTAGTAATATTGGCTGACATAATAGATAGATAGAATACACTTTATTGTACACCAATATAATTGAAACACACTTAAATAACAATATTGCTAACAATTTGTTTACAATGGCGGTCTTATCGCTGAGAGCGATATCTTACAGACAATTTTTGTAAGGAGTTTTAGGAGCTTTTTATTTTTGTATTGTGGATTATTTAGTATGTGCTGATTTTTATAATGAGAGCTGATATTTTTCACTCGTAAAATAGAAAAGAGATATAACCTATAATCGCTTGGCATCGTCAACCAAGTTTTCGTTACCTATCGACTGTCTTCGCTCGTTAGATGTAGCAAGCTTTCTGTAGCTTACCTACTTTGTGGTTGGATCCGAAACAATTAACCAGAAGTATTTGCGGTGCTTAACGCGTAAAACTATTGTGCCTGTCAGTACTCATTTTACTTTCGGACCACTGATACTGTTTTGTTTTACTAACTGAGAGTATTCTAGGTATTTAGTTTCACTTAGACAATATAAAGTGTTATTGTATCGGATTTAATGAATTTTCCAAAACTGTAAGCAGGCACGCCATTCAACTCGAGCTAAAATAAGCTACCAGACAAAATTGGCCAAGTGCGAGTCAGACTCGCCCATGAAGGGTTCCGTAACTTTGTTTTTCATAATGTTTGTACCTATGTTACAAAGTTATATTTGCGATTTTAGAAAATATGCTGTATCTCAAAAACTGCTGACCCGATCTCTTTCAAACTAATTTTGGTTGAAAGTTTGGTGTATTCTCATTAAGATCTACAACACACAAACAAGGCCTATTATAGATGCATTTAATTTAGTTATGTTTATTCTTGTTTTTATATTTAGTTGTTGCTATTAAGTAGTTTGTTATCATAATATCATGCAATGTTTGCTTCAATCTTATTTTCAAGTTTAAATATAAAGAAACAGATATAACGTTTCATAAGATATCTAATATAATAAGCTAATGGTAATTCAGATGGTCATACCTGAATCACCCAAAAGATAAATAGATAGATAGATATACTCTGTACTATACAACAGAATTAAATAAGTACTTAAAACTACAAAGAGTGTTACAATGGGCGGTCTTATCGCTAAGGGCAATCTTTTACAAACAACCTTTGGATGGATTTGACACCGCAGGATAAAATAAATACGCGCCCGAAAGCACCCGTTCTCGATATGACCCGTGTATCAGCACCATTAAGCTCAACGCATCACCATCACAGAGACACTTGAATGATGATGATGATGATAACACATCACTAATCGCCATCATTGCGCCCGTCAGTCAAGTTAACTTCACATAATCACAATAATAATTACCTATATGTCGGCATGGTACTAGTAGATCGGGTTCCAATGTCGAACTCTGAAGGCATACGGATATGCGTCTTCAATATCGAAAATCGCATGGAACTCGAGTGGAGTTTGGCAGGTAGGGCTCCTACCTGACGAAAATAGCACGAAGGACCTGAAAGTGACGTACTTTGATGAAAAAAAATTCTATGATCCGAAGGTTTAGCTCTAAACTAAAAAGCTTAAGATAAGATCCTCACAACTACAGCTATCACAGACAAATTTACTGAACCAAGACATTTGTTAAGCGTTATGTTGGCTACGCAGTAAGGGGCGTAAGTAAATTGTTAATTTCTGGAACGTTTGACCCAATTCCCAGCTTGGTGGCAGCAGCCACAGAGTAGGTATATTGCAGAAACGAGACTTCTGTTATTGTACCTACAATCAGATAAGCAATTTTGACTGACCTGAGTTTTCAAGAGCTATAAATTGAACTTTATCAGATCGGATATCATATTAAATAGTTAGTGGTAAATTTCACAGTGGTTCAAGATCACATATACGTGTAAGTGCCTGAAGTAGGTACTGTAAGGTGAGCGAATGACTGCCGTGTACCGACATAATTATTATATTTCTTCTAATTTAACATTCACTCTAACAACAATACTTGGACTTCAACCGTATATATATATATATATATATGTATATAAGCGAAATACCACTCACTGATTAATCAAAAATCAGAAACTACAAGTAGTAGGGCTCTCAAATTTTGCACGGGGGTTACTTTTAGATACGTAGATATCTTATTATATATCTTATTTATATTGCTCGCTAAGACGGGAATTTGCGAAATTTCCACGGGATCGGGATTTACACGGGAAAAACTTCCCACGTGAACGAAGTCGCGTGCAACTGCTAGTGTATTATATGTAAATATATACAGTATGTTAACTAACAGAGGGTGTTCCCGTTAACCCACAATAGTATAGTATCCATAAATGCAAAAACTTTTTTGCAAAAAAATAAAACCGACTTCCATATCAAAACACTACAAAGCCAAAAATAATTTTAATTTCGGTAGTCGGTGTTATTGGTTTTGTATTTTCTTTTATTTCACACCGCCTCCCGAAATTAAAATTATTTTTGGCTTTGTAGTGTTTTGATATGGAAGTCGGTTTTATTTTTTTGCAAAAAAGTTTTTATTTTCGCGCTTTTTAGTGGGTCAATTTGTAATTAATCTAGTTATAAAAGCCAAAATGTCAACAACAAAAAAACTAAAAACGCGCGAACAAAAAACACAATATAGAGTAACCGAAAAGATCATCAATGTAAATATTTTTTTAGACTTTTGTTAATTTTTCAGAAACGGCTTGTTCGATGTCGATAAAATTTTCATGGGATGTAACGATACCTTCTACTTCTCCAATAAAAGAGGGTAAAATAGATGTACCATTAAATTTAATATATTAATAATATACAGTATTTTATAAAAAACCTGCCTATCTACCTAGCTATCCTAAAAAAACGGCCTACCTACCTAACTGACACACTCAGGAGAGAAGAGGAGGAGGTTTAGAGTATATTACTTGCGGGACGGCTTGGCAGACCACTCCAGGATCGCCTTCTCCTCCACGATGTCTTCGTCGTACAGCAGCTTGAGCAAGGCGGTCTGGCAGTAGGCTCCCAACAAGGCGTCTGGGCAGCAGGCTCTCAGCAAGGCGTCAGGGCAGCAGGCTCCCAGCAAGGCGTCAGGGCAGCAGGCTCTCAGCAAGGCGTCAGGGCAGTAGGCTCTCAGCAAGGCGTCAGGGCAGCAGGCTCCCAGCAAGGCGTCAGGGCAGCAGGCTCCCAGCAAGGCGTCAGGGCAGCAGGCTCCCAACAAGGCGTCAAGGCAGCAGGCTCTCAACAAGGAGTCAGGGCAGCGGGTACTGCACTTCCTCTTCCACCACTCTTCGTCGAAACTCGTCGAGAACTAAACTCTTCAAAAACTGGTCAAAGACTGAACTCCGGAGATGGCCCCCAGCGCCTTTTATACCCAGCTCAGCGTTCAAAATCCATTCCATTCTCATTCTGTACCAGAATTCAAATTGTAGAGTCCAAAATAGTCCATCTTGCCAGTTATTTGATCAGCCAGTTATATTCGAGCATAATTTATTAAACCTCTTCGATAAAATCTGAGAGTGTGTTTTAGAAATTTATAATTATAATTTAAAATGCCGTTAATCAGTAGACAACCACAATATAATATACAATATTAAGCTAGTCCTATCGATAAAAGTGAATAACAATTATATAATAAAAGTATGAACAACCTTTTTAGTCTATTAGCCATTCAGTGACTACAAAGAAGAAGAAATTACAGTTTGTCAGCCTTGACGTAAAAAATGTCATGACAAGAAAATATTTGTTTTGATGGATGAATTATGGATTATGATTACAAAGAAAACGTAAGTTATTTGGTATTTGTAATAACAAATACTATATTTCCCCATCGACCCCGAGAAAATTTTTGGTCTAGAACAAAAATTTTGTAAGGTTAAAGTTTATCCACATTCATATAACTTACATGCCTCATTCAATCACACCAACATCTCACGAAGTTAGGTCAGGTAGGATTCACATTCAATGATCACTACTCGACCTGATTAGTACATGACAGTAGGCTTGTTTTCGGAGTCTGTCAGTCCGCTCGCGTCGAAAACCCATCAAATAAAAAACAAGATTTAGCAAAGGCTTATTTTTACGAAGTTGCTAGCCGCTTCGATCAACTTTAGAGTCGATAACATAAAAAACAAGGTTTAGCAAAGGCTTATTTTTACGAAGTTGCTAGCCGCTTCGATCAACTTTAGAGTCGATAACATAAAAAACAAGGTTTAGCAAAGGCTTATTTTTACGAAGTTGCTAGCCGCTTCGATCAACTTTAGAGTCGATAACATAAAAAACAAGGTTTAGCAAAGGCTTATTTTTACGAAGTTGCTAGCCGCTTCGATCAACTTTAGAGTCGATAAATAGTAATAAACTAACTTGGAGAGTTAGAAAGGGAGAAGGTTTGGTAATATGTACCTAAACGCACTTCTAAGTGATATCTGATTAGTTCAGATAGAAGAGAAAAAAATAAAAATTAAGAGAAGCCTCTTAAAGTTTAAGAATAAAGTTAAAGAAAGAAATAAAATAAACTATTGAGTTTCAATAAGCCGAAAAGAACTCGATAGTTAAAAGAAGAGAAGAAGATAGAGATGAGTCTTGAATATAGTACGAAAGATGAATATATTTACATAATTATATACTTAAATCGTTGTTTAGTTTTTGACGATGGGTGGAGTATAATTCTATCCATGACTGAAAATTAATATTATAGATAGCAAAAGAAGGTAAAGAGGGAGAGGGCAGGTAAATGAGAGGGTTAAAGAGTGCTAAAAAAAACTCAAGAGGATAAATTAAATATAAGAAAGAGGTTGAGTAAGAGTGAGATCACAAAAAAATAAAAAAAAGTGTTATAAGAGGTTAAAGAGGGAATAAACTAGTGGTAAAAGAGGTGATAAACTAGTGTTCGTGTGAAGAGGAAGTCTAGTATAGTGTTAGTGTAAAGAGTGAGTCTCCTATCCTAGAACTTAATATTAAAAAAGAGTCTAAGCCAAAAAGTGAGTCCAAAGAAAAAAGTTACTAGTAATAGTTTTTTTTGGAATTTTGAAAAAAAAATTAAACCGACTAGCTATGATTTTACGTTGGGCGCCAAACTGTAACGATACCTTCTACTTCTCCAATAAAAGAGGGTAAAATAGATGTACCATTAAATTTAATATATTAATAATATACAGTATTTTATAAAAAACCTGCCTATCTACCTAGCTATCCTAAAAAAACGGCCTACCTACCTAACTGACACACTCAGGAGAGAAGAGGAGGAGGTTTAGAGTATATTACTTGCGGGACGGCTTGGCAGACCACTCCAGGATCGCCTTCTACTCCACGATGTCTTCGTCGTACAGCAGCTTGAGCAAGGCGGTCTGGCAGTAGGCTCCCAACAAGGCGTCTGGGCAGCAGGCTCTCAGCAAGGCGTCAGGGCAGCAGGCTCCCAGCAAGGCGTCAGGGCAGCAGGCTCCCAACAAGGTGTCAAGGCAGCAGGCTCCCAACAAGGAGTCAGGGCAGCGGGTACTGCACTTCCTCTTCCACCACTCTTCGTCGAAACTCGTCGAGAACTAAACTCTTCAAAAACTGGTCAAAGACTGAACTCCGGAGATGGCCCCCAGCGCCTTTTATACCCAGCTCAGCGTTCAAAATCCATTCCATTCTCATTCTGTACCAGAATTCAAATTGTAGAGTCCAAAATAGTCCATCTTGCCAGTTATTTGATCAGCCAGTTATATTCGAGCATAATTTATTAAACCTCTTCGATAAAATCTGAGAGTGTGTTTTAGAAATTTATAATTATAATTTAAAATGCCGTTAATCAGTAGACAACCACAATATAATATACAATATTAAGCTAGTCCTATCGATAAAAGTGAATAACAATTATATAATAAAAGTATGAACAACCTTTTTAGTCTATTAGCCATTCAGTGACTACAAAGAAGAAGAAATTACAGTTTGTCAGCCTTGACGTAAAAAATGTCATGACAAGAAAATATTTGTTTTGATGGATGAATTATGGATTATGATTACAAAGAAAACGTAAGTTATTTGGTATTTGTAATAACAAATACTATAGGGACCATTTGGAAAGTATACCCTTTCCAACAAAAAAAGAATTTTTCAAATCGGTAGGCGAGCGACGGAGCTATGCCCGAACAAACATAAAAAAAAAAAAAAGAAACAAACAAACATCCGAATTGAGAACCTCCTCCTTTTTCAGAAGTCGGTTAAAAAAATATTACCATTCGAAAATAAACAGTTTTTATTTTTTTAATATTAAAATATTTACTAAAAATGTTAAATTGATACGTAAAAGAAACACTATGTACACGCGTACTTGAAGGACGGCAACGTCGCAATTTATTTATGAATGCGTACGCGTGTACAGAGTGTTTCTTTTACGTATCAATTTAACATTTTTAGTGAATATTTTAGATATACAACGTGTAACGGAAACCCCATATCTATCCAAAAGTACTGAAGACAATATCTGGTATGGAGTCTCTATGCAAAGTTTCAGCTCAAAATAAGTGGCTCACAGAATTGACCCTAAATTATTGGTTTCATATGTTTCTTGAATACCAATAATAACAAACGTGTCACAGATGAGGGTCATCACTTTCCACGTCACTTGCCAATAAAACGATAATTCTCTTCGTTCTTCTTAATTTGAAAAATTCGGTCTCTGGTATCAATGTATTGAAATTTCTAATATGCTCCAGACATGTACACATAGGATTAGAAAACCCTTGCCATATCGTTTATTATCACCCAAAGAAGCCGTGTACTTGGTATATATATACCCTTTAAATTACACGTTGTATAATATACTAGCAATTAATATACTAGTCATCTGCCCAGCTTTTTCCCAACCATGCTGGGGGTGACTTCCAGTGTAAAAAGATGCAGCTAAGTATTAGACTGCCTATCTGACCACAACCCAGTATCGGGGTAACACAATACTCCTTGTCAGATTGACTGGCTTCTGACTATCTGTAACGACTGTCGAAGATGTCCAAATGAAAGCGGGGACCCACGGTTTACTATGATTTCGGAGGCACAGGGATATTACATCGCCAACTTCTACACTCCGGGCTACCACGACCCGGGAATTGAACCCGAGACTTCGAACTCAGCAGTCGCACTTTTGACTTTTCATGTACCTATCCCTATCTACATAGGTATAATATTTTTTTTTTTTTATTCAGAATAGGCTCGTGTTTCTCCTCCATCTCACCTGATGGTAAGCGGTGATGTGGTCGAAGATGGAGCACGTTTGCCTAGAAGTAACCTATTCACTCTTGACTTAAAGACTCCCAGGTTATAATGATCAGAAAACACAGACTCCGGCAGGGAATTCCACTCCTTAGCCGTACGCAAAATCACGCGGATTTGGTATACCGCCGTTTGCCCGAATTTTATTTGCCCTAATATCATTTGCCATAATAGTCAACAGCCATAATATTATGTGACGTAATATTCATTTGCCCTACTCTTATTTGCTATATTAGTCTCGTGCTAGAAGCTTTGCTTCCCAGGAAGTCACTTACCATAACATCATTTGTCATAATCATTGTAAGCCCTAATTATCACGTGCCCTAATTAGCACATGCCCTAATTATCACATGCCCTAATTATCACATGCCATAATTATCATATGCCATAACATCATTTGCCATCGACATTGGGTGTATAACGGTTGTTATATTAGGAGAAATTGGATGCAATCGGGACTTTAAGGCACCCCGACTCGGATAGGTTAGGTTAGAAGGAGATGGCGGGGTCGTTTGAGCGAGCGAAGCGAGCGAATATACTCCGCAATCCCCTTCGTGGTTATTTTTTTCGAGGCTCCGTCGTCCAATATGGGGTTTAAATATTATATCTAATAATCATTATAGCGTTTAAATATTATATCTAATCATTATTATGGCAATTAAAAATATGAAAAATAATACGTATGGCACTCGTATCTTATGGAATCTAACTTTTGGGCAATTAAAAGTATGTCATATGTCTTTTAAGGCAAATAAAACATTCGGGCAAATGAAATTCGGGTAAATGAAATTCGGGAATATGATGATAATGGTATATAATCTTCGGGTAAACAATAGACAACCCGCAGATTTAGATACTTAAAAGTTTTACAAGTCTATTTATGTTGTGGGAATGTTATAACGATATACTGCGGCCCCGGAAGTTAAGGGCAGCTGAAGGAACAGGGTGGGCTTTAGTATGTAGAAGTCTGACACTCACTTCCGCTCTAGTCAGAGTGGGAGAAGTCATTTGATGACTATCTCAACCGAAAAAAAGTCTACTATTTTATGTATTTGTGAGTGTAAATATTAGTTCTAAACTAAGTAAGGTAAATACGAGAAAGAAATAATAAAATAAATTAAGAGGAATTAATAAACTTGGACCATCTTCTTACTACTTTTACTCTATGACCCTTAGCACAGCTTTCATGCACTGCTTGACTTATGATTTATTTTGCAAATACGTTACTATTGTAACTGAGAACTGTTCGCTTGAATTGTTTTATTAACGGCATTATGATACATGTGCTGCATTCTAAGAAGTGACTTTTGTTTTAATGTTATAAAATATCATTAACAGTCTTCTTCCAACTGATGTACGATTGGTGCAGTAGTTGAGCGATTGACTGCGGCGCTGCGTGACGCAGGTTTGATTCTCACAGCGGGACAAATAATAATACTATACAAAAAAAAATAATACTATAAATTAAATATAATGTAAACAGTTATATGAGACGCGGGCGGAGGGCCGCGCGCTCACACAGTGACCACTGTTTAACTTACGTAAACATTACCAATTATAGTATATATACTCAATTCTATTTTAATAAGGAACATTCATTCCACATTCATTACTGCGACTTCACGCCTTGTCATTACACTCCCTAACTTATTCTCCAAAGTACTGTCTAAAGTAAATCTCTGCTACCTTAAATAAAATCTATAAAAATAGTGCTCAACCATTCAGCACTAAAGTTTGTTTGGCCTACATATATTTGTTGCGAGTTTAGGTGTTTGAAAAATGCGCTCACGATTCAGGAGAAATTCCTTGTCGGGGGCAGTGTTTTTCACTAATGATTCGACTTATTGTATATGTTCAGAAAAAACGAAAGCGAGGAAAACAATAAAAACAACACTTATCTTTTCCAATACAAACTGTTAAGTACTAGTTGTTAAATATTTGATCAAATAAACGATAAGAGCTCTCAAAGTACGAAGAAAACTGAATGATGAAGAAGTGTTTCCAAACGGGAATTTATTGTGATAATCAAGACAATTTTGCAAGCGAGCTATGCCGCGGACACATTGGTGTTAATACTTTCTGTTGCTTTACTATGCTTTCCTATAGGTAATCATAGTAAAGCAGTAACATAATAAGTATAAATTATAATAGATAGATAGATATACTCTTTATTGTACACCAAACAGAATTAAATGATGACTTAAAACTACAAAGGATGTTACAATGGGCGGTCTTATCGCTAAGAGCGATCTTTTACAGACAACCTTTGGATGGATTTGACACAGCAGGAGAAAATAAATACGCGGGTAGTCCATGGTGTACTATTCACTTACTTACATACAATAATAATAATAATAATAAAATAATAAAAAAGCTGGCAACACTAGCCGTCAAACCAAGTTTTGTGTTCTGTCTGTACAAATTAAATCCGCAAACAATAGTGTTAAGATTTTCCCGTCCAAATTTTCCAATATATATGAAAAGAGGACATATTAAACCAAGTAAAATAGCAAATAGCTAAAAGCCACCAATATTTCAACAAAATGAAAAGAAATCATCCAGTGACAACTGTCAAGTGTCAATCTCACCTAGCAAGAAAAAATGCGAGAAATAATAATTATGTACTTAACTATGTGAACAAATAAACTTGGACGATGCTTACGAGAGCAGCTTTACGACGTGCACGCCCACCACCCCCGGACCTGTCGCTCAGCTCCGCCTCGCCGCCGCCGGACTTAGGATTACCAATGTCACCGGTGGCTGCAGTCGCGTCGAGCTCGAGCGACGAGTATTTCTCTCCGCCGACGTTGCCAACACCTGTGCGCCGGCAGGGGAGAGGCCGGCCACCGAACAGCTTGGGGCCTAGGAGCCAACCGGCTCCGAGTCGGGTCCCCGCTGCCGGTGGTGTGCAGCGCATGAGATGGACTCAGTCCATAAACGAAAACGTCATGCGCGCATATTATGGGTCTACAGAGGGGGGAACTAACCTCACTGCGTATCGTGTCAGGATGCTGTCTCTGTTCCAGGAACTAGAACCAGCTGTCAACGTCTCGGCCCAACGACTGTCGGATCAGGTGCGGGTCATCCAGCGTAGCCACAGGTTGGATGACGCAACACTTGATAGGCTGCGCTCAGAGGTACTAAGCAACCATATCATCTCGTCCCCGACACAAGCCGTGGTACAAGCGCCCGCTAGTAGCGGAATGACATCACGGCTCTATAGTCATAATAATGAGCTAGATGATAGGGTTGTCACGGTAAGTAGCCAATGCAACGATCGACTGAGGAGCGCACTGGAGGATGCGCTTCGCGAGTATAGATCGGCTCCGCCTGAACTTAGACCCCGGCTACCACGGTTACCCATGCACAAAAAAAATAGGGCGCTGGTGTGTGCTTTGGACTCGCTGCTTGAGAATATTTTTGAGAGCAGCGAAAACCTCGTTGATACGCACTCAATCCTGTATTGCGGGGCTGTTGCGGCATGTCGCTTAGCTAACGTCAAATTCCTTAATAACGACGAAGCTATTCGACCAAAACCTGCTGTACCAGCCTGGCAGTATAGGATCGAGAGGCGTATCGATGAGGCCAGAACACTCATCGGCAAACTATACTGCTTCAAGGAAGGCAATGCACGCCCACGTGTAATGCGTTTTGTACGGCGGGCTTTCTCGGGGACTGGGATCAGCCCTCGAGAATACGCACCCCACATTACGGAGCGCATTGACTTCCTTAAGCAGAAAATTTATGCATGGGCACGACGGTTTAAGCGGCGGGTTGAACGGTACTCACAGAATCGCATGTTCCAGAGCGATGAGAGGTGGGTATACAGAGCTTGGGAGCGACCCAATCAAAATGTGACTGACGTGTGCCGCCCGGATGATACCGCCACGAATTTATTCTGGCGCAACATCTGGTCGGTACCCGTCTGTCATGTTGAGGGTGACTGGATGCGTGAAGTTGAACGCGTATGTGAAGCTATACCACAAATGGATAAAATAACCATCAATAAGTCTGATGTAGCCAAAGCAGTTCATCCGTTACCAAACTGGAAGTCTCCAGGACCGGATGGACTGCACAACTTCTGGCTCAAGTGGTATAGCAGCTCGCACGCGCTTTTGGCTTCTCAATTCCAGGCATCCTTAGAGGCTGGGTCTCTACCAGAGTTTCTTACGACTGGCTGTACCCACCTGCTCCATAAGAGTGGTAGTCCCATGGAACCCAAAAACTATAGACCGATTACTTGTTTGTCTACGGTCTATAAGGTTCTTACGTCCATTCTGAGAGTGAAAATAAATATGCACATTGAGTGCAACTCAATTATGTCCGCTTCTCAGAATGGATGTAGGAAAGGGTCCCGTGGCACTAAGGAGCTACTCCTCATTGACATGGCCATTAGCCAACAGGTTCGTCGATCCCGCAAAGATCTATCAACATGCTGGATAGACTACAAAAAGCCTATGACTCTGTTCCTCATACCTGGCTCATGAGGGTGCTAGAGCTTTACAAAATAGATCCAACTCTACGCACCTTCCTTGAGTCATGTATGAGGCAATGGAAAACGGTACTTCGCTATCCAGGATGTCGACCGATCCGAGGGAATGATGAGCCTATATGGATCAGACGGGGAATATTTCAGGGTGACAGTTTGAGTCCACTTTGGTTTTGCTTGGCCCTGAATCCTCTAAGCACAATGTTAGAGGACTCAGGCCTGGGCTATCGGTTGAGAAGAGGAGGTCAAAGTATATCCCACCTCCTTTACATGGACGATTTGAAACTCTTTGCCCCCAACAACTTGCAACTGATGGAACTACTGAAGGTAACTGAAACTTTCAGTAGCGCCATCAAGATGGAATTTGGTGTGGACAAATGCGCAATCATGCATGTAAAACGAGGAGAGATTATGGAATCTGAGGGAATTCAACTTTCAGACTCCATACACCTTAGATCTCTCTGCTTGACCGAAACTTATAAGTATTTGGGTATGTCGGAAGCTTTGGGCATTAATGTTACTGACATGAAGCAATCGTTGAGGGAGCGCTTCTTTGGCCGCCTGACAAAGGTATTAAACAGCCTTTTGTCGGGAGGAAATAAGGTGCGCGCCTTCAACGGTTGGGTCATGCCGGTGTTGATGTATTCTTTCGGCATACTCAAATGGACTCAAACCGAACTGGACGCCCTGGATAGGAGGGTCCGCACACTGCTAACCGCAAATCGGATGCATCACCCACGATCATCGGTGATGAGACTGTACATCCCGCGAAAGTGTGGAGGTCGAGGCTTTTTAAATGCCAAAACTCTCCACAACTGCGAGATTTGCAGTCTCAGGGAATATTTCCTTAAAGCCGATGTGGGTATGCACCGGAACGTGGTTGCAGTGGACAAGGGACTCACCCCGCTGACCATGGCTAAAGAGAACTGGCACAAACCTGTTATACTTACCCCAGATGACCGCAAGGAGGTATGGAAAAGCAAGGAACTTCATGGTCGCTACTATCGGGCTCTTTATGGGTCCGATGTAGATTTGACAGCTTCCGTTGCCTGGCTACGCTTCGGGGATCTCTTCGGAGAAACTGAAGGTTTTGTCTGTGCAATTATGGACGAAGTTATCTTGACGAATAATTACCGGAGACATATTATGAAGGACGGGACGATTGACATATGTCGGGCATGCTATCGTCCTGGTGAGTCCATCAGACATATTGTCTCCGGTTGTTCACGTCTAGCTAACGGCGAGTACTTGCATAGACACAATCAAGTAGCCAGAATTATCCACCAGCAACTTGCTTTGAAATACAAACTTGTCGATTCTGAGGTACCGTATTACAAGTATGTGCCCGACCCAGTTCTCGAAAATGACCATGTCACGTTGTACTGGGATCGGTCTATCATCACTGATAGGACTATTGTTGCCAATAAGCCTGATATAGTGGTGATAGACCGATTAGTGCGCCGCGCAATGATAATCGATGTTACCATCCCACATGACGAGAATCTCGTGAAAGCTGAGAAAGAGAAACACATTAAGTATCTCGACTTAGCTCATGAGGTTGTTGACATGTGGGATGTGGACTCGGCTGTCATTGTGCCGATTGTCATATCAGTCAATGGGCTGATAGCTAAAAGCTTCGACGACCATCTGTCGAAGCTGGCTTTGCACAGCTGGATAAAGGGCCTGATACAGAAGGCAGTTCTCCTCGATACAGCTCGTATTGTGAGGAGGTTCCTTTCTCTGGAGACCTAACCACCGGTAGCTTGGACCCCGCTCCCGATACCAGTGGACTGCCATTTTTTATATTTTTAAATGTTTTTTTATTGTCACTTTTTTATAGAAAAATATTTAAAAATGTAATTTTTGAGAGGTATATGAAATAAAGGAAATAATAATAATAATCTGTGGCCCGGCTGTCAATAAGCACGTCAAAAATTTTTTCATCCCGATTTTATCAATATATTTGATATAAAATAGTTATTTTAAAATGTTCGATAAAACGAAAATAGTGAAAAAAAAAACTACAATTCATGAATCCCACACTACATCTACTACCTATAAAATGGACTAATGTGAAATAAAACTTCGTGCATTGAATGAAAAAAATGTTGACTAGAAACCGGGCACGATTGCTCAGAGCTACACGCCCAAGATCTTCGGATTCGTCGCTCAGCTCCGCCTCGCAGCCCCAGCTCCAGCCGTGAGTGAAGAGACTCCGGCCGCTGCAGTTGCGTCGAGCTCGAGCGACGAATACTTCTCGCCGCCGACGACACCACCACCTGCGCGTCGACGGGGAAGAGGCCGACCTCCGGCCTGCTTGGAACCTCGAGGCCCGCCGGCTTCTGATAGGGTTCCCGCTGCCGGTGGAAGTGTGCAGCGCATGCGATGGACTCAATCCATTAATGAGAACGTCATGCGCTCATACTATGGGGCTACAGAGGGGGAACTAACCTGACTGCGTACCGTGGTCGGATGCTCTCTCTGTTTCAGGTACTTGAGCCAACTGTCAACGTTTCGGCCCAGCGACTATCGGATCAAGTGCGTGTCATCCAACGTAACCATATGTTGGATGAAGCCGTACTTGATCGCCTCCGTTCGGAAATGAGTAGCTATGTCACTTCACATCCGACGCCGACTGTGGTGGTACCACCACAGCCCAACATCCAAGTTGAGGAGAGTAGTGACAGAGTTACAAACGTAAGTACCCAGTATAATGAGGAATTGAGGAGTGCTTTGGTGTGTGCTATTCGGGAATATCGCAACATGCCGCCTGAAATAAGACCACGCTTGCCTCGTTTGCCCATGCATAACAGGAATAGGGCACTGGTGGCTGCTCTGGATTCGCAGTTGTCAGACTATTTTGATAACTGCGAAGACCTCGCCGATACCCACTCTGTCTTATACTGCGCAGCTGTCGCGGCATGTCGTGTAGCTAATGTTAGAATTTCTAATGACATAGCTACACGACCTAAACCCGCTGTGCCAGCTTGGCAGTGTAGGATCGAGCGCCGAATCGGTGAGACCAGGGCACTCATTGGAAAACTTCTTTGCTTTAGGGGGGGCAACACTCGCCCGAGAGTGATGCGCTTTGTGAGACGGGCGTTTTTGGAAACCAATATTCACCCACAAAATTATATGTCCTGTGTCACGTAGCGCATCGACTTCCTAAAGCAGAAGGTGTATGCATGGGCAAACCGCATTCGGAGGTATGGACGGCGAGTGGAGCGATTCGTCCAGAATCGCACATTCCGAAGTAACGAAAGGTGGGTATGTAGGGCTTGGGAGCGACCGGAGCAAGGTGCGACTGATATGTGCCTACCCGATGATGACGCTTTATGTACATTCTGGCGCAACATCTGGTCGGTACCTGTCAGTCACACCGAAGGCGATTGGACACGGGAGGTCGAGCGAGTCTGCGATCCAATACCAGAAATGGGGGCAATCACTATCAGCCCCCAAGATGTAGCCCTTGCAGTCCGTCCGCTGCCTAATTGGAAGTCTCCAGGGCCGGATGGACTGCATAACTTTTGGATCAAGTGGCTAACAAGATCGCACGCTAACTTGGCGTCTCAGTACCAATCTGCCCTTGAATCTGGCTCGCTACCTGAGTTCTTTACCACTGGAGTTACCCACCTGCTCCACAAATCTGGTAGCACCGCGGAACCCAAAAATTATAGACCAATCACGTGTCTACCAACGGTCTATAAGGTTCTGACATCCATTTTGAGAGTTAAAATTAACAAACACATTGAAAACAATAACATCATGTCTCCCTCTCAAAATGGATGTAAGAATGGATCCCGCGGTACTAAAGAGCTACTCCTCATTGATATGGCCATTAGCCAACAGGTTCGACGTTCCAAAAAAGATCTGTCGACATGTTGGATAGACTACAAGAAGGCCTATGACTCAGTGCCCCATACATGGCTCATGAGGGTGCTAGAATTGTATAAAATTAATGCAACTTTACGCACCTTTTTGACATCATGTATGGGACAATGGAGGACAGTTCTTCACTATCCAGGATGTCGATATATCCCAAGGTACAGCGAACCGGTAAGGATCGAGCGAGGTATATTTCAGGGCGATAGTTTGAGTCCGCTTTGGTTTTGCTTAGCCTTGAATCCTCTAAGCACACTGCTGGAGAATTCAGGTCTAGGCTATAGGCTGAAAAGAGGTGGTCAGGTTATTTCTCACCTCCTTTACATGGATGATTTAAAACTTTTTGGCGCCACTAGTCTACAACTGACGGAACTACTGAAGGTAACTGAAACTTTCAGTAGTGCCATTAGGATGGAGTTTGGTGTCGACAAATGTGCGATTATGCATGTAAAGCGAGGGGAGATTGTGGAATCCGTGGGATCTCAACCCTCGAATTCCATAAACCTGAGAAGCCTCTCCCCAACCGAAACCTATAAGTATTTGGGTATGTCGGAAGCGTTAGGTATCAATGAAGTTGACATGAAGCAATCGCTGAAGGAGCGCTTTTTTTGACGCCTAAAAAAGGTATTTAAAAGCCTTCTATCGGGCGGAAATAAGGTGCGTGCCTTCAACGGTTGGGTCATGCCAGTGTTGATATACTCTTTCGGCGTACTCAAATGGACTCAAACTGAACTTGACGCCCTGGATAGGAGAGTTCGTACATTGCTGACTGCATATCGAATGCATCACCCACGCTCGTCAGTGATGAGGCTGTATATCCCGCGGAAATGTGGAGGTCGAGGCTTTTTGAATGCTAAAACTCTCCACAACCGCGAGGTATACAGTCTCAGGGAACATTTCCTTGCTTCTGAAGTGGGTATGCATCGAGATGTAGTAGCAGTGGACAAGGGACTCACCCCGCTCTCCTTGGCTAATGAGAACTGGCGCAAACCTGCAGTGCTAGACACTAACGATCGAAGGGGGATATGGCAGAGTAAGGAGCTACACGGACGTTTTTTCCGGGCCCTTCATGGGCCCGATGTAGACCAAGTAGCGTCCGTAGCTTGGTTGCGCTTCGGTGACCTCTTTGGGGAAACCGAAGGTTTTATCTGTGCAATTACGGACGAAGTTATCATGACGAACAACTACCGGAAATTTATTGTGAAGGATGGCACGGTTGACATGTGTCGGGCATGTCACCATCCAGGTGAATCAATCCGTCACATTGTCTCTGGTTGTTCTCGTCTTGCTAATGGAGAATACTTGCATAGGCACAACCTTGCAGCCAAGATTATACATCAGCAACTTGCTCTGAAATATTCTCTTATGGAATCGGAAGTGCCGTACTATAGGTATGTGCCCGACCCAGTTCTCGATAATGGCCATGTCACATTATACTGGGATTGGTCCATCATCACTGACAGGACTATTGTAGCCAATAAGCCTGATATAGTGGTGGTGGACCAAATCGTGAGGCGTGCCATGATTGTCGACATAACCATCCCGCATGACGAGAACCTCGTAAAAGCTGAGAAAGATAAGCAAATCAAGTATCTTGACTTGGCACACGAGATTGTCGACATGTGGGATGCGAGCTCGGCAATCATTGTACCGATAGTCATCTCAGCCAATGGCTTAATAGCCAAGAGCCTCGACCAACACCTCAGGAGTCTCTCGTTAGACGGTTGGATCAAGGGCTTGCTTCAGAGAGCGGTACTCCTGGACACGGCGCGTATCGTCAGGAGGTTCCTCTCTATGGAGCCCTGACCGCCGGTAGCTTGGACCCTGTTCCCGGTACCGGTGGGCTACTATTTTTTATATTTTTAAATGTTTTTTTTTAGAGAATATTTAAAAATGTAATTTATATGTATATATTGAAAATAAAGACAATAATAATAATATTCCACAACTTTTCGCACAACGCCATCTAGTCCGAAACTAAGCAGAGCTTGTGGTATGGGTACTAGACAACTGATAAACATACATATATATTTCTAAATACATACATATTATAGATAAATTACACCCAGACAAAGAACAAATGGCCGTGCTCATCACACAAACATTTGTCCTAGGTGGGAATCGAACCCACGACCTTGCGCACAGCAGTCAGGGCCACTGACCTGAAATAAGTAATAAACTTACATACTCAATGCTTAACAAAAAAACAAAGCTAACAATTAATCTTAAAGAGGAGCACGTCGAAGGAGGAGGTGGGCCGCGTGAGGGAGAGGATGACGTCCTCCCTCCAGCCCAGCCGCAGTAGTAGACGCCCACGGCGTCGGACGTCGGCCGACGATCTCCGGCCACCGTAGGCGCGGGCATGCGGACAGCGAGTAAAGGGCAACTCGCTGTCCGACCATGGACCATGCCCGGGTCGACGGCGCGTTGTGTTCTACGCGCGCCTCAAAGAGCGTCAGCAATATGACGAGGCCCCCCTGTAGAGGGCCGAAGCCTGCAGGGGTCGTGGGACTTATCCCATTACCGTGACCCCGGTACGTAAAGGGTTATTGAAGGAACACCGTGGATTTTAGTCAGTAAAAGTCTGACAGTCCCTCCCACCCTGACCGGGGTGGGAGGACCCCGGAACGTAAAGGGCTATTGAAGGAACACCGTGGATTTTAGTCAGTACAAGTCTGACAGTCCCTCCGGCCCTGCCCGGGGTGGGAGGACTTATTTGATAATTTTACCACGTAAAAAAAAAAGAGGAGCACGTGGCTAAATAACAACAATCGCACGGGTCGGTCTTCAGAGTTAAGCAATGCTTGCTGAGGTTGTTCTGTGGATGGGTGACCATCATAACTTATTGACATTCCTACGTGCCTCCGAAAGCACGATAAGTCGTTAGTCGCAGCTGTTACATACGTGCTACATCTTTGGCCATCGATACCGGTCCAATACCTACTAGAAAATCTGATTCTGATCTCGCCAAGGGATACCAGGTTTCAGGAGGATATTGACGGTTGCTCCATGTAAAACAATAATAATAATATAAATTTATTTCAGACCAAGGATCCATTAAAACTTGTTAGTATAAACTTAAAAACCATTTTAGTAGGAATACAAAAATAAAACAAAATACACAATACAAAAATAAGACACACAAACAAACACACTCAATTTGGCACATGAACTCCTGCTCTCATGTGTACACCCACCCAGTGCCTGAGAAAAGGACCATCATTTTTAGGGTTCCATAGCCGAAAGGCAAAAAACGGAACCCTTATAGTTTCGACATGTCTGTCCGTCTCTCTGTCTGTCTGTCTGTCTGTCCGTCCGTCCGTATGTCACAGCCATTTTTTTCCGAAACTATTAGAACTATACATGTAAAACTTGGTAGGTAGATGTATTCTGTGAACCGCTTTCCGATTTTAAGACAAAATTTAAAAAATATTTAAAATAAAGGGAGGAAAAAAAAAATTCAGTTTCAGTTCCATGTACCATACATGGAACTGAAACTGAAAATATTTTTTTTCATGAAACCTATACGTGTGTGGTATCTATAGACAGGTCTTTAAAAATGACATTATAGTTTCTAGAATGACTTTTTCATAAAGTTAATCGTTTAAAAGATATACGCTTCCAAAGTGGTAAAATGTGTGTCCACCCCCTCTAACTTCTATAATAATGAAGTGAAAAATCTAAAAAACCATATGTTGTAGATCTTAATGTAAACTTTCAACCAAAATTGGTTTGAACGAGATCGAGTGTGCAGTTTTTGAGATACAGCATATTTTCAAAAACCGCAAGTATAACTTTGTAATTCATACAAATACTATGAAAAACAAAGTTATTTGGCGTAGTTGTAAAAATTGTAAATAAGCTAGTTTTAAGAAATTTTTAAGGTTTTTTGTTTTTTTTTTTTTTTCAAATAAATATATTAAGTATGTTATATTTATTATAGTTACTACGGAACCCTTCATGGGCGAGTCCGACTCGCACTTGGCCAATTTTTTTCCGATAAGGTGGCGAGGATACTGTCGGTGCTGACTCTGAATTGCTGCAGCATCGAGGCATATTGCTTGCGCATGATAGCACAGAAATCATCCAGCCGCGCTTCAGCAAACATACCCGATGCGCAGCAAAACCTGGGCAACCCCAACAGTCAACACATTATTGTACTGAATGCACAGAGCGTTGCGTATACTTAACCCACAGGCTGTACGAGTAAAATGATTGGCAGTATGAACGCCGACGCGGTCAGTGCTGACCAACAGTGAGCTTTCCCATTAGGCCAAGCAAAAATCACAGTTCTATCCAAATTTAGACCAAATGTTTTTTAATTGTTGGCTCGACGGGAAGCCAACCTCAAAAAAAAAAAAATAGATACTTATATCTAATGTCTAAATGTATGTATTCATTAGCAAAAGTCAACTTTAGTCATTAATTAATTAATTATGGAGATATTAGCCGAGCAGCATTGACCGACGCGGCCCGAACGGTAAGTCTAGTTGTCGGCCATCACTGGCCGACGCGGCCTGAACGCATCTTTTTAATAATGAAATTAAAAAAAAAATGCATTTATTTTCTTGGCGTTTAACGTGTTAAGGTGATATGTAAAAAATAAGTCATAGCTCGAGGGGCGTAGCTTAACGGAAGACGCGGGGAGCGCCCCCGCTAGAATACACCGCGTGCGAGCGTGCGCTCGCGGTGAGTTTGTGTGTTTTGATGTTTTAGAATAGAGAAGGCATGGAGTCGCCAAAAATCAAATACGTTTGCTTTTTTTATCTGAATTAAACTAACTTATTAATTATATTGTTAATGTATGTGTATTTAAGAATGACAAAAAATAATATAACGTGTGTAAATGAACAGACCGTATGATCATATTGACCTAAGAAAAAGAACTACTAGTGTAGTAAACAAATTCTTACTATGATTTTATTTAATTCATTTACTTAAAATGAGTAGTAACAAAAAGTTGCTTCAAAACTACATTTTTTTAATTAAAGATTATTTATCAAATTAAATTTTTTGATGGATATTTTGTTACGAATAAAAGTCAGAGTATGTAAAATATATAAGATTTAATTAAAAATTACTAAAATCTATAATTTCACTGTTTTCTTGGAATACATGTCTCTCGCCTTTATTTAATATTTCATTAGAGACATTTCCCCCGCATGTTTTATTTTCTTGGTTTGTATCCTTGCCCCTATTTTTATTAATTACATATTCTGGATCACGGATCGTCTGATTTCTCGTGTACCGAGGATCTACCAGTCATATCATTATTGTCAATTTCTATTTCATATGGTAGAGGCTCATCATCTTCCGACCTAACTGCGATCCCCAAGCCGCCTGCCAAGCGTGGGGATTATAACCCCTCCCCCATTATGTTTGACACAAATTGCGCACGGCCCACAGTCCCCGGCAGCTCCGCTATTTCTGGTCTTGGTAGCGGATCGCGTAATGGCGGAGCAGGGGGTGCGAAAAATCTCCGGCAGATGCCCCGCCACCACGAACTTTAGCCCTGGCAACGCACAACGTCCGCACGTTAAGGACCGATGAGAAGATTGTTGAGCTGGAGGAAGAATTGAGCAAAATACGTTGGGATATCTTGGAATTATCTGAAATCCGAAGAGAGGGTCAGGATACGATAATTTTGGATTCCAGCAACATGCTCTTCTTCCGAGAAGGAGACCGTAAATCCCAGGGTGGTGTTGGATTTCTCGTCCGTAGGTCCCTCATCAACAACGTGGTAAAAGTCGATAGTGCGTCGAGTAGGGTAGCATACCTTATACTCAGAATAACCAACTGGTATTCGCTGAAGGACCGACATATGCCGACCTCGACGCATTCCGATGATGAAATAGAGGCTTTGTATGAGGAGATATCCATAGAGGTATGTAACCTCTGAAGCATACTTCACCGTTGTTATGGGAGATTTCAACGCAAAGGTGGGCACTCGGAATGGCGATGAGTGGAAAGTGGGACCATTTGGATATGGGCAGTGAAACCATAGGGGCAAGTGGCTGGTCGACTTTATGGAAAAGGAGGGACTCTATTTGATGAACTCCTTCTTCCAGAAGCGGCCATGCACGTGAATAAGCCCCGATAGTTCAACCACAAATGAGATTGACTTCATCATGACGACCAAGAAACGAATATTCAGTGATGTATGTTAGAGAGACTAAGAGTCACTCAACAAGCAATGGAAAGGGCTATGCTCGGAGTTTCTTTGCGTGATAAAATGCGGAACGAGGATATTCGCCGAAGAACCAGAGTCACACGCATAGCTCTTAAAACTTGCAAGTTGAAGTGGCAATGGGCAGGCCACATCGCTCGTAGAACTGACAACCGATGGGGTAGAAAAGTTCTTGAGTGGCGACCACGAACCGGAAGACGCAGCGTAGGCAGGCCTCCCACTAGGTGGACTGACGACATCGTGAGAGTAGCGGGAAACCGATGGATGCAAGCAAAGACTATAAAACCACTTGACCGCGCATACAGTGACCAAGTATTAGACCTGTATGTATGCTAAACAATTACAAATTTTAAATATTTGTATCCAATTTATAACGCATAATAATGCTTTGGAATTTAAAAATTAAAATTTTTTAATGGTGTGGAAAACATTCCCAGACATCTAGATAACTAGGCCTTAATTAAAATGTTTTTACTATGGGATTTTTCCTCGGTATTTTTACAATGTTAACATCAATTTTATCGATATCGACTACTTTCCCTTAATCAAATAGACCAATCCCTAACCAGGCATATTTACGCAACTTGACCCAACCGCCCGACCCAAAACAGTGAGTCGTGTTCTTCAAAAAAATCGGCCTATACGCTCTCAAGTGGTTATATACTCTCTGGATGCAAGTGACGGATTGTCGTTCAGCGTGGCGGTCTAAGGGGGAGACCTTTGTTCAGCAGTGGACGTCTTCCGGCTGATGATGATGATGACATTTATTGGGTCACCGCTCTAAAATAATAATTCTATGCATCTTTTTCTTTGTATTACATTAAGAAAAAAGCAGACGAAAAATATAAGTTTAGTCCTGTCAAATTAAGATACTCCATAGACAATTTTAGACTCGATTAAAAAATTGGCTACTAAAAATACGTCAATTTATGTCGGGCGCTGACTAATTTAACAGAAATAAACTAATATTTTCTGTCCTTTTCATAATGAAATATTAAGAAAAAGATGCACTGAACTTTAGTTTAGTTTGTGAACAAGAGAATCCACGCCAATGTATTTCTTTCTATCTTAATAGGAAATAAACAATGTACTGACTATTTTTTTTTTTCAAAAAGTTAGTAGTTGACACTGTTGATCATCCAAAGGAGAACGGGTGGAAGTGGTCCATATGGCGTCGGCTGATGAAACTTAGTCCATATAATAGTTCGTAAATGTAGGATATTTACTATGGACACCATAAAATTGGCCTATGGAGAAAAAAGTTATAGAGTCCAGAAAACTGGTACCTATTATAGACGAAAAATTGAAAAAGCTACCTTTTGTTCGGCCAAAACTTATTTTCCGAGTACTCGCACTTACCCCCCGCCACCCGTATACGTCCGCTACCCCTCGGGGTGGCGGGGGGCAAGTGCGAGTACTCGGCAAATAAGTTTTGGCCGAACAAAAGGTAGCTTTTTCAATTTTTCGTCTATAATAGGTACCAGTTTTCTGGACTGTATAACTTTTTTCTCCATAGGCCAATTTTATGGTGTCCATAGTACAAAAATATCCTACATTTACGAACTTTTACATGGACTAGGTTTCATCAGCCGACGCCATTTGGACCAAAGTCCATACAAAAATGTCCGATCTCCTTTAAAAATGATAATGGCGACTCTAATCTTTTGTCTGCTCTGGCGCTGTGATCTTGTCACTTTTATTAATTTTTGTGGATCGGTTTGCTCTGTAAAATAAAACTGGTACCTATGTAAATATAAAAAAAATGTGAAATAAAATAATATAATGTTACATAATATCAACCTTGTACAGATGTGATAAGGTTTAAGATACTTGAAAATATAAATTACAAAACATTCCATATCCCGAGTATTTCTTCAACAAGATGTATTATAGTTACTAGGGAGCGAGCGAAGCGAGCTCCTCTTATTATATCATATTGTCTGTCCGTCTGTCTGTCTGTACGTCTCACGATAAAAACCGAACGGGTTGACCGATTCACATGTGGTCTTTTTTATTGACATTCTAATTTAATTCTTCAGAGACAGTAAGTTTTTGGTGACCTTGGTCCTTGGTCATAGGGCGAGGAGCTAGTTGACCTTCTCTGAGGTGACATTAGATTTCATGCGCAAAATCCATTTCAGAGCATTCTAGGACTTTTTTGTATAAAATTAAATTGACTTGACCTTTGACCTCTGGAGGTCAAACAAATGTTATAATATCACATCGCCATGCTCGCTCCCTTATGTGGTACGTGTACCATTGCTTGTATGTATAATCCATAATACTCACGCCTGTCTCCCAAAGGAGTAGGCAGAGAATACTGATCGGCATTGGTCACGATCCTGACAAACCTCTTTCGCCTCTTCCACAATCATCATTCGAGTATTATACACATACTAATAAAGTGCATTTTTAAACTAATTATTATAAAGACATGCTTAAGTACTTACTTTTTAATAGGGTTCCGTAGCCGAATGGCAAAAAACGGAACCCTTATAGTTAAGTCATGTCTGTCCGTCTGTCTGTCTGTCTGTCTATCTGTCTGTCTGTCAGTCAGTCCGTCCGTCCGTCCGTTTGTCACAGCCATTTTATTCCGAAGCTATTAGGACTATACATGTGAAACTTGGTAGGTAGATGTATGCTGTGACCGGTATCCGATTTTAAGAAAAAATATTTAAAATAAAGGGGGCTTCCCATACATGGAACTAAAACGGAAAATATTTTTTGTCATGAAACCTATGCGTGTGTGGTATCTATAGACAGGTCTATAAAAATGACATAGGGGTTTCTAAAAACTACTTTTTTATAAAGTCAATCGTTTAAAAGATACACGCTTCCAAAGTGGTAAAATGTGTGTCGTGGTCCCCCCCCCCCCCATCTAACTTCTGTAATAATGGAGTGAAAAACCTAAAAAATATATGTCTGTAGATCTTAATGTAAACTTTCAACCAAAATTGGTTTGAACGAGATCGGGTCAGCATTTTTTGTGATACAGCATATTTTCTTAAACCGCAAATATAACTTTGTAATTCATACAAACACTATGAAAAACAAAGTTATTTGGCGTAGTTGTAAAAAATGTAAATAACCTAGTTTTAAGAAATTTGTAAGGTTTTTGTTTTTCGTCAAATAAATATACATATTATATTATAATAGTTACTACGAAACCCTTCATGGGCGAGTCTGACTCGCACTTGGCCAATTCTTTTTCCGTCATTTTACGAGCATGATCCCTCAGGCGTTTCAAATGTCGGGATTTTTTCACCTAACATCGTCTTTTATGCTTATTCCCCATATCGGTAAACTAATGTTATATAAACCTTGTTCACTTGTCAAATAATTCGACAGGCCTGTTGGTTTAGTAGTCAGTGGCCCTGACTGCTATGCGCAAGGTCGTGGGTTCGATTCCCACCCAGGACAAATGTTTGTGTGATGAGCACGATCATTTGTTCTTTGTCTGGGTGTAATTTATCTATAATATGTATGTGTTTAGAAATATACATATATGTATGTTTATCAGTTGTCTAATACTCATAGCACAAGCTCTGCTTAGTTTGGGACTAGATGGCGTTGTGTGAAAGTCATGGAATTTTATCATATTATAAAAAAAAATGTATTTAAATAAGATTAGGAAACAACACTAAACAATAACTATTTCGATAAAAAAATATAATCATGGTTGCGGGAGGAACCGACACAGGTCTATCGCTTACAAAGGCCGCAGGCGAACTGGGTGGGCATAAGAAAGGTACAGAGATATTACTTCCACGTGCGAAAAAAGAGAGCGCAACAATGCGCTGGAACCAAAATAAAACAACGTAAGCGCCAAACTAAATAAAAATATGTTGAAAAATAAATTAAGCTATGTATCAAAAATTTGTTCATCCAGAGATTTCAATTACCTATTATGCACATTTTGAATGCAATTTTGAAATGAAATTCCTTAGGATTTTAGAATTACAGGAAAAAAATAAAAAAAAATAGAGGTCTTTTCGGAATTCAATTCTATGGAGCGAATTTAACCCAATTGCGTTTTCCTTCAGTCAGAGTATTAATGAAATAGTTAATAAACATATTACCAAAAATTAAATCCATACTTGCTGGAATAGTGAAATAAATGGTGACGAAAAAACCCCTAATTTATTTTGGTATCGCCTTAAACATGGCGTACCTAAATTGTACTGTATTATCAATTCTCTAGTCAATAAGATATAGTCTTAGCTAGTCTAGATTCCCCAAGCGCTGGCTAACATTACATATCGGCCACAATCATTTGAATAGAGACGATACACTGCCGCGACTGCATGTCCTGATGCCCCGAGGCTTTGTAGACCGCGGTACAAGGCATAAACTTGTCGCTACACAGTTACTAAAGTAAAGTAAATTGACATATAACAATCTGACTAATATCATAAATGCGAAAGTTTGTGAGGATAGATTTATGGTTGTTTGTTACTTTTTCAGGCAAAACTACTGAATGAATTTGAATGTTTGGTAAGTAAATAGATGATATCCTGAAATGACATATAAGCTATTTTTATCTTGGACTTCCCACGAATCGGGATTTAGGCGGTAAACGAATTCGCGGGCAGAAGTAATATAATAAAGCGGAAAAATTTGTTTGTTTAACCGCGCTAATCTTGTAAAAATTGACCAAGTTCGAGTCAGACTCGCCCATGAAGGGTTCCGTAGTAACTACGCAAAATAACTTTGTTTTTCATAGTGTTTCCTTGAATTACAAAGAAAATATGCTGTATCTCAAAAACTGCTGATCCGATCTCGTTCCAACCAATTTTCTTTAAAATTTTACATTAAGATCTACAGCATATTATAATTTTTTAGATTTTTCATTCTATTATTATAGAAGTTAGAGGGGGGGACACATTTTACCACTTCTTCAATATCATTTTTAAAGACCTCTCTATAAATACTACACGCATATAGGTTTTATGAAAAAGAAAATTTTCAGTTTCAGTTCCATATATGGGCAGTCCCCCTTAATTTTAAATATTTTTTATTTTCTTCTTAAAATCGGAAAGCGGTTCACAGAATACATCTACCTATAAAGTTTCACATGTATAGTTCTAATAGCTCCGGAATAGAATGGCTGTGATATACGGACGGACAGACAGACAGATATGACGAAAATATAAGGGTTCCGTTTTTTGGCATTCGGCTACGGAACCCTAAAAACTGTGTGGATTTGGAACAAACTTGGTATCGAAGTAGTTTGAAGCTTGTGGAAGGTTATACCACAACCCAACCCAAAAGAAAAACAATATACCCAACTGAAAAAGAAGGTGGGTTATTTTTTATAGTGATAATGTCCACGGGAGCGAAACCCGCGCGACTACTAGTTATGTATGTAGGAGTGTCAGGAGTGTCAGGTGGAGTCATCAGGGTTTGGAGTCCCCATTAAGATAAACAAGTTGGTTTAAGCAAAATCTGATATTTATTTACTGAGTTTACTAATAATGAAATAATGATGTTTATTTTGCAAACTAGATGAGGCCAGTGTTTCCTAACTGACTACTCTGAGAAGAAACACTGAAACAAACTCAGAGGTCAACGTCTCTTTTAAAGTCCATACAATCTAGGTATAAGATAAAGCAAATTACAAAGAAATAATACAGTAAGGCGAACAGACCCTTTTAAGGTCACAGTTCGTATAGTGGCCAAGCCACCCAATTACAAAGAATACAGTTAGGCGAACAGACCCTCTCAAGGTCACAGTTCGTATAGTGGTCAAACCACCCAATTACAAAGTGTATCCGCTTGCTAATAGCAGGGTTATACAGCTATTGTAAATATACAGCAGCGCTGTACCAAATAAACCGACAGTTTTGTCGGGAGCAGGGAAGCTCTTTATTGAGTCAGATCCGAAGACAGACTGATGAGCTTACCAAGTGCACTGTCTTTTATAAGACGATACCCGCACTTTGAAATCCCTCCAACTCTGTCCATTGGCGCGAAGAAGTGCGTCACGTGTTTACTTGATACAAAACGTACTAAATCTAATGAGACTTACGTTATAAAATAATCAAATAATACAAGAGTAATTATCGATAATAAACAATGGTGATTTCACAAAGTTTAAATTAAAGAAACATGTCATCCATTGTTTTGATCAAAACTATCAGTCACACTTATCGAAATAAGTTGCCAAAAACCAATTAGTGCGTACACTAAGTACTTAATAAATTATGTTTCGATTTATCAGACAGTAATTGATACTAAAAGATCACTTAAATTCATAACAAGAAAATCAACTCTTAACAAAATATGATAAATACCCACAATAATTAATTGTAATTGACAACCAACTCCGACACGGCCAGAACTGACGTTCTACACGACCTCGTGTGATCCTGAAAAAGAAAATCTCATGTGAATATCGATCGGCCTTTCTGACAATCAAAAGCCTTAACAAGAAGTATGGTGAAACTAAAAATCCCGTGTTTATCAAATAAAATTATTATCATCAATAGCAGTTGCATCGCAACTATTCAAAAAGCTTTCAAAAAGTATTGTGAAACGAAAAGTCCTGAGTTTGTCAAATAAAATTATCATTGTCAATAGCTGTCAAATAAAATTATCATTGTCAATAGCTGTTGCATCGCAACCATTCAAAATTACTAAACTGTTACTGACAACACATAGCTTTACTAGAGACATAGTCTCCCAGCCGAAATCACACCATGGGATTCGACGAATAAGGTCAAATAGAACAACCCGCATAGGCGTCAAGATAGAACAACCCGCATAGGCGTCAAGATTAACCTCTTGGAGTCGAATAGAACAACCCGCATAGGCGTCAAGATAGAACAACCCGCATAGGCGTCAAGATCAACCTCCGGATTCAGTAAATAACTTGGAGTCGAATAGAACAACCCGCATAGGCGTCAAGATAGAACAACCCGCATAGGCGTCAAGATCAACCTCCAAGCCCAGACAAGAGTCATCATAGACAACTTGCCAATTCAGCAATGCTATGTCAGTAGCAGATGACATCAGTGTCAGTATTGACATCACTAACCACGATCATGGGGATATTTGTAAAATCTATTTTTACTCAAAGCTTCCAACAAGTATCTATCACCATCTAATACTTCTAAAAATCTACAAGGACCTTTATATTTAGGGTCTAATTTAGTTTGGTTTCGTTCCTCATTAGCAATTAGTACAAAGTCTACTTGGAACTTTTTCAAAACAGTTTTAGTCTTATCATAACGGGCTTTATGGTATTTGACATTTTTAGTTATACTCAGGGCTGATTGTGTCGACTTCCAATGCGAGCCGGCTAGAAGCTCGTAACGACCACGTGGGAGTACATTCACCACATGATAGCTCTCGCATGCAGGAGTCCAGCTTCCCTGTCGACTGTGCCAGATTTCTAAAACAAAAGGCAAAGAATTTAGAACGGTACGAGGCGCCTTGCAACCTCGGTTGACATAGGTTTCCTGGTCCTGGTGACTTGAACGAAGTCGTTCAGACATCATCTTCCGACTCATCTCACGAAGAGTTTCTCTGTTTGGATTGGAATTTTCGATAGGACTTCGAATGAGTGGAGTTGCCATCTGATTTGCCTTCTCGGATGTCATCGATGTGTATCGCAACCCATATCCTTCACCAAACTATGAAAGTTAAGACTCTGGAACAGAACAATCTACATCTATTGGTAACAAGCAAAAAATAAGTAAGAAATTTACAGTGAACTGTCGGGTAGCCTGTTGTTTTAAACACGCAGTAATACATGATGAACTTTGCGTTTGAACTGAGCCAATCAAAGCTTAACGAACACATCTTAAAGATTTATTGAAAAACTCTAAAGCTGGTTTTTATTAAAACTGTAACGCAATAAAATGAGATCTACAGTTTTACTAGATTTTTAGATTTTAATATCTAGAATGTCATGATTGGAATTGAAATCCAAGTTTCAATTATCTTACTAACCTATTCGGATAACTATTCTGTATTCAAAATAGTCGTACCTACAATTATCAGATGTTCATGTAGGTATAATAGCACGACACCACGAATAAATCAACATCGAGACTCAATCCATAAAACTAAACAGGCAATGTAACATTAGAGGTACTTTCTACTTCTTGACTACCTAACAGAAAAAATGTGGGACCACTATTTGTTAACACGTCTACCCGCACGTCTTGAATAATGGTCGCTAACTACTACCTCACTACATTACTTAAGGTTACTAAAACATTACAACAACAAGTTACTAAAACATTACGACAATTAAGCAACTGTGTCCTTGTTCGCCGACAAGTGCTGACTTTATGATCCATTTTCTTACATAAAAAAACAAGGTTCGGACCTATGCAAAACAAAAAGTCTTTGAATTCGAAGTACCAGACGTACTACTCGTATCCTAATCAACTTTAGATCGTTTACAAAAAGTTACACTGCTAACCTGCTTTGGCAAGGAATTCGTAGTTAAGTTACCTTTAGTATTATTAATCGGAACTGAACGTGAAAAAGTACTTTTAAAACAAATCGGTTTAATGTAAATCGAGAAAAAAATCAATTAAATCATTCGGTAACGATTTAGCATTTGTTGCAGCCACTCTGATATTAGGATCAGTAATACCTACCACGTATAATAATTGCCGAAATCAATTCGTCACTTAGTCCCCGCACTATACGTAAACGAAGCAATGAACAAAGTGCGTAATCCGCATACGTTGGATACTTATCCGAGTTCGTATTCATGTCGGCCAATCCCTCTTAAAATTACTCCACGTACGATCGCTAGATACCCACTCGTTTAACCACGATCGAGCGTCACCTTTCAGACAATCGAAAGACTCATAATCACCCTAGTTATTAATGGATTTTGCACGATCGAGAATTCGGATCAAAACGAAAAATGTAAAAACATTGATTCGATCTGCCCGCATAATTAATCGAACGGTTAGCGTCAACATTACGATCGGTTACCGTAGAATGTTCCGGTGCTCTGTTAGAACTAGGTTCTGAATAACGTAGCCGTGATCTAGAACGAGAGCGCGGACTTTTTATTTTCATAATAAACAGGCGACATTAGCTTACGACATAAATAACTGCAAAACAATCCGAAAATGGTTTCTACATACACGTACCCTCTACTTAAAAATAATATCAAGACCTAAAACAAACGTACAGCTAACCAAAACTAGCTAGCGAGAAAAGTACTTGCAAAACAATCTGACAATCGTGACCTACATTCAAGTACCCTCTAAAATAAAATCACACGGACTATGAAACAAAAACTCAATTAACGGAAACAAAATAAGTGGTCTGTGAAAGAACTATCCCAGCGTGTGAAAGAACTATCTTGCTGGTCAGAGAAAATCTGAAACTTTCTCTTAAGGTGGGACAGGACACTCAGTTCTTGTTGAAGTTTATGCCTGGTTTGCTTCGATAGTAAATGCTAATCCATGAGCACGGGAATCAAATTTGGAGACATCGAGACCCACGCTATCCCACTTCTGATGTAGGAGTGTCAGGAGTGTCAGGTGGAGTCATCAGGGTTTGGAGTCCCCATTAAGATAAACAAGTTGGTTTAAGCAAAATCTGATATTTATTTACTGAGTTTACTAATAATGAAATAATGATGTTTATTTTGCAAACTAGATGAGGCCAGTGTTTCCTAACTGACTACTCTGAGAAGAAACACTGAAACAAACTCAGAGGTCAACGTCTCTTTTAAAGTCCATACAATCTAGGTATAAGATAAAGCAAATTACAAAGAAATAATACAGTAAGGCGAACAGACCCTTTTAAGGTCACAGTTCGTATAGTGGCCAAGCCACCCAATTACAAAGAATACAGTTAGGCGAACAGACCCTCTCAAGGTCACAGTTCGTATAGTGGTCAAACCACCCAATTACAAAGTGTATCCGCTTGCTAATAGCAGGGTTATACAGCTATTGTAAATATACAGCAGCGCTGTACCAAATAAACCGACAGTTTTGTCGGGAGCAGGGAAGCTCTTTATTGAGTCAGATCCGAAGACAGACTGATGAGCTTATTTTTTTTTTTTTTTTTTTGTGTGTGGCATCTCGCAGGTCAACCTCTGAGGTTGTCGGCTGCTTAACCGGACATGCCTGTGGTTGCCTTAATTAATAAATTAATTAAAGCCTCCAGCCAGGGCTTATTAAAAAACTTATAAACTAGGCGACTACACGCTAAGGGCACCCCCTGTGGGGTACGGACCTCGGCTTAGGGCGTCGCAGGGGATGGCAGCTAGGGACAGGCTGGATCATATCATTATTATTATCAATAAGGGAATTTAAAGCTACTGGCTCAGCGTCGCGGGCTGGCTCTGGCAAGGGTCGGGGTGGACTATTACGGGGACGTCGCGGCGGGCCTCGGCGGCGAGGACGGAAGGACGGTCGGTTTTTGTGTTTGTGTGCCACTGTACTTGTTTCCCTACGGCTCTCTTGGAGCAGGGTGATTGCGTCATCGGGAGTGACTAGGGTATGCCTTGGTCGGCGAATCTTAGAGATACGCGAGGGTTCGTATTGGGCGGCCGATACGATAAGGGGATTCCTATGTTGGATTGAAGTTTCAAAGAAACGCTTGGAGACACGTTTCATGAACTGCTGGATGGTGGGCATCTTGAGATCTACGTGAAGAAGCTCATTTCGAACATAAAAGGGGGCTCCCGTGACTCTACGGAGGAATCGGTTTTGGAGGGTCTGCATCTTGTGGAGGAGGTAGGGCTTTGCGTGTGCGAAAACAACGCAGGCGTAGGTCATGATGGGACGGATGACCGCGGTGAAAATACGCAGCTTGCACCTGAGTGATAACTTGCTGCGAGAGCTAAGAATGAAGTGGAGCCTACCTAGAGCGAAAGCGGCGCGCGAACGTGCCTGCTTTATGTGCTCAGCGAAGGAGAGGTGTCTATCGAGGACCACGCCTAAGTATTTGGCTTGCTTTTCCCAAGGGATCGGCTTGCCGTACATGGTAATCGGACGGGGGGAGGGTGGGTTTATCCGCGGTTTAGAAAAGAGGACTGCCTGGCTTTTATCTGGATTGACTTCGATTCTCCATTTCCGGAACCACTTGGCCAGAGTGTTTGCGGAAGTTTGGAGAGTGCGAGCGATGGCATCGGGTTTAAGACCGGTATAATAGATAGCCGTATCGTCGGCGAATAGGGCTAGCTGGGTATTTTTATGCTTGGGAATATCACTAGTGAATAGCGTGAAAACGAGGGGGGAGTACGGAGCCTTGAGGAACTCCTGCGCGAATGGGATGGGGGGAGGAAAGCTCCCCCTCAATTCGATAACGAAAGGTGCGATTCGATAAAAAGTCCCGTAGGATGAGCACGAGACGGTCAGGCACGCCGAGTTGGTATAGCTTATAGATTAAGCCATTGTGCTAGACTTTGTCGAACGCTTTCGCTATGTCGAAGAATAAGGCTCCCGTTATTGCGCCCCGTTGGAAGCCGGCGCTGACGTGTTCTACGATGCGGTGGACTTGTTGGATACATGAGTGTTCGGTTCTAAATCCGAACTGCTCATTGGGTATTAGACTCTTTGCTTCGGAAAAATCTTTGAGCCGTTTATATATAAGCCTTTCATAGATTTTACCGAGGACGTTGAGTAAGCTAATGGGACGGTAGCTAGATGGGTCAGACTTGGGCTTGCCTGGTTTGGGAATACCTATCACGGTGGCCTGTTTCCAGGTTGTAGGGAACATATTATTGCTCAATGCGCCATTGAAGATGGCAGTCATTAGCACTATAAGCTGGGCGGGGAAAAGTTTGAAAACCCTATTGGTGATGCCGTCGGAGCCAGGGGCTTTTCGCGGTTGGAGACTTTTAATGATATCCTGGACCTCATCAGGAGTGATGGGGGCCAGTGGATTATCGGGATCTTCGACGGGCGGAAGGGAAGTTCTACGTTCGACTTCGGCGTTCACCATATCGAGGTGGGCTTGGTCTACTGGTTGAGAGCTGGGAGAACACTGGGACTCTAGGCTGTCGGCTAGGCATTCTGCTTTTTCAGAGTTATCGAAGGCGACACTCTTATCGGGACGAATGAGAGGAGGCATTGTGGCCTCTTCAGTGGATCGTAACTTCCTCTGAAGCTGCCAGAAGGCAAGATTGGTGGGCTCAAGTTCGCTCAGCATCTTGTCCCAGCTCGCATTACGCTGCTCGGCAATGCGTTTCCTTACAGCACGCTGTAAGTTGCGCATGTGAGCTTTGTTTGCGGCGCAGGGAAAAGCGCTGTACGCACGGATGGCTGCGTTCTTCTCGGTTATCAGATTCCGTACATCGTCCGGGAGTTTCCAGCGGTGGTCTTCCACTACAGGAACTTCCCTTGAACAATCGTTCAGGACGGATTGTACGTGATCTGTAAGCGAGTCGATCGCCGCCGTCGTGTCAGCGACTGAGACTATGTGGTCAGGAATGGTGTCCAATTGAGGCGACGTGGTGGATTTCAGTTTTTCACTTACTTTCCTCCAGTCGGTGATCAATTGGGTCGGAGGAGGTTGGGTAGGATCATGGTTACCCGAGCGGGAACCTAGGTGTAGGATAACGGGACGGTGATCCGAGTTGAGCTCGTGAAGCGCTTCTATGGAGTGTAAATGAAGGTTTACATTCTTTAGGAGCGCCACATCGAGGACATCGGGGTTATGGTTGGGGTCGTGTGGGTAGTGGGTGGGCGTCATCGGAGCGATGACGTCATAGTTTAGGGTCGCGCCTAGGTTATACACGATTCTGCCTCTGGCATTTGTCGTGTTGCTGTTCCAAGCGGGGTGTTTGGCGTTGAGATCGCCCGCTAGTAAGACGGAGTCACTCAGGCCAAAGAGAGTCGTGAGATCGCTGGTGAGCGCGATAGGATCGTCTGAAGCAAGAGACGCGACCGATGGTGGGGGATGGTAGGCAGAGATGATAGTTATCGGAGGATGACCAGTCATGCCTAGTCGACAGGCAGAGTACTCTAGGTGAGAGAGAGGCGCGGGTGGGGTCAGAGGGATGCAGTATAACTCCTTCCTATAATAAATAAGGGTACCGCCGCCGTGGCAGCGTGTTCTGTCATTGCGAACTAGACGGTAATTCGCAATTTTGGGGTCAGCGCGATGGGGTTTCAAAAGGGTTTCCTGTATAAGGAGGACGTCTAATTGGTGGTCGCGGAGGAATTTAGTTATTTCGGCGCGTTGGTTGAAAATGCCATTGGCGTTGAAAAAACCTAATTTGAGGGATCGAGGCCTAGTGTGGTTTGTGCGTTGGGAATCCATTGGATCAGTCCATCGCATCCATCTGGTCGAGGCCTAGCACGACATCACTGTGTGTGCTGAATATTTGGCTGTACATTTCCGTCGTAATTTTGCCGTTATTCTGCTGCTCGGCAGCCAGAAGGGCATCGCGGAGAGACCTGGCTTGGCGGGTCATAAATATTTTGTAGTGGCGCAGTAGAGTCTGGGCGCAAGACTCGCCGTTCCCGACGGGTGAGGGTTTGGGCGGTTGTTTGGCTGCAGGAGCAGCAGTGGTTTGAGGCGCGGGTTTGGGACTGGTTGTGGCCTCTGGAGCCACGGCTTTAGGCAGGATCTGCGCTGCGATGGGTATATCCATCAGTGCCTGCAAAGGTTTGGCAGGGGCCAAGGAGGGAAAGGCTTTGTCGTGGTTTAGCCTGTTCCACGGGGATGGTCTCTGAGGAGCGAGACGTTGGGGAATTTGAGAGGAAGGTGCCTCTCTTTGTTGGCGGGCGTTGGCGCGCTTCGCTAATTTAGGAGCGAGTTTGGGGGCTTTGGGACAGCCGCGGTAGTTTGCCGGGTGACCGGTCTGGCCGCAGAGAACGCAGCTGGGTGGTTCCGAACAGAGGGTTCGGTCTTTGGGCCGAGGGCAGTCCGCAGTGCTGTGCTCGCCCAGACACTTGACGCATCTGGGAGTCGCATAGCAGTTGCTCTGCGCATGGCCATACAGTTGGCAACGGTGGCATTGTCCCACTGTTGCGGTTTTGTAGGGCTTTTCAATTGAGATACCGGATAGGGAGCAAATGGACTTAATCTTGAAAATCGGGTGATGACCTTCGGTTGGTTCACAAATGACAAGAACCATGTCGTACAATTCACCGCCTCTCGCTTTATGTAAGCGATGGACGGCGATCACTGGTATACCTTGATCGGCAAGGTCGTCTTTAATATCCTGTACTAGGATTTCTTTAGGGACACGTTTAATAATAACACGAGTGGGCGTGTCCTCGGGGAAGGAGAAAGTGTGAAAGGAAATGTTCCTTTCACGGAGGGCGCGATATAGTTCCCTATAGTCGTTCGACGTAGGGACGGTGACTTTAATGCCATTTTGGCAGGCACGGGCGTTTGTGTAGTTGATCTTTCGATCAACACACATCTTGGACACATCAGTCCATTTACCCTTGTCCTGGATGTAAAAGGGGGGCGGAGGGCGTTGCTTCCTTTGGGCTGAGGAAGTTTGGGCTATCGGGCTGGTGGGACGACTATTCTGCGCGTGAGCAGAGGTAGTTGGGACTGGGCTAACGGGTCGTACGGGCGTTTGAGTTGGGGACGGGGGCGACGCGGTGGTCTTTTTGGCCTTGCTGGCCTGGGAGGTTTTCCCTTTCTTCCTCTTGCCTCCGGTGACGATTTGAAAGTCGTCTTCGGAGGACGAAGGGCAAGAAGAGGCTTCGTCTTGGTCGGAGGGTGGGTTAGATAACGGAGCCGACGTGTCCATATCGTAAAATTCAGGTGCAGCGAACACCTGCGCGGCGTCCATTGTTCTATGAACAATGGGATTAGAGAGTGGGCCGGCAACAATAGCTGGGTCTGGGAATCGAGTGGTCGGTACGTCTCTGTCAGCGAGCGGCGGCGGTAAGGGGCAATTAGTGTCGGAGTTTTTCATTGTTCGATGAACAATGGGGTCCGAAACAATAAACTTTTCGGTGAATGAGCCAACCGGAGGGCCTTGATCCGCGAGCGGGGGAGATAGCGGGCTATCGAGCACGTCGCTAAAATCAGTGACTTTGGCTTTAGTAGCCAGGGAAATATTTCGCTGCAAAGCAGCGAGCTTTCCGCCATATCTGGCGCAAAAGTCGGGGTCCTTTCTTAGCTCGTCCAAGAGGTGCGCCTTTTGCAAGGCGTCCTCCATGACGAGGGATTAAAAAATATCTATCGGGGAATTTTGGAGATTTCTCTCCCGCGGGGGGCCTATTTAAAGCCTAACTGGCCTAACTCCCCGGATGGATGGGTCCGGGGATGTGTTAGCCTCCCAGTCGGGTGGAGACTGGGAGGTGTGTACCTATTGGTGAGCCCTAAGCTTGTAACCGGTCGCCAGTCTTATTGTGCGAACCGGGCCCTATTGGGTCTAGTGCGAAGGGGTAGACACACCCAACCGACACTAGGTGTGTAGCTGAAAAGGAAACTCAGTAACTAGGTTTGACTAGGAGATCCCCCAAGGCCAAAACCTAGCACTCGACTCCAATTGACTGCTTCACCCTGAAGGGGATCAGCGGGTGCGTCGGGTCAGCACCCCCTTGGTATTGTTGACACCGTGAGGTTTCCAACCAAGGACCACGAAACTGTGGTTTTACCCTGAAGGGGCCAAACCAAATTGTTTTTGACGATACTCTGTTATAGAAACAAAATATCCTTCACTGCCTTGAAAAAGGCGGTTCCGGATCGAGAGTTGTAGTCGGCGACTACGAATGACGTCACGGCGAGCGCGACGAAGCGATGACACAAACACAGAACAATCGGGAGCGCAGAGCGGCACGACCGTCTCGGGCGAGCGTCGGGCGGAGAGTGATGACTGATGAGCTTACCAAGTGCACTGTCTTTTATAAGACGATACCCGCACTTTGAAATCCCTCCAACTCTGTCCATTGGCGCGAAGAAGTGCGTCACGTGTTTACTTGATACAAAACGTACTAAATCTAATGAGACTTACGTTATAAAATAATCAAATAATACAAGAGTAATTATCGATAATAAACAATGGTGATTTCACAAAGTTTAAATTAAATAAACATGTCATCCATTGTTTTGATCAAAACTATCAGTCACACTTATCGAAATAAGTTGCCAAAAACCAATTAGTGCGTACACTAAGTACTTAATAAATTATGTTTCGATTTATCAGACAGTAATTGATACTAAAAGATCACTTAAATTCATAACAAGAAAATCAACTCTTAACAAAATATGATAAATACCCACAATAATTCATTGTAATTGACAACCAACTCCGACATGTATATAATACATTGACGTATTGAAAAGTGTAAATTGCTTTGTAGGGACACAATTTAAATGATTAATCAGCGATATTATTATGACGCACGGCTGCGCCCGTGATGCATAGAGAATATAAACTAGTCGCAAATAAACTGCAGTCGTAAATGGTCTTCATCCCAACACAAGCAATATGACACATTATTTAATTCAAGTATCTAGTAGTGGAAGTAAAATTACGAACTTAACCCACAGCTTATTACATAAACGATAATACCACAATACCAGAAAATATTTTTTTTATGTTTATTTATTTATGTACACACATGACACTTACAAAAAAAAATTAAATACAGACAAAAGAGCACAAAGGTGCTGCTTATTTACAGCAGACCTGCGACAGGAGAGTTCAAGAGGAGATGATAGACCCAGTGTGTATAAATACTAATTACGATAAATAAAACATACTTAGCTATAAAATTAAACTATAATGATATAATAAACAAATATATACATACATAGAATTAAAATACGTATTTTTATTAATTAATAATAAATATATAAAATTACGGGATGTTAGATAGGCAATGACCTTTGACCAACTTTTTATACTTATAGAGCGTGTTTTATCAGTAGGCTGATTAAGTTTAATTTTATGTCAATTATTTCGTAATAGAATGTCATTTTGTAAAGGTCAAAAAATCATAGGGAAAGCCTAAATATAAGCTACGTAAGTCAAATTATTTTGGTTGTTTGAACATCTCATCCCGGTTTTTAATTGTACCACTCAAAGCAAATCGAGATAGAAGGTAATAAAGGTTTAACTTCAGCTACGTCCCGTTGGATCAAAATCTCATTGAAAGTCAACTAAAATGTGAATTTTATAGAGTAACTATGTGTGTTCAATGGAAGTTACTCATTATTCGACATCCTCTTGTATTCATATGGAAAGGATTTTCAACCGACGACAAAAAGAGGAGGTTATCAATTCGACGCGTATATTTTTTTTTTTTTTTATGTTTTATTATCGAGTACTCGAAGACGGCTGAACCGATTTGGAAAATTCTTTTTTGTTCGAATGGGTATACTTCGAAATTGGTACCATTATTACCAAAGTTAGGATCTGATGATGGGATCCTGGAGAAATCGAGGGAACTCTTCAAATATTATAGGCACACCTATGGCGTTTTGGGTATTTCTTATAGTAACTTGTGCAGTTGCTCTCAAAAAGTACCATTTGGGGAAGTGGAACTGATGATGAAGACCACAGATGGCCGCCGAAACTACTCAATAATAAGTATTGAGTGGATTGCGATTCGATTACTTGAATATGGATATTAAGCACTTTATGCTCGTCACAATGCATATGGTGATGTAGAGCTGATGGTGAAGTACCATGAGAACTCCTCAACAATTAACGGCCCAGCATTGGGAAAAGCAATATTTTGTAAAAGGTTATAAGTAGTTGACATTTAGGCTCTTGAAACTTTAATAAAAAAATCCATACTAATCGGTATTATAAATGTGAAAGTATCAAAACGGAGCAACTCATATCCAGCAGATTTTTCATATGAAGATAGTTGAAGTAAGTAGGTTGCAGGAAATTTTTACACGAGCAAAACCGCGGGCAATTTTTAGTATAAAATAATAAGGTACGTTTTTCTGACGCGACTATAGATCAGATTGTCGAAGGGAGATTCTTGATGTTTGAATATTAGTTATGGTTTATAACTAAAGTAAGGAAATGGGCTTTGCCGATTAATAATAAAAAAATAAAAGCAAACTTTCAAACAAGGATAAAATCATCGGTTGTTGCTCAACCCCATTTTACCGTCGAATCAAAAACATATGTTTAAAAAATAACACGGCCTCCATCAATGTTTGCATGCCAAAATGGTAGAATGTAATTCCTTTATGTCATTGTAAGCACCTTGTTGTAAATACCTACATTCAATAAACATCTATTCTCTTTTCTTTCATTCTGAGTAAAAAAATAAATATTCTATTCTATTCTATGGCCTTAAACTCCGAGATAGAAACTTTTAAATTTACGTGCACCATCAATCCATCCCCAGAACAACTATGACATGTAACCATTGCTACTTACGGTAATCAAAGCCACGATGCGCAGCGCAGTAGAAAATGTTCCAACCACTGTGTTGACCGTGTTGTGAAAGGCACAGAACAGATAAAAGAGGTTAGAAAGGAAATAGATCCTGATTTGTATTAGAACGCGTGTCGCCGCTTGTCTCCCACTTTTTAGCTCCACTACAAGCAAGAGACCCATACGTATGCGCCTCGTTTATCTGTTCTGTGGTGAAAGGGCTCCCGTTTGCCTTTCAAAGGTCCGGAAGTAAAGGGTCTCAAGATAGTCAAAGGAGAATCATTATTTGCTTAGCTTTTTCACAACTACGTTGTGCCTATGTTCCAGTCTAACCGGATGAACTGGACCGAACTTTGTGGAGAAAAATGGAGGAAGCCTTCACTCTATAGAGAGGTCCATAATAAATAAAGAAAATAATATATATAAACTTAATTAATTAATTGAATCAGAACAAATTATCTTATATAATATCTTAGAACTTAATTTTATTAATACACTGTTTAATTGAAAATGCTGAATTAATTTACTGTGTTTACACAGTAAATATAGTACCACTTAAAATTAAAACAAAATACCAAAATGATTACTTCGAACTATTTCATTATTGCAACATATTGCCAGTTCACAACATGGCTAAACTTTCTATTTTAAAAGACGAATTTAAGAGGAGGCTCCATAAATTGTATGTAATTTTGTATTAATATTCTGAAACAATCACGCATATAATCAAAATGGAACTTTAGTATATGATTTATTGGATCTTTTTCTTTCCATGTCTAGACCAGTTACGTAATTGGAACATTTTCGTTAGATTCATTTTTTAATCGAAAATCATGTCTTTTTTAAAGATTATTCAAAATTTAATCAAGATTACTCGGCTTTTATATCTAAAATTAGTATTGACAGTAAGAAAATACAGTTTATTATCCAAATATATGACATTTTTTTTCTAGATCAATTATCACTTTAATTATAAACGAAATAAGAATTGAGACTTACGACATTTAGTTTCGAACCCGAATATGGTAAAAGAGCGCACGCGTTATTCAACTTTATTACTGTTGCGTTAGCGTTTAGTATACAACGGCCTAACCGGGTTGGATGGGGGTGGAGCTTGCGTTAAAATTATTTTGCACTGCCTGCTCTTAATAACATAAATAACTCAATTAAAAATACACGTCATCCAAAACTAAGAACGTTAGCGAAAATTAACACCTTTAGCTTGCCTAGATTCAACAATACATATGGTATGAGAACATACACTTACATACTACCAAAAATAATTAATGAACTTCCTGTGGATATACAAAATGAATACCTCTGCAACCCTAAAAAATCAAAAATGTAAATTAAAAAAGCATTTTTTGCAACAGAATGAATTAGTTTAGTTAGGCCTTTAACCTTTAGCCTTTAGTTAATCTTTAAATGTAAAACTTACAAATTCACTTATTATTTAAAATAATTTTAACCCAATTTATCCAAACTCACTAGGCATATACAGGGTTAATTGTAAAACACCAAAAACCTCTCAGGACTATGTTACTAACATCATAATCAACAACTTTTGTTCTACGACTTTTAAAAATTCGTCATATTTTAGTTCACTAGATTTTCATATAAAAATAAAAATATTTAAATAGAACGCCCTAAACGCAAGTAGCGTCTATGCAAAGCAAAAGAAAGCGGTAGTATAAATTGTTTTGTTTTGCTTCGTATAGAGTTCGTAACATTTAGGGCGTTCAATTTAAATATTTTTATTTTTGTATGAAAATCTGGTGAACTAAAATATGACGAATTCTTAAAAGTCATAGAACAAAAGTTGTTGATTATGATGTTAGTAACATAGTCCTGAGAGGTTTTCAGTGTTTTACATTTAACCCTGTATAAGCCAGTAAGGGCTTTTGTGGTTTTTTGTATAAGAACGATATGTATGTATACTGAGATTTTGATCATAATAAAAAAACAAAAATATAATTTTTATAAATTGTATTTTATTAAGGAAACAAAAAGTATTTATTATTATTATTTTACATGGAGCGACGGCCGTATATAATATAGGTAGGTGGCACGATACCACCAAGGGCTTTATTTTTTCTGAGTGGGAAAAACATCAAATGACTCCTCCCGCTATGGGTGGAGTGGAAGAGAGTGTCAGACTTCTACTGACTAAAAACTCACCCTGCTCCTTCAACTGACCCGACGTTCGGGGGCTACGGTATCTCGTATGAACATTCCCGCAATCTACCCCAAGGGCTAGTGTCAGACTTTCTGACTTCTGAATACACGTAAAAACTGACAAAGATGTACAGATGACAGCAGGTACTACAAGCCGTTGAGGTTTAGCGAACTTTTCGAATCTCTATATGTTAAGATTTTCGTTGTTTTTACTTTCACTATAATTTATTTAATGATGTCAAGCAGTTTGAGTACTTTGTGGCCTACCAAAATGTCCTTACTTTGGTATTATTCGTCAAATTATTGAGCTCCTTAAGTTCTAAGTTGAGCTACACGATAACTGACAAATGTTTGCACTGTCTGGACAGGTCCGCTCAAATTTGCTTGGTTATTTCCTCAAAAGAATACCACAGACATGAACCTACATGCTTCTCATATACAAATACAAATTGTCTGGACTTTAAAAGAGACTGACCTCTGAGTTTCTTTCGGTGTTTCTTCTCAGAGTAGTCAGTTAGGAAATACAGGCCTCATCTAAAAACTAAACTTAACACGCAAAAAAACATGACGTGTAAAAGTTTTATTTATAACCAATTTACAAAATAAATATTTCATTTCATTTCATTTCATCCAAGGAAAATTAGCAATTAAATATTCAACAAAAGTTACACGATCGTATACAAATCAAATCAGGTTTCTTCAAATCAAAATAAAACTAAAATAAACCTGCTTTAATTCAAGAAATCTGATTGCACAAGCAAAGGAGCCTATTTTGTGGGCAAACACCGAACCCCAAGTAAACAGTACCTTTAGTGCTTGTAATAGGTAGTTAGTATTCTAGGCTTAGTGCCTTGGGGCCTCGCTATAATCACGAGTAGTATTTAGTTGGTAAATATCACTGCTACTCTGTTTTTAGAATTTGAGTATGGCGGACACTGTTGTTAAGGACGGAATGGCGTCAAACATTACTTTGCGGATATTCATAACAAATGAATATTTTACTGGCTTGAAATTTGATTGAAATAGCAGTGTGGGTAGAATTCACATTACCAATCTAGTTAACCCCTCCAACTAAGCTAAATACGCTTGTATCTGGAGTGAGTTCACGGCAATAGTGTTATGGCGGTTCTACATTAGTGCCGTGAATTCACGCGCGAATTCTCGCCGTTAATTCACGGCACAAATCGTCCCCTCCACATTCACGGGATACTTCAATCGTCCATGAAACCTGCCGCGAAATGGATGTAGATGCTACATAATATAAAAACAGTCCCCTTTAAATTGCAAATGACTTGAAAAAAATATCTGCTTAAATTGACCATTGCTGTAAAACATTGTACCATTATCATCTAGCATAGTGGCTGTAGCCCTATATACATCTGATGTCCATGAATATGTTATTAAACTGACTTTGTAGTCCGGAATAAACTGGCCTGGGGCCGTGAATCGTCGTTGCGCTTGCAAAAGGCGCTATGTAGTGAATAGTCAATTTTCGTTCTTTTATGAAGTTTCAATCGTTATTTTAGTACACACATGCTGTAAAAACAGCTATCTGATAAACGCAATATTGAAAGGTAACTCTTTAAATATTTCGTTTATTAGATAGCTGTTTTACAGCATGTGTGTATTAAAATAACGATTGAAACTGCATAAAAGAACAAAAACGAATATTTACCACATAGCGCCTTTTGCAAGCGCAACAACGGAATGTGAATGTGTACGCGTGAACGCTGCGCGAAGGGGGCGCGAACCCTTTGTCGCGGGACAAAATACCGACAATGATCGGGGAACAGGCGTGAAAGCGCGTGAACCCCGCGAAAACCGTCCACATTCACGTTCACGCCTGTTTACGGGGCTTCACGGCACTAATGTGGAGCCGCCATAATGGGTGGGGTTCGAACTCGTGACCTCTCGATTGCAAGTCCGACACCTTAGCCATTAAGCTATTTGAGGACATGGTTGGCGCATGGCTTGATCGTTGAGCGATTGGCTACTGGGATTTGTGTCGCGGGTTCGATTGCCGCTCCAGAATAAAATATGCTGTCCCGCGTCTGGTTGTTTCTAAAACCGAACTCAAAATACAAGAGCAATTCTTACAACTCTAGCAACGAAAAACAACTATAAGATACACATCGCCTAGAGGCATGTGCAACATTCTTAATTATAAGTAATACAATTTGTATTTTCAGGTTAAAAAGATCCATTCATAAATATCCGAAGTAACTATAATACAATAACAATTGTGTTCGTAAATAAATCTTAAACCAATGTAAGTAAACTTTATCATCGTGGGCTTCCAGTGTAATGAAGCATGTTACTAGGTGTGCCATTTCGGTTGAAAGTTTGTTACAGTAAAGCTTGTATGTATAGAAATACGCTAGTTTTTGTTGTTTTCCAAAATACCTATTAGTTTTGATTTTACAGGCATTTAAACTTACGGTAAATATCGAGTCCCGCTAACAGTTACGTGACCGCATGTGACGTCAATTTACAACGCTCAGCTTAGTAGCAAGTCGAAATTGGTGGTTGTATTTGTACATTTCGACACAATACATAGTATTTGGATTGGACATTTTTGAAACTATTTATAATTTCTAATGCAACGACACCGTGCTGAGAGCGCGATCGGACTGAGCGAGTGTTGTGAGATGACGTCACACCGTCACGCGTCCGCATCGCACGTTTACTTCTATAAATCGGAAACTAATTGACGTATCGAAGTAATTCTTTCACTTGTATTTTTTATTTTTGACAGAGAATATGGAGAGCTAATATTCAAAATTAGTTAACATTCTTCATTGGATGTAGCTGAATATTAGTGTTTTACATGAAGCGACTGCCTGTCGGACTTTCATAACCCAGTAACTGGGCAACACGATATCCTTTGGCAAACCCAGCATAGATTTTCCGGTTTCTGACTACCCGTAACGACTGTCAATCATGTACAAATGAAAGCGGGGAGCACAGAGGAATCTCTACAGGTAAGTTAAGGTAACCCATCCATGAAGCGACCTTGAAAAGCGTTGCTTAACCTTGAATATAGACCCGCGGCTTATATTATTAAACCTTAGCTCCTTATTAGTATGTAATTTTTTACGATTATTTAATAATATCAATAATTTATGAGTTTCTAGGTCAGAGTAATAGAGTAGGTATGTCCTTAAAATGAATGAAATGATCAGGCCTTTGTGAGGTCTCATAAGAACCATATAACTCTGCAGGGTACTCCTCACAGATTTGTGTGTGAATAGGTGCTTGATTTTTAAGGGCTTTTCCGGAGGTTGAAGTGAAAGGTTACGTTCATAAATGAAATAGGTCTAAAGTACACATAATTAAAGCTTAAGTACATAGGTTTATACGTTTGTGGGTTTTCTAAGAACTAACTCAATTGGGTTATACCACAAAACCCTACAATAATATGATTTCTTGGCAGTAATCGTACTATCCATCCATGATAATATTATAAATGCAAAAGTCTGTGTCTGTCTGTTTATACGCTTTCTCACGGCTACCCCACAGCATCGATTTGAATGAAATTTGGAATGAATATAGTTGAAACAGGTTCAAACAGGTTACTTTTTTCCACAAATCAACCCCTATATGGTTGAAATAGGGAATGAACGTTTGTATGAGAAATCTAAACAACTTAACCGATTTTAATGAATTTTGATTTTTTACTCAAATTAACGCGGGTAAAACCATGTGGTACAGCTATTATAAATAAGATGCAATAGCGTAATAGTTGAGGTGTCGATCTTGTGATTGAAAGGTCGTGAGTTCGATCCCCACCCATCATACTATTGCCATGAACCCATTCCATACACAAGCATACTTAGCTTAGTTGGACCCCTGGAACTATCTTTACAAGGTACCAGGTAAAAGTAATCTATTCAATCTGGACTTATAGACCCCAGGTTATAGCTATCAGGAAATATACTCTGTCAGGGAATTTCACTCCTTAGCTGTTCTCACAATGAAAGTATTCCTAAAACGTTTTGTACATAATAATATGGGTGGGATGTCCACCATGTAATGATGGTGCATCGTCGATTGTCTTGTAGTCCGATGATGGAAAAGGCTTGGTGGAATTAGAATGTGCAATGCTAACGCACGCTCTTCGAAATATAACCGATAGAAAACCGATAGACTTGCAATGTCGCCGATGTTCAAGGCTCTGGAACTTTGACTCAATCATTCCTCGTTGCCAATGAGCCTTTTTGCCTATTTCTCGATAGACTCAAGTGCATTAAGTGAAAAATGTGAAAGATCGGATGTTTGTAATTTTGTGCGATAACGCAAAACTAGTTTTAAATAAATTGACAACTTTTATTTTACATTATGGAACGCAAAAAATTAATGAATATTTTACAAATATGTTGAACAGTACGCATGTGGCTTCTAAATATTTATAACGCATAATGTCCGTTTCCCTATACGCTGTTACTTAAATAATATTAAACTATTTATATAAACTTTACGTGTAATGTACATCTAAGTAGCATATGAGCGGTTAACCAATTTTTGATGGGGTTTTGTTTTGTTTTTTTAACTATTTGACTTTCGCATTGATCCCTCCATCTCCCTTTCACTCGTCTACGAGACGCACTGCTGGGGATGGCCAATCGCTTACTACTCCACATTTATTGTGCACACAGCCAAGCTGTGGAACTCTCTGGCGGCTTCTGTGTTCCCTGCCACTTATGACCTTTCAGCCTTTAAAGCAAGAAAGACCAGGCTTTTGGGCTCGCTAGTTCCATCGTAGACCTTATCCATCGCTTACCATCAGGCCAGATCGAGGTCAAAAGCGGGCTCATCCTGAATAAAAAAAGAATTATACAATTATTTTGAATTGTCGTATCATTTATTGGGATTAAGTATGTATTTTTCCTATTTTACATATTGCAATATCCTGTTGAATATTTAATTAATTAATTAATTAATTATAAAGTTATGTTACTGCTATGCTTCCTAACTATTATTTAAAGAATATTGTAATATCCAGTTGAGTTTTAAGTTCCTTTTATCCTTATCCTTATTTAAATAAATGAAAAGGTAAAAGTAAAGTAACTTTTACCTTTTTATTTATTTAAAATGTTATAACATTTGGTCATGCTTAAATATTATTTACTTCAGTCAACTTATTTATTTCAGAATATTTCCATACTGTCTATGTCGCATTGATTTGTTTTGTTATATACTTTTTAGGATTTCGTAGCCAAATGGCAAAAAACGGAACCCTTATAGTTTCGTCATGTCTGTCTGTGTCTGTCCGTCCGTCCGTCCGTATGTCACAGCCATTTTATTCCAAAACTATTAGGACTATACGTGTGAAACTTGGTAAGAAGATGTATTATTGGTAACGCTTTCCGAATTAAAAAAAAAATAAAAATAAATAAAATAAACGGGGGCTCCCCATATATGGAACTAAAAGTGAAAATATTTTTTTTCATGAAACCTATGCGTGTGTAGACAGGTCTTTAAAAATTACTTTGAAGTTTTCAAGCCACTTTTTCATAAAGTTAATTGTTTAAAAGATATACGCTTCCAAAGTGGTAAAATGTGTGTCCTCCCCTCTAACTTCTATAATAATAGAGGGAAAAATTAAAAAAAAATACATGCTATAGACCTTAATGTAAATTTTCAACCAAAATTAGTTTAAACGATATCGGGTCAGCAGTTTTTGAGATACAGCATATCGTCGCCGTAGAACGAAAAGTCACCAAGTAGGTCAAAACGTGTTTTGAGTTATGAAGGTTTAAAGTTTTATAAAACAAAAAAAATCATAACTTAGTTTTGGCCTGAGATAATTGTTTTTTTATAGTTTTGTACCTTAGAAAACAGATAAGAGCATAAGTTGACATTATTTTTTTTAACGAATTACTTATAATTATTGAAATAATGACAAAATACTAACTTAGTTATTTTTCACCCTCAAATCCCGTACCAAGATTTTTGGTTATAGAGTTTTAGTGACTTTTCACCTGTGTCTAGGACCATTGTTAAAAAGAATAACTCCAGTTAGTTACAATATTACTTATATTACGAACTTCAATAGATCTTTTAATGAATTTCAACTCTCTAATTTACACCCTTTTTAATTATTATTATCTGGTTTTGAAATCAAGGCAAAGAAAAGAGTAAAACATATGTGTTACTTATTAAATGCGTTATTAGTTTATTAAAAAAAATACAAAGAAACATTCGAGAAAAAGTATTATAAATAATCATAAGTAAATTAATCCGACTCTTCACTTTCATTGTTAACATCAGGTTCCAATGCCCTGTCTTGAACGTCATTGCTGGTAGGTAGAGACTCATACCATGAGTGAAGTTCTTGGGGTATGATACCCTTACGACAGAGACCAATAAGGTCTCTTTTCTTAGCCTCTGAAATCGGAAGAGGAGCAGTATAAGCCATTGGAATAGCATATGCTTTTAATTGAGCTAGCAAATCGCTTCTTCTAGTTTCCGAATTACCCTCTTATTCCATTCTCTTCCTGAAGTCTCCTTTTTTTTTCTTGTTCGAAGAACCACTTTTTCTTCTTTTTGAAATACGTCAAACTCAGAGTACGGGCCATCGTGAGTATAACGAAACTAAACTATGCCTGGACATTGCTTTTCAAACCTAAAACATTTGATTTTCAGCCACATAATTTTCTTTCCGTGTTTATCCTTGCTTGTATTACTGATAAATTTTCCATTTCTCTAAATGGAAAATTTATCAGTAATACAAGCAAGGATAAAGCCAGTTTATTCAATGATTGACTGGAAGTCAGTCATGCGTCGCGCGCGCTCAAAGAGACACTGAAAATTAAATTCTTGATGTGAAGACTCACACATCAAGAATTTAATTTTCAGTAAGTTCTTTTACTATATAAGGAGATGCTGTTTCACGGTGTCTCTTTGAGCGCGCGCGACGCATGACTGACTTCCAGTCAATCATTGAATAAACTGGCGTATACTTTTGCTCTTTTTCTATTGCGCTATGCATGGAGTCAACCTCCATGTGCGTGTGACCACTTTCCAAGTATTTCTGCTCAAAAACGTCCAAATGTAAATCGGATCTTTGGATCAGATGAACCAAAAAGGCAGTTATAAATTGGTTTCTATTTTGCCCTTTTTTTATTGAAAATAGGTTCGCGTTTGACCACTATCTCGCCTGATGGTAAGTGATGATGTGATCAAAGATGGAGCACGCTTACCTAAAAGTAACCTATTCACTCTGGACTTAAAGACTCCTTGGTTGTAGCTGTCGGGAAACACAGACTCCGGCAGGGAATTCCACTCCTTAGCCGTACGCACAATGAAGGTATTCCCAAAACGTTTTGTGCGTATGGGTGGGATGTCCACCATATAACGATAGCGCTTCGCCGTTTGTCTCGTAGTCCGATGATGGAACGGGCTTGGCGCAATTAGATTGTGTAATTCCATCGCACACTTCCCGAAATGTAACCGATAGAAAACCGATAGACTTGCAACTCGTCGTCGGTGTTCAAGGCTCTGGAGCTTTGACTCGACCAGTGCATCGTTGCCAATGAGTCTCTTGGCCCGCTTCTCGATAGACTCAAGCGCGTCCAGTTGGTATTTCGCAGATCCATCCCAAAGATGAGAGCAGTACTCCATACACGACCGAACCTGGGCTTGATAGAGATTGAGCAACTGTTCGGGTGTGAAGTACCGTCTCAACTTTGCTAGGATTCCCAACTTTTTTGATGCTAGTTGAGCCTTAGCCTGGATAAACGGGCCAAAATTGAGGGTAGAAGTTAGTGTTACCCCCAGAAGCTCGATACGGTCGGTTATCCGCACGGTTACACCCCGGAAAGTAGGAGCCGGTTCGAATTGATTCCTTTTTGCGGAGAAGAGACACGCCTGGGTCTTAGCTGCATTAAACTTGACCAGGTTGGCATCGCCCCATTCGGAGACAGCCTTCAAGGTCAAGTTCAAGCGTCCAACCATGTCTTCACGGAGAGACTGGATCTGTGACCCACCAGCTCGCGCGCTGGACACATATCTCTCAGAAACTGTGCTATCGTCTGCATACCCAAAGGTACCGGACATTAGCAGATCGTTAATGTGCAGCAAGAATAAAGTTGCTGAGAGAACTGACCCCTGAGGGACCCCGGCATTAATTGCCAATTGGCCAGACGAGCAGCCATCAATGACCACTCGAATGGACCGATCCCTCAAGAAGTCTTCAATCCAAACGCATAGTTGAGTGGGTAAACCGAAAGAAGGAAGCTTAGCAATAAGGCTATCGTGCCAGACCCTGTCAAAAGCCTTGGAGATGTCAAGGGAAACAGCAAGTGCTTCCCCTTGCTTCTCAATGGCCTCACTCCAGATATGAATGGCATACGCTAGAAGATCCCCAGTTGACCGGTTTTTGCGAAAACCGTATTGCCTGTCATTGAGGATGTTGCTCTGCGCAAGTGTCACTATAAATACAGATTTCTTTAATAGTATGTGGCACCTGACTGATCCACCAGTTTAAAGCACTGGCGATTTCAACAGTTCCTCTTTTGCCATTAACTTCGTTCCATGTTATACAATAAGCTTCATTAGGATGCTTTGCTGTATGAATCATGTAGTTCTAGACATTTAGTTTCCTTGTGTAGTATAGAATGCCGACGTCACAAACAGGTATGTGTAACGTAGATTGCATGTCAGCAGTGAGCACAAAATAGGTTTCGTCTGCAATAGACCGTTCCTTATCACTTTCTTTGGCAGTTTGTGCCGCGATTTTTCTCTCAATATGGGCATCATATTATTCTTTAAGATTATCAGGCCAACCTGCAGTATCGAACCGTGTACCTATCATGCAGAGATCCTTTTTTGGAGTGAAAAATGACAAGTTAAATTCAGATCCAAATATTCTTTTATTTATACTTAAAATGAACATGGGGTATCATTAGTTGATCGTAGATGCCAGTTTTTCTTTGTATATCTCGTACATTTTGGCAATGCTGAGTTTGCTCTCCAAGTATTGCCTTTGGGTAGTTTTTCTGCAATAATGTGATTCAAGTTGAGGTTAGGAATTAATGAGATTAATTATTTACGTTCAGAATCACGATCGGCTTTATTAATAGGAATTTGGGAACCACGCCCGTATTCCAGTATTGTTGACATAGAGAAACTCTATCATCTTTAGAAAAGTTATACAAACAAAGAAAGCGGAATTTTGTATCACAAACTGAAGCATGATTTTCTCTTTTTTATTCTTATAAGGCAAACAATTGTGTCTATTCGCTTTTGCTTGATTTTTTTTCCATATACTTGGGCAACATTTTTTCCATCTTTTAATATTCTTGTTCTTTGTGGTAGCAGTGGTAGCTAATGCTAAGTTTTGATCTTCAACAGATTTTTGTGTATTTGTTTCTGATTTGTTGTTTTTGACAGAGTTTAAAACGACACCAATAGTAGCCGATGGAGAGTTTAGAGGTTCAACGGATTCTGGTATTTCAATCACTGCCTTTTCGTTTTCATCTGCGTTGTTAGTTGGTATTATTATTTCTTGCTGTTTATTAGATTCTTTGTTTTCATTGGCAAAGGTAATGCCTAGGTTGATTTTCAACTGTAAAGTTACTGTTTCTATTCTTACTTTGTAAATAAGAATTCATTAAATCTTCGCTATCACTTCTGTCACTTGAAATGTTTCTAATTACTCTTCGTTTATTCTCCAAATAGTGTTTCTTGTCACTATCTGGATACCTAGAAAATCCACCAAAACTGCTTTTATCGGGTATTTCACCAGAGGTTAGTAATCAGAAAAGTCAAATAAATACTTAAATCACTCACCTGTACAGCAACATCTTTATTCATAAAAAAATCAATAAATTTAAGATTAACTTTGCTCGAGTCATTGTTTATTCGAGTTAATAAAATCACGTACAAAAATAATAACGGGACGCGTGCGCATCGGACGGCGTTCCGCCGAGAGTAAAAGTCACCAACGCGTGCGGAGGCACGCATGCAACGGCCAACAAACCTAGTTAAAAAAGCAAAACTAACCAAGTCGTGCGCGAAAATCACCTAATTATCGTAGCTGTACAAAGATAGTGATTTAAATATTCACTAAAAGTTTTTAGCGAAAAGTCGAATTAAATTTCTGTGACCATAGCATTAGGATAGAACTGATTAAATAAGTTTCGACGATTTCTCGCGTTAAGATTATGTTCACGTAATTACTATAAATGTCGGTCGAGTAGTCACTAAGTTGACTTGGTTAGTTTTCGCTTTCTGTTTTTTTTTTTTATCGAACGAGTCATTCTAAAACTAATTAAGTTATTTTAGTTATCTTTGCCTTGAATTAAGTCCCGGGTATGATTTATTTTGTAAAGAGGAAAGGTAATCAAACCGAGTTAAGTACAGAATTGCAATCTTACCGAATAATGAAAAAGTTTTTAAGTAAATTAATTAATTTTCGATTAATGTGTTGTAAACCAAATGAAGAATTAGTGATGTTTTGCACTATCTAAAATGAAAATTATGACACGTATAGACATGACTGTAAGGTTGATATTTGTAGAAAAAATTGGTGATTTTGATGACATAACTAACTCAATTTTGGCCAAATGTCGACTTGGTGACTTTTCGCTCTACGGCGACGATATTTTCTAAAACCATAAATATAACTTTGTAATTCATACAAACACAATAACAAAGTTATTTGGCGTTGTTACTACGGAATCCTTCATGGGCGAGTCTGACTAGCACATAGCCAATTTTTATTTATTTAAATTTTTTATTTTGTCATGTTTAAACAGGAATCACTTCAGTCTACTTATTTATTTTAGAGTATTTCTCTTCTCTCTATGTCGTAATGTGTTCGTTTTGTTTTGTACCTTTTTAGTTTATTTCGCCTTATTGGTGTAATTTTAATTTCCGGAAAACCTCAGAACTTCTCCATGGAAACGGAAGGGGACCTTTTCCTTCACTGCTGTGGAATAACCCTGAACTCATGGTATTGTTACGAGCTGGGGTTCGGGATAGAAATAATTACGCCAATTAGACCAATTAACACTTTAACTTAACACTTAAATCGCACCGAAATTCACTTGTAACGCTTCGATTATATCGCCTTGTATCTTGTAATAAGACTGCCGTCTACGTTCCTCTGCGATCTATTTATACCCCGGTCTATGAGTTCTAGAACATTCTTATAAAATCGACTCACTGTCTATACTGCCAAGTATGTTCCAGAAGCGACTTGAGATACTCAATACTGCTACTCATCGACAGATGGCGTCAGTGTCTCGAACGTGTTAGAATTTGGTCGAAGTTTCTCGATATACTCAGAACTGCTACTCGCCGCCAGGTGGCGTTAGTGTCTCGAACAATCTAGATGTTGGTTGAAGTTTTTCGACGTATTTAGCAAAGCGACTGGCGTAACAGTATTATCATTTTGTGAAACCTTCACCTGCTACCTACCTATCATTGTCATCTACTTGATCTCTTCCCAAACATGTTGGGGTAGGATTCCAGTCTGACCGTAAGCAACTGAGTATAAGTATTTTACATGGAGCGACTGTCTATGTGTGTAACGTTGTACGTGATCGCTAACACATTTGAATCGTAGTTGCAAACAGAGAAAATAGCTAATTACGCTCACAGCTGATGAAGGTACCTACTTTTAACTAGCAATAGTAGAATCGCTCGCGCACTGAACTGGTTTAGGCTGAGAGATTTCCCTCTCCCTACCGCACGCTTAACGTTCACGGATTCTCAACGGCTCGGGGAATAGGACCGCTGGCGGGGAGCACTTCACATTACACAGCGGCAGAGTGATCGCGTCTACATAATATTTAATTGGACCTCTGCCAACCACTATCCTTGCTTACTTTAAAGAAGATAATTTGTTTCAACAATTACCTATCTATTTTACTTCAAATTGTACAAATATTAAATTCAGTGTAACCCCGAACGGGGTTCTTCCGTACCGGACAACCAATACCTACTTAGCTGTCACTGCAAGGGCTGTGGCTGGACAACCCTGCGTGCTATGCATTAACTTCGGAAACGAAGACCGACCTACCTACCTGGCTGCCACCAGTCGCCTACGTTCTGGGAACTACAGGACCGTGGTTTTCTTTAGGCGGTCTAGAATTCAACACGCGCTCGATGTCAAGAACTCACGCCAGTCCTTTACTGGGTGATTCAAAAATTATATGTATATAATTTTTTTAATGATTATAATTTAGTAAGATTCTACCAAGTTTCATTTACCGGCTGAGCACCAAAGTTACATGTGATTTGATTGAGACTACGTGCTATCAGCAGATCACGTGGCCATCCTCCGAAGAGATAGATTGACAAAATCAGACGACGCGCAGGTCGAGAAAAGATGCTGAGTGCACAAGTTTGCCTGGAATTGAAGTAATCGAAGAATGCGTCCAAGACTGGAGCTAAAAAACTTTTTAGCAAAAAATACAACCAACTTCCATATAAAAACACTACAAAGGCAAAAATAACTTTAATTTCGGTAGTCGGTGTCATTTGTTTTGTGTTTTCTTTTTTTTGACACTTCCTTCCGAAATTAAAGTTATTTTTGTCTTTGTACTGTTTTTATATGGAAGTCGGTTCTACTTTTTGCTAAAAAGTTTTGTTTTCACGCTTTTTAGTGGGTCTGTTTGTAATTTATCTAGTTACCAAAGTCAAAATGTCAACTACTTATCACCTTTTACAAAATATTGCTTTTCCCGGTGCAGAGCCGTTAATTTTTGAGGCGTTCTCCTGGTACATCACCATCAGCTCTTCTTCACCATATGCATTGTGACGAGCATAAAGTGCTTAACATCTATATTCGAGTAATCTAATCGCAATCTACGAAATACTTATTATTGAGTAGTTTCGGTTTCCTCAAATGGTGCTTTTCGAAAGCAAGGTACTATAAGAAATACCCAAAACGCTATAGGTGTGCCTATAATATTTGAAGAGTTCCCGCGATTTCTCCATGATTCCATAATCAAATCCAAACGTGACCACAATACGACCAACTAGAAAGTATACCTTTTCAAACAAAATAAGAATTTTCCAATTCGGTCCAGCCATCTGCGAGTAGGTAACATACATAAAAATAAATTTCAAGACGAATTGAGAACCTCCTCCTTTTTTGAAGTCGGTTAAAAATAGCTGAAAATGATAACGATAATGAACTATTTGATTACAATCTATACAAAAATTACAACCACTCCTCACGCTCTATGAGAGTAACAGCGAAAGAAGGGAGTATCAGATCCTACTGACTAAATACCCACCATATTCCTTTGATTACAATTACGTTTTGGGGCCGCTGTATCTCGTTAGAATATTCTCGTAACCTTGGATGAAATTGTATTTGTCTGTACTTCTTCGCGTCAAAACGATGAAACGGATCAATGTGATTTTTGGTGTAAAGATAGTGTTGAAGAGCTGGAAATAGACACACTACTTTTTTACCCGACTGCAGCGAAGCAAGAAGGAGGGTTATGTTTTTACCGCGTATGTATGTATGTCCGTTCCTTTGTTCCCTCGTAACTATTAAACCTCTGAACAGATTTTAATACATGATACGCCGTTGGATTTGTCTTGATGGCGCGAGTGTTACAGGATACATTAAAATAAAAACAAATCACCACAACTACAACCAGACGCCATATTGTCAAAAATAAAAATGTTAAATCGACAAACTATTTGTCAAGTTGGGTTTGTCATTAAATAGATCTTTAAATAAAAATGATTTTGAGGATTCTTTCACCATTTTTCATTTTATGCCGTTTAGGAAATATAACGTTCTAAAACTGAATTAAATCGTATAAAAGCACTGAAAATTGGTTAATTAATATTTAAACTAAATCTGAAAATAAAAACTTATTTAAAAAAACTAATAATCCCGACTGCACAACTGAAATGCAAGAAACCAGCACATTTTCATTTAAAAAAGAGACAAGCAGGCGTTTTTTAGTTTTTTTTAATAACTTTTTTTATTCGCTGATATAAAACTTTTCTCGCTTGTGAAGCCGCGGGCTTATCATAACTATCACAATTGCCCTACTCTAAAGTTTAATCGCAATCAAAAGTCAGGAACCAAATCTATGTTTTCCATTAAATAAATTACTTATTTCTAGCAAACAATAAAATACCGACATAATCTACTACACGAAGGTGTCGACAAGTAACATAGATTTAAGTTATAAGTCACCCTTTGTGGCGTAACTTAAACCTGTAAGTTACTGCTGAGGCCAGTAATTTTCTACATGAAGCACCACGCCTCCGCTTCGATAAGTATCTGAAAGGCTCTAGACTGAGTTCTACAAAGGTCTGTTTTGATTTTGTATAGATATTAAAGCTTTTAAGTTTAAACCACGGAATAGATGAATAAGGTTGGAATGGTAATGTGGGCGTGGCGAGCGCGCCACATTTATGATACGAAAATCATAGCTCGACCGATTAATTCATTCACCGCGTTTAGTGCGCTTCGGAATACTTCGGAACACAGAACTCTGCTTTAAAATGCCATTTGTTCAATTATAACCTGTAAAACAAAAACGTAGACCGCAAGTATAGAGCAAAGAGGTATATCTTTCCATCGGTAAGTCGAAAATATCATTTAATTACAATTATATTTGTAAAAAAACATAAAAATATTCTGATTACTATGAGATTCCGAATATTAACAACATTATTGCAACAAGTTACAAAAAATATACATTGCCCGATATGTACTCGCTTAATCAACGTAATGACCAAGTCCGCTTACAATGTACTGCATGCGTTGCGTCCTTCACACTTCAACCATTGACGTGATGCACGGCGCATGTTTATCGAAAGTAAGTTACAATCAGTAGCAAGCTCTCGATTTAAGTGTATGTAAATTATTTGTGTGCATAATTCGCATAATTATGGAACGGACCTCTTGCTTGTAGTGGAGCTAAAAAGTGGGAGATAAGCGGCGACACGCGTTCTCATACAAATCAGGAACTATTTCCTTTCTAACCTCTTTTATCTGTTCTGTGGCTTAAACCCTGTTTAACACATACAACCGAAACCTATACATATGTGCCCGCAGTACAAGTACAAGCAGCGAGCGTACAACTACACACATCAAAAGTGTCTAGGGATCAACATATATTTTTGCAATAACTTTTCTCCTGATTGATATTAATTAAAATTTTCTTTAAGGATTCATCAAATAAAGTATTTTCGTTTGTCACAGTAACGATAAACCATGTCACCTTTGCATTAATAAAGAAATTTGCCATTTTCCTAATAAAGGGATTTTTGACATTTGAACCACTAACATTAAAGTTCGAAAAAAAGACTGAAATAACAGTTTTCTTTAAAATTTTATTGGGTAACTTAAACAATTAATAATCCGTGTTTCTACCGCGAACACTAACAACACAAGAACATCGGTTTGGCATACTCAAAATGAGTTCATCCAAATCACGCTGTGGAATGGCCGCCCATGTTCGTTGCAACAACAAAAAAAGGTCTTCTTGCGACTGGATACCCTCCATATTCGGCAGAGCTCTTCTCTGTAGCATATCCCATGCATGCTCAATCGGGTTCAAGTCTGGCGACTGAGCAGGCCAGAGCAGGACATTGATGTTAGCTGCGGCGAGAGTCTGTCTTACAACTCTTGCGGTGTGCGGTCGTGCATTATCATGCATTAACTGAAATAAGGGACCGATTTGCACTTGTAGAGGAACGATGACGTCAGATACAATCGTCTCAGCATAAATTTGAGCGTTGAGGTTGCCTCTGATCCAAATCAACTCAGTTCTTCCGCCGATCCAAATACCCGCCCATACCATGATGGTTCCACCACTATAAGGATGGACTTCCTGGCAGGATTTTAATCGCTGTTGGCGTCCAGGGGTTCTCCAGTGTCGTATACGTCTTGTATCCGGTCTCATACCAAAACGAGACTCATCAGAAAAGCACACGAAACGCCATTGTTCTTCTGCCCAATTTCTGTGTTCAAGAGCCCATTGATATCGAATCCTACGATTGTGCATTGCTATAGGTGGTACCCGTAGCGGTCTTCGGGAATGAAGGTTCACTTCATGCAAGCGGTTTCTGACTGTTTGGTCGCTAATTAAGTTCCCTGAAGAGTGATGAAGCCTCACGGCTAACATCATGGCGGTTATTGTTGGAGCTCTTCGAGTTAAGATTTGAATGTATCGGTCTTGTCTCCGTGTGGTGCAGCGATACCGTCCTCCATGGCGCTCAGCCACGGTACCAGTGCTTCGGTAACGTGTCCAAAGTCGACTGATAACACTCTGACTTGTATTCAGAGCTAAAGCCACAGTACGTTGCCGGGAACCAGCTTCTATCATTCCCACGGCTCTGAGCATTTCTTCCCTGCTTAAATGACGTCGCCGCTCCATAATAACGTTGGTTTTAATCAGTAGTAGGGAAACAGTAGCACTAATAATGTCTTCAATGCGTTGTATGTTTTTATAGGGAAAATATTGACAGCTGATTTTCATCTTTTACTCGAATTTGATTAACAGTTCCTGTTTCAAATTATGAAATGCACCAAAAAGGATCCATATAAATTTATAAAATCATAAATTTATTACAAAGCCACATCTCAATCTCAAGAAATCCGCATAAAAATGCTTGATCCATAGACACTTTTGATGTGTGTAGTTGCGATTTCAATACTGGCAGTCACGTTGAGTTTTGCTTTTGTGGACTTTATCACGATGAAAATATAAACCTACTTTTACAGTTGGGTAACCTATAACCTTCAAGCTTCAAGCTACTTCTATACAAATTTTCATTCAAATCCACCCATTACTTTTGAAGATTGGCAGGTTTTATACAAGCAAACTTTTTTGCATTTATAATATTTGCATTTAGATGTATACTGGGGCTGTCATGGCGGAGTAGTGCGTTCAGCATGTCTACCGAGAACAGGGTTGATGACTTTTACTCAGTCATGAGAAAGTCAAAAGCCTCCTTTAATGAGCCGAATACATGATGACGGTGGAATATACGAGCCATATACGGGGTAATTTATTTCTTCGTATACGGTAATTAATATTCCTGGTACAGTATTGATGAAATAATTTTAATTAATGTTAATTTAATAATTGATTTTATTTTTATCTAATTTATTTAAATATGGGTGTTTATCTGAAATCAATGATTCTATTACATTATAAAAGTTATAACTATATTTAATATACTAAAATATATGTACCTACCTTCCTTTTTATCTGAGATTTAAAAATCTATCATATTATACAGAGAAAAGTTTGAGCATGTCACTCCCTTTGGCAGGATGTGACGGAGGCTGGGTCTTCTTTGTTTATTTATTTATTTGGTTTTCTAACAATTGTTACATCAATGCTTAATTAAAATACACCATATTATATTTAAACTAGATGTACAATATTAAGCAGTAAACACTACATGCTACACAATAAATACATGAACATATCTAAATAAAAGATTTAGGTACGAAGGAAAACAAAACTGACCAGAAACAAATTTTGTATGGTGATATTACCTAACTAAATAAATGAAATGATGGTTTTACTTAACAATAAATGAATTTGAATAAAAAATATAATACGCTCGCGTTTATGCGTGATAGGTTCGAGTCTGACCACTATTTCACCTGATGGTAAGCGATTCACTCTTGACTTAAAAGTTACAGCTATCAGGAAATACAGACACTGGCAGGGAATTGCATAATTTCCACCTTCACCTCCTCTTGCTGATACAGAGAAACCTTGCGTTATTTTCAGCACCAACTCCAAAGCTATTGGAACATTCAGCCTAATTAGAAGTTGAGTATATTTGACAAATACTTTCAGACTTTGCCTGTAATCTAAACGCTATATTCCCAATAATAAATTGGAGAGACGGCTGGGATTTGTAAGCGTTTCATGTAAATCCCGTGTCCGCCGCAAACTGTCAACTTTCAACACGATAAGGTACAAGGTATAGATGGGGAAATATCAAAGCTAGAACAGTGCCAGTAATATTATTCCCTTTCGGTTGAAAACCAACATCAGTCACTAGTTGTCTGGGATTTTGCGGAACCGAGCCTTTATGGTGCACTCGTAATTTGTCTATTTTCGTGTTTGCAAATAAGTACTTATTTTTTTTTATATTGTACTTGTTGTTTTAAAAAAAAAATGAAATGAAAGCTCGTAAAGACCTTCCAAAGGTTGTCTGAAAGATATCGTTCTCAGCGATAAGACCGCCATTGTAACCAATTTTCTTTTAATATTGTTATTTAAGTGTGATTCAATTATTGGTGTACAATCAAGTATATTCTATCTATCTATCTTTTCTCTTGTATACTGAGTTGTGTGCTTTGTGGCATGTGCCGAATAAAGAAGCTGCCGATCATAAACAAACGTCTGAGACACGCCACCTAGAACCGTACATACAATAAACAAAAAGGAATATTATTATAAATACTAAAAATTAAATATAATGTAAACAGACATACGAGACTCGTGCCCTGAGAGCGCGCTCACACAGTGACCATTGTTTAACTTATGTCAACATTACCAATTATATATTAACCATTCTATTTTAATAAAGAACATTAATTCCACATTCATTACTGCGACTTCACGCCTTGTCATTGCTCTCCCTAACTAATTATCCAAAGTGCTATCTAAAATAAATCTCTGCTTATATAAGGACTAGTATTTGCGTGTTGCGCGAGGTGCAAGCACCTCGCATGCTTTCTTTGGAAAAAAAAAATGGGGGGGCTTGCACAATTATTTGGATTAAAGCATTGCCCCTCTAAATTAATCTGAAAAAAAAAATGTTCCAAGTCTCTTAATTTCCGAGATCGGCCTAAAGGGGGTGAGAAGGGGGGCAAGAGGGGCGACTTTGAAAATGGTTTTTACTTTACAGAGCCTCCTCTATACGAATCCGTAAAAAGAAAAAAATACGGGTCTCGTAGTTTCCGAGATACGATAGGGAGGGGGGAGAAGGGGGGTGAAAAGGGGAGGTTTGGCACTTTTCCCGTAGGTTTGAGAGTTACTTGTTTACGAATCTGTCAAAATATACCCACCTCCCCATCCACCATCTGGGAGAACAATTATGTCAATGAGTGAGTCAGTCAGTCAGTCAGTGGTAATTTAGCTTTATATAGTATAACTAGTATTTGCGTGTTGCGCGAGGTGCAAGCACCTCGCGTGCTTGTGAAAAAAGAAAAAGTATTTGCGTGTTGCGCGAGGTGCAAGCACCTCGCGTGCTTGTGAAAAAAAAAAGTGGGGGGGTGATGGTGGGAGATGGGGGGTTTAGTATTTGCGTGTTGCGCGAGGTGCAAGCACCTCGCGTGCTTGTGAAAAAAACTAAAGCATTGCCCCTCTAAATCAAGTATTTGCGTGTTGCGCGCTTGTGAAAAAAAAAAAAGTGGGGGGGTGATGGGGGGTTTAGTATTTGCGTGTTGCGCGAGGTGCAAGCACCTCGCGTGCTTGTGAAAAAAACTAAAGCATTGCCCCTCTAAATCAAGTATTTGCGTGTTGCGCGAGGTGCAAGCACCTCGCGTGCTTGTGAAAAAAAAAAAAAAAGAGGGGGGGGGGTGATGGGGGGGGGGGTTGCACAAGTATTTCGACTAAAGCATTGCCCCTCTAAATGAATCTGAAAAAAAAAAATGTTCCAAGTCTCTTAGATTCGTAGATCCGCCTAAAGGGGGGGAGAAGGGGGGCGGGGGGGGGACTTTGAAAAATGGTTTTTACTTTACCGAGCCTCCTCTATACGAATCCGTAAAAAGAAAAAAATACGGGTCTCGTAGTTTCCGAGATACGATAGGGGGGGGGGAGAAGGGGGGGGAAAAGGGGGGGTTTGGCACTTTTCCCGTAGGTTTGAGAGTTACTTGTTTACGAATCTGTCAAAATATACCCACCTCCCCATCCACCATCTGGGAGAACAATTATGTCAATGAGTGAGTCAGTGAGTGGTAATCTAGCTTTATATAATATAACTAGTATTTGCGTGTTGCGCGAGGTGCAAGCACCTCGCGTGCTTGTGAAAAAAACTAAAGCATTGCCCCTCTAAATCAAGTATTTGCGTGTTGCGCGAGGTGCAAGCACCTCGCGTGCTAGAGAAAAAAAAAAAAAAAAAAAAAAAAAAGAGAGGGGGGGGTGATGGGGGGGGTTTGCAGAAGTATTTTGACTAAAGCATTGCTCCTCTAAATGAATCTGAAAAAAAAAATGTTCCAAGTCTCTTAGATTCCGAGATCCGCCTAAAGGGGGGGAGAAGGGGGCGGGGGGGGGGAACTTTGAAAAATGGTTTTTACTTTACCGAGCCTCCTCTATACGAATCCGTAAAAAACAAAAAATACGGGTCACGTAGTTTCCGAGATACGATAGGGAGGGGGGAGAAGGGGGGTGAAAAGGGGAGGTTTGGCACTTTTCCCGTAGGTTTGAGAGTTACTTGTTTACGAATCTGTCAAAATATACCCACCTCCCCATCCACCATCTGGGAGAACAATTATGTCAATGAGTGAGTCAGTGAGTGGTAATCTAGCTTTATATAATATAACTAGTATTTGCGTGTTGCGCGAGGTGCAAGCACCTCGCGTGCTTGTGAAAAAAAAAAAAAGGGGGGGGGGGTGATGAGGGGAGATGGGGGGGTTTAGTATTTGCGTGTTGCGCGAGGTGCAAGCACCTCGCGTGCTTGTGAAAATAAAAAAAAAAAGGGGGGGGTGATGGGGGGGAGATGGGGAGGGGGGTTGCATAGGTATTTCGACTAAAGCATTGCCCCTCTAAATGAATCTGAAAAAAAAATATTCCAAGTCTCTTAATTTCCGAGATCCGCCTAAAGGGGGTGAAAAGGGGGGCGGGGGGGGACTTTGAAAAATGGTTTTTACTTTACCGAGCCTCCTCTACACGAATCCGTAAAAAAAAAAAATACGGGTCTCGTAGTTTCCGAGATACGATAGGGAGGGGGGAGAAGGGGGGGGAAAAGGGGAGGTTTGGCACTTTTGCCGTAGGTTTCAGAGTTACTTGTTTACGAATCTGTCAAAATATACCCACCTCCCCATCCACCATCTGGGAGAACAATTATGTCAGTGAGTCAGTGAGTGGTAATTTAGCTTTATATAGTATAATATATAATATCTAAAAATAGTGATCACAATTAGCACTAAACATTTTTGTTTCTTTCCTATGCCAACTATATCAACAGCTTCATAACCAAAGTGTCTCTTCAAAATAATAAACAAAAACAAAATATCTTGCTGCTTAAAAATGATGGACTAATGTCGTGGGTAAAGATGCCAAGTCACGCGCGAACCCTCCACATGCAACGTAATTATTAGCCTAATATAATATTTATAACGCTGGGTTGCTGTGATGGTTGACGGGAGGGTACTTATGAGGCTCTGGTTTCAAACCTAGAACAGACAGTGTGACTATTTTTCAATTAATATTAAACTAGTTGACCTTGCACTGAGTGAGAAAGTCTAGTCTCAGAACGCTGTCCAAAAATTATGTACCTAATTTTTTAACAATACAACAAAATAGCTTCTGCCTGCGGCTTCGTTTGTGTGTTTTCGAAATCAACTGAAATCTTTATTTTGCCCAGACTTAATAGCTATATAAAGAAAAAGTTACATACAAACCCGTTTTGTAGTTTCAAGGATTAGCGTGTACAAACAAACAAATAAAAATTATATATAAATTCTTGTTCTATCACAGTTTTAAACCCCTGACAATTATTTTTTGTAATTAATATATTCAATGTTCAGACAAAAATTTTTACTGTGTTACTATATGTATATTTTGATTTTGCGTGCCTGTGTCAATGCACATGGTACATGGCTCTTTTCTACCTACATCACCGTATTTAATATAGGTACATACAATCGTTGCCAATGAACGGTGGAACTCGTGGATAAATTACTTAATTAGTAACTAAATATTTACGCTACGTTTACCAAAATCGGTGCGTGGCCAATTGGCCATCCTCAAATATCGAAATTCCTTCGTACATCATTCATTTGAACATCTTTGACTGATGATACTAGAAAATCTGACAATGGTCTTGTTAAGACCAGGCAGTCCAAAATAATTTTCACGCAAGCTCCGCCCCCATGCAGCCCCGTTAGACCGTTGTATACTAAACGCTAACGCAGCAGTAATAAAGTTGAATATCTCGTGCGCTCTTTTACCATGTTCAGTTTCGAAACTGGCGTTATGTGCTAAACGCTCACGCAGCAGTAATAAAGTTGAATATCGCGTGCGCTCTTTTATCATATTCGGGTTCGAAGCGAAATAAGTCTCAATTCTTATTTCGCTAATAACTAAAGTAATAATTGATCTAGAGGAAAAATGTCCTATATTTGGATAAAAAACTCTATTTTCTTACTGTCAATACTTATTTTAGACATAAAAGCCGAGTAATCTTGATAAAATTTGGAATTATCTTTAAAAAAGATATGATTTTCGATTAAAAAATGAATCGAGCGAAAATGTTCCAATTACAAAACTGGTCTAGACATGTAACGAAAAAGATCCAATAAATCATATACTAAAGTTTCATTTAGATTGTATGCGTGATTGTTTCAGAATATTAATGCAAATTTACATACAATTTAGGGAGCCTCCTCTTAAGGGGTATCGTGCTACTCAGCTACTAGTTGTGGAGGTCAGATAGTCAGTGACTCCATGTAAAACACTAGAACTAAGCAGCATCCGGTAAGACTGGAAACCGACCCCAGAAACGGCGTATCAGATGATAATGACAAACACTGTTCCAGTGCGAAGCAATCGTTTAACCATTGCGGCAACAGTGTCCTCATACAAATACAACGTGTAACAGAATAAACGCAATTCCTGAAAGTATTCGGTTCAGAATCGGATTCTGAATCGATTTCCGTCATAAAAAATAGGTAAAAACATTTTGACGGAAAAATCTTTCATTTAACTTAAAGTGGAAACAGAGTGTCATGACAAATCAATACAATCCTTAATTCAAGGAAATGCGCTCGTGTGCGTGTCGGCCGCTAACTTTGCGTAAGTGTATGCGTCTGCGTAAGGAATATCCTTACGTAGATGCATAAACTTATGCGGCGCGGTTGATTACAGGCCAAGGAATGGGCCGTAATGAGTGTCATAGCAAGGAGGCCTGTGTCGCAGCCGTGATAATGGTACAGGTTGATTATAAATTGTAATGGTACAGGTTCATTATGTTAAACTGCTTACGGATGGCAACTATACAAAAACAGAATAAACGCAATTCCTGAAAGTATTCGGTTCAAAATCAGCTTCTGAATCGATTTCCGTCACAAAAATAGGTGTTACATTTTGACGGAAAAATCTTTCATTTAAGTGAAAATACAGTATCATGACAAATTAATACAATCCTTAATTCAAGGAAATGCGCTCGTGTGCGTGTCAGCCGCTAACATTGCATGAGTGTATGCGTCTGCGTAAGGATATTGTATGACGCACATACGTTTTGCGTTTAGTAAGGATAAATATTTTATAAAAAATGTCTAGATTTGGATGTTGTTTTAGACTTATAATTTAATATTCTAATTGGGGTGTCTGAGGTATTGCGCTTAATCTGGTATATACCTAGTATATGTACTTCAATTACAATAATATTAACAGTTACCAACGACTTCGTTGATGTGAAAATTTTGCCCACGCAACTGTTCTAATAATTGTGTATTGCTATTCTGGACTCTTGGGTTGCTGGAATGTTCTAACAAGATACCGCGGCCTCGGAATGAAGGAGCAGGATGAGTTTGTAGTCAGTAGAAGTCTGACACTCCCTTCCGCTTCACCCACAATGGGAGGAGTCATTTGACGGTTTTCCCACCCAGAAAACAAAAAGACTTATCTATTTGCGTGCCAAATACCATCCAAATCGTTCAGATATTTTGGCGAGATTGAGGAAAAATTCCATCCATTTATACAAACTTTCGCATTTGTAATTAGTTTAGATACAACAAAAGATAAGTACCTATATCGGTTTTAAATTTTAAGTTAAAATAAATGCTGTAAATAAAACAAAACTTTGGAACATGTTTGTTCCATTTTCAAAATCGGATATTAATTTGTTGCTTTGGGTTTTGTTGTTTCTGTAATAATGCCTTATTTATAGATCATAATATGAAATAACTTTTCCTTTTAAAAAAGTATTATTCATAAACATATCCTTTTTAGGGTTCCGTAGCCGAATGACAAATAAAAATTGGCCAAGTGCGAATCGGACTCGCCCATGAAGGGTTCCGTAGTAACTATAATAAATATAATATACTTAATATATTTATTTGAAAAAAAAAAACAAAAAAACCTTACAAATTTCTTAAAACTAGTTTATTTACAATTTTTACATTTACGCCAAATAACTTTGTTTCTCATAGTATTTGTATGAATTACAAAGTTATATTTGCGGTTTTAGAAAATATACTGTATCTCAAAAACTGCTGATTCGATCTCGTTCAAACCAATTTTGGTTGAAAGTTTATATTAAGATCTACAACATATGGTTTTTTTTTAGATTTTTCACTTTATTATTATAGAAGTTAGAGGGGGAGACACACACATTTTACCACTTTGGAAGCGTATATCTTTTAAACGATTATCTTTATGAAAAAGTCATTTTAGAAACCTTAATGTCATTTTTAAAGACCTGTCTATAGATACCCCACACGTATAGGTTTCATGAAAAAAAAATATATTTTCATTTTCAGTTCCATGTATGGGGAGCCCCCTTTATTTTAAATATTTTATAATTTTTCTCTTAAAATCGGAAAGCGATTCACAGAATACATCTACCTACCAAGTTTTACATGTATAGTCCTAATAGTTTTGGAATAAAATGGCTGTGACATACGGACGGACGGACAGACATGTTGAAACTATAAGGGTTCCGTTTTTTGCCATTCGGCTACGGAACCCTAAAAAGGGAACCTTTATAGTTTCGTCATGTCTGTCTGTCTCTCCGTCCATCCGTATGTCACAGCCATTTTATTCCGAAACTATTAAGTCTATAATAGAAAAAAAATAAAAAATATTTAAAATAAAGGAATACATGAATACACTCCCCATACATGGAACTGAAACTGAAAATATATTTTTTTCATGAAACCTATGCGTGTGTGGTAATTATAGATAGGTCTTTAAAAGTAACATTGCGGTTTCTAAAACTTCTTTTTCATGAAGTTAATCGTTTAAAAGATATACGCTTCCAAAGTGGTAAAATGTGTGGGGGTCACACATTTACCACTTTGGAAGCGTCACTCTAACTTCTATAATAATGGAGTGAAAAATCTAAAAAAATACAGGTTTATAGATCTTAATACAAATTTTCCAGGAAAATTGGTTTGAACGAGATCGGATCAGCAGTTTTTGAGATACAGCATATTTTCTAAAACCGCAAATATAACTTTGTAATTCATACAAACACTATGAAAAACAAAGTTGTTCAGCGTAGTTACTACGGAACCCTTCATGGGCGGGTCTGACTCGCACTTGGCCAATTTTGTTTTACTTGACTGCGGCGAAGCCCGAAAGGAGGAGGGGTTACCCGAAAGGAGGAGGGGACGCCCTAATGTCAAAATATTAAAATCTAAAATCATTAAATAGGTCTTTAACAACTGTTTAGGATATATAACGTTTTAAAACGGAATTAAATTGTAGAAAAGAATGGAAAAATTGTTAATTCATAGATATTTAAACTAAAAAGTTAAAAATAATAAAAGTTATTTAAGAAATCTCCCGGCTGCTTGTCACTTTTTAAAATATAAATGTGCTTGTTTCTTGCATGTCAGTTGACCAGTCGGGTTTTTTTTTTAGATTTTTTAAAATAATTTTTTTTATCTTTTAAACAGAACTAGTAGGTATTGTTGGTAGAATTCGCATTACTAGCAACCTTGTTGATTACTCCAACTAAGCTAAGTATGCTTGAGTCTGGAATGGGCTCACTTCAACACTACAATGGGTGGGGTTCGAACACATTACCTCTCGATCACAAGGCCGATCTAAGCCGTTAGGCTTTTGCCGCTTCAAATACAAACATAGACAAAAACAATACATAGACACTACATACATACATTATGAAGTGCCTGTCTGTGTTTTATATTTTTATTATTGACTAGCTTTTGCCCGCGACTTCGTCCGCGTGGAATAGTTACTTTGGGCTAACGTTAAATTTAACCCCAATTTTGAAGCATTTTTCATTGGCGTTCCGCTCCTATTGGCCTTAGCGTAATGATATATAGCCTATAGCCTTTCTCTATAAATTGAATACTTAATTAAAAAATAATTTTTCAATTCGAACTAGAAGTTCCTGAGATTATCGCGTTCAAACAAATAAACAAACTCTTCAGCCTTATATTATAAGTATAGATAGCTGTTGCCCGCGACTACATCCACGTTTCCGTCGTTTTTCGTAAAAAAAAGTAGCCTATGTCCTTCCTCACGGTTCAGTGATTTAGATGTAACAGACAGATTAACTTTCGTAATTTAGTAGGGAAATATAATATGTCAATCTCTAATACTGTTGAAAAATATCGCAATACCGAACCGCACAATATTATTCTTAATAGCTGTGCCCGCGACTCCGTCAGCGTGTAACTCCTTGTGTGTTATTAAGTTAATGTATTGGTAATATTGTTTAGATCACGTTCACATGAGGCTTAAGTACCTATAGAACGAAAATAATTCAGCGCAAAGCTTCCGGGTAAACTATGTTGAAAGTTGACCCGTCCGGCAAATGAACATAAAGATTTCTAGAACTGCTAACTTGGGAAAGAGCGACGTACAACTGACACCGAGATCTACTCCAGCAACACGAAAAGTCTGCCCTTGAGCCTTATTAATTGTCATTGCATAACACACCGATACTGGGAATTGCGTTCTTTTAAATTGGAATGGAAAATTATTTGGTATTATGGGAATTCTGGGAATAAAGACGATTTCTCCTGCACCGCAACCTGTTAAAATTTGAGCCTCGATTATATTTTGATGCAACTGGGTTACTTTTAACCGAGTTCCATTGCAAAGTTGTGGTGGTTTTAAATCTCGGAGCAGAATAATAATCAGAAAGCTTCGAACTGCCAAGCGATCAGGAGTTACACGTGTTATTGTGAGTCAACTATAAAAGATAGATATATGCTGTCGTGGGATATTTTTTATATAATTTTAAGGAGAACATTTCCGTCATAAATGATTTCTGTGTAGCTTTAACCATTAAGGTTGCACTCGCGACGGAAGCTTAAAAAATTGGCCAAGTGCGAGTCGGACTCGCCCATGACAAAAAACCTTACAAATTTCTTAAAACTAGCTTATTTACAATTTTTACAACTACGCCAAATAACTTTGTTTGTCATAGTATTTGTATGAATTACAAAGTTATATTTGCGGTTTTAGAAAATATACTGTATCTCAAAAACTGCTGACTCGATCTCGTTCAAACTAATTTTGTTTGAAAGTTTACATTAAGGTCTACAACATATGAGTTTTTTTAGATTTTTCACTTCATTATTATAGAAGTTAGAGGGGGGGGACACATTTTACCACTTTGGAAGCGTATATCTTTTAAACGATTAACTTTATGAAAAAGTCATTATAGAAACCTTAATGTCATTTTTAAAGACCTGTCTATAGATACCACACACGTATAGGTTTCATGAAAGAAAATATTTTCAGTTTCAGTTCCATGTATGGGGAGCCCCCTTTATTTTAAATATTTTTTAAATTTTCTCTTAAAATCGGAAAGCGGTTCACAGAATACATCTACCTACCAAGTTTTACATGTATAGTCTTAACAGTTTCGGAATAAAATGGCTGTGACATACGGATGAACGGACAGACAGACAGACGGACAGACATGTCGAAACTATAAGGGTTCCGTTTTTTGCCATTCGGCTACGGAACCCTAAAAATGGAGTAACTTCTCCCGTTTTCCCAACATTTCCCTTCACTGCTCTGCTCCTATTGATTGTAGCGTGATGAAAAGTATACCATAACCAGCTCAGGAGTATGAAAAATAATTGTACCAAGTTTCGTTAAAATCCGTCGAGTAGTTTTCGTTTCTATAACCGTTATACAGACAGACAGACAGACAGACAAAAATTTTACTGATTGCATTTTCAACCGACGACAAAAAAGGAGGAGGTTATCAATTCGACGCGTATATAATTACATATATATATTTTTTTTTTTATGTATGACCATCGAGTACTCGAAGACGGCTGAACCGATTTGGAAAATTCTTTTTTGTTTGATAGGGTATACTTCGAAATTGGTACCATTTGTCACCAAGTCAAGATCTGATGATGGGATCCTGGAGAAATCGAGGGAACTCTTCAAATATTATAGGCACACCTATGGCGTTTTGGGTATTTCTTATAGTAGCTTGTGCAGTTGCTCTCAAAAAGTACCATTTGGGGAAGTGGAACTGATGATGAAGACCACAGATGGCCGCCGAAACTACTCAATAATAAGTATTTCGTGTATTGCGATTCGATTACTTGAATATGGATATTAAGCACTTTATGCTCATCACAATGCATATGGTGATGTATAGCTGATGGTGAAGTACCAGGAGAACTCCTCAAAAATTAACGGCCCAGCATTGGGAAAAGCAATATTTTATAAAATGTTATAAGTAGTTGACATTTAGGCTCTTGTAACTAGGTAAATTTAAAATCAACCAACTAAAAAGAGTGAAATAAAAACTTTTTACCAAAAAATTAAACCGACTCCCAAAAAACACTGCAAAGTGAAAAATAACTTTAATTTCGGAAGTCGGTGCCAAAAACGAAAATACAAAACTAAAGACACCGACTACCGAAATCAAAGTTATTTTTCACTTTGCAGTGTTTTTTGGGAGTCGGTTTAATTTTTTGGTAAAAAGTTTTTATTGGCATCAGTATCGATCATTAATCACCCCCTGATAGTTATTTTGTAAATATATTTCATGTACAGAATTGACCTCTCTACAGCTTTATTATAAGTATAGATAATAGGTTCGCGCTTAACCACCATCTCACCACAATGGCATATCGCCGTTTGTCTTGTAGTCCGATGTTGGAACTGAAAAGGCTTGGCGGAATTAGAATGTATAATTCCATCGCACACTTTTGTTTTTGTTTTCATTAATTTAATTTCGCAAGTAGGTAATAAGTGCTCGCGCTCCTAATGTTTCATACATTAAGTGAGTTCAAAAGCACACAGAGGTCATTAGACGGCGGAGAATCTAACAACGTCATCTATCAAGCACGTTGTAAAACTCGCGATCGAACAAAGGTTAGTAAATTAGGGGCAAAGTTTACACAATTCAAAAGTTGCTATGCTTATCTAATGTTGATTACTTACTTAATTTTGATTAGGCAAAATCATTACGTAAATTTCAAGGTCAAACTTACAAGGGGGTAATTTAAACTTTAAGCAAGAATGGTTGCACACGCGGTCACAGTTAAATTAATTACTCTCAGACAAAAACGATAAATTTATTTGGCAAAGATCAAGGGCAAATGCCCCGATCTTAAACCGAATATATTCACATATATTATGAATCGGTTACAAAAAGATATCCATTGAGTAAAACATTTATTTTACTAAAGACTAGTACTGCCCCCGTTGTCATAACTACAGTAAGTCAAAAAAATGAAATGTTGGAAAATCGCAATTTTGTTTTGAAATATTTAAGTTGGTGTATCTTGATAATTAAAGCAGATAGCTTAAATATTTAAACGGATGACAAAAGATACATGTTTGTAAATTAGTCCTCAATATAATTTATTTGTTAAATATTGGTGCTTTTTTTTTAATCTAATGAATTGTATCTATAATTACCACTTCTATCAGCCCAACTAACACTTTCTTAAGCTTATTTACAGTAAGTCGGTAAGATACTGTAATTGCATTGTTACAGTAAGTATATCTGCTCACTCACTTGATATACATCAAGTAAATGGCTTACGGATTGGTTTTATTTTTTGTGAATTACAAAAGTTATAAATAGAGTAACTATACTTACTGTGAAAATGAGTAGCTAAAACGCCATATTTAAATAATGTCAATCTACAAGAACATTAATTACTGTAAATATGATAGTGAAAATACGAAATAAAACATAATTTTAATACAGTAAGTCTACTTACTGTTATTATTATAATGAACGATTGAGTCTTCTCAACATTTACTGTGATTGTGCTTATCGTAACTTTGTTAATAATTTAGATATAAAAATAAATAAAAATTTTCCTTATAGGGCTTGATTTAAGGATCACAGTAATGTAAAAAAGTCATAACACCAGTATCACGACTTACTGTAATTATGACATCGGGGGCAGAATAACCGCGCGCGGTTTCGCCTCGTGCACTGTATCACGATATAAAAATAACTCTCTTTCTTTTGCATTCGAGTAAAAAGTAGTATATAATCTTTCCTAAGCTTCAAGCTACTTCTATACCAAATTTCATCCAAATTCACCGAGTACTTTCGAAGATAAGCGCATTGAAACTGACAAACTTTTCCACCTTACAATATTAGAATAGACTATTTGATTTCTAATGAACTGATTCCATTTTAAGAGCCTGAAACGATTTATGTTTTATACTTATTTATTATAAAGCTTGTTATACTTGAAGACTTAACTTAGTAAGATGATCTTCAATATAATAAATAGAATATTCCTACCTACCTATTTTGAGTGTACCCTACTACTGTAGTTTATTATTTAAGATAAGATAAGATAAGATAAGATAATTTATTGGAACAAAAATAAATTTTTCAAAATTATTGTGTACGAAAATAGCCACATTAGTTAAAAACTGTGTCGCTGCTATTAACGCCCACCTCCAAGAGGGAGACGACAGCGTTCCAGTTAATTATCATTCGAGGGATCAATTTAACAAAAAAAAAATACTATTGAAAACTAACTATAAACTAAAACTAAAAACAAATTTAATATAATAATAAGAATGAATAAAACTAGGTGAGTGTAATATTGTTGTGCATGTGGGTGTGACATGTGTATGTATAGTGCGTGTCCGTCAGGTGTTAGTATAGAGTGCGTTTGTATGGCACCACCACACAAGCGCACTCTACGCCACATGTATTTGGTATGCATGTCTACGGAAGGAAGATTATTAGGGCTTTACTAAATTCTCTATTTCTTCATACGAGATCGTGTGGAGCCATTCGTCTATCAATCTTTTGCAGTCCCTGGAGGTACATGGATAAATATTGAGAATATCGTTAACTCTATTATAAAGCACGGGACTGCAGAAGGGGAACTGCCGGCGTAAAACTTCAAGTTTACCTCTAGCTGTAGAGCAGACTCTGTCAGGTCTACGCTTTCGTTCACTCAACTCAGAGTTAAAGAACAAATTCAAGTGCTCCCGCAACACTGTTCTTAGGACAAAAGAGTGCCTCACTGTTGGTAGTTTCCATAGCGTATAAAGCTCGCTAGTAGGGAAACGAATGGGCTTATGAGCCATGACCTTAAGGACAGCCCTCTGTGCTCTCTCCAAGCGCAACATAAGACATTTATCGGCGCCGCCCCAGGCCGAAATGCAATAAGTTAGAATAGAATGTCCAAGAGCAAAGTAAACTGTTCTCAGGGTAGAAAAATGTGCGGAAGACCTAAGGTTTTTGAAAACAAAAAATAACTTTCTTACCCTAGAAACCAGTGAATTGATTTGCACACTAAAAGTCAACGTACTGTCAACCCAAACTCCGAGATATTTTATTGAATCTGTGCGCATAACCTCGGTACAACCACAAGTGGAAGTCCTCATTGTATGGCACGTATGAGCTGTCAGACGGAAGGGTGGCGCTGGCTGTGATGCTTTCCTTGGACTAAATGTGATGAATTTGGTTTTATCCAAGTTGAGGGTGAGTAAATTCTGAGTGAGCCATCTCATAGTAACCTGTAGGGCTGACTCTGCCTGAAGACGAACTTGGTTCCAATCACTGCCACGAACCAAAATAACAGTATCATCAGCGTAAGAAATTACTTTGGAGTTTGTAAGATCAAGTTTACAGAGCTCGTTTATGTAAACTAGGAAACGTGTAGGTCCTAAGACACTACCTTGAGGAACTCCATAGGTGAGAAATGTTTCCTTACTGGTCTGGTTATCTATTTTAGTGATTTGTGAACGACGACTAAGGTAACTTTTAAACAAGTTGAGCGGTAGGCCTCTTATACCAATTTTTTCTAGTTTAGCGAGGAGGAGCGGGATAGAGACAGTGTCGAAAGCTTTTGAAAGATCAAGAAAGATGGCCATAGACTTATATTTATTGTTTAGATTTTGAGCTACTGAGTCATGGAATTCTAATAAGGCATCTTCTGTGCTTTTACCAGATCTAAACCCATATTGGTTCTTGGCGAGTATATTTTGTGAGCTAAGGTAATCCAGCAACCGCCTGTTCATTATTTTTTCAACGAGTTTAGAAAAAATAGATAACACAGATATAGGTCTGTAGTTGTTGACACTGTCTCTAACTCCACTCTTGAAAATAGGATGCACAACGGCCTTTTTGAAAACTGCTGGAAATATTCCAGATGCTAGAGCAAGGTTAAAAACGTGGCAAATAACAGGTACAATGATGGCTCTAGCTCTGTAGATCAGCGTTGCGGGAATGTCATCCCAACCCGTTGCACTATCTAGTCGTAGTCCACGAATAAGACAATCTATCTCATCGTTGTCTGTGCCAAAAAGAGCCATCGAGTTAGGCTGTGCATCTAAGAATTTTTTCCCCTACTTGTTGCTAAATTTCTTATTTTTATCTTATATATGTACATAAATCGAGTTTGATAGCCCATCGAGTCCATGAGTATCCCATTGTGTCGTGTTTTTTAGGGTTCCGCAGCCGATTGGCAAAATAAGGAACCCTTATAAATTCGTCATGTCTGTATATCTGCCATTTTATTTCAAAACTACAGATTTGAAACTTGGTAGGTAGATGAATTCTGTGAAAGGTTTTACGATTTTTATACAAAAAAAATAAGGGCTAAAATGAAACATTTTTTTTTCTGCCTGCCTATACATGTGGTGTATCTACAGATATTTAAAAATTATATTGAGATTGTTAAAACTATTGTTTTTCCAAAGCTACAGACACTTCTAAAGTGGTAAAATGTGCTCTCCGCCTCTAACTTTTAGAATAAGAGAGTGAATAAGCTAAAAAAACAATATGCTATAGATCATCATGAACACTTTCAACAAAAATTGGTTTGAACGAGATACAGTAGCAGTTTTTGAGCATATTTTTTTTTGTCGTATTACATACAGACACTATGGACAGCAAAGTTATTTTTCGCTAATTTGTGTTTGCTGCTACGGAACCCTTCATGAGCGAGTCTGACTTGCACTTGGCCACTTTTTTAATCAATGCAAATATTAAAACTATCCTTGGATAAATTACCAAATGATTTTGAGATAGAAGATATATATGAAAGTAAAATAATGATTTGTATTCCGTTTGTAATTTGAATGAGTGGGTCGTTTTCGCAGTAAATCTTTGTTTCCTTGTTTAGTTCTTGTTTGATTATTTGACGTTTGCATTTATAAATTGAATTATACTCGTGCATCGTCCTCGAGATTAGTAACCTGAAAACGTTGAAATATATGTAGTAACACGCTAGTGACACCACTCTTACACTGTATGTTTAGAGTCCTGCGCTCTTTTGTTTTTTTTTTCTTTTGCTGGCAACCCCAGCGTCTCGGTCTTTCATTCACGTCACAGTACGCCACCACTCGCATGTTTAATTTTAGGAAAAAAACAAAAGTGATTAGTTTTATAGTGAAAATACTCAAGCAAAATTGCCAAATAGGAAATTCGAAATAGAATACATAATGTGGAAGATCAAAAAACTGAAAAAGAAACAATAACAAACAAAAAAGCGGCCACGCCGTCGGCGCCAACCGACAACAATTCTACAGGGACTATTTCGGAAGAAGATGATAAATATCAAGGTACATATATAATATATTTATTATAATATAATAGTAAAGTGATCAAGTGCTATTATTATAACAAAAACAAGCCCTTATTAATAAATTTACCAAAATAACCTCGTATGTTTGCCTTCGCGCGTCATTTTCCACGAAATTGTGTGCAATCTGATCTGTCAAAACGAATTGCTTCAAAAGGTATTTATACAAGATCCTTGCTGCAAACACACGAACTTTTACGTAAAGTTGATAGACGCTAATAATTATATATTTTACATAGCATTATGATCAGTATTTCTAAAAAACAAATGAAAAACAAGCAACTGCCTACATACCGATAGAATTACCCTAACTAAAGTTATTACTGATCAGTGAGGCTTCTGGGGCCGTATCGCCAGATAAAACAAAATAAGTGTACTGTAATAACCAACACCTAATACCTATCAGAGTGGCTTTTGGAGCCGAATCGCCAGGTTACACAAAATAAGTATACTGAAATAACCAACACCTATCAGAGCGGCTTATGGGGCCGTATCGCCAGGTAACACAACATAAGTATATTGAAGTAACCAACACCTGTCACCTATCAGAACGGTTTTTGGGGCCGTATCGCCAGGTTTCACAAAATAAGTATACGGAAATAACCAATACCTATAAGAGCGGCTTATGGGGCCGTATCGCCAGGTAACACAAAATAAGTATACTGAAGTAACCAACACCTGTCACCTATCAGACATTGAGGTAATATGTACTCTATCAGAGCGGTTTTGGGGCTGTATCGCCAGGTTACTCAAAATAAGTTACATACTGAAATAACCAACACCTATCAAAGCGGTTTTTGGGGGCCGTATCGCCAGGTAACACAAAATAAGTATACTGAAGTAACCACACATATCAGAGCAGCTTATGGGGCTGTATCACCAGGTTACACAAAATAAGTATACTGAAGTAAACACACCTATCAGAGCGGCTAATGGGGCTGTATCGCCAGATAACACAAAATAAGTATACTGAAATAACCAACACCTGTCACCTATTAGAGCGGTTTTTGGGGCCGTATCGCCAGGTTACACAAAATAAGTTACATACTAAAATAACCAACACCTATCAAAGCGGCTTATGGGGCCGTATCGCCAGGTAACACAAAATAAGTATACTGAAGTAACCACACATATCAGAGCAGCTTATGGGGCTGTATCACCAGGTTACACAAAATAAGTATACTGAAGTAACCACACCTATCAGAGCGGCTTATGGGGCCGTATCGCAAGGTTACACAAAATAAGTTTACTAAAGTACCTACCCAACACCTATTAGAGCGACTTTGGGAAGTCAGTTTGCCTCAGGGTAACTTATTCAAGACGGTTGTGAGACCAATATAGATTAGTTTTTGCGATGGTTTCATTGGCTCAATTTTCATAGTGCATCAGTAAGACCTTAGAATGGTGTTACTAACACCTGCCTCATTTGTCTACTGACATACAATCATGGTAACAAACACCCATCAGAGCAGCTCCTGGGGGTGGGGATGTATCGCCAGGTTGCTTACTATACCACACTAATTCACAGAAAATAACTACAGTTTATTTCTTGGGACTGCATTGGCATATCATATGGGTAGTTGCTGATACTACACCATAACTGATGTAATAAAAATTCCTTACTAGGATAATCTGGTTTCAGTTGGGGTGTCATTGGACAGCCCACGGACGATACAATTTATAGAGGTTTTACCATCAAACAAGTGCGTCAAACCTATTGAAGAGGTCACACAGCCATCCACCTCAGAAAACATACCACAGCAGACGTTAGTTAAGGAAAAAGTCTTGGAAGTAAACCATAATGAAGAACTAGGTGACCCGAAATACCCCGCTCTTGAGCACAGGAATCCAGAAATGCTAGATATTCTGGGAACTGATCCCTCTGCGGTTGTTAACTATGGGATTGACATACACAAAGTTTTAGCAACAAGAATGCAACACATAGACACTCTGGAACATAGCAAGGAAACCTGCGAAGAGTTTACAGAATTGTACCTCATCCCAGCTAACAGTATCTTGATTGGAGCACCCTACTAAATGTGGAAATAAAAGCAGCTGTAACAGAAACCGTATTAAAGCGAGACAAGGGCATCAAAGAGCGCCAAAGCCAGCTCACAATGGCAATTTCTGGGCTAGCGAGTCCTCACCCAAGAACATGAGAACAAAAACAAAAATAAAGAGGGCCTCAAACAACTCATGGATGTGTACTGGATCTTGTGTGACACACAACATGCAGAGTCAGTCACTAAGCGAAACTTCACATAAACAAACATCTGAATGACACAAAAATTTACAAATAGTGAAAACCTAGCAAAAACAGAACCCAAAACATTTTCCTCAACTTAATAAAAAGTTAAGAACAATTTAAGGTGGAGAAGAAGGGTCCCAGTGCGCAGGGGTACAACGAGGTTGCGAAACATTTGACACACAGTGAGACAGTCGCATCAAGTCGCCGCGAAAGCATCGTGACGTCCGTCGAACTGCAACCATCGCCGATAAATACGGTAAAATACAATAGTCGATAATCACTGAAGATCAAACTATATTGTCATAAGTTTAATGGATATAAACTACAATTAAGAATAAAGAAAAAAAAAAAGAAACCTAATTAGATTACCTAACGAAAAACTGTCAAACATGAAGTCTGAACTAATAAGATGTATTGCATAAGGTGTAAAATTTGCGAAATTCTTTGGACTACTTGCATGGATGAATATGAGATATTTTGACAGGTCCGTTGGTATAGTGGTCAGTGGCCCTGACTGCTATGCGCAAGGTCGTGGGTTCGATTCCCACCTAGGACAAATGTTTGTGTGATGAGCACGGTCATTTTTTTCATTGTCTGGGTGTAATTTATCTATAATATGTATGTATTTAGAAATATATATGTATGTTTATCAGTTGTCTAGTACCCATACCACAAGTTCTGCTTAGTTTGGGACTAGATGGCGTTCTGTGAAAAAGTTGTGGAATATTATTATTACTTTACACTAAAGAAAGAGTAAATACATGAATAGACCTAACTCTATGCAAGATTCTTTTAAATGATGAGACGCATACTGCTAAGAAATATAGACTGACGCCTCAACTATGGAGGGGAGTAGCCACATGTGGGGGTGAACGAGCCAGCCGAAGATGGTCGCGAGATGAGAGAAAAGTCCATATAAATCAGCTCGAGCTGCTGGTAGCTTATTTTGGCCTTAAAGTATTTGCCTAAAACCTCAGAAACTGTGAATTCTTCTTCACATAGATAACTCCATAGCCATTGCTTACATAAACCGCAAGGGGAGCATCTATTTTTTTTATATATTTTATTTTATTTTATTTTATTTTATTCTATTCTCTTGGGAAAACTTACAGCTAGGATAAAGATAGATGAAGAATATTGAAAGAAGGCCAATTACAAGTTTTCGCAGACAGTATTAGAATAGAACAAGAGACAGTAGACAGATAAAATAAAGTAAGAAGTAAAAGTACTCGGAGCAAATTATACAATATAAGATTAGAAGTTAACATACTATGTAAGACAAGAAGTTATACAGAAGCGCATACAAGTAATTAATAGTTGCATATATATTTCATATATTACAGATAACAAAATTGCGGATGCAGACTCTCGTCGAGTACACCCAGATATAGATTGGATACTGGCACACACTGCTTTCCAAAGAATAGTTTAAAAATTCGGCCGGCGGACCTCTTCACAAGTAGAGTAAATACAATCCAAACACTTTGGCAGTTAATGCATTCATAATCAAATGGACAACAATTAATTTTTAGGCCCCTTGAAAAATTATTACTAAGACGGCAAGGCAATCATGGTGGTTCCTAAATAGCCCATACAACCGTGGTTGCTCATATTCCAACTTTAACCTAACAACATTATTATTTTACAAGACAACCTCAAACTGGTTGCCGGATCATTGTGCGCTGCGGCGACGCAGGGTATCAATTATCTACAGCGGACACCATGATAGGCTCGTTGTCGGAAAATCCCTACCAGCAATATGACGTACCTAGCACTTGAAAAATTAAATTTTGTGCTCAGAACAATATAATTTTGAGTTATATGAAGCGTCAATCCCAAACATTTTATACTTTCTCACAGGTTTACTCAATCAGAGAAACCAGTACGGCACCTTGAATTCATGTAGGTTCTCATTACAAGGTTTTTTTCAGGGGAGCTTATCGGCTCAACCAAGGCCTAAATATAATAACCACGTGGTATACTTCGCTTGTACTAGAAATTCCAAAGGAAAATTTGCCGTTAAAAATTAACTTAAAATGATGATAACGTATACAAAAATTATTATAAAATAAATAAATTGTTTATAATTAAATAAATAATAACCTGTGATGATTTTAAAACTTCCAGGGCGGGCTCAAAACAACCAACCTTGAGCCAACCATTCTTTGAGACGAAAATGGAAATGTGCCCAAAACCTTACTTTTTAGGGTTCCGTAGCCGAATGGCAAAAAACGGAACCCTTATTGTTTCGATATGTCTGTCCGTCTGTCTGTCTGTCCGTCCGTCCGTATGTCACAGCCATTTTATTCCGAAACTATTAAGAATATACATGTGAAACTTAGTAGGTAGATGTATTCTGTGAACCGCTTTCCGATTTTAAGAGCAAATTTAAAAAATATTTAAAATAAAGGGGGCTCCCCATACATGCAACTGAAACTGAAAATATTTTCATTCATGAAACCTATACGTGTGTGAAATCTATAGACAGGTCTTTAAAAATGACATTAAGGTTTCTAAAATGACTTTTTCATAAAGTTAATCATTTAAAAGATATAAGCTTCCAAATTAGTAAAATGTGTCCCCACCCTTCTAACTTCTATAATAATGGAATGAAAAATCTAAAAAATATATGTCTGTAGATGTTAATTTAAACTTTCAATCAAAATTAGTTTGAATGAAATCGGGTCAGCAGTTTTTGAGATACAGCATATTTTCTACAACCGCAAATATAACTTTGTAATTCATACAAATACTATGAAAAACAAAGTTATTTAGCGTAGTTTAAAAAACATTAAATAAGATAGTTTTAAGAAATTTTTAAGGTATTTTTTTATTCGTCAAATAAATATACGTATTATATTATATTATTAAGAGTTACTACGGAACCCTTCATGGGCGAGTCTGACTTGCACTTGGCTAATTTTTAATTAGTACAAAACCAAGCAACGTCTTTTTGTGGGAAACACATAAAGCCGTTCAATGGTTTTAAGAAACCGCATAAACGGTAAAAATACAATCCTTACATCCGTCGGTGGATTATAGCCGTCCTTAAAGATAGCGGGATTGACACCTCTGAGTGCACATGACACAAAGCACGCTGCTACGTCTAAACCTAACCAATGCGACTTCTCATCGATCTTATCCGCGACAGGGCAAGCTAGAGCGGAAGCTCTAACGTTTTTGGAAAATTCTATAACAGAGCAATGATTAACTCTAACGAAACGTAACTGCCACGACAGTGCTAACTGATTTATAATTAGTTCATTACCCTTAGATATAAAACTAGATTTTTAAGGAGAACAAAATTGAATTATAACTAAAACAAAAAAAAATGTGATACTAATTAAGTAGTTTTAGAAATAAACCAAGTGATTAATACACAGGTATTTTTTGGTAGTTGACATTTCCTCAGCTATCTCTCAAGGTCTACATATAATTATTTCAACGTTTTCAGGTTACTAATCTCGAGGACGATGCACGAGTATAATTAGTGATTAAACGAACTTACCTGTACGTGAAGTTCTATCATAATTATAAGAAGTGCATCGTCCGAAGAGATTAGTAACACCCACCCAACCCAAAGTGTCTCCCAGTTTGCTGCAGAAATGTCAAAGCTGAACATGGTGGCTTCAAACTCTAAACTTAATGAAAGACCGAGACGCTGGGGTAGCCAGCAAAAGAAAAAAAAAGAGCGCAGGACTCTAAACATACAGTGTAAGAGTGGTGTCACTAGCGTGTTACTACATATATTTCAACGTTTTCAGGTTACTAATCTCTTCGGACGATGCACTTTGTATAATTATGATAGAACTTCACGTACAGGTAAGTTCGTTTAATCATTAATAGTCTCTCTTGGACTTTTTAATTCGACGTTACTTGAATCGGATCAAACGGTTTTTCTTGCTTATACTTACTACTATAACATATCATGCAAAGACTAATTGTATATATTTCTGCATATTGAATCTAAGAGAGACAAAATTATATGTACTTACCTAAGCTACCGAATTCGTGCATCAACAACAATTAGTGCATTTTTAGGGTTCCGTAGCCAAATGGCAGAAAACGGAACCATTATAGTTTCAACATGTCTGTCAGTATGTCTGTCTGTCTATCTGTCCGTCCGTCCGTATGTCACAGCCATTTTATTCGGAAACTGTCAGAACTGTACATGTGAAACTTGGTAGGTAGATGTATTCTATAAACTGCTTTCCGATTTTATGAAAAATAAAATTAAAATAAAGGGGGGCTCCCCATACATGGAACTGAAACTGAAAATATTTTTTTTCATGAAACCTATGCGTGTGTGGTATCTATAGACAGGTCTTTAAAAATGACATTGAGGTTTCTAAAACCACTTTTTCATAAAGTTAATCGTTTAAAAGATATACGCTTCTAAAGTGGTAAAATGTGTGTCCTCCCGCTCTAACTTCTATAATTATGGAGTGAAAAATCTATAAAAAATATATGCTATAGACCTTAATGTAATCTTTCAAACAAAATTAGTTTGAACGAGATCGGGTTTGCAGTTTTTGAGATACAGCATATTTTCTAAAACCGCAATTATAACTTTGTAATTCATACAAACACTATGAAAAACAAAGTTATTTGGCGTAGTTGTAAAAATTGCAAATAAAATAGTTTTAAGAAATTTTTAAGTTTTTTTTTTCCAAATAAATATATTAAATTATGTGCGGCGGCTACGGAGAACCTCAAAAATATAGTCATCTCGGTGATAACTATATTTTCGAGCCGTTTGGGGTCGAAACTCTCGGACCATGGGGCCCGTGTGCTCACAGCCTTTTTAAAGAAATATCGAAAAGGCTCGTTGACGCTTCCCGCGACCCAAAGGCTGGCTATTTCTTTGGTCAACGGCTAAGCATTCCCATACAACGAGGCAACGCCGCCAGTATCTTGGGTACGTTGCCAGCCGACAGCGTTGAGGATGAATTTTTTGATGCTTTGTTGTAGTTTGTATTTTAGTACATAATTTTGTATATTTGTTGTAATTAATTGTTTAAATATATTTGAATAACTTTAAATTATATTTATTATAGTTACTACGGAACCCTTCATAGGCGAGTCTGACTCGCACTTGGCCAATTTTTTAAACGACGCGAGAACATTCGTCTATCTTGTAGCCACGCCAAATTGGGACATTTCAGCATAGCAAGCAAGAATTCTAGTGTATGACGCTTCTTCAAATGAACTTCTAATATAGTGAGGTAATCCGTTATCGTTGAGCAAACGAAAAAAAATATGTTTATTTTATTTTATTTAGAAAACTTACACCTAGTCAGACGTAACATACTTTAACAACTAGAATATGGCCATTTAAAAGTTTTGACAGGTAACTTTAAAATCGACAATGTACATGTGTACCACCCGCACTTGTTTGATATACCGTCTTATCGTCGTATCACAACCAAGTCCACTCTCCTCCCTGCCATAAATGACCCGTCAGTCCTTAAAGCAAGCCGTTCCATTGTAGACCTCATCTATTACTTACCATCAGACGTGATCGAGGCCAAAGGCGGTTCATCAGTAATACAGAAAAGGTTAAAAACTAAAAGAAAGTAGCTTTATTCATGAAACATAAGAGAAGGGGAGTGAAACACAAATTGGTACAAAAATTCAATCGAAAGTCTTCATAAAGTAAAACACAAACCCATTTATTATCCCATGATTTCCAATATACAGCGACCCTTTCTGACATTGACCTTTGATTGCCCTGCCATAAAAATTGCATCATTAGCTAAAAAGGAGAGAAATACTTTATTATAAGGGTCACTATTACCGATGCCGTCAGAGCCTGGGCTAAAACGTTTCCCGCCGCTTCTAAGGCAATTGTTAAGGAATTGAAGTTGACAGGTCCATTATAAGCTTTCTATGTTATTGTGTGTGACTGGAGTTTTTTAGTAATTCAATATTTTGTTTTAAATTATTATTGTCGTTAAAAAATGTTGTATGTTTTTTTAAAGAGTGTATATAAATAATTGGGAAAGGCTTTTGCCCAGGTGTGAGACAGTGTGGGGTAGTAAAAAAAATTAATAAATATTATAAAAATCATTTGATTAGCCTTTTTCAAACTATTTAGGGGTTTTCTTCCAGTCTAACCGGTGAAGCTAAGTGCTAGTGTTTTAAATGGTGCGACTGACGACTGACGACGACAGTAGCTGGGTAACTGCACTGCGAGCAAAAAGTCAAGACTCTACATCTGATGGTCTTTTCTGTGGAATATGTACATATAAATTAAATTGAAGTGGCTGGTGTGGATGACCGAAATAATCCTCTTAACTTTTCGAATACTCCTTTATTTTAATAACTTCTTACAATTATTTAACGTCTTTGCGCCTAACTCTCTTGACTCGTTCTGCCTCTTGCTCGCACACATACTCTCTGCTCATGGTTGCGTTCATATGCAATTACCTAGTTTGAGTTTTAATGTAATATTTCAAAAAAATAATAGTTTAAATTAATTTCTCTATCAATTTCACTCATAAATTCTTCAATACGTTGAAATATTGCAATAATCGAACAAAATAATCAGATTTTCTTGCTCCTGGAAAATTTACTCAAATATAGTTACGAATTTTGATATCTAGATCGCCGATATAAGTAAAATTGAAGTCTATGATTTCGAATTAACTGTGTTTTAATACGTACATATAAATAAAATTGAAGTCTGTGTCTGTGATCATAGTAACTGTGTTTCCTCAAGCGATAATTTAAGACACAAAAAATACTTTGTTTTTAATTTTATCTGTCTGTATATCTGTTTGTCTACTAATACTTATTTCTGAAATGGCTGAACCGATTTTAGTTCGACATTCGCTGGTAGAAAGGAGATTATATGGCAACGTATATGCTACTTTTTACATTGGAATACCTCTCACGCAAACGAAGTTCAGCTAGTTTCAGATAAATTGAATAGAAATTGATAGAACCTCTTATTTATACTTATATTATTAAGCGGAAAACTTGATAACTCAAGGCGTATTTAATCCATATAAGTCTAACCTACCTGTATATATATCAAAGCGAGGGTACTAAAGTATATCAAACATCACGTTTTCCTCGACCCGTTATTTTCAAGAACCATTCACTTATTTTGCTGATTGCAACAAATTCGTTTCGAGTTTTCATATAAAATATACGTTTAACGAGCTCTTCAACGCTTTTGAGACTGTTTTTATTGAAATTCAGTATAATGACGTACGTTTTTTATTGCCTTGGCATAAATTATTATATTGATTCGGGTTCCAGTTTATTATGACTTCTAAAGAAAAGGAAGGAGCAATATTTTGACACTACTTTATTTTATTTAACGGGAGTAAATTAGTCATTGCAGTTGAGACAAAGCTGCAATTACAATAGCTCACGATACGCGTGAACTTATCTACAGATAATAGATCTACAGATATGTATAACTATATATATTTTACCTATACAACGTGTAATGGAAAGGGTATATACATACCAAGGGCACGGCTTCTTTGGATGATATCAAACGATATTGGAAGGGTTTCAACTCAAAATAAAATACTCTAAAAATTGATACCAAATTTTCGGTTTCGTAAGTTTCTTAAATTGAAATCATAACAATCGTGTCACCGCACTACGTAGGTCAATAACTTTCCACGTTACTTGCAAATATCACGATAAATCTCCACCGTAATTCTGTGCCCCTAGTACTGTAGTAGTCTAGCGTAAAGGCGGTGTTCTTTTGTCGGCGCGAGAAAGAAGATAGGATTAAAAAACCCTTCCAATATCGTTTGATATCACCCAAAGAAGCCGTGCCCTTGGTATGTATATACCCTTTCCGTTACACGTTGTAGATATGTTTAGCCTCTGACATATACGTCAGAGAAGCATGGTGGTGGCTAACTCAACATTAAAACTTACATTTGACGACCACGACCACGCTGTCAAGTGTCAAGAGTGAAGCGGCTGAGAAGAATACTTACCTGCATATTATTTAGACACAAGCATATTTATCTTAGTTGGAGGGGTTAACAAGATTGCTAGTAATGTAAATTCTACCCACATTGCTAGTTCTCTTTAAAAAAAATAGTATCTCGTCGCGTCTGCCTGTCCGTCTGTTCGCTCGAAAAAAAAGCAGGTCGTGGCTAAAGAAAAACAACCACAAAGGAGATGTTTCATTTTTATATGGGTCTCCGGCCATAACATGTACATTTCAGCAAAGCTGGGAAACTTACCCCTGAGTAGAATATAATAACATTTTATTCATAATATCAAATGGTTTTATGTACAAAATTTAAATTAAAAATGTTTGACGTTTGTCCTAAGAGTTGTGACAGCCATGAAAGGTTGTAGAAATGACATTTACTTAACCTTGTTTTGTTTTTGTTCTTCAGAACTAACCCACAGAGCACTATTACCCTAGCGGGGACCTGACTCAGAGATAATGTAATACACTATGATTTACCTGACTCACTGATAGAGTTTCAACTTTCAAGACAACAAGCGGTTATTTTGAATTCGTACAAGAACACATTTCAAAAATGGAGACTAAAGATTTTTGTAACGATGAAATCGTCACACTTAATTATGTTTACTCATAAATATGTACAAGAGAATAATAGTAATTTATTTTTAACACTACGAGAATACACACATTTTTTAATTATCTTCTACGTAACATTGATTTGATGAGACATGATTTCAGAACGAATGAAGTATGCAAGCAAACGAGACGCCATGTTGAATAAAACATGGCAATAATTGAAAAACTATTATTTTTTGTACAAAATAAATGAGGCTCAAATTCACCAGAGAATATTTTTCCCCAATTTGTAGTATTTTTTCCTCTTTTTTGATGAATGTATATCTGATGGCCGAAAATGAAACATCTTTAATTATAGACTCCATTCAAGATAGATAGATAGATAGATAGATATACTCTTTATTGTACACCATAACAGAATTCAAAAGAATGAAATGAAAAGAATGAAGATGAAGCATCGATTGCTGGGGTCAGTCCGTCGATGGGTGACCATTTATAGTCAGATAGACAGTCGCTATATTTACGCTGCTTGTTGTTTTAGGCTCAATTTACACCGCCGCGGAATGGAATGGAAGCGACTTTTTGCAACGAAATTGTACATAGGTACAAACTAAATAGGAGCTAAAAAAAAGGTCACGCGTCTTCCGAGGAATCCTCGCGCATTCTCGAGAATTCCACTAGCTACTGTCGGCGCCGTCTGTGGAATCCGCGGGAAGTGGCGCGAACGAACTTAAATCGCACTTGTGAATGAGCGAAGTCGGTTGGGTCCGTTACAGCAGTGCGGTGCCAAACTAATAGATCTAGTCTGAAGGTCCCTCAGGGAAGTGGCGCGAACGAACTTAAATCGCACTTGTGAATGAGCGAAGTCGGTTGGGTCCATTACAGCAGTGCGGTGCCAAACTAATAGATCTAGTCTGAAGGTCCCTCATGGCACAGTCGCGCGAATTCGCTGGAATGCGCGAGAATACTCGAGCATTCTAGCGAATTTGCGTGCCTTCTCGTGTCATGAGGCGAAATTGACGCTTCGATTCCATTCCATTCCGCAGCGGTGTAAATTGAGCCTTACGCAACTGCAGCGGTAGCGCCAGCTCAAAATGATGAGCTGGGAAGATGGGATGGTGCAAATGTATCCAAGAGCCGTCAGTGTCAATAACGGGGCCCGATAGTGCTGGTGCCGGGGCCGCGGGAACGTTCTTACGAGATACCGCGGCCCCGGAACGTTAGGGCATCTGAAGGGACAATGTGGGTTTTTAGTCAATAGGATTCTGATTCCTGATGAATCTCCCTTCTGCCCCATCCAGACTGGAAGGATTCATGCGATGATTTTCCCCGCCGAAAAAATCGTAGGTACGTAATTATCGAAACAAAACATACTAGAATACTAGTAATTTTGAGCTAGAAATTTGTATACCGTCTATCAGTGTATGTTCAAGTGCTAGCTCGTGTAATTACATTTTAGTAGGTCGTACGTTCTTCGTAAATTCATCAGCAGCTTTTACTCGTCTATTACCTGTTCCATTACAGAGCTAAAGTGGCTGTGTTTGATTAATGGGACACGCAATAAGTAGTTCATGTTGGCGCTTATTACTCTATGAAACATTAAGGGCATACTTCACTCACGCTTATATTGATCGCCATCATCACCATCTGTGAAACCTTTTCTCAAATCCGTAATCATATTTTAAACCGATTTCAAAAAAAGGAGGAGGAACTGAGAACAGTTCGTCTTGAACTATTTTTTAATGTTTTTATGTTTGTTACCTCATAACTCGAAGACGGCTGGACCGATTTGGAAAATTGTTTTTTTAGTTTTGAAAGGGTATACTTTCTAGTTGGTCCTATTGTCATCACGGCACCTACCGACCTATAGTGTTTTGGTTATTTCTTATAGTACCTTGTGCAGTTGCTCTTGAAAAGCAGCATTTGGGGAAGTGGAACTGATGATGAAGACCACAGATGGCCACCGAAATTACTCAGTAATAAGTATTTCGTGGATTGCGATTCCATTACTTGAATATGGATGTTAAGCAGTTTATGCTCGTCACATTGCATATGGTGAAGTAGAGCTAATGGTGAAGTACCAGGAGAATTTCTCAAAAATTAACGGCTCTGCATCGAGATAAGCATTATTTTGTAAAATCTGATAATTTGTTGAAATTTTGAGTTTTGTTACTAGATAAAATATAAACCGACCCACTAAAAAGAAGAAAACACTACAAAGCTAAAAAAAACATTTTAGCAGAAAATAATCCAACTTCCATATCAAAACACTACAAAGCCAAAAATAACTTTAATTTCGATAGTAGGTGTTATTGGTTTTGTATTTACTTTTTTTTCACACCACCTTCTGAAATTAAAATTATTTTCAACCGACGACAAAAAGAGGAGGTTATCAATTCGACGCGTATATATATATATATATTTTAATGTATGATCACCGATTACTCGAAGACGGCGGAACCGATTTGGAAAATTCTTTTTTGATTCATAGGATATACTTCGAAATTGGTCCCATTTTCATAAAAGTCAGGATCTGATGATGGGATCCTGGAGAAATCGAGGGAACTCTTCAAATATTATAGGCACACCTATGACGTTTTGGGTATTTATTATAGTAACTTGTGCAGTTGCTCTCAAAAAGTACCATTTGAGGAAGTGGAAATGATGATGAAGACCACAGATGGCCGCTGAAACTACTGAATAATAAGTATTGAGTGGATTGCGATTCGATTACTTGAATATCGACGCTTTCCGCTACAAAGGGCGTAAAGACCATTTTGGCCAAATTGACTTTTTGATGCAGTCTTACTTAGTTTTTCACGCTCTTTCTATCTGTATATTCAAAATTGCGCTACGTTGAAAAAAATGGTTTTTACGACCCAACATTTTCTTAACGCTAAACATCTCTTTTTCGAAAAACCAAGTCGTAAGACACATTACTTTTCATCACGACAGCAAACTTGCTGTATCTACAAATAAACATATTTTCTTGAAAAAAAAAAACGGGGTAAAACACAGCAACAAAACAAAATGTGAGTTACGCCCTACATAAATAGGATATTCGCATACATCAGAAGGACGTCCGTAGAGTGCTGCGTAATCTCGACGTGAACAAAGCTAGTGGCCCCGACGGGATACCGGCAATTGTTCTTAAGACTTGTGCGCCTGAACTGTCTCCGAAAGCATGGAAGCTGGCTAACGTGCAACCTGTGCCCAAAAATGCAATCGTGCTGACCCGGCCAACTTCAGGCCTATCTCAGTTACGTACTTAATAGCAAGCTCCTGGCATACCTAGAAGCCAACGACATCCTCAGTGACCGACAATACGGCTTTCGCAAAAACCGGTCAACTGGGGATCTTCTAGCGTTTGCCATTCACATCTGAAGTGAGGCCATTGAGAAGCACGGGGAAGCACTTGCTGTTTCTCTTGACATCTCCAAGGCCTTTGATAGGGTCTGGCACAATAGCCTTATTGCTAAACTTCCTTCTTTCGGTTTACCCACTCAACTTTGCGTTTGGATTGAAGACTTCCTGAGAGATCGGTCTATTCGAGTGGTTACTGATGGCTGCTCGTCTGGCCAATTGGCAATTAATGCCGGGGTCCCTCAGGGGTCGTTTCTCTCAGCAACTTCATTTTTGCTGCACATTAATGATCTGCTTATGCCCGGTACCTTTGGGTATGCAGACGACAGCACAGTTGCTGAGAGATATGTGTCCAGCGCGCGTGATGGTGAGTCACAGATCCAGTCTCTCCGTGAGGATGGTTGGGCGCTTGAACTTGTCCTTGAAGGCTGTCTCCGAATGGGGGATGCCAACTTGGTCAAGTTTAATGCAGCTAAGACCCAGGCGTTTCTTCTCCGCAAAAAGGAGCCAATTCCAACCGGCTCCTACTTTCCGCGATGTAACCGTGCCGATAACCGCTCGTATTGAGCTTCTTGGGGTAACACTAACTTCTACCCTCAATATTGGTTTCTTTATCGAGGCTAAGGCTCAACTAGCAGCAAAAAAGTTGGGAATCCTAGCAAATGTGAGACGGTACTTTAAACCGGAACAGATGCTTACTCACCCTTACAAAACGTTTTGGGAATACGTTCATTGCGCGTACGGCTAAGGAGTGGAATTCCCTGCCGGAGTCTGTGTTTCCTGATCGCTATAACCTGGGGGTCTTTAAGTCAAGAGTGAATAGGTTACTTCTAGGCTAGTGTGCTCCATCTTCGACCACATCATTGCTTACCATCAGGTGAGATGCTGGTCAAACGCGAGCCGATTCTGAATAAAATAATAATTAATAATAATAATTAGTGAATAAAATAATTGTGTTATCCAGAACCCAACTTGCTCACGGCACCTGTAACTTCCAATTTGACTGCAATTGATATTACCAATTAACAATAAATATGTTTAGATATTTTTAGAACCATTTATTTCATTTTTACTCAACTTATTACTATTTATATTAAAATTACCTACAACCCATCCTTATTAATTCAGTTATATTCATCCTTACTAATAAAATTGCCTACAGATTCACTGATTTAGTATTAATTTCAGGGTGTATCTACATATTTTGTGAAAAAACATGGTCTTTATAACTACGTAAATTACCCTTGTATGTGCCTAACTGGTTTTTACTGCAGACGTTTGTTATCAAGTCATTTAATTAAGGGGTGTATATACATTTTTTTTTCGTTTCCAGGGGTGTATCTCCATGCTAACTTCGTTAATAACTATCGTACATAACTGTAATTAAATGAGGCAAAATACAGCCAAAATTTAAGAACTTTCATCCTTGGACTCAATTTTATAAGTATAAAAATGAAAGAGATATTTGAGAAAGTTTTTTTTTTGTTTACTCTTTTGCTCATAGCCAAAACTATGGATTTTGGAGTTACGCCCTTTGTAGCGGAAAGCATCGATATGGATGTTAAGCACTTTATGCTCGTCACAATGCATATGGTGATGTAGAACTGATGGTGATGTACCAGGAGAACTCCTCAACAATTAACGGCCCAGCATTGGGAAAAGCAATATTTTGGAAAAGGTTATAAGTAGTTGACATTTAAGCTCTTGTAACTAGGTAAATTAAAAATAGACCAACTAAAAAGAGTGAAATAAAAACTTTTTACCAAACAATTAAACCAACTCCCAAAAAACACTGCAAAGTGAAAAATAACTTTAATTTCGGAAGTCGGTGCCAAAAACGAAAATACAAAACTAAAGACACCGACTACCGAAATTAAAGTTATTTTTCACTTAGCAGTGTTTTTTGGGAGTCGGTTTAATTTTTTGGTAAAAAGTTTTTTTTAGAATGTAAGTCGGTTTTGTTTTTTGCTAAAAAGTTTTTAGTGTTTTCTTCTTTTTAGTGGGTCAGTTTGTAATTTATCTAGTTAGAATGGAATTTGGTTTTATTTTTTGCCAAAAAGTTTTTTAAATGCGAAAGTAACTCTGTCTGACTTTTATAATTTCATGTCTAAACCATTTAACCACTTTTGATAAAAATTTGTACAGAGATAGGTTAGACCTTGAGGAAGAGAAGAAGTAAGTTGTACTTTTACTTGAAGCGACTATCTATCTGTCCTCCACAATACAGTAACTGAGTAACTCGATACCAATTAGCAAATCTGGCATCACATGTTCTGGTTTCTAACTAGAGGTCAATACGTCAATACGGTCACCGATCTACGAAACCTCGGCGAGCGTTCCTTTACCTTGAATGTTGAACTGTGCTACTGCTATTACATACACAATATGTAACAAAAACCCTGTTCGGTCTAATAAAAGCGTATTCCTGGTTCAACATACGTACTGGAAAAAAATATTTTAAAAAGTAACTCATAAAAACCAAAAGTTATTGATTTTTTATTTTTATAATCCATGCGAAATTTAACACTGAATATGGCAAATTTTCATAAGTTGACAACACTCCATCTGCTCAGGTGGCTTCTTTGACACAAAACTGTAGGTAGTAACATGTGAACGTCGAGCGATCAGTGTTGCCTTTGATCAGTTTTTATTTTTTATTTAAATTTAATTATATTCACTGGGGAAAAATAATAATCTCAAATCCATTAAATGGCTACGTATGTGTGTATGCAGTACGATGCCGAATAATACACTTAAGGATCGGACAGGGTTTTTGTTACATGCTGTAAATTGGAATTACTCCAAGTTGTAAATTGGACTGAAGTGGAATTCAATGATTTCTTTGACTGCTTCATTCACCAACCCATACTGGTGGATTACGAAAGTTAGCTAGATACGCGCGTATACACGCAATCAGGATTTTTTTACGGGAGAGAATGTTTTTTTTTACTTTCTGTTTTCGATTCTGATGCAGAGAAATTAATTTATCTAAGTCTTTCATAATAACACTGTATTTTAAAGTAGCGATATTTGAATAGATCTCATATTTCCACAATGTGGACCATGTAAAACAATGACGATTTAAAACTCAGATCCCAAACAAAACTTTCAGCTCCAAATGAATCCGAGCCCTTGAATAATTCACGTTCATTCCAAAAGACGAATCAATCACTTCATTCCTGATTCGGAAACTTCGATTATTCTCTCCAAAACTTTATACAATTGGAGTCGCACGTCGTATAATATACCTACATACTTGTGATCCCCCTAGTTTTGCGCTGGTGCTTTCTATTGATGGGGAAACATGTCATCAAAACCTGGTTGCTATCTATAGAAAAATAAAAAAACATAAAATTAAATATAATGGAATTGTCTGTATGTGATTTTTAAATACCTAACTGTTTACATGGCATATCCAACATGGTGGACATGTTGTAAAAAATTATAAATAGTTTTATAAAATAAATAATTATTTTTGATTATCTTTACTAATATTATAAAGAGGTAAAATTTGTTTTTAAGGCCGTATGTTTGTAAGTTTGTAGTAGTAGGTAATCTCCGGAACTCGTGGAGGCGATCAACGGCGGCGACTTCACGCGCCCGACCTTGGTTCAGACCGTGGTGCGGAGCGAGAGGGAATGGGATGCGGTTGCCTCCTTCTGCGAAGCAGTCATGCTAGCGAAGGAGGAGGCCGAACGCGCGAGGGAAAGGCAACTCTCTTTCTCCCGCCCCAGCCGCCGCGGTAGACGCCCTGGGCGTCGGGGATTGCGGGCTGATCTCCGGCCACCGTAGGCGCGGGCTTACGGATGGTGAGCAGGGGTAGCTCACCGTCCGGTTAGGAATCAGGCCCAAGCCTCAAGGAGCTGTCAGCATTAGTGACGGGGCCTCATAAGGCCATTGCCCGCCGGGGTTGCGGAAATATATTAACAAGATACCGCGGCTCCAGCACTTACGGGCTGCTGAAAGGACAGGGTGGGTTTTTAGTCAGTAGAAGTCTGACGCTCCCTCTCGCTTAACCCAGAGCGGGAGAAGTAATTTGATGATTTTCCCACCCAGAGCAAAAAAAAGTAATCTCCGGAAAAAAATGATCGAATAAAAAAATATATTCCCAAGTAACACGTAAGCAAGATGATAATGATAATGATAATGTTTATTTCAATAACTTAAAAATACGTTTACATATGGTCTTCAGGGAATTTCCATTTAAGTAGGAAGTATACTTGTGTTAGGAAGTTCAAAGTTCAAGATAGGAGTACACATTTATAACATTTTACAGTTCAAAGATGAATATAGTTTGTATAAGAGGTTTGGGAATAGCCAAATGCTGGATTAGGTTGAGTTCGGACCCTTAAAATTCTGAATGCTTAATAAATTCTGTATTTCTGTGCTTCCCTTCTTAAAGCTGAAAAACAGCCCGCGCCGGCAGCATTTATCTGAATAACCATAATCTGTATTGCTCTTATTAAAGCAGTACTAAGCTAGTAGCGTTTGAAACAGCTATTTTCTGAATAAAGAAAAAATCACCTTCTGAATAATATCGTTAAATATTCTATTATATAGCTTGATACTGAATAATTGTTTTTATTTTATCTTTAAACTGGATAAGAATCTATGTCTTACTAATTATTCAGCTGCTGAATAAACAATATTATTTATGTTTTTATTAAGCTTTTTACGGTTTAATAGAGAATTTAAAACTAACTTATTCAAATTAAAGACCACATTTGTATTGTTATAGCGCCCATAGCTTAATACCAGCTTTATTAAAATATTATGCAATTAAGAGGGTTCCGTACCCCAGAAAAATCAATTAGCAAAGCCTATCAAATTTTCTGACTGGTATATACCAAAATGACATTATGGAAATTGAGAAAATACTTAAATAAAATGACAATATATTTTTATACATTTTCAAAGTTTCAGGTTTGACTGAAGTTTTTGATCAGCCAGTAAAATCAAGTTGCTTTAATATATTTAAAATGCCAACTGAAACACGCGCCTCAATATGCCTATCTCCTCAAGATGTAAAATTCAAGTTTGTGTGTAATTAATATAGGAATGAGTTGTATTTCGTATCTTAATTGCATACTATATATATATAGGCTAAGTTCGAAGTTTAATTAAAAATAAATAATTTAAGTCAAAAAGTTTAATCGTTTATTTCACCTACAAAATTGTTTATCAACAGCTACAAATCATAGTTACAAAATGAAGGTTCAATCTGATCAAGATCAGTGTCAGTATCCGTTAAGTTTAGCATTTTCGATAATTATTCTTCAGCTTCTTCATAAGTTTTATAGTTTTTTCGTTTTAGAGTACAACTCATTGTAAGCCGTCAATCTGCGCGAGGTTGGACCCTGCTGTCTTTAGTTAGTAAATCCGCATTATATCTTGGCCATCGAAGTTGTCCTTTGTTCTCCCATAAGGATGGTACAGTACACAATTCTGTGCGACCCTTACCACGCGACGTGTTGAGATTATTTTAAAAGACTATTTCCTGAAACGAAATGAATGTAAATTATCGTTACGATGCAATGATACGTAGGTATTCTAATGTCGGTTCAACATAATAAACTTCTTCGATAAAAAACGGAACACATACTGCAAAGTTTAGCCTATTGCGTCGTTAGTTTTATTGTTTACCGTTTGGTAGGGACTTGCATGACGCGTGAGCGAATGTCACCGAAAGCTCGCAACCAACGCGACCGACTGACTGATTTGAAATTGGCAGTCGGTCGAGTTGGTGTGACGCACGACTGTGAAATGGTAGCGAGCGCGCGGGTGCGGGAGTGGGGGCGGGGGCGAGCGCGGAGTTTGACTGGGCGCAAGAGTGAGAGTGAGCGGGCCGTTTATTCCATTTTTCCACTCACACCGCCACCGCCACCACTCCCGCGCACCGCGCGTCTTTTCGTACCTTACACTGAAAATTTTTACGAACAATTTGATACCTATATCGTATGATTCAGTTACAATCAGTTCATAGATTTTTTTGTTTACAAGCCGAGTTTCGTTCACATGAGTCACATCATCACATGACATGATTATTTTGTTACAGCATTAGTACCTACGTAAGTGGACAACGTAGGCCCGACGCGTTCGATTAGAGAACCCTAAAAATCTGAGTAATGTAGAAATGTGGCCAACTATCTAATTGTTATTCAGAAGTTAGTGCAATGAGACTACTCTTTATCAAGTTATAGCTCAGTAACAAGACATGTGTGCACTTTTATTCAGCACTAGCTTTTGCCCGCGACTTCGTCCGCGTGGAATAGTTACTTTGGGCTAACGTTAAATTTAACCCCGAATGTTGAAGCATTCTTCATTGGCGCTCCGCTCCTATTGGCCTTAGCGTAATGATATATAGCCTATAGCCTTACTCTATAAATTGACTATTTAATTAAAAATTAATTTTTCAATTCGAACCAGTAGTTCCTGAGATTATCGCGTTCAAACAAACAAACAAACTCTTCAGCCTTATATTATTAGTATAGATAGCTGTTGCCCGCGACTTCATCCACGTTTCCGTCGTTTTTCGTAAAAAAAGTAGCCTATGTCCTTGCTCACGGTTCAGTGATTTTGATGTAACAAACAGATTACCTTTCGTATTTTAGTAGGGAAATATAATATGTCAATCTATAATACTGTTGAAAAATATCGCAATACCGAATCGCACAATATTATTGTTAATAGCTGTGCCCGCGACTCCGTCAGCGTGTAACTCCTTGTGTGTTAAGTAGAGGAGTAAGAGTTAATGTATTGGTAATATTGTTTAGATCACGATCACATGAGGCTTAAGTACCTATAGAACGAAAATACTTCAGCGCAAAGCTTCCGGGTAAACTATGTTGAAAGTTGACTCGTCCGGCACGTGAACATAAAGATTTCTAGAACTGCTAACCCGGGAAAGAGCGACGTACAACTGACCATGCGAGAAACAACTGACACCGAGATCTACTCCAGCAACACGAAAAGTCTGCCCTTGAGCCTTATTAATTGTCATTGCATAACACACCGATACTGGGAATTGCGTTCTTTTAAATTGGAATGGAAAATTATTTGGTATTATGGAAATTCTGGGAATAAAGATGGTTTCTCCTGCACCGCAACCTGTTAAAATTTGAGCCTCGATTATATTTTGTTGCAACTGGGTTACTTTTAGCCGAGTTCCATTGCAAAGTTGTGGTGGTTTTAAATTTCGGAGCAGAATAATAATCAGAAAGCTTCGAACTGCTAACGCTATCGGGAGTTACACGTGTTATTGTGAGTCAACCATAAAAGATAGATATATGCTGTCGTGGGATATTTTTTATATAATTTTAAGGAGAACATTTCCGTCATAAATGATTTCTGTGTAGCTTTAACCATTAAGGTTGCACACGCGACGGAAGCTTAAAAAATGGAGTAACTTCTCCCGTTTTCCCAACATTTCCCTTCACTGCTCTGCTCCTATTGATTGTGGCGTGATGAAAAGTATACTATAACCAGCTCAGGAGTATGACAAATAATTGTACCAAGTTTCGTTAAAATCCGTCGAGTAGTTTTTGTTTCTATAACGGTTATACAGACAGACAGACAGACAGACAGACAGACAGACCGACAGACAGACAGACAATAATTTTACTGATTGCATTTTTGGCATCAGTATCGATCCCTAATCACCCCCTGATAGTTATTTTGTAAATATATTTCATGTACAGAATTGACCTCTCTACAGATTTATTATAAGTATAGATTATAAAGCAAAACTTCGATCGCCATTAAAAATCTTTGTAATTTATACTTAGAAGGAATTTAAGAGATCACCAAAATGCTTAATCTTACAACTACAACATTCTCAACTCGATTCATGTTATTTTGTTGGTTTATAATCGCTAGTATTAGCTATTTCGTCGCAAGTACTTTTGTTAGACCTAGTTTGTATGTATAAAAATACTATTTACTATCAGTTATCTTGATTATTCACGCAGCGCGTAATAAATACTAAAAAAAATCACATACTATTCACGACAAAATTACTTGCGCACTAACAATTAACATGTAGCAGACCTCTAACTTGTAAATTAAAATTTACTTACCGCTTTTATAATTTCACCGGCCATGTTAAATCAACACCATTCGACATCGACATTATAATATTTATTCCATATTTTTTTTTGACAATATGTATGAATATTGTTTGCAAAAATGTAAACAATAATTTAAATGTTCTATAAATTCTGAATACAATAACCAATTCGACTAAGCTGAATAACTCAGTTGTAAGAGCTTTTTTTTTTTTTTTTTTTTTTTTATTTAGTATAGGTTCGCGTTTGACCACCATCTCACCTGATGGTAAGTGATGATGTGGTCGAAGATGGAGCACGCTTACCTAAAAGTAACCTATTCACTCTTGACTTAAAGACTCCTAGGTTATAGCTATCGGGAAACACAGACTCCGGCAGGGAATTCCACTCCTTAGCCGTACGCACAATGAAGGTATTCCCAAAACGTTTGGTGCGTATGGGTGGGATGTCCACCATGTAACGATGGCGCTTCGCCGTTTGTCTCGTAGTCCGATGATGGAACGGGCTTGTTGGAATTAAATTGTGTAATTCCATCGCACACTCCCCGAAATGTAACCGATAGAAAACCGATAGACTTGCAACTCGTCGTCGATGTTCAAGGCTCTGGAGCTTTGATTCGACCAGTGCATCGTTGCCAATGAGTCTTTTGGCCCGCTTCTCGATAGACTCAAGCGCGTCCAGTTGGTATTTAGCAGATCCATCCCAAAGATGAGAGCAGTACTCCATACACGACCGAACCTGGGCTTGATAGAGATTGAGCAACTGTTCGGGTGTGAAGTACCGTCTCACCTTTGCTAGGATTCCCAACTTTTTTGATGCTAGTTGAGCCTTAGCCTCGATAAACGGGCCAAAATTGAGGGTAGAAGTTAATGTTACCCCCAGAAGCTCGATATGGTCAGTTATCGGCACAGTTACACCTCGGAAAGTAGGAGCCGGTTCAAATTGTCTCCTTTTTGCGGAGAAGAGACACGCCTGGGTCTTAGCTGCATTAAACTTGACCAGATTGGCATCGCCCCATTCGGAGACAGCCTTCAAGGTCAAGTTCAAGCACCCGACCATGTCCTCACGGAGAGACTGGATCTGTGACCCACCAGCTCGCGCGCTGGACACATATCTCTCAGAAACTGTGCTGTCGTCTGCATACCCAAAGGTACCGGGCATTAGCAGATCGTTAATGTGCAGCAAGAATAAAGTTGCTGAGAGAACAGACCCCTGAGGGACCCCGGCATTAATTGCCAATTGGCCAGACGAGCAGCCATCAATGACCACTCGAATGGACCGATCCCTCAGGAAGTCTTCAATCCAAACGCAAAGTTGGGTGGGTAACCCGAAAGAAGGAAGCTTAGCAATAAGGCTATCGTGCCAGACCCTGTCAAAAGCCTTGGAGATGTCAAGGGAAACAGCAAGTGCTTCCCCTTGCCTCTCAATGGCCTCACTCCAGATATGAATGGCATACGCTAGAAGATCCCCAGTTGACCGGTTTTTGCGAAAGCCGTATTGCCGGTCACTGAGGATGTCGTTGGCTTCTAGGTACGCCAGGAGCTTACTATTAAGTACACGCTCCATACTCTTACAGAGTATGGACGTGACTGAAATAGGCCTGTAGTTGGCAGGGTCAGCACGACTGCCCTTTTTGGGTACAGGCTGTACGTTAGCCAGCTTCCATGCTTTCGGCACCTTTCCAGTCTCTAGCGAAAGGCGAAACAGGCGTGTCAAGATTGGAGACAATTCAGGCGCACAAGTTCTAAGAACAATTGCTGGTATCCCGTCGGGGCCACTAGCTTTGTTCACGTCTAGATTACGCAGCACTCTACGGACGTCCTTCTGATGGATGCGAATGTCCGACATACACGTCTCGCATCCAATAGGAGCATCAGGAGGGTGAGCGCCACTACTATCCAGACGTGAAGACTCCGCGAAGAGAGCGGCAAACAAGTTTGCTTTTTCCTCAGCGGAGTGAGCCAGAGACCCGTCAGGTTTGAGCAGTGGTGGTAGTGAGGGGCGACAGAAGTTCGATTCAACCGACTTTGCCAGGGACCAAAACGCTTTGCTTCCAGCAGGGTATGAAGGTAGTTTGTTCCCAATTCGGCTAACGTGGTCAAACCGAGACCTCCGCAAAACCTTCTTGCTGGACTTGGCAGCCCTGTTGAAGGCTCTCTTCTTCTGATCCACGTCATTTGCTTTGCAGTTTCGAGCATCGACCCATGCTAGGTACGCCGCGTGTTTAAGAGCTTCAGCGCGATCACATTCGGCGCCAAACCAAGGTCGAGCTTTGCCGGACATTGTTAGGTCAGAGAACGGAATGTAGTACTCCATCCCCTGTCGCAAAACATCTGTCACGGCGTCTGCGCACGACGATGGATCATTTGAAGAAAAGCAAGTAGGCTGCCAAGGATAACATGCAAAGAAAGATCGCATGCCATCCCAATCCGCTGACTTGTATCGCCAAACCCGCCGAGTGCCTTTAAGGCTGAGATCGGGCGGAGAGTAGACGGATACAGACTTCACCAGACAGTGGTCGGAACTACCTAACGGTGAGGATATCGTTACCGAATAGCGGTCTGGATCTGTAGTCAGCAGAAGGTCCAAGCAATTGGCTGTGTGCGACTCAACATCCGGCACCCTCGTTGCTCCCTGGACCAGCTGAGTGAGATTTAATGCAAGTGCAAGATTGTGCATTTCTCGCCCAGCATGGACCGTGCACTGGTATGGGAAGAGCCACTCCTGGTGATGGGCATTAAAGTCCCCCAGCAACACGAGCTGAGCTGAAGGGTACCGCTGTTGGGCCGCATCTGCCGCCTCACTGATGTACTGTGTGAGCCTGGTTGTCTCCTGATCTCCGCTATGCGAGCGGTAGACACAGGCATAAATAATTTTGTCTATGCCCGTGTCCACCAGAGCCCAAAGCGTAGAGAACCTGGAGTCCTCAAGATTCCGGAGACGCCGATAGCAGATGTCGTCGCGGGCGTACATACATACACCCGCACGTGGTTTAAAGTTGTGCTCCAAGGTAAACCCTGGGTATAAAAGATACGACACGTCTGACGGACATCTGATCTGCGTCTCCGAAAGAAACAACAGAGCAGGTTTATCAGTCTCGAGGTGGTGGTGGACTGCGACGAGATTTGAGTGCAGACCTCGGATGTTACTGAGGTGCACTTTGAGAGAGAGGGAGTGCAGCCGCTGTTTAACTGTGCTCTGTTTTCTCCGTTTCATAAATTTTGCGAGTGAAGAGGAGAGGAGAAGGAAGTGAAGTGAGGCTTCACGCTGTTAACCCCCAGACCCGCACTAGACAGATGGTATCGATTGGGGGACTAGTCTGGAGACTGCGGGGACGCCCGAGCCCCCCCGGGAATGTCCATCGGGCCCTCTCATCTGGTCGCCAACCAGCACGATGGTGCATTCCGGGATTTTTCGACAGTTGGCGGGGCAGCCTTTCATGCGTGGCTGGCACACTACTTGGGCCCCCAACTACCTGCGGTCGGCCAGCGGTGCACCGTGCCTCGGATCCCGCTACCCTCCGCGACTAGTCTCCCGATACGTCCGCACTAGTGCGAGCCAGATTGGTCTTTCAGCAGTGAAGCAACTACTTCGACCCAACTCCTTGATAGGCTACACAGGGCATCGTACCGGAACACAGCTAGGCCGTTTGGCGGTACGTCTTTGCCCTGTGGGTGGTCACAAGCCTGCGGTTTGAACCTACCACCAGTTAAAAACAATGTGAACTGTTATTCAAAAGTTATTAAGCTAATTGAAACGTTATTAAGCTTCTACTCAGATGTTGCTCAGCTGTTATTCAGAGTTAAGCATTCAAAATTGGGGCCCTTTTTGCTTGAATAACTGCTGAATAGACGGTACTCAGACGTTATTCAGCTTAGTATTCAGCATATGCTCTAGATGATTGCTCTTACTCAATCTTTATTCAGCATGTCTGTGTTACTTGGGTTGGGAGTAAGTTGTTTTATTTGTAAGTGCTATAGAAAGCCAAGCGGACAAAGTCACGAGCAAATTGCTAGCTTAAAATAAAGTCATACATACCATTTTAAATATCTTTCGTATATATTTCTTCTAAACTGCAGCATAATTCATTGTGTAGTTTTGATTATCTTTTTATAAATAACTCCAATCGCTCAGTGTGGAGCGGAAAGAGTGTCAGACTTTTACTGACTAAATCCCACCGTTTACCTTCAGAAGGCCTGGCGTCCTGTGGTATCTCGTTAACACATTCCTGCAACTCCACAAGTTTTAATAATCTTATTCTATCCTATCAAAACATCTTTACAGCAAACGTAAGTCCAATAAAAAGTACCGAAGAGTGTTCACTTCCCTAGCAACTAACTAATTCATCATTGTCGCAAGCCGTGCTAGAAAAACTACCTAATGACCCGCCACAGTTTTTGCACCTCATGAAGTAGCGAGACGAACTGACAGACGGAAAGGTCATGTGGACTGACTTTTGTGTACGTAAGTACTATAGTTAGTTCTTAGTGAATTTCGGTGTGATGTTGATGTACAGTTTTAGGAGATATCGTCCAGTAATGTATTTGCAAACTACTTTCCATCACTGGACGTAACATACAAAGTTTGTTTTGTTAACACGTTGACGCTGACCGACAGTGAGCTTTCCCTTTAGGCCAAGCAAAAATCACAGTTCAATATTTTTAATTGTTGGTTTGACGGGAAGCCAACTTTAAAAAAAAAATTGATACTTATATCTAATGTCCATATGTATGTTTTTATTAACAAAAATCAACTTTAGTCATTAATTAATTAATTATGGAGAAATTAAAACGCCGGGCAGCACTGACCGACGCGGCCCGAACGGCAAGTCTAGTTGTCGGCCATCACTGACCGACGCGGTCTGAACGGGAAGATGGATTTTTTTCTTGGCGTTTAACGTGTTAAAAGTTTGATCGGCTGCTTTGTATTTGCACAACTATATTGGGTCAGCTTCAAGCCTAGCCGCATGCAGCTAAGTACTGTTGTTTTACATGTAGAGACTGCCAATCTGATCTTCACTACAATAGCTGAGTAGGCGATACCCCTTGGTAAAACTGGAGCCATTTCTGACGGTAGTTAGATACTAGAAAACGGGCTGACATATCGACGGTTAAAAGGAAATAGGGTATAAGCGACATTTTGGACTGGTATTGTTTTGAAAGCCGACTGTTTCTTGTGTTCTATTATTTTTATACAACCACTGTGAAAAGTAGCTTATCCTTCTTTTACTATAACACTCATTCAACTGTCTAATGTTTTAATAAAAAAATACATAAGTTTTTCTAAAATTCTAAGCCTTTAATGGCTCTCCTAAACATTTTTTTTTCGCCGCTTATACCCTGTTCGACCCCAATCCCAGCCAACGGTAACTGGTATGTCGAACTGTCCACGATTACGTGGAGCTCTAACGTTGTTTATACAAATGGTAGGCTCTTAGGCCTTATTTCGATAATAATAATCACTTACCCAATGAGCTGGAGACGACAAGCTACGACCTTCCTCAGATCACGTCCGTGGTGTGTGTGTGTAAGTATATTTGAATGTGTAATGTTGTCAAGTGATGTGCACGGCGGTCCCCAAAGACGCAGGTCTTCACAACGTGGTCCAGGCAGTATTCACAGTGCGCCACAGGCCGTATTTTAGCACCAATTCACACTAGATTCATGCAATTACAAGTCAACAATATTCGCGTGTCAGTCAATCTGACCTCAAGTCGGCGTTATTGTTCCAAAACACAAAATTATCCCAGGGTTTTATCCACACGAGATTACAACTCCAATAAATCGTTAATCGCGACCAACTTGTCGATAACAAAAGGCGATTCAACTCGATTCACAATTACAATCAATAAAAATCAATCTCCCAAACGGTGGACTTTGCTAACAAGAGAAAAGTTATGTCAAGTGTCAAATCAAAGACCATAGATAATTGCCATACCAAAAAAGATCGTTCGAAAATATGTATGGGACGGAACATCCCCTATTTCCTTTTAACCGTCGATATGTAAAAGTTTGACAGTCATTGCCTAGGTAACGACTGTCAAACATTTACAAATATAATCCAGAAAAAATGTTTTTTTTTTTTTTAAGAATGGGTTATCATCCAATGACTGCCTCCCGATCTGGGTGAAGCGGGAGGGTGTGTCAGATTTATACTGAACCCATCCGTGTTCCATCATATGCCCTACGTGTTCCGAGGCCGCGGTAACTCTTTTGAAAAATTCCGCAACCCCGGCAGGCAACGGCCCCCTTGTGGGCCCCGACAATTTTGCTAACACTCGAGGCGCGCGTGGAACACGACGCGCCGTCTACACGGGCCTGGTTTCAATCTGTGAAACCAGGCAGTGAGCAATGGGTAGCTCGCCGCCCGCAGGCCCGCGCCTACGGTGGAAACAACGGCTGAAAATGCTAAGGCATGGATATGTTAAGATCACCTATATATGGACTGACCTCGGCGATCGTTGTTAAACTTTGAAGATCCACCCTTGCAGCTCTGATAATTTAGCCACAAGGTCCTTGTTTTGTTAAAAATGTATGCAACAAAAAAAACACTATACCGATAAACATTGTTGGCATCGAGCTTTATGCGATTGAGATGAAATATAAGATGGGAACTACAATAAGGGAATCGGTAGGACGAGTGAAGAAAAACGATCACGAATGTAGACGGGGTAAACAGGGTTGAAAGAGCAGCTGTACCTACATATATATCTAGATTTAATGTTAACCACGATCAACGGCGGCGACATCACGCGCCCGGCCTTGGTTCAGACCATGGTGCGGAGCGAGAGGGAATGGGATGCGGTCGCCTCCTTCTGCGAAGCAGTCATGCTAGCGAAGGAGAAGGCCGAACCCGCGAGGGAGAGGCAACTCTCTTCCTCCCACCCCAGCCACCACGGTAAACGCCCTGGGCGTTGGCGATCGCGGGCCGGTCTCCAGCCACCGTAGGCGCAGGCTTACGTATAGTGAGCAGGGGTAGCTCACCGTCCGGTAAGGAATCAGGCCCGGGTCGGCGGCGCGTCATGTTCCACGCGCGCCTCTAGGAGCTGTCAGCATTAGTGACGGGGCCTCATAGGACTATTGCCCGCCGGGGTTGCGGAAATATACTAACAAAATACCGCAGCCCCGGCACTTACGGGCAGCTGAAGGAACAGGGTGGGTTTTTAGTCAGTAGAAGTCTGACACTCCCTTCCGCTCAACCCAGAGCGGTAGAAGTTATTCGATGATTTTCCCACCCAAAAAAAATAAATGTTCAATGTTAACCAGAGCTATCCAAAAAAGAATCAGGTAAGTTTCAATACATAATTTCTTTCTACCTACGTAAAAAGAAAGCAGACCTATCAAAGTATAATTATCGCAAAGAATAAATTGCCAAAACATTTAGGTAACATTCTCGTGTCCACCATTCTTGTCTGGGGCAAATAAACACTGAGAGCCTTGAAATTACCTTTGGAAGTTAAGTAGGTAAGTATTGTTTAGGTAGAAAAAAACAAAAATTGGCCAAATGCGTGTCTAACATTCATTATCCCAAGTTTCCCCGACTGCTATAGAACTAGTTCTATTCATATTATTTGCTGAAGTAATATTTTTTATATGGCTAGTAATAATCTCGAGCAGCGAGAAATATTATCAAAGCTACGACTTTAGAAGTTAAATAACATTAAAACATTTTTATTAATGCAAGTTAATGTTTGACGTAAATCGTGCTCATATTGCGTTATTAGAATTGCAAAATGGTGTTCCAAATATCTGAGTCGTGAAAATAGTTTTCTGAAAGTCGTGAAAAATCGGATAATCATTATAAATGATTTTTATTTTGCAAATTGGTTTTTAAATAACACTTTCACACGGAAGTTCACACGTTTTATTTTTCGTAAATTTAAACTAGATGAGGCTGGTGTTTCCTATCTGAATACCCTGAGAAGAAACACTGAAACAAACTCAGAGGTCCGTCTCTTTTAAAGTCCATACAATCTATACTGGGTCTGAAACAAAAATCGGATAATCATTGTAATTATAAAATTATAATTGTTCGAATCATTAAACAAATACCTACAACCACTTACAAATATTCAAATAGTACATAGTTACATGTATTTTTCAACCGACAAAAAAAACGGAGGAGGTCAAGTCGACGCGTATATTTTTTTTATGTATGATCACTGATTACTCAAAGACGGCTAAACCGATTTGGAATTTTTTTTTTTTTTGTTTGAAAGGGTATAGCTAGGGCTTCGAAGTTGGTCCCATTGTCACCAAGTCAGGATCTGATGATGGGATTCTGGAGAAATCGAGGGAACTCTTCAAATATTATAGGCACACCTATAATGATTTGAGTATTTTTTATAGTAACTTGTATAGTTGCATTTGAAAAGCACCATTTGTGAAGTGGACCTGATGATGAAGACCACAGATGGCCACTGGAACTACTCAATATGAAAGTAGGAATAATAAGTATTTCATGTGTTCCGCTTCGATTACTTGAATGTGGTTATTAAGCACAATATGCTCGTTACAATGCATATGGTGAAGTGAAGCTGATGGTGAAGTACCAGGAGAACTCCACAACAATTAACGGGCCAACATTGGGAAAATCAATATTTTGTAAATGATTATAAGTAGTTGACATTTAGGCTTTTTTAACTAGGTAAATTACAAACCGACCAACTAAAAAGAGAGAAATAAAAACTTTTTACCAAAAAATTAAACTGACTCCCAAAAAACACTGCAAAGTGAAAAATAACTTTAATTTCGGAAGTCGGTGCCAAAACGGCAAAATACAAAACTAAAGACACCGACTAACGAAATTTTTCACTTTGCAGTGTTTGTTTGGAAGTCAGTCTAATTTTTTGGTAAAAAGTTTTCTAATATTACCGACCAAATTAGGCCAGAGCCTGTGATTATTTTTGTTCGACCTCCAAAACCGAGTAGCTGGGTAAGAAGATACACCTTGGGAAATCTGTTGCCAGATTTTCTGGCTTCAGACTACCCATAACGACTGCCAAAGATGTGCAATATTATGAATGTGTAGCCGCGGTATAGTGTCCGACAGACTCTGAGTTTGTTTCGGTATTTCTTCTAGGAGTAGTCAGTTAGGAAACACCGGCCTCATCTAGCTAAACTAAACTTAACACTCAAAAAAACATGACGTGTAAAAGTATTATTTACAAAAAAAATATTTCATTTCATTTCAGTGTTGCCTTTATTATTTATGTTAATATGTTGCTAAAAGTGTTATTAACTACTAATATATCGACGATCATTATCAGAGTTCGTAACTCCATTTGAGTAAATTTTACAGGAGCAGGAAAAAACTGTTTTATTTATTCATTTATTGCAATATTTCAACTTGTGATTTAAGGGTAGAATTGATTGAGAGTTTTTTTTTTAATATTTCATTGTATTGTGAGAAAATTGACTTAAGTACGAAATTTTCTAGCCACGGTATTTGAAGTTAGGAAGTGTAAATGCAGTAGGACTTTTTATTTTTATAGATTGATAAATGTATATACCTCATCGTATAATCGTTTTTGGGAAATAAGAAGTATTCCATTGCATAGATTATAAAATACTGCACGAGATGGCATTAAAAGTCCATTTTCGTGTTTTTTTTTGGAGGTACGCATTTTATATAATTAGACCGACGATATGATAAGTTTCACCCATAGATGAGTCATGGTTACTTGAATAAATAAATGAATTGAATTAAATGTAAGTACTGTGTTTTGTTTAACTGTAGTAATCTTCTCATTTCGTTTTTGTTTAGCTGTTAATCTGGCAATGAAAACTAAGTAACCCTCCGTAACGACAGGGCGCCGTAATTCCTGCCTACCCCAATTTCCTTCTACCCAATTTCGCAGCGGATAATCCCAAAATTGACCAATGTTTGCAATTTACCAATTTACTATGAATCAAATTTTGAAGTTGTATTGAGCAGAAAAGTCAATAGAGAGTTTAATCTTCGAAATAACCCGAAGCATGTTGTGGTCTAGTGAACAATCTGCTCCTGTGGCTAGCTCCACAAAGTCAATATTTATCGCAACAAACTTAAGGCTTTGTTTGAACTATTATAAATTGAGATTATTTTTGGAATAACTTCTTATTTTGTAGACAGAAACATAATTTAATAAACGCTGTAGATTTTTAACCGAAACCGAAATTGATATAGTGACTAGCAGTTGCTCACGGCTTCATTCGCGTGGGAAGATTGTCCCGTGTATATCCCGATCCCGCGGGAATTTCGCAAAATCCCGTCTTAGCGAGCATCTACGTACCAAAAGGAACCCCCATGCAAAACTTGTAGTTTCTGAGATTTCATGATTAATCAGTGAGTGGTATTTCGCTTATATATATATATATATATAGATTTATTGATGTAACATAATATTTTAATCTGCCTATAACGTTCTAGGGAATGAACCGTAATCCACCGATTGAACCCAGTGCAGGTTGGTAGTTGTGGCATGTTTGTCATGGATTTTTCAATCATAGGCTGGTTCCTTCATTCTTTTCTTCACCGTTTCGAGAGAAGTAGTTACTAACTACGCCTGCCCGGGAATGAAACTAAATGTTAAGCCTAAATTAATGCTTAAATTGATGTTAACTCATTTAATACGTTCGCTGACTGTACGTCGTTAGGCGGGAAATTAAAATAGTGCCTTATGACAGCACGTCGAGGGACGGGCCACTTATTTTTAAGAGTGCGTCGTCTCACGATAATTTTTCATATAAATATTTAAGAAGAGCAGTATCCACTGTCATATTATGAGCAATTTCGTACTGCCGTAATACGAGTATTTTGTGGGTAGTTTCATATTGCTTGCTTGTGCACGAGTACTACGTTGATTTGTCATTTAGTATGGAAAATTTTACTGTCGTAATGTGGTGTCAGGGTAAGTGCTCACTGTCAGCGAACGTGTTAAACATAAGATATGTTTGTATTAATTGAATGTTAATCCTTTAAACTGCAATAAATATAGCCGAAACATTTACAACCCACGTAATTCCCGATTCCAGATTTAAATCGGTTCAACTGTTTCCAGACAAACAGACAGCAGACAGATTCGCGATAATCTACAGAAAACTAGAATAGTATTTAAGAACTTAGTTTTAAACTAATTTAAGTAGTCATATTACAAGCTAAATTACTTTGTGAATTTGATACGATTTTTTCGATACTGTTTTAATTTTTTATACGCATAATCTGTACACGTTTTCATTTGATATATTCACTATATATTAGAATAAATGGTTCAAAGATTTATGTTTTGTAAGTTTAAATGAATATGTCGTTCATCTATCAAATAAATTAGTAGGAGATCTTTCAAAGTACTAATTTATTAAGAACTCCTAAGCTCCTTAAAGCGGTAAAAAGCACTGGTTTTTATCCAATAAGATGGTTTAAATTTTCAAAAGATTTGCAGCCATGGATCTCCTTAATGAAGAAAGACTTACGACTTCGCTCCAAATGGAATAGTCGTGTTCAGTAGGTACCCTTCGATTTTTCTATATATAATTTTCTTGGCATTCAGTAGAAATAGCGTTTCTGGCTATGGTATTATCGTAAATAAGATATTGTTCGTGAAGTATGAGCTCAAAGTGTTTCTTTGTTTTGCCGGAGTAACAGGAAATCATTTTGGATCGGAAATTCTTGGCTTAATTTATGTTTTGATTTAGATGATTACGGGTCCCGGTTTTTGAATTTCATTGTTTTGGTTACAATCACTGAGACTGGAGCAATTAAATAGAATAAATATATATCATTTTCTTTTATCTTTTATGTTATTCAATGTTTTTTTCATTGATAGTAGGCCCGCCTTTCGCACCATCTCTCCTGATGGTAAGCAATGATGTGGTCGAAGATGAAGCACGCTTACCTAGAAGTAGCATATTCACTCCTAAATTAAAGACTCCCCAGGTCTTTAAGTCCCGCTGGTCATTATCACGTTCACGTTCCTTCTTTTGTCGGTGAAACCTTCCTCAAGCTACTGCCATGCCAAATTTTATCCTAATCCACCCAGTACTTTCGAAGATTAGCGCATTTAAACAAACAAACAAACTTTTCCGCTTTGTAATATTAGTATACAGTATGTTAACTAACAGAGGGCGTTCCCGTTATCACGCAATAGTATAGCATCCATACATGCTAAAAAAATATTACCATTCGAAAACAAAATGTTTTTTTTTATATTAAAATATTCACTAAAAATGTTAAATTGATACGTAAAAGAAACACTCTGTACACGTGTACGCATTTATAAATAAATTGCGACGTTGCCGTCCTCCAAGTACGCGTGTACAGAGTGTTTCTTTTACGTATCAATTTAACATTTTTAGTGAATATTTTAATATTAAAAAAAAATAAAAACATTTTGTTTTCGAATGGTAATATTTTTTTTAGCATGTATGGATGCTATACTATTTCGGGTTAACGGGAACGCCCTCTGTTAGTTACCATACTGTATATACGTTTCAGTGAGCATGCAAATACTACATAAGCAATATTACCTCGGGTCTATAATCTTACGCGTTATTGCCGTGCTTGGCTTCTAGAGCTGCATTAGTTCACCGACTGCCGTACTAATTATTCCTTTGGAGAAGGTTATTACGGCCAGTATAAGTGGATCTATAGTTAATCGAGTTAAATTAGCAATATCGGTGGCTTTACGAGCCAGAGGAGCAATTTCATAACAATCGCTGTGATTGGACCAAGTTTCATGAAGTGTGACTGAATGTCAAAAGTTTATATGTCTGTGGTGCTTACGCCTCATACGGTGATAATTCTACATAAAATTAGTAAAATATTATGACGTTGCAAAAGCAAGCTATTATAAAATTTATATATTATGATAATTTATTTATTTATTTATACTTTATGTACATAGGTACAAAGGCGGACTTAATGTCGTAGGCATTTTGTACCAGTCAACCATGAGTGGTGAAGAGATGGGGTGGGAGGTGCAATATGTACGTGAAAAGTAAAATTAGAAAAATATCTAAATATGTAACAGAAAACCCTAGTATCATAAAAAATAGAAATCTACATAATTAATATATATGAATAAATCCTTATATAAATACATACAAATATATATTTATATATACTTAAGTAGCAAATGAAAATTAAATGTGGAAATTCTGCTTATTAGTGTAGAAAATAGATCCGCAATTTCTTTTTAAATGCATAGCGACTGTCAGCCGTCCTGATCTCAAGAGGAAGTGCATTCCAGAGTAGAATCGACTGGATATGAAAAGAAGAATGAACAAAGTCAGAAGTATGAGAAGGACAGACTAAGAGAAGATTATTGGATTAACGTAGATTCGTATTGTGTGAAGAACATAGAAATTGAAAGTGAGATATTAGATAATCTGCTAAGCATTTTCCCATTTTAGGGAAAAAATATATCACAGCTAAACTCATACTACAATGTCACAACGCGCTGCAACGCTCGGCAGTCGAGAACCGCAACACTGTGACACTACAATGGATAAAGGGGCACAGCGTATCATTCGGCAATGATGCGGTGGACGAACTGGCCAGGAGAGGGTCCAACACGATGGTTTTCGGACCAGAGCCCATCGTGCTGCTCCCCTCCACCCAGCTGCGCACATGGTTAAAAGAACACACACACGATCAAGCCCAGAAATGTTGGTCCTCGGCACCAGGCTGCAGGCAGTCCAAGGAGGCGATGCCAAACCTAGACAAAAAACTAACCAGGCGACTCCTATACATGGACAGAAGAAGCATGCGAATGGTGGCGGGGACCATCACTGGGCACTGCTCACTGAACAAACACTACCACACAATAGGTATAACGGACAGTCCCCTGTGCAGGGCATGCATGGGGACGGAGGAAACGGTGGCACACGTGCTCCTAGAGTGCACAGAAATCACCGACATACGAAAGCAAACCCTCGGGTCATTGAATTCCCTTACAGACATCCTGATTCCTGAATAGACCGAAAGACCTGATCTGCTTCTGGAGGGAGGTTGGCTGGATGGGGTGACGACCGACACGGCTCACGCACAATGGTCTCGTGCAGAGACTAAGTGCGGAAACCTGACTAAAGAAGAAGAAGAAGAAAAAGAAGCATTTTCCCAGGCAGCTTTTACGCAGTCAACCCATGAAAACACTAATACTCAGTTGCATCCGGTTAGACTGGAAACTTACCCCGACATAGTTGAGAAAAGTCTAAGCAGATGGTGACTCTTAATGGTGTGCATGTAAAAGAATGTATTTCTCGCTCTACGCATTTGCAACAAAATTCCAGACGCCACAAAAGAATTAAATTATACACAATTTAAGAATTATTATAGTATTGATGAATTCTTAAATAACGAATTAATTTAGAGTTAAAATGATTAATATTGACATTTAGTAATATTGGCATTTAAAATATTATGACATTTTATAATTATGATTTTATTAATTTAGACTTAAAATGATTAATATTGACATTTAGTAATATTGGCATTTAAAATATTTTGATATTTTATAATTATTATTTTGACATAACTATTAATTATTTGACGTTTCTATTTAAACATTTGACATTTTTTATTTACCATGCACACATTTGACATTTTTAATAATTCCTCATTTAAGACTGACATAAGTTATTATTCAATTCAATTCATTTTTAGTTTAATTCCAAAATTATGTATGATTAATTGTATTTCAAGTAGACTCGCATACGATATTTTTACGCCTCCTGGCATGACATAGCGCTCTTTAATTAACATAACATTACATATGCTTTACCTATTTTAACAAATAAATAAATTTGTTTGATTAATTTCTAAATGCATTTACATTTACAGGTTGCGTTCCTCAAGAATCTAGAATGTTGGCCTTTCCCTTAATCTAACATTTACGAAAAGCTTAACATCTTTTAACTTTTCTAACTTATAAGTAATTGGTACTATAGTCTCAACGAGCCATAATTTTAGCTGCCCAAATTAACTGGGAGCCAAAAATTAAGGCTCCCAAAACTCCTCCCATCTAAATGGTTCTGACGACGAAATGAGAGATGGGCGGTACTGATGTCTCAACCAGAAGTTTTATTGCAGGCTTCAGGGAAAATCCGGTTTTGAACGTTTTTAATTAAGTGTAGTATTGTATCTGAATGGAGGAGTGCTTTGCATTTTTATTTTTATGGTTGACTAGCCGTTGTGCAGGGCTTTGCACCCATGGATATAATAACGATAAATATATAACTCCCATATTTTGCAGTCGGGTAAAAAGCCTATAACCTTCCTTCAGCTACTTACATATCAAATTTTATCCAGTACTTCCGAAGATTAACGCGATAATACAAACAAACTTTTCCTCTTTAAATAGGCTTGCGTTTGAACTCCATTTCACGTGATGGGAAGCGATAATGTAGCACGCTTACTAAGAAGTTTCCCATTCACCCTGAACCTAAAGACACTCTGGCTATAGCAATACGACAATCAGACTTGAGCAGAGAATTCCATTCCTTAGTTATCTGTGGAATTAAAGTATCTCCATAACGTTTTATACATTTGATGTCCACCAAGGACCATCGATCTCCTCTCAACGAATACGATTGGTGTGAGGAATACGGTGGGTGAAACTGATGGACCTGAGTTTGCTAACTTCGTATGCGTAACAGTCGCTACGCATATGAAGTTAGTTACACGACGTAGGTACTGCAGTGTACTTTCCACACTTGGTTGATATACCGTCTTGTCATACGACGCGCTTCTCCTCCACATTTATTGAATGCACAGCCAAGATATACAACGTGTAACAGAATAAACGCAATTCCTGAAAGTTTAGAATCGGCTTCTGAATCGATTTCCGTCATAAAAATTAGGAGTTAAATTTTGACGGAAAAATCTTTCATTTAACTTAAAATGGAAACTCAGTATAATGGCAAATTATTACAACCCTTAATTTAAGAAAATGCTCTCGTATGCGTGTTGGCCGCTTATTTTGCATGCGTCTGCGTAAGGATATTGTACGACGCACATACGTTTTGCGTTTAGTAAGGATAACTAAGTATTTTATAAAAAATGTGTAGGTTTGGTTTCAATTTATTTAGTTACGAATGTTGTTTTAGACTTGTAGTTTAATATTCTAATTGGGGTGTCTGAGGTATTGCGCTTAATCTGTTACACCTTGTAGAACTCTCTCCCGTCTACTGTTTTTCTTACCATATTATGACCCGTCAGCCTCGTTCGTTTCATGAAAGAATGCATTAATCGCTTACCATGAGGCGTGATTGAGTTGAAGAGCGGGCTCAACTGAAAATGTTTTGGACCCCTGAAAACTTTATTAGGATTTATTTTACAAATTGGCCATTACTTATTGTTGTTTAAATGGGTTGGAAGATTACGCTTTAATCTTAGAATGCTTTTTAACCGACTTCAAAAAAGATGGAGGTTCTCAGTTCGTCTTAACCTTTTTTTTATGTATGTTGCCCGATTACTCGACGACGGCTGGACCGATTTGGAAAATTCTGTTTTCGTTCGAAAGGGTATACTTTCTAGTTGGTCCCATTGTCATCTCGTCAGGATCTAATGATGGAATCCTGTAGAAATCGAGGGAATTTTTCAAATATTATAGGCACACCTATTATATAGCGATTTCAGTATTTTTTTTAATAGAAACTGGTGAAGTAGAGCTGATGATGAAGACCAAAAATAGCCGGAATTACTCAATAATAAGTATTTCATAGGTTCTGATTCGATTACTTGAATATGATAATAAAGCACAATATGCTCGTTACAAAATGCATATGGTTAAGTGAAGCTGATGGTGTAGAACCAGGAGAACTCCTTAACAATTGACGGTCCTGATCGGGAAAAGATATATTTTGTAAAAGATTATTAGTAGTTAATATTTAGGCTTTCGTAACGAGGTGAATTACAAACCGGCCAAATAAAACGAGAGAAATTAAAAACTTTTTAACAAAAAAATTAACCGACGGTGTCTTTGGTTATTTATTTTCGTGTTTGGTACCGACTTACGAAATTAAAGTTATTTTTCACTTAGCAATGTTTTTTGAAGTCGGTCTAATTTTTGTTCAAAAGTTTTTTTATTGTTTATTATTTCGTTATCATAACCTTTTATTATCCTGATTTTATTACATATCGATGGGTCCTATGTATATGGGCCAAAGTGCAAAATTACAACTTTACAGGAGAGGCTTCCAAAGTTTCTATTTACTATAACTTCAGATTGATAAAACCGAAGTTTACGAATCTTTGCTTGTTTGCTAAGACAACTATCCTCCTCATTTGTACTATAGTATTTTATATATACATATATCGGTTTTTTTTACGTCACATTGGCCCTTCTACGTTAGTTTTTGTTAAAAATTTTTTTTTTCAAAAAATAGAACCGACTTCCATATCAAAACACTACAAAGGCAAAAATAACTTTAATTTCGGAAGGCGGTGTCAAAAACGAAAATATATACAAAACTAAAGACACCGCCTTCCGAAATTAAAGTTATTTTTGCCTTTGTAGTGTTTTGATATGGAAGTCGGTTCTATTTTTTGAAAAAAAAAATTTTTTTCACGCTTTTTAGTGGGTCGGTTTGTAATTTATCTAGTTACAAAAGCCATAATGTCGACAACTTATCACTTTTTACAAAATTTTGCTTTTCCCGATGCATAGCCGTTAATTTTTGAGGAGTTCTCCTGGTACTTGACCATCAGCTCTACATCACGATATGTATTGTGACGAGCATAAAGTGCTTAACATACGTAGGTACTCAAGTAATCGAATCGCAATCCACGAAATACTTATTACTGAGGAGTTTCAGTGGCCATCTGTGGTCTTCATCATCAGTTCAACTTCCCCAAATGGTACTTTTCAGAAGCAACTGCTCAAGGTACTACAAGAAATACCCAAAACGCTATAGGTGTGCCTGTAATATTTGAAGAGTTCCCTCGATTTCTCCAGGATCCCATCATCAGATCCTGATTTCGTAACAATGGGACCAACTAGAAACTATACCCATTCAAACGCAAAAAGAATCTTTCAAATCGGTCCAGCCGTCTCCGAGTTACGAGGTAACATACATAAAAAAAAAAAAAAAAAAAAAAAAAAAAAAAAGTTCAAGACGAATTGTAAACCTCCTTTTTTGAAGTCGGTTAAAAATTATTTTTCTCTAAAAACACTTTAAAAGGGCCAATGTATCATATTGGCCATTATACGCGTATTACGTTAATTAGCATACGTTATATATTTTTGTATTTTTTACTCATAAAATCAAGTAACAATTGAAGTAGTTGATAATTCATTAATTAGAATATAAGCTATTTAGATATTTAGTCATTTATGTCACATTGACACTTATACGTTTTACAATCGGCTTACCTACTAACTCACTTTTCAGTTAGATCATTTCAATAATTAAAAAACACGCAATAGTTTTATTCATTTATTGAAATAAAAATTAAAATAGCCTTAAAACAACACTTATGAAAAAAAAAAAAACAAAAAAAATAATAAGTAAGAACGAAACTATTACTGAAGATCTTAGTTTGATTAACAAAATAATGTACCTACTTCACATTATTATTTTCTCAATAAAATTATAAAAAAATAACAAAATTAAAAACCTATCTTGTGTAAATAAACAAAAAAATATCTGTAGTATAATTAAGTAATAAAATCAACAAAATCAACATTAGTATTTTTTTTTTTTGTTAATTGGTTCGCGTTTGACCAACATCTCACCTGATGGTAAGTGATGATGTGGTCGAAGATAGAGCACGCTTACCTAAAAGTAATTTATTCACTCTTGACTTAAAGATCCCTAAGTTATAGCTATCGGGAAACACAGACTCCGGCAGGGAATTCCAGTCCTTAACTGTACGCATCACGAAGGCATTCCCAAAACGTTTAGTGTGTATGGGTGGAATGTCGACCATGTAATGATTGCGCATCACCATTTGTCTTATAGTCCGATGATGGAACGGGCTTGGTGGAATTCGATTGTGTAATTCCAACACACCCTCCCCGAAATGTAACCGATAGAAAACCGATAGACTTGCAACTCGTCGTCGATGTTCAAGGCTCTGGAGCTTTGACTTGACCAGTGCATCGTTGCCAATGAGTCTCTTGGCCTGTTTCTCAATAGACTCAAGCGCGTCCAAATTGTATTTGGCAGATCTATCCCAAATATGAAAGCAGTAGTAGCTCCATACACGACCGAACCTGGGCTTGATACAGATTGAGCAACTGTTCCGGTGTGAAGTACCGTCTCACCTTTGCTAAGATTCCCAACTTTTTTGATGCTAGTTGAGCCTTAGCCTCGATAAATGGACCAAAATTGAGGGTGGAAGTTAGTGTAACCCCAAGAAGCTCAATATGATCGGTTATCGGCACGATTACATCACAGAAAGTGGGAGCCGGTTCGAATTGGCTCCTTTTTGAGGAGAAGAGACAAGCCTGGGTATTAGCTGTATTAAACTGGACCAAGTTGGCATCACCCCATTCGGAGACAGCCTTCAAGGACAAGTTCAAGCGCCTAACCATGTCCTTCAATCAAAATGCAAAGTTGAGTGGGTAAACCGAAAGAAGGTAGCTTAGCAATAAGGCTATCATGCCAGACCCTGTCAAAAGCCTTGGAGATGCCAAGGGAAACAGCAAGTGCTTCCCCGTGCTAATTCTTAAAAAGTCTTCATTAATTTTCTTCATTATCGCTTTCATGATGCAATGTCATTAGATGCTACTAAATTTTCATAATAACTGTGATATGCAGGTGGGATAATATTTTTTCTTTCACTAAATTCCGACTTCTAGACAACTTAGCGCGATAATTGGATGTCATCTTTTACTTATTAAACTAAATTGTAACCCAAAAACACAACAATTACAATTTGTATTCATCACAGTGTGACCGTTGCTCCGTTCAATGTATTGTCAAATCAGCTGATTGGTCCAAACAATAAATAAACGCGCGGCAACTTCCCGCGTATAAGTCTCTAACTACTATTAGGACCTTGTACGTTTAAATTCATGTCACATACGCCCTTATACTGTAATAAAAAATCGTGTTTCTATGCAGAAATCTTTTTTTTTAATAGCTCACATAATTCTTTATATCGATAAGATGCGTTTACCATAAAAAAGTCAAAATGGCCAAATTGTTAGTTTGGCCCATATACATAGGACCCATCGATATCATGTTAAAACTTATTTCTACCATAACACTCAACATAAGGTTGAGCTGAAAACCAGTGTCCGGTAATAACGTTGTTCTCTAGAATGCTACTGAATTCGACAAATTTTAAATAACAATACTGAGGTAAAAAACTTTTTATTGAACATTTGGTGTACATTTGGTTCGGAGTTTCAAACAAAATGAGCACCATTGACCCGAAGATAATGTATAAAAAACTTTTTACCAAAAAATTAAACCGACTCCCAAAAAACACTGCAAAGTGAAAAATAACTTTAATTTCGGTAGTCGGTGTCTTTAGTTTTGTTTTTCGTTTTTGGCACCGACTTCCGAAATTAAAGTTATTTTTCACTTTGCAGTGTTTTTTGGGAGTCGGTTTAATTTTTTGGTAAAAAGTTTTTATTTCACTCTTTTTAGTTGGATGTTTTTTAATTTACCTAGTTACAAGAGCCTAAATGTCAACTACTTATAACCTTTTACAAAATATTACTTTTCCCAATGTTGGGCCGTTAATTGTTGAGGAGTTCTCCTGGTACTTCACCATCAGCTCTACATCACCATATGTATTGTGACGAGCATAAAGTGCTTAACATCCATATTCAAGTAATCGAATCGCAATCCACTCAATACATATTATTGAGTAGTTTCGGCGGCCATCTGTGGTCTTCATCATCAGTTCCACTTCCCCAAATGGTACTTTTTGAGAGCAACTGCACAAGTTACTATAAGAAATACCCAAAACGCTATAGGTGTGCCTATAATTTTTGAAGAGTTCCCTCGATTTCTCCAAGATCCCATCATCAGATCCTGACTTTGGTGATAATGGTACCAATTTCAAAGTATACCCATTCGAACAAAAAAAGAATTTTCCGAATCGGTACAGCCGTCTTCGAGTACTCGATGATCATACATTAAAAAAAATATATATATACGCGTCGAATTGATAACCTCCTCTTTTGGTCGTCGGTTGAAAATAACTTTAAATATTTTTTCGACGGATATTGGTTACTTCTCATAGTAAAATTGTTCACAATCGTAAACTTACCCGCAAATAACTATGAATAGACATTTTTTCCTCAGAATAATGAAGCTTCCAAATTACATTTAGCTACAACAAATAAAGTCATTAGCGTAATTTCTATGTCATAATTACGGAACGAATTAGTGTCGCTCCGCAGCGTTAACGTAAATTGATAAATCAAGTTTGCGTCTGTGAGTTTTATACATGAACCATAAAAAGAAATTACAGAAAAACCAGTCTTTATAGTTAGATTTGTTATTCAAAACACAATTTTGAGAGTAGATGAACATAGAGGACGAGTTGCCAGTCTATCGGTTTTCTATCGGTTACATTTCGGGGAGTGTGCGATGGAATTATACAATCTAATTCCACCAAGCCCGTTCCATCATAGGACTACAAAACAAACGGTGATGCGCCATCGTTACATGGTGGACATTCTACCCATACGCACTAAACGTTTTGGGAATACTTTCATTGTGCGTACGGCTAGGAGTGGAATTCCCTGTTGGAGTCTGTGTTTCTAGATAGATATAACCTAGGGGACTTTAAATCAAGAGTGAATAGATTACTTTTAGGTAAGCGTGCTACATCTTCGACCACATCATCACTTAGCATCAGGTGAGATGTTGGTCAAACGCAAACCTATTATAAATAAAATAAAAAAAGATATGTACAAACTACATAATTATGTCAAACAATTGAAACAAAATGTAACAATATTTATATCTTCATATACAACGTGTAATTTAAAGGGTATATACATACCAAGTACATGGCTTCTTTGGATGATAACAAACGATATGGCAAGGGTTTTACAATCCTAAGTCTACATGTGTGGAACTTATTACAAATTTCAATACATTGATACCAGAGACCGATTTTTTCAAATTAAGAAGAACGTAGAGAATTTTCGTGTTATTGGCAAGTGACGTGGAAAGTTATTGACCCTCGTAGTGCTGTAACAAGTTTGTTATGATTGGTATTCAAGAAATATATGAAACCGATAATTTGATGTCAATTCTTTGAGTCAGTTTTTTTGTGCTGAAACTGTGCATAGAGACTCCATATCAGATGTTGTCTTCAGCCCTTTCGGATAGATATGGGGTTTCCGTTACACGTTCTATAAAGCAAAAATGTTATGCCAGGGTTTGTAGAGAATCCATAATTGTTGACATTGCGACATTCGATGGGATTCTAATATATTCACAGCCACGGATGTGAATCTAAATGACTAAACATAACTAATTAAAGATCGAGGTTGCGGGAATGTTTTAACGTGATACCGCGGCTCCGAAGCACAATGTCAACTGAAGAAACAGAGTGGATTTTTATTCAAAAGAAGTCTGACACTCCCTTCGACCCCACCCAGAGCGAGAGGAGGCATTTTATGATTTTTCCACAGAAAATAAGAATCGATTGGATAAAACAATTGATATACATTAACCCCTCAAGTGTCAACGGTACACCGTTTGTACATAACGTCACAGCTCGCATTGGACGATGGTATTTTACGTTTGTTTTGCAAGTAACACGATGTGGCTGTATCATTTGACTAATCGATTCATATTTGACCAGTTTTAGTAACATTTTAAAGGGAACACCGCTAAAATGAACGAATAAAAAATGTTTACAAAATGCAGCTGTGGTTTTTGTTGTAACGCCGCAAACTTTTTCGTTGTGTTATCAAATAGTATTAATTTTTACAGTGTCTAAGTGAAATAATTTGTGTTAACTTTGCCTACACATTATTGTCTTATCGTGTGTCTTTTTTCGTGAATATGTGTTTTTTCGTGTGTATGACTTAGAATGTGAGTGAAAATTATAAAAGTGAAAAGATATCACATCACTGCGAGATAAGATCAGTTTGATTTGCTTGTTGAATGATATAAATGGTTATATAAACTCATAACAAAGCCAGGAAGGTATAATATATACCATGATAACGGTCATAAATTGCCGGTTTATCTTTTTTTCTGAAGTCCTACCCAAAAATCAAAAAATACATTCAACATGCGACACTTGAGAGGTTGAGCCTAAAGAAAATATCTCAGATAGATTAAAAAAAAAACGTATTATTTCTAGTTTTGAAACAAGTGAATCTACTGGTGTATTTGTTTTCGATATAACTCAGTCAATGTTTGTTAAATCGATACAGTATATATGTTTCGGTAAAAACCCTTATATTAGTAAATCTTTGAATTTACCAATATGGATTGGTAAATGTAAGGATTTTATAAAAAGGTACCTACAACATTTTTGGCTTTTACCATCAGCGTTTGGGACATGTTTAGTTTTATCAATGACGGTTGCCAAATGCTTGTTTTAGAAATAAAACAAGGAGTATTATTTTCTTAGTTTTTTATTCCAATGACCATTCTCATGATCTATTAAGCTCGTCCTTCTTACTCCTTACTAATAGGTATAGTAAAAAAACTTTTTACCGAAAAATTAAACCAACTTTCCAAAAACACTGCATAGTGAAAAATAACTTTAATTTCGGTAGTCGCTGTCTTTAGTTTTGTATTTTCGTTTCTAGCACCAACTTCCGAAATTAAAGTAATTTTTCACTTTGCAGTGTTTTTTTGGAAGTCGGTTTAGTTTTTTGATAAAAAGTTTTTATCTGTCTTTTTAGTTGATCGGTTTATAATTAAGGTACTTAGTTACGCCTAAATGTTAACTACTTATAACCTTTCACAAAATATTGCTTTTCTCAATGCTGAGCCGTTAATTTTTGGGGAGTTCTCCTGGTACTTCAACATCAGCTTCACTTCTCCATATGCATAGTGACGAGCATATACCCTGATTTGGTGACAATGGGACCAACATGAAATTATAGTTTTTCAAACAAAAAAGAATTTTCAAATCGGTTCCCAAATAATACATTTAAAAAAAATGTACGCGTGAACTTGATAACCTCCTCCGTATTTCTTCGTTGGTTAAAAAATCAAATAAACGTGCGTGTTCAAACGTGCCAAATGATCGACTAAGGCGAACGGAGTCGGGGTATGGGTAGAAGAGGATTGCAGACTGCCCACGAGTACACGACGGTACATCTAACATGTGAAGACTTGTCTATTTTTCAACATTTACCGAGTCCTCGAGGTAAGACCTCAGATTTACCGAGAGCGTGAAGGTAAAAGTTCGAAATGAACGATGATCACGGACCAGTTCGGACTTTTACCACTAAAAGTTGGTAAATCTTAGGTCTTGCTGGTTTTGCTAGAAAATTTTAGGATTTTCCGAAGTTCGGGCTTTTACAGTAACATCACACATCTATGTTAATATTTGTGACTGCTATATGGTTCCTTTCAATCTAAATAGTACTGTTGAATGTAACTTTGTCTAAATATATAGTATACCTACACACATTTCAATGCCTCATACGTTCATTATATACCTACAAAGGAATTACTATGTTCGTTTTGTTAACGCAATTACATACAGATAATTAATTTGTAGGTACCTTAATGAGATTTGGTGTGATTTGTGATTCAAATAACCGGCTTTAGATTTTACCAAATCTTCTAACATCTCCATATAAATGAATGTTTACTTTTCTTCTGATACGGTTTTGCATTTTATGATGTGGATACCTGCCTGATATATCAAAATGATGAAATATGCAAAAAAAAATTAATAATTAAAATAACGAATATAAAAACCCTAAACTACGTAAATGTAATATTTAAATTATGTAATGTTATGTTGTCTATATTTTTTTTTGTTTTATTTGAACGTAATTTAAATTTTTGGTTTTTATGATTGGTCTCACTAATATTATAAATGTGAAAGTTTGTGAGGATGGATGTATTGATGTTTGTTACTCTTTCACGCAAAAACTACTGAACGGATCTGAATGAAATTAGGTAAGTAGATAGTCGACATCCTGGAATAGGCTACTTTTATGCCGGATTTCCCACAGGATTAGGATTTACGGAAAAACCCTCCCACGCAAATTAATTCGAAGTTAAAACGATTTGAAAAATAGTTATACTATACTTAAACTATAAGGTATACCTATACTCTTTAAGTTAACTAAACTGAATTTTAACGCAGTTTAATTTTTTTCTAAAATCCATCCCCGACGTCGTATTCATGAGAGAAAAGACTAGAGTTTCTTATAAAAGGAACGAAATACACAAAAACACCACGTTTCCGTATAAGAAGGCGCCAGCAATTGTGTCCTTTCGCTCAGGACTGTGCCTGGAGGCGTCTCATTCAGTCTCCCCCATTCATATCGCCGCCTTACAACGAAAACCAATTAAATCGAAATTTTGACGAAAATGACTTATGAATGCCAAAGTACTTAAAATGTTCTGTTCTTTCGTCTGCGAAAACCCATTAATCGCTGACTCTTATAGTTTCGCTGATAGCTAATAAGATAACCAATTATTTCAAGCATTTCCAAGGTTTGTTTTCAAATACAAAACATTAAGCAGATTTAACTTGACTGTCGACATATTTGTCTGCAATGATTGACAGTTAATCTGATAAAATTTGTTTTTCTTAAGAGAGAGCTCATGAAATACTCTATTATTCCCTCAGTAACAACCATTTACTAAGATTTAAATCTCAAAACTATATTAAAATGGTCAAATAAAAGCTATTAAAACCGTTTACCTGACGAATTCCATTATAACAATACAATCTAGTCGTCTACGAATACATTGTATATCCAGATAATTGTTTTTCTCTGACGATACTTATTCACAGATGCAACCTAATCACTACAGCGAAAAACGATTAAGCCAGATTAATTTGTTTTACCTGACGAATTCCATATTAAACAATACAATCTAATCGTCTAAGAAAATATTGTATATCCAGATAAAAGTTTTTCTCTGACGATACTTATTTACGGATGCAACCTAATCACTACAGCAAAAAACGATTAAACCAGTTTAGTTCCGTGTCACTGGCGCTAGTGTCGGACTTTCGGCCATTTGCATTTGCAAGAAGTGCGCTCGCGTATCGCGGAAAAAGTTAGTTTTCAAGTTTTTAATTGTATTTTGAAGTTTAAATTGACATTAAAATGAGCTCAAATTGTGTCAAGGAACTTGATTTTGATCGTGCAAAAGAAAAACAAGAAAAAGGTGAGTAATTATTATAGTGATTTGAATGAAAAAAGCCGCGAAAGTGAGGTTATGTCTGATAATTTTTACTTTAGTTACCGATTTACAATGTAGTTAATGTCTGTGATATTTATAATTGATGTGGAAAATTAAGATCGAAACACGACGGTTATTTGTTATTGATGATCGTACCTGTAGGTTGTTGAGGTTGTTACCCATTTAAATACTTGTCTATCTATTTTTTAGAATGTTTTGCTGACAGCGACGAGGACGATCTTTTGTCTCAAGCTTATGAAGACTTTTTATTAAAAGACGGCAGCAATGAAAGTGCACCTGGAGGTTCGTATATATCCATAGTTTATAGGTACTTTCTTTGTTTTATTTTAATACATAGGTACCTACTTATAAATGCGAAAGTAAGTCTATTTGTTACTTCCATATTGGACTGGGAGCGATAGAAAAACATACCTAGACTGTTTCAGCTGCTTCTTTTCCTGGGCATACTCTAGAAATCAGTAGAGGGAATCGAGAGTTTCAGAGTATTGCAATTTAGGTGATGGGCTGAGAACCTATAACTATAGCAATACAAAGTTAGTTTTTCCTAATGTGACCCTCAAAACTTGTCAGACGTAGCAAAATCGTTGACGCTCTGCCTTTCCCGTATGGGATACAGGCATGGCTAAATACAACATGTAACATAATTAATGCACATCCTGAAATTAATTTGTTCAGAATCGTTTACTGAATGGATTTTTATCGTTTTTTTTTTTAAAAAAAACAATATTTTTATCCCAAAGCAATTAAATCTACGTAAATTACAAATTACACTTTCGCTGTTAGTAAAAACAAACTCACTATGGACCGTAAATTAAAGTAGTAACTTTTTAAATGCAGATTCATATAAATTCCGTCATTCAGTACACATTACAGAAAAATGAAACTCATTTAAAGAAAGTTAAAGTCTTAAAAAAAACTGTTTAAACAAGTAAAACTAAAAATTCAGAGTATGTGTTATGATAATAACTTTATTTTCTAATTGAGGTGCTTGAGGGTGTGCGTTAATTACGATACATGTTGTATAATGTCTGAAGTCTGATTTTAAAAATTTGGCAAGGAAAAAGTTTTGAATTTGTTTTTTATAAACATCCAAACATAGAAATCTTTCCTTTTTATAATATAGTAAATTAAGCTCTGAGATTAAGCTAAGAGAATTAAGACACTAAGTATTACTTTGTTTACTTTTTCACAGATCAAACAAATGATGCGGACTCAATATTCAAAGATTTAGTAACTTTAGAAGACTTACTTGGACCTTCTTTAAAGACTTGTACAGAGAACTTGCCTACTATAAATAAAACATTAGGTAAATATTATTATTTTATAAAGAAGACTACAATACTAATATCTCTGGTTGTGAAAATATATAATTAATTATATCTTTAACCACACGTGGTTCAATGATTTGTAATTCGCTTTTGTACACTGTATTACTATTTATCTGTTTAGCTTACAATACTTACTTTTGTTTTTTTTTATACAGTTCAAACTAACGATGTGGATTCAACATGCAAGGAGAAGATTAATGACTTTGACATGACACAAGAAGATTTACTTGTAACTTCCTCAAAGACTTGTAACGAGAGCTTGCCTACTTTTCATGACCTTATCAATAATGATCTACAGCAAAGTTTTAGGGTGGTGAAGACTTTGAGAGATCTTGCTTTGGAGGCTTTGAACAAAGCAGATAACGACACAATACCTGAATCTTCTGTAATTGCGACGATAATTTTAATAGAAATTTTTGATGAAGCGTGTAAAATAACCAAGCAATTAAAACGTTGGAGAATTTCTAATCCTGCTTCATGGAAAGTAAATGTGGCAAAGAAAAGACGCGCTGAAGGGTCAGTTTATGCTATAAAAAATAAGATTAGACCTGCAAAAGTACCTAAAAAAGTTGATTGTTCGAAATGCTCTCATCGCTGTTCAGAGAAAATTAACGAAGAGATTAGAAATAAAATTTGTAGAAAGTATTGGAACTTTGACTTCATTGGACAAAAAAATTTCATATTAGCTAATGTTGCAGTGAAAAATACAAAAACGTTATCGCTAGAAAGAAAAAGAACAACTACAAGGGCTTATTCCACACAATGTTCTTTTGAAATCGAAAATGAGAGACTCAATGTTTGCCAAAAGTTTTTTTACACTACCCTGTGCATCAGTCAAAGCGTGATACAAAATGCTATAAAAAATAAAGATTTTGTTGGACAATACAGTAAAGATAAAGACCCTCGTGGAATGTGCGGGGCACATAATAAGACACCTCCTGAAAAAGTTCAAGAGGTTCATAACCACATACGATCGTTTCCATCCATGGAGAGTCATTATGTAAGAAAGGAGTCTAAATGTCAATATTTGGATAGAAAACTGTCTATTGCCAAGATGTACAGTCTTTATGTTGACGAATGTAAAAAGAAAAGCAGTACACCCGTATCTGAGATAACATATCGAAGAATTTTTTGCAATGATTTCAATTTGGGATTCTTTAAGCCGAAAAAGGACCAATGTCTGATTTGCACTAAATATGCACGAAGAGATGCTAAAGATAGACTGGAACTCGAAAAACAATTTGTAGAGCACAATGCCAGGAAAGAGGCTTGTAATAAATAAAAGGAAAATGATAAGATAAGAGCCGGTGCTAATAAGGATTTTTTATCTGCTTCTTTTGATTTACAAGCCATACTTCAGATACCTAGTGGAGACATCGGTCTTCTATATTACACTCGCAAATTAATTGTATATAATCTGACAGTATACGAGAGTGCTCTTCCTAACAATGCATATTGTTTCACTTGGTCAGAAGTAAATGGCAAAAAAGGTAGCGCGGAAATAGGTACTATTTTGTACCACTACTTGTCGAATTGCATTCCAAATTCTGTAACTGAAGTAAGTCTTTTTTCTGATACCTGTGGCGGGCAGAATCGGAATAAGAACGTGGCGGCAATTCTACTCTGGGCTGTTCAAAAAATAGAAAACTTGCAAATCATTGAACAAAAATTCCTTGAAAGTGGACATTCACACATGGAGGCAGACTCTATGCATAGCGCTATTGAGACGGAACAAAAATATACAGATATTTATTCTATGCCAGATTGGATAAATGTATTTAAGAAAGCAAGATCAAAAAATGTATATAAGAAAGAAAATAAGAAAGTTGTTAAGAATCCATACGTAGTGAAAGAATTTAAATATGATGAGTTCAAAGATTTAAAAGATTTGTCTGCCAAAATTTTGTTAAATACAAAAAAAGACACAGAAGGAAAGCAAGTTCAGTGGTTAAAAATTAAGCGACTGAGATATATTAAAGGAGAAAACAAAATATTCTATAATTACAATATGTCGGAGAATTTTTCTACAATTGATGTTACTAAAAAAAATGAAAGAAAAGGAAGTAAAGCCAGTGAAAACTTAGATTCTGAACAACAAAGAGAACATAATTACGGAACAAGAAATAAAAAGAAAAGGACTCTGGACGAAGCGGCAACGTCCGTGATTTCTGAAAGATCAGAAATCAGTGAAGTGCAATACTTTCCTGATAAACTATTGCAACTCTACAAAAAACCTTTATCTATAAGTGTTGCAAAAAAAAAAGATTTACTGCAATTATGCAGCAAAGGTGTCATACCAGAGGAGTACCATCCCTGGTTCAACAATTTGAATAGCGATGTTGTTTGTAAAGACAGGGTACCTGATTGCAGTCTCTGATGGCGAATCTATAATATCTTCGGATGATGACTAACAACAACCCAATTCAAAATACTTAGTTTATTTTTTGAAGTACCTAGGTATTTTATTTTTACTGTCTTAATTATCTTAATTTAATTTTAATTATAATTTTATTGACATATTCTCAGTTTAACCTAGATGGAAATGCTTAGTCATAAACAAATTAGATAATTTTGTTTAGAATTTAAGATTTTCAAGAGTAAAAAAAAATCCTTATTAAATTATCTTATTTGATTATGATTATTATTTCAATTACCTATTCTAGATACCTAGAAAATGAAAACTCTTAATGTAGTTATAAACATTGAAGATAAAATTTATTTAGAATTGAAGGTGCCTGCGACTTTACATAATTATTTTAATTTTTCCCAAAAAATATTTTTCCGTGGTATTTTCGGGATTTTTTAATTTGATTTTTCAAGCAGGATTATCAAAGGTCTCAAAGGTACATTTATGTACAATTTTAGACGTCTAGCTCAATAATATTGGCTTTGCTTTGGTATGTCACAGTCAGTCGGTCGGCCACTCAATAATAGGTCAGTTTTTCCTAATTTTTTTGGCACCTATTACTGGCATTTGAAGCGCACTTTTATTGTTATTTGAACTAATCAAGCTAATTTGTACTTAATTAATTATTTCGAGTTATAAATTTGATAATAAATGAACGTACTGAAACTCTAATAAATTACTTGCTTAACTTATTATGTTCTTAAATTTTCTGCAGGGAAAACCAATTATCTTGATACATTTTCACTTGTAACTTCTCAAGGGACAGCTGTATAGGTATTTTTTTAACATGGTTAGTCTTAATTAACTAAAAGTAAAAAGTAATTTCTCAGGATTTGCTGTATTGCTATTGCCTTAAAATATATAAACATTTATCAGTTCTCAGGGAAAACCAATTAAATAGGTGACCTTTTGACAATTAATTGAAAATTTCATTACAAAGCAATAACTTTTTTAACCTCAATAGACAAGTTTAAATAGAACATTTTATCAATGTACTGATGCTATAAAGTAATAATAACAATATAGTACTACAAATGGTATTTTCAACCCCATAAACTTTGTAATCGCGATATCTCTGTTTGCACTTTTTATGATTTAATTGGTTTTCGTTGTAGGGCGGCGATATAACATGCATTATGTTTGCCAACATTCTTGCTACACAAAGAATTGCGCCGAAGACACCGTGGGTCGTGTTTCTATATAAAGATTGCGGTATTTGTTAAGATTTTGATCGTTTTTCATTAGAGGACGATGATTAAACTTAAACTGTAACAAAATCTCTATAATAAAATATCTGATGTTCAGAATTACCTGTGAAGTGTCCTGATCATAGCAATTACCTTTTTAATGTTGAAATCAAATGAACACTTTAATCTTACTTCTTACTAGTGTTACAAAAATTAAATTAGAAATTTAGAGCCAATTCAGAATCAATATTAAAAGATTGTTATAGTCCTCGTCACGTAAGTTGGCAAGGTTTTGGTGTAGTGGGGGTAAGTTCGCGCATCGTGCACTTAGTGGAAGAAAATAGTGGCCACTTTTACTGCTTCCCATTATTCTATGGTTATTGCAATCATTTATTTTTAATCATGTTTGTTCAGAAGAATGTTAAAGAAAGAAGAGGAATTCATTCGTTAATTCGGTATTATAAATAAAATAGCTGATATGCTCAATACATAAATACATTTAAAAGTTAAAAAAATGTATTATAAAAAAGCATTAAAAATAATATGTTTTCGTCGTTACAAGTAGTTAATAAAACTACTACCCCTTTTATTCTTCATTTTTCCCGGTGTCTTAAAGACAGTGACGAATTCAGAATTTCAACTTTCCTTAACTATAGTGTCTAACTGTTCTCTCTGACGTTTTAATAGTCTGCGTAAAACGGTATTTGTATTTGGTCCTGGCATTGTAATCAACGTAAAAAAACTAAACTTAAAACAACAACTCGTAACAAAAACAAAGGGTACAACTTTCGTGTACGCAAGTGTATTCGGGAGCAAATTGAACGAGAACTACTGAGGCACCAATCGCGCGCTCGGAGCGGCGCTACGTCATACCCCGCGTCCCGCTGACAACCGCTGACACCTAAAAATCGACTTCTGCGCATTGAACGACTCTTGCTAAGTTATTTGAATACATAGCGATGCGATACCCCGCCGCGACTGTTACATAATTATTATATTATACATATTTACACTATATCTTATTATATTTTATTTACATCTTATATTATTATTATATTTTTACTTTTTAAGGGATGTTTCCTAAACGACATATATGTATTTTTTGCGTAGAGAGTTGTTAAATTTTTAATTAAATTTTTATTTTAAGCTTTTGTAACAAGTATAGTACACGTCATTCCCTTTCATTTGATACGAAACTAGTGTATATTTGACAATATTCGTTTATTCATCCCCATTTTTACCCTCCATACCTATTAAATAGCTGAACCAATATTGATAAAAAATGTCTAATTGTAATATGTACGTCATTCCTTTTCATTTCATGCCCCACTTGGGTATATTTGACAATATTTAATTATTCATCCTAGAAAATAATTGAACTGATTTTAATAAAACATTTCTGATTGCAATATACACGTCATGCCCTTTCATGTGATACCCCACTTGGGTATATTTGACAACATTCGATTATTTATTCCCACTTTCACCCCACATACCTAGTAAATGGCTGAACCGATTTTAACAAAACACATCGCCGGAAAACATGCTCTCTCACAAAAAAAACTGCATCGATATCGGTTCACCCGCTTAGAGTCTACGGTGCCACAGATAGAGACACAGACCCATAGCGGTTGAATTTTTTGCGTCGGGGATAAAAAACACAAAGCCATTATTTCAAACTAGCTTTATCCGTGACTTTGTTTACGTGGGAGACGATATTCTACTTTCGCCAGTGTTACCAACCCATATACTCACAAAGCTTTAATACTTATGAATTATGTAAGTACAGCAGAATATAAAAAGAAGACGTAGATAATAATAGTTCTAGTGACCGACCGAAACTGGATTTTCAGCCGAAACCGAACCTTCGGTCTCTGTCTTAGTTTCGGCTGAAACCTTAACCGAAACTTTGAAAAAATGTTACAATTCGCACGATTTCAGGAACTCTAAAGGTTTTCAGATTTACAATAGTAGTTGGACATCTTGCCTGTTACAATTTATGCTTTGTGAAATTAGATATATTTAAGTTGTAGAACTAAAATAGTTTAATTATACTTACTTTGTTCAAGTCTTATTCTCATTCATAGTCTTTTATTGAGTATTTTAATGTTAGATCATATTTAATTACCGTAAAAAGGTAGGTAAGTCAATAGTAAAAGATAAACATATGCTTTTGCGGACTTTTTTAAATTATTTACGACCAACAATTCCACTGTACGTTATATTCGTCTAACACGCCAAGATATCTCTCAAAGGACAGGATTTTCTCCGACTTGCTTGATACTTATCGTTATATATGGCCAATTCATAAAGAGTTTAGGTAATTTACCTAAACTCTTTATGAATTGTCGCCTATGTCTCCGATGTATATAACCTACAACATTGTAAGGTTTCAAAAAATCCGTCAGTCATTTTTCACCCATCCATCTATCCTCACAAACTTTCGCATTTATTATATTTGTAGGATAGAAGTAGGACAAGGTTTAAATATAACTGAAAAAAAAATGGCACATAGGTTAAGTGTAATTTGGAATTCATACTGAGACAGAATATCATTGAATAATAAATATTTCGTGGGGGTACCAATTTGAGGCTTACAGTTGTTTACAAAGCGCGAAAACAAAAATGTGACATCAATCAGAAGTAGAAGCGATACGTGGATGCACTGAAGGTCAAGCGGCTACGAACAAAATGCTTGCGAAGACGAAAACCACCGAACGTTATCTGAGAAATCTCGAATGTAAGTTTCGGTGGACTGAAAGGTTTAGCCGATTTGTGACCGAAACCGAAACTTTGGGCGAAACACGATTTTTGGCCGAAACTTGCCCGTAACACTAGTTTGTTCTTTATATATGAATTAATAATAAATGAAATGTTAGGTACCTATATACCTGTTGGTATAGTGGTCAGTGGCCCTGACTGCTATGCTCAAGGTCGTGGGTTCGATTCCCACCCAGGACAAATGTTTCTGTGATGAGCACGATCATTTGTTCTTTGTCTGGGTGTAATTTATCTATAACATGTATGTATTTAAAAATATATATGTATGTTTATCAGTTGTCTAGTACTCATACCACAAGCTCTGCTTAGTTTGGGACTAGATGGCGTTATGTGAAAGTTGTGGAATATTATTATTATTATTATATATAAATACATTTAGAGAAATAGGAACTACTAACTACTTACTTACACGTGCCTTCAACAGACTCGAGTAAGTAAGTATGCATTTATAACACGAGTACCTATAACTAAACTGACCATACATCCCATTCTGAACGGGAATGTCCCTTTCTTCGGTCATATGTCCCTTCGTCCAAACAAAAAAAAATCATAAAGAGAAAAATAATCTAGGCTACCGAAACCACGCGAAAAATTTATATCCATCCATCCATCCATCGCATTTCCCAAAGGATATTTATTTATTTATTTATTATATACTTTATTGTACACCTTACAATACATTTAAAGATACAAATAATAAAACTAGTGTACAATGGGTGGTCTTATCGCACAGGGCAATCTCTTACAGACAACCTTTGGATGGACAGAAATGAAAGGAGACAGATTTAGGGCTGTCAGTGTACAACATCATACTAATCAAACATAATAATATAGAATACATACCATATATATGAATATAATATATACTAAATATTTTATTTGTTTCGGAAAGGAGGAAGTTATTTTTGACTGCGGGTTTCAACTATATCGATGTTGTCGAATTTCATAAAAATCGGTCAAACTGATTTCGTAGAGCAAGCGTAACAGACAGGAAGACTTTCGCATTTGGCATTTAAACTATGTATTGTCGTCCTGTTGAATTGAAAAAATAATGGCCAATTTACCTATAGCCAACTACAAATGGCACTCAAATGTCGAGTTTGTGACGTCTGAGATAGAATCTCAATAGATATCTATTAAATAATATTATCGATAAGCAAGAGGTCCTCTCGAACTAAAGGTCGATTCTCGTAGATAAAATTAGACCAGGCCGTATCACGTCATGCGATGTTAGGGCTTTTGGTTTGAGGTCATCATTAAATTTAATTATACCCAAATCTACTCGTTACTCGTATGAAATAATTATAATTCAGTATATTAAATTTGCACTGCTGGCACACTCTAAGAGAGGGAAAGGACCGTAATGGCCGAGAGCGGGTTGGTAAATAATCACGTCTTAAAATTTTTGGGACAAGTTAGTTTCCTCATGAGTTTTATCTTTCACCGATTTGAGACCAAGTGGTGTTGCTGTAAATTACTCAAAGTAATGTACCTGATTTGATTCGTACACAAAACCTGCAATTCGCAAGTCAGGCCTTTTTTTTAAGGATGGGAAATCAATGACTGCCTCTCGATCGGGGCGAAGCGAGAGGATGTGTCAGACTTTTACTGACTAAAACCCATCCGTGTTCCATCATATGTCCTTCGTGTTCCGAGGCCGCAGTAACTCTTTTGAACAATTCCGTAACCCCGGCAGGCAACGACCCCTTATGGGCGCCGACAATTTTTCTGACACTCTTTGAGGCGCGCGTGGAACACGACGTGCCGTCTACTCGGGCCTGGTTTCAGTCGGGCGGCGAGCTACCCATTGCTCACAGTCCGCATGTCCGCGCCTGCGGTGGCTGGAAGTAACCCTGTGGCTCACGACACCCGGAGCGTCTCCTGCGGCGGCTGGGGTGCGAGAGCTGTGAGACCCACCTCTCACTCGCGCGTCTCGCCACCTCCTTCACTTGCATAACTCCTTGGCAGAAAGAGGTAACCACTTCCCATGCCTCCTCGCTCTAGACCATGGGTTGAACCACGGCCGTGAGCGAGAGGTCGCCGCTTTTCACCAGAGGTCACCTAAAACCACTGGGCCACCACTGCTCTAGGTTTAATTACTTTTTAATTTTTAGAATCACTATGAGCATTCCGTTTTTGGCGAAATCAAAAGTGATCTCTGTGTTCCTTTACTGTCATATTCCGATGTGACACAATCTGACTCGAATGGAAAGAGTTCAAGCACGGGATAGACTGCGTTACGTGCTTTTCGATGCACTGGAGTGACACAATTCTTATTAAAAAACCCTGAAACCGGGTCGTTCTACTAAGGTAAGTCAGAAGTCAGTCCGTCGATGGGTGTCCAATTTAACATCATTTGTAATCGTTAATTGTCGTTACGGGTATTCATAAGCCAGAAAATGTGATACGTCTTGCCAATAGTTATCGTTTTATCCAGCTACTGGAATGGGGAGAAAGGAAGGGACAAAGAAAGGCAGTGGTTTCATGTAAAACACCAGTACTCAGCTGCATTTCATAAGACTGGCGAGACAAACAGCGAAGCGCTATCGTTACATGGTGGACATCCCACCCATACGTACAAAACGTTCTGGGAATACCTTAATTGTGCGTACGGCTAAGGAGTGGAATTCCCTGCCAGAGTCTGTTTTTCCCGATAGCTATAACCTAGGAGTCTTTAAGTCAAGAGTTACTTTTAGGTAAGCATGCTCCAACTTCGACCACATCGTCAAACTCGAACACATTTTCGTTAAAAAAATATCATGTGATATTTTTCCAAATAAATCCAGGGCAAAAATGCATTGAATGCATATTGAACGTCATAAGACTATTGGTCATGCGTCAGTATTCAAATACGGGAAATAACAAAGTTTTTATCGAATAGAAATATTGAATCAACGTCACAAGAACGACGTTGATGGCGCGAAGATGAATCTTAGTGCAAGGTATTACGTCACATGTTAGTTTGACGTAGTTTAGCGTTGGAAATGTTCTCAGGAAATTCTAGAAGATGCCAGTTTTAGAGGCTGTAAGTCCGTGGAAACTGCTGTTGTAGCTGTAAGCCGTTGTGGAAAGTAATAAATATGTGTGTTGATTATTTATTTAATACCTCTTCCGTTATATGGTGGACATCCCACCCATACGCACAAAACGTTTTGGGAATACTTTCATTGTGGGTACGGCTATGGAATGGAATTCCCTGCCGGAGACCGTATTTCCTGATAGTAAAAACCTGAATAGTAAAAGTCTATAAGTCAAGAGTGACTAGGTTACTTCTAGGGAAGCGTGCTTCATCTTTGACCACATCATTGCTTACCATTTGGTGACATGATGGTCATAGTAAGCCACTAACAAGCGTACAAGTCCATGCATGCAAATCCCGGTGGTCACCTGTACCTTCTTATTTGACAGTCGTAAAGCGTTGTCAAAAGTCCAAATGTCTGACATCAGTCGTGCCAAGGAGTATCACATGGTAGAGATTTGAGATCATCAGAGAATTTGAGACTTTTGATGCCTACACATTCTACTAAATTTTATGACCATTCTTTTACGGTGCAGGCTATTCGGTTGTGGAATGCATTGCCGGTGTCAGTAAGACAAGCACAGTCACTCGCTCCTTTTAAATGCTCGGTTGCTAATCATTTTCTTTCAAATTTATGATTATTTCTTCTGTTCTTTCTGTTTTTCTCCACACGATGTTAAAGAACACATTATATTTATTTATTTTATGTAATTATGTATTGCATTTATATACAGTATGTTAACTCACAGAGGGCGTTCCCATTAACCCGCAGTAGTATAGCATCCATACATGCTAAAAAAATACTACTGGTTTTGTAATCCTAAGTCTACGTGTGTAGAACTTATTACAAATTCCATCTATCCAATTTTTCAAATTACGAAGAACGAAAAGAATTACGTGTTATTGGCAAGTGACGTGGAAAGTTATGGACCCTTGTAGTGCTGTGACACGTTTATGATTGGTATTCAAGAAATATATGAAACCAATAATTTGGTATCAATTCTTTGAGTCAGTTATTTTATGCTGAAACTGCATAGAGACTCCATACCAGATGTTGTCTCCAGTCTTTTTGGATAGATATGGGGTTTCCGTTACACGTTGTATACTTATATATTTTAATTAGTTTTTTTCCGTTATGAGTATTTGTAGTACACTAATTTGGCCTCCCCATTTCAATTAAATCTTTTAAAGTCCTTCCAAAGGTTGTCTGGAAGATATCGCTCTCAGCAATAAGACCGCCATTGTAACCAAAGTTATAGCAATAAGGTTATGTGTGTTTCAATTTTTGGTGTACAATAAAGTATATTCTATCTTCTATCTATCTATCATTTTCTCCAGCTACTGGGTTGTGGAAGTCTGGTATGCAAAAGCTCCATGCAGAATACTAGTTAGTACCTACACAGTTGCATCCAATTTAAGGGGGGTCCCCGCATAGTTGGGAAAAGCTGCTTAAAAATTATATAACGAAAGAAGATGCTGTTTAAATTAAAAGCGTCAACTTGAGGTGAACTTGAGTATGTATAAGAATAGAATAGAATAACATTTATTTGTTAGAATATTGTACAAAGTTGTAAAGTGCATTATTAATTAAGATCAGAATATTCTACCGTTTCCGGTGCACAAATATGTAAATTTATGGTTCAAATCTTTAAATTACAATCAAATTAAATAAAATTAGAATGGAGTTTACAAACACATAAAATTAATGGTGCAACAGTTGTTAATGATAATAAAATTAAATAAGTCAGATTTAATAGGCATCTATGTCAAATATTTTGGTGAATTTTTCATTCATATAATCGTCAGTCGAGTAATAACATTTACTCAAAATAAAGTTAAATAATTTAAGTTTAAATGTTCTGAGGTTAAGAGTTTTGAAGTCATCAGGTAATTTGTTATAAACAGTATAAAACGCACGCTCTAAACTCAATAGAGGACTTAACATTTTTAAACACAGCGCCATCTACCGGTGGGACGTGGCAACAAAAACGGAAATGAGAGAGCGAGTCGGTCCACATCCGGCCTGAATCACTCGCCGGATGCAAATAAAGTTTTTGTAATTTTCTCGTTATACTTACGGCATTTTTTCTCACTATGCATTTTTACCTGTTGAAACTTCCAGATTTTCCTGCCATTATTACCTTTTGCGCGTAACAGTAAATTTGGTACATTACATATAAACGTACCACCGTTAGGTAATTCTATCTGAGGGAAACGCGCCTCGTTTGATGTGTAATCGTTCGTATTTTCCTGGAAATACGAAGCCTTTATTTAGGAAGATATTATTACGTGTTGAATTATTTTGGACGGGGAATCAGGTGCTGTGGAATGCGTCATATCAAATAAATGATGTAATCGGATCAAAGTCGATTGTGTGGAAGAAAAAGACGTTGGCAAATGTAATCTTTATATAATAATAATAATGAAGCCAATTACGTTTCCACTTTTGGGACACAAGCCTCTTTTCTATGAGACCTCTTATGGCATGGATGGGACGTAATTCACCACGTGGTTGGTGTTTGTTACAATATGTCTTAGGATATACCCATTTCCTTATTTTTATTTAATTTTATTTTTAACCGTCTTCAAAATAAATTAATAGTTTAAAAATCACTAGAAAAACACGCTTTTATAAATGCACGTAAAAACAAAAAAAATGTTCGCGCTTTTTCTTTTTTCCTTGTAGTCCCCGTTTTCTTTGTGTTGCTGTTTCTTTTTACCCGACTGCAAAGGAAGGGTTATGTTTTTCGCGCGTATCTTGTATGTATGTATGTATGTTTGTAATATTCTTTATTACCTCATATCTCCAGAACCGAATGGAATCACGGAGAAATCGAGAGAATTCTTCAAATATTATAGGCACATCTACAGCGTTTTGGGTATTTATTATAGTAATTTGTGCAGTTGCTCTCGAAAAGAACCATTTGGGGAAGTGGAACTGATGATGAAGACCACAGATGGCTACCAAAACTACTCAATAATAAGTACCTATTTTGTGGATTGCGAATCGATTACTTGAATATGGATGTTAAGCACTTTATGCTCGTCACAATGCACATCGTAAAGTAGAGCTCATGGTGAAGTACCAGGATAACTCCTCAAAAATTAACGGCTCTGCATCGGGAAAACCAATATTTTGTAAAAGGTAATAATTACAAACCGACCCACTAAAAAGCGTAAAAAAAAACTTTTTTGTAGAAAATAAAACCGACTTCCATATCAAAACACTACAAAGCCAAAAATAACTTCAATATCGGAAGGCGGTGTCAAAAACGAAAATATGTACGAAACTAAAGACACCGACTACCGAAATTTAAGTTATTTTTCGCTTTGCAGTGTTTTTTTTTTGGGAAGTCGGTTTTATTTTTGTTAGAAACTTTTTTTTATACAGCGAATTTCTGAATTACTTAAACTGTTAAAAAAATCTAAATTAGAGCATATTACATTATATTGACTACACATTCTTGACAACGGATTGTTTTCATAAACATTATTGTTGCTAGAAAGAATTTACAGCCTGCAATACATGTTGGCTGAGCGTAGGCCAACGCGAGAGTTGGCAAATAGGTACAAGGCAAGAAATAATGTCCACACTTTCGACAAGTTCGTCGAACGCCAATGCAGACGACCAATGTAGAAGAGAGTCTGTAGAACTGCCCACACGTTGGCCGAGCGCAGGCGAGCGTCTTTGATTTGTGACCCAAAAACCGACACCGATCCGAAGTGAGGCAATTGATCACGAGCAACGGCGAGCGAAGACAATTTGCACCAAATGAGCTCTATACACGTTGGCGCTGGTCTACACTCGGCCAACTAGTCAAGTGACACCGAGCGATAGCAAGACAAGGCAAATATACCGTCTACATGTTGGTATTGGTCTTCACTCGACAACGCTCGGCCAACATGTATTGCAGGCTTAACAGCAGTGGTGGATATAAAAAATACGAAAAGTAATGTGCTTGACGGGGTTCAAACCACACGACCTGCAATTCATAAGTCGAGCCCGTTACCACTCGGACACATATGTTTATAAAATTAAGTAATCTTGACTACAAGCATCGAAATCGTTTCAGGTGTTTAGTAGTTACAGTAGATCAAAGAAACTCGCAAACATTCCTACTAGCATATAAATCCCTATTATTTTAAACAGTCAAACAATACAACATGTATCGTAATTAATGCACACGCTCAAACACCCGAATTAGAAAATTACGTTATCATCAGACATACTCTGAATTTTTAGTTTTACATGTTTAAACAGTTTTTTTAAGACTAACTTCCTTTAAATGAGTTTAATTTTTCTGTAATATGAATGACGGAATTTATATAAATCTGTATGTAAAAAGTTACTACTTTAATTTACGGTCCATGGTTAGTTTGTTTTTTATACAGCGAAAGTATAATTTGTAATTTAGATAGATTTAATTGCTTTGGGATAAAACAAATCGATATTTTGCTTTTTATTATAAACAATAAAAATTGATTCAGTAAGCGATTCTGAACAAATTAATTTCAGGATGTGCATTAATTATGTTACATGTTGTAGAGAACAGTGGTGGTCTCGGCCTACTAGACAAACCAGATCCAGTACATTACTTAGGGAAAATATATCATCACCCCTTCTTTCAAAATGGTAATGTACTCTCAATGGCTCAACATCGTGTAGAAATCTGCAGTTCCAAAAGTTCAAAGTCGTATTATAAAGCCGCACTAGGCTAGCTTGGTAGACAACGTCCCATTTCTTTATAGGCTTAATCATTATTAGTATAGTCGAATAATAAATTGGCCAAGTACGAGTGGGACTCTCCCATGAAGGGTTCTATAGTAGCGACGCACAATAAAGTGATTTTTCATAGTGTTTCTATAAATGACAATGGTGTTTTTGTGGATTTTTAAAATATGCTGTATCTCATAAACTGCTGACTTTGTCCAGTTCAAACCAATTTTCGTTGAAAGTTTTTATAGAGATCTTCAGTATATATTTTTTTACATTTTTCTCTCAATAGAGTGTGTCTGTCCCTCTAACTTTTAAAATAATAATTTTGACACACATAAACTTTTAGCAGTTTGGATGTATTTAATAAACGGTTTTTAAATAGTTTTTTAAACCATGGTGCCATTTCTAAACGTCCAGTACATATGATTTATGTACCTATGTGAATGTTTAATGAAAAAAAATATTCAGTTCCATGTATGGGTTTCGTTAACGTTTTTTTTTAAATATAAATCGTAAAGCGGTTTACAGAATACATCTACATACAAGATTCCACAATGTAGTCCTAATAAATTTGGAATAGAATAGCTGTAACATACGGACGGAGAGACATGATGAATCTATAGGGGTTCCGTTTTGTCATTCGGCTACGGAACCTAAAAAACCGTAGTTAAAGTGCAATTAATTTCATTCGTTTGTATTTATTTCCTCCCAAGATAGACGTGTTTGTTTAGTTTGGGAGACAGCAGACTATGTAACGTTGTTAAATTGCCATTCAACCAAACTATTACATTTCTCATAGGCCTACAGGGGTACTTATAAAACTTCGGAAACCAGTGTACGGTTCGAATTGGTTCACGATCCCCTATCCAGCAGTTACCCATTTCAAAACGTAATTGATTTACAAAATGTGTCCATAATTGAGTTTTATAGTTATGAGAGGACAGTAAAGACTAATTAATATAGTACAATGTAACTACTACCGCAAAACGCAAAAACAAAATGCATGTTATTACAAAAAGTTGACATCACATGCAAAGCAAAACTGCATGGGACAAAGTTCTATTAATCAAAATTAAACATTGAAATAGCAAACAAAGCTGTGGCAACACTGTAACGCGAAATAAAGGATTATGAGATTTCAATTTAAATTTACGTACCTAATAATAATTTGTATCCCAGTATTTATGCACCGCACATCAAAATGGTAATTGCTTCATTTCATTCTTATAAATACAACATGTAACTTAATTAATGCACATCCTGAAATTAGTTTGTTCAGAATCGTTTACTGAATCGATTATTATCGTTTTTAACATCGATATTTTTTTTTCCCAAAGCAATTAAATCTATGTAAATTTCAAATTACACTTTCGCTGTTAGTAAAAACAAACTAACTATGGACCGTAAATTAAAGTAGTAATTTTTTAAATGTAGATTTATATAAATTCCGTCATTCAGAAAAATGAAACTCATTTAAAGGAAGTTAGTCTTTAAAAAAACTGTTTAAACAAGTAAAACTAAAAATTCAGAGTATGTATTATGATAATAACATAATTTTCTAATTGGGGTATTTGAGGGTGTGCATTAATTACGATACATGTACATATTTATTAAATATTTTAAAATGTAATAAATTACTGAACATATGGTCTCGCCTCCAATTCCCGCGTCGGACAAAACGTGCTCTTGGGTTTTTTTTAAATCTAATTAAGCCCGGAGTTTGACAGTCAGTGGGGTGATACCTCCGTGTCTTGGAAAGATCCCAGCTGTCATTTGCACAACTTTGACAGGGTATTCAAAAGCTAAAAAATCTTTCACTGGTCTTGCCAAATAGTATCGTTTTACCAAAGTAGTAGATTATTACTAAAGACAAAATCTTACGACGAGATTGAGAAAATAGTCCAAACTATAATTTCTTAAATACTTACTAATAATCGGTTCTCCTCACTAACTCATATCAAATGCTACGTACGTATCATAATTATACTATCATTAAACACACATACACTCACACTCACTCACACACAAAACACACCATTACACACCTTTACACTACAGCGCGTTTTAAATGAATTATTACCAAGTTTAAGTTTTACTTCATATTTTTGATTTAGGTCACTTTTTTTTTCTCTTAAAACATTTTTTTATAAACTGTTTGGTTATAAAATAATATTTTGTATATTTGTAATTCAATAGCTTATATGAGTTGTAACTATTGGAAGAGCGGAACTTCCTAAACTAGTATACTTCCTACTTAAATGAAAATTCCTTGAAGACCAAATGTAAACGTATTTTTAAGTTATTGAAATAAACATTTATTTATTTATTTATTTATGAAGGTTAGATAAGGATTCACTCCATGTAAAACTCCATGTAATACTTAGCTCCATTCAGTTACACAGCGAGCCGACCCAACTATGTCAGCTCCCTGTGTAACTATCATCAGATGAAGTGTTGTAAATTACAGCATTATTTTAAAATCGTATGTTTGTAGAACGGCAATTTCAATTCAGCGCGAAAATTAGTTAACAGATTTTGTTCAAATCTATTACTAACTAGCTTCTACCCGCGACTTCGTACGCGTGGGATGGTTTTCCCGCGCAAATCCTGATCCCGTGGGAATTTCGGGATAAAAAGTAGCCTATGTGTTATTCCAGGCTGCCAACTATATACTTACCAAATTTCATTCAGATCCGTTCAGTAGTTTTTGCATGAAAGAGTAACAAACATCCATCCGTCCTCACAAACTTTCGCATTTATAATATTAGTAGGAAGGATTAGTAGGATATACAACGTGAAACAGAATAAACGCAATTCTTGAAAGTAGTTGGTTCAGAATCGGCTTCTGAATCGATTTCTGTCATAAAAAATAGGTCTTAAATTTTGACGGAAAAATCTTTCATTTAACTTAAAATGGAAACACAGTATCATGACAAATGAATACAATCCTTAATTCAAGGAAACGCGCTTGTGTGCTTGTCGGCCGCTAACATTGCATGAGTGTATGCGCCTGCGTAAGGATATTGAATGACGCACATACGTTTTGCGTTTAGTAAGGCCGTGCGCGCACTGCCTTGCGGTGGCCGCAATTCAGGTTGTTCTACCGCACCGGTAGAATGACCGGGGCCACTGGTGACTCTACCGCACGCGTTTATTCCACCGCAGTGCGCGCACTTCTATGACACTCCATACTTCACAGATTTTGCGTTTCCAAAACGCAACGCAGTGCGCGCACGGCCTAAGGATAACTATTTTATAAAAAAATGTCTAAGTTTGGCGTCAATTTATTTAGTTACGGATATGGTTTTACACTTACAATTTAATATTCTAATTGGGGTGTCTAAGGTATTGTGCTTAATCTGTTACACCTTTTCTATACTTATAATAAATCTGTAGAGAGGTCAATTCTGTACATGAAATATATTTCCAAAATAACTATCGGGGGTGATTAGGGATAAATACTGATGCCAAACATATTTCACTGAAAATTAACAATCATCTTCAAATAATGAGATCAATCAATATAGGAACTTAAAATTAGAGCAATTTGCACTTTTTCTTAATATCTATAAACATTTGAACAAAACAAAGTTATAAAAATATAAAAATTTTGAACATTTGATAAAAATTGCAGAGGGTAAAGTTTACAATTTTTCAGGACAATTTTGGCACATTTTTTTTAGCGCACTCCAAACAGATGGGTTTTTTTTACACATAAAACTTAGGTGAAATGTTTTGCGTCTTTTCTTGGGATCGCAACTTGAACATGTTTTACGTTTTTCTAGTTTATCTGCATCTGAACAGCTGGGCATTTCATCATGAATTTTCAAAATGCGGCGTATTGAACATTTTATGTCCCGAGGAGTGTTTTCATAACCTTCTCGCCGTGGCATGTGTGGTGTCGTTAGCTCTTGTGCTGGCCGTTTAATAAACTATATTGTTATATTTTCGTCGTTTTTATTCAAAACATACACATAATCACGTAACAAAATAATCACGTAACTTCCTACGCGCGGTCACCATGACCGCTCACGAGATTTTTTTACTCACCCAAGCTAAACGTGCGCAAGTATAGCCTCGCTGAGCGCATGCGCGACACTAACCGACAAGTAGAAAAGGTACATAGACGCACGCCAACGCACGTAGCCGTTTAACGGAAAAAATCAAATTCAAATATTCGGCGGGGTCACGGTGACCGCGGGCAGGAACTTAAGGGTTAATGTTTATCAAAATATATCGAAATCAAAAGTATTTTATTTCACACTAGCGACGCGCCCCGGCTTCGCACGGGTGCAATGTTTATATTAACTATAGGCAGCGTTCGCGAGAATCGTTAACGTACGGCAGTTTTTTCGACGCCTTACTCCACAATTTTCACTACCACGAAAAATCCTATCTATTTTCCGGGATAAAATATAGCCTATACGGATTCGGAAGAATCCGTCTAAGTAATGGTAAAAGAAATTTTGAAATCGGTCCAGTAGTTTTTGAGCCTATTCTATACAAACATACAAAAATACAAAGGTTTCCTCTTTATAATATTATAGTATATATAGTATAGATAGGCGTACGTCACGTAACATCAGAAGTTAGTGCACGATTCGAATTAGTGGTTTCTTATGAAGAGGATAAATGAAAAATACCAATTTTGAAACAATAACATTAATATCGAAATAGAATTTCAGACACTCTGACTCGGATAGGTTAGGTTCGAAGAACGGGGGAAAGCCGGGGTCTACTCTCTCTCACTCGCTAAGCACCCGTCATCTTCTTTGGTTTTGAACCTTCATATAGTAATAGAAGCTCCGCAAAAAAGGGCTCTTCACACGCTAAAAGTTTGCGCTCTTCCAATATTCTTCTCTTACTCTGTCCTTCTCATACTTCTTATTTTAATAATTCTTCCTTTTATATACAGTATATTCTTCTGTGGAATGCACTACCTCTTGATGTCAAGATGGCCACCAGTCAATATGCGTTTAGAGAGAAAGTTGCGGGATTATTTTCAAAACAAATAGTGGTAGCAGAGTTTTCATAACCCCCTTTTTAGGGTTCCGTAGCCGAATGGCAAAAAACGGAACCCTTATAGTTTCGATATGTCTGTCCGTCTGTCTGTCTGTCTGTCTGTCCATCCGTCCGTATGTCACAACCATTTTATTCCGAAACTATTAAGACTATACATGTGAAACTTAGTAGGTAGATGTATTCTTTGAACTGCTTTCTGATTTTAAGAAAAAAATTAAAAAATATTTAGAATAAAGGGGGGTCCCCATACATGGAACTAGAACTGAAAATACATTTTTTCATGAAACCTATGCATGTGTGGTATCTACAGACAGGTCTTTAAAAATGATATAAGGGTTTCTAAAACCATTTTTTCATAAAGTCAACCGTTTAAAAGATATAAGCTTCCAAAGTGGTAAAATGTGTCACCCCCTCTAACATCTATAATAATGGAGTGAAAAATCTAAAAACAATATATGTTGTAGATCTTAACGTAAACTTTCAACCAAAATCAGTTTGAACGAGATCGAGTTAGCAGTTTTTAAGATACAGTATATTTTCTAAAACTGCAAATATTACTTTGTAATTCATACAAATACAATGAAAAACAAAGTTATTTGGCGTAGTTGTAAAAATTGTAAATAAGCTAGTTTTAAGATATTTGTAAGGTTTTTTGTTTTTTTTTTTTCAAATAAATATATTAAGTATTAACTATAATAAATATAATTATTTATTATAGTTACTACGGAACCCTTCATGGGCGAGTCCGACTCACACTTGGCCAATTTTTATGACATGTTAGTAATATATATGACGGCGCTTTATATATTAATTAGTATTAGTTAAATTTTATAGATGTTGCTGTTAGTTTAGGGTGTCGGGTAAATGAATTATCTGTCTGTTACGTTACATCTGATGACATGACACTCTGACACAACACCGAGCGCTAGTGCGCATTGAAGCGACGATTGACAGGCGGTACGATTTGAGACTCGGTCGGGATCGCACTGAAGTGTATGGGTTGCGGAAAGACAATCAAAGACACGTGTAAACGCTACGAATCGTTTATTACGACTACTTTACTTAGGTTCTACACACTACACCACAGGGGTACAAGAAGAAAAAAAAATATCTTCTTTTTTTTCTTAAACTAATAAACACAATAGTGATTATGAATATGACATTAATAACATAAATCTAAAATTATATTTTCAATAACATGGTTTTTAAACAATACATTATTTTTTAAACAATTTAGTGCGGTTTTTGTATACAATTTCTGCTTTATTGTTTTTCATAATTTTTACATGAGGTTCTATGTCTTCAGTAACAATAAATGGACCATTATACAAAGTATCCAGTTTATTTGCAGTTTCATTTTTTAACAATATTAAATCACCTTTGTTATATCGCACTTGGTTTACATTATTATCATACATAGTTTTTCGTATCTGTTTACTTTTTAACAAATTATCTCGCGCATCTCTGTGCGCTACTTGTAAACGATATCTTAATTCTAAACTATAATTATCTGGATTATATAAAGGTTCTATACTACTGCTTATTCTACTCGGAATGTCACTGGGATTACCAAAAACTAATACAAACGGAGCATATTTTGTAGAATAATGTATAGTGTTATTATAAGTAAAACACCAAAAGGGTAGCCAATGGCTCCACGTTTCAGGGAAATTATCGCATTGTATTCTTAAGAATGAGGCCAAATGTTTATGCGTATTTTCGAGTGAACCGATTGTCTCGTGGTGATATGAAGTTGAGTTTAATTTTTCAATTCCTAAAAGTGTACAGACTTCTGTCATAATAGATGACATAAACTCTGTGCCTCTATCTGTGGCTATTGTTTTTGGTATTCCGAACCTTAAAATAAATTGGTTTACAAATGTCTTTGCAACGGTGACCGTTTCCTTATTTTTAAGATGATATGCCCCAACAAATTTACTTAATTCACATTGCAGTGTAAGTATACAACGTGTAATTTAAAGGGTATATACATACCAAGTGCATGGCTTCTTTGGATGATAACAAACTATATGGCAAGGGTTTTGTAATCCTAAGTCTACGTGTGTAGAACTTATTAGAAATTCCAATACACTGATACCAGAGACCGAATTTTTCAAATTAAGAAGAACGAAAAGAATTATCGTGTTATTGGCACTTGCCAATAACACGATAATTCACTCACGACACTCGTAGTGCTGTGACACGTTTTTTATGATAGGTATTCAAGAAATATATGAAACCAATAATTTGGTATCAATTCTTTGAGTCAGTTATTTTGTGCTGAAACTGTGCACAGAGACTCCATACCATATGTTGTCTTCAGCCCTTTTGGATAGGTATGGGGTTTCCGTTACACGTTGTATAATCAAAACACTGCATTTTTAGGGTTCCGTAGTCAACAAGGAACCCTTATAGTTTCGCCATGTCCGTCTGTCTGTCCGTCTGTCCGCGGTTTAGCTCAAAAACTATTTGTACTAGAAAGTTGTACTTTGGCATGAGTATACACGTTAATGACGCCGAAAAAGTGGTAAAATAAAATTTTGAAAAAATCAATTATTTAGGGTACCTCCCATACATGTAAAGTGGGATGATAATTATTTTTTTTCGTTCTTCCCATAGTTTGGGATATCGTTGGATAGGTCTTTCAAAAATATTAGGGGTTTGGTAAGACCGTTTTTTGATTAAGTAAACCGTTCGTGACTTATCAAGCTTTAAAGTACCAATTTTCGTTAGAGTCCAGTGTCCTTCCCCCCCTGTATCAACTAAACGGTTGTAGTTAGAAATTCAAATGTCACGGCAGTAGTACCTATATATAACGAAATTTAAAGGAAATCTATCACACATAAGTGGGCTTTACAAGTTTACGAGTAATAGTCGACCAATTGTATTTGACTCGAAAATTTCGAACAACTCTACAGAAATGTCGATAGATGGCGCTAAGCGCCAGTTGTATCGTGCTAGCTTCTTGTGACGATTGAGTAATGTAGCTCTGTGTCCGTATTTAAATTCAAAACACCGGCTATGACAAGTTTTATACAAATCTCTAAATAAAATTAAAACTTTTCGTGCAATATTGTCGGATCAGGTGAGGATTTGTATAGGAAGTCAAATTAGTTAGGTAGTCATGTTTGGCTTTTAGTTAGAGCATGGGACGAAACGATCAGTCAGCGAATACGACACGCACTTGGCTGTTATAAAAACTACGGAACCCTACACTATGCGTGGCCCGACACGCACTTGACCGGTTTTTAGTTCTAAATCTATCAACAGTTTTTGAAAGATATTAATTTCATTGAAATAAATTATTTGCATAAAAAAATTAAATACAATTTTATGCAGGTATTTGCATAAAACTGCATTTAAAAAGTTATTACTTTGATATACGGATCATTTTGATTTCTTTTGACTGCATAGCGATAGTGTTATTGAAAATGTAGATTTAGTTATTTTTGAATCAATTCAGTAAACGAGTCTGTACAAACTTATTTCAGGAATTGCATTGTGAATTTATTATCTTGTATGTATACAGTATGTTAACTAACAGATCACGTTCCCGTTAACCCGCATTAGTATAGCATTCATACATGCTAAAAAAATATTACCATTCGAAAACAAAATGTTTTAATTTTTTTAATATTAAAATATTCACTAAAAATGTTAAATTGATACGTAAAAGAAACACTCTGTACACGCGTACTTCAAGGACGGCAACGTCGCAATTTCTTTATGAATGCGTACGCGTGTACAGAGTGTGCTCCGAGATGGCGCGCGTGGAACAAAACGCGCCGCCATCTCGGGTCTAGTGTTATAGGGGACGGCGGGCATCCTCAAGCCCACCGTCCCTGGACCAATTTAGGGGGGCCGCCAGAGGTCATTGTCTGCCCTCTGTCGACGCCCGGTGCGCCTTCTGCGAGCCGGGAGAGCACTCGAGATCTCCTTCTCCCTTTTCGCAGCCTCCTTCTGCGACATGCAACGCCTAAGATAAGTTAGATTTACTAGATGGAAGTAGGTAGAATAGAAAAAATGTTTTACAGTTTAAAAAAATATATACAAAGTGGAGAAGACGATACGAACATAAATTTACCATAGCCTAGATGATGATCTTCTTAGTTCGTACAAAAAATGTATTCAGGATGTTTTTTCTATTTTCATATTTTTTCATAGGCTCTATTTAGCTACTGTGCTTCGACGCAGGGTCAGCAAACGCCCTAAGCCGAGGTCCGTACCCCACAGTCACCTAGTTTGTAAGTTTTATAATGAGCCCTGGCTGGAGTCTTTAATTAATTTATTAATTAAGGCAACCACAGGCAAGCCCGGTTAAGCAGCCGATAACCTCAGAGGTTGACCTGCGAGATGACACACAAAAAAAAACGCAGGTTCAAATATCGTGCGTTTAAGCACAAAACTCTCACACCATGAAGGTTTTAAGTCAAATTCAAAGCATCTGTCACTATAACACGGCAATTTCAGACTTTTACCAAATAAAATATTTTTTTATTATTTTTGATGTCACATGTTATTTTATTCTGACTATGGTTTCCTCGGGATTAGATTAGAATAGTCGGTGTTTTCATTTATTGTCATATCATCTTCCCCACCTTGTGTATACATAAAGTACTAAATAATGTTCTGTACATCTTATTTAGAGAAAGATAATAAAATGATATTTGGAGCTGAGCATGCAATCTTTCTCCTCCTTCTCATAATTCTTCTTCCACGTTCATAATTCACTCCCCTATTTTCCACGATCGGGTAAACACGCTTCCCCTGACGCTTCGCCAAATTTAAATTGACGTCGCGCTGATAAAGATGGCATAAATCATGGCGGAAAAGAATTCCCGTCTAATACTGCTACTTCGATATTATTTGCCAAGTTACCACACGACTTTGTTACCTATAAGAGTACTCGTATGTAACTTGTTTTTATTCGAGTTGAATAAAAGCCTATTTTATTATTCATATTTCCTAAGCATCAATAGCCTGATGGCTAAGGTTTGGGATTTGTGATCGAGAGGTCACAGGTTGAAAACTCGCCCATTACATTATTGCCCTGAACCCACTCTAGACACAAAGATATTTTGCTAGTGGTTAGTCTAGTTATCTTTATAAACAATCGCGATTTTGGTCTTCCAGCTAAACCTACACCTAAATAAATAAAAATAAAAAAAAATCATTTATGCATCATACAGGCCCATATAAAAGTTTAAAAAAATATATGAATAATTTGATTCAATTCAATTCAATATTATAATAATTAATATCTATTAATTAATCCTTTAATTTATAATTGATTAACAGCATAAAAAAAAGTTAAAACGTCATTGAGAGAGAGAAAGGTTTTGTGAGATTGTGGTCAAACGCGACCCTATTGTCGATAAAAAAAATAAAAAAAAACATTATCGACAAAAAAAATGAAAAGATAATAATAATTAAATTTTACTAACTAATTAATCAGGAGACATGTCCGGGTGCAATCTCCGATGATGGTGACAAATGATTATAATCAACAATATGAAAGTAATAAAGGGTTCCATAGTTGCCCTATAAATAAGCTACTGTCTGACTCTACAACCCAGTCACTGGGGAACTGGGTACCCCTTGGAAAGACCAGTATCAGATTTCCGACATTCAGGACCAACGACTTAAACGGGCATGGAGGAATCTTGATATGTTAAGATCACGGAATAGATGAATAAGGTTGGAATGGTAATGTGGGCGTGGCGAGCGCGCCACATTTGTGATTCGAAAATCATAGCTCGACCGATTAATTCATTCACCGCGTTTTGAGCGTTTCGGACTACTTCGGAACCTGTGTTCCGAAGTAGTCCGAAACCGTCAGGGGAAGCGTGTTTACCCGATCATGGAAAATAGGGGAGTGAATTATGAACGTGGAAGAAGAATTATGAGAAGGAGAAGAAAGATTGCATGCTCAATATGGATGTCTAAAAATAAGGGCTATTTATCTACTCACATGGCTGAAGTCGGTACCAAGATAAATGAATAGGTTTCAACACCTGGGGTGTGCCCCAGAATGCGGCTTTCTATGCCATCAATACTATTCATTGGCTTGGTACCGACTTCAGCCATGTGAGTCGACCTAGGCCTTATTTTAAACGGAATTAGACATCTTATAAAACAATATTGAAGGTTATTTCTCTCTTTGTAGTGCAAGTCTTTTTGGGAAGTTTTGAAGTCGGTTCAACTTTTTGTAAATAAAAGTTTTTAATATTAGTATAGTATAACACACGAAATAGATGAATAAGGTTGGAATGATAATGTGGGCGTGGCGAGTGCGCTACATTTATGATTCGAAAATCGTAGCTCGACCGATTAATTCATTCACCGCGTTTTGAGCGTTTCGGACTACTTCGGAACACAGAGCTCTGCCTTAAAATGCCATGTTGTGCAATTATAACCTGTAAAACAAAAAGTCAGACAGCAAGTATAGAGCGAAGAGGTATATCTTTCTATCGGTAAGTCGAAAATAACATTTAATTACAGTTTTATTTGTAAAAAATATAAAAATATTCTGATCAATTAAAAAAAAATATTAACAACATTATTGCAACAAGTTACAAAAAATATACACTGCCCAATATGTACTCGCTTTAGCAATGCAATGACCAAGTCCGCTTAAAATGTACTGCATGCGTTGCGTCCTCAACACTTCAACCATTGACGTTTCGTCCTTTGCCCTTATTGGCCGTGATGCACGGCGCATGTTTATCGACAGTGAGTTACAATCAGTAGCAAGCTCTCGATTTAAGTACTTATGTGTAAATTATTTGTGTGCGTAATTCGCATACGTAACGGGCCTCTTGCTTGTAGTGGAGCTAAGGAGTGGGAGATAAGCGGCGACACGCATTCTCATACAAATCAGGAAATATTTCCTTTCTAACCTCTTTTATCTGTTCTGTGGTTAAGATGGTTACCCATCCGCAAACCCACCTCACCAAGCGTTACTTAACTTTTAACATCACCATGTGCGGCTGTTATTATTAAGTCAAAGCTCTTAAGTATAGTTCAGTTATCTTGGGTAAAACATAGACAGTACCTGCCCTGATCAGTATGCAAATAGGGCTTTGAACTTAAGACTATAGGTAGCCCTTTTTATTTACTGATACAGAGATAGGTACCCAACTAGCACAAATGGGCTGCATAAGGGCTTTGGAGCGTATCCGATTATTACTTATGGTAATAGACGTAAGCGCTAGAGCGTCTACTACAGACTTAAAGCAGCCGCTTTAGCGCTATTTGGGCGCCATTTTATGCAACCTAAAGTTCCATTTAACCTGCACAACGGTTGCATAAAGGTTCCTTAATAGCTATAACGATTTATTAACGCTATACTAAAGCTCTCATAGCGCTACTTTTGAATGATTTTGAAATACTTTGAACGAATGAATTGATTATAGTTCTTTATTGTATGTCTTCAGTTGACATTACTTGTAATATTTTGGTAAAGTGTTTTCGTCGCCATCATGAAAATAAAACAAAAAGAAGTGAAAGTTTATATTCTGTATTAGCAAGATATATAAAGATACTTAAAACGCTGTCCAGTTTACTGTAGATATATAAGATAATTTTCGAGTAATTTTAACGCGCTTTTATGATATTTCAAAAATAAACAAAAGATATGTGATATTTTTTATTTGTTTTACAGAATAAATTTTATTTCCGTATTTTTACGTGTCGATAACTTCCTATTTGCAAGTGGCCGATTGTTTACCGGTACATTTAATGCACATTTAACTGAAAAACCAATGTATATCAACTCAATTTTATAAGTGAAATATAAGTTTTCTTAAAAAATCATGGCGTCATTGTAATGTAGTCATAACCTGCAGTTTTAGCTCTAATAACTCCCTTTAGAGAATCATAGCGCTAATTTTCACCCTTCTAACGCTTCCAGTGATTATTGTTCCCCTAATGCAACTCACAGCCACAAAAAGCTTCTATTTTCTTGTTTTTGAGGTTATAAGATGTAGTTACGTACTTATTCGTTTAGTATCCATTTTTATTGTTTAGTGTTTAGTGTTTTTAAATGTTTTATGATAGTTACAAAAGCGGCTGTAAAATGGCGAATGGATTGAGCCTGCAAGGTATGACTATTGCTACTAAAGGCCTTAGTTACACTGATGATTTTTTTGTAACTATAGTATGCATAAGAGTTTCTATTATTTCTATAATGAAACTTATAGTAGTATAATAGTGGTTACTATAACTATAACCTATAAAAGTTACAATGGAAACCACTGTACAGCTGTGAGTGGCAGAATGACATTCGTAACTCTCATATAAAGGTGTAAGTGGTAAATGAGTTCTACAGTGGACTACTGTGAAGGCTAGGGTAGTATTTGATTCAGCTTATAGCACCTTAAGTAACTTTTATAGCTATAGACGTTTACGGATGCAGATATGCAACTTTGAACTGCTATTTGAACCCTTAAAGCGCTATTTTACAGCCGAAAGTAACAAAACAGGCTGCAATTTCCACTAATGTGCTCGTTGGGTAGTTCTCGATGAATATTTATTGAGCTGAAAATTAGATTTAGACTTAACGAAGACTAAATAAAATACGGACTGAGTTTAATCGATTTATTATCAATATTTGAATTAGAAAAGAGTAAATTAGTTTGGAGCTCGGCAATTTATTCTAGTTCAAGTCTTACGTGTTAAGTCTCTGTGCGTGACTAACATGCGGGTTTTGATTCACAAATGATTTTCATTTATAAAGCTTCATCACCATCTTGCTTAGACCATTTCCATCTACGTATGTTGGGGTTGGCTTTTAGTCTTAGTGGTTGCAGCTGAGTGTTAGTGGTTTACTTGGAGCGGTTGCCTATCAGACCTTTACAACCCAGTAACTGGGTAACAGGATACACATGTCGAGGTATATCAGAAATCACAAAAAACCTTTTAGCAAAAATAAAACCGACTTCGAAAATAACTTTAATTTCGATAGTTGGTATTATTGGTTTTGTGTTTTCTTTTAAGCTATTGCATACCTTTTATCGCGGGCTTTGAGCGCGGCGACCGAATCAAGAAATTCGGTAACGAAAATAAACCTAACACCCCCACTTCAACCGGCACAGCGGTGTGGCGTTGATAGCCGTGCATCGTCTAACGTCGTTTCAGTTCGGCAGACTTCGGCACGGTGTTTGTGTGCGTGCGACTAGATGTATGCGTGTGCTATGAGCAGTTAGCAGCTAGTCTACACGCATACGTCTCTAAGATAATAAAAATATTTTAAACAATATTAACTTCTCATCTATACTTATAATAAATCTGTAGAGAGGTCAATTCTGTACATGAAATATATTTCCAAAATAACTATCAGGGGGTGATTAAGGATCGATACTCATGCCAAAAATGCAATCAGTTAAATTTTTGTCTCTCTGTCTGTCTGTCTGTCTATCTGTCTGTCTGTATAACCGTTATAGAAACAAAAACATCTCGACGGATTTTAACGAAACTTGGTACAATTATTTTTCATACTCCTGAGCGGGTTATAGTATACTTTTCATCACGCTACAATCAATAGGAGCAGAGCAGTGAAGGGAAATGTTGGGAAAACGGGAGAAGTTACTCCAATTTTTAAGCTTCCGTCGCGTGTGCAAACTTAATGGTTAAAGCTACACAAATCATTTCGTGACGGGAATGTTCTCCTTAAAATTATATAAAAAATATCCCACGACAGCATATGTCTAACTTTTATGGTTGACTCACAATAACACGTGTAACTCCCGATAGCTTAGCAGTTCGAAGCTTTCTGATTATAATATTTGTCTACTCTTACGTTTATAACACTCTCAGTCACCCCTAATTGAAAAAGTTAACATTATTAACTATTCCATAAAAAAATTGGCCAAGTGCGAGTCAGACTCGCTCATGAAGGTTTCCGTAGTAACTATAATATAATATGCAAATATATTTGACGAAAAAAAAAACCTTACAAATTTCTTAAAACTAGCTTATTTACATTTTTTACAACTGCGCCAAATAAATTTGTTTTGAAAAAAAAAACCTTACAAATTTCTTAAAACTGGCTTTTTTACATTTTTTACAACTGCGCCGAATAAATTTGTTTTTCATAGTGTTTGTATGAATTACAAAGTTATATTTGCGGTTTTAGAAAATATGCTGTATCTCAAAAACTGCTGAACTGATTTCGTTCAAACTAATTTTGGTTGAAAGTTTATATTAAGATCTACGGACATATATTTTTTTTAGATTTTTCTCTCCATTATTATAGAAGTTAGAGGTTGTGTCCGCCACACACACATTTTACCACTTTGGAAGCTTATATCTTTTAAACGATTGACTTTATGGAAAAGTGGTTTTAGAAACCCCGATGTAGTTTTTAAAGAACTGTCTATAGATACCACACTTGCATCGATTTCATGAAAAAAAATATTTTCAGGTTTAGTTCCATGTATGGGGAACCCCCCTTTATTTTAAATATTTTTTAATTTTTTTCTCCAAATCGGAAAGCGGTTCACAGAATACATCTACCTATCAAGTTTCACATGTATAGTCCTAATAGTTTCGGAATAAAATTGCTGTGACAGACGGACGGACGGACAGACAGACAGACAGACAGACGGACAGACATGTCGAAACTATAAAGATTCCGTTTTTTGCCATTCGGCTACGAAACCGTAAAAAGAATCATATAAATCGGTATAGAAACACCAAAGTTATACATGAAATACGCTTATAATAATAAGCCACCGCGCGTGAATACTGAATCATGCTATAAGGATTATTTTTGAGAATCGGTCGCCGCGCTCGACGCGTCTCGCGGTCGAAGCATTCTCTAGGTACTTAAGCCTCATGTGAACGTGATCTAAACAATATTACCAATACATTAACTTACGCTGACGGAGTCGCGGGCACAGCTATATTGTATCATTACGCTAAGGCCAATAGGAGCGGAGCGCCAATGAAGAATGCTTCAAAATCGGGGTTAAATTTAACGTTAGCCCAAAGTAACTATTCCACGCGGACGAAATCGCGGGCAAGGTTGATCACGAAATTTTACTGAGTAAAATTGCTTTTAATGGCATTCGGGGAAATTTGCTTCGCTGGTTCTCTTCCTATATTGAGAATAGAACCCAGAGGGTTGTCGTGAATGGATACCAGAGTCACTCTGTGGTGATAACTTCTGGTGTTCCACAGGGTTCCATCCTGGGACCACTCTTATTTATACTTTATATAAATGACATTAAGAAATGCTTCAAAAACACAAAGTTTCTCATGTATGCTGATGATCTCAAAGTTTTTAGAACTATCAAAACAAGTGAGGATTCTCTAAAATTTCAAGAGGACCTTAATAGACTCTCAGCATTCTGCCATGACAATAAACTACATCTTAGCATTTCTAAATGTCATTGTATAAATTTTACAAGAAATAAATTATTATCGGTTCTGGGTACAGGTTGGATGGTACAGTATTGGGTAATATTTCAATTGTAAGGGATCTTGGTGTGATGTTTGATAATAAAATTTCTTTTAATCAACATGTTGAAAAAATTGTCAATAATTCATTCAAAATGTATGGTTTTGTAATGAGAGCATCCACCGAGTTCAAGCGAAATTCCACCTATCTGTATCTATATAAAACGTTAATACGTTCACAAGTTGAATATGCAGTGCCAATCTGGAATCCTTTCTACCAGAAATATGTGGATGAGATCGAGAAGGTCCAGCGGAAGTTCCTTCGTGCCATGCACTATAGATGCCATAAAACGTATTTGTCATACCCTCAACTGTTAAAGAAATATAAAATGGTTACACTAGAATCAAGACGTAAGCTACTAGAGGCCAATACTCTGTACAGTATCGTACATAATAACTTTGACTCAATTGAACTAACTAGTAAATTATGTTACAGTGTCCCTCGCACAGTAAACAAACGTAGCGTTCGAGCAGGGACACTATTTGCTGTAAACTCTTGTCGCACTAACTCTGGTTTGCGTTGTCCTACTCGTCGTATGGTCGAGACCTATAATAATCATTTTGTAGATATTGATATTTTTATGTGCTCTAAATCTAAATTTAAATCCGATGTACTAACTGTTCTAGCTGCGCAATGTAACAGTTAATATTATAATGATGTTTGGTACGTATTGTTGTAAATTTTAACATTTTATAAATCCTGTTTATCCTCACTAATGCATAATAATATTAATTTGAGTCCCCGTTTTACACTTATCAATGTATTAATTTTATGATTCTTTTTTATTCTATTTTTTGTTTCAAATTATCTTTTTTTTTGTATCCTATCTTTTGTTTTTAATAATTTTAATTAATAATGAATTAATAATGATTGAATTTTAATGTTACAATAAAATTGATTACTTCAATAGCTTATCCAGCGGCATATACTGCTTATATTTTCAATGTTAATATGCGGATAATGCAGTGGGCTGCAATATTGTTTATAAACTGAATGACTTATTGTTGTACACTCATCTTATATTGTAGCTGTTTATTGTCCCTAAATAAATAAATAAATAAATAAATAAAAGCTAGTTTATTCAATAAAAGAAAAAAAATGTTTTCTTATCGGTCACCGCGCTCAAAAAGTGTAACTTGAATTAATATCAAAGAAAAAAAAATACTGCATAAATAAAATAAATAAATAATTATAATCGCATAAGTTGATAAGAAATGCTATGCAATAGCTTTACCGCGGCAGTCCCCGAGTGCCACACTCATTTTCGGTCACGCTTTTTAGTAGGTCGGTTTAAAATTCATCTAGTTACAAAAGCCAAAATATCAACAAAATACTTATCACCTTTTATGAAATATTGCTTTTCTCGATGCAGAGCCGTTAATTGTTGAGGAGTTCTCCTGGTACTTCACAATCAGCTCTACTTCACCATATGCATTGTGACGAGCATAAAGTGTTTAACATCCACATTCAAGTAATCGAACCGCAATCCACGAAATACTCATTATAAGTTCAAGACGAACTGTGAACCTCTTCGTCTTTTTGAAGTTTTTTAGAAATACCAGCCAGCTGCACTCGACTCGGTCGAACGCAGAGCTAAAAGGCTCATAGGTGACGAGGTTCTGGCAGGCAAGCTTCACAGCCTGGCTCACTGGCGAAACGTTGCTTGACTGTCTATCTTCTACAGATTGTATTTCGGAGAGTGTGCGCAGGAGCTCCACGACCTGATCCCTTCATCCCCCTTTTACTACCGGTCTACCAGACGTACCGCAGGATACCATCCACACTTGGTCGATATACCGTCTTGTCGTACTAAGCGCTTTCCTTCAACATTCATTCTGCGCACAGCCAAGGTGTGGAACTCTCTGCCGGCTTCTGTGTTCCCTGCCACGTATAACCCGTCAGCCTTTAAAGCAAGAGTGAATAGGCATTATCTGGGCTCGCTCGTTTGATCGTAGACCTCATCTTACACTTACCACCTGGTGTGATCGAGGTCAAGAGCGGGCTTATTTGTAATAAAAAAAAGTCGGTTAAAAATTGACATTATTTTTGACTAGTGTCAGATTTTTTGTAACCGTAACGTCTGGCAGAAATTTTCAAATGATGGCCAGAATTCAACAGTTTAATGTGCTTTTCAAGGCTTTTAGCAATCTTGATACTTTAAATTGGTCACCCATCCACAGACTGACCTTGGAAACCGTTGCTTACTCTTAAAGATTGACCCGAGCGGTTGTATTAAGCCAGGAGCTAATTTTATAGGAGCTTCCTTCTGCCTGCGACTTCTTCCGCGTGGTTTTTCCCGCGTAAATGATAAATGATCTTTATTTTGCAAATTTATTATTAAGGCCAGGCAGTCTAAAATAATTTTCACGCAAGCTCCGCCCCCATGCACCCCGATTAGGCCGTTGTATGCTAATATATTTTTAATTTCTTTTTTCTTAAAATCGAAAAGCGGTTTACAGAATACATTTACCTACCAAGTTTCATGTATATAGTTGTTCAGTCCTACAATCAGCCAGCCAACGGTAACTGGATGGTCCGAACTGTCCACGGTTCGTGGAGCCCTAAACGTTGCTTACAAACATAATAGGCTCTCCGGCCTTACTAATAAATAGTTAACTTTACACAACTTGACTTACCAGTTCTAGAGACGACAAGTTACGACCTTTTCTTCTGGCCACGTCCGTGTCATAGGTGTGTAAGTAGGTAATGAGTAATTGAAATGTGTAATGTGGTCAAGTGTTCATGGACGTTCACAAGGCGCCGGTCTTCAGATGGCGTGGTCCAGACAGCATTAACGTTGCCCCACAGGCGTATTTTAGCAACAATTCACAATTACTTTCAACAACTCGCGGGTCAGTCAGTCTGACGACATTCGGCGTTATTGTTCCAAAATATCCCAGGTTTTTCGTCAATTCGGGATTACAATTTCAACTTATCGTTAATCGCGACCAAATTATCTTTTAACCGCGTAGATTCCACAGGATTTTTAATTTCAATCAATGAATCGATCTCAACAAACAAGGCGGTTGCTTTTGCAAGGAACGGATATGTCAAAGTAAAAAAAAAGACAAAGACAATAGAATAATGTTGCCAACCAAAAAGGTGCGTTCTATTTCACGTTGGACGAAACAATAGTCCTAATAGTTTCAGAATAAAATGGCTGTGATATACGGACGGTATGGCAAGGGTTTTGTAATCCTAAGTCTACGTGTGTAGAACTTATTACAAATTCCAATACACAATACCAGAGACCGAATTTTTCAAATTAAGAAGAACGAAAAGTATTATCGTGTTATTGGCAAGTGACGTGGAAAGTTATTGACCCTCGTAGTGCTGTGACACGTTTGTTATGATTGGTATTCAAGAAATATATGAAACCAATAATTTGGTATCAATTCTTTGAGTCAGTTATTTTGTGCTGAAACTGTGCATAAAGACTCCATACCAGATGTTGTCTTCAGCCCTTTTGGATAGATATGGAGTTTCCGTTACACGTTGTATAATTATTACCATCTATATCGTTATCTAAGGGTCCCACTAGGTCTAAAAACACTTTCTCGAAAGCATATGAAGCTGTGGTAGTTATTACCATTGGCTCCTTGGTTTTTCGCGAATATTTAGATTTTTGAAATTTTTCGCATTTATTTACAAAGTCTTTGACGTCTGCTTCCATACCTGGCCAGAAATATTTCCTCTTAATGTTGTTCATCATTCTTCGCACACCTGCGTGACCGCTGGTGAGAAGTAAGTGATAATCATTAATAATAAATGTTTTATCTTTCTCATTATCATTTTTTTCTACTCCTCGTAAAATACATATCCGTGGACCGGTGAAGTGTATGGGTTGCGGGAAGACAATCAAAGACACGTGTATACGCTACGAATCGTTTATTACGACTACTTTACTTAGGTTCCACACACTACAGCACATTCGTGCTACGCGTTCGGTGGAGTGTCTGATTGTGCTACCTATATTTTTATCTTATTATAACTGTTATTTAATGGTGATTATTTTAAAAGGAAAGTTTAGCCTGATTGTGCTATAATAACTAGTGCTTCTATTTTCGTCGCCCGACAATCCACGCCAATAAAGTGTAACTGCTGAATTGAGATCATGGATCCAATTAATATCGCGGATGTGGACCTAGTCCCTTCATATATTATGTATATATTATGATATGTATTATGTAATATGATTTGGTATGTATTATGATAAATATGTATGTTAGTTTATTTTTTATGCACCTGCCATGTTATCCCTTCACCACCCATGGTTGACTTGTAGAGAATGCCTATGGCATTAAGTCCGCCTTTGTACATTTTGTGTTGCATAAAGTTGTAATAAATAAATAAATAGTAGTAGTAGTAAATAGGAGTATCAACATGGATAGACACAATTGCGTTTATCCATTTTGCCAGGTAGGTATTTTAAAAATAATTATTTATTTATTTATACACACAAGTTATTGAGGAAAGAGAGATACAAAAAGAAGAATAAAGCAAACAGTATTTTAAAGTTATGGTTTATAGTTTAAATCATTTATTCTCAAAAACGACCTGACAAGCCACTTACATGAGAACATAAAATAAAATGTAAATTTGAAAACAGATCACCGTAACGCAGATCATAACGTTTTAGTGTGTTTAAAGTAAGGCCACTCGATCAACAATTTCATCCACAACTGCATTATGAGGATTTATTGTAAGAATAGTTTTTTGAAATATAATTTTGCAGCTGCGATTTAAAATCGTTGAACGAGCTTACATTTTTTATGTTAGAAGGTAAATTATTAAATAGTTGTGCTCCTTCATAAGTTATGCTCTTTTTGACATAATTTGTGCGAGTCCTTAATAATAGGTAATACAAATAATTTAGGTCGACGCATGCTACGTTTGGATACTTCAGACATCCTGGTGAATGATACGTTTGTATGAATAGTTTTATCTAGAGGTGTAAAAGTAACGAAAAAAAGCGTACCCGTATGTATTCGTTACTATAGCCATTAGTACTCGTTACTATGGTATCGTTACTCGTTACTTTGATACGTCATATAATATAGAATTATAGACCAACACATCGAGTCGTATTGCGTATTCGTACAGTATGAGATCACGGCGTCGCATCAATCGTAATTTGTAGAAATTATAAACATTGTTACATTTTAAATCTAAATTTAGTTTGATTTAATAGATAAAGGTTGGAATTACAGGTAAATCAACTGAATCTACAATGGATATTATATAATTAAAAAAACATATATTTGGGAGTTTATTTTTTATATTATTTGAGAATGATATATCACACTAATATATCGCAATCATTGAACAGTGAAAAATTTGGATAAGAATTTTCAAAAATCTCCGTTTTCAAGTAAATAAGCATCGTTATTTGTAACGTATGTTTTTAAATACACTGAATGCTCGCGCATGCGTAAAACATGAAAAGGAAACCGCATTCAACACTCGTATTAACGGTACTTGCGTGATCAGAAACATTTGTAACGAAACATGCGAGTAACGAATTGCATTCGTGAGTAACATTTCGTTACTCGGTACTTGATGGCGAACCCGTATCTCAGTAACGAATACATACGGTTTGCTACAGTAATAGTTTTATCAAATATTTTCCTAGTTAAAACACAAGTACTGTACAGTGTATAGTTGTCTAATATTCATTAATTTAGTTTCCTCGAAAATTTTATAAGTTGGTGTTAAATGGGTCATTTTCGTTTCGATTGTGTTTACTTTGTGTTATAGTGATACAAAAGTAACACAAAGGAAAAATAAGGGCAAAGTCATAAAGAATATAAAAACCAATTTTCAGTAGTAAATCAATTTAATCATCATTTTTTATAATTCAGGTTCAGTGTCGCATTCACCTCACTCTTAACGTTTTATTCATAGCCAACGTGTATTATTTTTAAACATAAAAAAACCTTTTTTTTAATAAATTTGACAAACAAATTTTTTTAATGTTAAACATTTGCAAAAATCACATAAAAGAATTGATGCTAGGATAGCTGGTGTAGTTTGAACTTGTAGGTCAGTGTCAGATTGTATAATATGAAGTGATCACAATATGATTCACTGCCGTAGTAAGTACGTGTTTACAGAATAATATTAATATAATTATAAGAATCATCAATTTTAACTAAGAGAATGTCTCTTAGTTAAATTTGGTCTCAAATGTGATGATTTCATGAAATAGATATTCATACCATTCATCAACTGTAGTACCTATTAATGATTTTCATGAATAAAATTAATTTGTACGTATTTACTACTGCCGCGAAACATATTCTGATCAACTTAGAACCTAATACTGACCTGGAAATTGCAAAACAAACTTCAGAAAATTTGAATTTTCTTAACGTTATCTGGTACATTTGCCTTGAGAAAAAAAAATAACATAACTAGAATGCTGTAGTCAAAAACACTTAATACAATGTTTATAAATTTATATGTTACTAGCGACCCGCCCCGGCTTCACACGGGTGCAATGTTTATATTAAATATAGGCAGCGTTCGCGAGAATCGTTAACGTACGGCAGTTTTTTCGACGCCTTACTCCACAATTTTCACTACCACGAAAAATCCTATCTATTTTCCGGGATAAAATATAGCCTATACGGATTCGGAAGAATTCCTCTAAGTAATGGTAAAAGAAATTTTGAAATCGGTCCAGTAGTTTTTGAGCCTATTCAATACAAACATACAAAAATATAAAGGTTTCCTCTTTATAATATTAAGTATAGAAAATAAAGGGGACACCCTATACATGGAACTGAAACTGAAAATATTTTTTTCATGAAACCTGTCCATGTGTGGTATCTATAGACAGGTCTTTAAAAATGACACTGAGGTTTTTAAAACCACTTTTTCATAAAGTTAATTGTTTAAAAGTTATACGCTTCCAAAGTGGTAAAATGTGCCCCCCCTCCTAACTTCTATAGTAATAGAGTGAAAAATCTAAAAAAATATATATATATATAGTAGATCTTAATGTAAACTTTCAAAGAAAATTAGTTTGAAGGAGATCGGGTCAGCAGTTTTTGAGATACAGCATATTTTATAAAACCGCAAATATATTTTATATAGTGTTTGTAATTCATACAAACACTATGAACAATAAAGTTATTTGGTTACTACGGAACCCTTCATGGGCGAGTCTGACTCGCACTTGGCCAATTTTTTTTGTGTACTTATAACGTCGCGTACTTATGTGATTCGATTTCAAAAGTGGAGATTTCAAGAGTATAGAATATAATTTAAATAAAGCTCCCAAGTATCAATTTCATATAGGATATTATATCGGTATTATTTCTTTATCGTTTTTCTTGAAATTTTAAAAACTTGATGAAAATGCAACCGAATATTTTTACCACAAGTTAATCTGGCCCTAATTTATATTATTTTATATTAACTGGGTATATTATTAAAACCAATTATTGACCAATTTAAACCATATTCTTGAGCATATGTAAACAAGCCCTAACCCATTCCATTGTGTTACGTAACACTAAAATAGTAACACAATGGTCACACAAATGAATAAAACACACGTATCTTTAACCTTAAAATAACAATACTGTTGTAAAGTTACCCTCAATTGACTCATGAATCATGCATTTGAGTATGATTTGTTATCATCTACAATAACGGGATGCAATGTAAAGTATATTGCTTACCGAATTCACGCTATTTAACACTTTTAAATTTTTTTTTAATTGTCCTTTTTACGACGCGCACGAAATAAATCCATCAGTCACAAGACTCAAAATGGCAACCTGAGCTAACTAGCGCCTTCATGGTGTAACTATCTTGACGCATGAAGTTGCCATACTAAATTATGAATTTATTTATATTAGGATGGAATATTAACGTAACAAGAAAGAGTAACACAAAGTAATGAAATATGAGACACATGTTTATGTGTTAATAAATAAAAAGTTAATTATAATTACATTGTTTAATACATATTGCTTAAATCTTACTCGTTGACCGGACAAAATATTGTTGGTTCGGGTTCCAAAATGTGTCAAATATTTATTAAAACTGCTACTCTTTCAAAATGTGTGAGACTGTGGACTCAGCACTTTTGTATGGGGAAAAATTACGACAATAATCACATTTAGTTTTTTTACACAGTAAATTAAATTACCGCACAAAACTATTTTTTATTTACTCTGTTGTTATCAATTAATTTGAATAGTGGTTTATCTGGTTAAATTTCGAGCTGTATTTTACTTGAGTTACCAATAAGTTTGATGGACACAAATTTGCAGTTAAATGTACATACATTTTGAAAACGACCCAAATATGAATAGCGAAACAGTTTTTTTTATTATTATTGGTAGTAAATGGATCCATTTCTGAAACGTGTTTCGTTTTTAAAAGAGAACTTTAAATGTGAGTATAATTCACATTAGTAGCGATCTTGTTAACCCCTTCAACTTAGATAAATACGCTGGTGTCTGGAGTGGGTTCACGGGAATAGGTTAATCCTACCTCCAATGTACCTCTGGATAACAAGTTTGATACCTTAGTCATGAGAATATTGGCGCTTTTAACACAAGTTTAAATACAAGCCATTGTATTTGTATGTAAGCTCAGGATGAACAAAGTCGGAATCCTCCATATTGTACTGGCGTCAGAAATACGAACAGTCTCAAAACTAAGCTTGGAATTATCTAATGTAATATATGAACAAAATAAAAGTCAATCGTACAACACTGATATTAATATTGAAACAAATCGACTAATAAGTGACTGAAGATTGCGTCGGTAATTAGCGATCCGTCGAGCGTGTGGTGCGTTCGCGGTCCTCGATTCTTCAATGCCCCAAGATGGCAGCCTCGCTGTCGGCTGACTCGCACACCACTTTGACGTATCGCTAGAATGACAGCCCGCGTTTTTCCTGCTGTCATTCTATTGCGACGTCATAGACAACAAATTTCTTTGTGTTGTGCCTTCATGTTTTTATTGTATGTTTATTGATATGACCTAATTGTTTTTTTTTTGTTCAGTGTACGCGTTTGACCACCATCTCACCTGATGGTAAGGGATGATGTGGTCGAAAATGAAGCACGCTTACCTAGAAGTTACCTATTCACTCTTGACTTAAAGACTCCCAGGTTATAGCGTTCAGGAAACAGACTAATAATTGATTTATTCAGGTTAAGTCATTATTCTGTTCAAATGGTATCTCCATAACTATGGATGAAGTTATGACTATTCAAATTCTAATAAAATCTGAATGAAAATCCTAAATTATAAAGAGCGTATCATAAAGTTGATAAAACAAAACTAAATAAAGCAGCAATTGTTTGATAAGGTATTATTTAGTTTAGGCGATTCAATATTATCACTTTCAATACTTTGTAAACACCGCCCTTGGTTATCATCAATAATAAGAGGTTTTACCGTTGTCCGTTTAAATAATAAATTATCTTTATTTAAAAAATTGCTTATTAAATAACCCTTTTCCACGTATTTTTTTCAAAAATTTAAACTAGATATGGCCGGGGTTTCCTAAATCTACGTTGAGAAAAACACGGAAACAAATTCAGAGGCCAAAGTCTCTTTTGAAGTTCATATAATCTGTACTTGTCAAATTAAATGAGAACCTTGTTGGTTAATGTCAGAGGTGATCTTTTGAGTAAATGCACACAGAATTGAGTAGGCCTGTCCAAACACTGCAAGCATTTGTCAGATAACGTATAATTAATTAAGACGTTTATTTCAGACTATGTATCCATATAGTGTTAGTAACAATAGCTTACAATCTAGTGTTAGTACTTATCAGTCTATTAATAAAGTGGCTCAGAACTGGCGAGTTCAAGCTCCCCGCAACTGTTTGCAGCATGCTGTTGGGACTCGCTCTCACCGGCCTTAGCAAAGATCCTGTCTTTTTGCGCAGAATCGCATGGAAGCTATCGATGCGGGCTTGCGCGAACATCTCTAATGCGCTGCAATAGTGAGGTAGTCCCAACAACATCCTAAAACTATTATTATATTGTACACGCAGGGCATCTAGCGATCCTTTGGAGTACTAACTTTACTTAGAACTTTAAGGAGCTCAAAGATTTCGTCTGTCAGTCAGTCGGTCAATCCAAGTAAGAAATTATATCAGACTAGCTTATGGTCGCGACTTTATTCGCCTGGAAGGGTTTTCCTGCGTGAATCCCGAGCCAGTGGAAATTCCGGAATAAAAAGTAGACTACGTGTTATTCCTGGATGTCAGCTATCAACTTACCAAATGAGTGAAAGAGTAACAAACATCCATCCATTCATCCATCCATCCTGAGAAACTTTTGCATTTATAATATTAGAAGTATACCCCAAGTATCAGATAATTATAATTTCTGACTTACCGACTGTTTACGATTTCTTTTAGCTGTAAAACACTCAATGCGATCAAAATATTAGACTACTTATATTGCTTATTTTTCGATTGTTTTAGAAAGTCAAACTTCTACTTTACCTAGAGTTTTGGCTATAAGTAATGTCTTACAGCAAAGGTAATAAGAAGGTAGGTAAAATGGTATTTAGTTTGGATGGAACAATTGAACTGTATAATATAAGAAAAGTTTGTACGGAACCCTCGGAGCACAAGTCCAACTTACACCTTGGCTGGTTTTTTTTTTTATATTCCTAAATCATGTTCACAATATGGTTTTTCCTTTTTTTGTAGAGCAAAATATTTAAAACAATTTTTTCACTCAAAAACTGAGTTATTGAAGGAGGAAAAATAAATAAAATGTTCAATAGAATCTATTTCACTGTTTTAATTTCGCATAAAGGTTCACTTTGTTATTAACTTATAATGTTTAAGTTTGTGATGCAATGCAAATAAATCTCATCTCATTCGGAAAAGTCAGTCGAAGGTATGTAAAATATTGGGAAAACCGCGTTCTTACTCAGCTCAAAATTTATTTATTAAATACAGGGTGGCCAGTTTACAGTGGTCCAAAGATTTTTTCAGCTTGAGAGCATCATAAGTGATCATTCAAAACATACTTTAGTTAAGCGAAAACTTATGGTTTAGAAATTATGTTTTTTTTTTGTATTAAATTACCCGAAATTTCAATATTTTTGACATAAAACCACTCTGTTATGAAAAGTACTGGACCGAATCAAATGAAATTTAGTACAAGCATAGTGCAATAATCTACCTATCGCGCAATAGGCTCATCTTTTCTTTGTGTCAAAAATATTGAAATTTCGGTTTATTAAAAAAAAAACATAATTTCGAAACCATAAGTTTTCGCTTAAGTAAAGTATGTTTTAAATAATTACTTATGATGCTCTCAAGCTGAAAAAAAATTTTGGATCACTGTAAACGGGCCACCCAGTATAATGACCTCGTCACTGCTCGTTAACTTTCTTGTCAGTCTAACGCAACCGCGACTGCTGAGCTGAGTCAGGCAAAAAAGTGCTATGGAGTTTTTCTATGCTATGCAAAAATTCTAAGTAGTGCCCCGGAGTTTGAAAGTTAGCGGTGTGATGCCCAAGTTACTGATGCAAGGGCAACTAAAGGGATAGGGTTTTTATTCAGTAGAAGTTTGACACTCCCTTCCACCCTAAGAGAGCGGAAAGAGTCATTTGATGATTTTCCCACCGAAAAAATGGATATCGTGTTACTCAGTTACTGGGTTGTGGAGGTCAGTCAGGGTCAGACACCAGTTGTTGGTACACACTGGTACTCAACTGCATCTGATCAAACTGGAAACTAACCCCAGAAAAGCTAATCAGATGATAATGACCTCGTCACCCTGCATCATTTCATAATTAAAATTTCATAAGCATAATTGCAAGTACCCCGTAGGAAATTACATCAAACAAAGTGTCCTCGGCTGTACTAGGCACATGCCTGCAACACATGAGCAGCCCACTTTGAGTTTAAATTACCTAATTGTTAATTATGCCAATGTAACAAACGTGATGTTTGAGCGCGACGCTGCACTGGTTCGTTTTCGGCTTTAACATTAAACGACTGGTTTGCTTCTTTTGTTATTTAGAGTTTGGCAGCTGACAGAAATTTGTGGAGATCCTTTTGAACTAAAGGCCTTAGCACAAAACGTTTTTAATGTGCTAACAACGCGCGTTGATCGTAATTAGGACGCGTAGAAAACACAGGGCCGTCGATGCGTTGTGACCTTTGCACACGCAAAGGAACGCAGACAGTCAGTCTTATTACAGGATATGATGCGATATAATCGGAGTTTTACAAGTGAATTTCAGTGCGATTTAAGTGTTTAGTGGCAATTAGTATTGTAGTGTGAATAATTGTGTTAATTTTTATTTTGCGCATATTTAATTAAAGTGTTTATTTTGGTCTAATTGGCGTTAATTGTTTCTATCCCGAACCCCAGCTCGTAACAATTTGGTGTCAAAATTGGGATAGAAAACTGCCGGTTTTATCGAAAGACGAAACGGAGGGCGTAAGAACAAGAAATCAACGGCAGCAAGAGATTGACCAGAGGCGATTTGAAGGCTCACGATCGCCAGCACCGGGTGAAAATCAGCAGACTATGGAGGCATCTGCGAGTACTACCGGAGTTTCTTCAGTGACTATAGCCCCGGCTGCATTAGATATGGCTGCATTGATGGCTATGCTGTAGGAACAAGCCCGTCACTGGGAAGAGCAGGCTGCTCGCCACTAGGAAGAGCTAGACCACCGTCTGGAAGACGAAGCCCGCCACCAGAAAGAACAAGCCCGCTGCCAGGAAGAACAAGCCCACCGCCAGGAAGAGCTGATGCTACTCATAATAGAACGAGTGCACCAGCAAGATGAACGGATCACTGAAGCTGAGAATCGTATCTCCGGAGCTGAAATCAAGATCGGTGATGTAAAAAAAGCTGGAGATTTGGCTGCAGCTCCTATGGTCGCTGCCCCTTCGGTGCAAGGCTTCGAAGTACCTCCATTTGATCGAAGCTCTTCAGGGTCGGCCTACAAGATCCAGTTTGAGGCCGTTGGATGGAAGGAGGCGAACGGATGGAGCAAAGCGTAGGCTATGACGGTGCTTACACTCGGCCTTCGTGACCAGGCCCTAACCATTCTAGAGACCCTCGGGAAGGAGGTCACCTACGAACAGTTGCTAGTGGCGCTAGAATCTCGCTATGGTGACGCACATTTAGAGCACGTGTTCCGTGCTCAGTATAGAGACCAGGTTCAACATAGTTCTGAAAACATACAGCAGTAGGCCCTTGAAATAGAAAAGCTGGTCCTTTCCTTGGCTTAAGAAATTTTCAATATTTTTGACTGAAGAAGATCGATATAAAGCCATAATCACAATATATGAATCTAACTTTAATATAAGGCAATTCTCATCCTAAAATATTGGTTCAGTGATCTTACTGTTTAAATCGGAACGAATATAGATTAGAAAACCGTCATTTTGATTACTGAACGTTGATTTTGCCGAGGTAAACCTGTCTAAAGTAGGGATATCCGCAGCCTTACTCAGCTAGCACTCTGAGAGGATAACAACATTACACTCAACATCCATAGAGTGTAGACCGTCAAAATTCCGGTTCACACTACGAATGTTTACGTGTAAAGTGTTTAGGGTTTGTTTGGATGGCTGCAAGTGCTGTAAGCATTGGTGTGGTGGGCACACGAAGGAACGGGACATATTAAAGGATTCCTCAGAATCCATAAAGTTATTTAGATTATCCACAGGAATCACGAATGATAACTAAAATGCATGAGAAAGGTACAAGGCCTGGACGCACGTACCAGGTATATTTATGAATAATTCACAATTGAGTTGAAGTTTTTACCCAACTGCGCCAGAAGGAGGGTTATGTTTTTCGAGAGTATGTATGTATGTATAATTGTTTGGCACGCTCTGTGGCCTGAATGGCTCGACGGATTTTAGCTTGAGAGGTATCGTTAGATTCGTATTGTCTGTGAAAGTGACACTGGGTATAACAAAATAAAAAAAACAAAATGGCGGATTTTTGGCGCCATATTATGCCTTCAAAAAAGTTTTTTTTTCTCAAAACCTATCGAGTGGGCTATCAAAATAAAGGGTTTTAAAAGGTGAATACAAACATTATATACAATTTGTATGGTTATAAAAACTTTTTAACAAAAAATTAAACCGACTCCCAAAAAACACTGCAAAGTGAAAATAACTTTAATTTCGGTAGTCGGTGTCTTTAGTTTTGTTTTTTCGTTTTAGGCACCGACTCCCGAAATTAAAGTTATTTTTCACTTTGCAGTGTTTTTTGGAACTCGGTTTATTTTTTTGATAAAAAGTTTTTATTTCACTCTTTTTAGTTGGTTGATATTTAATTTACCTAGTTACAAAAGCCTAAATGTTAACTACTTATAACCTTTTACAAAATATTGCTTTTCCCAATACTGGGCCGTTAATTATTAAGGAGTTCTCCTGATACTTCACCATCAGCTCTACATCACCATATGCATTGTGACGAGCATAAAGTGCTTAACATCCATATTCAAGTAATCGAATCACAATCCACTCAATACTTATTATTGAGTAGTTTCGGCTGCAATCTGTGGTCTTCATCATCAGTTCCACTTCCCCAAATGGTACTTTTTGAGAGCAACTGCACAAGTTACTATAAGAAATACCCAAAACGCTATAGGTCTGTGTGTGTAGTAAATAATATTTGAAGAGTTCCCTCAATTTCTCCAGAATACCATCATCAGATCCTGACTTTGTGACTATGGGACCAATTTCAAAGTATACCCATTCGAACAAAAAAGAATTTTCCAAATCGGTTCAGCCGTTTTCGAGTACTCGGTGATCATACATAAAAAAATATATACGCGTCGAATTGATAACCTCCTTTTTTGTCATCGGTTAAAAAGTAATTCCAAGTGACAAATCGTAAAAAACACGTATCAAGAACTAAATCGTCTGCGAAATCTTTCACATTTGTAAACTAAAAAGATGGAAATAAAAAAAGTAATTAAAAAATTTAAAAAACCCGACTGCAACCTTATACTAAAACTAAATGAAAAGCTAATAAAAACAAGCCCATTTTCAATTAAATAAAAGTTGGAAGCAGGCGGGACCCATTTGAGTTTGTAACTATAATAATGGTATGGGTCCCGCCTGCTTCCAACTTTTATTTAATTTAAAATGGGCTTGTTTTTATTAGCTTTTCAGTTAGTTTTAATATAAGGTTGCAGTCGGGTTTTTGAATTTTTTTAATTAATTTTTTATTGATGTTGTTTTTATCCAATTTAGACAGGTAGAGTGAATGATGGAATATTTGGCATGCATATTAAAATTCTTTTACATTTGATAAGGCAGTTACAAGACAGTAATTATTAACGAAGAATAGTCAGGCTTCAACATTAAATTTCTTCATGTCCGAATCATTATTGCTACAAAAAACAGTATCTTCTTCCTTCTTGCGCACAAAAATCTTCCCATGTGCCGTCCGACAAAAGGTCTAACTATTCGTTTTACAGAAATCTCGAGCTAAAAAGTAAAGGCACTTAGCTCTGGAAGTGAGATATTCCGATATGTATACTGGAATGTCAGGGCCGCTTAACTACATCCTTATAGTAGAGAACTTCTTATTTTTGTTGACTCTATTGTAGGATTTAATTGAGTTAACTATCTGCTCTTTCAAGATTGTTCTAGTCAAGTTAACTAAGATGGGTTTATTTGTATCGTTTTTCGAATTTAAGCGGTAAATATCTTAAATGTCGTAGGTGGTAATAGGAAGATTTAGAGCTTTGCCAGCAGCGATAACAATGTTTGATAGGTCGTCCTTAGTTTCACGCGATATTGCGGGTACGTTTCTTAATTCAAGGCAAGAAAATCTTTGCTGTCTTTCTAAGTTCTCGATCTTATCTTCCAAAATCTGGATATATGCTAAAATCTGTTTACGCTCTAGTGTAGCTAACCGAACTCTTTAATTAGGTCGTCATATTTTTGAGTCCCAAAATCGCATGATTTTTTTATCGATTCGCTCAACTCTTTAATCTTTATCACAGATTCCTGCAGAGTATTTGTCATTCTGCTGCTTTTCAAATTGAGTAAAAAGGTTCTTCATATCGGACATAAAAACAATAATGTCATCAACCTGATCAAATTTACGCTTTTGTTGTGTAATATTAGGGTCCACATTCATCTTCTCCGTTGGCATATCAGGTTCCGAGTCGTAATTCATTGTGGAATGGGGAGGTGTATAATTTAAAGGCATAATGTTTCGATGCATGCAAAAACAAAAGCAAAGAAAATACAAAAACACGTCGCTGCGGGGTTCAAACTCGTATACCTACGCTAGCTTATATTTCTCAACGTAAACGTAAGCATATAAGCTAATTGGGATACCGAAACTTGTACCCACTGTATACAGCGAAATACCTTTACTTATTGTACCGTGCACAACTTCCTTTGTTTCTATGCGATCTATACTTTTTAAGCTGAGTCAAGGCTATAATGTGACTTTTTCCGCTCACTCATCGATGCGTTCACACTGCCTGATACGCCTCACAGCTTATGATGGCCTGGTAGCACTTGATGGCGAGAATTCTTTCAGTGAGTCCAGGTTTGAAGTTCTTTTTTTACAGGTCTTATTTATTTATATAGAATTTAATGATGTCTGATAGATTCATTATATTTGTCGGCGCCAACGAATTAGGAATGATATAGAACACGAACTCCGCTCTAAAATGGTTCCACGCAAACCTCAATCAAGTGGGCGGGGCGAAAAAACTACAATTTAAGCGCCTCTCAGTCTGACGCGCGCGACCGTGACAGACACTGACAACATGTTGACTAGTGCAAAATCCAAGAAATAGCTTGTTTCTCACGGATAAAAATGTCCTCCTGCGTAGCAAGGTGGTGTGAAAGATAGAAGTAAGGAAGTAAAAACCTAACTGGGATAACTTATCACTCGTAAGTAAAATAATTTTGTATTTTATTTTCATATAGACAATCACGATTTGTCAGTATTGTGCAATAGATAGCCAGCCAATTTTTAAAACCAAACTTATAATATTCCACAACTTTTTTTTTTTTTTTTTTTTCATACAACGCCATCCAAACTAAGCAGAGCTTGTGGTATGGGTACTAGACAACTGATAAACATACATATATATTTCTAAATACATACATATTATAGATAAATTACACCCAGACCAAGAACAAATGACCGTGCTCATCACACAAACATTATTTTGTCCTAACATTTACTTTTAGTTTCCCTAAAAAAGAGATTCGACGACTACAGTCGATCAGCAGTCCGCTTAGAAAGAAGAGAGGAAGACTGGTTACCAACTAATGCCAGTAGGGTATGCTCTATACATTTTGCGAACGAAGATATATATATTTCATGACAGCAACTGTCATACCATTTTCTTAATCAGAGCTATAGTTGAAGAATTTTTAAGAATTTGCTTACATTACATGGCAAAAATAAACGTATATTACATTCAAATCGCCACAAACTGAATAAACTAGTGATTTTCCGTGGAACTTAAAAATTCACCTACCTGTTTTCCCAGTTTAGAATACCGAACCTGAATGGCGTGACATCATACAGGGTGCTGATTTAATTACCTGCATCCTTTTAGGATTTGAATCAGTCCATGCAATACTACCCGTATTAGTAAAAAAAAAAATACCTTATTTTTTATGTCCTTATTTTTTTCAAGCGAAGACACAGCGCGAGCCCTGATCATACTGTCGGTATCTACCGACAGACAAACATATTAATCTCGCTTTCACGTAAGTTCGATGTCCTGCGGTGTTGCACAGCATGTCGTGAAAAATTCGGGTAATTCCTAATAATCACGTCTAATGTGTTTATGTTATCAGTATTACACCAAGTTGAAACAATGCAGGTAATTAAATTGGCACCCGTATATTATGAGCTAATAAATAGAGCGAGCCAATATTTAGGAGATGTTTCTGTCCATTATACTAAACAACAAAGTTTTGAGTAGCACGAGTACAGTCACCCCTTAAATTTAGGCTTGTGCCTTTTAAAAACCACCTTATAAATTACATTTACTTTTCTTACACATAATATATATTAATCTAGTTTGACAGCTTATAAGCCTAATGCTCTTCTAGTTAGCTAATAAATTCTTACCTTACTTATTTTTAGAAAATTATCCATCCTGAGATAATAATGATTTCCATTTAAAATAGGTATTAGGTGAGTAATAAAAGAACTGTTTCGTTTCCAAATGAAACTTTAGATATTTTGTAAACTAAAGGTTGTATAAGGTGTAATATTAATTTATTACATTTGAGTTCTTAATTAAATGACTGACTCCTACTGCATACTGCATAACACCATCCTCGTCGCTCAATGTCACGGAACAATCCATCTCGTTCGCATTCGCTTGATGCGATATTTCAGTTTCACTCTAACATTATCTTACTAAATAAAATAGCGCCCCAAATGAATTGGTCTTGGATCTATGCGCAGATATTAAATTTAGCAAAGTATTTTTTTTGTCTGTGCGCGTGTTGCATTAGTATTATCATTTTAGTTGTATGAGTTTGGGACCGTGTTTTAGCGGGCTTCGTAAGAGAGTTATGATTCTATATTATTATCATTCCTAATTCGTTGGTCGGCGTACCTATGAATGTTACTGTCAAGAGTGACAGGAGGTCAACGTCACTCTAGCGGAGCGTCGAGTCTATGGTAGCGGGGCGGTCATGTCAGGATTCATTTCTTTGACTCGTCTTTGACAACGATTGCCGGCGCACCAAGTTTTCAACGAATCGCTATCAATCGGCTTAATTATAGTGTATTTTAAAGTGATTGGTGTCGATCAGAATATAAGTGATTATCATTTACGCAAAAGTAGAATAGGGTAGTTTCCTGTGTTACAAAATAATTATTTTATTTGGTCCATTAGGTAGATTTAAAAAAAATATTTGTCACGTATTTTTTTGCTTTTTCAAGTCAAGAAAAATTCACAAAGATGGAAAGCTTCAAATCACAGGAGTTGGGGCTGCTGACGTCACACATCGCTAAGAATTATACCGAGGTGTGACGTCACGCGAAGTTTCAACTCACCGTATTGTCTTAATTTTTCAATTACGGGAAGAAAAAATACGTGTCCAATGTTTTTTGTTAAACTACGTGACGGACTAAATAACATATTTTAGCAAACTACCCTATGAACTATGTTATAAAAAGTAAAATTGTTTAAGTTTTGAAGACAATACGTTTAATTTAAATTACCCTGATTGGACTACCCGTCTAGGCCGTCCTGAGCTTTCATATTAATTTTATTTAAAAAATAAGTAGGTAAATTAAAAATTCACGGAGAAAACCAAAAATACGTCTGCTTTCGAGTAATATTTAGACGGAAGGAGAGATGAGATCGTAGGACACGTTAAAGAGATAATTATATTGCAAAAGGTGTCAAAATCTTACAAAATAGAACAAAACAATGTAGGTGGTACGAAATGCTATAATTATTTTAGCACGTTGGCTGTCATGGGTGGTCAAAATACTACTAACCTTTCCTACTAACATAATTTTTAAGTTTATACTTACAAGTTTTAATGGATCATTGGTCTGAAATAAATGTAAAATGACCACCCATTGCACCCAGTGGCACTTGGTCGAAGCGTTGAGGCCATGGGGGCCTAAGTGACCGTGAAAACAAATTTGGATTTTCTTATGGCAGTCAACGTGCTAAGAATATTTGCAAAAACAGTACAATGGTATTTCAAACTCCTAAGGATAACGCACGGTAACCATATTTTCAATTACAAATTCTGTAAATCTTTGAGATTGGCGTATTGGTAAAAAATTAAAAACCTATAAAAATTAGATTTATGTATTTGAAAGGGTATTTCTGAAAAAGTATTGATCCATGCGGAGGCAAAGCGCTGTCATTCGACATTAAGGATTGCAGATTTGTTAGTCATACACATGCAGTGGTCGAAGCATCACCGTGCGTACTCTATTGAGGCGTTTTTTTAAGAGTGGTGGTTCTTACATGACTGCGCGCCGACAGTTTGGTTCCAACTACAATATTCGGCAATTGAGCGACGGACTAAGTCTTAATTTGAAAAGCTTTCAGCTGGGACCCAGCAGGATATCAATAACCACAAAAAACGTTCAAGAGAAGCTTGCATGACAATCCATTACTCAGTGCAAAGAAGAGTAGACGCTTTGGTAATACTTTAAAGTATGGTTCGCGAAATTTTTAAGAAACGGTATGGGTTCCAATTCTTTAAAATTGAATTAGTCCAAGAGCTTAAAGGAAAGGACTGGAAAGATTTTGCACTGTAAATTTCATGTTTTGGATCGATGAGGCTCATTTTTATTTGAAGAGTCACGTAAATAAACAAAACTGTCGTTACCGGGCCTTCATTTTTTTTGGACCTGTATTGCCCAAGAATTACTATTTTGTGCATTATCGACCGACTCAAGACAAGACCGAAATCAAGTAAACAAAACTATGGACGCATGATTACTAAATATGTTTTACCAAATTTGCGAGTAGATCCATCCTATACGATGCACACAGCTTCAACACGATGGGGCGACCCCACATACGGCCTCCTGGTAATATAATCACCCATCTTCACCATCGCAAATTTTGACGAATTAAAGCCAAAGACGTCCTCGTCTATGGCTTAAATTCGTCGAAATTTCCCGGATAAATTTATGTCTCACTGTTGTATACTTTTATTGTGCGTACGGCTAGGGAGTGGAATTCCCTGCCTATATCTGCTTTGACCTGGGGCCCGAAAGACAAGAGTGAAAAGGTTACTTCTAGGTAAGCGTACTTCATCATTGACCACATCATCACTTACCATCAAGTGAGATAGTAGTCAAACGAGAGCCTATTACCGATAAAAAAATCGCTTTGCAGACATCTCATAGCCATCGAGGTCACCTGTTTTAACTCAAATTATTTTAGTGGGCTATCTCAAAAACTAAATTTATACCAATAATCGTTTGTCTGCTGAAGGAAAATATCCGCAATGAAATTCAGATAATGTAGCCGAGCCTGTTGCAGTGCGCGTAACCTGTAATATTGCGGACTGTTTTCAACATTGTGTTTGTCTAAATGAACAGCATTAATATGAATGAATAGTTTTTAAAAAGTACAATCTGCATTATTCATGTATTTATTCAATTACTTAAAAAATACACAAAATTATAAGTTTGCCTTTTAATACTTTACAAGAACATAATTCCGCCATCAGAAACCCAGTACTTTAATGTTTTGTTTTTAATTCACAAATAGGTACATATTTATCTACTAACAGTAAATAGACGCATTCTTAAGTGCAGCAATAAAGAAAAGTAACGCAAAAATTTAGATTTTAGAAAATTTGTGTTGAGACTATGCTCCTACAGAATCACCATTAAAATATCCCGAGAAGAACAACATCTGTGTTCGCGGCTCGTCTTGATTTTTTGCTACTTGATTCTTCGTGACTTGTATCTTCTATTATAACGCATTCTCCGGTTTGATCTCTTTCCTTGCCAGTAGGACATCCAGCACTAAATGCCTCTGGATTTGCGTCTCGTCTATAGTAATAATTGTGTCGTCTTAATTTTTTATCTATTGCAACGCATTCTCCGGTTGGCATTCTTGCCTTGCCAGGAGGACAGCCAGCTTTGAATATATCTGGATTCGCCTCTCGTCTAGATTTTTCGCCACTTGATTCTTCGTGACTTTCATCGTCTATTATAACGCATTCTCCGGTTTGATCTCTTTCCTTGCCAGTAGGACAGCCAGCACTAAATGCCTCTGGATTCGCATCTCGTCTGTTGTTATAATAGTGTCGTCTTGCTACAATTATAACACATGCTCCGGTTGGATCTCTTGCCTTGCCAGGAGGACAGCCAGCTTTGAATATATCTGGATTCGCCTCTCGTCTTGATTTTTCACCACTTGATTCTTCATGACTTTCATCGTCTATTATAACGCATTCTCCGGTTTGATCTCTTTCCTTGCCAGTAGAACAGCCAGCACTAAATGCCTCTGGATTCGCGTCTCGTCTGTTGTAATAATTGTGTCGTCTTAATTTTTTATCTATTGCAACGCATTCTCCGGTTGGCAATCTTGCCTTGCCAGGAGGACAGCCAGCTTTGAATATATCTGGATTCGCCTCTCGTCTTGATATTTCACCACTTGATTCTTCATGACTTTCATCGTCTATTATAACACATTCTCCAGTTTGATCTCTTTCCTTGCCAGTAGGACAGCCAGCACTAAATGCCTCTGGATTCGCGTCTCGTCTGTTGTAATAATTGTGGCGTCTTGCTACAATTATAACGCATGCTCCGGTTGGATCTCTTGCCTTGCCAGGAGGACAGCCAGCTTTGAATATATCTGGATTCGCCTCTCGTCTGTTGTAATAATTGTGTCGTCTTGCTACAATTATAACGCATGCTCCGGTTGGATCTCTTGCCTTGCCAGGAGGACAGTCAGCTTTGAATATATCCGGGTTCGCCTCTCGTCTGTTGTAATAATTGTGTCGTCTTGCTACAATTATGACGCATGCTCCGGTTGGATCTCTTGCCTTGCCAGGAGGACAGCCAGCTTTGAATATATCTGGATTCGCCTCTCGTCTAGATTTTTCACCACTTGATTCTCCGTGACTTTCATCGTCTATTATAACGCATTCTCCGGTTTGATCTCTTTCTTTGCCAGTAGGACAGCCAGCACTAAATGCCTCTGGATTCGCGTCTCGTCTGTTGTAATAATTGTGGCGTCTTGCTACAATTATAACGCATGCTCCGGTTGGATCTCTTGCCTTGCCAGGAGGACAGCCAGCTTTGAATATATCTGGATTTGCCTCTCGTCTTGAATTTTCACCACTTGATTCTTCATGACTTTCATCGTCTATTATAATGCATTCTCCGGTTTGATCTCTATCCTTACCAGTAGGACAGCCAGCACTAAATGCCTCTGGATTTGCGTCTCGTCTATTGTAATAATTGTGGCGTCTTGCTACAATTATAACGCATGCTCCGGTTGGATCTCTTGCCTTTCCAGGAGGACAGTCAGCTTTGAATATATCCGGATTCGCCTCTCGTCTGTTGTAATAATTGTGTCGTCTTGCTACAATTATAACGCATGCTCCGGTTGGATCTCTTGCCTTGCCAGGAGGACAGTCAGCTTTAAATATATCCGGATTCGCCTCTCGTCTGTTGTAATAATTGTGTCGTCTTGCTACAATTATGACGCATGCTCCGGTTGGATCTCTTGCCTTGCCAGGAGGACAGCCAGCTTTGAATATATCTGGATTCGCCTCTCGTCTAGATTTTTCACCACTTGATTCTTCGTGACTTTCATCGTCTATTATAACGCATTCTCCGGTTTGATCTCTTTCTTTGCCAGTAGGACAGCCAGCACTAAATGCCTCTGGATTCGCGTCTCGTCTGTTGTAATAATTGTGTCGTCTTAATGTTTTATCTATTGCAACGCATTCTCCGGTTGGCAATCTTGCCTTGCCAGGAGGACAGCCAGCTTTGAATATATCCGGATTCGCCTCTCGTCTGTTGTAATAATTGTGTCGTCTTGCTACAATTATAACGCATGCTCCGGTTGGATCTCTTGCCGTGCCAGGAGGACAGCCAGCTTTGAATATATCTGGATTCGCCTCTCGTCTAGATTTTTCGCCACTTGATTCTTCGTGACTTTCATCGTCTATTATAACGCATTCTCCGGTTTGATCTCTTTCTTTGCCAGTAGGACAGCCAGCACTAAATGCCTCTGGATTCGCGTCTCGTCTGTTGTAATAATTGTGTCGTCTTAATTTTTTATCTATTGCAACGCATTCTCCGGTTGGCAATCTTGCCTTGCCAGGAGGACAGCCAGCTTTGAATATATCTGGATTCGCCTCTCGTCTTGATTTTTCACCACTTGATTCTTCATGACTTTCATCGTCTATTATAACACATTCTCCAGTTTGATCTCTTTCCTTGCCAGTAGGACAGCCAGCACTAAATGCCTCTGGATTCGCGTCTCGTCTGTTGTAATAATTGTGGCGTCTTGCTACAATTATAACGCATGCTCCGGTTGGATCTCTTGCCTTGCCAGGAGGACAGCCAGCTTTGAATATATCTGGATTTGCCTCTCGTCTTGAATTTTCACCACTTGATTCTTCATGACTTTCATCGTCTATTATAACGCATTCTCCGGTTTGATCTCTTTCCTTACCAGTAGGACAGCCAGCACTAAATGGCTCTGGATTTGCGTCTCGTCTATTGTAATAATTGTGGCGTCTTGCTACAATTATAACGCATGCTCCGGTTGGATCTCTTGCCTTGCCAGGAGGACAGCCAGCTTTGAATATATCTGGATTCGCCTCTCGTCTGTTGTAATAATTGTGTCGTCTTGCTACAATTATAACGCATGCTCCGGTTGGATCTCTTGCCTTGCCAGGAGGACAGCCAGCTTTGAATATATCTGGATTCGCCTCTCGTCTGTTGTAATAATTGTGGCGTCTTGCTACAATTATAACGCATGCTCCAGTTGGATCTCTTGCCTTGCCAGGAGGACAGCCAGCTTTGAATATATCTGGATTCGCCTCTCGTCTGTTGTAATAATTGTGTCGTCTTGCTACAATTATAACGCATGCTCCGGTTGGATCTCTTGCCTTGCCAGGAGGACAGCCAGCTTTGAATATATCCGGATTCGCCTCTCGTCTGTTGTAATAATTGTGTCGTCTTGCTACAATTATGACGCATGCTCCGGTTGGATCTCTTGCCTTGCCAGGAGGACAGCCAGCTTTGAATATATCTGGATTCGCCTCCCGTCTTGATATTTGACCACTTGATTCTTCGTGACTTTCATCGTCTATTATAACGCATTCTCCGGTTTGATCTCTTTCCTTGCCAGTAGGACAGCCAACACTAAATGCCTCTGGATTCGCATCTCGTCTGTTGTAATAATTGTGGCGTCTAGGAATGGAATCATGTCCAGTAACGGTAACTATGAAAAAGAAAACAAGTAATTTAAACATTTTCCTTTTACGTTCAAGCTTTGGGGACACCGGTGGAAGACTGTTAATTTTACAAGGTATGCATACGATTTTATACAAAATAATGTGAATTGGTTGGTTGCACTTTTCAATTAATTTGCATTATTTCTGTATTTGTTTTTCTATTTTTTCATGCCAATTTTTCTTATTATGAGCACTGAAAATTGCAGAAATCAATTTTGTTATGATCGCCTTTGCGGTGACTAATTTGAAGATTACTTCCAAACACGCACATTTACATATTCTTTTTAAATTTATTTTATACTAGCAGTTGCTCGCGACTTCATTCGCGTAGGAAGTTTTTCTTGTGTCAATCTCGATCCCGTAGGAATTTCGCAAAATCCCTTCTTATCGAGCATCTACGTACTAAAAGGCAACCCCCATGCAAAATTTGAGAGCTATACTATTTGAATTTTCTGAGATTTCATTCATCAGTAAGGGGTATTTCCCTTTTATATATATAGATTTACAGTAGTTTTCTCAGTGTTTTTTAACACAATAGCTTTACTAAATGTGAATAACTCAGAGTTGACGACAATTCAAAGCCTTAGCTCTATATTATTAGCGATTCATCAAATCCTGTCAATATTTGTTTGTAAAATTTAGGAAGCGTTATAACAAGATGTAAAAAATTGGTCAAGTGCGAGTCAGACTCGCCCATGAACGGTTTTGTTGTAACTACGCCAAAAGACTTTGTTTTTCATAGTATTTGTATGAATTACAAAGTTATATTTGCGGTTTTATAAAGTATGCTATATCTCAAAAACTGCTGATCCGATCTCGTTCAAACCAGGTTTCCTTGAAAGTTTCCATTACGCTGTACAGCGCATATTTTTTTAGATTTTTCCCTACATTATTATAGAAGTTAGGGGGGGACATGTTACCAGTTTGGAAGCGTATATCCTTTAAACGATTGACTTTATTAAAATGTGGCTTTAGAAACCTCAATGTCATTTTTAAAGACCTTTCTATAAATACCACTCGCGCATAGGTTTCTTGAAAAAAAAAATATTGTCAGTTTCATGTCCATGTATGGGGAGCCCCCTTAATTTTTTTTTTTTTTTTCTTAAAACGGGAAAGCGGTCCACATAATACATCTACCTATTATGTTTCATGTGTATAGTCCTAATGGTTTCGGAATAAAATGGCTGTGACATACGGACGGACGGACAGGCAGACAGACATGATGAAACTATAAGGGTTTCGTTTTTTGCCATTCGGCTACGGAACCCTAAAACAACCAGTTCTATATTAGTGAGTGCGACCAGGCAAGTGTCACGTGAGCGCTAGAACTGCGTTTATGAATTGGGTGTGGCATGGAAAACCTTAGTAGGGACAGTTGTTCGTGAGATAAGATGTGAAATGAGAGAGACACGAAAAGATTTGAAACAGAAGTTTAAATTTTGCCAAGATAATAAAGATCAAATTAAGATGTACGTATTAGGAACTAACCATGAGAATAATATTTTTAGTGATTTTGGAAGTCCCCTAGTGATTAAACGTAAAATCGGCGATCCCTGTGAGCGTTAATGGTGTATCTCAAACCAGAGGAGATCGCGGAAATTTTCAAAAGGCTTTCTCAGTAACATCGCGATTGCAATCTACTGAACAGGATCTGAGTCCAGAGAGGAAATGATTTCGAAGCCCTGTTAATATTTCGTCTTAAAAAAAAATTACCAAGTGATTAAGGCCATGACTAGAGATGAATCTCCAATCGCCATGATGAGTTAATTATAGAGTATCCCCAATCTGCTGGTCCACACCGTCCCAGGATCCAATCTCGGCTCTATATCCTCTGTTCGGTGCTTTCACCAAACATCTTAGTCAGTAATATCGGCGTGTCGCGTAGACTCTATTTTTGTGTCACGTTAAACACACCTATTGCTTATAATTTAACATTTTATTAGTGCACTTTGGTATACCGCGTTTCCAGGGTGTACTCATTAACATTTGAACATTTAATTTAATATTAAGAACAGTTTAGAGTAGTTTAATAAACAGTGTTAATATAAAACATTTGTTTTCTTCGTATAAACACCGCCACTTACGTACCCCACCAACTTCTGTATAAGACACTCATATCATCCAACAGAGTTAATGAGGACAATTCTTAGTGAAAAATAAGACAGGAGATGTCTCCTTTAAAGAGTATAGGCATATTTCGCTGCCAACTATTATTGCAACGGTGCTTGACTGTGTGCTTGAGCGCAAAATTACTGGACAGATAGAGGTGCACGATGCTCAGTTCGGCTATCGAACTTGGTTTCCACAGAAACTGCTATCCTGATGCTCAAGCACACGGTCAAGTACTATACTGATAGGAGCACTCCTGTTTATGCTTACCTAGACCTATCTAAGGCTTTTGACCTGGTTAATTGTAACATCTTATGGTATAAGCTGCGAGAGCAATGAGTACATGACGAGCTTGCTGAACTTTTTAAGTATTGGTACATATAGACATCAAATTAACCGGGTCGGATGCTTTGTCTGGGAGGCACGGCCTAGAATGGGGTGAAGTAAAGAGGTAAGAGCTCTTCTGTGCTTTTTAGCCTATATATCAACCAGCTAATCGTGAAGCTCTATTATAAATATATGCCTGTGCATTAGGCATACGTAGAGGGCCTATAGCACTTTTAGAATCCAGTACAACAAAGCTTTCAGGATGTTGTTGGAATGTTAGGGCTTTCAGGATTCTACAGTGCATCAAATATGTTCGCTGAGGTGGCGGTAGATAGCTTTGGCGCTATCATGATAAGGTGATCTGCGTTATTGCTGCGTAGGATTCTTGAGCCAATAGCATTCTGAATGTAACTGCGGAGAAACTAGATTATATTTTAAAAATACATGAACTAGTTTTTAGTTCATTATTAAACATTTTTAGTAACATAGAATAAAACATAGATATATAGATAGATATATTCTTTATTGTACACCGTAACATTAAAACAAAATTATGGACTTAACAATTAAAATTGGCCAAGTGCGAGTCAGACTCGCCCACGAAGGGTTCCGTAGTAACTATAATAATATAATATAATAAAAAAAAACCTTAAAAATTTCTTAAAACTAGCTTATTTACATTTTTACAACTACGCTAAATAACTTTGTTTTTCATTGTGTTTGTTTGAATTACAAAGTTATATTTGCGGTTTTATAAAATATGTATCTCAAAAACTGCTAACCCGATTTCGTTCAAACCAATTTAAGTTGAAAGTATCTATTAAGATCTATAGACATATGTTTCCTTTAGATTTTTCAATCCATTATTATAGAAGTTAGAGGGTGGGGACACACATTTTACTACTTTGGAAGCTTATATCTTTTAAACGATTGACTTTATGAAAAAGTGGTTTTAGAAACCCTTATATCATTTTTAAAGACCTGTCTATAGATACCACACACGTAAAGGTTTCGTGATAAAAAATATTTTCAGTTCTAGTTCCATGTATGGGGACCCCCCTTTATTTTAAATATTTTTTAATTTTTTTCTTAAAATCGGAAAGCGGTTTACAGAATACATCTACCTACTAAGTTTCACATGTATAGTCTTAATAGTTTCGGAATAAAATGGCTGTGACATACGGACGGACGGACAGACAGACAGACAGACGGACAGACATATCGAAACTATAAGGGTTCTGTATTTTGCCATTCGGCTACGGAACCCTAAGAAGGGCGATACAATGGGCGGTCTTATCGCTAAAAGCGATCTTTTACAGACAACCTTTGGATGGATTTGAAACAGAAGGAGAAAAAAATACGCGGGTAGTCCACGGTGTACTATTTATCTATATAAAATAAAAAACAATAAATAATGTTCTCAAAACATATATATACATATAAATATTTAAAAAAAAGAAAGAAACAAAGACATACATAATAACAACAATTTAAGGAGAGAGATAAAGATCTTACTAACAAATTTTGTATGGATTTTATCTGGGAGCATGGCAGTGCCCCCGCCAAGTTGAGCGCAAAGCAAACACTGCCGTACCATCCTTTTCTGGAACCATTTCGGCGTATTTTCAGGCCCCTATTTGGGGATCTCTGAAGCTACCAAGCTTACTAGATAACGATAATTTCAGCGTTCTAAATCTATCCAGAGGTCCCCACTTAAACCACAAAATTTCATGTTTGTAGCTTGTTTATTTCCTAAGTTATGCAAAAGCAAAGTTGTACTATTTCGACATTATATAGACTCACTGATCATCAAAACAGAACTAGTACTTCCCATAAATCTGGAGAGCTGAAATTTGGCATAGAGGTAGGGTTTAGTGCCTATATGAAGGGAAAACTATCAAAACTAGGATCATGGAAGATCTGGAGTACCTTACGACCCTGAGTAGAAACCGTAACAGACCAGCCAAACTATTGAAATTATCGACATGCTATGTTCACAAAGTTTATTAAGCGTGGTTAGCCCTTCCTTTTGAAATAAAAAAATTAAAGGTCTGAAGTATCTGATATATTATTATATAGTTCCTAAGAGCTCAGCTCTATGAGAGATATGGAAATGCGCCTTGACAAAAGTTATTCAGAGTGACGAGTCCCTTCTACTGATGTGTATAAAAATTGAAGGTCTGAAGTATCTGATGAAGAACCCTTAGAGCTCAGCTGAACTATGGACGATATGGAAATACGCCTAGACAAAAGTTATTCAATGTGACGAGCCCCTTCTTATAAATGAATATGAAACTGGAGTCTGAATAATTAAGAAACTAATCAAGTAAAAAATTGTTTTCTGCATAAAGCAGTGAAATCCCACCAAAACATCCTGTAAAAAATTAGCCAAGTCTCTATAAAAAGTAATTAAATCTCTAAGCAAAGCGAAGCCAAGTCTAAGGATCTTTACTGCGATTTCCTTATTAATATACACACATCTAAAGTGTCTAGGGATCAAGCATTTTTATGCGGATTTCTTGAGATTGAGATGTGGCTTTGTAATAAATTTATGATTTTATAAATTTATATGGATCCTTTTTGGTGCATTTCATAATTTGAAACAGGAACTGTTAATCAAATTCGAGTAAAAGATGAAAATCAGCTGTCAATATTTTCCCTATAAAAACATACAACGCATTGAAGACATTATTAGTGCTACTGTTTCCCTACTACTGATTAAAATCAACGTTATTATGGAGCGGCGACGTCATTTAAGCAGGGAAGAAATGCTCAGAGCCGTGGGAATGATAGAAGCTGGTTCCCGGCAACGTAATGAGGCTTTAGCTCTGAATACAAGTCAGAGTGTTATCAGTCGACTTTGGACACGGTACCGAAGCACTGGTACCGTGGCTGAGCGCTATGGAGGACGGTATTGCTGCACCACACGGAGACAAGACCGATACATTCAAATCTTAACTCGAAGAGCTCCAACAATAACCGCCATGATGTTAGCCGTGAGGCTTCATCACTCTTCAGGGAACTTAATTAGCGACCAAACAGTCAGAAACCGCTTGCATGAAGTGAACCTTCATTCCCGAAGACCGCTACGGGTACCACCTATAGCAATGCACAATCGTAGGATTCGATATCAATGGGCTCTTGAACACAGAAATTGGGCAGAAGAACAATGGCGTTTCATGTGCTTTTCTGATGAGTCTCGTTTTGGTATGAGACCGGATACAAGACGTATACGACACTGGAGAACCCCTGGACGCCAACAGCGATTAAAATCCTGCCAGGAAATCCATCCTTATAGTGGTGGAACCATCATAGTATGGGCGGGTATTTGGATCGGCGGAAGAACTGAGTTGATTTGGATCAGAGGCAACCTCAACGCTCAAATTTATGCTGAGACGATTGTATCTGACGTCATCGTTCCTGTACAAGTGCAAATCGGTCCCTTATTTCAGTTAATGCATGATAATGCACGACCGCACACCGCAAGAGTTGTAAGACAGACTCTCGCCGCAGCTAACATCAATGTCCTGCTCTGGCCTGCTCAGTCGCCAGACTTGAACCCGATTGAGCATGCATGGGATATGCTACAGAGAAGAGCTCTGCCGAATATGGAGGGTATCCAGTCGCAAGAAGACCTTTTTTTGTTGTTGCAACGAACATGGGCGGCCATTCCACAGCGTGATTTGGATGAACTCATTTTGAGTATGCCAAACCGATGTTCTTGTGTTGTTAGTGTTCGCGGTAGAAACACGGATTATTAATTGTTTAAGTTACCCAATAAAATTTTAAAGAAAACTGTTATTTCAGTCTTTTTTTCGAACTTTAATGTTAGTGGTTCAAATGTCAATAATCCCTTTATTAGGAAAATGGCAAATTTCTTTATTAATGCAAAGGTGACTTGGTTTATCGTTACTGTGACAAACGAAAACACTTTATTTGATGAATCTTTAAAGAAAATTTTAATTAATATCAATCAGGAGAAAAGTTATTGCAAAAATATATGTTGATCCCTAGACACTTTTGATGTGTGTAGTTATATTTTATGTGACTTGGCCGTTGACTTCGATGTATTAACTAGTAAAGTGCATAGAGTATATTCAACGGCTAGTTACATAAAATCTAACTATATTAATAAGGAAATCGCAGTAAAGATCCTTAGACTTGGCTTCGCTTTGCTTAGAGATTTCATTACTTTTTATAGAGGAACAAGCTGCTTAGGCGAGACTTGGCTAATTTAGTACAGGATGTTTTGGTGGGATCTAGCTTACTACATTTAACACAAAAGCATAAAATGCTCACAATTGCAGTTATAGTATTTCAAAATATAAATGATTACGTAACATTGAATTATTTAATTACATTACTTGACATATTTAGCTCTGCTGACATTGGTACATTTTATTTATTCTTGTTTGGGTTGGGTTATTTTTTTAACCAGAGTGTTCTACATTGTGTACATTAGGCCGAAAAACGTATCAGGTGGATTAAATGAAATATAAAGTCAAATTGCCCTTTATCAATACCTAAATATTGATAAATAGTTTACTCAGGCGTGATTAATCCTTTCAATTTATAATATAGAACGTGTCTAGATGATAATTTCACGTTGCAAATTTATTCCCGTATTCAAACAAAATTCTAGATTATCGGTAAACGAAATTATGTCAATTTCATATGCCCGTCCAATCAACCGTGTTTGAACGCAATGGCTATGGTTTATCAAAATGATGTTCTGCGTCAATTATTATTCTGAATCGAACAACGTTTTATATCGTTATCGAATATGTTAGTACAGTGAATTTGAACTAAATTCTAATTGTTAAATCAGTTGTAACGTCGTTGTGCCGGGGTTGCGGGAATGTTCAAACGAGATACTGCCCCAAACCGCTAGGGCATCTGAAAGAACAGGGAGAGGTTTTCAGTCAGTAGAAATGTGGCACTCATTTTCGCTCCACGCAGAGCGGAATGAATAATTTTATGATTTTTCCTCATTTGAAAAAGGTTGTTTTAAAATAAAATCCATGAGAATTCTGCTAAATAAAAGATGTATAATAAAATGTTATATATATTAATTTATTCAGAAATCTACTAAAATTGGAAAGACACATTTTAATTTACAATGCTGTTTGAGCTTATCATTCTGAAACCTGCTCGAAAATGTTAAACTTCCTATACACAAATTAAGTCTTTGTTTGTCCTTTATCTTGGGTGTCTGCGTACCTTCCTAGCTAGCCAAAAGAGGAGCAAAAAGCTAACAACATACTTACTAAAACTTTTTATCAAAAAAAAAAAAAAGAAAATACAAAACCGACAACCGAAATTAAAATTATTTTTGGCTTTGTAGTGTTTTGATTTAGAAGTCGGTTTTATTTTTTGCTTAAAAGTTTTTCTTTCATGCTTTTTAGTGGGCCGGTTTGCAATTTATCTAGTTACAAAAGCCAAAATGTCAACTACTTATCACATTTTACAAAATATTGCTTTTCCCAATGCAGAGCCGTTAATTTTTGAAGAATTCTCCTGGTACTTCACCATCAGCTCTACATAACGACTATGACTAATAAAAACTTTTTTCAAATAAATATGCTCAATATTCTATATTCTTGCGTATTCATATTTTTCCAATATCTATAACGAATGTCAATAAAACATTATTATTATAATGAAAAGGGGCCTCGCTGATTCGACAACTTCGCCCACGTCTGTATCAGTTCATGCTATGGCTCTGCCAATTAGAATGATCTAACACCATTTCATCACACAAATCATTACCTGAACTTATTCCTAGAAATAGAAAAAGGACTAAAAGTTTACAGCTCAACAGCCGAGCGTCACGCAATACTATAATAAAGTAAGTTTTTGTATGCGCATTTCCTCGTAATTGATTTATTTTTGTGCAAAGCTATTCAGAGTTAACATGTTTGTTGTTTTAATGAATAGATTGGTCGGAGAGTCGGACTCTAAATTGATTCTGGTAATCGATTTGATACATCCTAGGTTTTTATATAATTTATCATTATTACCTAGATTGAACCACAAATTTAATATTCAACCCTTTTTAAGCGTCAATATCCTAATAGCTAAAGTGTCGAACTTGTGATCGAAAGGTCTCGGGTTTGAACGCTACCTATTACATTATTGCCGTGAACCCACTTCAAACACAAGTATATTTAACTTAGTTGAAGGGGTTAGTTAAAAAATTGCTAGTAATGTTAATTTTATTGCTAGTTCTCTCTATTAAAAAAACCCGTGTTGCAATATTCAAGTAAAACACATTTACGGAGTGCTAAAAATATGATATACGATGAAACAGAACTTGTCATAGCCAGAATCTGTACAAAAAACTCTCGCAATCACCTTGTTAACACAGAAACACACCTACACGCACTCATACATTTACACATACATACATACATGCTTCATTTTGTCTCTCTGTTAGTGAATTTAGTATACAGATTTAGTTTACATGACAATGTATGGTTAGCTAAGTCACGTCATTTTAAATCCAATATGGGGGCCGGCTCAAGATGGCGGACTAGTTATATTTTTATGCACTACCGTGATATAATTATCAAATGAAAGGTTTTGCTGAGAGGAATACAAATATAAAATAAATTAAACATCTTGCTTTTTCGGTTAAAATAAAACTTTATTCCCAATAAATACATTAGTCACTTACTATAGAACAATATTAAAAACATACATAAAAAGATTACAAAAAGGTTCGTTATCAGTATAATACGTTACGTTAATAACCAATCCAATGCACTCATTTCTCAAGAAATTATTGATCCGCAAATTATGTGCTGGCTAAGTTAAGTTTTGAATGCATTGAATGAGTGTAAATTTCTTGTACAGTACAGTATTTTTAATACAATAACATAAAACAAAAGTGAAGTAACCTATTAACTCTTGACTTAAAGATCCCCAGGAATTTCAATCCTTAGCCGTACTCACAATGAAATAATTCCCAAAACGTATGGGTGAGATGTCTACCATGTAACGATGGCTTAAGATATTTTATTAAACGACTTCTAATAAAGGAGGAGGTTCTCAGGTCGTCTTGAAATTTTTTTAATGTATGTTGCCTTACAACTCGAAGACGGCTGTACCGATTTGGAAAATTCTTTTTTCGTTTGAAAGGGTATACTTTTTAGTTGGTCCTTTTGTTATGAAATCAGGTTCTGATGATGGGATCCTGAAGTAATCGAGGGAACTTTTCAAATATTATAGGCACACCTATAGTGTTTTGGGCATTTCTTATACTACCTTGTGCAGTTGCTCTCAAAAAGCACCATTTGGGGAAGTGGAACTGATGATGAAGACCACAGATGGCCACCGAAAGTACTCAGTAATAAGTATTTCGTGGATTGCGATTCGATTACTTGAATGTGGATGTTAAGCACTTTATACTCGTCGCAACTACGATGCGATCGCTCCTTAAAAAAATATAACAATTGTAAGGTACCAGTACCAGAAAAGAATAACTTAAATGAATGGAACACAAACAAACAATATACTAATGACTACAGTACACACTAAAAGGAGAAAAATATGAACAGATTTGGTATTCATAATCTTAGTATTTGGTGACTGGTTATCATTGACAATATCAACAGATGAACATAGAAACGTTGGTTGAGAGATTGGCAGCTGCATTACGTGTCGCGGGTTCGATTTCCACGCAACAAATGTTTGCATGATTTACAAATAGTTCGACTGTGTCTAGGTGTTTGTACAATGCACTCACGATACAAAAGGAATTAATTAACCTATCGTAGGGTTGGAGGAATTCCGAATACAGATTTAGCAACTTTTGTTGAACTCAAATTAATAGCAATCTTCTTAACCACTCCCAATAAGCCAAATATGCTTGTGTCTGGAGTGGATCCAAGGCAATGTTATTACACCATTGCCATGGATCCACTGGGGTGTGGTTAGAAACCGTGATCTCTCGATCCGACACATCAGCTATTGATGCTTCTAATGTGAGACTAATATTATCTATCGTTCATTTTCCACGAATTATTAGCTAAATCTTAGAAGATTTAGCTAATAATTCGTGGAAAATGAACGATAGATAATAGGCCCTCGGTCGTATCAACTCTGTATATAGATATACAGAGTTGATACGACCGAGGGCCTTTCCTTTAAACTGCGTATACTACTAGGTACCATTTTCAAGCTTTGTACCAAAAATCAATTAAATAGGAGAAGTAAATGATAAAGTCGTAAATGATTTTGATGAGATGCACCTTAAAGCGATAAATCTTACCAAGACAAGAGATAACACATGCCGCGCTACGTTGCCACTTCGTTACCTAGATATTTAAGGTCAGTCACATTTATTTACAAAGGGTGGTTGCGTTTTACTCAGATTTGTTATGATTTGTTTTTTAATGAATTTGTTGATTAACACTAAACTCGTATAGTATACGTAGTGTAATTTAATGCCCCTCTGTCGTATCAACTCTGTATATTAAAGCGAAATACCACTCACTGATTAATCACAAAATCTCAGAAACTACAAGTGTAGGGCTCTCAAATTTTGCATGGGGGTTTCTTTTAGAACGTAGATGCTCGCTAAGACGGGATTTTGCGAAATTCCCACGGGATCGGGATTTAAACGTAACAAACTTCCCACACGAACGAAGTCACGAGCAACTGCTAGTATTCTAATATTATCGTATAGAATCGATAACTGAACGTAAAAGGGCAAATATTTCGCAAGCTATACTAAATTTCAAAAGGGAAATTTCCGGACCTCGTACATCAGAGGTCAACGTGACCTCGCAGAAATCAAATTTATCATCACAAAGGTGTCCTAAAAGATTCATCAAAGAATTTATCTTGAAAAATCGTCACGTACCGTCAATTTTCAGAATATTTTAATTTCCGGCCGGACGGTTCTGACATATTGGCTTTCAGGCAATACCCTGGAACCGTTTTCAGGGCAGTTCAGCGGACGTGAACATCTGAACGGTTTGTCCTGCACAAGAACGCATTAGCAACTCAAAGTGATCTCTATTTATGAATATTTTTATTTTTATTACGAATGAGCCCGCTGTTGACCTCGATCACACCTGATGGTAAGTGTAAGATGAGGTCTACGATCGAACGAGCGAGCCCAGAAAATGCCTATTCACTCTTGTTTTAAAGGCTGACGGATCATATGTGGCAGGGAACACAGAAGCCGGCAGAGGGTTCCACACCTTGGCTGTGCGCACAATGATGTTAAAGAAAAGCGCTTAGTACGACAAGACAGTATATCGACCAAGTGTGGATGGTATCCTGCGGTACGTCTGGTAGACCGGTAGTAAAAGAGGGATGAAGGGATTAGGTCGTGGAGCTCCTGCGCACACTCTCCGAAGTACAATCATCAATATGGTTAAAAATAGGTTATTATTTATTTTTATAAGTATATATGCGATGTGTTATCATTGCATAGTGGGCATCCCACCCATACGCACAAAACGTTTTGGAAATACATCTAAGGAGTCGAATTTCCTGCCGGAGTTTGTGTTTCCTGATAGCTTTACCTGAGGTAAAAATAGCATATAAATATTAATAAGTAACCCTATTTAAAGTTTATTGCTAGTCATACGCGGATGGCTTGTGAGTCCCCACTTATCTTAAAGGACGTTTCAAGTTCCTTTGTGACACACGTGCAAAATCTCTGATATCATCAGAAAATTTAAGGTTTGCGGTACCGATTCACACCACCAATTACTATGGTAAGCCGTTCGCAGCTCAAGCAGTACGACTGTGGAATGCTCTACCAGTGTCAGTAAGACAAGCACAAACCCTATCGTCTTTCAAAAACTTGGTAAAGGATCTTTATCTCTCTTCTTAAATTGATGTTATTATGTCTTGAGAATGTTTTGAGAATGTTATTGTTTCATACAACGTGTAATTTAAAGGGAATTTAGATACCAAGTGCATGGCTTATAAACGGCATATAAACGATGCTTGATGACCCTCATAGTGCTGTGACACGTTTGTTATTACTGGTATTCAAGAAACATATGAAACCAATAATTTGGGGTCAATTTTGTTAGTCACTTATTTTGAGCTGAAACTTTGCATATAGACTCCATACCAGATGTTGCTTTCAGTCCTTTTGGATAGATATAGGGTTTCTGTTAGACGTTGTATTTTATAAAGCCCCGCGTATTTATTTTCTCCTATGTATCAAATCCATCCAAAGGTTGTCTGTAAAAGATCGATTTTAGCGATAAGACCGCCCATTGTATCACCATTTTTAGTTGTACAGTCCTTATTGTTTTACTGTTATGGTGTACAATAAAGAATATATCTATCGTATCTATATCTAAATTATATCAACAACGTTTGCCGAGGTCAACTCGTGGATAGTTGATAGATCCGTGATGGTAACCTCTTTATATTCTCCCCAAGGATGTGCCGTAACAGGCGTTGCACAGAAGGGCCTCCGGAGTAGTCTATTTAGAAGTAACGGGGCCCCTTCTATGTGCAGATGGTGATAACTGGGGTGATTTGTGATCCCACACTCCCTGGTCTTCTCCTCCAAAGTCCAGGCACCTTTGAAGGTTTCCACCCGAATTAAAAAAAAAAGGTCAGTGATGGTAGACGTGTTAAGACAGATCGAGTTTCGTCCGGGCTTCGTTAAACTGTTGGTCCCAGTCAATTGTACATTTTTGACAGCCGTTACAGGTTACATAAGATAGAATGGCTATAATGGTTAGAATACAGAAGCACTAGAAGACAGGGTTTCAAATAATCTAAAACTCTATTCTGTACGCAATTAGGTTTATTATTAGTTTCTTCTTTTCTGCTTTCATCAGTTGCGAACGGTTGACTATATTCTGAGGAACGAGATTTAAGCAATGCTTAACACTTTAGTAACAGTAAAGAGATTCATTGTCATTTTTTTTTTATTGATAATAGGCTCTCGTTTTATCATCATGTCATCTGATGGTAAGTGATGATGTGGTTGAAAATTGAGCACGCTTACCAACAAGTAACCTATTCACTCTTGACTCAAAGGTCCTCAGGTTATAGCTATCGGGAAACACAGACTCCCGGCAGGGACTTACTAGTAGAGAATACATTTATTCCGCTTATACATTGGTCAGTGGTGGTCCAATGGTTACAGGCATGACTTACGAGTTGTAGGTCGTGAATTCGAATCCGGGCAGGTACATTGAAGCAGTCACCTCTTTCTGCGAAGCAGTTATGCAAACGAAAGAGGTGGCGGGATGCGCGAGGGAGAGGTGGGTCCCAAAGCCCTCACAGCCCTTACACCCCAGGCCGCAGGAGACGCTCCGGGCGTCGGGAGTCGAAGGGTGACTCCCAGCCACCGTAGGCGCGGGCCTGCGGGCTGTGAGCAATGGGTATGTATGTATGTATGTATGTCGGGCAGGTATCCGCAACTCTACGACCGTGCGCGTATTTTGCGTAAGGGGTAAGATTTCTCTTCACTCAATCCATGCCAGTTCCTCCAGGAAGGCGAGCAACGCCCTTGTTTTGCTTACCATTTCTCGAAGGGTACCTGGGTTGCCGAAGTATTTAGTCCTGTAATCCGCGACTACAGGGCAGCTCAGTAGCAGGTGTGCTGCTGTTTCGTCCTCCTCCATGCAGGCTCTGCAGAGTGGGCTGTCTGTGACTCCTATTAGATAGAGGTGTTTATTAAATGATCCATGACCGGTTAGGGCAGCTGTCACCAGCCGCAATTGCGGTCTAGATAGTCTAAGGACCTGTTTCGACAAGCGGCCATCAAGGGTCGGGAGAGCCTCTTTGGCCTGCCTGCACTCACCATGGTCCTCCCATAGTTTGTGGTGTAGGTCTCTGGTGCGTTTCCTTACCAGGAGACGCAGATAACCGAAAGGGAGTGGTGCAATGGGTTCGGGTCCCATAATCGCCATACTCGACGCCCTTCTAGCGAGTTCGTCCGCTGCATCGTTGCCTCGGGAGTCGCTGTGTCCTTTGATCCATTGAATGGTTATATTGTTGTGTCTACCAACCTGGTTAAGGAGATTGTGACACTCCAAGATCAGCCCGGAGTTAACTATGTGGCTGTTCAGTGTTTGCAGGACCGCCATGCTGTCTGAAAGTATACGTATTAAGTATAATAATATAATATAATATAATATAACGTTTATATTATATTATATTATTATACGTATTAAGTGGTCCTCAACTTCCCTGTTTATGATGGCTGAAGCTGCCAGTGAGATTCCCAGGCATTCGGCCTGGAACACTGTGTTGTAGACCCCCAAAGGTCTGGCTATACGAATGTTGAGATCCTCCGAAAAGACTCCTGCACCCGTACCAGTACCTGTTTTGGAACCATCAGTGAAGACACGCACCTCAGAGGGACACAGCCCCTCGTAGCGGTGATCCTCGTACAGTTGGATTCTGTATTTTTTGTCAAAGACGATTTGTTTGGGCACCCGGTCATTAACTGCCTTCGTTATGGGGAGCTCGTTGTTGAGTTCCTCAAGCAGAGCAGTGTGCTGTGTTTCTCTCTTACCCCAGAGGTCCAGTGTTTTAAGACGCACTGCTGCCATCGTCGCTTCCTGTTGTATGAACATATGGAGCGGCGGGAGCCCCAGCATAGCCTCCACAGCTGCTGTCAGGGTAGTTCTCATGAGAGCAATGGGTAGCTCGCCGCCCGACTGAAACCAGGCCCGTGTAGACAGCGCCGAGTGTTCCACGCGCGCCTCAAAGAGTGTTAGCGAATGATCGGGGCCTACAAGCGGGCCGTTGCCTGCCGGGGTTGTGAAATTGTTCGAAAGAGTTACCGCAGCCTCGGAACATGAAGGGCATATGATGGAAGACGGATGGGTTTTAGTCAGTAAAAGTCTGACACACCCTCCCGCTTCGGCAAAGGCAGTCACATTATTTTGTATTATTTTAATCATCACCACTTCTCTTAAACTGGTGATGGGAAATCATTGTGAGGCATTTATCCTAAATAGGAGGCCTGTATCCCAGCAGAACATAATAGGCTATAAACAAAATAATATTATTAAATAATATTATTTTGTTGAGAGTTGACTATTATTATTTCATTTGTGAATTGGAATTCTTTCTTTAATTTCACGTTTTATCACTTCACATAAAAAACATTCTTTTAAAAATAAGTAATGGCAGGAGCCAGTTTCTTCTCGTTTACACAAAATCATTCAGTAAAAACTATCGGCTTAATACCGTTTTCAAATCGTCAGCTCAATCCTGGGCCGGTTCCAGCTGTATTTGCGGGGTTCGATGACTGAGAACGCACCTGATTGGCTCCACTACACCGTGACGGCATAGAAACGGCAATTCTGCCGTATTCAGTGTTGGGTATTGTTTATCAGTGGGTATTTGCTCGTTTGTGTAGCTACAGTATACACACACATTTACAAGTAAGATCTTATATCAGCAAAAAATAGAAATAGGCTTATTTTATTTAAAGACAAGCATCACTTGGGAACAAATGGTGCAAATGATTGAAAATGTACGGTTTTTTTTTCGGAGGAAAAATTATCAAATGCCTCCGCTCGCTCGAGCCATTTGATGCTAATATTAATAACTAAAAATCCGCCCCTTCAGTTACTGTTCACTTTGTACAAAGTCATGAAGTATGCAAAACTATGAAATCTTACGACTTTGTCATCAGATTACTCAAAATCTAAAACTGAATAATTGTAAGATTACAGTTGTTTGAGCTAGAAAAAATTAATCAAAACACTGACGCAACAAAAAGGTATGTAAGGTATAAAGCTTAATAAATATAGTAATATGTATGTTGATAAATGTATAATACAACGACAATTATTATCAATAATATAATTTTACGCAGTCTTAAAAGTCTGAGTTAGTATCCTCAGAGAACTATATCGTGAATATAATCAGAAAAGTGTAAAACTTCCTGTAAGATGACAAAAATTAATCAAAATGAAAAGTGAGTTTGCTCTGCCATGAGCTTTCAAAAAATAATTAAACCCAGTTGAAAGCATTTTTAACTGCTTTTAACTGATGTTTCATACAACTCTTATTGCTAAACAAAAGCGGGAAATGAACTCCGTCTAAAACAAGTCCGGTTCGCCTGGCACAATGAATGTATTCCGTATTTATTTTGCTAATCCCAGCATGTCTACGAACGGTTCCAAATGAAAACAAAATATTGTTTCAGGCCTGAAACCCGGGTTGGATTTTGTGAAAACAAGTTTCAGTGAACGTAGAAGGCTTTGGTTCTAGTGCGAATGGGTTTTGCATACTTAGTTATCGTTATAGGCATCGTGGCTAAGTTGGAACATCCGATTAAACTAGATCATAATCATAATCTTTATTCTCTCGCCACAATATATGTACATTTTTGCAATTATTAGGGAAACATTTCATATAATAAACATTGTGGGAGACTGGCGCCTAAACTAGGCTAGAGGCCTGTCTGCGCTGTTGAGTGAGGTGCACACAGCTTGGTTGTGTGTTTGAAATGAAAGTCACTGATAGCCAACTAAAAAGATAATCTATACTAATATTATAAAGCGGAAAAGTTTGTTTGTTTGCTTGAACGCGCTAATCTTCGAATGTACTGGGTGGATTTGGATGCAATTTGGTATGGAAGTAGCTTGAAGCTTGAAGAAGGTTATTGGCTACTTTTTACGCGACTGCAAAAAAGGAGAGTTATGTTTTTACCGTAATAGAATCCACGGGAGCGAAGCCCCGCGTGATATTGATAACTGAACTATCGCGTAACTATGCAAAAATGTATGAAAAGTGAATGATTGCTAGTGAGTACAACTATGTATGAATATTGACGCGTGACAATATAATTTGTACGAATTGACGTAAAATTGCTGATAATGCGTAGCGCGCCTATAATGTATGATGCGTGGCTCGTACAGGGCCTGTATTTCAAAACACCAGGTATTCACCCTTTAGATTACTTAACATTTCACGTCAAAGATCAACGATGATGTTGCGGGCTATGTATGGCATACAATTCATTATACATATCGAGATATTTTCATGCTATCGATGGCACATTAACCATTAGTTCCAATTGTCGTTTGTAAATCATTGCTGGTCATATCTGAAAACTTAATTTGCTCAGTTTGTTCCCAAATATGTCGGGGTTTGGTCCCATTCCCACTGGATGTACCCGAGTACTAATGTTTTGACATTAAAATACTGTCAGTATTCTGACCATCACAGCCCAGTAGCTGATAGGTAAAACATACCCTTAGCATTTATTATATTAGGGAAAAATCGTTAGCTTTATGATTATGAATTATCAATTAATTATTTTCAATTTGATTTTGTATTAGTTTTAAATCAAACTGTGATTTATTATTTTGAACTGAATTATATTATATAAATTTGTTTGTATTTTTTTTATTGATTCTTTATTTTACTTTGACATTTAATTTAAGATTGGTTTTTTATTTTATTTTGACATTTAATTTGTTATTGATTTTTTTATTTTATTTTTACATTTAATTTTGTATTGATTTTTTAAAATCTTATTTTGATATTTTCATAACCATGACTAACTAGGCTAACATATCTAATTTTTAGGGTTACGTAGCCGAATGGCAAAAAAACGGAACCCTTATAGTTTCGATATGTCTGTCCGTCTGTCTGTCTGTCCATCCGTCCGTATGTCACAGCCATTTTATTCCGAAACTATTAAGACTATACATGTGAAACTTAGTAGGTCGATGTATTCTGTGAACCGCTTTCCGATATTAAGAAAAAAATTAAAAAATATTTAAAATAAAGGGGGGTCCCCATACACGGAACTAGAACTGAAAAAAATTTTTTTTTCATGAAACCTATGCGTGTGTGGTATCTATAGACAGGTCTTTAAAAATGATATAAGGGTTTCTAAAACCACTTTTTCATAAAGTCAATCGTTTAAAAGATATAAGCTTCCAAAGTGGTAAAATGTGTGTCCCCCCCCCCCTCTAACTTCTATAATAATGGAATGAAAAATCTAAAAAAAATATATGTCTGTAGATCTTAATGTGAACTTTCAAGCAAAATTGGTTTGAACGAAATCGGGTCAGCAGTTTTTGAGATACAGCATATTTTCTAAAACCAAAAATATAACTTTGTAATTCATACAAACACTATGAAAAACAAAGTTATTTGGCGTAGTTGTAAATAAATGTAAATAAGCTAGTTTTAAGAAATTTGTAAGGTTTTTTTTGTCAAATAAATATACATATTATATTATAATAATTACTTCGGAACCCTTCACGGGCGAGTCTGACTCGCACTTGGCCAATTTTTTTGTCTTGTACCCACTTTTTATTTGTATACCCATGTGATGGTTAAACATGGAGAAATTTATTATTAATTTTAAAAACAAAACATCATCAATGTATATTTTTACCCATGTTTGCAAATGAATAAATGATTTATGATTTCTGGATTTACACGTAAAGATGTGCAAATGACGAGATCAACGATTTAACATGCTTTTTGAGGCCCACGAGGAGTCCTGTTTCGTTAAGATAATCACCAATCCACAGATAAAGCACGGCAAGCGTTGCTTAAATAATTAACCACGAGGGATTTGCAAGTAGTAACAGCCCTAAAAGTCTTACATCCAGACGTACCAAATAGGTTGATACGTAATGACCTTTTCCTATATTCAACGATCTTTTTAGGCATTGTTATGCCAGTCGCTTAGCTAAGTACGTCAAGAAACTTCAACTTCTAGAACGTTCGAGATACTAACGATACCTGGCGGCGAGTAGCAGTACTAAATATCTCGAGTAGTTTCTGGAACGTTCTTGGCAGTATAGGCAGTGAGTCGATTGTACAAGAATGTTCTAGAACGCAGATCGGGGTATAAGTAGATCGCAAAGTAACGCAGACGGCAGTCTTATTAGAAGATACGAGGGGATATCGTCGAAACTCTACAAGTGAATTTTAGTGCGATTTATGTGTTAAGTGACTGTTGTAGTGTGAATAACTGTATTAATTTTTATTTTGTGTTTATTTAATTAAAGTGATAATACTAAAACAACATGCGTAACTAAATAAATTGAAACCAAGCCTAGACATTTTTTATAAAATAGTTATCCTTACTTAACGCAAAACGTATGCGCGTCATACAATATCCTTACGCAGACGCACACACTCATGCAATGTAAGCGACTGACACGCACACGAGCGCATTCCCTTGAATTAAGGATTGTATTAACTTGACATGATACTGTTTCCATTTTGAGTTAAATGAAAGGTGTTTTCCGTTTAAATTTAACACCAATTTATTATGACGGTTTTGCTAGAAAGAGCTTTCCCTGTTAAACTTAAATTAATTAGGAATATGCGAATGGACTTAATAACAGCAAAAAACAAACAGGATTACATAACTAACAAAATGGAGATTTTTTATAATCCCGTCAGCTTAAAAGCTGTTAATTTTATTTATTTATTTAAGTTTTACAATAGCATCACAGGAATCTGTAACACTTGCGCTAGTATACACTGTGTTGCAGGTGTTACTGTCTTCCGCTTAATATATAGTGACAATATACTTATATCATAGAGAAAAAGTTAGAAAAAAAATAAGATTAAACTAAAGAAAATATTATAAGCTTATAGGTAATTTAAAAACTTAATAGTATTAGACTACGAAAAGGCCGGTTGAATTTGCAAGAAATTCAGAATCGAAGTCGTCTACTGACTCTCCCATCGATTTTTAAAGAACAAAAAAAAAAGAACGTTATCTTTCCATCATCTGACCTACTTACAGATTTTATTTCTTTCGTCGACTAGTGCGATAAAATATCTAAACTGCAGCATTCATTGCTCCCCCTATCTCTATTTCACAGATACACATCGGAGTACAGCCATCGATGTATACACACCAATAGCACTGGCGAACAGGAAGTGGGAAGCGATAAATTTGTTGCGAAGTAAAATAAAACCTTTGGCTTCGCCCGTTTCGCTGTCTGCATTTATGATATATCGTCTGTACGATTTTGGTTGGTGTGTTCATATACAATATAGTTGCCAAAATAAGGTGGAATAAAATGAAATCTGAGTCTTGAATGAGAACCTGGAATGTTAAGAGGTTTTGCTCGTGAAATGGTGAACAGTAGTGGCTCAGTGCTTAAAGGTACGACAGTTTACGAGTAACCGTAAGGTAGGTCGTAGGTTATTGGTATTTTATCATGAACGCATTCTTACAACATTATATTACACTTCACTCTTTCCTACTTTCCTGTATCCAATCGTTCTTTCGGACCAATCCTCCGACCCTCGACGCACTCGCAAACACGCTCGCTTTCTGACGACACGTACATCGTGCACCCGCGCTCCCCGCTAAAACTCTAAAAAGTGACCCAAATAATAGTGCCGTGTAGTAAATACGCAAACTCTATCTCCTCTCGTGAACTTGGAGGAAATATTGGCTGAACCGGCGCGCTGGGTACTCATATCGAAGGGACTCATCTATACTAATATTATAAAGAGGTAAAATTTGTAAGTTTGTATGTAGGGGGTAATCTCTCAAACCACCCAACCGATTTTTAAAATTCTTACTCTTACATGTAGCTGCGTTATTCTTGAGTGCTATAGGATATAAATTATCTTCACATCATGCGTATTAGCTGAGCTATTATAATCTTTATCAAGCAAGTCGGGGACGGGATCCCGTGGAATATTTTCGACTTCTACGCGGACGAAGTCGCGGGCAGAAGCTAGTAATCTATATCTTTCCGTAAGTACCTTTTCCTACAATAGGTAATAAGTGATATGTGATGTCCGTCGTAATAAGGTCCATCAATTATTGCCTAGACTGCGTCATGACTTCTCTTTACTGCCACAATGCGTTGTTTTCGTAAACTCGACAGCTACGACACGAAATACCCAATATAGTATTTTTGCGATTGCCGCAACGCGTCGTAAGCATTTTAATGGGAGCCTTAATACGAATTTCACGATGTGGATGTTTTACAGAAATCATAACGCGTTATGATTGTGAACTATTTCTCGCACAATGAGCATTTTCGTTCTTAGTGCGTGCATAAGCAGCGTGAATATTGTGAATAATGTTTTATTTAATAAATTGCTATAGATGAAATTGATTTAAATAATTGAGAAAATGCTGATTATCGCCTAGTTCAACTTAGAAACTTAAGAGCTCGAACGATTTGATGAACAATTCCAAAGTTAGAACATTTGGATGGGCTGTATAAAGCACTCAAACTGCCAGACAGTGCGGTAATCTCTTCATAATATCCGTTGTTATCCCACATTGCTCTCACATTCACAATATAGCTTTAACTAATAATCCGTGGACTACCCGCGTATTTATTTTCTCCTTCTGTGTCAAATCCATTCAAAGGTTGTCTGTAAGAGATCGAGACTGCCCATTGTATCACCCTTTTTAGTTGTTAAGTCCATAATTTTGTTTTACTGTTATGGTGTACAATAAAGAATATCTATCTAATCTTGTTAACGCCTCCAACTAAGCCAAATATGCTTGTGTCTGGAGTTGGTTCACGGCACGATGCGACGATCACAAGTCCTTAATCATTAGGCTGTAGAAGCTTCATTAATGTGCAATTTCAAGTAATTTATTAAAATGTAAGTCGTAGATTATAAAATCAAATTATTCACTACTTATCAGATAGAATACTCCATTATGCCTTCTAAAACAGACAAACGTTCCTGTTGGGACGCGGTTAGTGACACTAACGAATTGACAGAGCAAAGGACCTATTTCAGTAGATAAGAACGGGTCAGACCCTAATTTAATGCTAAATCTTGACGGGTTTTCAAGCTAACAAATACTCTACTTAAATTCTTAATTTAGAAATAGGGCGTGCGTTTATTAAATTAGTACCTACTTTTAGGTTAGTGTGCTTCTTCTTCAGCCACTTCGTCGCTTATCTTCCAGTGAGATGGTGGTTAAAAGTGAACATAAAAAAGACACCGAGACAAATCCCAATATTTATGTCGTAAGTAACTTACTAGTTACAATTATTGAAGTACAAAATACGAAACCAACCGACTTTCAGGAGACAGTTCGCACTTTTACCAGTAAGACTTCGTTTTACCATGTCTGGCAATTTTCTGGATTTACTATGCATTGGATATCAAGGCCAAAAACTACTGAACGTATTTTCACCAGTAGGCAGTTGAGTGAAAGTTTTGGTGTATAAATAATTAAGGTTTTTTGTAAGATGGAATAAGATGACGATAATTAACTTTTCTGACTTTAAAACAATGCTCTAGGAAATTTAAGGTCTTAAAAAACCTTCTTAAAAGTCTCCGACAGCATGTCTATCTTTTCAGGTACGATAGATTAAAAAAAAATCCTATTACATTCCTACATTTGGGACCCATGCCTCCTCTTCATGAGAGGAATAAAATATAATATATTGTTAAACGACAGGCCAATTACTAAGCTTTGTCTTATTCAAATAAATACATTATTTGACCGTTGAGAATTACTCATTTTTACACGTCATTATTAAAATAGAGTACAATATTCATTTACACTATCTCATTTAAACGATTCAAAATTAATGACACAAAGGATCAAAATTACTCTAAAGGTACTGCGTGTATACTTTCCGTACGAAGCCAAGGTGAGTTGTTAGTTAATAAATAAAACATTTTGTGCTCTCAAATAGATATACTATTTATAACAAGAGTCCCGTGAATTGTCAACATTTTAAGACACTGGAAAACAGACCTGAATCTTTTCAACCCACACACATTTAACGATTGGTATCAATTGTCGGCTATGTGGTAGTACACGGTATATTCCTCGCCGACCGTCAGGAATCTGGTCATACTCTTCGTAATGGCATTGAATCCTTGCCACGTTAATGACCAAGACAAGCCAGATAAGTAACTTCAACATTTTTATCTGCTGTTTCAAAGACTTGTATGGATTATTTCAAAATGAAAGTACTTATTACTCTTGCAGAATTCGATGCTTTTTGTGTTTATATAGAAAATGAACATTTAAATTGATTCCAAACGATTTTTTCCACTACGGTTTGATTTATTTCTTAAATATTTTCTTTGGATTTATCATGCTAGCAAATTGCATGTGAATCAATTTATACACGACAATTATACTGGCTGGAGAATCTCGTGGTTAAATAAATATTCGCACGTGTCGATATTTAACTAAAGTAATGAATACCGAGATTAGTCTGTGAACCGGTGCCCATTTTAACAAACTAAAACTTTCCGCGCCTCGGAAATTACGTTAATGGAGGTCATGCACGTTAGGTTTTGCATGATGGTTTTAACCGTACATGCATAACCGACAGGTAAGCCTTAGCGTGTATGTGATAAAACTGTACAGTTATTGGTGCATGCATGCAACCGAGTAAATATCAAAATTGATATTTTATGCCGCTCGGTTATGTTTGCGCGCGAAGATAACCAAGCGTGTGTGGCGTCCGGCGAGCTTGCCTGTCAGAGTTCTCAGTTTTTGTAATCTGTTGGTGTAAATTTCAACTTAGGAGTTGGTGTAAATTTTAACTTTTCAATAACCAGCGTTTAGACCATTCAGTGCGATCTCTTTTTCTTTTTCTCTTCTACAGAACAAGTGCTAAGCCAAGTACAGCTATCACAACGTCGTCGTCCATTGTAGCTTGGTAGGTATATACCGTTCACAGTACTTAATAGGCGTCCTACACACATCGTCACGTAGCTCAACTGAGAGTCATTGCAAATTGAAACTGTGCATGAAAACCCTAACGTGTATGTGCAATATGAAACTCGGTTATGCCTGTCGGTTATGCATGTACGGCTAAAACCATCATGCAAACCCTAACGTGTATGTGCAATATGAAACTCGGTTATGCCTGTCGGTTATGCATGTACGGCTAAAACCATCATGCAAAACCTAACGTGTATGGCTTCCATAAGCCATTTGTCCCAGCTGTCAATTGTATATCTTGTGTACAGTAAGTACAGGTAGTCAGGAGCCAGAAAATATGACATTTCCAAGGAGTATGGTGTTACTTAGACTATGATGCTGTGGAGGACATCATTAAGGGCAAGTACCTCTAGTGATATTTTCTACGGCGCTATGGTCGAGACTAGCCACAATCGTAGCCCACTCTCATAAAACCCCCGCTCACCCAAAAACACAGCACCCACGCAAACACAGTCATGCACCGATAACCAAATATATACACGCACACACATACAAACACAAAACACACACACACACACACACCATTGTTAATCATATATGTATAATTATAAATTGCTTTGTTAAATTCATCATTTTTTATTTCATTGTTATTATTGTTTAAGCTCTTCCAGCATCATTTAATTTAATTCATTTTATGTTTTTTTCTCTCTCATGTTATTGACTATAACCTAATGTCATGGGAAACAAACTGGCTCCTGTAATACAGTTAATACTAGCGCAGGAGCCAGGGAATTCTTGAAAGTATTACAAAAAAAAACTGTCAATAAATGATTATGATTATGACTCAGCTACTAGGTTGAGAAGATCAAATAGGCAGTAGCTCCACGTTAAGACCAGGCAGTCCAAAATAATTTTTACGCAAGCTCCGTCCCCATGCAGCCCGGTTAGGCCGTTGTATACTAAACGCTAAGCAGCAGTAATAAAGTTGAATATCGCGTGCGCTCTTTCACCATGTTCGGTTTTGAAACTGCCGTTGTGTGCTAAACGCTAACGCAACAGTAATAAAGTTGAATATCGCGTGCGCTCTTTTACCATATTCGGGTTCGAAACTAAATGTCGTAAGTCTCAATTCTTATTTCGCTTACAACTAAAGTAATAATTGATCTAGAGAAAAAAATCCTATATTTGGATAATAAACTATATTTTCTTACAGTCAATACTAATTTTGGACATAAAAGCCGAGTAATCTTGCTTAAATTTTGAATAATCTTTAAAAAAAAAGACATGATCTTCGATTAAAAAATGATTTGATCAAAAATGTTCCAATTACAAAACTGGTCTAGACATGTAAGGAAAAAGATCCAATAATACATATACTAAAGTTCCATTTTGATTGTATGCGTGATTGTTTTAGAATATTAATGCAAAGTTACATATAATTTAGGAAGCCTCCTCTTAAACACTAGTAACTACTCACCTGTATCAGGTTGGACTGGAAACTGACTCCAACATAATTGGAAAAACGTTTAGCAGATGATAAATTATACTGAACTAGCTCGTTTATTAAGTTCCAAGATGAACATCGTGAAGTGCTCCGTTTAAAAGAGACCAATTTGAGTGTGCCTATCTTTCAAACAAATCAATATAAGACAAAATGGTTTTAACGACCTATCAATTTTAAAGACCTATCTATGAACACCCCACGTATAGGTCTGAAGAAAAACAGTGTTATAAGTTCCATGTATGGGGAGCGCTTTTTTTCTGTCCGAAGTTTCTAATTTGCAGTCTTAATAGGTTCGGAGTAAAGTGGCATTACATACAGACGGACAGACATGACGAATCTATACGGGTTTCATTTTTTGCTATTTATCTAATACTCTCAAAACGCTGAGGACTGACTGAAAAATCCGATGACATGTGACATGCATCACCAACTGTATTCAGAAGCTGAATAATCTGAAACCTACCGGTTTTGCCAAACTGTATCAAGATAATTAGTTACAGAGTTATTGTGTGAAATATTAGTATGTGACTGCATTCGGTTCGACCAATAGTATAAGCAGATTGGTAACGTTTCAAGTCATTATTTCAAGAAAATCTAAATCTAACAATTTTTACGACTTTGTTTTAATAAGTGCAGGTACTTTAATGCGTCAAATTGATTTATTATTGACGGTCATACCTAATATTATATTAAATAATCCAACGAAATAAAAGCAGCAATCAATATTGAGCGTTACTTCTAGCAGCATAAACTCTTTTAAAGATTTTAGATGAAAACTAAAATCGTTAACCATAATGTTAAAATTAATAATCATTGTTTTGATAATAGGACACATAAATATGCTACCTTCTTATAATTTACCTAAACTAAGAGTTTTGATATTGAGAGGAAATGTTTTGACAAAAGTTTTCCCTCCTGGTCATATAAAAAATATAAACGGATTCACTGGAAACCAGGTGATAATGAATAATCGAAGATCACCGGTTTCTCCAAATATTTATGAGGTAAGGATTATGATGATCATAATGCGTGGGATCCAGTTGAAAACTAGCGTCAGATAGAACTATATGACATATGACTAAGCCTGGCTGGCCTGGCTAAACAAAAAAAAAAAGAAATTTTTCGAAGTATGCCTCACCATTTCGGAAAATTTCTTAGTTTCTTTTTTGTTTTTTTTTGTGTCTGCTTTTTAAATGATTTTTTTACTACCTTCTTATATCAGCAAATGTATTTTCAAACTGAATTGTAACCATGTAATATATGGATTGTTTCATAGGACGGTTTGCAAAAACCCGACTGTTTTTTAAACTAACAACTCATCTTCTCTTCGTATGGTCTCGATCTGCTAATTCGCACAAAGCCTAATACATTAATACGAATTTTATTTTCAGAGATGGGCTACATTTCGGGGATTAAATGATTTAATGCAACAATTGCAGCTACATGTTCATCACAGGCCGTGAAAATTTTGAAAATAAAATAATAAAAATCTTAGCTGTTGCTGTTTTAATCAAGACCTGCATCTGTTATGCCTACTAATACTATCCCTACTATACTATACTAATGCTATATCTATTACAATTTCACGTTTAAACCACTGAACTGATTTTTGATGAAATCTGGTACAGAGATACATTAGGCCTTGAAAAAGGACCGCTGAAGATGCAGCTTTATTGCTAACTTGATGAGTTAACCAAACTCATCAAAAGTGGTAGGATTAAATAAAAAATAAAATTGTAATTTATGTTATAATTTATTTTTATATATATAGCTCTTAATTGTATCAGAAACAGAACTCGTACTGAGGCAGTACCAGTAAATAATTGACAATGCTTGTGTTAGTTCTGTCAAGTACCTCCCCATTTATACATACTCATACTACACTGAAACTGAAGAGGATATTCCTCATACGTTTTAAACCAGTGCCAGTTTCCAGAAAAACATCACATATTCACACAAACATACACACACAATATTAAATTCCTAATAATAATAGAATCCTTATTCTTTAGTTAATACCTATTGTTTAGTTTGCTAAAATTTTATTTTGTTTTAAATATTTCATACTTTAATCATTTATGAAAACTCACCTTAAATTTATGCCCATCTGACTGTCCTGAGTGGAAGATGCTGATAGCTGTAGAACAGTCTGCACGAAGTCCTCAACGCTCATTTCTTGTTCCTCTCTCCTATCCATTCTCTGTCTAATGATTTATTCATAAAATTCAGTAGGTTTCTGACACAAAATACACACATTCAAGTAGCAAAACTACAATGTATTACTGAAAACTCTCACAAGATCTTAGTAACAAGATTCGGCCACATCCTGTGCCAATGGGTGCACTCAGGTAGATTGCTGGCCTATTAACAACCAATTCAATTACGGCGAGAACTTTGTACAGCATCTTGAAGCATACCTTTAAACTAAATAAATACAGTACTGAAGTACGAACTAAAAAGAATTTTACTTCTTACCTTATTTTGTAGCTAGGGTTTTATTTAATGGAGAAAATAATGTAATTATATTTTGCATAGAATCCAATAACTATTTTTTGCAGGTAAGTTATTAATAACACTTTTACACGTAATTTTTTTTTTCGTAAATGTAAACTGGATGAGGCCGGTGAACAGACTACTCTAGTCAGTTAGGAAGAAACACTGAAACAAACTCAGAGGTCAACGACTCTTTTAAAGTCCATACAATCTGTAGTGATCAAATCATAATTATGAGAGCCATGTAGGTTTATGTCTGTAGCGCCCATTTAGACGACAGAATCACACAGATTTGAGCAGGCCCGTCCAAAAAGTGCAAGCAACTTAGAACCGATAAGGAGCTCGAAATATTTAAAATGAGTAAAGTGTTTATATACAGACAGCCCGAAATCTATCTCTTTTAATTTCTGTCCATCCAAAGGTTTGAGCTACCCCTGCTCACCGTCCGCTGGCCCGCGTCTACGTTGGCCGGAGATCGGCTCGCGATCCGCGATGCCTAGAGCGTCTCCCGCAGCGGTTGGGGCGTGAGGAAGAGAGACGCCTCTCCCTCGCGCGTCCGGCCTCCTGCTTCGCTAGCATGACTGCTTCGCAGAAGAAGGCGACTGCATCCCATTCCTTCTTGCTCCACACCATAGTCTGAATCAAGGCTGGGCGCGAGAGGTCGCCGCGACCGATCGCCTCGACGAGGACACGGCGGTTCTCCGCCCAAGCATGTCCTCCGGATGGTCCTCGTCGATGGTGGTCATCGACGACATCCGGGCGTATCCTTCCGCTGTATTCGAAACAGGTACCTCCCAAAACAGCCATGTCTGGTCAGTACATGAGTCAGGCGGAAGGTGAGGACGCCGTGGCGTTTTTCCAGCCACTCCCCAAAGAGGGGACTTATCGCTGCGATTGCGGCGTGCCCAGAACTTAACCTTACCTAGGAGCTGGAAATATTTAAAATGAGTAAAGTGTTTATATATTTATTTAGGTTTCCCAACAAAGAATACACTTATATGCTAAAATATCTTATGAAAGCCTGAAAAAAAAACTTTTTAGCAAAAAATATTCTTTTTATTATTTGCTAAAAAGTTTTTTTTTCACGCTTTTTAGTGGGTCGATTTGTAATTTATCTAGTTACAAAAGCCAAAATGTCAACTACTTATCACCTTTAACAAAATATTGCTTTTCCCGGTGCAGAGCCGTTAATTTTTGAGGAGTTCTCCTGGTACATCACCATCAGCTCTACTTCACCATATGCATTGTGATGACAGACGGGACCAACAACTTAACCTGCTTTCCGATGAATGGTTGAATCACGTGTACACATCCACTAAAATATTGGTCCCTGCAGATGATATTATATAAAAAAAAATATCATTTAGCTATGAGCTATTTCTTCATTCATTGTCTCCTACAGTAACTAGAATAAATAAAGTTTGATACATAAATGGATAAAATGTATCTTAGAATGCAATAAAGTTGACTGCAAGTAGTAGATCTATAGTTATATTAAGCGTGTATATGTAAATGTAGTGTAAATGGTACAGAGAACGTTGCTTTGTTTACTGAGTGTCTTTGCATAATTCGATCCGTGATAGAAATAGAAGAAAATTGTGGTAATATACTAGCTTCTGCCCCCGACTCTGCCCACATATAACCGGTTTTTTGTAAGAAAAATAAAATAGACCTGATAAATCGCAAGCCTTCCACTACCTCCAGGTCAAAATTTACATCAATCCATTGCTCCGTTTTGTCGCGAAGGAAGGACAATTATTATTAATATTAGTTCCTGTGTTTGCATTGATTTAGATTAGACACAGTAACGGATCACTTGAATATACTCCAATTAAACGTAGAATATATTATTAAGAGCGATTTTTACAGCCAATAGCTTTAGTGATAAAATCACGACAACCACATCCAATAAAATAAAATGCAAATCAATTGGTGCGACCAATTGATTTATATATCTTAGTATAAATATTGCCTGTTAAATTCACAATAGTCAACTGTTATTCCAAACGCTCACAGAGTCAAGGAAAATGTTCAAACTACCCATCTTGTTAGTCGTCGTTGCCATGGTGAGCGTAAGTGAAAGTCAATTTAATGAGCACTACGACTACGCAGAAGCGATACCCGTACGAAGACAATATGAAGACTACGATGGAGTGATATCCGTAGGAAGACAATATGAGGACTACGATGGAGTGATACCCGTACGAAGACAGATAGATGACTCACATGATATTTCGCCTAGTCGACCACAGAACGTCTACCAAAGGTTGGGTTACCGACGTCAACTCATTCCTCAACCAAGGGTAGGTTAATTGAGAAATTACAATGTTTGAAGTACCTGCGACGACTTTAAAATTACGACCATAATAAATGACGATAATTTAAAATGATTGTTAAATATGTCACAAAAATCTTCAGTATATTTTTAATTTCCTTATTATTTATTTATATTTATTTATTAGATGACCCGGGTAACTTTTAATGTCATCTTCTCCATATCTTCTCACCTTTCCCTTGACTTAATACTCAAGTCTGTTTTAAGCAAAACTAGCCAAATCAGTTCAACCATTCTTGAGATTTAGCGAGATTTAAAAAAAAAAATTATTGATAATTGGTCGCGTTGGACTACCATCTCATCTGATGGTGAGTGATGATTAACGAACAGCAATTGATTTTTGTATGCAAATGTAGAGAGATAAACACAATTATCAATACATGTAAAACCTAAAGTGACAACGCAACGTAGCAATAAAATAACCTTTGCTAACATATGAAAAACAGTGATATCCTTGTGAATTCACTCAAAGCACAAAAATTAGGCCCAACCCTTGGTTATTAGATTAAGTGTGCTGAGTGCTCCTTCAAAAGGTTAGCACGACCGCGCGAAACTACGAGCAGACGTGGTTGTCGCCGCCGTCACACGTACCTGACCGGAACTAGCCAGTTCACTCCTAACCCTTAGGTCATTGTATCCTACAATCATCATTACTAGCTCATCCTTGTCCTATGTCGGAGTTAGCTTCCAGTATAGCAGGATGCAGCTAAGTACTAGTGTGTTACATGGAACTCAGTACATAAGGAATTGGAGGAATTAGGATTGAAGGGAAATTCAAAGCTGCAATAAAAACAGTACCAATCTTTATTACTAAAGTTCATAAATACACGACGGAAAAAGATATTGTTGATTATGTGTATGATAAAACTGGGGAAGTGATCACACTTGAAAGTATATCTTTTATATATCCTAAAGAGTATAATGCATACAAATTCGTTGTATCAGAAACTAAAATTGAGATGTTTCTTGAAGCTATGGCCCGAGGGAATAATTTTCAGAAAATCCGTTAATTTTAAAACGAGAAATTACACGAATGGTGCACATAGCGATACTGTGAACGGCTTAAAATAAATATTAATGTATAACCTAGTAAGCTACAATTGTAAGAGTATAAAACGCTCTGTGGAGTGTCAGGCAACTATGTAGCACTTCGGACATAATTGCCTTGCAAGAAACATGGTTGCTGCCCCACGATATCTCGTTCCTGAGCGAAATCGACGCAGAGTTCGGGTGCACTGGGACGTCGGCGGTGGATACCACGGCCGGCATGCTACGAGAGCGGCCCTACGGTGGAGTAGCACTCCTGTGGCGGAAAAGTGTTTTTGACAACGTTTCTGTAGTGCAGTGCGATAACCCGCGAGTGTGTGCCATTAAGGTATGCATGAAATCAAGGTGCTTTCTAGTGTTTAGTGTCTACATGCCGACGGATAACAATGCCAACTTAATGGACTTTACGGACTGCCTCAGCCTGGTGAGTGCTATAATTAATAATAGCACTATTGAAACTGTTTTTTTTTAATGGGCCAACAAGATACAGGCTGTGCCTAGTTTGGAGCCCACTGCTAAATGTTTTGTGTTCTGTTACTTTGTGCATTGTATTTACTGTCTGTATTGTCATAACTTGTGTGTGTAAAATAAATAAGGACTGGTATAGAGATATTATGGGAGACCATCTCAACATATTGCAATGTTCGGCGTAACTATTGGTGCCAGCTGTCACGTGTGCATCTTTACGGCTAGTAAGAAATCAGATACCAGTCTCACGAATAAGTAACGTGTTACCCAGTTACTGGAGAATAGATAGGCGGTCGCTCCACGTAAAACACAAATACCCAGCTGGATCCGATTGGACTGGAAGCTAACCCAACAGAGTGGGGATAAGCGAGTAAGGACTTTAACTTTTTGTGTAAGGAACTCTCATTTGACCCTTGCATCACTAAATCTTATTCTACACGTCATCGGCTGAATAAGATTTGCTATGTTGCACTGCTATATTCATGTGTGTTCTTTTTACCCGTTCGTTTTTTGTTTTTTGTTTTTTCTGCAGCGAAGCAAGGAGGACGGTTATGTTTTTAGCGTGTATGTATGTGTGTATGTCCATTCGTTTGTTCCCTCGTAACTATTAAACCAGCGAACGGATTTTAATAAATTATACGTCGTTGGCTTTATCGTGATGGCGCGAGTGTTATAGGATAGATTAAAATAAAATCAAATCACCACAGTGTCAACCAGGCGCCATATTGTCAAATATAAAAAAAACTAAACTAAAATCGACAAACTACGTCAAGTGGGGTGTCATTAAATAGATCTTTAAAATTGATTTTGAGATTTCTTTAACTATTTTTCATTCTTCGCCCGTTTAGGAAATATAACGTTTTAAAACAGAATTAAACGCTAAAACGGGACCCATCCCATTTTTTAAATTAAAATTATATTAAGTTTAATTGGGTCCCGCCTGCTTGTCATTTTTTAAATAAAATGTGCTTGTTTCTTCCATTTCAGTTGAGTAGTCGGGTTTTTTAGATTTTATAAATAAGTTTTTTATATTCATATGTTATCGCACTTGCTAGTGCGTATCAAATCTCAAAACTTCTGCGTCTATTCTATTTTCATCAGTGTGAACCTGTAATTGGCTTTAAGTTACGTATACCACTGAAATTAATGTAGATTAGCTGTTGGTTCTCCTTTTTCAACCGACGACCAAAAGAGGAGGTTATCAATTCGACGCGTATATTTTTTTTAATTTTTTTTTTAATGTATGATCACCGATCACTCGAAGACGGCTGAACCGATTTGGAAAATTCTTTTTTGTTTGAAAGGGTATACTACGAAATTGGTCCCATTGTCACCAGGTCAGGATCTGATGATGGGATCCTCGAGAAATCGAGGGAACTCTTCAAATATTATAGGCACACCTATGGCGTTTTGGGTATTTCTTATAGTAACTTGTGCAGTTGCTCTCAAAAAATACCATTTGGGGAAGTGGAACTGATGATGAAGACCACAGATGGCCGCCGAACCTACTCAATACTAAGTATTTCGTGGATTGCCATTCGATTACTTGAATATGGACGTTAAGTACTTTATGTTCGTCACAATGCATATGGTGATGTAGAGCTGATGGTGAAGTACCAGGAGAACTCCTCAACAATTAACGGCCCAGCATTGGGAAAAGCAATATTTTGTAAAAGGTTATAAGTAGTTGACATTTAGGCATTTTTAACTAGGTAAATTAAAAATCGACCAACTAAAAAGAGTGAAATAAAAACTTTTTACCAAAAAATTAAACCGACTCCCAAAAACACTGCGAAGTGAAAAATAACTTTAATTTCGGAAGTCGGTGCCAAAAACGAAAATACAACTAGACACCGACTACCGAAATTAAAGTTATTTTTCACTTTGCAGTGTTTTTGGGAGTCGGTTTAATTTTTTGGTAAAATGTTTTTATAAATAAATAAATATGGCTCAGCAGATGATGACACGTTACAAAGTGTATGTACAATTGTATTTAAGGATTAATTAAAAACAGAGTAGTGGTAGCCGGTTAGTAACAGGCAGGCGAGTTGGAAGTCATGGGTACGATCCCAGGCGGCCACATTACTTAGTGTAGTTTTCATGTTAACCACTACTCCGACCGTTAATTAATTTATTTCGTGACCAAAGAATAGTCATTGCCATTCCACGTGCCAATTAAAGTGTGTCCAAACATCAAGCGGCAATCGAGCGCGGCTGCCGCGCACGGCCCGCCGCCCTGTATTTAGACGACTGCCGCACAAACATCAGTCGGATTTGTCCCAACTAGAGCGCGACAGAAATGTGTCCTAGAAATGCCGCGTGTTGCTGCCGCACTCTTGCTGCTCAATGTTTGGTCACACCTTAAGTGTTTTTGTTTTTGTTTTTTTTTTTTTTTAAAACTAGCAATGTGGTAATAATTCACATCACTTGCAATCGTGTTAACACCTCCAACTAAGATAAATCTGCTTGTGTCTGGAGTGTGTTCACGGCAATAGTGTAATGGGTGAGGTTCAAACCTGCGACCTCTCGATCACAAGTCCAATATATTGGTCATTAGGCTATTGACGTTTCTTCACGAGTAGATTCGAGCCTATTGTTTCTCACTGCAGGGCAAAGCCTCCCTTCCTTATGTCGACGTTTCTATGTCCACAGCCACGTCTGACTAATCCTTTATGAAAGAACCCAATTTATCACGCTATCTTCGTCTGGGTCTACTGCGTCGTAGGGTCCTATTGTTTGGAACCCAGTAAATGGCTTCTTTTGACCCATTTTGGTTTGACATGTTGCAGATGTGGCCAGCCCAGTTCAACTTTAAATGGAACTGTTTAGTTATTTTAAGTAGAAGTACCTAAAGAGCTCGTCAATTTAGTCTAGAGTTCATTTAACCATGAAAACAGATTCTAACTTGTAACTGGAATAATATACTTAAGATTACTGTTTTTTAAATTAGAATCAAGAATTTATATAACAAGCTAGCTCAACTGATTTCCAGCTAGGTATATCTATGTGCCAATATGTACAAATCAATTGGTTGCACCAATAAATGTAAAATAATAATGCGCGGTTCGTTAGTGAAACAGATTTAAAACAGTTTCCATTCCGTGGCTATACTTCCGCATGAAGACTTTACCCCAAAGGTATGAAATCTTGAAAATCCTAACCAGTCCGTAGGAAACCTGAAAATCTGTCCGTCTATCCGTATGTCACAGCCATTTTATGCCGAAACTATTAAGACTAAACATGTGAAACTTGGTAGGTAGATGTATTCCATGAACCGTTTACCGATTCTTATACAAATATTAAAAAAAAAAACAAAATTAAGGGGGGCTCCCATACATGGAACTGAAACTGAAAATATTTTTTTTTCATCAAACCTATACGTGTTTGGTGTCTATAGATAGATCTTTGAAAATGACATTACGGTTTCTGAAATCTTTTTTTCCTAAAATCTATCTTTTAAGAGATAGACACTTCCAAAGTGGTAAAATGTGCGTGGGGGACGCACATTTTACCTGTAACTTCTATAATAATTGAGTTAAAAATCTAAATAAAATAAATGCTGTAGATTTTATTGTAATCTTTCAAGGAAAATTAGTTTTAACGAGACAGATTCAGTGGTTTTTGAGATATAGCATATTTTCTAAAACCGCAAATATAACTTTGTATTTCATACAGAAACTATGAAAAAACAAAGGTATTTTGCGTAGTTACTACGGAACCCTTCATGGACAAGTTTGACTCGCACTTGGCCAATTTTTAAGCACTTTTTTGTTGTAAATTTATCAAATGACTCCTCCCAATGTGGGTTTATTTTTAAGGACAGGCAATTATCCTATGACTGCCTTCGGATCTGGGTGTAGCGGGAGGGTGTGTCAGACTTTTACTGACTAAAACCCATCCGTGTTTCATCATATGCCCTTCGTGTTCCGAGGCCGCAATAACTCTTTCAAACAATTCCGCAACCCAGGCAGGCAACGGCCCCGACAATTTTGCTGTCACTCTTTGAGGCGCGCGTGGAGCACGACGTGCCATCTATACTGGTCTGGTTTCAGTCGGGCGGCGAGCTACCCATTGCTCGCAGCCCGCAGTCCCACGCCTATGGTGGCTGGGAGTCACCCTGCGACTCCCGACGCCTGGAAACCCATACCCTAGGATAAGGGCCTGGTGTTGCTTAACAAAAGGTCTCCCTAGCACGAACTCCAGTTTCTTGCAAGGGATCTTATTTTTAGACAAGAAAAATTATATAGTTTTAAGATCCACTTTATCCGTTTATGTATCAAACTTTATTTAACTTTTCGCCATGTATACATGTCACTCCATGTATAGGTACATGGCCCTGGTTTCTGTCAGGCGACGAGTGACCTATTACTCCCAGCCTGCAGGCCCACGCCTACGATGGCCGGGAGTTACCCTTCGACTCCCAATGCCCGGAGCGTCTCCTGCGGCGGCTGGGGCGCAAGGGCTGTGAGTGCCTTGAAGTCCGTTTCTCTGTCGCGCATCCCGACCTTCTTAACTTGCATTACTGCTTCGCAGAAGGAGGTGGCTGCCTCCCATGCCTCCTCGCTCCGGACCATGGATTGAACCAGGACCGGGAGTGAGACGTCGCCACCTGTCACCCCTTCGAGGACACGGCAGGGCTCTGCCCAGGCTGGAGAAACTTCCACCGTACGTTCCACTGCATCCTCTGGGTGATCCTCGCCTTGCACTGTGAGTGAAGCGGACTTGAGTGCCAGCCTTTTTTTTGTTCTCTAATAGCATTTTTTTATAAAATTTTTGGTTATAAAATAATATTTTGTATATTTTTATTTGTAATTTAATAGCTTATACAAGTTGTAACTACTGGAAGAGCGGAACTCCCTAACACAAGTATACTTCCTACTTAAATGGAAATTCCCTGAAGACCAAATGTAAACATATTTTTATGTTATTGAAATAAACATTTATTATTAGTTTATAACTATTATTAGACTTCTAGTGACTAAAAAACCACCCTGTTCCCACCTGTCCTCCACTGTCCATAACTGCCCCTACGTTCCAGGTCCGTGGTTTCTCGTTAGAACAATCCCACAACTCCGCCAAGCAATGGCCCTTTGGAGCCCCGTCAGTGCGGCTGACTGCTCTTTGCTCGCCTGGAACACGAGGTACCGTTTATCCAGACCTGGGCCTTACCGGACGGTCAGCTACCCCGGCTCGCCACCCGCAAGCCCGCGCCTACGTTGGCCAGAGATCAGCTCACGATCCACAACGCCCGGGGCGTCACCCATTTTTAAAGCCCTTGTCATGTTGTCTCTTCACCACCCATGCTATTAGTTTATTTATAGTTATTGTTAAAGTATGTAAGTACTTTATTTGTATGGTTCAAGTTGGCCTGAAATAAATGAATTGATTGATTGATTGATTAACTGATAGAGAACGCCTAAGGCATTAAGTCTGCCATTTTACCTTTGTATTTAATAAAGTTCAAATAAACATTATTATAGGCTTTTAAAAGCCAGTACTACTGGAACACGAACATTATGGGCTGAAAATCCTAGTCCCAATAGCGTTGCACTGGCACTTCCATCAATGAAATATTCATTTTTGCAACGATAGGTGTTAGCTATGCCTGGCTTGTGCAAATACGGATTTAGCTGAATTTTCATAAATAAATACGAAGGCCTTCAACAAACAAAGGCATTTGGTATTTTTTCAAAAGTCTGTTCATAGCGCTTCTATGAAACTTTCGAAACATGCTTGTTTTAGGTAGATACCTACCGTTGGCACTTTTGCTTTATATGCATGGAAATAGAAATGAATATATAGAATAAAAATTTAATTCTAGACATCATTGTGTGCTAAAGGCTGTCCAAATAGACCCAGTTCAGCAATAATGCCAGCAATAGGAGATAGAGATATTGAGAGGGAAACCGGTAGTATTATGAGTGACATGTTTATATACTTACTTATAAAAATGTACCTGTGTCGCAATATCAAGTTTAATTAGATGCAGCTAGTTTTACTTCACCCAGAGTGGGACGAGTCATTAAAATTCGATGAACATGTCCCACAGAACAAACAATAACCTACAATACCAAACAAAAAGATTCTATTTTAGGTTCCATTTTGGGACAATATAAAGAAAATAGTCTTATATACAAACAAAAACTTTTTTTTCTGCACTGGAATCGAAAAATCGCGTTCCAGTTATAAATAAGCGGTTGACAGAATACTTATCAAGTTTCAACTGTGTAGTCTTAATAGTTCCGGAATAAAATGGCTGTGACATATTAACGGACAGAAGGCCAGACGTGACATGACGAATCTATAAGGGTTCCGTTTTTGCTATTCGGCTACGGAACCCTAAAAAGCTTCTAATAAAGTCCTGGTGCTTGAAGTCCGTGACGGTGAAAAGTTTAAAAAATCATCACATCTCATTTGTAAATTTAACGGTTAAATTTGTTATTCTTACAATGCAGAGTTGCAGTTCTCTTTAAGCTTTTTACAAGCTTTATAGTACATAAAATAGCTACAAAAAAGATTTTGTGTAATAAATTTGAACGCTGAGATATGATGCATATGACTGACTATCATCAATAGAGTACATAATATATTTTTTATTAAGGTCACTCTTTTTTTGTTACCATCTTGATAGGAAAATTTATAGTCGAATATCCCTAGTACCTTCATTATCACAAAATAAAAACAAAATTGAATAAATTATTTTTTCAACGTCATTAATTCAATCTTTAAATCTGCAGAAACCCAATATCACAATCTGTAAGTCAAAATCACGTGCCAGCAAATCATTTTGACCGAATACGAGTACAGTTTCAACTCCAATCCGTATTTGTATCGACAATCCGTCGACGTTCGTTTGTATTTTGATGTCTCCGATTTCAGCTCGGCTATTATTACAGTGCTTCATTGCATCGTTTCTGATTTGGTTCGACGATATAACATTGACTTTCTGACAATTGCTTTATTTTGAACTAGGTTTAGTTTAACTTTCGTCATTGATATATCATTATGATCTTAAGTGACACTAGCATATACAAGAACATAGTCGTTTTTGTGTGTCATAGGATTTGACGATGCATCATTGAGGATACTTCAATTTCCTTCATCAGTAGTATCCACAACCTGAAATAATACTTACATTGCTTAGTCAAAACCTCTTTTTATACCTACTTGTACTCATGCTTTACTCAATTATACACATACACCTACCAAATGAATTACTTTGTCCATCTGTGAACCCACATGAAAAATTCTTCAATAGTTTTTGGGTTAATCGGAAACACACAGAATAAAACACTTTGTTTTATAACTTGAAAAGATAGATTATAATTCAGGAATCTCAGAAAATACAGTATATTAACTACCCTATAAACTGTTAACGATTTTACAGAATAGAACAAATGTACGCCTGCCAATAAAGAAAGAAAACAATCTTCCTTTTAATTTTCTCACCCCTTTCAAGAACTTTGGTCTGAGATCCACCAAATGGTTCTTATAACAGTTACACAACTATCACACGACGATAGCACCAAGTTTGCACACAATAAGAGAGGAGGCTAAAACGGGAACGTTATACAATATAATAGCAAGCTCGCTTCATATCTGGCAGAGTTCCAGAACCATTATAAAACTTTCTGCACGACTAAGTAGTATACTAATAAAATATTCAGCTACGTTGAAATTGTACGGCGTAAGGGACGTTCTTTGATAGATTGGATTTTTAACCGACTTCTGAAAAAGGAGAAGGTTCTCAATTCGGATGTTTGTTTGTTTTTTTTTTTAATGTTTGTTCGGGCATAGCTCCGTCGCTTGCCAACCGATTTCAAAAATTCTTTTTTTGTTGGAATGGGTATACTTTCCAAATGGTCCCATGAAAATTTTATTAAAATCGGACAAGCCGTTTCTGAAAAATCAACAAAAGTCAATAAAAAATATTTACATTGATGATCTTTTCGTTTACTCTGCATTGTGTTTTTTGCTCGCGCGTTTTTATTTTTTTGTAGTTGACATTTTGGCTTTTATAACTAGATTAATTACAAATTGACCCACTAAAAAGCACGAAAATAAAAACTTTTTTGCAAAAAAAATAAAACCGACTTCCATATCAAAACACTACAAAGCCAAGAATAATTTTAATTTCGGAAGGCGGTGTGAAAAAAAAATAAAATACAAAACCAATAACACCGACTACCGAAATTAAAATTATTTTTGGCTTTGTAGTGTTTTGATATGGAAGTCGGTTTTATTTTTTTGCAAAAAAGTTTTTTCTAGCTATGCTGGATGGTCTTGTTGATTTGAGTATTATGTAGATGTTTACTTGAAGCCAAGCTTGGTGGTTCAGGGTTTCGGAAAGGTTCTAGTAACGAGATATTGTGACTGTGTTTTAAGTTACTATAAGTCTGAAATTCTCATAAGCTGTACCTAGAGCGGATGAAGTAGGGTAGTAATAAAGTTGGATGCTGGACTTAGCTATACTTATTGTAATATTTTTTTTAAGTTGCACTGCACTATGTATTGCTTACTCAATAAGTAAACGAGACATAATGTAGTCTTAACCACTTTGTCAACCGAGTCGTCTTAGAGGTAAATCTATAATATAGATTTACCTCTAAGACGACTCGGTTTTTTTTAAATCTTGTAAGTAAAAATGTACTTGTTTCTTGCACTGCAGTTGAGTAGTCGGGTTTTTTAGATTTTTTTGAATAAGTTTTTTTTGTCAACTTTTTAGTTAAAATATTAATTAACAATTTTTTAGTATTCCCGGTCGTGTCAGATTGGCACTCCACCGGATTCAGAAAGTGAGTCCATATTTTAAACTTTCTCATTGTGTTATTTTACTAATATTACACTAATGATAAACATGATATACCTATTTGAAATCCTTATGTTAAGCCCTTTAATTAAACCCATATTGTAGTATTTAACTTTTTTTTTTTTCACCATGTATAATGGTTTCGCACAGCCGCCATGTTTAATTTTTTTAAATGTCACCTATCTAAGAACACTAGGGCTGTTAAGAAAAATCTAACGATACCTCGATTGTGTGAATCCGTTCAGCGGTTCTGGAGATATGAGGTAATAAAGAATATTACATACATACATACAAGATACGCGCGAAAAACATAACCCTTCCTTTGCAGTCGGGTAAAAAGAGGTAAAAGTTGGAAAGTTTCTACGTAGGGTAATCTTCGGAACTAATGATTACTTCTAAAAACTCGTGCTTTGGTAGTGAGTGCATATTAAAATTGTTAAGTGCTATAGGCCAGGGCTTCCCAAAGTGTGCGTCGCGACGCCTTGGGGCTCCGCGGTATTATCCGAAGGGCGTCGGGATGAAGTATAGAATTTAATTTCGGATTTACCTATATTAGTAAAGGAAATTTAGAACTTGCTCAATGTGTTGTTTGTCATAAGTGTTGGCGGCTGAAAGTATGCTTCTTATTAAACTAGATTGTCATTTGGAAACAACTCACTGTCATCTTTAAGGTAAGCCGAGAGACTTTTTTCTTAGAAAATTTCGAAAACTGAAACATCAGTCCACGGCTTTATTTTCAAGAGCATCGGTTCCTGCCAAAGCATTGCTCGCTTCCTACAAGGTAGCTCACCGCTTGCCAAATGCAAGAAACTGCACACGATTGCTGAGGAGCTTTTTATACCAGCAGTGGTTGATATTATATCATTCAGTCATGATTGGTTAGCCACCGTATTCATGACATGGCAGAAGTGAGCAAATTGTGGAGAAATTTTCAGGTTTATTTGCTATTCAACTTGATGAAGATGCTTAATTGATATATTACGTGCGGTACACATATAAGAAACGAATGTGTTATTTTGCAGAAAAATCTGTGAAAGTGGAAAGGCTGCTGATTTATTTAAGGTCTTAGGTTCATATATGAATATCGTTTTGAGAAACTATGCTCGCGTTCATTTATATTTTTATGTTTTGTTCTTTATTTTTAACCGAATTCAAAAAAAGGAGGAGGTTCTCAATTCATCTTGAACTTTTTTTTATGTCTCTTAACTCATTACTTGGAGATGGCTGGACCGATTTGGAAAATTCTTTTTTGTTTGAAAGGGCATACTTTCTAGTTGGTCCCATTGTCGTCACGTTTGGATCTGATGATGGGATCATGGAGAAATCGAGGGAATTTTTCAAATATTATAGGCACACCTATAACGTTTTGGGTATTTCTTATAGTATCTTGTGCAGTTGCTCTCGAAAAGCACCATTTGAGGAAGTGAAACTGATGATGAAGACCCCAGATGGCCACCGAAACTACTCAATAATAAGTATTTCGTGGATTGCGATTCGATTACTTGAATATGGATGTTAAGCACTTTATGCTCGTCACAATGCATATAGTGATGTAGAGCTGATGGTGAAGTACCAGGAAAACTCCTCAAAAATTAATGGCTTGGCATTGGGAATAGCAATATTTTGTAAAAGGTGATAAGTAGTTGACATTTTGGCTTTTGTAAGTAGATAAATTAATGGCTTGGCTTTGGGAATAGCAATATTTTGTAAAAGGTGATAAGTAGTTGACATTTTGGCTTTTGTAAGTAGATAAATTACAAACCGGCCCACTAAAAAGCGTAACACAAAACACTACAAAGCCAAAAAATAACTTTAATTACGGAAGGCGGTGTCAAAAAAATGAAAATACAAAACAAATGACACCGACTACCGAAATTAAAGTTATTTTTGCCTTTGTAGTGTTTTTATATAGAAGTCGGTTCTATTTTTTGCTAAAAATAATATTATGTTTTGTTCTTTATTTTCTAATAAAAAATTTAGATGCTATTTGGAGTTTTTCTGACTAATTGTTATTAGAACTACAACTAGTAGGTAAAGGTATGGCAAGAAGGCCAGGGCGTCGCAAAAATATGGCAACTTCCAAAGGGTGTCACAGCTAAAATAAGTTTGGGAAGCCCTGCTATAGGCTATAAATTATTTAGAAATCTACGCAGACAAAGTCGCGGGTCAAGTGCTAGTTTTATAAAGTTGAGTAGATATTTCACTTTTTTTTCGGAAATCCATTACAAATGAATATTTAAGATTTTAGTAAGGGAATGTTCTAACGTGATACCACGGCCCTGTACGCAAGGGCAAATGAAGGAATAGGGTTGGTTTTTAGTCCGTAAAAGTCTGAGACTGCACCCGGAGTGGGAAGAGTCATTTTATAATATTCCTCTAGCGGTTCACAGAAGACATCTATCTACCAAGTTTCAACTGTGTAGTCCTAACAGTTTCGGAATAAAATTTCTGTGACATACGGACGAACAGATATACAGACAAACATGACAAATCTATAAGGGTTCCATTTTCACCATTCGTCTACGGAACTTTAAAAACTTAACCGTAAAAATCTGAGAGAAATATTTATGTTCGACATTTTACTTACGTCTGTAGCGACATCTATCTCGCGACATACAAACTAAACTATAGAAATCCTGTATCGCGCAAGCAGAGTTTACCGCACAACTAGCATACATACAAATCACCCGATCATAAACATCGGACAGTTGTACACTAGACAAAAAGCACCTGTCTGGTTGAAGGATACTCTTTTTTCAATGAGATTGCGGGACTTTACACCCTGTTCTGCATATCCCCAAACGTCATTAATTAAGTATTAAGTAGGTATTACTGTTCATCTAGGGATCGACCTTAATATTCCAAGAATCTTTTTTAAATTCCGGATGAGCCCACTCTTGACTAGTGTTGCCCAAACGAGAGTCTCGCAAGAGCTCTCTCGCAACAGACTCTGTTACATTGTTCTGAGATCTCAACTACCGTTTAATAAATAGCAATAGGATAATCGCTAATTGCAAGACTCTTGCGAGACTCTCGTTTGGGCAACACTACTCTTGACCTCGAACTCGCCTGATGGTATGCGATAGATGAGGTCTACGATGGAACGAGTGAGCCCAGAAGATGTCTGTTCACTCTTGCTTTAAAGGCTGAAAGGTCATACGTGGCAGGGAACACAGAAGCTGGCAGAGCGTTCCACAGCTTTGCTGTGCGCACAATGTGGAGGAGAAACGTTTGGTACGACAAGACGGTATATCAACCAAAAAAAAAGAGCGAATCAGACTCGCCGATGAAGGGTTCCATAGTAACTATGCTAAATAACATTGTTTTTCAGAGTGTTTGTATGAAATACAAAGTTATTTATGGGGTTTTAGAAAATGTGCTATATCACAAAAACTGCTGACCCGGTTTCGTTCAAACCAATTATTTACGTTGAAAGTTTTCATTAAGACCTACAGCATATACAACGTGTAACGGAAACCCCATATCTATCCAAAAGGACTGAAGACAACATCTGGTATGGAGTCTCTATGCAAAGTTTCAGCTCAAAATAAGTGACTCACAGAATTGACCCCAAATTGTTGATTTCGTATTTTTCTTGAATACCAATAATAACAAACGTGTCACATCACTATGAGGGTCATCACTTTCTACTTCACTTGCCAATAAAACGATAATAGTCTTCGTTCTTCTTAATTTGAAAAATTCGGTCTCTGGTATCAATGTATTGAAATTTCTAAAAAGTTCCACACATGTAGACATAGGATTAGAAAACCCTGGCCAAATCGTTTGTTATAATCCAAAGAAGCCGTGCACTTGGTATGTACATACCCTTTAAATTACACGTTGTATATTTTTTAGATTTTTCACTCTATTATTATGAAAGTTAGAGAGGGGGGGGGGGACATTTTACCACTTTGGAAGCGTATATCTTTTAAAGCTATGGCTAAAAACAGATGAAAACAGAATGAAACAAAACAATGCCCCTTATCAGACATGAAAATTTCGAAGTGAGATCTCAAACACTATCTCCGGTATACCCAACGCAATTGTTCGGGGGACCAAATTCAGTAAACATTGGAAATCAATTAGGACCTCCCAAACTAGTGGGATATGAGGTCACGCTCGAATTTACTTAGTATTGTTTGTTCTAGGGGTTTAATATGGGTTGGAGTTGCACTATTCTACCAGAATATCATTAAGCGGCTGTTGATAAGAAAGTACTAAGACTATCCCTTTATTTAGGGCTTTTGTTTATGATAATGAGTACAGTTGCATCACAATAATAGCAGTTGGTGTATCGCAAATACGCTATCTATAAGTAGGCATATCTTTACCTACATAATATATGTATGTATACTAGCACTTGTAATTTATAACACTCACAAATAATGCTCCTTCCTAACAATGAAAAAAGGTTTAGAATTGGATCATTAGTTCCGGAGATTACCATTACATACAGTCTTACAAACAAATTTTGCCTCTTTATAATATTAAGTATATATAAAACTAATCTGTCTGTCTGTGATGTCATTAACCGTTTTTTCAAGTGCTAACAGTTATGAGTAGGTACACGATACTAAAACACCACCTAACTGATTTTGAATTTTTGTCTGGCCTAATTTTCGGAACGGCTGAACCGATTTAAATGCGGAAAAAAATTGCTGTTAGAAGAAGAAGGCAATATCTTTATATCTTGGAGGGATAAACGTGGGAAAACTTACCACATGAAAGAATCCGCAGTCATAACAAGTTCAATATAAAATGTGTAGTCGACATTTATCCATAATTCAAATTACTGTTTAAGCATTATCATATCATAATATAAATAAACATATTAAGCTTCCTGCATGCTTTTCCATGCATGTATAAATTAACTGTTGTTAATTTCACTCTTCTCTGTCCGAGAAATTTTCGTGAAAAGGGGTGTAATGTTTTTGCTCCATGTAAATAGGTGACTTTAATTAATCTTCAAAATATTTAACATAGGTAGATTCATAAGTCCGCAACTTCAAATTTAATCAGAGATTTCTTCAATAAAATTTCCTTTTCTAAAAACAACTTCTCAAAACAAACTAATCAACAATCAATGCCTGATAAACGTAATACAGAAATCACGCACCCTCCATAGTCAGATCAAAGATATCTCCACGATTCGTTTGCTCAAGAAATTGAGTCAATGAACGATGCAAAAACATGTCTGCAGTCTCAAACTTCTTATTTTGTAGGAAGTAAAGTTGCAGTTCGTTTGGCTGGAGGTATGAAGGGGTTGGTGATATGGCATGGCGCCCAATAGGCTAGCTTCAGCGTACACACGATACGAGAACATCGCTGTGACGATAATGCCTGCAAACAGCAAATTTATAAAAAAAAAAATAGGTACTTCTATATGTGTCAGTAGAACGAATTGTTTGTTGCAACGGAATATCTAGTACAATGCATTTTAATACTGTCCCTATACAACGTGTAATTTAAAGGGTATATACATACCGAGTGCACGGCTTCTTTGGATGATAACAAACGATATAGCAAGGGTTTTGTAATCCTAAGTCTACGTTTGTAGAACTTATTACAAATTCCAATACACTGATACCAGAGACCAATTTTTTCAAATTAAGAAGAACGAAGAGAATTATCTTGTTATTGGCAAGTGACGTTGAAAGTTATTGACCCTCGAAGTGATGTGACACGTTTGTTATGATTGATATTCAAGAAATATATGAAACCAATAATTTGGTATCAATTCTTTGAGTCAGTTATTTTGTGCTGAAACTGTGCATAGAAACTCCATACCAGATGTTGTCTTCAGCTCTTTTGGATAGATATGGGGTTTCCGTTACACGTTGTATACTACAATACGCGTTGTAAACTGACTAATAACCTCCCGATAATCTATATTATCGGGAAGACTTATTAAGACTTATTAATCTAAATAACATATTGACTCTTTTGATATTCTATATCTAAAGAGCATATCATAGCATATAGCTATACCGGAGATGTATGCAGTTACATCTCCAGAATAGCAGTCTAGAATAAACAAGTAGTAAAATCAATCATGAAATACTAAGCTTTTAGTGAAATTTAAATGATAAACATTAAGCATGCAGTGTTACAAGTAGCGGCACGAAACTTTAGCGCTGACCGTTATTGCGCAGAAGTAAAAATTAAGGTACCTGAGGGGGGCTAGCGGGATGAGGGGCGGGCGTGCGTAGCGCCGATTGGCTCTCAAGTCGCATTCTGTTTCCCGCACCGATACGACGCTCCGCGCACATCCCGTGTACAGTCGCGTCATCAATTGTATTGTTATTCCTGTTAATTTTTGTTGTTGTTTTTTTGCCCTGAGTCCGGGCCCGTAATAAGCAAAAGGCCCTGTCAAGACACCATTGAAGGCGTCATACCATTCTCTGAATCAGATAAGACTTAAATCCAAAATAAAAATTGTCAAATTAACAAATAATATTTTTATTTTTCTACTTCCAACAAAACTTGTTAAAAATTATATCTTAGGTACCTACTATAAATCCTTGGACATTGGCATTGGAGATAAACTATTTATTAAAGTATAGGTAAGTAATATTATTTGCATGCGCGACAGTACTCATACGCAGCTATCCTCCACATTTTGTTCAGCGCTAGACCTACTATTTGACATAACATTAAAATAATGTCATTAACGTTATTTAGCTAATAATTGTATTGCGTGCGCGACAGTACCCATGCGCAGCAATCCCTTCCACTCCTCAGCGCTAAACTTACGTGCCGCTACTTGTACGTCAGGTGTTTAGACTAAAGTGTATTATAATGGATTAATAACATAATTATTAAAGAATAAAACAAAAATATGCTTAATGCTTCGTGCATTGCATGCATGTATGCATTTATTTACATTTTATTACATTTAACAAAGGCAACAGAGAAAGCGAGTGTCAAAAAATCTAAAAAATATAGTTGGAAGCTGTGAACGCTGCGTGTGACGTCACAAGCTACCAAGTGAGTTTGTGCCATCAAGTATGACGTCTTGAGTGATAAGGATAAAATAATAACTTCAAAAGTATGTCCGGAACTTCATACTTCGTTGTCCGTCCGTATAACTGTCTGTCTGTCTGTACGCCTGTCATTCTAACAAGACCCTTTTACTCAGGAACACAAGGAGGTAGGTATTATATTGAAATTAATATTAAATACATACCCTTCAAATTATATCTTTTTGTCGCTTCTATGGCTTACGGTAAGAAGTATTACTTCACAGCCCAAGTGCTTACCGCAAGAAAACATCTGGATACTTTATTAAATATATCTAACTTATTTCGTAGAATGACCTTGGAGGACACGGTTGGCTTGGCTGCAGGCCATGCTGCGTATCGCAGATTCAATGACCGAACCGGAACAAATATTTCTATATTTTTATTGCGGATGAACCCAGTCTTAACCTCAATCACACCTGATGGCAAGAAGCGATTGATGAGGTCTATGATGAAACGAACGTGCCCAGAAAGTCCCTATGGAAGGCAATGTTTCTTTAAAAAAATAAGAGTAATATTAGCGGCTATTATGATGTATGAACATCTTGAGAACGTTTCATTGTGCGGTTTAAGTTGTATTTTGGTAATACACATATAAATTAAGTATAAGACAAATGTACATGCATTAGTGCACGAATTGTATGAACTTTAAAAGAGACGTTGACCTCTGAGTTTGTTTCGGTATTTCTTCTTAGGGTAGACAGGTAAAAACACCAGCTTCTTATTGTAAAACGGTAAAAAATACGCGTAAAATTAATATTTAGAATCATTTTGCAAAACAAAATATCTTTTATTTAATTTCATTAAAAGGAAGGAAAACACTCGATCCATAAAAAAGTTCTGTTCGTTTATAGCACTGTCAACTTATATGTGAAACTAGGTACGATGATATAACAATATCTTTGTCAGTCAAGGCGTCGTTTCCTAAAATACCTTTGTTAATTGAGAACATTGTTTGTATGCGATACTCCTGTGGAAGTAGTCCTTGGATTAGGTAGAAATACTATTGTACGCTATGATTGATGGTGACACGACATGTTCCGATCTTGATACTGAACTGTATAAAGGTGATTTTGGTCCATAACTGGCGACATTGCGGGATGGTGATGTGTGGAGACTGGATGCGAAGCAGCAAAATACCAGCTAGCTGCACTTGACTCGATCCAACGCAGAGCTAAAAGGCTTATAGGCGACGAGGTTCTGGCAGGAAAGCTTCACAGTCTAGCTCACCGGCGAAACGTTGCTTGTCTATCTATCTTCTACAGATTGTACTTCGGAGAGTGTGCGCTGGAGCTCCACTACCTAATTTCTTCATCCCACTTCTACTACCGGTCTACCAGACGTACTGCAGGATACCATCCACGCTTGGTCGATATACCGTCTTGTCGTACTAAGCGCTTCTCGTCTACAATTATTGAGCACACAGCCAAGGTGTGGAACTCTCTGCCGGCTTCTGTATTTCCTGCCACATATGACCCGTCAGCCCAGCAAAGTTGGTAAATAACACGTGAATTATATCGTGAATTTAAGTTAGATGAGGCCGGTGTTTCCTAGTGGACTTTCTTGAGAGGAAATACAGAAACCACTGGTCCAATAATTTGAGAATTTAATATTGGCTTATTTCTGATGTACACGTTTCAGGAAAGAAAAAAGTTGGCCAAGTGCGAGTCAGACTCGCCCATGAAGGGTTCCGTAGTAACTATAATAAATATAATATAATATATTTATTTGACAAAAAAAACCTTACAAAGGACATCCTCCATTTTGGTCCAAATTCTAAAATGGCGGCCAAAGAAAAAAGATACAATATCTTGTTAGAACGTGTTCTCCTTAACATTTTTTATTATGGCACCAAAACTGTGTGACCATTGCCCTCGGTTTTATTTGAGTTAAACGTCGCACACATTTTTCTTAACATGAATTGTCAAAACAAAGGATTTAGCTTGAATAGAAACTTCCAGGTAGCTGCCGTTTATCTCCACGCAATGTGATGCACGTCCCCTACCCGCTGAACGACCTGCCCCGCTCCGCGCATCACAATCTCCCTTTACAAGACAGCTCATCAGAAGAGTTCACTTCTGTTCAAATAATGGACATAGTATCAACGTTACAGAGACATTTTATTCAGGACCACATTAGCTTTGAACAATATGAAAATATGGTAGCGGACGAGTTCCATACCTGGACTGGAATACTTTAAGACCAGTTTATCGAATTGATAGAGGGTTTGCCAAGCTTGAGGTCAGTTACTAAAAAAAATACTATTTTGGCGGCAGTATTAGTTAAGTTGAGGACTGGAGACTCCAATGTTAGACTAGCAAATATTTTCAAATGTGGTGAAACAACCTTCCAAAGGTGGTTGCAGATTGGATGCGATGCGCTTTTATAGGATTTTGTACCCTTAAACCTTGATTTTGATCACATAACACGTGAGAACGTAGCACTAAGGAACACGTTAATACCAAACCATCTATTCGGGAATCCCTTGAGCCCAGAAGTTGAAAGGAAGGCGATAATAATTTGTGATGGTACGTACATATATTTGCAAAAAAGTAGCAATTACTTTTTCAGCGACAGTCTTACAGCCATCACAAATATAGAAACCTCCTGAAACCATTCCTCTTGGTTTGTTGCGATGGACATATTATTGAGGTAATTGGTCCGTATGCTGCCGTTACATCCGACGCAGAAATCATGAATGGTATGATAAGGTATGTATACAGTCCATTCCTTTGGTTTTTTAGGACCGGAGATGTGTTTATTTTGGACCGTGGCTTTCGCGATTCTGTGGCAAACCTAGAGTCTTGCGGTTACATACCACATATGCTAGCAACAAAATACCAAAATGAAACACAACTCACAACAGATCAGGCAAACAAATCAAGGCTGATTACGATTTGTCAATGGGTGGTGGAAGTAGTGAACGGCCGATTTAAAAGAGATGTTCGGCTGTTACGAAATATATACAACAGTAGAGCCGCTAGAAACATGTTTGATTACTTCAGAATCGCAGCAGCCATTTTAAGTAAATACCATGTTGTAATTGAAAATAATTCACATTCTTCAGACATTTTGGAGATAATAAATGAAAAGATTAATACGCCAAATGTACACACATCAAAAGTGTCTAGGGATCAAGCATTTTTATACGGATTTCTTGAGATTATGATGTGGCTTTGTAATAAATTTATGATTTTATAAATTTATATGCATCCTTTTTGGTGCATTTCATAAGTTGATTTGGATCAGAGGCAACCTCAACGCTCAAATTTATGCTGAGACGATTGTATCTGACGTCATCGTTCCTCTACAAGTGCAAATCGGTCCCTTATTTCAGTTAATGCATGATAATGCACGACCACACACCGCAAGAGTTGTAAGACAGACTCTCGCCGCAACTAACATCAATGTCCTGCTCTGGCCTGCTCAGTCGCCAGACTTGAACCCGATTAAGCATGCATGGGATATGCTACAGAGAAGAGCTCTGCCGAATATGGAGGGTATCCAGTCGCAAGAAGACCTTTTTTTGTTGTTGCAACGAACATGGGATGCCATTCCACAGCGTGATTTGGATGAACTCATTTTGAGTATGCCAAACCGATGTTCTTGTGTTGTTAGTGTTCGCGGTAGAAACACGGATTATTAATTGTTTAAGTTACCCAATAAAATTTTAAAGAAAACTGTTATTTCAGTCTTTTTTTCGAACTTTAATGTTAGTGGTTCAAATGTCAAAAATCCCTTTATTAGGAAAATGGCAAATTTCTTTATTAATGCAAAGGTGACTTGGTTTATCGTTACTGTGACAAAGGAAAACACTTTATTTGATGAATCCTTAAAGAAAATTTTAATTAATATCAATCAGGAGAAAAGTTATTGCAAAAATATATGTTGATCCCTAGACACTTTTGATGTGTGTATTAGCAAACCTTTTAATTTCAAACGGTTAATCGCCATAATTATAATCGCAGACGAGATAAGTTCATCATAATGACAGCAGATATGCCAGAGTTCGTAGATTTTCCTAGGCTGAGTGAAGATGATCTCTTTTTATTCGCTCTTGGCGTATACCAATTAAAATAGGCCAAAAGCTACTATGGTGAACATATCCTTCAAAACGGATCGTTTTCAATTTGTGATGTGAAACCTGTGGATTATACGAGGACGACTGCAATCTCGACATGTCCGAGCTCGCCAATATTATACCTACATCGTAATAGACAAAACATCATCCAGTCAAAGTGCAATCCGTTACTATTATTGCACGTGCATAATAGGAAAAAAAACGATTGGGTGCTGTTCGCATATTATGTGCATAATATGGTACATGGGTTACGCTCGTCATTTACAGATGTCTTTGGGATTAGAGAACATTATTGTAGTTCCAGACGAGGATGATTTTCTTCTTTAACCATATGTTTTGTATTAACATTCTTGTAAGATGTACATGTATTTTTGGAAATAATAAAGGGTTAATTAACAATTGAACATATGATACAACTGTATTTTTATTTGTAGAAATTCACATAAACCACAAAAACCAAAAAAACACAATAAAAAACCACTACAGGCAGGCTGTATTTTCTCAATATTGTATTTTTTAAACTATTGTAATGCTATAGTAGTACAATTCTTTTTGTAAATTCATTTCATAGGAAATGTGTGATAAAAAAATGAACTCAAATAAAAGCGAGGGCAATGGTCCCACAGTTTTGGTGCCATAATAAGAAATGTTAAAGAGAACATGTTCTAACAGAATATCGTATTTCTTTTCTTTAGCCGCCATTTTAAAATTTGGACCAAAAATGTATGGAACGTGGATGATGTCCTTTCTTAAAACTTGCTTATTAACAATTTTTACAACTACGCCAAATAACTTTGTTTTTTATAGTGTTTGTATGAATTACAAAGTTAAATTTGCGGTTTTAGAAAATATGCTGTATCTCAAAAACTACTGACCCGATTTCGTTTAAACTAATTTTGGTTGAAAAGTTACATTAAGATCCACAGAAGATTTTTTTTTAAATTTTTACTCCATTATTATAGAAGTTAGAGGGGGACACACATTTTACTAATTTGGAAGCGCATATCTTTTAAACGATTAACTTTATGAAAAAGTGGTTTTATAAACCTCATTGTCATTTTTAAAGACCTGTCTATAAATATGACACACGGATAGGTTTCATGAAAAAAAAAATCAGTTTCAATTCCATGTATGGGGAGCCCTCTTTTGTTTTTTTTTTTTTTTTAGTTTTTTCTTAAATTCGGAAACCGGTTCACATAGTTCATCTACCTACTAAGTTTCACATGTATAGTCTTAATAGTTTCGGAATAAAATGGCTGTGACATACGGACGGACAGACAGACAGACAGACAGACAGACGGACAAACATGACGAAACTATAAGGGTTCCGTTTTTTGCCATCCGGCTACGGAACCCTAAAAATCACACAGACACAGATTTGAGTAGACATGTCTAAATAGTGTAAGCATTAGTCAGTTATTAAGTAACTCAACTGAAAGAACACGAACGCTAAACTAGATAAAGAAAAAAATCAATGTCATGTAAAAAAAAACTCGCTGTAAAAATACAAATAGTACAAAATTATCTACTTGTATTTCAAGTAGATAATTTTGTACTATTTGTATTTTCTTGAAAACAGAACAGGTGTCCCTTTATTTTCAAATGTTGTCCAGTTATGTCCAAAATGCTTTCAGCCGTTGGATGGAGCATGACACAATTAAGTACTCAACTAAACGCTGAATTTCAGAACTGGCAAGTGTTTGTACATATTGTAGTAAAACTGTAACGACTGCATGCACTTAGTACCAATTTAATGAAGTAAGTTTAGGACATTGTGAATAAAATGCATGCACAAAAAGCACACTAAGGCGTTAACGTTAACGTTAGATACTCTCATTGTGCGTACGGCTAACGTGTCTATGCTAACAAACCGAAAAATATTTAACATTTAAAACAGAATATCCGAGACGCAGTTAGTTGGATAGCGCCGAAAATGTGATGGGAAACGCGATAAAAAGAGCTCACATTTGTTGCGCTGCTAGAGGTGGACATTTGGCGAATGTTATTTTCCATACGTAATTGTCAAGCCTAAATATAATATTTTTGAAAAATTCACACACTTATATCAATTTTCTTTTACATAAAACGGAAATTACTAGGTATAATTTCCGTTTTATGTAAAAGAAAATTTATAAAATAAGTTGTATAACTCTTAACTGGCCACCCTGTATTAGACCTAATAAAGTGCCCATACTGAAACTTTTGAGATTTGCGCTATGCGTTTGCGTTTGGATCACAAACATTATGTCAATAACTATCGGCCTAATACGTAATCGGTCTTGTAGATACTGAGTAAACCGATTTTAACCGGCTGACAAATGTTATTTCATGTAGATCTTTAAAACCTTGATAAAGTAGTATGATTTGATTTTGCAGCCTAACAGCTTTTTCGCAAAAGTACGTTTAGGTCAGGATTGAAAACATGTTGCACTCTTAAAATCAAATCAAATCATTTATTCATTTTTTTTTTACAACTAGATGTATACTTATAGTCAGGCTTAGCTTAAGGTAATTGACAATAAACATGTATTTACATGTACTTGAACTAGATAAGCCTGTGTTTCAGGCGATATCTGCTAATATTATTTTAAATATTCACCTTATAATAATACATTAATCTTTAATTGCGTGTAACGTTAAATATAAAATATATTATAAATAAAACCAAACATTGGCTATAATTAGATAACAAGGTACATAATTATCAAGTCTAATAATTACTTGATTACATAAAAAAATAGCTATTTTAGCACGATTAATAACTTCTCTGTATCTTCGTAGGACAAACTTTGGAGGGCAGTATTTACAGCTTTCTCACATTTATTATATTCAAGTGGATATATGTTTGAAATTGCATTAGTTTATTGTAGAGAAGCGGTTCCAGATACAAGTGTCTTAACTCAATGTCTTAATGTATGTCTAATGAATGTCTTAACTCAAACATTGCTATTTTCGGATTTGAGCAGGAAAAGCTTTAAAAAGCTTAAAATTTCAAATGTACATACAGAGTTGATACTCTGTATGTACATTTGACATTTTTAATTTTGAAATACGTAGTGTAATTTAAAGCCCCTCTGGTATATCAATACCAGAGGGGCATTAAATTACACTACGTATACTATACATGTTTAGCAGTGGCGAAGGCTCCATACAACTCGATTCCTACCGGCTTCCCTTTTGAAATATGGCAAATATTAGTCTATTATTTTATATATGAATATATAAATAGTAATCTATTATTTTCAATTAAACAAATAATTATTTACGAAGTTACAAGATTTCGAAGTCAGCCACAGGGCCACAGTTACTGGAATTCACGCATCACACTTGAGCAAGGTAAGCATTTTTTGGTCCGGCTTCCCTTTTATGAAAATTCACCCTTCACCACTGATGTTTAGTATTAATTCGATACGGTATAAAAATAAAAAGCGCCAAAATTAAGAATTTTGGTTTTTTCAAACATACTTAATAGCTTACAAATCACAGTAAAACGCAACCACCTTTTGTAAATAAATGTGACTGACCTTAGATGCCCAGGTAACAAAGTGGAAACGTCGTGCGGCATGTGTTATCTCGTATCGTGGGGGATTTATCGTTTTAAGGTGCATGACCTCTGCGTATAGACATAATCAGCTGTTAGGAAAGAAACATCGTGTTCGAACGGGGCAAAAACTTAAAAAATAATTTGCGACTATACTACTGCTCTTATTTAATTGATTTTTGGTACAGAGCTTGAAAATGGTACCGGATATAGGCAGTTTAAAGGAAAGCCCATCTGTCGTATCAACTCTGTATATCCCTAGTTACAAATATATAAACTGCCTCCTTTATTACTCGTAATTCAGATTTCTGTTACTTGTTGGGATCTTAAGCAGTGTTTAAAGTCAGTTTTCATCAAAATCTGAAATTGCATGAATTTATTATTAGGTTACTTTCATTCCTGCGAAGTGTGGACATTTTAACATAATAGGTTATTTAAAAGCATCAATAACCTAATGATTAAGGTGTCAGACTTATGATTGAGAGCTCACGGGTTCGAACCCCACCCCTATTACCGTGAACCAGTGTTGGGCAAATTTTAATTAAAAGAAAAATTAAAGATTAACAATTGATTAATTGTTAATTGTAACCACAACAACTAACAATTAATCAATTGTTAATTGTGATTTACTAAAATTAACAATTAATTAATTTTCAATTGTTTTGTGAATTTTAATTAAACCTAACAATTAAAAAATACTGCTGTATAATTTACAGTCGGTATATATAAATATATAGTATACCCGTGTGGCTGAGGGTAGTAGAATATTGCCCCCCATCTATTCCTGTGGTTAAATACACATAATTAAAGGAAATATTCATTTCTTTATCAACAAACAGTTTTTTTATGTAGAAAGAAAGATTTACGTAAATTAAGCTATACTTACAGCCTTTGACCACTTTTTATTCGTCTGAGACTTAGGTACAGCTAAATTTTCCTCATTCTTTTACTAATTTCGTTTTGATACACAAAGTCAATTGTTAGTTTTAATTGTTTCATAAAACAACTAAAAAAGTTAATTGCAATTATTTTAATTGTGAGTTACAATTGACATACGTTAATGAAATTAATTTAATTGTTAGGTGCAATTAAAAGTTTAATTGCGATTAATTTAATTGCAATTACTTTTTTAGTCAATTAACAAGATAATTGATTAATTAATTGATTAATGCCCAACGCTGCCGTGAACCCACTCTAGATACAAGCAATTTAACTTAGTTGGCGGGATTAACAAGATAGTTAGTAACGTGAAACTCTCTTTAAAAAAATTGGCTAAGCTAAGCTAAGTTCCTCTGAGCCTTCATTCAAAAAGAAAAACCCAAACAAGCCACAACGTGGTACAAAATACCCAGCAACAAAAAAGACACACCAAAATGCTACAGAGAACAAATACGGGACATTAGCACGAAATAGTGGGCAGTGTTGACCAATGCACAGTTTTTGTAATTACAACTCGTCGGTAGAGTTCGCGGGAGTTTTAATAGCTACATGTGAAAAGTTAAATGAAGCCATCACACGAATTTATTTAAAATTTTCTCCTCTGAAAATTTTAATTGTATAACTTTTTTTGGGGTTGATTGTACCCAACTTGATGTATGGAGGACTTGCGTTTATACGTTCGAGTTTTAATCTGGATTTTTTAAGTCTTATATTTTATAAAGCCTGGTAGAGTTAAAAACTTCTAGCGGCTGATTTCAGCCGAATACGAATGGATTTTTTCGGCGGAAAAATTATCAAATGACTCCTTCCGCTCGCCGTTCCGAGTAGAGCCGAACGGACTTACGGTCAGATTTCTACTGACTACAAACCCACTCTGTTCTTCAGTTACCCATTTGGTTTGAGACCGCAGTATCTTATTAGAACATGCCCTCAACCCGGAATCGGATGAAAGTATCAAAACGAAAGAGTGAAAATATGTGTGTATTCGGGCACAGGAGGAACGAAACATCTCACAAGCTGAGAAACTATATCTGGGCAGTCAGATTCTCCACAAAGGACAATAAAGAGACAGCGAGATGTGTCCACCACGCACTCTCACAGCACTCTTCTCCATATCAGTATTTGAAATGAAAACGCATTTTAACAAAAAGAATGAACCTACTTCAAAACAAATACAAAACACTATTACACTAAAAAGCAAAAAAATATCTTAATAAAGACTGCTGCATTTTATGTCTAATTTCATTATAATAAAGGTATCTAGGTTCTTACACATCTGGTTGAAGTCGATGCGAAGCCAATAAATAGGCTAATTACGCCAAATTCCAGGGCTCGCCCGGGGCATTAAACCGATTCATTTGGCTTGACACTGACATCAACCAGATGAGTAGGTACCTAGACTTTATTTTATACGAAATTAGACATTCAATGAAGCGGTCTTTAAGTTGATTTTTCTTTAGCCATTGACGCTTAATTGCTGGTTCATTGTTGCAACCCTGTTTTTATAAAAAAAATTCTTCTTGTTTGTTGTTTTGTGTTAAATATTCGGGAAAGAACAATGAACAATCATTTAAATTTTTTAATTACTGCTTTGTTTTTGCATTCCATAAAAACGGATTGTTTTGTCGCCAACATAGCGACGCAAGGAAGCGTGAAAGGTCCACGTGACCAACGGACCTTGTCGTGAAACATATCTTTCCTTGATTCTTTGTAATGCGCCCCAAAATCTACAAAAGAAAGGAGCATCATTAATTTATTATAGCTTTAAATTCTTGTGTTTTACCTATATTTCTTTTTTGTAACACTCAGTATAATGTTTGTTTTCGAAGCACACGGCTAGAGTAAAGAGTTGTTCACTGGGAGAATTCACCAGGAGGGCTTTGCTTTTAATTGAACAAAAATGAAAAATAGATTACAATATGTACACTATCAAATTAGGTTACCCTGTGAGGATATTTGTAACGTAGATAAATAAATAAAAATTAAATAAATTTCAAATGATAGGTACGACCAAAAGTAGTAATTTCTTGGCAAAATATTAACAAGATAACTACGGCAAATGAGGATTTTCACTTTGCAAAGCGTCAATCCGCATAGCAACAACATCCATTAACCAACACATAATTACCAAAAACGATTAAGTTATCGAGATAGAGCAAAACAGAATCCTGTAATTTGGGAGACAATTGGTTGTCACTGCCTTACTTTAGCCATGACGACTGGCAATCAATCTTTTTCAGAATGGATCCTTTAACAGCCCAATGAATGGCTTCAAGATTTCAGATAGACATTAGAACTATTCAGTAATTCCACATCGGATTTGCTAACATCTATCTGTCTTGTAAAGGATAGATTTATAGATTGGCTGAGGACAATGAAATATTTGGCCCTTTTTGGAAATGGGTAGGGTGTTTCTGAAGATAATGTAGGTATTCTTACACACATATACATATCTGATTTATATTCTAATCAAGAGCTAAGGGTTAGACCACGGTAGTCGCAGTCTTGTGTAGGTACCCAGATTTCTGTATTAACATTGTTATTACAAGACTTTTTATATCTAGTAAACTTTTCAGCATACACTAGGAACAATTTTGTTATCTCAGTGTTAATTAACTACAAATACCAAAATGGATTGGCGATTACTGATTATACAGTATGTTAACTAACAGAGAGCGTTCCCGTTAACCCGCAATAGTATAGCATCCATACATACTTAAAAAATATTACCATACGAAAACAAAATGTTTTTATTTTTTTTAATATTAAAATATTCACTAAATATTTTAAATTGATACGTAAAAGAAACGGACGACGGCAACGTCGCAATTTATTTATGAATGATGGGCCGCGTGTGCGGCGATCTAATTGGTGTGCTTATACTATTGCGGGTTAACGGGAACGCCCTGTTAGTTAACGTAATGTATAATTTCCCAATTTATCATCTGCTTAACCTTTAGATCTACACGTACAACTAATTATCATTTAGCGAGGAGCTCCTCTATATACAACGTGTAATTTGAAGGATATATACATACAAAGTGCACGGTTTCTTGGGACGATAACAAACAATATGGCAAGGGTTTTTGTAATTCTATGTCTACTAATGTGGAACTTATTAGTAATTTCACTACCATACCAGACCAAACTTTTCAAATTAAGAAGAGCTAAGAAAATGATCGTGTTATTGCCAAGTGACGTGGAAAGTTATTCACCCTCGTAGTGCTGTGACACGTTTGTTATTATCAGTATTAAAAAATTGGCTAAGTGCGAGTCGGACTCGCCCATGAAGGGTTCCGTAGTAACTATAATAAATATAATATACTTAATATATTTATTTGAAAAAAAAAAACAAAAAACCTTACAAATTTCTTAAAACTAGCTTATTTACATTATTTACAACTACGCCAAATAACTTTGTTTTTCATAGTATTTGTATGAATTACAAAGTTATATTTGCGGTTTTAGAAAATATACTGCATCTCAAAAACTGCTGACTTGATCTCATTCAAACCAATTTTGGTTGAAAGTTTACATTAAGATCTACAACATATGGTTTTTCTAGATTTTTCACTTCATTATTATAGAAGTTAGAGGGGGAGGGACACACATTTTACCAATTTGGAAGCGTATATCTTTTAAACGTTTAACTTTATGAAAAAGTCATCTTAGAAACCTTAATGTCATTTTTAAAGACCTGTCTATAGATACCACACACGTATAGGTTTCATGAAAGAAAATATTTTAAGTTTCAGTTCCATGTATGGGGAGCCCCCTTTATTTTAAATATTTTTTAAATTTTCTCTTAAAATCGGAAAGCGGTTCACAGAATACATCTACTTACCAAGTTTTACATGTATAGTCATAATAGTTTCGGAATAAAATGGCTGTGACATACGGACGGACGGACATACAGACAGACGGACAGACATGTCGAAACTATAAGGGTTCCGTTTTTTGCCATTCGGCTACGGAACCCTAAAAAGCCCGGTCAAGTGCGAGTTAGATTTGCTCACCAAGGATTCCGTATAAACTTAACACGTTCGCTGACAGTACGTCGTTAGGCGGGAAATTAAAAAACTATATGGGACAGAAAATATGGTATCAGTTCTTTGAATCACTTATTTTAAGCTAAAACTATGCGTAGAGACTCAATACCAGATAGATAGATAGATAGAATACTCTTTATTGTACACCAATAATTTAAACAAGCACTTGATTTACAATAATGCAAAAAAAAATGGTTACAATGGCGGTCTTATCGCTGATAGCGATATCTTCCAGACAACCTTTGGATGGACTTTAAGAACATAAAACAAAGAGGGGAGGAGAAAGTCAGTGTACTTACTTCAAATATATAACTACACAAAAAGTAACTCAAGTAGTTAATATAACTATATATATAGGTATATATAATACAATACAATACATAAATAAGTATAAATAAATATATGTGTTTCATATATATAAATATGTCATAAGGAAAGAAATACAAGGTAAAATCATAGGAGTGTATAAAAATGTTTGACAACAGAGCTTTTAAAAGCAGCAAGTGACTGCGCTTGTCTAACTGACAATGGCAATGCATTCCACAGACGAGTAGCCTGCACCGTATACGATGAATCATAAAATTTTGTGGAATGCGCAGGCATTGAAAGTGTCAAATTTACCGATGATCTCAAATCTCTAGTATGTGTGTCATGAAGGAACTTAAAACGTTCTTTGAGGTAAAAGGGAATTCTTGGATTGAACAGAATATTGTAAAGTAATGATAAAATATGCGCATTCCGGCGAAGACGGATAGGCAGCCACTTGAGCTTAATACGAAACTCAGAAACATGATCGTATTTGCGCAAACCAAATATGAATCTGATACAGAAATTTTGGAGTCGCTCAAGCTTATCTAGCTGCACTTCAGTGAGGTCTGGAAAACTTGCATCAGCATAGTCAAGAATAGGAAGAAGGAGAGATTGGGCGAGCGCAGTTTTAGTGGCAGTTGGCAGGAAATTGCGCAGTCTACGCAAAGACCCCGCAGATGCAAACAGTTTGCGACTCACTTCTTGTACCAGATGTTGTCTTCAGCCCTGTTAGATAGGGCCATTGCCTGCCGCGGTTATAGGAATGTTTTAACGAGATACCGCGGCCCCGGAAGTTAAGGGCAGCTGAAGGAACAGGGTGGGTTTTTAGTCAGTAGAAGTCTGACACACCCTTCCGCTTAACCCAGAGCGGGAGAAGTCATTCGATGATTTTCCCACCTGACTAAAAAACCCTGTTAGATCGATAATTATGAGGTTTTTGTTACACGTTGTATAGTTTAGTTATCTAGAGATAAAAGTATAGCTTTTCTTTACACTTTACTAACATGGCTAAGTCTTTAGTTTACACGGTGAGGTTAGATTTTATACTGATAATAATTTCTACCTAACATTGTTAACTATCACGCAATCTCGTGGTTGTCACCTGGATCGCTTGAATAATTCATAATTTTACTTTTCGTCGGTGTTTGGGGTTCAGTAGACAAAGGTTTGTTTATTTATTTATAAGCTGGACCGATGTACTTTGTGCCACCGTATTTTTTCCATATTTTCTCAACTTTTAAACCTATCCTGTATGAGAATGAAAATAACACAATAAGAATTAATTAAATCGGGCCAGCCATACTACAGCTTAAAAAAAATGTTCTTTTGGGTTCTCTAGCCGAATGGCAAAAAAACGGAATCCTTATAGATTCATGTCTAATACAGAGAAAGATGAGACCTTGAAAAGAGACTGTAACACTATAGCGTATAGAATATCATCTCCACTTTGAAGGTTCTTTGTGAAAAGGGTGATATTGACATGTTTGTAAAATGATAACGATAATTTAATTTATTTATTTTAAAATAAATTTGATAATGAATCCCAAAAATTATCACTAAGCGTTTCCACATCAACTTGTTCTTTATGCGGAACCCCACCAACACAGTCAGTTTTATTTATTCAAATTTTAAACGTTCCTTTTGCTTTTCCATTACGTTGTACATTTTTCATATCAGACATCTTTCACGCCATGTTTAATTGTTTACAAGCGTTGTGTTTTTTTTTTAAATAAATTTTGGTTCATTTGTAGCTGCCATTTTGTTTCGTGTAAAGAGGTTATTGATCTGTGGCCATTTTTAAAAGGATAAAAATAGCTTATAACTGTTTATGATAATGACGAGTTGAACTCAAATGTTTTATGTTAATGGCGGTTGTCCCACCGCCGACGATGAACGAGTAACGAGTAGAGTTAACATCTGAAAACGAGTTAGCGAGCAGCGAGTGTATTGTTCCAATAGTTTAGTCGCTGAGCTATCATCTGGTTGGTCTCTCAGCGTGAGTTCTGACCAATAAGTGATCGCTGAGCGAGTATCATCTTTGACAGCTCTTGTCGCTCAGCGACAAAACTAGTGAAGCGAGTAGTCGCCTGAGGTAGTCGCCGGTAGTGTGAACAGTCGGACAACTGTCTATAGTTGTAGCAAACCAAATGTTTTCGGTTCGCATGTTGACAACATTATGGTATATAATTTTTGGTCTATGGTAAGATTGAAGTGCGCCCAGGTAAAATAGCATTGTACACACAAAAATGAATATTATGGTCTTGTAAATAGTTAAGTTCTATCGGTTTGTTAGGCTACGTTTTTCAGATTACGGGGAACGCACGGTGTGACAAAACCTATTTATTTAATAATCATTGCAGAGACTTTAACCAGATGCGTATGATCCTTTTTTTTTTATCGGGGGGAAATCCTCATGGACTACCTCCGCCTGGGGAATGGCGGAGGGGTGTGCCGGATTCTTACCGGCTAAAACCACCCCGGTGTCTCCTCACACGTGCGTGGGGGGCCGCGGGAAACCTAATTCTTCCGCAGCCCCGCACTAGTGCTGGTCGGGTCTGTCCCGGCCTCGCCTCCTGCACGGGGTAGTGAGGTGTTGAACTACCCCGTGCATCGCCTCAGAGGCGCGCGCCGACACCCGCGCGCGCCTGCGACTCGGGTCCATCAAATAGGGGGCGGGGGACTTCCCCAAGTCCCTCGCCCCTGGACCCATTCATGGGGGCTGGAAAAGGGCGTTGTCCGCCCTTCCCCTGCGCCCGGTGCGCCTTCTGCGGCCAGGGAAGGGAGTGGAGATCTCCCTCTCCCTTTCCGCAGTTTCCTTATGCGACATCACATTACATACTCAGCACTACGGCCGGCAGCGACAGATCGCCTCCTACTTCATTTGTGAGGACACGGCGCTGCTCCTCCCAAGCTACACACTCGGCGAGCGTGTGTTGCGCCGTGTCCTCCCCGCAATGGACGCAGTGGTGGCATCGAGCGTCCGGCTCTCTGTCTATGCGGCACAGGTACTTGCCGAAGCAGCCGTGCCCCGACAGCACCTGTGTCACTCTAAAACACAGGGAGCCGTGCCTCCTCCCGAGCCAGTCGTCGAGTACTGGCCGGATCGCCTCGACGGTAGCGAGGCCGGCGGTAGGGCGCAGAAGCCTCTGCCGCCATTCCGCCACCAAGACCTGACGGAGCTCCTCTCGGCGCAGCGCGATCTGCCGCTGCACCGGCCTCGAGCCCCGTGCCCGCTCTTCCTCGCGCCATCGATACAACGACGCGAGTACTTTCGCCTCTAGGTCCCAGGGCGGGGATCCGGCCAGGCCGCAAGCCGCCTCGTAGGAAATCGTGCGGTACCCGCGGACGACTCTGACGGCCATCACCCTCTGCGGTTTGCGCAGAATGGCGAGGGTGCCGGCCGTCATGTCCAGCGCCCACACAGGGGCCGCATACAGGGCCATGGACCGCACGATTCCCACGTACAACCGCCTACAGGCGGCGCTCGGGCCCCCCAAGTTGGGAAGCAACGTTGAAAGCGCGCCCGCTGCGCCCATCAACTTGGACACCAGCCGGCAGAAGTGGGGCCCGAATTCCCATCGGCTGTCGAGCACCAATCCCAGATACTTCATGGTGGACTCGACAGCTATCCGGGTCCCGCTGACCACGATGTGTGATCCCGCCGGCGGCGCCCGTCGAGGGCCATGAAACTCCATGGCTTCCGACTTGTTCAGGGCCACCTCCAGGCCCAGGCGCCGGATGCGGTTCACCACCTGTGACACCGCAGCCGTGGTTAACAACGTCGCTTCCCTGTGCGAGCTCCCCCGGGCAGTTACGAGCGTGTCATCCGCATAACACGTCACGTCGGCGCCCGGCGGGAGTTCGCCTCTCAGCACCCAGTCGTAGCCGATGTTCCACAGGGGCGGTCCCAAGACCGATCCCTGTGGAACACCGCACGACGTGAGGTGCCGACCAGCACCGTCACGTCCCCGATAGGTGACGCATCTACCCTCCAGGTAAGCTCCTACTGTACGGCGGAGGTAGGGAGGCACGTGATGGTATTTCAGGGCCTCCCGAATACAACTCCAGGGTAGGGTGTTGAATGCGTTGGAGATGTCTAAAGACACCGCCACCACCACCCCACCCCGGGACACCGTCTCCTCCGCCAGGGCCCTCACGCGCATGATGACGTCTATGGTGGAGCGCCCCCGACGAAAACCGAATTGGTTGTCGTCCAGGTTCGGCCCCTCTCTGCACAAGTGGCTGACCAGGTGATCTGCGATGATACGCTCAAAAAGTTTGCCCGCCTCGTCAAGCAGCACTATGGGCCGATACGCGGACGGCGATTCCGCGGGGCGCCCCTCCTTCCTGAGGAGGACCAGCCTCCCCTCCTTCCACACACTGGGAAACTGACCCTGCTCGAGGCATGCCGTGAGAAGCCTCCTCAGCTGGGGCTCTAGCTCCTTCAGAGCCAGGATGAGAGCTCGACCAGGCACTCCGTCGGGTCCGGGCGCTGTGTTCTTAGCCCGGAGTCGCGACACGGCCGCTCCCATCTCTGCTTGCGTCACCTCGGGGACATCGGTGCTCTCCTCTTCTTCTGGAGAGTCTGTGGCTGAGGGCGAAGCCATCGCTGGGGGAACGTGTTCCGGTCGCCCTGGGAAGAGGGCCGACACCACCGCCTCTAGCAACTGGGGTTCCATGCTTCGCGTCAGTGGAGGCGCCCAGGGACGCAACTTGCTCCGTACCCAACGGTAGGGGCGCCCCCACGGATCCCGATCCAGGGACCCCAGCAGCTCCTCCCTGGCGCGCGACTTTGAGTCGCCGATGGCCAGCCACAGAGTCTCCTTGGACGCGTGGTACACCTCATACAGCGCGTCCTCCTCGGCGGAATCCCGTCGACGTCGTCTCCGGTATCGGGTGTACCGGCGGCGAGCCGCAACGCACGCTACGCGCAATTGCGCGATCTCGGCGGTCCACCAGTACACCTGGCGCCTTGCGGACTGTTGGCGGACACGGGGCATGGACGCGTCACAGATCTGCGTCATCGCCCCCCGAAACCACAGCGCCACCGCCTCAACGTCGACGGGGCCGTCCGCCGTCGACTCCCAGGTCCAGGACTGGACTAATGCAGCTTCCTCGAGTAGTTCCCTGTCGATGCGCTTAAGCGCCCAACGCGGGCCGTCGTTAATCGGAGTTGTTGGATGGCGGCCGCTCGCGGTCTGGGCAGAGACGTTGAACCGGATATACCGATGGTCCGACAGCGTCTCCACCTCCACGGCGACACGCCAGTCGTGGACTCGGCCGGCGACAGAGGGGCTAGCGAACGAGACGTCCACTATCGACCCGCCCCACTGCCGCACGCACGTGTATTCCGAACCCCGATTCAGGACGACCAGACCTGTCGTCACCGCCCACTCTTCTAGCACCTCGCCCCGAGGGTCAGTGACCGGAGATCCCCACGCCGATGACTTGGCGTTGAGATCCCCGAGCACCAGAACGGGACGAGGGTGATGGCGGCCTACGACGGCGCCCAACTCGACAAGGAAACCCTCAAAGTCGGCGAGACTCTTGTTGGGAGAGAAATACGCCCCCACAATGACGATGCCACCCGAGACCGCAGCAACCCAGCTGCGGCCCCGAGACGGGTCGGTCAGAGTCTCGCCAATAATGGCCACCGAACCGTTAGAGCCCTTATTATAAACGAAATTAGGCATCCAATGAAACATTTTTAAGTTTATTTTTGGTTTTTTATAGCAGTTGTGTTTTTGTTTGTTGTGAAGTCGGTTAATTTTTTTGGTTGAAAAGTTTTTTATTTGTGTGTTAAGGGTAAAATGGAACCCTATTACTAAGACTCCACTTTCCGCCCGTCTGTCTGTCTGTCAATCTGTCCGTCTGTTACCAGGCTGTATTTTATGTGTCGTGATAGTTAGACAGTTGAAATTTTCATAGATAATGTATTTCTGTTGCCGCTATAACAACAAATGCTAAAACATAGAATAAAATAAATATTTAAGGGGGGCTTCCCATACAGCAAACGTGATTTTTTTTTGCTCGTATTTGCTCGATATTGGTAACGGCAACAGGTAGACGTTTGAAATATTCACAGAATATTTAGTTATATATTCACTTTAAAAATAAATAATTAAATTAAAATAAAACAAATATTTAAGTGGGGCTCTCATCCAACAGACATGTTTTTTGCCGTTTTTATAGATAATGGTACGGAACCCTTCGTGCGCGAGTTCGACTCGCACTTGGCTGGTTTTTTTAGTATTTACATACTAGGTACCTGATGTTATTCTGAAGTTAACTTTTACCCGGGCAGACCAATTACAAGTGCTGCCTAAATAAGAATTTCAATAGTTAAAACTCCATCTAAATCGGATAAATACGTTTTGAAATACCTCTTTTATAAACTTTCAGGCGTTTGTACTTCTATCATAAGTGCAGCACAATGAGATGATGACTATCAGACACAAATATCTGAATTGCTTTAGATATTAATATATGTAAAATGTTGTAAGTGCCCTTAAAGCCGACAGTTTACCTTATTTTCTTAGGATTCTATAATTAGATTCTGACTTATACTTTTCATCATCAGCTCAGCAACATGAAATTATAATTACTTACCGGGCACAAATATCTGAAATGCCTTAAAAAGTAAAAAAGCAATGTATGTGACTATAAAGTTAACGGTTCCCTAGATTTCCTTGGGATCCCATCCTCAGATGTTGAACTTTGGTGACAATGGCACCACCTCAGGAGTTGAAGCATCCGAACAAAAAAGAATTTAACAAATCGGTCAACAATTATCGGAAAAATCGGTGAACTACATACACCAAAACCAGTAGGTAGGTCCTCTTTTTTGGAAGTCGATAATAAATGGTTTTTTTTTATAGGGCCACTCGTAGTTCAGCACACTAAGGCTGGTTACTACTTAACCGGATGATCCTGTGGTGACCTCTAAGTTTAAAGGCCAAGGCTTACATACTAATATTTACATTTAAACAACCACACGCTAAGGGCACTCCCTGTGGAGTACGGGCCTCGGCATAGCGGGTTCGTTGGTGGAGGGCAGCAAAGGATCCACGCGCGCCCTTCTCAGAAGTTACAGGGGAGCCAATATTTAAAAGATTTAAAAGATGGGGCCTGCAGAGGCGGGCCGGCACTAGTCGGGGGCCGCGATGTTGAATACCTATGCGTTCCCGCAGCCTCCGGCGCATGTGTACGAAGGAACACGGGGTGGTTTTAGTCAGTTGGAGTCTGACAGACCCCTTCGCCCGCCCCAGGGCGGAGGACATCCATGAGGATTTCCACCTCGCAAAAAAAAAAAAAAAAAGGGCAGCAAAGGATCAGGCTGGGTCATATTATAATTAATGGGGTTACTTATTGCTACTAGCACAGCATCGCGGGCTGGCTCGTTTGGCAAAGGTCGGGGAGTAAAAAATGGCCGTAATCTAACACTTAAATAGTGTTTCTATTTATAAAATAGGGTCGTTCAAGCGACATAATTTCTGTCCAGATAAAAAAAACACTAGCCTAGAATTTTGGCACGCCGCAATTGCGGCGGTAAGACCCCTCTTTGAGGAGTGGCTAGATCGGCGTCACGGCGTCCTGACCTACCGCATGACGCAGGTCCTCACCGGACACGGAAGTTTCGGGAGGTACCTGTGTCTGATGGGTAAGGAAGAGACGCCTGGGTGTCACCACTGCGAGGGTCGCCCTGAGGACACAGTCGAGCACACAGTGCAGGACTGCCCAGCTTGGGCAGAGCACCGACGTGTCCTCACGGCGACAAAAGGCGGAGACCTCTCGCGCCCGGCCTTGGTCGAGGCCATGCTGCGGGGCGAGAGGGAGTGGGAAGTGGTCGCCTCCTTCTGCGAAGCAGTCATGCTTTCGAAGGAGGAGGCGGGCCGCGTGAGGGAGAGGATGGCGTCCTCCCTGCAGCCCAGCCGCAGTGGTAGACGCCCACGACGTCGGACGTCGGCCGACGATCTCCGGCCACCGTAGGCGCGGGCATGCGGACAGCGAGTAAAGGGCAACTCGCTGTCCGACCATGGACCATGCCCGGGTCGACGGCGCGTCGTGTTTCACGCGCGCCTCAAAGAGCGTCAGCAACATGACGAGGCCCCCTCTGCAGAGGGCCGAATCCTGCCGGGGTCGTGGGACTCATCCCGTTACCGTGGCCCCGATATGTAAAGGATTATTGAAGGAACACCGTGGATTTTAGTCAGTAAAAGTCTGACAGTCCCTCCCACCCTGCCCGGAGTGGGAGGACTTATTTGATAATTTTACCACGTTAAAAAAAAAAAAAAAAAAAGCCTAGAATTTTGATAAATACAATAATAATTCAATCAATAAACGTCAAATGGATAAGATGTCGGCCTTCTGATCGAGAGGTTGAGGGTTCGAATCCCACCCAATACACTATTGCTGTAATCCAATTCTAGACACAAGCATATTTAGCTTAGTTGGAGGGGTTAACAAGATTGCTAGTAATGTGAACAGTACTGGCATTGCTAGTTCTCTTTTTAAAAAGTTTAAAATAAAAAACTTAGCCATTTTGGCTAACTTTTCTCGACAAGCCGTCAGTACTCAAGGTCACATTCCGCCGAATAGAGCTCGCGAGTAAATAATTTAAAACGTTCGTTTGTAGCGTAAAGGGATGTCATAGTCCTTCAGGAAAACAAAAAACGTGTAATCAAATTACATTTCACGAGTAAATACTTACATTTTATACATTATTTTTACGTAAATCGATCATCAAACAAAAATTCTTATAGCCTAACTTATCACAATTTAATGTTGATGTCCGTGAGAATAAAATACCCATATTGATTTCTTTTGTGCTTATTTTTGTATTAAAAAAGAATGGAATCATAAAGATTACAATATTATTGATTAAGATTTTTTTCATTTAAGTAATGTTTTCAATAATATTTTTCTATTTCATAAATACAACATTAAACGAGATTTTTCAAGCAATTAATACATTTCTATAATATTATTATAACACATTACACATCAAACATTCTAAACGCAATGAAAGATATCCCATTTTAATTACTTTCTATAAAAATATTTCATATAAGTCATGTTACATGAAGCAAAATCATCTTACCCAGTTTCATAACATAAAATACTTGATTTGATCCAGCAACATAATAGTGCGTTATCCCATTTTCAACCGACGACAAAAAGAGGAGGTTATCAATTCGACGCGTATATATATATTTTTTTTTTTTTAAATTATGATCATCGATTACTCGAAGACGGCTGAACCGATTTGGAAAATTCTTTTTTTGATTGAAAGGGTATACTTCGATATTGGTCCCATTTTCATAAACGTCAGGATCTGATGATGGAATCCTGGAGAAATCGAGGGAACTCTTCAAATATTATAGGCACACCTATGTCGTTTTGGGTATTTATTATAGTAACTTGTGCAGTTGCTCTCAAAAAGTACCATTTGAGGAAGTGGAACTGATGATGAAGACCACAGATGGCCGCCGAAACTACTCAATAATAAGTATTGAGTGGATTGCGATTCGATTACTTGAATATGGATGTTACGCACTTTATGCTCGTCACAATGCATATGGTGATGTAGAGCTGATGGTGAAATACCAGGAGAACTCCTCAACAATTAACGGCCCAGCATTGGGAAAAGCAATATTTTGTAAAAGGTTATAAGTAGTTGATAATTAGGCTCTTGTAACTAGGTAAATTAAAAATAGACTAACTAAAAAGAGTGAAATAAAAACTTTTTACCAAAAAATTAAACCGGCTCCCAAAAAACACTGCAAAGTGAAAAATAACTTTAATTTCGGAAGTCGGTGCCAAAAACGAAAATACAAAACTAAAGACACCGACTACCGAAATTAAAGTTATTTTTCACTTTGCAGTGTTTTTTGGGAGTCGGTTTAATTTTTTGGTAAAACGTTTTTATTGTGGGTAAAGGCCGGTAATGTTATCACTGTAAGCTATATTTGTGTGCGTTCGAGGAACGTAGACACATGCGGCTCACGCACACAAAGAAAATAAAGTGGATACACTAAATCGCTCGTGTTTTGTTCTAGACGCCGTTTCTATGCGTTATTCTTCTAAGTGTTATTTGTATTTTTTAGGAAAACTGATTGAGATAAAATATTTGATTCATGTGGCATCGATTTGCACAAGACGTTTTATCTAAATGCAAACTAATTTCTTATTATGTGATAATCCAACTTGTATAAGAAGTGATGAATTAACCAAGCTACTTTCAGAGTATAAATATATAAATATAAAATAAAATAAATAAAGCTCATTATTCAACAACAATGAGCTTTATTTAGGGAAACCAATGTATTTTTGACTTTGAATTTTGACTATTGTGAGCACTACTGGCTGAATGGTTACAGGCAGGATATACGAGTTGTAGGTACTTTGTGTAATTTGCATCGTCACTAGTGTTATCAATACGGTCAAGGAAATCATTGTGATGAATCCGAAATGTTCTAGGACTGAAAAATGAGAAGGTATGCGACATCTGTAAACATACACATATTTATTTATTTATGTACACACATGACACTTACAAAAAAAAAATACAGACAAAAGAGCACAAAGGTGCTGCTTATTTCCTAAGAAATTTCTTCCAGCAGACCTGCGACAGGAGAGTTCAAGAGGAGATGATAGACACAGTGTGTATAAATACTAGTTACGATAAATAGAACATGCTTAGCTATAAAATTAAGCTATAATGTTATAATAAAGAAATATATACATACATAGAATTAAAATACATATTTATATTAATGCTATAAAAATATATACCTATAATAAATATATAAAATTACGGGATGTTAGGTAGATAATGATCTTTGACCAGCTTTTTGAAAATATTAATGGATTTAGCTTCCCGGATTTTAGCGGGAAGTGAGTTCCACAGTCGTACTGCATGAAAGGAGGAGTGGGCATAGAAACGGGTTTTATGGGACGGGAAATTGAGATGGAGTTTAAGGTGGGATCTACGAAGTGCATATGTTATTTATTTTGGAATATATTGTTGACATTTAATATACTTAGTTGTTTAATGTGTTATGTAGACATTTGTAATTGTATGTTAGTATATAAGTTATTATAATTAATAATTGAAAATAATGTATTTTTTTTTTATGACGGGTTCAATCCCATAACTTAATATTTATTTAATTTTTATTGATAATACCATTTTAAGTACCATAAATTGTGCAATTAAGTATGTGAAAATAATTTGTTCTTGACATACCTAATGTATTGACTAATTTTATTTTAATAATTTAATTTCCTAAATTATAATGTTTGCATGCCTAAGATAAGGTAGATTGTACAAGGATCACCCATTTTATTGTAACATCTATTTTTCATGTACCTATAATCTATGCAAATAAATTTCCTTTACTTTACTTTTACTTTAAACCTATAATAGGCCCTCGTGTTCATTGCTTTATAACTCACATTTTTTGTGGTGGATATAACCGTTCAAATTAACACGCATTGTTTTCTAGAAAATCTTCCACGTTAACACCATGCCTTTAGGAGAGACGCAAAAAGTTTAAAAAGTGTTACAAACAGCAGAGCTTGGCCGCAGCTCGTTTATACAAGACTAGCCTTGTTGCAGCCGGACCCGAGACTAAGGCCGTGCGCGCACTGCGTTGTGTTTTGGAAACGCAAAATCTGTGAAGTATGGAGTGTCATAGAAGTACGCGCACTGCGGTGGAATAAACGCGTGCGGTAGAGTCACCGGTGGCCCCGGTCATTCTACCGGTGCGGTAGAACTACTGCAATTGCGGCCACCACAAGGCAGTGCGCGCACGGCTTTATATTGAACAGTTTAGTTCCCACTACAGCACAGAACCAGCTAATGTATGGGCATTATTGCCAAAGAGTATGTAATACACTATGTTTAATTATTGCTAACTGGCTGCTCAAAGCAAAGTGAGGCCATTTTTACCGGATGGTTTTGATTTTCGAATTTCAAAGGTTTGCAATTCGAAAATCAAAACCTCCTTGGTGACGTATCATGACGATAGTTCGCTTACCAGCCGACGCCACTTGTTTGGCTGTTTACCAGTATTTTTATATACTAACTACCCACTTCTGTTACGATATCATTATTTATAATCGTAGTTGATTATTACAAAAAAAAAAAATTACATTAGTAAAGCTTATATTTTGTTAACCAAACAGCATTATTATGTGGGTCGATACAAAGACTTGCACATACAATGTTAATCATGTAGGTATTCTATAAATCTTCTTAATAATCTGTTAAGAATACTATATGTAATAAAAACATGTTTAAATGTGTATAGAGGCGTCGTATAGCCTATTCAACATTAGAAATCAGGACTCGTATACAATTAGAATAAGTTCAAGTGTAAACTATCTTGTAAAACTTATTTTTAAATAAAGAATTTGAACAATCGATCAATCATTCAAAGGCTTGCAGCCAATCGCAGGACATAAAGGTGTACCTGTCCGAATGGGAGTCTTAGTATTTTTTTCTTTTATGGCTGCTACTTGCCAGCACGTCAATCTACCCCATTCTGTAAAATTTTACTAATCGAACATTAACCTTCCAGTATTGTGATAAGGTTGAAAATCTATTAAAGAAATTTGACAGATTGAGGTAGGTTGATGTGTGTGTTGTCTGTACTATAACTTAAACAGTTATCGGACTGTTTACTAGTCTTACGTAGTGTATTTATGGAGCAACAGTGATCTTCTTCTGTCGTATTCTTGATTATTGAAGGTCGTGTCTGTCTTGAAATGTTTGTAAGGAGTTTTGGAGGAGACACCGCAGCCCTGGCCTGGGTAAGTATTGGAACAGGGTGGGTTTATCTTGGTAGAAGTCTAGCCGTCCCTTCTGTGGCACCGAAGGGACACATTTCATGAAGTCAATAGTCTAAAGGGTAAGGTGTCGGACTTGTGTTCGAGAGTGAGCGGGTTCGAACCCCACTCATTACACATTTCATTTAATTATAGAATTCACTCCAGACACAAGTATGGGAGGAGTTAACAAGATTGCTGATTAATGTGAATTCTGTCCATATTATGAGATGTATTTTTAAAAAAATGGTTAAATAAAAAAATCTAATAAAGAAAACAGCCCTATCTGACCTCGGCATGTGTAGTAATTGATTTTATTTGGTTCAACCAGTGAGTTGATGAAGATTGACACAGTGAACTACACAAACCAATTTGAGATAATCCGTATAATGACACCCAAAAAACCAATTAAAGGCCTACCCTTTCTAAAATGGCTCCTGATTTTATAATTACAACCAGAATTTGCTAACTTAATAAAATTTCGCTAGTTCAAATGGTGTAGTTATCATAAAGACAGTTATTAACAAGGCAACACTGCCGTAGTTTAGACCTCTACCCTCATAAGTTTGTACCCTCGTTTTTCATCATTATAGCAGATATTTCCACATTTATGATGTGAAAATTATAGTGAAATTTTGGTAAGTTAGCGTTTGTGTCACCTTCAATAACCTACCGCCAGTTTTGTCAAAATATAAAAATCTATAATAAAGAAGATTTGGAAGATTGCGGGAGGAGTTGGACCAAACTAATGATCAGTGCTTCTCTTTGGCCCTGGAAAAACAATTTGGAAATAATGGCCTTTGCCCAGCATTGCAGTAGCTTCTGGCTTTTTATAAATGACCACCACGTGTGCAAATATTTTTGCCTTGATATAAGTTTTTAAGCTAACATGGTCACTAACAGTATCATTAAAACTTAAATCCGTGATCATGGCGCTTGCAACACTGCTGAAATATCGGAAACTCAAAACAAAAAATACACAATATCCCGTTTTAAGTTCTAATGATATTTTTGCCCTGACTTTAAGTTGACGTAAAGGATATTTCAATTGTGTTACCAATTACCTAAGGTGACAATAAAATACCAAAATGAATGGGATTGTCATCAATGGTATGTTAATATGGACATAAGGGTAGTGTATACCAGTAACATTAATTTGCGTTTTTAGGGTTCCGTAGCCGAATGGCAAAAAACGGAACCCTTATAGTTTCGACATGTCCGTCCGTCTGTCTGTCTGTCCGTCCGTCCGTATGTCACAGCCATTTTATTCCGAAACTATTAAGACTATACATGTAAAACTTAGTAGGTAGATGTATTCTATGAACCGCTTTCCGATTTTAAGAGAAAATTTAAAAAATATTTAAAATAAAGGGGGCTCTCCATACATGGAACTGAAACTGAAAATATTTTCTTTTATGAAACCTTTACGTGTGTGGTATTTATAGACAGGTCTTTAAAAATGACATTAAGGTTTCTAAAATGACTTTTTCATAAAGTTAATCGTTTAAAAGATATACGCTTCCAAAGTGGTAAAATGTGTGTCTCTAACTTCTATAATAAGGAAGTGAAAAATCTAAAAAAATCATATGTTGTAGATCTTAATGTATACTTTCAACCAAAATTGGTTTGAACGAAATCGAGTCAGCAGTTTTTGAGATACAGTATATTTTCTAAAGGAGGAGGTTCTCAGTTTGTCAGAATCGTTTTTTTGTTGTGTTGTGATGTGATGTTCCCCGATTACTGAAAGACGGCTGAATTTGGAAAAAAAAAATTGTTTGAAAGGGTATACTTTCTAGTCCCATTTTCATCAAGTCAGAATCTGATGATGGAATCATGAAGAAATCGAGGTAACTCTTCAAAAATTTATAGAAAAAGCTATAGCGATTCATGTATTTTTTATAGTTACTTATGCAGTTCCTCTCGAAAAGCATCATTTGGTGAAGTGGAACTGATGATGAAGACCACAGACGGCCACCGGAACTACTCAATAATCTTTGGTTGCGATTCGATTACTTGGATACGGTTGCTGAGCACTTTTGCTTGTCACTATGCATGTAGTGAAGGAGCTGATGGTGAAGTACCAGGAGAACACCTAAACAATTAACGACGAACGATTTTGTAAAAAGTGATAAGGAGTTGTCATTTATGCTTTTGTAACTAACTAGATAATAAAAACTTTTTACCAAAAAGTAAACCGACTCCCAAAAACACTGCAAAGTGAAAAAATAACTTTAATTTCGGTAGTCGGTGTCTTTAGTTTTGAATTTTTGTTTTTGGCACCAACTTCCGAAATTAAAGTTATTTTTCACTTTGCAGTGTTTTTGGGAGTCGGTTTAATTTTTTGGTAAAAAGTTTTTATTTCACTCTTTTTAGTTGGTCGCTTTTTAATTTACTTAGTTAAAAATTTTTTTACAAAAATAGAACCGACTTCCATATCAAAACACTACAAAGCCAAAAATAACTTTAATTTCGGAAGTCGGTGTTATTGGTTTTGGATTGTCTTTTTTTTCACACCGCCTTCCGAAATTAAAGTTATTTTTGCAAAAAAAATTTTTTTCACACTTTTTAGTGGGTCGGTTTGTAATTTATCTACTTACAAAAGCCATAATGTCAACAACTGATCACCTTTTACAAAATATTGCTTTTCCCGATGCATAGCCGTTAATTTTTGAGGAGTTCTCCTGGTACTTGACCATCAGCTCTACATCACCATATGTATTGTGACGAGCATAAAGTGTTTAACAGCCGTACTCAAGTAATCGAAACGCAATCCACGAAATATTTATTATTGAGGAGTTTCAGTGGCCATCTGTGGTCTTCATCATCAGTTCAACTTCCCCAAATGATACTTTTCGGAAGCAACTGCTCAAGGTTCTATAAGAAATACCCGAATCGCTATAGGTGTGCCTATAATATTTGAAGAATTCTCTCGATTTCTCCAGGATCCCATCATCAGATCCTGATTTCGTAACAATGGGACCAACTAAAACGTATACCCATTCAAACGCAAAAATATTTATTTAAATCGGTCCAGCCGTCTCCAAGTTATGAGGTAACATACATAAAAATAAAAATAAAAAGTTCGAGACGAATTGAGAACCTCCTTTTTTTGAAGTTGGTTAAAAAGAGCCTAAACGTCAACTACTTTTTTTTTGTATTTAAAATAGGTTCGCGTTTGACCACCATCTCACCTGATGGTAAGTGATGATGTGGTTGAAGATGGAGCACGCTATTTAGTACATTTCAATAAAATAGAACATTTGTCCTTGTAACACGTTCCGCTATAATATTTATCACTGCCAATGGAATTACGCTACTGCTCATCACATATGACTTAGTTGATATAATTTTTAATTGATTAATATTTGTAGCCCATAGAAATAGTTGTCTGCGTGTTTGTAAAAATTCACTCACGAGTGACATAGGAGAAATTCCTAGTAAAGAGCAATGTCTGAAAAAAAAATCCAGAATCATTATGTAAACCGAGGAAAGCTAAAATTCTGGCGATGACTAAAGAGGCGTTACCCAGAAGTGACACTATGTAGACGAGGTAAAATAGGAATAGGAAGCGTCAATAGCCCAATGGTTAATGATGGACTTGTGATCAATAGGTCAAGGGTTCATACCCCACCCATTACGCAATTGCCGTGAACCCATTCCCAGACATAAGCAAAAGCTTAGTTGGGGGTTAAAAAGATTGCTAGTAATCACATAGATAGTTCAATTAAAAAAAAATAATTGGCAATCTAGCAATAGTATCATGTACTTAGCCTTCTTCCAACTATGTTGAGGTTTGGTCCCAGTCTAACTGCAACTGAGTACTATTATTTATTTATTATACAGTATGTTAACTAACGGAGGGCGTTCCCGTTAACCCGCAATAGTATAAGCACATCAATCAGATCGCCGCACACGCGGCCCGTCATTCATAAATAAATTGCAACGTTGCTGTCCTTCAAGTACGCGTGTACATAGTATTTCTTTTACGTATCAATTTAACATTTTTAGTGAATATTTTAACATTAAAAAAAAAACATTTTGTTTTCGAATGGTAATATTTTTTAGCATGTATGGATGCTATACTATTGCGGATTAACTGGAACGCCCTCTGTTAGTTACATACACTTTATTGTATACCTTACAACACATTTAAGGATACAAAAAATAAAACTAGTGTACAATGGGCGGTCTTATCACACAGGGCAATCTCTTATGCCTGCAATACATGTTTGGCCGAGCATTGTCGAGTGAAGGCCAATACCAACATGTAGACGGTTTATTTGCCTTGTCTTGCTATCGCTCGGTGTCACTTGCCTAGTTGGCCCAGTGTAGGCCAGCGCCAACGTGTATAGAGCTCATTTGGTGCAACTTGTCTTCGCTCGCCGTTGCTCGTAGACCACAGATGGCCACTGAAACTACTCAATAATAAGTATTTCGTGGATTGCGTTTCGATTACTTGAGTACGGCTGTTAAACACTTTATGCTCGTCACAATACATATGGTGATGTAGAGCTGATGGTCAAGTACCAGGAGAACTCCTCAAAAATTAACGGCTATGCATCGGGAAAAGCAATATTTTGTAAAAGGTGATAAGTTGTTGACATTATGGCTTTTGTAACTAGACAAACCGACCCACTAAAAAGCGTGAAAAAAATTTTTTTAACAAAAAATAGAACCGACTTCCATATCAAAACACTTCAAAGCCAAAATAACTTTAATTTCGGAAGGCGGTGTGAAAGAAAAAGAAAATCCGAAACTAATAACACCGACTACCGAAATTAAAGTTATTTTTGGCTTTGAAGTGTTTTGATATGGAAGTCGGTTCTATTTTTTGTTAAAAATCTTTTTTAGTATTGAACCTTAACAAAAATATGCCAAAACGCACCTAATAAAAACAATCCTCATTCATTCACTTTATAGGAACTTAAAAATAAACTTGGATCATATACGTAGGTTCCCAAACAAATAAGTAGTTAGTTTCGATTCACTTTGGGGTACCCCAATAATTTCAGTTGACCGTTCTCGGGTAGTATTGTCAACACGTTAGTAAAATTTCTGAGGACTTTTGTCCGCGTTAGGTTTGGCCACTTTGGCTGTTACCCCTTAGCCGTTAGTTAGTTTATTGGGGTAACGGAAAGTGAAACCGTATTGGCTTGAATGCTTCGGGAAAAATAGTAGTGGGTATGGAGAGAGATATTTATATTCAGAACAACTGTTATAATAAGATAAGCAAGCAAGCAAGCAACCTAGGGGTCTTTAAGTCAAGAGTGAATAGGTTACTTTTAGGTAAGCGTGCTCCATCTTCGACCACATCATCACTTACCATCAGGTGAGATGGTGGTCAAACGCGAACCTATTATCAATAAAAAAATAAACAAGCGCTTAGCCACCCTTTGCTAAGACCTCAACTCGTACAAACGGATGGATTTATAGTCAGAAGCCTGACACTCCCTTCCATTTAACCCAGAATGGCAGAAGTCATTCGATGATTTTCCCACCCGGAAAAAAGAGACAGGCCTCTTCAGAGATGAGAAGGAATGGGCCATAATCTACCATACGGGTCCAGTACCTACGGATTAGATAGATAGACAGAATATACTTTATTCTACATCAAAATTTAAACACACCTATTTAACAATATTGCTTATTCTATGGTAAGAATGGCGGTCTTATCGCTGAAAGCGATATCTTCCAGACAACCTTTGAAAGGACTTTAAAAACTTTAATTAAAGTGGGGAGGGCTAAATTAGTGTAATTACTACATTACTCATAAAACAGAGAAAAAAAATTATTAAAATAAATAAAACTACCAAAAAGATTATTTTATTTCCGCCTCTTGAGGTTCTCAGCAGCCGCAGCGGCAGCGCCAGCACAGCAAGATGAGCTAAGAAGATGGGATGGCGCAAGAGTATCGACACAAGTTGCGTCCCACACTAAAGGCATGTCTTTATTTCCTTGGAAGATGGGTAGCCATCTTCCAAGGAAATAAAGACATGCCGTCTGGTCTTTTGCCATCGTCGCGTGCCAGGCCATTGGGTTCTAATACAGCTGGAACGCCGACATTGACAAGAGCTCGTCGGATAATGTCGTTAATATTTGCGTGCCGTGCTATTTAAAGATCTATCCAGACGCCTAGTTGACACTTCGCGTGACCCAAGGGCTGGCTTTTACAGAGGACCTTGGACAGAGGTTAACCTCTGTCCAAGGTCCTCTGTCGCATTGCCATACAACGTTGCAATACCTCCAGTCTTTTGGGCACATTACCAGTGGACAGCGATGCGGACAAATTTCTGGATGCCATATTTTAGTTTATTTTTAGATGTGTGTAAGTATGTAGTTTATGGTTTTTTATTTGAGTGATGTTTTAGTAATTATTCTGTTTTAATAAAATAAAATAAATATTTACATAAATTTATATATGGATTAGTGAACGGAAGCGTTATTAGCCTAATGGATAAGGTGTCGGACTTGTGATCGAAAGGTTGCGGGTTCAAATCCCACCTCTTACACTATTGCCGTGAACCCACTCCAGATACAAGCGTATTTAGCTTAGTTGGAGGGGTTAACAAGATTGCTAGTAATGTGAATGCTACCCACATCGCTAGTTATCTGTATGCCACATGTATTAGTTTTTTTTTGTCCTGGGAAATATCGGTTTCCTCAAAATGTTTTTTGTCCTGGGAAATATCGGTTTCCTCAAAATGTTTTTTGTCCTGGGAAATATCGGTTTCCTCAAAATGTTTTCTTTCACCGATTTGAGAGCAATATAGTAATGATATAAATTATACAAAGTAATATGCCTGACTGGGTTTGAACACGTGACCTGCAACTTACAATTTACTAACATAGGTTTAATCATCATCAATCTATATATATTACTAGCTGCTGCCCGCAACTTCGTTCGCGTGGGAGGATTTCCCGCGTAAATCCCGATCCCGTGGGAATTCCGGGATAGAAAGTTGATAGTAGCCGATCCTCAGACCTACTGAATATGCATATAAAATTTCATCAAAATCGGTCAAGCCGTTTCGGAGGAGTATGGCAACGAAAACTGTGACACGAGAATTTTATATATTAGATATAAAACGCTTCCGTTCCTGACTTACTGACAGACAACGCACAGCCAAAACTACTGGGCACAAGAAGCTGAAATTCAGCATGTAACATACATGCTGAATTCCATTATTAAATTGTATGTAACTGTGCCAAATCTTATAATTTTTTATTGATAATAGGCTCGCGTTTAACCACTATCTGACCCTCCTCAGTCTGCGTAATTTTTGAAAGTTAGGTAATAAATTAAATAAAAAAGTTTATGTAATAATATTTAATATTATATATTTACATACACATATTGGAAAATATCAAATGTAAGACATTTGATATCTTCTTGATTTATACCGGACTGCAAAGGAAGGGTTATGTTTTTCGCGCGTATCTTGTATGTATGTATGTAATATTCTTTATTACCTCATATCTCCAGAACCGCTGAACGGATTCACATAATTGAGGCATCGTTAGATTTGTCTTAGCAGCCCAAGTGTTTTTAGATAGGTAACATTTGAAAAAATCAAACATGTCGGCTGTGCGAAGCCATTATACATAGTGAAAAAAAAAATGTTTTGTTTCCAATACCACAATATGAGTATCAAATTAAAGGGCTTATTGCAAGGATTTCAAAAAAGTATAATATTTATCATTAGTGTAATACTAGCAAAAATAATACAAAGAGAAAGTTTAAAAATATGGACTTAGAGCTTTTCCACTTTCTTAATCCGGTGGGGTGCCAATGTGACATGACCGGGATTTTTTTTTTTTTTTAAATTAATGTTTTAACTGAAAAGTGGAAAAAAAAAGTTATTTAAAAATCTAAAAAACCCGACTGCTTAACTGAAGTGCAACAAACAAGCACATTTTTATTTTAAAAAGTGACAAGCAGGCGGACCCGTCATATTAAAAAAAGAACTGCGTTAAATTGGTTCCCGCCTGCTTGTCACTTTTTAAAATAAAAATGTGCTTGTTTGTTGCACTTCAGTTAAGCAGTCGGGTTTTTTAGATTTTTTAAATAACTTTTTTGGTTATGTTTATACCTATTTTTAATAGACATCTTGCTCTTTCGGCCTGGTGAAGATGAATGTAATGTGTTTCTTTTATGGAGTTAATATCCCCACTGCTTCTACCTGTATTTATTAGTTCTATACGAAATTTATCGCAGACATTGCACGTGTCTTTGCTTAATATTTTAGGTTTGATGTTAAAGTTGTCGTATAAAAATCGCTTAAAAAAACTGTAACTCACGGCATTTGTGGTCATTTTGGCTTTATATTCATCATAAACTATAGACAAAGTCAGTCAGTCAAAACAAGTAGAGGTTGGTGGGAAAAGATATAGGTATGTACTTTTTGTCTGTGTATCTAGGTACGAGTACGTACCCAGTTAAGGTATTTATACCTATGCAAGCGCAAACGCGGGATAAGAAATATTTAAATTTTAGTTAAGTGTTATAAACAAGGACCCATTAATCGGATTAAAAGGTTAACCGGTTAGACGTTTAACCCATTTGTTTGATTAACCTTTATACGGGTTAACCTGTATACTATAAAGGTTAATCTATAAAATATTGCTGATTAATCTGAATGAAAGAGACAGAACCTGTAAGTTGCACAATCTCGGCTGCGTCGCGGTATCTTACGTCACACGCGGCTGAATGTTGCTCAGGTTTATTTGTCGCTCTTTTGTTGAATTTTGCACTTATTCAAAATTATGTGCGTAACCACGCACAGTGGAATGAAAATGTTTGGTAGGTAAGTGTATGGTGAACATTAAAAATTCAATGACAAAAGCAAATTGAGAAATGTAGGCAGGTAAGTAGGTAGGTGTCTTTTTAACCGACTTCAAAAAAAGGAGGTTTACAATTCGTCTTGAACTTTTTTTTTTTATATATGTTACCTCATAACTCGGAGACGGCTGGACCGATTTGAAAAATTCTTTTTGCGTTTGAATGGGTATACTTTCTAGTTGATCCCATTGTTACGAAATCAGGATCTGATGATGGGATCCTGGAGAAATCGAGGGAACTCTTCAAATATTATAGGCACACCTATAGCGTTTTGGGTATTTCTTATAGTACCTTGAGCAGTTGCTTCCGAAAAGTACCATTTGGGGAAGTTGAACTGATGATGAAGACCACAGAGGGCCACTGAAACTCCTCAATAATAAGTATTTCGTGGATTGCAATTCGATTACTTGAGTACGGATGTTAAACACTTTACGCTCGTCACAATACATATGGTGATGTAGAGCTGATTGTCAAATACCAGGAGAACTCCTCAAAAATTAACGGCTATGCACAGGGAAAAGCAATATTTTGTAAAAGGTGATAAGTTTTTGACATTATGGCTTTTGTAACTAGATAAATTTAAATTACAAACCGACCCACTAAAAAGAGTGAAAAAAAGTTTTTAGCAAAAAATAGAACCGACTTCCATATCAAAACACTACAAAGGTAAAAATAACTTTAATTTCGGAAGGCGGTGTCTTTAGTTTTGTATATATTTTCGTTTTTGACACCGCCTTCCGAAATTAAAGTTATTTTTACCTTTGTAGTGTTTTGATATGGAAGTCGGTTCTATTTTTTGCTAAAAATTTTTTTTTAGTAAGTAGATAGTTAGACGGTAGAACAGGTTAGGTATCTTTTTAGGGTTCCGTAGCCAAATGGCAAAAAACGGAACCCTTATAGTTTCGACATGTCTGTCCGTCTGTCTGTCTGTCTGTCCGTCCGTCCGTATGTCACAGCCATTTTATTCCGAAACTGTTAGAACTGTACATGTGAAACTTGGTAGGTAGATGTATTCTGTGAACCGCTTTCCGATTTTATGAAAAAAAAAATTAAAATAAAAGGGGCTCCCGATACATGGAACTGAAACTGAAAATATATTTTTTCATGAAACCTATGCGTGTGTGGTATCTATAGACAGGTCTTCAAAAATGATATAAATGTGTCTAAAACCACTTTTTCATAAAGATAATCGTTTAAAAGATATACGCGTCTAAAGTGGTAAAATGTGTCCCCCCCCACTGTAACTTTTATAATTATAGAGTGAAAAATATGAAAAAAAATATATGCTATAGATCTTAATGTAATCTTTCAACCAAAATTGGTTTGAACGAGATCGGGTCTGCAGTTTTTGAGATACAGCATATTTTCTAAAACCGCAAATATAACTTGGTAATTCATACAAACACTATGAAAAACAAAGTTATTTGGCGTACTTGTAAAAATTGCAAATGAACTAGTTTTAAGACATTTTTAAGTTTTTTTTTTCAAATATATTATACAAAATATATTAAATTATATTTATTATAGTTACTAAGGAACCCTTCATGGGCGAGTTTGACTCGCACTTGGCCAATTTTTTTTATTTATTTTACTATATTTATTGGTTTACTTTGTTCTGTATATTACACACCTGAAAGGTGTTCCGAGGTGGGAATGTTTTACCCGTAAGTATACAACATTATGTTTAGTATATGCGAAATGTGGATATAGTTCGTTCGGAATAAGTAACTAAAACGAATCTAATATTTTATAAACCTTTTTTGTTTTTGCCCCAAAAATATTTAAAAAGAAGTTACAAGTTGGACACTTAGTAGCATATATACGCAATGATACGGCGCACAACACAGGTCACGCAGCACGCCACTAGACGCGCACGGCGCGACGCACTATGGGACCAACCGGTATTTTCCATCTCAAAATTAGTTGGGACAAAAGTCGTGTTACTGAAACTGTTTTGATTGTTTTACATTCTAAGATGATAAAGCCACCCGATATAATAGTAAAAAAAATACAAAAAATTTTTAGGTAAATGTACCTAAAAATTTTTTGTTTTTTTTGAGTTTGGGTGTAATTTAATGAAATTACACCCAAACTTTATACTTTGATAATTTGATATTAACTAGACTACTCGTTATGGAAGTTCAACTTAAGATTTCTAGTTCATAACTACGTTATTTTGTGATGAAAAATATATTTTCGAATCTATACTTATAATAAATCTGTAGAGAGGTCAATTCTGTACATGAAATATATTTACAAAATAACTATCAGGTGGTGATTAGGGATCGATACTGATGCCAAAAATGCAATCAGTAAAATTTTTGTCTGTCTGTCTGTCTGTCTGTCTGTCTGTATAACCGTTATAGAAACAAAAACTACTCGACGGATTTTAACGAAACTTGGCACAATTATTTTTCATACTCCTGAGCTGGTTATAGTATACTTTTCATCACGCTACAATCAATAGGAGCAGAGCAGTGAAGGGAAATGTTGGGAAAACGGGAGAAGTTACTCCATTTTTTAAGCTTCCATCGCGAGTGCAACCGTAATGGTTAAATCTACACAGAAATCATTTATGACGGAAATGTTCTCCTTAAAATTATATAAAAAATATCCCACGACAGCATATATCTATCTTTTATGGTTGACTCACAATAACACGTGTAACTGCCGATAGCTTAGCAGTTCGAAGCTTTCTGATTATTATTCTGCTCCGAAATTTAAAACCACCACAACTTTGCAATGGAACTCGGCTAAAAGTAACCCAGTTGCAACAAAATATAATCGAGGCTTAAATTTTAACAGGTTGCGTTGCAGGAGAAACCGTCTTTATTCCCAGAATTCCCATAATACCAAATAATTTTCCATTCCAATTTAAAAGAACGCAATTCCCAGTATCGGTGTGTTATGCAATGATAATTAATAAGGCTCAAGGGCAGACTTTTCGTGTTGCTGGAGTAGATCTCGGTGTCAGTTGTTTCTCGCATGGTCAGTTGTACGTCGCTCTTTCCCGGGTTAGCAGTTCTAGAAATCTTTATGTTCACGTGCCGGACGGGTCAACTTTCAACATAGTTTACCCGGAAGCTTTGCGCTGAAGTATTTTCGTTCTATAGGTACTTTAGCCTCATGTGAACGTGATCAAAATAATATTACCAATACATTAACTTAATAACACACAAGGAGTTATACGTTGACGGAGTCGCGGGCACAGCTATAAACAATAATATTGTGCGGTTCGGTATTGCGATATTTTTCAACAGTATTATAGATTGACATATTATATTTCCCTACTAAATTACGAAAGTTAATCTGTCTGTTACATCAAAATCACTGAACCGTGAGGAAGGACATAGGCTACTTTTTTTTACGAAAAACGACGGAAACGTGGACGAAGTCGCGGGCAACAGCTATCTATACTAATAATATAAGGCTGAACAGTTTGTTTGTTTGTTTGAACGCGATAATCTCAGGAACTCTATAAACAATAATATTGTGCGGTTCGGTATTGCGATATTTTTCAACAGTATTATAGATTGACATATTATATTTCCCTACTAAATTACGAAAGTTAATCTGTCTGTTACATCAAAATCACTGAACCGTGAGGAAGGACATAGGCTACTTTTTTTTACGAAAAACGACGGAAACGTGGACGAAGTCGCGGGCAACAGCTATCTATACTAATAATATAAGGCTGAACAGTTTGTTTGTTTGTTTGAACGCGATAATCTCAGGAACTACTGGTTCGAATTGAAAAAATATTTTTTAATTAAATAGTCAATTTATAGAGAAAGGCTATATGCTATATATCATTACGCTAAGGCCAATAGGAGCGGAGCGCCAATGAAGAATGCTTCAAAATCGGGGTTAAATTTAACGTTAGCCCAAAGTAACTATTCCACGCGGACGAAGTCGCGGGCAAAAGCTAGTTTTTTAATATAATTTTTAATTGTCATAAGGAAATTTTACGTCTATTTAATTTTCAAGTTGAGGTTTCCTTGTTACCGATGGCTCCCGATGTCAAGTTAATGACATGTTTAGATACCTTACCTATTCAGTAATACAAAAAAAAACCTGCGTCATTGCTGCGCCATTTCGAACTAGAAGCAAAAATGTCGACCTAAATATATTTTCACACGATATTTTTTTGCGGTAACCATTTTAACCACACGTATGATAAAAATCATGTTGCATAGTTCTTATCTGTTGTTGTAATTATAATAAGTATTAGTGTGAAAACTGTTTTTAACAATTTTCTTATTGGTTTTGCACAAGTTACTGAAACTAGGGTCCTATAAATACTCGGGTTTGCAGCGTGTTCATCAGTGTCCGGATACCTTCCTTCGGTAACTGTGAATTTGCTGAAAAAAGTTTAAAATGAGTGAATTTGTGTGTTTTCGACGCGATATATGTGCTCAGATAATAAGCGGGAAAAGTACTTCAGTTATTGAAAATATTTGTTGGACAATTTCCATTTATCAACAACAGATGTGAGCACGGTTATGCAAAGTATTCAAAGAAATTTGATTACGATTTGTAACCAAAAATGGGTGAAAGCTCAAAGAAAACAAGATTGCTTCGAGAGCCAAAACACAAATTGGTTAAATGGCGAGTTTAGAGTACGTGAAAAAAAAGAAAATCCTGACGTGTTCGGAGAGTACGAAAAAAACGTAAAAACTTGGAATTACTCCAGGAGTATGGAATGGGACATGTGCATTACGCTTATGTTCAAGGTTTACGATCTATGGGTGAAAATGATGAAGCTTCGATTGTGAGTATTACGAGAAATACAGAAAAGGAGGAGAAAAAGTCATTTTACGAAGTCCAGATGATGTACCTTCCCATACCAAAGAAAAAGCATTATGTATATATATTGAAACCAATCTATCCAAAGCTCAATATTCCTACCTGAGGCTGAGACTTGTTGAGAAAAACTTATTTTCGGTATTTCCATCATACCAAATTTTGGCTGAAACAAAGAAGGATTGCTATCCTCTTGCGTCAAGCATATCCGTAACGAATATAAGTGCTAAAGTGAACCTTCAAGAACTCTCAGATCATACTGCCTGTCGTATTTTAAAAATAGACTCGGTTTCGAAAAAGTTCACCCGTCTCAAACTGTATAGCAAATGGGGTTGCGATGGATCCTCGGGACAAAGTGAGTATAAACAAGTTTTACCGGAAGAAAATGAACAAATATCTGATGCTAATATGTTTATAGTTTCACTTGTACCATTGAGACTAGTGGATGAATAAAGTAAAGTAGTTATATCGCAAAATCCAACATGTTCTTCAGTTAGATATTGCAGACCCATTTCTCTGGAATTAGCAAAAGAAACTCCTGAAAAAACTACAGCTGTTGTAAGTGAACTTGAAGCAAAAATTAATGAATTAAGTCAAACGAGAACGCCTGCAGCAAAAGAAGGTAACATGAGTAAGACATGAGCTGTTTATGACAATGATCGACGGGAAAGTTGCTCAAGTGTTAACGCAGATTCCATCGAGTGCTTCATGTACTGTTTGTGGAGCAACTCCTAGACAGATGCACAATATAACAAAAGTAACTGCAAGAATTGAGAATGAAGATACGTTTAAATACGGGCTTACATGCTTGGATAAGATGTATGGAAATGATTCTGCATATTTCTTATAACCTAGGATTTGAAAAGTGGGCTGAATCGACTCCAGAGAATAAAAGATCAAAGAAGAGAAAAAGAAGCACGTTCAAACTCGCTTCCGGAAATGGCGAGAAGAAATGTACCATAATTCCGTACACAGAGAGTTAAGATTGTTTTAACCGCCGCGTGGCCCACGAATGTGTTAGGGTTGTACCCATAAATATAATATTATATTTCTATGGTTGTACCTATGCTGATATTGGTAAAAAAACGAATGTTGTAGAAAAACAATTCTATTTTTATTTGTTGATCAAATATGTTTCAGTTTAATAAAATGATAGATGCATTTTTTTCCTTCCCTGATTTCCCGATTATATAAATTTTAACGTCTAAAATATCCGAAACCGCGTAAATAATTGTAATAAATAATTAATCAAAATGGAAACAGTAGCAAAGCGGAGGAAAATCAATTGTTTTTAGGTCGATCCATTATGACGTTGTCAAAATTATAAAAGGTTCAGGCAGGCGTGCGGCAACCCAGTCGGATGTACTGACGGCGATACGCGAAGCGGTAGGCATATAACACATGGCCTTGAGCGAGCGACGGACGCCTGGTTTTAGGCATACTTAATCAGATCACTATAAGTTCACGTAGGTATAAAAATAAAAAAATAAAACATGTGGGCAATTCACACGTGGTAGAAGTGAAACCTTCAATGTTGGCTTTTTTTTTCTTATGAATTCCTGTGTCTGTCTCTTTTTACTGTCACTTTTTTGTTTCATAAACTTTCAAATCACAACGATGCTAAAGAAGTTTTGACTTCAAAACAGGTTGGTAATAACGCTACTTATGTATGTGCTAATTATGAGATCAAAAAATTTTTTAGCAAAAATTAGAACCGACTTCCATATAGAAATTAAAGTTATTTTTGGCTTTGTAGTGTTTTGATATGCAAGTCGGTTCTAATTTTTGCAAAAAAAAATTTTTTCACGCTTTTTAGTGGGCCGGTTTGTAATTTATCTAGTTACAAAAGCCATAATGTCAACAACTTATCACCTTTTACAAAATATTGCTTTTCCCGATGCATAGCCGTTAATTTTTGAGGAGTTCTCCTGGTACTTGACCATCAGCTCTACATCACCATATGTATTGTGACGAGCATAGTGTTTAACATCCGTACTCAAGTAATCGAATCGCAATCCACGAAATACTTATTATTGAGGAGTTTCAGTGGCCATCTGTGGTCTTCATCATCAGTTCAACTTCCCCAAATAGTACTTTTCGGAAGCAACTGCTCAAGGTACTATAAGAAATACCCAAAACGCTATAGGTGTGCCTATAATATTTGAAGAGTTCCCTCGATTTCTCCAGGATCCCATCATCAGATCCTGATTTCGTAACAATGGGATCAACTAGAAAGTATACCCATTCAAACGCAAAAAGAATTTTTCAAATCGGTCCAGCCGTCTCCGAGTTATGAGGTAACAAATATAAAAAAAAAAATTGTTCAAGACGAATAAAATCGAGAACCTCCTTTTTTTGAAGTCTGTTAAAAATAACAAAGTTCTACTAAGTACCTACGACAAACGACGATATGTACAAGTACAAACACACTCACAATTCAACCGTGTCGGTCGGTGAAATGCGCTAGAATCGAAATATTATTTTTAATATTTTAGCGTCGAACATTAGTCAATATTAAAAACAGTATTGTGCAACATTAATAGGGCTCAAAGTTCAATGCATTCTACGCGGTGACTACGAGAGTCATGTCGGTACACGATCAAACACCGCGTGGTAGTTATCTCTGTCACTTTCTTGCAGATGTTTTATGTGCTAAAATGCACCTTATGTCGAAACCGGTTCTTATAGGCTGATTAACCCTATAATACGGGTTAACCTTTATTGAGGGTTTTGTAACCTAATCCTAAAAATTAACCGGTTTAAAACCCTCATACGGGTTAACCTTTCGGTCCCTGGTTATAAAATCCCTAATTAGATAACAAAACAAAAAGTTATGCCTATTTATTATTTTTGGCAAAAAACGGGCAGGATGCTGTTGAAAAAAGCCAACTGCGATTAACTACAAATAAATAATTTACAGTAAACAGCCATCACAGGGTGGCTGCCTTTTACGTAACTCGAACACCGATACCTCCTAACATTTTGAACTTTGTAAAAAGTGGCCATATGGTTAGGCTGACTTCTGCAAAATAGGTATTGGAGTTTTTGTCAAAATTGGCTGCATTTTACATGAAGATGACTGTTTTTTACAATAAACATTAATATACGTGGCTGCATTTGACGGCTCATATCTCCGTGATAAATAGAGATATCGACATGGCTGTTTTTGCAAAAAATCGGGCATGTCGAAATTAGTATGGCTGTGTTCACAACTCATTTTTGGAAAAAGTGCCATGTGGCTGCTTTCTGCATAACACGGTCTAATTGACACTGACATACGAAATTAAAGTTATTGTTACACACCCCGTGTAGGGGTGCACTAAGAAAGGATTTATGGAATTTCAAACGAGATCGGGATTTACACGGGAAAAACCTCCGACACGAACGAAGTCACGGGCAACAGCTAGTATTATATGTACTTAATCAATTTGTATTATCTTAATATGTAAGTATGTTACTTTTTTTGTTTTTAACGTGGTAAAATCATCAAATAAGTCCTCCCACCCCGGGCAGGGCCGGAAGGACTGTCAGACTTGTACTGACTAAAATCCACGGTGTTCCTTCAATAGTCCTTTACGTTCCGAGGTCACGGTAATGGGGTAAGTCCCACGACCCCGGCAGGCTTCGGCCCTCTACAGGGGGGCCTCGTCATATTGCTGACGCTCTTTGAGGCGCGCGTGGAACACAACGCGCGTCGACCCGGGCATGTAAGTATGTAACTTAGTCCGGTTTTTGATCTATGGGTTACAGATGCCTGATAGTCCATTTTTTTTTACATGATTTTTGTATTTAAAATATATTAACCCGCTATACCCGCTACGCATGATAGCCTGCTTTATGTATTAAAATATTATTTAAATATTAAATTATGTTTTCCGACGTGTGATTAGTAACAACCACCAACCAGCCAGTTTTCAATTAGATGAATAAACATACATAAAAATATACGCGACGAATAGAGAACCTCATTATTTTTGGAAGTCAGTTAAAAACTAAAATAGGTCCTACTCTATCGTTTTAAGGGCTCAATTACGTGTTTTCGCACTTGAATTGGCAGACGTAGAAGACAGCCCTATGAAATTCAAGCGAAACGAAAATAAAACAGCCATTTTCTAGAACTAGTAATTTGTTCTTCTTCTTCTGTAGCTTTCCTTCCAATCCATTCATCCAATGACTCCTCTCTCTTTGAGTGAAGCGGAAGGGTGTGTAAACTTCTACTGACTAAAACACACTCTGTTCTTTCAGTTGCCTTTGCTTGCCGGGGCCGCAGGATCTCGTTCCCACGTCAGGTGGGGTCAGGTCTCTTCATAAATCAGTGCCAAGTCATTTGGCCTTGGATTGTCGCATCTGGTAAGTACATTTTCGTTTTTATGAAGCTGGGTCATGCTGGTCCATCAAATAGAGAGAAGATCGGCTCCTTGTGTAGTCTTACTTTAAAATTCACGTAAAACAGTCTCTCTCTCTCAGTCTCTATCTTTTACGTGGATTTTAAAGTAGGTAAGACTACACTAGTACATCACTAGTGCCTCGGAAAGCACGTTATGGCTCAATTTACACCGCCGCGGAATGGAATAGAAGCAACTTTTTTTGTACATAGAATAATGAACTTTATGTCAATTGGAAAAAGGCTTAGTAGTTTGACTATACTATACTCAATACTTTTATTGCATTCCATATGTAGGTATTCTTAGGTGGTAAACTTATAATTAGATCATATGGACCCTGTCGGGCACAGCAAGAATAAGTGATTTAGGAGAGGAAGCATTTGTTAATTATATAATATTAATTTAACTTACTTACTAACTTAACTTAAACATTACATTGCATATCTATCACTTAAATATTCGTTTACTGAGTAATAACACTTCTGCACCAAAAATTGTTTTAGTTTTTTTTAAATAGGTTAATTTTCTCTTCGTTTTTTACAGATTCGGGAAGTTTATTATATAATTTAATGGACATTACATAAGGACTTTTAGAGTGCATTTTTAATCGAGAACTTGGTATGTTTAGCCTAGATCGGTATCTGAGTAGATAGCGTGACTGAATGTCTTTTCGTTTTGAATAAAACTCTTGATGTTTTCGGACTTTGCATGTTTCAAAAATGTATATGCACGGAAGGGTTAAAATATTATGTTTTTGAAAGAAAGATTTGTAACTGTCTGTTTGTTTGTTCAATGTTTACAAGTATTCTAACTAATTTCTTTTGCAGAGTAAAGAGTGTGTGTGCATCTGTGCTGTTACCCCAAAGGGTGACACCATAGCTAAGCCATGCATAGGCATAGGCATAATAGGTGGTGAGTGCTGTATGTAAATTGGTGGTCTTTTTTATTTCACGGAGGGCCTATGAAAATTTAGATAGTTTTGAATGAGTTTTTTGAATGTGTAACTTCCAGTTTATATTTGTGTCTATAACTAGTCCGAGTAATGTAATTTCATTGACGATTTCTAATTTTGTGTTGTTGAAAATAAAGTTTAGACTTTATTTTCAACAACACAAAATTAGAAACAAAAAAAAAACAAAAAAAAACACCTGTAGCTTTAGAGCTAAAGGTGTTTTTTTTTGTTTGGTGAGGGTGGAAGGTTATTAATTTTGTTTTGGAGTAGTTTATCTCAAGGTTATGTTCGTTCATCCAATTATATATTTTTGTAAGTATTGAATTGAGTATTTCATCTATATTTTCATTGTTTTGGCACGACACTAAAATGGATATATCGTCCGCGAATAAGACACACATGGTCCTTCTATGGTTTTTAGTAGGTCATTAATATAAATTAAAAATAAGAGTACTAGTGCATATAGTGCATATATTGTTATATTTGCAGTAACGCCCTCTGTATACTGTTTGAAGGATTGAACAACTGGTTTTTGGCGGAACTATTACTAGATATTTTTCTATACTGCCCTCATAAGCCAAAAAGCGTCATCTCAAAAAAAGTGAGACTCGTGAAAATTTATGTTTTAGTTTTTTTTGTTTTCGCGTCAACTTAGTAAAGTAGTTTTAAAATTATTCATTCATAATATTAGATACCCATACCCATATTTCTTATTGATGTTTTTAAAAAAAGGATAAATATGTTTTTTTACCTCATTTTTGAGATACCGCTATTGGGCTTCGAATAATATGTTTATTAATATGAGTTACCGCTTTTAGTTATAGTGTGTTCATAGGAATTTTCATACAAATGTTTTTCTATACATTTTTGCTAAAAATCCATGTTAAAGAAAATAAAACACGAAAATAGTGCATTTGGAAATAATTTTAATAAACTTAAGATATTATATAACATAATTAGAAAATTTTAAATTTTGAAAATAGGCATCTATGTCATAAATCACTCAGAAGTAGGAAGCTCCCTTCAGAAGGACAGTCTATTGCCTGTGTTACCGTCGCGATATGATTGTTAAAGGAAGTGCGTGACATATGAGGTATGACGTCGTGGGGCGAGCCCGAGCCGCCATATTTTTTACCAATAGACAGTGCCATTACAACCGCCACTAACGACGCACGCTTCCTCATGCTAAAAGTTTTGTGTCCAACCCTACATTTGGAAATATAAATAGTTTGCACATATCGTCGTTTTTAAATCTTTGATCCACTACTGAACAAGTGGTCCTTCGAGCCGGATTGCGAATGTTCAGTACCCCGCCGCCAAGGTCAAAGATGGTCAACACCCGCAGTACCATCAGCAAACAACGAGAGAAGAAGGAATTGGAGGCAAAGCTACAATCGGCAACAGAAGCACAGGAAATGCCACCGCCTACACCAGTAAAGAAGAAGGATGATGAACTAGAAGTAAAAAGTTCTTGTGCCGCGAGTGTAGTGAAATCGGAACGAACTGGAAAACAAAATCCGCTTTCACATGCATCACGTCAGTCTGTCAGGTCCAAGAAATCATCATCACAATCAATACAAGCCCAGAAAAAGAGGCTAGAACTAGAAGCAGCACAGGCGAAGGCGCGCATTGAAATGGAACTCATTGATAGAAAATTAACGGCAGACCTAGCCGAACTCGAAGAAGAATACAGTCCACCATCAGAAATATCGGAACAAAATGACGGTGGAGGTGATATTGAGAAGTGGTTGGAGCGCAGTCAACATGAGCTACCGCCGCTTGATAGTGATAAACACAAGTCGCTCACGAACCCGACCGACACAGGAGCTGTTCAACAGCTTGCGAGCGCTCTTAAAGAAATCGTCACATCGTCCTCCATCCAGCAAAATACGAAGCTGATAAGTCGACTTAGCACACCAAGAGAACTACCTACATTCAGCGGCGATCCAAAAGAATGGCTTCATTTCGAACAAGCTTATATGGAATCCACAGAAGTTTGTAACTTCACCGAGAAAGAAAACCTTTGGCGATTACGTAAGTGTCTGCGCGGCGCCGCTCAAGAAGCCGTAGCTGGCCTGCTTAGTAGTGGTGCTTCATCTACCGACGTAATCTCCACATTAAAACTGCAATTTGGAAACGTCGACGTCATTCTTTCTCGCATCGTGTCAGACATAAAGAGGATGAACAACCTTTCTACAGACTACCATCGAGAAATAATACCCTTTTCGGTCAAAATAAAGAACTACGTCGCAGCTGTACGAGCCCTCGGTCGCCATGAATACCTACAAGGCATGGAAGTAGCTAACATTATCCTATTGAAGCTACCTACTACTCTGCTCGCCAAATGGACAGACTATAGTTTCCCGTTCATCACCGCTCAATCACCAAAACCTAGACTAAATGTACTATCGGATTTTCTCACCGAAGAAGCTGTGAAAATATCAACCTGTAGTGTGTACTTTATTACAACCTAGAACTGACAATTTCAAACGTAAACAAAGTGATAAAGTGAACAATATACAAACTATTTTAGTACAAGATAGACAAAGTGAAGAAAAGTGTCGTTATTGTCGTACTGGTACTCACAAATTAACCGAGTGTAAAAAGTTTAAAAAATCACTACGAAAGGACAGATGGTCGCACGTAAAGCGTAATGGTATATGTTATCAGTGTTTAATTGCGCATCATCGAAGGGACGCTTGTACCGCTCCCAGCTGTGACGTAGATAACTGTGGACAATCGCATCACCGATTATTACATTACGTGCCGCGTCAAAATAATAGTGAATCTGTGCCAGCAGAACAACCCGAGGTTCCACCCGAAACTGAAGTTCCATCTGAGACCATAACAAACATAAATGTCAGCTGTTCCGTGATGCTAAAGATTGTACCTATAAACATTCACGGACCGAACGGAAGTGTGAGCACGACCGCCCTGCTAGACGACGGCTCGACTGTGTCGCTAGTTAGCGCTTCGCTGGCGGAGAAAGCGGGGCTGCGCGGGCGCCGGGAGTGTCTTCGTGTGTGTGGCGCGTGGAACGACACGGAGCTAGTGTGCAACGCACAGCGCGCAAAGGTCACGCTGTGTGGTGTTGATAACAAGATGTTTACAATCGACGCGCGAATCGTTGAAGAATTAAACTTACCGCAAAGTTTGTCTACAGTAAATAGAAATAACTATGCGCACCTATGTGACATAAGCCATGATTTATGCGCAACAACACAACTTCAACCACAAGTATTAATCGGCCAAGATAACTGTCACCTCCTCTTACCTTTGGAAATGAGGGTGGGTAAAGCCAATGAACCCTGTGCCACCCGGACCCCTCTGGGTTGGTGCCTGCATGGAAGGGTGCCTAATGTTTACTTACCTGATGATTCTGCTGTACGTCACTCCTCATTGCTTGTCACTAATGACGTCACAGAAGCTGAATACTTACTGCGAGAAATCCAGGAGGAGGTGCGAAGATCATTCTCGATCGAATCTATGGGCGTATCTGGAAAGCCAAGACAGAACTCAGAAGATTTACGTGTTATAGAATATTTAGAGCGAACTTCAGAACACATCAATGGTCAATGGCATGTTGGCCTACCTTGGCGAGATGAAAAAAATGTGATGCCAGACTCGTACCCGACGGCTCTGTGCAGACTAAAAAGTGTGGAAATAAAATTAAAAAGAAACAAAGAATATGCGGATAAATACGAAGAACGCATTCGTCATCTATTTGATAATAACTACGCTACAGTATGTAAAAACTTAAAAGTAACTTCAAAAACTTGGTACTTACCTCACTTCGGGGTTGACAACCCCAACAAGAAGAAACTGCGTCTAGTTTTTGATGCGGCTGCCAAAACAAATGGGTTATCCCTTAACGACTACTTGTTGAAAGGCCCTGACCTACTTATGTCGTTATTCGGGATAATGTTACGATTTAGAGAAAATCGAGTAGCCGTGTCAGGAGATATTAAGGATATGTTCCTGAGGGTAAAGTTACAACAAGAAGACCAGGATGCATTCCGATTCTTATATAGAGAGAAACCAGAAGGACCTATAAATACGTATATTATGACTTCTCTAATATTTGGTGCTAATTGCTCGCCTTTTGTAGCCCAGTTTGTAAAAAACAAGAATGCGAAACTGTATGAGTCATCAATGCCTGCTGCGGCGTCTGCTATATGTAAAAGTCACTACATGGATGATTATATAGACAGCCTACCTGACGAAGAGACTGCGATACAGATGATTCATGACGTCATGTCCATTCACCAAAATGGTGGTTTCGAGATGCGGAATTGGACGAGTAATAGCAAACAAGTACTTGCGAGCCTACCTAAAGATTTACTAGGCGACGCGGCCGTCAAATTCAAAACAGGTCAACAGTATGAAGGCGAACGCACACTCGGATTGATTTGGCACCCAAGTGATGATACTTTGAGATTCGACGTATCTTTCAAGCGGATACCTGTAAATATTATAACTGGAACACAAAGACCTACCAAGAGAGAAATGTTACGTGTGGTTATGTCTATATTTGACGTATATGGCATCCTAGCTCCGTACACAATTAATGGAAAAATAATATTACAAGAAACTTGGAAGCATAACATTGGCTGGGACGATTATTTACCCGATGCAGTGTTTGAAAAATGGTCAAAATGGATTAACTTATTAAAAACAATACAAGAATTTAGCTTGCCAAGGCATTATCCATCTGCTACCATAGGAGTGAGCGAGAAGAAAGATAAAATTCCTCCGCCAGCTACCTCAAATGCTACGGCTACGAGTGCTACGAATATCGCTACGAACGTGGCGGGCGCGAGTGCTATTGCTACGACACACCACTGTGGCTCGTTAAATGAACAAAAGAATTCTACTCAAGCTAGTTATAGACACCTACAGATGCATATATTTTGTGACGCGTCTAACAAAGCTTACTGCGCCGTTGCGTACTGGAGATGGATTGACGACAAGAGTATTGTGCGCGTAGCATTCATTGCGAGTAAATGTCGAGTTGTGGGAAACAAGCCGATAACTATTCCGCGCTTGGAACTTCAAGCCGCTGTCCTAGCAGCTAGATTAGCGGACTCTGTTGCACGAGAACATACAATAAAACCTGAGCAACGGATATTCTGGAGCGACTCGACAACAGTGCTACACTGGATCAGGAATAATGCTCGTGATTTTAAAATTTACGTAGCAAACCGGTTAGGCGAAATCGATGAGCTAACGCAGATGAATGAATGGCGATACGTACCTACAAAGTTAAACGTAGCCGATATTGTTACGAGAGAAAATTACACGTACCCTGTACTGCCAAATGAATGGATATACGGCCCTACGTTCTTACTACGCAAGGAAGATGAATGGCCGCTTGACGTCATATCTGTAGATAAAAAGGAAATATTACTGGAATGTGTAACTTTAATAAAGGAAGATACACAACTTTTGAACTTACCTGTACCTGATGCTACTCGATTTAGTTCATGGCTTCGTTTACGTCGATCAGCTTCTATGGTACTGAAGTTTATAAATAAATGCAAGAAGCTTACTTGTGAGTTTGACGACACTATGATGAATGCTGAAATATTATTACTGAAAAAATCACAAGCTGAATGGTTTAGCAAGGAATTAACTGCAATAAGAAACAATATAGTGGACCCAGACAGTCCCCGGAACTCCTGGCCGAAGGGAATTGTTCAGGAGGTTATTCCAGGAAAGGACGATCGAGTCAGAATGGTTCGAGTCAAAACCAAAACTGGACATTTGACTAGATCGGTCACGCGCATCGCTCGGATACCAGTTGATGAAGAGTGCTGCTAAGGCAGCACTGGGGTGGGGAATGTTACCGTCGCGATATGATTGTTAAAGGAAGTGCGTGACGTATGAGGTATGACGTCGTGGGGCGAGCCCAAGCCGCCATATTTTTTACCAATAGACAGTGCCATTACAACCGCCACTAACGACGCGCGCTTCCTCATGCTAAAAGTTTTGTGTCCAACCCTACATTTGGAAATATAAATAGTTTGCACATATCGTCGTTTTTAAATCTTTGATCCACTACTGAACAGCCTGGTATTATATTTTGAAGGGATTTCAAAATATTGTTCTTCTTGGCTTGCGACATTCCGTTAAGCATGGTTTTCTTCTTTGGAAGTGGAAGAGCATTCGTTTTTAAAATCTTGTTTCTAATAATACTAGCAGTTATATACTCACTATCAAATGATGTCTTGTAATTAAAATCAAAACTACCTCTCGTAGCTTCCACTTGCACTATATCGCAGATATAAGGACGTGGATTAAGGAATTATTAATTAAGTATTCTAATTTTGATTAAGAATTCCACCTTGTTAAAAAATAATGATATACCTCTCAGCTCCTTAGTAATATCGTATAAATTTGAGATATGCAATATTTTCTTAGTAGGTTTTAGGTGGTTTCTGGTTGAGATAGCAAAATGTAACTTCATTTAACCTGTAGGGAATTTGTTTGAATCAGAAATTTCTATTTTTTTGAGATACCGCTTTTTGGCTTATGAGGGCAGTATAGTATTACTTTGGTATGGTATTTCCGCAAAGTAACGCTTGTTAACATTCTGTAAATGAAGAGGTTTGTTCATACAATATTCCCATAATTTAAATCTATACAAAATTTTAAACCCCAATTTTGTTAAAATGTAAAACAATTTAATGAGGAAAGGGCCTAATCAAGTGACGGCTAAGCGATCCCTATTAGAAAGGCGACGTGACGATAATCCCGGATTATCTTGTTAACTTGTTTTACAGGCCCATTGGACAAAGGGTGGACCCTTAGTTGGAAATACACGAACCTCGGTGTTAGGGAAAGTAATGACGGCAAACAGAAACGATTAGTCTTTGCCTCCATATTTAAAACTGAATGAAATTATTTGTCGGTAACTGTTACCGAAAATCGCTTACAATAAGATTTTCCTAAATCCATATCTACTAATATGAATAATACTATATTAAATGCGAGTCTGTTTGTCTGTCTTGTATGCTCAACAAGGATATAGTTGAAGATCAGCGTCAAATATGGTGCTGAAATAAGGGATCATAAATACTAATAATTTAACCCTTTCACACGACATTTTTTTTTTCGAAAATTTTATAAGATGTCACCGATGCTTTCTAGATGTGTGTAAAGAAAATCAGCTGCTTAGTAAATTTTTTCGTCTTCTGCACACAGTAATGTATGGGGCAGTTGATTTTTTCGTGATTTGTTTTTTGATTTTAATTTCAGGTTTAGTTTTTTTTTTAATTATGGATGAGCCCGCTCTTGATCTCAATAGTTTAGTTTCCTAAAATATTTTACCGAGTTTCCAAAAAATATCGGACACATATTTTTAATTTTTTTACGTAATAAAAAAAATAAGACGATAAATAATGCGTAGAATTTCTTCGTAACATACGACGTATTATTGTTTTTAACACAACTTTGAAGCTCTTGGTCTTTTTCAGTTTTTAATTTTTTGAAAAGGCATAAAATACATCTACAATATTTTCAAGAAACCTTACTAACGGACCAAAAAGTGTAATAATTTTGAAACCAAGGAGACTACCCTATTATGCTCGATGGTAAGCGATTGATGAGATCAAACGAGCCCAGAAGATGCCTGGGGCCATACCATCACGTGTTAAAACGTGAGTACGTTTTAACACGTCCCCTGTTCACTTTCACTTTACAGACGGGTCATATGTGGGAGAGGACACAGAAACTGGCATAGACTTCCACAACTTGGCTGTGAACTCTATAAAAAAAAAGTTCTTGAAAACGGTAGTCGGTGCGCCCCAATCGACGTGCTGATTGGCTATGATGCGCACCAATCAGGAGTCGTCTGTTACCACTGCTGCGTTGCTCGTGATTTTCAAGTGTAATCGTAGACATACTCGGGGCCTTGGAAGCAGAAAGCACCAATACCCTAATGGCTAAAGTGTCGCACTTCTGATCGAGAGGTCGCAGGTTTGAACCCCACTCATTGTGTATTTTGTTTTTATATGGATAAACCAAACAACATTAGTTTATTCAAACAAGGTAAAGTAAAATATACAAAAAAAGGTTATCACCAGCCAGCTTAAAATTCAGTCGCTAGAGCTTCCAGTTATGGGGGGTTGAAGATAATAACAGTACTGTTCTATTCTTTTAAAGTTTAAATTAAATTTTGTCTAATTTTCTTTACTAAAATATCAAGGTATGACCTTCCAGTTTTGTGAAAGTGGATTATTACTAAATGGGCGCTAGGGATTCTAATAGTCCCGGATCCCTGAGCCGACGAAGATGTTCAATATTCTTCCAGTTAAACGTAGGTGTCGACCCCTGGGGTCCTTTAATTTTTATTCTAGACCAGCTTCTAAATTTGAAAACAAGACAGGTGATTAACTAGTTCTTTCATGAACCGGTAGAATATAAAAGCGTTGTAAATTTTCCATATAAAAATCAATGGGTGGCCACTGTTACGTTTGTGATTTTGTCCCTCTAGAGGTAATGGAACAAAAGCCCAGATGCAAGGTGGGTTGTTATTGAAACAACAAACTGTTTCAAACAACATTAGTTTATTCAAACAAGGTAAAGTAAACTACATAAAAAAGGTTATTGCTAGCCAGCTTAAAATTCAGTCAGTGCAATAGTGTTATTGCCGTGAACCCCTTCCTAACACAAGCATATTTAGCTCATTTGGAGGCGTTAACAAGATTCCTAGCAATGTGAGTTCTACCCATATTAATAGTTCTCTTAAAAAAAAAAAGAAAGAATAAAAGCTTTCAAGTATCATAGTTGTAATATGCCAATGTCTTTTGTAATCTAATCGTCATTAAATAACGGTAATATTTTTGTAAATGAACGCCGTACTACTCCGCTTGCTGTTGCGGCTGACTGGGTGTACTGTGACTCGTGACTGGGTGTATAAACGACTGTAAAGTATCGTTCAAACCTACCCTGGTTAGACATGGGACTCTGCCCGAGTAGGTATTAACAATATGCCCCACAATCCATTTCATGTTGAAGTATTTAAGACGAACCTGCCAGAGTAAGGTATAGGTAAGGAAATAGGTAAGCGTGCATCATATTCGACCATGTCATCACTATCCATCAGGTGAGACGGTGGTCTAACGCGAGCCTATGTCAATAAAAAAAAAACATAGTGGATTTATAAAGAATCCTTATTATCCTTTTATTTAGAGCGTGTGTTTCCAGTAAGTATTTGTTTATTATACGGTTTTTTTTTAAATTTTGATGTACAATTACACTAATAACATTTTGTTTCGTAGGAAAACAAGTAAAGCCCTAGGTAGGATAATCTTAAAGTCAAGAGTGAATGGTTTTTACTTCTTGGTAAGCATCCTTCATCTTCGACTATACAATCGTATATCAGGTGAGATAAAAATAAATGAAATATTTGTTTTGTAAATTAGTAATAACACTTTTACGCGTAATTTTTAGCGTTTTAAGTTAAGCTAGATGAGGCCGCTGTTTCCTAACTGACTACTCTGAGAAGAAACGCCGAAACAAACTCAGAGGTCAACGTCTCTTTGAAAGTCCCGACAATTCGTATTCGATAGTGATCAAACACGAGCTTATAAACAATAAAAAAATCATCAAGTGTGAATAGTTTAGTGAGGTAAATAAAAGATACAGCCATGTTCCATAATCCCAAATAGAGCGACCGTTATTTCAATATAAAGGGGGTAAGAGGAGGTAAGTAGGAGTAAATGGTAGATGCATATCGTTGCCAATCCAACTGGCTTAATCAGTTTGTCATGCCTTGGGTGGCTCAAGGCCTTTGAGCTCGCTGCCTCGGTCAATTGGTCTTTAGGGATGCATTCACAAATGGAACAGGCTGCTAATTGCTACGACTATGACACTTCTGTTCTTACGGGTCTATAAGACCACATCATTTAAAAACTGTGGGCCATGCTGTTTGATGTTTAAAACGTTTTCAGACGTAATAAGCTTTGTTTAGCTTTGATTACAATTGCTAAGTCAAAATGTTTACAAGACACGATGGCAAAAGTTAAAGAGTTAAACAGTAATGAATTTTTAGTGGTTTATATCTTTATTGTGCACGAGATCATTTTCTTAATATTTACGAGAATCTATGTGACAGAGGAGAATGAAATATAAAATAATAATAGATTTTTATCTGTCTAGCTATCCTGCAACCCTGGTTGTTTATTTATATATTTATTAAAACTTTATGCAACACAAAATGTACAAAGGCGGACTTAATACCTAAGGCATTCTCTACCAGTCAACCATGGGTGGTGAAGAGATAACATGGCAGGTGCATAAAAAAAATAAACTAAGTAGATAATATATTCAAAGTAAAAGTTTTGTTACAAGTGTATATATACATATACAACGTGTAATTTAAAGGGTATATACATACCAAATGCATGGCTTCTTTGGATGATAACAAACGATATGGCAAGGGTTTTGTAATCCTAAGTCTACGTGTGTAGAACTTATTACAAATTTTACAAATTTAATTTTATTACAAATTTTTCAAATTAAGAAGAACGAAAAGAATTATCGTGTTATTGGCAAGTGACGTGGAAAGTTATTGACCCTCGTAGTGCTGTGACACGTTTGTTATGATTGGTATTCAAGAAATATATGAAACCGATAATTTGGTATCAATTCTTTGAGTCAGTTATTTTGTGATGAAACTGTGCATAGAGACTCCATACCAGATGTTGTCTTCAGCCCTTTTGGATAGATATGGTGTTTCCGTTACACGTTGAATATATTAGTTTCTGTTTTAAGAGTGCACTAATTTAGCCAAGGCACGCAAACTTCTTCTCTGGTGAATGGGCATCCATTTGAGTTCTATACCTTGATATGTGTTCATATTTTTTTAAATTAAATATGAATCGGATACAGTTATTAAAGAGCCTATTGAGCTTATCCAGCATGACCGCATTCAAGTCAAAGTAGCACACGTCACCATAGTCGATTACAGGGAAAATTAAAGTTTGCACAAGCATTGTCTGAGTTTTTGCAGGTAAAAAGTTCCTCAGACGATACAGCCATCGCAAATTCCCGTTGACTCTTTGACTGACACTGCAGTCCTCACTTTACCAGCTAAGCACAGAGTCAATATGTAAACCGAGATCTTTAACGCTAGAGCCTCGGGTTTAATATATATACAATGATAGAAACTGGAAAAAATACCCCGAAATCTATCTCGATTAGTGATGAAGTACAGTCGCGTTAAATGCTTTAAATCTATACTGATATTATAAAGAGGAAAAGTTTGTCTGTTTGAACGCGCAATAATTTGAAAATACTGGTTGGATTTTAATGAAATTTGGTGTGAAAGTAGCTTGAAGCTTGAGGAACAATATTGGCTTTTTACTCGACTGCAAAAAAGAGGGTTAAAGTCCATGAGAGCGAAGACGCGTACGATTGCAAGTAATAGTTAGAAAAAAACAAAAGTCACTTTAAAACTTTCTTATTTTTCTAAGTAAGTCTCGTATCTGCAACGAAAAAGCGAGGAAGGTAGTTGGCTGTTTTCTTTTGTACATTACTTAGAGACCAAGCACATTGTTTGCTAAGCGGGGCAAACACAAAAATAAATTTTGTCAACCCAAACAAATTGTGTGTATTGTGAGGAAAGATTGTAATACGATATGAAAGCGTCATTTTGAAACTATTTTTCATATGTTTGAAATGCAAATATGTAGCCTCTGGCAGCCAGCGAAGGTCAGAATTCCTGTTGGACCATTACATCACTGAGTGAGGAGAACCCAGCATTACACTGCTTTTTATGATTACAGTAGATTTATTTATAAAGATAACTAACAATGTGCGTAGAATTCTCATTACTATCAATATTATTAACATCTCTAACTATGCTAAATATGCTTGTGTCTGAAGTGGGTTCCCGGCAATAGTTTAATAATAAAAAAGAATAAAATACAAATAAAAAACAAAAAAATGGGTAACGGGTGGGGTTCGAACCCGTGACCTCTCGATCACAACACCAACACCTTAGCTATGAGGCTATTGTTACTTCAATTTTGTAACATTTGAGATAACTTGTAACATAAATGTTATTAAATATAAATATAATATACATAAATTAAATAATGAATGATATCAAAATTGCTTCTTCTATTTTTACACTATGCCTATACATACACATCATAGTCATTATTCTGGCCAATAGACGAAGTTTCCTGCTAGTCATAAGCTTCACTTAAGTATTGCCCCATAAACACATTGTTCGTGTCTTGTATCAAGGGTAATGCCCATGTTAATATACAATAAATATTAATTTTATATTGTTTATTCATTTCAGTTACCAATCTACTGAATTTTGTAAGAATTGTTAATTGGCCGAGTGACCAGTCGTGTTTGGATTCACGCTAATACGAATTCGATGACACGAACATGTTTTTTGAACAGCCATCTTAAGTCGCTAATGCTGAATGCACCAAGAATAGAGAAGTATCAATTTCAATGTCTAGTGAAAAAAACTGTTACTAATTGTATCTGTACAAATGCATTCATACTCCAAGAACTCGGCATCAAAGACCGCCTTTCTTCTGTAGTCTAGGCTCATATCCTCACATTCTTTGGGCACCTTTCGGTAAGGTTACATCTGGGTCGAGCGCCTAGTCGTACAGGATCGAGTTGAGGGCACGAGGCCGCGTGGAATGTCACCGATGAGATGAACAGATCAGATAAGAGCTCTCGGTGACCCAGTGCACGAATATACCAGGAAGGCTGCTGCAAGAGACGAGTGGCGGCGCATAGTGAGGTGGGTCACACAACCAATATAACTACCATGACCACTCTGCCAAGAGTGAAATTGCAAAGAAAAAGAAGAATTTTGTCTGTATGGCAGGTAATAATTTTTTTTTTTATGTTTTGTTCACGTTTTAATATCGTTTTCGCAACAAACAACCGAAAAAAGAGCAGCAATCTCGAGTACAGTGTAAATAGCCACAGTAACAATACACTCTGCAAATTTAGTATTAATAACGTCAAACCGCATGATAAGGAGTCTTATGCCATAGAGAATAAGAACTATAAGCAAAGCAAACAAGTCCTCAGATGAAATAAGAAGGAGGTTTAAACTGCAATTTTAAAGTTAAGTACAACTATCTCTGCGGGTTTAATGTTGTGTTGGATGAGCGGATTCGTAAATTGTATGAACATTGTGTAGTACTTTCAGGTAAGACGTTTCTCAAAATATCTTTGTTTGAGTTGAAAAACTATCACTGCTAAGCTTTGGTGCCCCCAGTGATGGACGGATGATATATATTTTTTTACAATTACCCTACACGAGAATCACTCGTGACTGACAAGTGTATTTTTACAAATACCCAACACAAAGTGAAACATTTATTTCCGTCTGTGAATTGAATTCGCGACAAAGCAGCCAATTGCTCAACCACTGCACCTACCGAGTGTTCAAAGTTCTCTAAAACAAATATGGATTGATATTGTACTCTAATAATAACTACTTACATAAATCTGATCTTTAAATTTTACACTCATCATTATTATCTGCTTAACTTTTTCTCATATATGTTGGGGCCAGTTTTCGGTTTAACCGGAAGCAGCTGAGTACTACTTGGTTGCGCTGACATTAAGAATTTGATTGACATCCGTTTCCCAAACCCCTCCCTCTCTCCGGCACAAACCTCGCGAAAGGATAAGTGGATTGGCCGCGCCATTTTGTTAGTTGCAAGCACTTCTGATTTGAACCGCATCGCGTGCGCACACGGGTCAGCCTGCGCTTATCAAGAACACAAAAACAATAATCTTGGAATCATCGTATTTTCACAGACTAAGTAACAACAATTTGTGTTTGTGTTTAGTGTGTGATTTTTGTGAGGACAGCAAAACTGAAGCTCGACTACCTCTGCACCGGTGATAGTGAGGACACGTGGCTCCAGTAAATGTTTGCGCATTCTTCCCTTAAATATCGAGTTGCATTGTACTGTCCAACACCCTTGCAACTCGTGTACCTATATCCAAGCGCTTGTCAATCGTTTCGTTCCGCACCGCAAATACAGTCCACTAAACTAAATTAGCTCGCCAGCGCCACCACCAGTGGTCATATAGAGTGCCTGTCTAGCTGAATTCAACAACTTAGTAGTGAAATAACACGATATATCTTGGAAGGATTGGATAGAGGATTGGAGTATCAGATTTTCAAGATTCTGAGTACTTGTGAAGGCTGTCAAATATTTACAAATTTAAAAACCTCAATTTCATTTTTAAAGTTCTATCTATAGACACCCCATACATCAAGGTTTGATGAAAAAGATTAATATTAATATTCAGTTCCAATTATGGGTTTTTTTTATTACGAATGAACCCGCTCTTGACCTCGATCACACCTGATGGTAAGTGTAAGATGAGGTCTACGATCGAACGAGTGAGTCCAGAAAATGCCTATAGATTCACTCTTGCTTTAAAGGCTGACGGATCATATGTGGCAGGGAACACAGAAATCGGTTTTATCTTCTATAAAATTCGTAAACCGGTTCACTTAATACATCTATCTACTAAGTTTCAATTCTGTAGTCTTAACAGATTTGGAATAAAACGGCTGTGACATACGTATGGAAAGACAGACAGTCATGCCTATTTTTGAAATTCGGCTACGGAACCCTAAAAAGGTAAGATACCTATTAAATAAGATATAAAAGGTACTGTTTATTCCAAAAAGAATTTTAGTAAGGCAGAGATCTGCATAATCTTTTTTCTTTTATGAGTGTATGGTTTATTACTCAAACCATATGAAGTCAAAGCATCGCTTGGGAAACCTTGCGGCAAAATTGAAACAAAGTCCAGTAGCTCACATTATTCCGGGAAATGAAGCTACAATACAGTAAATGGAAAAATAATATTACCTTTGGACAGAAAACTCCTTTTCGGTAAATGGAGATTGCCAACAATATTATTGTTATGCAACAAAACAACGGAAAACGTATAAGAGGAAACAAAATAATGGCTTGTTTCTACAGAATTGAACAGTACTGCAATTTATTTTACTCCCTTTGAACATATATATTATTAGGGAGTTTTATTGAGGTAAATGTTGTGTTACCAGAAGATTACTGGTCTCTGGAAAATATCGCTCTCAGCGATAGGATCGCCATTGTAACCAAAGTTAAAGCAATATTATTATTTAAGTGTGTTTCAATTTTGGTTTACAATAAAGTATATTCTATTTATCTAAGTATTCATGAAAACGCAGTAATAGAATTTTTCCATAAACCGCTTTCTTGTGTGTTGTTTTTTGAGGGGATAATTGCCAAATAACCCCTGGCACTCTGAGTGGAGCGGAAGATAGTGGAAGATATCTGTGGATAGAATACCCCCTGTTTCTACATTTGTTTCTAGGTGCCGTGGCTGTGGTATGCAACCCTGGCATGTTCCACAATGCGTTGGATACAAGGCAGACGGAGTGTCATTTGAAGCATGAACAATAATTGAACATGTCTTCTATTTAACGTATGAAATTAAACAATCAAAGTAAAACTTATTTTCAATACATATATTGTATATACAACGTGTAATTTAAAGGGTATATACATACCAAGTGCACGGCTTCTTTGGACGATAACAAATGATATGGCAAGGGTTTTGTAATCTTATGTCAACACGTGTGGAACTTATTAGAAATTTGAATACATTGATACCAGAGGCCGAAATTTTCAAATTAAGAAGAACGAACAGAATTATCATGTTATTGGCAAGTGACGTGAAAGTTATTGACCCTTGTAGTGCTGTGACACGTTTGTTATGATTGGTATTCAAGAAACATATGAAACCGATAATTTGGTATCAATTCTTTGAGTCACTTATTTTTAGCTGAAACTGTGCATAGAGACTCCATACCAGATGTTGTCTTCAGTCCTTTTGGATAGATATGAGGTTTCCGTTACACGTTGTATATATTAGTTTCTGTTTTAAGAATGCACTAATTTAGCCCTCCCCACTTTAATTCAAGTTTTGAAAGTCCTTCCAATGGTTGTCTGGAAGATATCGCTTTTAGCGATAAGACCGCCATTAATAATAATAATAATAATAATAATATAATTCTATGTATCTATCTATATATAATAGAAAGAACAACGATTCCAAGACAAATCATTTTATCTTATTTCTTACCAATCAACAATCGCAATCACTAAAACATAAGGAAGCTAGATTCAATTCGTTGCGTGCATTATATATGTTTAGGGTGTTACGAACCCAATCTGAGAGTTTTATTCCCCGATACCCGATGAATTACTATGCTTCACTTGGGGAGTATACATTTTCCTTCGAAATTATTGCATGGATTAAATTGATTAGCTGATATGAGGTTTAAGACAATTAAATTGGAATTTTTTTATCCACTAGGGGTGGTCAGACTCTTACCTATTAAAACTATAACTAATACTAACGCATCTGGGGCTGTAAGAGCTCTTAACTATTATTCTCGCGTTTGATGAAGCAGACTGACCTAGTCGAAGTAGCCTATTCGGGAATTATTAAGGAAAATTAAAGGGAACCTCATAGCACCGCAGGTCACTTATGCGCTGGACTGAACAAGTGTGATCCGCTGTAAGAAACTGCGTATCTGCTAGCGACAGAGATAATCTACCATCACTGAGAGAAGGCGGGAGATCCCATTCATATTCCTTTCACTCTCTTCAACGACGAAACAAAAATGAAATACAACGAAGTAAGACTACACAGACTAACAAACTAATCTCAGGTATATACACACACAAACATGTAAGTTTAATATTGTAATTATGAGTTTTCTTTACATTTTTATTCAGTATTAATTATGTTTTGTTTTGTTTTTCAACCGACGACAAAAAGAGGAGGTTATCAATTCGACGCGTATATATATATTTTTTTTATGTATGATCATCGATTACTCGAAGACGGCTGAACCAATTTGGAAAATTCTTTTTTTGATTGAAAGGGTATACTTTGAAATTGGTCCCATTTTCATAAACGTCAGGATTTGATGATGGGATCTTGGAGAAATCGAAAGAACTCTTCAAATATTATAGGCACACCTATGACGTTTTGGGTATTTATTATAGTAACTTGTGCAACTGCTTTCAAAAAGTACCATTTGAGGAAGTGGAACTGATGATGAAGACTACAGATGGCCGCCGAAACTACTCAATAATAAGTATTGAGTGGATTGCGATTTGATTACTTGAATATGGATGTTAAGCACGTTATGCTCGTCACAATGCATATGGTGATGTAGAGCTGATGGTGAATTACCAGGAGAACTCCTCAACAATTAACGGCCCAGCATTGGGAAAAGCAATATTTTGTAAAAGGTTATAAGTAGTTGACATTTAGGCTCTTGTAACTAGGTAAATTAAAAATAGACCAACGAAAAAGAGTGAAATAAAAACTCGAAAATACAAAACTAAAGACACCGACTACCGAAATTAAAGTTATTTTTCACTTTGCAGTGTTTTTTGGGAGTCGGTTTAATTTTTTGGTAAAAAGTTTTTTATTACATTTAGTATTATTTTGTTAATAATCAATTCGTACTTACTTTTATTATCACAAAAATATAACATTCGAATCCCGAAGATGCAGACATATAAACATACGTCTAGTTTGAGGATCACCCTTCAACGATTTCGTCCGTCGTTCAATTAATTTCGTTTGACCACCATCTCACCTAACCGTAAGCGAGTTTGTATTTTACAATTATTTCAAAAAATTCCCACATACTGTTCGTATTGTTTTGAGACACTTAATTTTATTGGTATAACGTTATGAGTAAAAACAGCTGCACAAATATGAGACGGACACAAAGAAAATGTTAAATTGGCCAAAATTTAAAAACGTACACAAAATACTCGGGTTCCGTGGCTTTGAAATTAGTAGGTAATATGATTGCATTGTGCATGTACGTCCTCAGTAAAACATGTTTGTATTCGAAAATGAGTCTGTTTGTCTTCCGCCAAATCACTGTTTTTTGTTTTCTCCTTAATCCTGTAGTTTAAATTACATTGAAAGGTCTTCATGATTATCACGCTTTTGTTATATAAAATTCATTGTATGTTGAGGGGTCTGGCCTCTTGGTGTAAAGGATTTACTAATACACGTTCAATAGTAACACTGAAACGACCTTATCGCAAAGCTTCCGAGACGCTGAAAACCACAAGGGCTATTTTATCTAGAGAAAAGGCACCATCATCAAATGAGGAGGAGAAGAGTAAAATCGATGTTTATGTATATATATGCCTTATGTGCGTTAAATACCAATTATTATACCAATTTGTAGCGAAGTACGTGTACGTCACTTGAAAACAGCAATGGAAAGTCTATTCTATTAATTTATTGAGTTATTGGAAAGAACGATACTACAAGAACAGTATTGCAATTATGAATAAATTGATCAATTAATATAGGTGATGAAATTGTCCCTTTTTTGTCTGTGTGGAAGAATCATCAAATGACTTCTCACGCTGTGGATGGAGCGGGCGGGAGTGTCAGACTTCTACTGTCTAAAATGCACCCAGTTTCTTCATCTGCCTTTGTGTTCCGGGGCCGCGGTATCCTGTAAGAACATTCCCGCAACCCCATAATGAAATTGCTCCTATAAAAATTATTGTGTTAATATAGTATACAAGTTCGTCAATAACCGTTCAATGCTATTTCGTAAAAATAGTACCCACTTATTCACAACATTACTTTTTTACCTACTTCAAAAAAAGGAGGAGGTTCTCAATTCGACTGTACTTTTTTTAATTTTTGTTACCACAGAACTTTCAACTGGGTGAATAAATTTTGATGATTCTTTTTTATTTGAAAGCTGGTGCTTTCTGTGTGGTCCCATTTTCGCCAAGTCAGGATCTGATGATGGAATTCTGAAGAAATTGAGGGAACTCTTCATAGATTATAGGCACACTTATAGCGATTTGAAATTTTTTTATAGTGACTTGTGTATTCGAAAAGCACTATTTGGTGAAGTGGAACTGATGATGAAGACCACAGATGACCACCGGAAATACTTCATGATAATAAGTATTTCATGGGTTCCGCTTCAATTACTCGAATATGATTAATAAGCACAATATGCTCGTCACAGTGCATAATTATAGTGAAGTGAAGCTGATGGTGAAGTACCAGGAGAACTCCTCAACAATTAACGGAAAAGCAATATTTTGTAAATGGTTATAAGAAGTTGACATTTAAGCTTTTGTTACTAGGTAAATTACAAACCGACAAACTAACAAGAGATAAATAAAAACTTTTAAACAAAAAATTAAACTGACTTCTAAAAAACACTGCAACGTGAAAAATAACTTTAATTTTAGCAGTCGGTGCCAAAAACGAAAATACAAAAATCGAAGACACTGACTACTGAAATTAAAGTTATTTTTCACCTTGCAGTGTTTTTTGGAAGTCGGTTAAATTTTTTCATAATCTTTTGTAAAACAAATTGTTATCCTCACCTCTTACGGTACCCCAAAAATGTACAATTTACAACCGCGTGACGTAACGGAAACATGGCGGTGTATGAAAATGAAATATTTCCCAATTTCATCGATCACTGTACGTGTGCCATTCGCAACTGATAGCGGGGTGAGGCATGTGTTTGACGCGTGGTTTTACTTGCTTTTCTATTTATTTTTGTGTTCAGTAATTCGTTCACGTTTTTTGGTTTGGACAAAATGATTTTTAATATGGCAAGATAATTTGGATTTCAGATCTTCACAATATATTTTCAGTCTCATTTTTGCAGTTTATAAATAAATATAAAAAATGGTAAAATTTATGTCTGCTTCGAGACGAAGCTGTCAGTTGAATTGAAAGATTTTAAAAGGTAAGACAATTTTCTATATAGCTGTTTAAATTGTAAAAACCGACCAAGTGTGATTTGGACTTGAGCATGAAGTGTTCCGTGCAAACTTATCTAAATTCAATGGAACCGAACTGACATAATTACGGTTTTCAGTGTTTTTCTATACACGAGCTGCAAGACATTGTTTCTTGCCAAGTTACTTGATTCTAAATCAACGGGAAGTAAGTATCCTATTTGTTTTGATTCCCTTGTGAAATCGCAATAATGTAAATTACGAAGGTGACAGCCGGAGGACTTAAAAAACCTGAAATGAATTTAAATAAAGTTTAATTAATTTGAAAATAGTGAAACCATCCATTGACGTCAATAGCTAACATGTCGCTAGTCAGCTGATTCGATGTAGGCAGGGCACGTAAGATGTATCAAAATATGTGACGTAATCAGTCATAATATTAATATGTCGTTACGATAATCAGAAGACAGTAAATCTGACACTGGCCTAGCCAAGGAGTAAGTACGGTGGCCAGCACATCAACCTACTCCAATCTGTCAAAATAATGTAATAGATTTACAACTTTATTACAACCTGATAAGGTTCAAACTCAATTGGGTAAATTTGACAGATTCGGATAGCTTTACGTGCTGGCGACTGTACATTTTTTTTATTGATAATAGTTTCGCGTTATATGATAATAGACCACCGTCTCACCTGATGGTAAGTGATGATGTGTTCGAAGATGAAGCACGCTTAGACTAGACCAGTGCATCGTTGCTAATGAGTCTCTTGGCCCGTTTCTCAATGGACTCAAGCGCGTCCAGTTGGTATTTGGCAGATCCTACTCTGTAAAGGGTTTGTAAAATACTAGATTAAAATTATTTATACTGATAATTGACTTATTTTCGTTGGTTTTTTTTATATTGTTGACATTGTATTTTCTTATTTATTAAAACTATTAATGATAATTTTAATTTTTTGAAATTAATTGACATTGTTTGTTTTCAAGATTTCAGTATTTTTGTTTTAAATTGTTATTGTATAATTCAATAATTTTTTTTGACATTATTATTACTATTACTGCAATTCAATTATTCGTTTTTACTGCATGTGTACCTAGTTTTTAAGCTTTAATATTCGCACACAATGTAATTTTTTTCTGAATAAATGAATGAATGATACATCCCACAGACTGCTCCCAAAGCTGTACTCCATACACGACCGAATCTGGGCTTGATACAGATTGAGCAGCTGTTCCGGTGTGAAGTACCGTCTCAATCAGCCATAGTATATTTTGATCGCTTTGACTTAATGTTTTATTTTTTTTTACAGCTGCAAAAGGTTTTTTGCGGTACAGAACCCTAAAAATAATTAACAAGTTAAGTTCATTTAAACATGAGCATTGACGGGTAATCCATTGAAAGGGAGCTGCAAGTTCGTAATTTTGTGATGGTATTCGATGAGCTTTTTGAAACTCGTCATAGAGGCTGGGTGTAACTTTTTCTACCGTCTCAAACTTTTATATTACGAACATTTATGTGTGGATATTATTATTTTCTTTACTTCTAATTATACACATATAAATTACATTTTTAAATATTTCTATAAAACACAAAAAACATTTAAAAATATAAAAAATAGTAGCCCACCGGTATCGGGAACAGGGTCCAAGCTACCGGTGGTCAGGGCTCTAGAGAGAGGAACCTCCTAACGATACGCGCCGTGTCCAGGAGTACCGCTTTCTGAAGCAAGCCCTTGATCCAGCCGCCTAACGAGAGCCTCCTAAGGTGTTGGTCGAGGCTCTTGGCTATTAAGCCATTGGCTGAGATGACTATCGGTACAATGACTGCCGAGTTCACATCCCACATGTCGACAATCTCATGCGCCAAGTTAAGATATTTGATTTGCTTATCTTTCTCGGCTTTCACGAGGTTCTCGTCATGCGGGATGGTTATATCGACAATCATGGCACGCCTCTCGTTTCGGTCCACCACCACTATATCAGGCTTATTGGCTACAATAGTCCTATCAGTGATGATGGACCGATCCCAGTATAATGTGATAAGGCCATTATCGAGAACTGGGTCGGGCACATACCTATAGTACGGCACTTCCGATTCCACAAGAGAATATTTCAGAGCAAGTTGCTGATGTATAATCTTGGCTGCAAGGTTGTGCCTATGCAAGTATTCTCCATTAGCAAGACGAGAACAACCAGAGATAATATGACGGATTGATTCACCTGGACGGTGACATGCCCGACACATGTCAACCGTGCCATCCTTCACAATAAATTTCCGGTAGTTGTTCGTCATGATAACTTCGTCCATAATTGCACAGACAAAACCTTCGGTTTCCCCAAAGAGGTCACCGAAGCGCAACCAAGCTACGGACGCTAATTGATCTACATCGGGCCCATGAAGGGCCCGGAAAAAACGTCCGTGTAGCTCCTTACTCTGCCATATCCCCCTTCGATCGTTAGTGTCTAGCACTGCAGGTTTGCGCCAGTTCTCATTAGCCAAGGAGAGCGGGGTGAGTCCCTTGTCCACTGCTACTACATCTCGATGCATACCCACTTCAGAAGCAAGGAAATGTTCCCTGAGACTGTATACCTCGCGGTTGTGGAGAGTTTTAGCATTCAAAAAGCCTCGACCTCCACATTTCCGCGGGATATACAGCCTCATCACTGACGAGCGTGGGTGATGCATTCGATATGCAGTCAGCAATGTACGAACTCTCCTATCCAGGGCGTCAAGTTCAGTTTGAGTCCATTTGAGTACGCCGAAAGAGTATATCAACACTGGCATGACCCAACCGTTGAAGGCACGCACCTTATTTCCGCCCGATAGAAGGCTTTTAAATACCTTCTTTAGGCGTCCAAAGAAGCGCTCCTTCAGCGATTGCTTCATGTCAACTTCGTTGATACCTAACGCTTCCGACATACCCAAATACTTATAGGTTTCGGTTGGGGAGAGGCTTCTCAGGTTTATGGAATTCGAGGGTTGAGATCCCACGGATTCCACAATCTCCCCTCGCTTTACATGCATAATCGCACATTTGTCGACACCAAACTCCATCCTAATGGCACTACTGAAAGTTTCAGTTACCTTCAGTAGTTCCGTCAGTTGTAGACTAGTGGCGCCAAAAAGTTTTAAATCATCCATGTAAAGGAGGTGAGAAATAACCTGACCACCTCTTTTCAGCCTATAGCCTAGACCTGAATTCTCCAGCAGTGTGCTTAGAGGATTCAAGGCTAAGCAAAACCAAAGCGGACTCAAACTATCGCCCTGAAATATACCTCGCTCGATCCTTACCGGTTCGCTGTACCTTGGGATATATCGACATCCTGGGTAGCGAAGAACTGTCCTCCATTGTCCCATACATGATGTCAGAAAGGTGCGTAAAGTTGCATTAATTTTATACAATTCTAGCACTCTCATGAGCCATGTATGGGGCACTGAGTCATAGGCCTTCTTGTAGTCTATCCAACATGTCGACAGATCTTTTTTGGAACGTCGAACCTGTTGGCTAATGGCCATATCAATGAGGAGTAGCTCCTTAGTACCGCGGGATCCATTCTTACATCCATTTTGAGAGGGAGACATGATGTTATTGTTTTCAATGTGTTTGTTAATTTTAACCCTCAAAATGGATGTCAGAACCTTATAGACCGTTGGTAGACACGTGATTGGTCTATAATTTTTGGGTTCCGCGGTGCTACCAGATTTGTGGAGCAGGTGGGTAACTCCAGTGGTAAAGAACTCAGGTAGCGAGCCAGATTCTAGGGCAGATTGGTACCGAGACGCCAAGCGGGCGTGCGATCTTGTTAGCCACTTGATCCAAAAGTTATGCAGTCCATCCGGCCCTGGAGACTTCCAATTAGGCAGCGGACGGACTGCATGGGCTACATCTTGGGGGCTGATAGTGATTGCCCCCATTTCTGGTATTGGATCGCAGACTCGCTCGACCTCCCGAGTCCAATCGCCTTCGGTGTGACTGACAGGTACCGACCAGATGTTGCGCCAGAATGTACATAAGGCGTCATCATCGGGTAGGCACATATCAGTCGCACCTTGCTCCGGTCGCTCCCAAGCCCTATATACCCACCTTTCGTTACTTCGGAATGTGCGATTCTGGACGAATCGCTCCACTCGCCGTCCATACCTCCGAATGCGGTTTGCCCATGCATACACCTTCTGCTTTAGGAAGTCGATGCGCTCCGTGACACAGGACATATAATTTTGTGGGTGAATATTGGTTCCCAAAAACGCCCGTCTCACAAAGCGCATCACTCTCGGGCGAGTGTTGCCCCCCCTAAAGCAAACAAGTTTTCCAATGAGTGCCCTGGTCTCACCGATTCGGCGCTCGATCCTACACTGCCAAGCTGGCACAGCGGGTTTAGGTCGTGTAGCTATGTCATTAGAAATTCTAACATTAGCTACACGACATGCCGCGACAGCTGCGCAGTATAAGACAGAGTGGGTATCGGCGAGGTCTTCGCAGTTATCAAAATAGTCTGACAACTGCGAATCCAGAGCAGCCACCAGTGCCCTATTCCTGTTATGCATGGGCAAACGAGGCAAGCGTGGTCTTATTTCAGGCGGCATGTTGCGATATTCCCGAATAGCACACTCCAAAGCACTCCTCAATTCCTCATTATACTGGGTACTTACGTTTGTAACTCTGTCACTACTCTCCTCAACTTGGATGTTGGGCTGTGGTGGTACCACCACAGTCGGCGTCGGATGTGAAGTGACATAGCTACTCATTTCCGAACGGAGGCGATCAAGTACGGCTTCATCCAACATATGGTTACGTTGGATGACACGCACTTGATCCGATAGTCGCTGGGCCGAAACGTTGACAGTTGGCTCAAGTACTTGAAACAGAGAGAGCATCCGACCACGGTACGCAGTCAGGTTAGTTCCCCCCTCTGTAGCCCCATAGTATGAGCGCATGACGTTCTCATTAATGGATTGAGTCCATCGCATGCGCTGCACACTTCCACCGGCAGCGGGAACCCTATCAGAAGCCGGCGGGCCTCGAGGTTCCAAGCAGGCCGGAGGTCGGCCTCTTCCCCGTCGACGCGCAGGTGGTGGTGTCGTCGGCGGCGAGAAGTATTCGTCGCTCGAGCTCGACGCAACTGCAGCGGCCGGAGTCTCTTCACTCACGGCTGGAGCTGGTCCCGGCGGCTGCGAGGCGGAGCTGGGCGACGAATCCGAAGATCTTGGGCGTGTAGCTCTGAGCAATCGTGCCCGGTTTCTAGTCAACATTTTTTTCATTCAATGCACGAAGTTTTATTTCACATTAGTCCATTTTATAGGTAGTAGATGTAATGTGGGATTCATGAATTGTAGTTTTTATTTTCACTATTTTCGTTTTATCGAACATTTTAAAATAACTATTTTATATCAAAATTATTGATAAAATCGGGATGAAAAAATTTTTGACGTGCTTGTTGACAGCCGGGCCACAGATTATATTATTTATTTATTATTATTGTATATTATTATTTTATTTATTATTATTGTATTATTTTGTGTTATTTTTATAAATGTATATTTATAAAAATAACATACAGAAGTATATATTAATAAAACACCCTATACCTTTGTGAGTAAAAACTTTAAAATATTTAACTAACCAGTTCATGTATCTTTTTTCCCCATCTCATCTGATGGTAAGTGATGATGTGGTCGAAGATGAAACACGCTTGCCCAGAACTAACTTATTCACTCTTGACTTAAGGACTCCCAGGTTATAGCTATCAGAAAACACAGGGAATTCCACACTTTAGCCGTACGCACAATGTAAGCATTCCCGAAACTTGTTGTGCGTATGTGTGGGATGTCCACCATGTAACGATGGCGTATCGTCGTTCGTATTCTAGTCCGATGATGGAACGGGCTTGGTAAAATTAGATTGTGCAATTCTATAGCATACGAAATATTACCGATTGCTATGCACGCGGGTCCAATGTTCCAGGAAAACATAGTTGTTTTACATACATTAACGCTTTTAGTTATTTGTCTTACTATTATTTTATTACAACTTTTTAGTTTATTTGCGGTAGAATCAAAGCGAGTGCCATCAGACTGCTAATGCTGCATTATTTTCCTTTTCATATCAGAGCATGATGCTGGCATTGGAACCTTTTTGTCCTTATTATACTCTTATCATTACACATTTCGTTTTATATTGTTGTATGTATATCCTGTCAATTATAGACCAATCGTCTTAACCTCCATACTGTGTAAAGTAATGGAAAGGGTACTCAACAACAAGTTGCTGGCATACCTTGAAGACAATGAGCTCCTCAGCGACCGCCAGTATGGCTTCCGCCATGGTCGGTCCACCGGACATCTTCTTGTGTATGTCACGCACTGTTGGGGCGAGGCCATTGAATAGACGCCCTTGCGGTATCTCTCGAAATCTCAAAGGCCTTTGGCAGAGTCTGGCACGCTAGTCTACTGAGCAAGCTTCCCGCATTCAGTGTTCCTGCTGGATTATGTAATAAGAATATTAAATTATAAGTCTTAAACAACATCTGTAAATAAATAAATTGAAACCAAACCTAGAAATTTTTTATAAAATAGTTATCCTTACTAAACGCAAAATGTATGTGCGTCATACAATATCCTGACGCAGACGCATACACTCATGCAATATTAGAGCCGGCACGCACACGAACGCATTTCCTTGAATTAAGGATTGTATTAATTTGTTATGATACTGTGTTTCCATTTTAAGTTAAATGAAAGACTTTTTTTTTTTAATTCAGAATATGTTCGCGTTTGACCACCATCTCACCTGAAGGTAAGCGATGATGTGGTCGAAGATGAAACACGCTTGCCTAGAAGTAACGTAAAGTATCTAAGTTTTTCCATAAAAATTTAACACCTTTTTTTTTTTCTGACGGAAATCGATTCAGAAACCGATTCTGAACCAACGACATTCAGGAATTGCGTTTATTCTGTTACATGTTCTATAGATAAAAATAAAAAAAAAACACGGAAATGAATCAACCTATTCAGCTATTTCTTTTTTCATAATTACAAGAAATATAAAAACAAATCCTTTTCTTTTTTAATACAGGCCACAATTTAAATTAAAACACAAACAAAAAAGTCGGATTTTTATTCATTTTTTTTTACTCTCAGACTGTATTAGGCTTCGTTCTCGAAGTGTATCGGGGCAGTTAATTATAAAAAAATATTCTATTAACGACTGGCCTACCTGTCTACTCTAACAGCAGCCATTTTTGGTCATTAAAACAGTATTGTACTTTCAAAATACAACCATGTTTATTATTACTAAGGCTGACCCAAAATTTGTTATTTTAGGACAAAAATAAACAAGTGTAACGTAGCAGAAATAAATAAAGATAATTTTGGACTTGCTTAGTTCTTCAAAGTAAATAAAATTAATTCAATAATGCACCGTGCCCTAACGTTGCGGCCCCTAACATAGCGGCTCTGAGGAAAAGCTGAAATAGTAATATTTAAAGTTCTAACACGTAATATCACTGTATTTTACTCTATATAAAAACGACCCTTTAACCTAATGAATATGAATAATTACTACTGAGTTGATTGCAATTTTTCACGGGTTAAAGCATTTTAAATATTTCGAACCCCACCCATAAAACTATCGCCGTGAACCCACTCCAGACACAAGCATAATTAGCTTAGTTGGAGGGGTTAACAGAATTGCTAGTTATGTGAATTCTACTCGCAAAAAAAAGAAAAAGCAAAGGTTATATATAAAATATGTATAAATTACGAAGTTACAATTTAAAAAAATGGCTATATCTCAAAACCTACCGACTCTATCTCGTTCAAATCAATTTTTGTTGAGTTATTTTTGTGACGCTATCGGACACACATTTTACCACTTTTTTCACACATGATTGGCGTTGACTAAAATGGTTTTAGAAACCTCAATGTCATTTATAAGTTCCCGTAATAAGTTAGGTATGTTATGTTTTTAACCGACTTCTAAAAAAGGAGGAGGTTTAGTTTAGGTGTTTGTATTTTTTTTTTTTTTATGTTTGTCCGCGCATAAATCCGTCGCTTGCCAACCGATTTAAAAAATTCTTATCTTGATAGAAATGGTATACTATCCAAATGGTCCCATGAAAATTTTATCGAAATCGGACAAGCCGTTTCTGAAAAATCAACAAAAGTCTAAAAAACATATTTACGTTGATGATCTTTTCGTTTACTCTGCATTGCATTTTTTGTTCGCGCATAACTCCGTCATTTACGAACCGATTTGTAAAATTCACTGACCCACTAAAAAGCACGAAAATAAAAACTTTTTTGCAAAAACTAAAACCGACTTCCATATCAAAACACTACAAAGCCAAAAATAATTTTAATTTCGGAAGGCGGTGTGAAAAAAACAGAAAATACAAAACCAGTAACACCGACTACCGAAATTTAAATTATTTTTGGCTTTGTAGTGTTTTGATATGGAAGTCGGTTTTATTTTTTGCAAAAAAGTTTTTTTTAGTTTGTGTTCCATGTAGTATTCGCCTTATTGTTATTATTATATTTATATAAAAATTGTAAAAAGGTTTACAGAATACATCTACTTATCGAGTTTTAGCTGTGTAGTTCTTATAGTTTGGAAATAAAGTGCCTATGACATACAGACCGACAGGAGACCGGCAGACAGACATAACGAATCTCTATGAGTTCCGTTTTTTGCTATTCAGCTAGGGAAACTTAAAAAGGGTGCATATAGAAAACTATCTAAGAGACTACACTACTCTTGAATTATGAAAAGCAAGCTCTATTGGAGATATAATTATAATTAAGCGTCAATAGCCTAATGGTAAAGATGTCGGACTTGTGATCGAGAAGTCGTGTATTCGAGCCCCACGCATTACACTATCGACGTGAACCTACTCCAGATACAAGCATATTTAGCTTAGTTGGAGAGGTTAACAGGATTTCTAGTTATGTGAATTCTACCCAGATTTCTGGTAATCTTTCAAAACAAAAATCCGTTTTCTCCTAACCTGGCTAGACGCTCACTTTAAAGACACACAATTTATCTCCCCACAACGCATACCAACCAGTCCATATGATGATAACGTAAAGCGTGTAATGGATTAAAATCTCTTTGTGTTATACGTACAAAGCAGGATGTAAAATGAAGTTAAAATATGCCTGAGTTTTCTGTTTGCAATACTATCCAATGAGGTTATATGTGTATCACTGCGCACTTCTATTGTGTTCGCAATTTCGTTTAAAGGGTACCAAATGAAATTGGATGGAAGACCACTGTAGGATTTTCAAGGAAATAGTGCCTTTTATACAATGTTCAGCATTATTGGCCAGTGATGAAATTTTACTTTAACACGTTCGCTGACGGTGCGTCGTTAGGCGGTAAATTAAAATAGTCCGTTATGACAGTACGTCGAGGGACGGCCCACTTATTTTTAAGAGTACGTCGTGGAAAAAACTACTGTCGTAATGTGGTGTCGGGATAAGTGCTCACTGTCAGCGAACGTGTTAATTACGATTACTATGAATGTCCGTCCATGGAACCGACAATAGAATATTTATGTTTTATTTGCGTTTCCTATGTGTCTCATTATTCATATTTTATTATTTTTCAAACCAGTCAAAAGTGGGTGGGACTTTTGCACCGAGGGTTCCGTACAAACATATCTAAGTTATAGAAGCTTCAGCCCGTGACTTCGTTTTCGGAGGAGGGGTTTCAGGCTTAAGCTGTGATCCCGTGGAAATTTCGGGTAAACAATAGCCTATATGTATTGTTATTCCAGGATTTCAACTATATAAAGAATTTCATTCAGATCCATTTTATAGTTTTTAGGTAGCGTGAAAGAGTAATAACATCCATCCCTAATATACGTGACGGAGACACATCCTCGTATATATTTTTTAAAAGTGTTTATTCAACTGACAGCGTAACGACTTGCCAGATAGGTCCGCACTGTCCAGCGGCTCGAACAAGAATGAATCTAGCGCTCACAGTGCGGCCCTATACAGAGGGATTGTCGCACATGTACCCACATTTTCTTGTTAAATATTGAACTACTTAAATTACAATGTTTTAAGTTGAAACATGTGAAACGTTAATTTTATGTCTTAAAAATCAATTAATAGTTCAAAACAATCAAATTATTAAACTCTAATCATATTTTTATTTTTTTTATTTAATATAGGTTCGCGTTTGACCACCATCTCACCTGATGGTAAGTGATGATGTGGTCGAAGATGGAGCACGCTTACCTAAAAGTAACCTATTCACTCTTGACTTAAAGACTCCTAGACCTATCGGGAAACACAGACTCTGGCAGGGAATTCCACTCCTTAGCCGTACGCACAATGAAGGTATTCCCAAAACGTTTGGTGCGTATGGGTGGGATGTCCACCATGTAACGATGGCGCTTCGCCGTTTGTCTCGTAGTCCGATGATGGAACGGGCTTGGTGGAATTAGATTGTGTAATTCCATCGCACACTCCCCGAAATGTAACCGATAGAAAACCGATAGACTTGCAACTCGTCGTCGATGTTCAAGGCTCTGGAGCTTTTTAATTTCAATCATTTTAATATACAAATTATGGTATTTGCGCCGATACACATAATGCATTTAAAATATTAAAAATAACCGCTGAGTTGGTCTCAACTGGCAGGAAATGAGAGTGCGGCAGGCCTAGAAGGAGATGGCGCTGGCGGGATGAGTTGGACTCATTTCTAGAGAATCGGTCTACTATCGCATTGGACCGTGAAAGGGGGAAGGAGGGAAGGAAACCCTTTGCCCTGTAGTGGGAAACAGGCTGATAATATTAATACCGAATTGACTACGTAATATTTACATATTTTTTGGGGCTAAACCAGAAAGGGTTAAACCTAAAACCGAAACTCTAAAAAGTAGTTGACGTGTTCGGGTCTTTGAATATAAGTATTTTTTAGAAACACCCGTTCAAAGAAGATTAGACGGTTCCGTGTCAATTATATACATATGAAAATGCCATCACAATTTTTCCTTCACAGATATGGTAAAACCATGGATAAAACCATGAATTAAACAAAGAAATGTGTCTACCTTGGATCAAGCCTACAATTTCATGTTGAATTTAATAAAACACTTCTCCAAAATAATCTATTGTAAAGTATTTTGTTTTATAAAATATTTTGTATTTTTACAGAGCGTCAATCCTTAAGTGCTTTTACATTGACAGGTCCTGACGTTTTTGTAGAAAAGAAAACAATTTTATGTTTAATTTTTTTGTGTTGGTATTTTTCATTTAAGTTTTTTTTTTTGGGAATGAATCTGCGTTTGTTTTATTTTTTTATTTAAGAACTGTTTCTTTCACACGCAGATTCATTCCCAAAAAAAAACTCAACAGAAGTGAATAATGACTCAGCCAAAAAAAAATATGTTGTCATATACAACATATTTTTTTGGCTCTCGTTTACCAACATCAACATCTACAGACACAGTATTTGGCTAACTTTGTTCCGTTCCCATCGCTTATTTTTACTCGGGGACCCTGACAAGTGTCTATGAAGTTCCTTATATATACCTGTGGGTTTTTTAATGCTCAATTGGGCGTAGAAATGAAACGGATTCACCGGAGTAACTTGAGTTTATTCTTTTTCAACACTTCCAACCAGTCTCCTCACTCTCGCTCGTCGCTATCCACCTCTAACCACAGATTCCCTACCATAGGTAACACATTCTTTTATTTTTAAAACAACCATAAACTATTTACAATATTCGACTAACTTATTGTCGACTCCCACACTCGGCCGTCCTGCATTCAGACTGTCCTCAGACTGACCACCACAATTGTTACACAGAATTTCAAATGGAAAAGAACCAATAAAAAAAACAAGTTAACCAACTAAGTCATTACAGGCATTTAGAAACAACAAACTGTTACACCTTCTCAGTAAATTAAAACAACAAAATGCTTAAACAATGAAAAAAAAACAAAAACTTACAATTAAATCCTACATAAGTACTTAATAGACTATCAACAATCAAGTACAATGATGTTGACCGATAGCACACATAATTTTAAATTTAAACAAAATAAACATTATGAAACGACATCACCAGACAGGTACACAACAATACCACAACAATAGGTTGGCAACAACAGACTCAGATTTTAAATGTGATGGAATGGCTGAAATCATAAGAATGATCTTTTACACCCCGCAATGTACACCTGAATACCCATAATACACATGGTCAGTGGGATTGCTACTTACGGTTCAGCACCATCAGCCGGCCACGGCTTCATGAAGTCTGCTGCTGAGCTGGTCCTTCTGGGACCCTCCTGCGTCCCATCTAATTTCTCCATCTCGTACCTGTCTCTACCATTCACCTTGGTGATCTTGTAGGGACCTAAAAACTTGGGTTTGAGCTTCATGCCCACACCAAACTGCGTTCTTCGGATAGCAACAACATCTCCTATGAAGTATCGTTGGCTTTGCTTCCGTTTCTTGTTATAAGTCTTCAGATTTTCGTCCTGAATCTTCAAGATTTGCTGTTTAGCTTGCACCCTGAGGCCTTCTCTTGCTTCTATGTAATTATGAATATTTTCTTGCTTCAGCTAGTCATAAATTTCTAAATTTTCTTTGTTTCTCATCTTTACCCCAACCAATAGTTCATATGGAGACATGTTTATGCTTCGTTGATATGTACTGTTAAGTGATCGCTGAACACGACTGACATGTCTATACCAAAGCGTTGGGTTCTCCACACATAGCTTAGTCAACACAGATATTATTGTCCGATGCATCCGCTCGACTTGGCCATTGGACCTGGGAATACCTGTAGTGATCTTTACATGATGGATCCCTTCTTCCTGAACATACTCCTCAAACTCCTTGCTGGTAAATGCTGCCCCTCTATCAGAAATTATACTGATCGGGTTTCCAAAGCATTGCTGGTGCAGTCGCAGCTTGTCAATCATCTCCTTACTAGTTGTACTCTTCGTAGGGAAAATCCATGTAAACTTGGTGAAGGCGTCAACTACTGTAAGGATATAGTTGTATTGCTTCCTTGTCTCCGTCATTGGTCCAAGATGATCTATATGAAGTGTGTGTAATGGAATATCTTGCTTATCAATACAATTTAAATATCCTTCTTGTTTACCTTCCTTCCGGTTCGCTAATAGGCCTGTGTACCATGCCTGTATATAAGTAAATAATTATTTTAGTATGTAAGTAAATAATAATAATTAATAATTATATTAGTATGTAAGTAAATAATTTTCGACTTTCTTTTCCAACTGAGGTATGTAATAATCCTTGCTCATAAGTTCTACCATCTTTCTTTTAGCAAAATGTCCGTTCTCGTGAATTCTTTTCAATATTTCGTTTTCCATTGACTTTGGTACCACTAACTTCTTATCAGGACCCTTAAACAACAATCCTTTGTTTATTGAGTAATCTTCATATGGTTGTCCCTTCAAAATTTCTATGATGGCCCTAAAACCTTTATCTTGTTGTTGACAGTGCCTCAAGTTGTCATGTAAATCTGAAAAAAACTGCAGCTATATAAAGGTTTCTACTCAATGCATCCACGTGACGCATTTTGCTCCCTTCACGATGTTCCAATCAAATTCATAATCTTGCAATAAGATAATCCATCTAGCCACTCTGGTCGACATAGCTAAATCTCGTTTTTTCAGAGTTAACTCAAACGCCTTGCAATCTGTTACTAGTTTGAACCGGATCCCATACAAGTAGTGCCAAAACTTCTTAACACTTTCAATAATTGCCAAGGCTTCCAGTTCATAACTTGTGTACTTGCTTTCAGCTTCAGTCGTCTTGCGGCTCATGTAGTGGATAGGATGCAGTTGGCCGTCTTCTGGTTGATATTGTAACAAAATTGAACCATACGCAGCACTGGAGGCATCTGTGTGAAGTTCTGTCCTCAACTGTGGATTAAATATCTTCAACACAGGACTTGATGCTAGTGCTTTCTTCAATGTGTTGAAACTCCTTCGATGTTCATCATGAAACTGGTAATCTTCATTCTTTTTCAACAGGTTTTTCAATAGCAAAGTTCTCTATAAACTTCCTAAAATATGAACATAATCCAATGAAACTGTGCAAGGTCTTCATGTTTCTGGGTTCTGGAAAACGCATCACTGCCTCAGTCTTCCCTGGTGATGGCCTCACTGTTCTATTTTCAATTATGTGGCCCAGATATTCAACTCTTCTGACCATCAGTTGGCTCTTCTTCCAATTGATATCAAGGCCATATTCTGATGCTGTCTTTAGTACCTCCGCTAATCGACTCACAGCTTGTGCCTCGCCTTCTGCTAAAATTAATAAATCATCGATAAATATGATCACTTTTCCCTGATGAATCAAATCCTGAAATATACTTGTTATAAATCTCGTAAATACATTTGGGCAGATGGCTATCCCAAATGGAGCTCTTAAAAATTCATACTGACCCGTCATGGTCACAAACGAGGTATATTTTATTGACCTTTCATGAACACGCAAATGAAAATAGCCATTTTTTAAATCAAGAGCGCTGAATATCGTAGCCTTCTGACATCGGTCAATGTGATCAGCTATGATCGGCAATGGATATTGATCCTTGATCATCTTCCGATTCACTTTCCTATAGTCCACACATACACGCAGCGTACCATCTTTCTTCCGCACCAACACTAATGGGCTAGAAAATTCAGAAGTACTTACACGGATTATGCCATCTTTCAACCACTGTGCGATCTGGATGTCTACCTCCTGTTGTTCCCTCAGAGCCAGACGTCTGGGCCGCAGTGCCACCGGCGTGTCATCCCTCAGATGAATCTGCAGCTGTATAGGCGCCTCCTTCGTCCTCACAGGTTTGTATGACGTCACCATACTTCTCACCTGCTTCTGGATGTCTCGACCCACCTTGCAACCTACAACATCATTATCAGACACAAAACATGTAATATTCCCAAACCAGTCATCATTTATGGGCATCAGACATACATTGCCATGTCCCATAACCATCACTGTCTGTTGCAAAAACTGTTGCCCCATTATTATGGCATATGGCATAACTTGACTAGGTACTATGTGGAAACTAACACTTTTATACAACTTGTCATCAACCAAAACATTCGTAATATATTGTCCAAGAGATTTCACTCGACTATCTAGTCCATTTAAAATCACTATTGTTGTTCCACACTCAGGCGAACCTAACTTCTTGTAAAACTCGATGGACATCAAATTCACCTGGCTGCCTGTGTCGATTAGAGCGTTCACCGACTCCCATTGCACTCCATTATAAACATTTACTGCCTTCATTGGCTTTTTCAAAACAATCTGTTTCGATCGCGGCGCAGTGTCATCTTTTTTGTTTACGCCTTTGTTGGTGACATTAACGTTAGCTGTCAATGTCACACAATTACACTCGCTCTTGTCACTTTCGGAGACGTCATCGGTGTTGCCAGCTGTCTCTGGGGCGCGTTCCAGTTCACACTCGCAGCATTCACAACAGTATGTCGCCTGTCTCTTTCGCTCTCGGTGATGCTTCGTACTCGACCGTGTGTTGGAACTGGAACTTCGTTGTCCATGGTGGCCAACATTCCGCTTCTTATCTTCGTCCAATATGGCGGAACTGCTGTTGCCGACGCGACACTCCGACGCAATATGACCGAACGAATTGCAGTTAAAACACTTCAGCCCCTTATCTCTGTGAGGACACTCCGTCGCTATGTGTTTTGCTTCACCGCAATTATAGCACTTTTTATGCTTTTCGCTCGCACTTGCACTAACGTTATCCGGATACTGCTTGCGTTCCTTTCGATTGCTATAATTATTCAGTCTGTGTTCGTGCGGGCCACTTTTGGTTTTCAGACTTATTTGCTCGTAAATTTTTAATTTCTCCTTGAAATCTGTGTAGGTCGTCGCACCATACAGCACCGCTTTGTTAGGCTCATAATCTTGAATACCATCAATGATATATTTTATCGCCACATAGTCTGCCATCTTTCCGCGCTTGCCTAGTTCCTTCATTGTCAACATATAATCTAGACATGACTCACTATTTTTCTTCTTACGCGCGCTCATCATTTCATGCACCGCCTTCACGTCGATGGTGTCAGAAAATTCCTTGATCAACGCCACCTTTAGGTCTTCCCAGCTTTTGTATGGTTTTTCAGACCTCAACCATAGGGATGCGGTTCCTACCAACGATCGCCTAGCCACAATGAGTGTTTGCAGCGGCGTCCACTGAAAGATTTCTGCGTTATCATCAACATCTTGGGCCCATTTGGTTACCGCATGTGTTTTTTCTTGCCCGCTGAACGTCGAAACAAGGCCTTCCATGTTCCAAGCAGCTAACTCGCGGCTCATAGCTTGCCTTGCAGGTGCGGTTGCCACGCGTCCGTCGTCGTTATCGTAATCTGGTTGGCGGCTGTTTCGGCGATTATTTCCGCCCATCTCGTCGTTTCGTCGTTAGAGAAATAGCACGTCGTCCGTCGTTTTCGTCGTAATAGTGTAGCGGAACACCCAGCCACACCACGTCGTCAATGAGTTTCGTTTCGCCCCGTCGCTGTTTCGAAGTAGCCCGTCGTTTGGCCTTTCCGAAAACTATTGAGCACCCCGGACCGAGCCCTCAACTGTGGGTTTTTTAATGCTCAATTGGGCGTAGAAATGAAACGGATTCACCGGAGTAACTTGAGTTTATTCTTTTTCAACACTTCCAACCAGTCTCCTCACTCTCGCTCGTCGCTATCCACCTCTAACCACAGATTCCCTACCATAGATAACACATTCTTTTATTTTTAAAACAACTATAAACTATTTACAATATTCGACTAACTTATTGTCGACTCCCACATACCTACTTCTAAAGAGTGGTCTTCGTATAGAAATTTCCAATTCAGCCTTGTACATACATAATATGTCTGCGATTACGATTTGTATGAGTCTATGATACTTGAGAATAAATTTATTGAATTGAATAAAGTTTTTTATTTATTTATTATTCGTATAAGCCCGCTCTTGACCCTGATCACGCCTTATGATAGGCGATAGATGCGGTGTACGATAGAATGAGTGAGCCCAGAAAATGCCTGTTAATTCTTGCTTTTAAGACTTAACACAGATAAGCCTGCAGACATTTTCACACCTTAGCAGTGCGTACAATAAATGGGGAGGAGAAGCACTTACTCGTATTACGACAAAACGCTGTTTATGGATATATATTCCACCAAGTGTGTGATACGTCTGGTAGGTAGACCGGTAGTGAAAGGGAGGTGGAGGTTTCTGTACAATTATGCCAAAAAAAGAAATAAACAACTATAATAGAAAAAATGTTCAAAACCAACTTGGTTAATACCTTAGATTTTTATCATATCCAATACAGTTACCACATCATTAATTTGAAATAAAAAATATTAAGTTTTCGCCGTATCCTTCGCAGTTTTTCATTGAATACCGCAGTGACAGTATCACAAAGGGACCCGGTAAAGCGAACCCGCATAAATCGCTATATGTCATTTCTATTCCTTTTGTTCGCTACAAAACTTCATTTTGTACTAAAACCAGCACAAAATGGTCTCTATGTAATTTGTCTGTAAGCTTGCAAGAGGTTTTAATAAACTGGTTTGGAAGGTAAATTAATTGGGCCGTTGTAGTGGTATCTCAGTTGATAGCTATTTCGGGTCGTTTGTTTAAGAATTTATATTCATTAGAATAAGACTTTATAGGACTAAGTTCTTTAAGCGATAATCTCCAAGATTTTCTGAAAACAAAATACCGGTATCTACAAATGCTTTCGCAATGATGTCAAAATGGCGACTGAATGAGAATGATTGTTTTTCGAAATAGAGCTCATACTTCAATTACAAAAAAGTTTGGTATCCTCTCGTCTCAATAATAGACCATATTATTTCCAGTTTCCAATTTAAGTTTAATTTAAATATTAACAAAGAAATTGAAATTGAAAAACATTTATTCGGACGAAGACAAACATTATAAAAAAAGGATAAGAAAATAATCGTTGAGCATGTCTACACCGAAAGGGACACCAACTCAGAATTTGCTGGGAGGAAGACACCCAGCGCTGGTTTTCAGTTGGCACCCAGCAGTGACACACGGACGAGGGCAAGTAAATTGAAAAAAATGTTAAAGAGTGTTTTAAATACAAAAATAAAACAATATTGAACAATGCAATATCGTGTGCACAAAAACAAAACATATTTGATTACACAAAAGGCGCGTTAATTTCCTTGTAATACAAAGAAACCAAGATCAGGAGCTCGTGATTTAATATTAACAGCTACAGGAGTCGGTCCGCGGACCTTAACGTCTCGAGATTTATGCTGTTGAACCTGGCTTTCTTTTCTGTATCTTTGACAGTCGTTACGAGTATTCAGAAGTCGGAAAATATGAAACAAGAATTCTTAAGGGATATCGTGTTACCCACCTACTAGTTTGTTGAGGTAAGATAGTCAGATACTCCATGTCAAACACTAGTACTCAGCCGTATCTGGTCTGCTGAAAGCTGACCCAACCATATTGAGAAAAGGCCAAGCAGACGATGAATTGAACATTATATTTATATGTTTTACTCACTTATGAATATCTTTGGGATGGATCTGCGAAATACTAACTGGACGCGCTTGAGTCTATTGAGAAGTGGGCCAAGAAACTCATTGGCAACGATGCACTGGTCGAGTCAAAGCTCCAGAGCCTTGAACTTCGACGACGAGTTGCAAGTCTATCGGTTTTCTATCGGTTACATTTCGGGGAGTGTGCGATGGAATTACACAACCTAGTTCCGCCAAGCCCGTTCCATCATCGGACTACAAGACAAACGGCGAAGCGCCATCGTTACATGATGGACATCCCATCCATACGCACAAAACGTTTTGGGAATACTTTCATTGTGCGTACGGCTAAGGAGTGGAATTTCCTGCCGGAGTCTGTTTCCAGTTAGCTACAACCTAGGGTTCTTTAATTCAAGAGTGAATAGGTTATTTCTAGGCAAGCGTGCTTCATTTTCGACCACATCATCACTTACCATTAGGTGAGATGGTGGTCAAACGCGAGCCTATTCTGAATTAAATAAAAATAGTTTTTCCGTTAACAGTATTTGCAGTACATTAATTTAGCCCCTCATTTCAATCAAATCTTGTAAAGTCCTTCCAAAGGTTGTCTGGAAGATATCGATCTCAGTGACAAATCCGCCATTGTAACCAGTTTTAGCAATATTGTTATTTAAATATGTTTAAAATTTTGGTGTACACAATAAAGTATATTCTATCTAGATAGATAGAATATACTTTAAGTCAAGTAAGTTCTGTCATCATAGATATGATGACAGAACTTACTTGACTTAAAGTCCTAAGCCCCTAGTTGGAGCAGAGGGCGTCTACAGTGCTCTGTGATGATGACATAGCAAACAATAAAAAAGTGGCAGTCCAATTGCCGACGAAGCTAAAAGGTTATATAGTGAGGCTAGTAAAATGTTAGGCACATCATTGGAAGGACTTGATAACTATGCGCCATGGGATATACAACGCAAGGTCGGGAAAAGTTCGCGACCACTGACGTAGTGATGTTTGGCGAAGCCTCTCTGGTAGTTGAAGTCTTTAAGCTATAAATATTTTTGTTTCTTTTTTTAAAGATTACTAGCAGTGCATTTTATTTCTAATTTATTGATAATAGGCACGCGTTTGGCCACCATCTCACCTGATAGTAAGTGATGATATGGTCGAAGATGGAGCATGCTTATCTAGAAGTAACCTCTTCACTCTTGACTTATTCCACAGGTTATGGCTATCGGGAAACAAAGAGAGAGAGAGAAAATTCAACTCCTTAGCCGTACACACAATGAAAGGATTCCCAAAACTTTTTGTGCGTATGGGTGGGATGTACTGATGGTAAGCGATAGATAAGGTCTACGATGAAACGAGCAAGCCCAGAAGATGTTCGCTCTTGATAGGCTGACGGGTCATGTGTAGATCATTTGCATCTTTTCTTAATAGAATTATTTGTTTGGCCAATTATTTCAATGAAACGATTTGTTTTGACCACTTAACCATGGATTAAAGGCACTACTATTATAAACAAATAATCAGCGTTTCCAATGTACCCAACAATACATTGAACGTGAAATCAAACCATAACGACAGATGTTATTAAACTCCAATACCATTTACAATGACAAACCTACGCCCAATCCTAGGGAGGGCCACAAAAACTCCAATTATTTCACGTCAAATCTGATTCGATAACGTTTGTTCTTGGTCCAACGCTAATTAAGAAGTTGGATCGGTCCAGATAAAACTTTCTAAGTTAGTATTGACGTCCCCACTTACATTCAAACGGTTTTTGGACTTATTTTTTTTAAGAGCTTTGGATTACGTTGAGGTTTTAAGGACGGATGTTTGGAACTGGCAGCTCTACGTTAGGTACCTGATTTCTCTTGATTGCTTTTAGGTTGGATTGGTCTATTAAGTACTTCTTATAGTATTCTTTAGGATAATTTTTACTTCAGAGTTTTTTATTAACACTCTTTAAGATACAGCTGTGAGGTATACACTTTTCTCTTTTGTGTTTACAGACCTTTTTTGTGTATTTTTTTAACCGACGAAAAAAAGGGGGAGGTTATCAAATAAACGCGTGAATTTTTTTTTATGTGTGATCGTCGTTTACTCGAAGACGGCTGAACTAATTTGGAAAATGATTACTTATTTAGTTTGAAAGGGTATACTTCGAAATTGGTCCCATTGTCACCAAGTCAGGATCTGATGATGGGATCTTGGAGAAATCGAGGGAACTCTTCAAATATTATAGGCACACCTATAGTGATTTGAGTATTTTTTATAGTAACTTGTGTAGATGCATTCGAAAAGTACCATTTGTGAAGTGGACCTGATGATGAAGACCACAGAAGGCTACTGGAACTACTCAATATATAAGTAGGAATAATAAGTATTTCATGGGTCGGTGCCAAAAACGAGAATACAAAACTAAAGACACCGACTACCGAAATTAAAGTTATTTTTCACTATGCAGTATTTTTTTGGAAGATGGTTTAATTTTTTTAGTAAAAAGTTTTTATTTATTTTATAAAGGTCTTGCGATTTGTTATCAAATTTTATCTTATCTTTCTTACTAATATCGTAAATGCAAAATTTGTTGAGAATGGATTTTTGTTATTTTTTCCAGCAAAAACTACAGAATGGATTGAGTAATATAGCTTATAACATCGAAATAACACATTTTTAAGTTCGTTTAGTGGGAAGTGAATTCTTGAAATTACCTTACGGTTCATTAAATCGGTTCCGCATATTTCTTGTAGTTCAAGTAAAATAATTTTCGTTTTAAGATTGAAAATTGAGGCGAGTGCAAGTCTACTGAATGCGAAAATGAAGAAAGCATGTATTTAATAGTGTATATACCTCATTCTGTTTACGTGGTCTACTCTAATACATTGGCCACATAATACATCTTAAAAAACTGGTCGTTATTGTTCGAGTCATTCGCAAACCAGATGATCTGATCAACGAAGCATCGTTCTAAAACACAATTTGGCAATGAAAGCAACGATCGACAAGGACCGATGGGGAACCATCATTTAAGGGGCAAAAGCTAGTAATTTAAGTAATTTCTGTCTTTAAGTCAAGAGTGAATAGGTTACTTTTAGATAAGCGTGCTCCATCTTCGACCACATCATCACTTACCATCAGGTGAGATGGTGGTCAAACGCGAGCCTATTATCAATAAAAAAATCATGATCCTCAGCAATAAAGAACGATTACATACATAATTGTACATCATTGGTCTAAAATATAATGAATGATATTTACAGGCACAAAAAATCAAATGAATAACGACGTCTCAATATACGGTTCATTCAATATCATTGCTTTCATGTACGCCAATATTTTAGGGATCCAAATATAATAGCATTACATAGACCCAGAATGGTCATTATTAAAGTAAATTGAATTACCCACACAAATAATAAAATACCCTATTATGCAAATATACAAAAATTGAATATCGGTTACCGATAACGTGGAGGGCAGGCAAAAAGGTAGCTCTGAGTTGCTTATAATGAAGTATATATTTATAATAATGTGACCAGTTTTTGTTGACCTCTGCTGTATAGGAAAACACAATGGATATAAACCAAAAAGAGTAGAACCTGAGGTTCGCAGGAGCCAGTAGATTATCTATAGTGACAACAAAATAAGGCTTATTTTTGCTTGAATGTTCTAACGAGTTACCACAGCCCCGGAACGGAAGGGCAACTGAAGGAACAGGTAGGCTTTTAGTTAGCAAAAGCAAAAACACTCCCTTCCGCTCTACCTACAGCGTAAGGACTAATTTATAATTTTCGTTCGTCTGTCTATTTATTAAATTGCGATTCGGTAATTTCGGGTAAATTTGTAAAAAAAAATAAGTTGTACAAAGTTTATTATGTACTATAATGAATGAAATAATGATGTTTATTTTGCAAATGGGTTATAAATAATACTTTTACACGTCATTTTTTTTTCGTAAATGTAAACTAGATGAGGCCAGTGTTTCCTAACTGACTACTCTGAGAAGAAACACTGAAACAAACTCAGAGGTCAAATTCTCTCTCTCAATGAACATCTTATGAAATATGACAGTTTTAAAATAGCTCCACGGCAAGATAATGATTGGAGGAGTAAATGCCATAGCGAGGCCAGGCTTTGGAATATTTTCATTTTTTTTTAAATTTTGTTAACCCCTCCAACTAAGCTTAATATGCATGTCTGGAGTGGGTTCAAGGCAATAGTGTAATGGGTGGGGTTCGTACCCGCGACCGTTCAATCACAAGTCCAACACCTTCATTCATTCGGCTATTGGCACTTAATTTTGCCCTGATTGCCCTTTTATCTTCAAAAGAATACAATTTCACGTTAAGGTATCTTTTGCCGTAACTATTTTTAAAGTCTGCAATACATGTTGGCCGAGCGTAGGCCAACGCGAGCGTTGGCAAATAGGTACAAGGCAAGAAATAATGTCCACACGTTCGACAAGTTCGTCGAACACCAATGCAGACGACCAATGTAGAAGAGAGCCTGTAGAGTGTAGAGCTGCCCACACGTTGGCCGAGCGCAGGCGAGTACCTTTGATATGTGACCAAAAACCGACACCGATCCGAAGTGAGGCAAGTAGTGATCACGAGCAACGGCGAGCGAAGACAAGTTGCACCAAATGAGCTCTATACACGTTGACGCTGGCAAACACTGAAACAAACTCAGAGGTCAACGTCTCTTTTAAAGTCCATAAAATGTGTAGTAATCAAATCATATGAGAGCCATGTAGGTTTATGCCTGTGGCTCCCTTTAAAGGACAGAATCATACAGATTTGAGCAGGCCCGTCCAAACAGTGCAAGCATTTGTCAAATATCGCGTAGCTCAGCTTATATCTTAAGGAGCTTTGACGAACGAACGAACGATTTGACGAACAATACCAAAGTTAGGACATTTGGGTGGGCCGTATAAAGCACTCAAACTGCCAGACAGTGCGGTAATCTAACAGTGCGGTAATCTATTAATAATATTTGTTGCAAGGGCAAGAATGCAAGGGCTTATTGTTAGGTACACCACAATTTATAGCGGCGGTAAGTCCCCTCTTTGAGGAGTGGCTAACGAGGCGTCATGGTGTCCTCAACTTCCGCCTGACGCAGGTGCTCACTGGAAGCAGTCACCTCTTTATGCGAAGCAGTTATGCAGGAGAAGGAGGTGGCGGGACGCGTAAGGGAGAGGTGGGTCTCACGGCCCTCACAGTCCTTGCGCTCCAGCTACCGCAGAAGACGCTCAGGGAGTCGCAGGGTGTCTCCCAGCCACCTGCGGGCTGCGAGCAATGGGTAGCTCGCCTCAAAGCATGTCAGGAAAATATGTCGGGGCACACAAGAGGGCCGTTGCCTGCCGGGGTTGCGGAATTTTTCGAAAGAGTTACTGCGGCCTCGGAACACGAAGGGCAAATGATGGAACACGGATGGGTTTCAGCCAGTAAAAGTCTGACACACGCTCCTGCTTCGCCCAGATCGGGAGGCAGACATTGAATGATTTCCCATCTTTAAAAAAAGTTTGTGAGAAAAATTGTATGAGTCACATTTTTTATTTTATTTTAGTGGAATATTTATCATTAATATCTAATTAAATAATAGTTGAAGAACGGTGAAAAGAAAAAAAAAAAACTTTTTTGGATTGATTTGTTTTAAATCGCTTGCATGTGACCGTAAAATTACGGCTATATTTTGTGACCAGCAAGGAACCAACGCGAACATCTCAAATACAGGACGTGTCCTAGTTTGGTTGTCCGAAGATACAAGGTTCTATGTAGCAACCATACTATGTGCACCAGTTTCTGATAAGTAAATGATAGTGTAAATGTAGGCGTATATAAAATAAAATACTTATGACTTTGCCTTTGACCAAGCCAAATATTAATATTGTAAAATTGTTTTCCATCAAAGAACACTTAGTTATTGTTTCTCGCTTTTGAAGAAAACATTTTTTTTCCTTAACACCTTCGCTGACAGTGAGCACTTACCCTGACACCACATTACGACAGTACAATTTTCCATACTAAATGACAAATCAACGTAGTACTCGTGCACAAGCAAGTTATATGAAACTACCCACAAAATACTCGTGTTACGGCAGTAAGAAATATGAAATTGCTCATAATATGATAGTGGATACTGCTCTTCATAATACTTATATGAAAAATTATCGTGAGACGACGTACTCTTAAAAATAAGAGGCCCGTCCTCCGACGTACTGTCATAACGCACTATTTTAATTTCCCGCCTAACGACGTACTGTCAGCAAACGTGTTAAATAAAATGGGTAAGCATTAATTCTGAAGTAGGCCTAATTAGATACAATAATAAAAAAAGTGATTACCCGCAAAAATATTAAAATAGTTTTTGGACACGTTCCAGATTTTAAAATATTGCCCAGGAAAGAAGCGGAGCCAAATATGGGTGGTTATCATGGCAAAAAAGTTGCAAAGTGAAAATTATTGCCACTGTTAATGTGTCAGTAAGTAGTTAGAACAGACGATCGAAACACGCGAACGCTGTCGGATACTAGTAACAGTAACTGTTTGTTTTAATATTATTTGGCTGAAGAAAAGAAAAACAGGAACTCGTGACTAAATAACAACAGGTCACGTTTATTGTAAGTTTTATGAGTCCGTGATACTCGAAATATATAATTGAATATGTCCATCTTCGAGGTTAATCAAGACTTGCTTAGGTCGGTAGGTATATGAATTCACTATACAACATGTAATTTAAAGGGTATATACATACCAATTGCACGGTTTGTTTGGACGATAGCAAATGATATGTTAAAGGTTTTGTAATCCTATGTATACATGTGTGGAACTTTTCGAATTAGAAATTTCAATATTTTATCACCAGTGACCGAATTTTTCAAATTAAGAAGAACGAAGAGAATTGTCGTGTTATTGGCAAGTGACGAGGAAAGTTATTGACTCTCGTAGTGCTGTGACACGTTTGTTATGATTTGAATTCAAGAAACATATGAAACCGATAATTTGGTATCAATTCTTTGAGTCGCTTATTTTCAGCTGAAATTTAGCATGGAGACTCCATACCAGATATTGTGTTCAGCCCTTTTTGATAGATAGGTATGAGGGTTCCGTTACACGTTGTATACCGAAGCACTTTCATCTATCGGAATGTACGTCAAATGTTTCGTCCGAATTATTAATTTTCCATCTTTGGCATTTGTAATTTTATTTAGAAAGTCATGTATTTTGGGTGCGTTTACAAACATTAAAATTCACTTGCACAGACACCCAGACCCGCGGGTACCTGCAACTGTATCCATACAAATATCAGTTCCGGTGCGGGAATCGAACCAACGATACGCAGCATAGCAGACAGTCTCTCAACCAGCACCAGGACAATAACATAGCTGTAAGCAAAGATATATAATAAACTATAGATACGTTTTCCGCGCTCTAAAATGGCAAGTTGAAATCAAGCTAAGTGCCTCGTGTCTGTTTAGTTATGCACGAACCTGTGTCGCGATCGCTACACTACACATCTTAAGAAAAAATGTGTTTTAAAAGAAAATTAGGCAAAAAGCATGCCTTTGTGTGTTTTCAGACGTTGCACTAATTATACTGCTTCCGTGAGAGGTCAAAATGTGTCATTTCATAGGTAAATATCAACAGAAATACATTTTTCATTTTAATTTTTCTACACGGCTAATGGCGGCTAGCGTATGAATGAAGTCAGTCACGTGACCTTAGTGGAGGTTGTTAACTAAAGATGTATATTCATCTCTCTCTAACATCAGGTGTAGGTACCTAAAGATGACATTTATTTTCTGTACCTTTCTTTACACGTATTAGATAGTAATTCTCTATGTATGTGTTTCGTGCCGTTTTTGAGAGGTGTTTTGTGGGAATATGACGCGTCTATTATAATACGTCATTGGCTGTAAATAATTAAGTTAAAGAAATAAACTATTTTGTATTTGTATTTCACCAACCGTGTTGTCAATAAATTGGCGATTAACAGAAAATTTATTACTGAAAAATAATGGAGAATGGTTGGGAAGGATAGTCCATCCATGTAAAATATTAAAGTATTCAACTAATCAAGCAGTAGAACTCATAGAAGTAACTCTTGATTTTATTGAGGCACGTAGTACGGGTAAATAATAATAAGACCTTGATAAGTATAGATCGTGTATTTATTGTCAGACACAAAACGTACAGATTTACATAACGACCGTTCACTAACCCGTTAACCCCGTGACTGGTCCGTCGGGCGGGAATAACGTAGGCACACGTTTTCGTACAGGTAACACACACACGGAGAGGTAAGTGTGTCCCTACAATTTAAAGACCCCTAGGTTGTAGCTATCGGGAAACCCAGACTCCGGCAGGGAATTCCACACCTTAGCTGTACGCACAATGAAAGTATTCATGACATTTTTTGTTTTTTTTAATATTTATTTTGACTTGGATATTTACTTTTTAAAGTATAAAATTTTATTTTATTTTGACATGAATATTTACTTTGTAAAGTATAATATATATATTTTGAATATTTACTTAATTATGTACTTAAATGCGAGGATTATGTGGTTTTTTTTTTAATTTCCATTTACTTTTTTTTCTCTCTCTTTATTACGACGTTGTCTAACAGTTTGAGTATTTTAGTGACCTACTCAAATGTACCGTCTTTGGCATTGTTTGTCAGGTCGTTGAGCTCCTTAATAGTCCAAAGTTGAGCTTACAGACTAACTGACTAAAGTTTGCACTGACGGGACGGGACTACTCAAATCTGTGTGGTCTTTCCTCAAAAGGCCATTTCAGACTAATCCACATAATCCTCATAAACGATTGTGAATACGTGCACTATGTAGGTTATTTTATTCGAGTTAAACATAATAAATTGTCTGGCAGTTTGAGGCCTTTTTGAAGCCTACCCAAAGGTCCTTACCTTGGTATTGCTCGTCAAATCGTTAAGCTCCTTGTTCTAAGTTGAGCTATACGTCATTTGACCAATGCTTGCACTGTTAAAAAGAGACGGACCCCTGAGTTTGTTTCGGTGTTTCTTCTCAGGGTAGTCAGTTAGGAAACACCGGCCTCATCTAGTTAATATTTGCAAAATAAAGATCATTTATCATTTATTCCCAAAACGTTTTGTTGCTCAAATATGGGGAGTATTTGAGCAACAATGATGAGACGGGACGTTCAAAGTTGGGCACCAGTCGTGGGCTGCATTGAAGATATTTTGGGTATTGGCTATGGCTTGGTATGGCTGGATTTATGTACTCCAGGCACAAGCGTGCGCAGGAACACGAGGTTCTGGAAGTCGAGTCGACTTCAAGGAAAAAGACAGATAGTTGAGCAAAGATTAAGTGCAATATCTCAGACACCCCAATTAGAATATTAAATTATAAGTCTAAAACAACATCCGTAACTAAATAAATTGAAACCAGAACTAGACATTTTTTTATAAAATAGTTATCCTTACTAATCGCAAAACGTATGTGCGTCATACAATATCCTTACGCAGACGCATACACTCAAGCAATGTTAGCGGCCTTTTCCTTTCCTTGAATTAAGGATTGTATAAATTTGTCATGATACTGTGTTTCCATTTTTACACGTTCGCGTGAGCAACCTCATATCTCATTCCATACAGTTGCCATGGCAACGAAAATAACAATATTCGCTTTGTTGTAATTCGTGGTGAAAATTAATAATTAAAAATAGTTTTCTGCATCATTGTGAGCTGCAAAATACGCGCGTGAGTCGCCAAAGTCTCCGTATCGTGTTAGTCAAAGTTTTTTCGAAGAGCCCACATAAATAAGAATGGAAGAAAAAAGTGATGGAAATAACGCGGATACCGGTGATTCTATTACTACTCCGATTCATTTTGAGGATGAACCGAGTAATAGTAGTAACCAGGACGATTGTGAAGTGAATAGTGGAAGAATTGCGGGGAAAAGGGTCAGGGAAAATAGTGATGAAAGCTGCAGCGATGATGGTTTTCTTACTGTTATCAGAAGGCGACCTAAGCGCTTTTTAAGGGGTGAGTCTGGAATTGAAGGCCAATCGAAGAAGGAGATAAGAGAAGAAAATTTGAATGACACATATAAGATAAGCTTAACGTCCTTAAAAGTGTTGCCCAAACAAATGGCATTAGCAAAATTATTAAAAACTGAAAATATTCAAAACATATTGAGAATAAATTATAAGAGTCCTTACAAAGTTTTTATACATATTGCTAAGAAAGAAGATGGAGAAAAGTTAATCAAATGTCAGAAGTTAGTTGAATTAGGAGCAAGAATTCAATTTGTTAACTAACTTGACTTATCTTATGGAATAATTAAGGGTGTAGACTTGGAATTGAGTGAGTCAGAGATATTAGAGTCATTAGAAACTAAATGCAAAATATTATCAGTTAGAAGATTAAGGCGTATCAGTCAGGACAGGGAGTGGGTGGATAGTGAAACTGTGCGTGTGTGTTTTGATAGCCCTAAAACTCCAGAATTTATTCTTGCTTATGGATGCCGTTTTAGAGTTGAACGATATGAATTTCCTGTCTCTCAATGCTCGAACTGTTGGAAATTCGGTCATATAAAGAAATTCTGCCCTACTAAAAAGATTCTGTGTCCTAAATGCAGCAAAGAGCATGAGAATTGTGAAACAGACAGAATTGTATGTCCTAATTGCAAAGGGCCTCACATAGCACTTGATAAAACATGCCCTGCTTTCCTAAAAGAAAAAGAGATTCGAACTCTAATGAGTGTAGAAAATATATCCTATAGAAAAGCCTTAGAAGTATATCTAAAGAAAAACAATAAAGATAATATGGGTGCAGCAATTGAGGATTCTGTTGAAAGGATGGCGGAGAGTCAAATAACTTTGGAGAAAACTTACAGTAGTGCTGTGAAATCGACAGTTACTGCACAAGAAATCTTGACTAATGAAAGTACATTCATTCAAACAGAAATTTTAGGCAACAGTCAACTACAAAAACAAAAGGTGGACAAGACTAAGAAGCAAAATAAATACAAAGACAGACGAGAAAACCAAACTAGATCTATGGAATCAGAGTGCGAAACCGTTTTTATGGAAGATGAGATAACTGAAAGTAGTCAGGAAAAAGGACAATCGGAAAAAAAAGAAGCTGAAAAGAAGACGAAAAGAAAATTCAGATTTGTGGAAATATTTTTAAAAATTAAAGAAATGATTTATTCAGAAAAAGGATTTGAAGAAATAATAATGTCAGTGTTGAAAGTAATATTTGAAGAATGTAAGGTATTTATTAAGGATTTTTTGATTGGAGGAAATTTATGTCAATGGCTATTAAAATCATTCAATGGATAATTATCGCAAAGACACGTTGATCAATATTCTACAATGGAATAGTCAAAGTTTAAAGCCAAAATCAACCAGTTTCGACGCTTTACTTAGACAGGAAAAAATACATATTGCTATTTTAAGTGAAACTTGGCTTAATCCAGACGTTCGTTTTAGTATAAGAGGTTATAATATATATGGAAAAGACAGAGACGATTCTTACGGTGGTGTGGCAATAATTATCCATAAATCTATACAGGCGCAAGTATACCCAATTAGTTTAAGTAATGTAGGTATAGAGGTTATATGTATGAAAATACTTAATTGTAAGAGTTTGGAATATGTTGTATCTATTTACTGTCCATCTTCAGTGCGTACAACATCATCAGATTGGGACAATATTTTCTCGTTAGTGCCTAAAAAATCATTAGTTGCAGGTGACTTTAACGGTCACCATCCTAACTGGTCTTATAAAACGGATCAGCGTGGAACTCAAATATTGGACTCATCTTTGGAACACAGCTTTGTGTCATTAAATAATGGAGAGGCAACCCGGATCAAATTAGTTAATGGGAATATACAAAGGTCATCACCGGACATCACACTATCATCATCTGATATCGCTATTAAATTTAATTGGGTTGTAATGAATGAAAATTTAGGTAGCGATCACCTCGTCATTAAGATTTCGATGAATTTTCAACAAAACATGGAGTATAATAAAAAACGAAACTTCAAAAAAGCAAAATGGGAAACATATCGTCATGAGCTTACAGAGTCCTTTTCTCGAGTAGTTGACATAAACAATAATATTCAGGCATTATATGACTATTTCGTAGAACAAGTTAATATGGCAGCGAATAAACATATACCTATAATTAAAATATGTACTAGTCCTTTAAGGAATTTTAAGCCTAAAGAGTATTGGGATTCATCATTATCTAGAGCAGTGGCTGAACGAAGGTTGGCTTTAGCCAAATTCAGAAGAAATCCTACTCCTGACAATCTAAAAAGGTTAGAAGAAAAAGGAGCATATGCACATAATTTAATAATGAAAGCCAGAGATAGCAGCTGGAAAAAGTTTTGTAGTAGCATAGATGAAACTTCTTCAGTTTCTGATATGTGGCGAAAGATGAGATGGCTTAAAGGTTATCGTCAAGCTAAATTTAGTGTGTCGGAGGAAAAACTAAAAGGTTTATTATATTCACTCACACCGGATTCAGTGATAAATGCACCACCAATATTTAAATCACAGAACGCTTTAATAGAGTCAGCATTTACAATAGAAGAATTTGAGAACAGTTTAAAAAAGAAGGATACTGCTCCGAGTAATGATGGAATAACTTACTCTATGATTTATAATCTTCCGTGTGAGGCCAAGGATTTTCTCCTCCGGGTATTTAATGACATTTACAGAACTGGAGATATCCCAAAACAATGGCGTGCGATATCAGTTATTGCTATTCCTAAAGCTGGGTACAACACAAATACGGAGACTCAACTTAGGCCGATATCCCTTATATCCTGTGTCTGTAAGATATTCCATAATATGATCGGTAAAAGAATAGAGTGGTTTATTGAAAAACATTCAATTTTGTCACCTTACACGGTTGGTTTTAGGAGAGCTCAATCTTGTTTAGATTCCATTTCAAGATTAACAACTTATATTCAATTGGGTTTCACTAGAAATAATCCTACATTGGCTTGCTTTCTGGATATTACAAATGCTTATAACAATGTTTTATTAGAAAAGTTAGTTCAGACATTGGATGATTTGGGAATTGGCTCAAAAGTTTGTAGTTATTTAAATTCATTCCTATTAGAGCGAAATTTGATGATAAGAAGTAGTAGCGATGGAAGAATCGTTGATGTTAGACGAGCAAGCAGGGGATTGGCACAGGGCGACCCAATATCACCGCTACTCTTTAATATTATTACATCAATAATTTGCCAACAAATTCATTCTGTAATTATTTCACAGTACGCGGATGATTTCGTATTTTACCTCAGCCATAAAGATTTAAACCACGCGGAATCGAATGTGCAAGTTGCTCTTAACTCTATGGTTGTGATGCTGAATGAAATGGGTCTAGAAATGTCTCCAGACAAATCAAAGATGTGTCTTTTTAGTAGAGGTAGAAGAGAACGACAATTGAAACTTACAATTAATAACTTACCAATTTCCTCAGTAGATTGTGTGAAACACTTAGGTATCTGGTTAGATAGGTCACTTCTATGGAAAAGGCATATTAATGAAATACAGGAAACGACGGCTAAGTTCTTAAATTTATTTAAAGTTTTGGCTGGACCGACTTGGGGAATCCATCCGAAACATTTGAGATCTTTGTATATTTCATTGGTACGCAGTAGGATTGACTTCGGTTGTTTTCTCTATGATAATAGTGCAAAGAGTCATTTAAGTAAACTGGACAAAATTCAGAACCAGTATTTGAGGAGTATAGGTGGTTTTATAAAAAGCTCTCCAATACACGTAATGGAAGCTGAAATGTGTATTCCTCCTTTGTACGTTAGGAGATTATACTTAGCTTACAAGTTCTGTATAAAAAGTATGTCAGGTTCAAACAATGTTACTATTAAATTGATAGATGAGTTGAATGGTTTTTCAGTCTCAACATACTGGAACAATAAGAAAAAACCACTGCTTGTGACCGTATACAATGAGTGTAAACTCCGTAATATACATTGTTCAATTATTTTAGATATGTACTCACTGGAGAAATGGGTGACAGGTATAAACATACGGAATAAAATTAATAGCAATTTAGACTGTGTCAAAGTAGCAAAACGCAGCCACGAGGTTACATCACTTAAATTCGATGTTATCAAAGAACTTAATGAAAAGTACCAAGGATGGAAAATGTATTTTACTGATGGGTCTAAGAGCAAAAGTGGATGTGGTGCCGCTTATTATAGTTTGAGTGATGGAACTTCGGCCTTATTCAAATCTATCGATAAAAACGTATCTGTAATGACGATGGAACTCGTTGCAATCTCAAAAGCGTTAGAGAACATAATTTGTCAGGACTTTGCGAACGATTCTGTGAATCAAAACATTGTTATATTCACGGATAGCAAAAGTGCTTTAATGCATTTAGCTCGATGCGCCTCTGGTTGCAGAGGTATACCGATAGCTTATGTGATTCTTAGACTGTTTTATGAACTTAGTGATATTAATTTGCGGTTGCAATGGATTCCATCTCATATTGGTATACATGGAAACGAGAAGGCTGACATGTTTGCAAAAAAAGCTATTTTGGATGGACTGGAAATGGATATTGCCCCGTTCTACACAGAAATACTTAGTTATTACAAGAACATATGCTATAATCGTTTCAAAGAGTATTTCGACAGGAAGTCTAAAGAAAAAGGCATATGGTATAGGACTATGCAAAGTGAGCCTCCTCGAATCCCTTGGTTCGCTGAATGTCATACAAAGAGGTCGTATGTTGTTATGGCACATAGATTGCGTTCCGGTCATATACCATCCAGGAATTTTGGATACCTAATGAAAAAAGTCGATTCCCCTAATTGCCAAATGTGTAATAAAATCGAAGATGTTCAACATTTGCTCGTGGAATGTGAAAAGAACAGACGAGAGAGGGAGATAGTGATGCGAGAGTTAAAAGTTAATGTGTATGATGTTGGTGCTTTCATTAGAATATTATCTACACCTAATTCAGGAGAAGCGAAACTTATTTATGATATGGTTGCTGCAGCACTAACTCCCTCGCTTACTCAATAATATATGTATTTTAATAGTAGTATCATTAAGTATAATAATTAATTAGATTAGGGTATGATGAGGCTGACGTACCTTTGTTAGGTAAAAGCCTCTAAATAAATATAGATTAAAAAAAAAAAAAAAAACCTCATATCTGGATGTTGGTACTGCGGCGCACTTTTTTCCCATACGAAGTTAAGCAACGTCTAAAGACGTCCCGCCGTAATACGTATGTCTTAGAACTGTGTTATGTGGCAGAACGTTATTTCACATTATTATTACGCTATTTTCACTGAACGAGTATCTACGACTATGTCTCTTCATTGGTCTATTTTTATTGCATAGAGCCTCACCATATTTATTTGTATGTTCGATAAGTTGACTAACAATATGAGATGGTTATAATTGTTTGCATACATCGAGAAGAAATCGAAGTATTTTGATCAATATGAAACTGGACTCCTGTTGATGTAGAACCGAAATTGAATTCTGGGATATCTAATGTTATGGTTTCCCAATTTACAGCTGTAGGTGGTGTAACGGGTCTGTTATGCCTCTCCTGTACATTTCTTGGTCTTGCTTCTGGATTTTGCATTGGTATATTCGAGCTATAAACAGAAGTATTGCTATCACTACTAATTTCATAATTACAAGGATTATAGTTTCCATCAGATCCATACTGACCATCATCACTAACACTAAAAGGATCTGGTATCGTGCTTCCCGTCGACGACGCTTCTTCGAAAAATTTCATGATACGTTCTTCTTCCTTATCCATTTATAACAATGCAATATGCCTTTACTAAAGCAAATAGCAATGTAACTATATGTTACGTTATTATAAAAACCATAATACCATTTATTTTATGATTATTACCATGTTCTCACTGTTCAAAATTAGCAAATACAAAAAAGCACAGAAAAATTGTTACGAACATTTCTTTCGAAATTATATCAAATTCATGTTAGTTATGACATTGTTTGTTACTCAAAAACAAACGGAAGCTTATTCCAAGTAAGTGTAATATAGTAATTTATAATATTTACTAGCCTTTCATGATAAAATATTACGTAATCCAGATAAGTTGCACGGTGTTCACAATAAACACACGTTAGGTCGTCTCACTGCGCGCAGGTCAATTGGCAATGGGAATAGCGGTACAAGGGAGGACGTCATAAGACGTTGCGAGTGTTTGCGCTCGACTTTTGGATGTGTGCGTCAAAAACTAGAAAGATGATTTTTTTTAGGGCACGCGGCGGTGTAGGCTATGAAAATCGAATGTGTTGCAGCGCTAAGTAGATGCGCCATAGGAATTTGTCCATAAAATAGACGTCCAAAGCCTTTCCGTCTAAATAAATATGACAATCTAGAGGCCGTCATATGACGTTGCGCCATTTCATAATTATATCAACACGACGTTGTAAGACGTTGCTCACGCGAACGTGTTAAGTTAAATGAAAGATTTTTCCGTCAAAATTTAACCTCTTTTTTATGATGGAAATCGATTCAGAAGCTGATTCTGAACCAACTACTTTCAGGAATTGCGTTTATTCTGTTACACGTTGTATATAAATTGTAGTGGTAACCAACTAGAAGCTTCGTGAATCTCGTGTAGGTTTAATGTGGAGAACCTGGGGTTGTGTAAGTGGGGCGGCTTTTGACCACTTTTATTTACTTAGGATTCTGCTAAAATAAACAACGGACGTAACATAACTTTAAATTTCCAGACACTGCCTCGTTTTATAACAAGCTTCATAATATATTTGCGCGCGTCCATGTATCTGTAAGCTCTATCTTTTTCTGTGTCGTTCTGCTCCCACATTTATTTATTGTTTTATTTATTTATTGACATTGACATAAGTTTTACAATAGCATCATAGGAATCTGGAACATTTGCGCTAGCATACACTGTATTGCAGGTGTTAGATACTGTCTTCCCCTTAATATATAGTGGCAATATTCTTATATCAGAAAAATTTAGATAACAAATAAAATTTAAATGAAGAAGATAATATACAATTTAAAAAACTTAAGTTAACAATCGTGCTGTCATGCGAGTTTATATTGTATAATTATCATTGGGTGAGATTGCCTCTCCATAGTCTGATACATTTTCGATTTTAAAAAGCCGGGTCATGCTGTGCTTATACGGTGGAGGTGTGTCCCGCTTTGGCGGAGCACCGCTGTGTCTTCGTGGAGGTAAGTGGCGGCGGTGACCTCTCGTGGCTGTTCTTGACCATGGTGCGAGGAGAGGGGAAATGGGATGCCGTCGCCTCCAAACAGTCATGTTAGCGAAGGAAACTGAACGCGTGAGGGAGAGAAACTTTATTGCTCGTGCCTCAGCCACCGCGGGAGACTTCACAATTAGTACCTTAAGATCTGAAACAAAAACTTCACTTTAAAGATACTCTCCCACGCGAATGAAATCGCGGCCAGAAAGCCGCGATTTCGGAATGGAACATGGAGATTCCGGAATAAAAATTAACCTGTATATATTAATATGTCAACTATCTTGCTACCAAATTACATTCAGATCCGTTCAGTAGTTTTTGTGTGAAAGAGTAACAACAACCATCCATCTTCATAAACTTTTGCATTCATAATATTACTAGCCTTTGCCCGCTACCGCATGATGCAGGTCCTCACCGGACACGGAAGTTTCGGGAGGTACCTGTGTCTGATGGGAAAGGAGGAAACGCCTGGGTGTCACCACTGCGAGGGTCGCCCTGAGGACACCGTAGAGCACACGGTGCAAGACTGCCCCGCCTGGGCAGCGCACCGACGTGTCCTCACGGCGGCGATAGGCGGAGACCTCTCGCGCCCGGCATTGGTCGAGGCCATGCTGCGGGGCGAGAGGGAGTGGGAAGCGGTCGCCTCCTTCTGCAAAGCAGTCATGCTTTCGAAGGAGGAGGCGGGCCGCGTGAGGTAGAGGATGGCGTCCTCCCTCCAGCCCAGCCGCAGTGGTAGACGCCCACGGCGTCGGACGTCGGCCGACGATCTCCGGCCACCGTAGGCGCGGGCATGCGGACAGCGAGTAAAGGGCAACTCGCTGTCCGACCATGGACCATGCCCCGGTCGACGGCGCGTTGTGTTCCACGCGCGCCTCGAAGAGCGTCAGCAACATGACGAGGCCCCCTCTGCAGAGGGCCGAAGCCTGCCGGGGTCGTGGGAATAATCCCATTACCGTGACCCCGGTACGTAAAGGGTTATTGAAGGAACACCGTGGATTTTAGTCAGTAAAAGTCTTACAGTCCCTCCCACCCTGCCCGGGGTGGGAGGACTTATTTGATAATTTTACAACGTTAAAAAAAAAAAAGCCTTTGCCCGCGACTTCGTTCGCGTGGGAGGTTTTTCCCGCGTAAATCCCGATCCCGTGGGAATTTCTGGATAAAAACTATCCTATGTCCTTTCTGCGGTCCTAAGCTATTCCCATGCCAAATTTCATCTAAATCGGTTCAGCGGTTTAAGCGTGAAAAGGTAACAGACAGACAGACAGAGTTACTTAAGTATTAATAATATTTTTCTGGAAAAAACTATTTTATGTCCTTCCTTGGGTCCTAAACTTTTGCCATGGCAAATTTCATCTAAATTGGTTCAGCGGTTTAGGCATGAAAAGGTAACAGACAGACAGAGTTACTTTCGCATTTATAATATTAGTATGGATATGGATAAGTATGTATAGTAAAAATAAGTCAAAGAACACAAAATATTTGGCTAAATGACATGGACAAAAAAGTACATTCCATGTACACATACATAGTAAATAATATTGTATATTAAAATTAGAAAAATGATTTAATACGTAGTTCTTAACCTCTCTGACCTCGTCAGTGTTTATTTCAAAATAATTAGTAATCAAGATGAATTCAAAGTACCATTTGTCAACGTTCGCCATAATGGACCATAGAGTAAGATAAATATAATAATGGGTGTTCCACATCAAGCATACTACTTGCATATATCACATAGACGTGTGATATGGACGACAAAACGCTATTATTAAAAACATTTTATTTATACGAAACTGTCTTCGTTGGTATTTTTGGCATTTAATAAAATTATCTTTTCATAATTTTGATGCGTAAGATAGTTTTTAAATATTTCACACAAAAAAAAAATCGAAAAACGGAACGCGTTACTTGTTTGACAATGTGTCATTGTCTATGTCAAATGTCAATATTATGTTATTGCAGAATCAGATCATAGATGATACATATTAATTGCAGATTCTACATTGCGTCCTGTGTTTGTTTTTGCGATTATTCTCTAATATTTTTGACCCCTGCTTATTTCAACGTACTGATACCTTCTACCACCCGATTACCTTGCTATTAATACTGGACTCTGATTTACATTGCGTTGTGGATTTGTTTTGTGGATCAATATGAGGTGCATCAACTGCGGAATAGCCATGCAAAGGTTGCAGAGGCATCTCATATCCTCGCTTTCTGCACACAATCAAACAAGACTTTCTCGTTGGATAACCAATGCCCAACCCAGGTAAGAAGTTGGACTAGAAAAAACTTAACCTGATTTATTTTTATATAGTTCTGGTATGCGAAATCTTACAGTGCATCTTATTTTCAGTTGCCTCTTGATACATTTATTTGTCATCCATGCTTATTATTATTAAACACCGAAACTGGTGAACAAGAGAGACTACTGGGGCATAACATGGTTTTCCGTTGCTGGCTGTTCTATTATCACAAAATACTAATTATGTGGTAAGCATTTTGTTTTTCATTATTATAAATACCTAGTTGTATTAATCTATAAGAAAATGAGCTTTCATACTATGTATGTATGATTGTTATATCTGTGTTTTATGTATTTTTCATCTTTAACATAATATACTTGCCTAAAGTAGGCATGTGTAACATAGTACTGCTCATTTTACTATAACATAGTACTTGAAAACAAAGAGATATTTAAAAAGATACTCTTGTTACTAAAAATTATATAAACATAAGAATTATCTAATGATTGAATTAATTTATTATTGTGTTTATTCTAACTGTGGTTTATTTTCAGCCTTCAAGAAACAACTATGTTTGCCATGTGTGTTGGATGCGAGCAAATAGACAGGCAGTGCATGACTCATCACGAGACATGCAAGAATTGGCTTTGGATAATGATGCAGCAGCCCCTAATGTTAGCCAAGTTGTTAGCCCACCAGAGCCACCACCGTTGCCGCCTGTTCAAAGAGGGCCATGGGAAAGTAATACCATATCATTACCTAATTACAAGCGAGCTTCGATTACATCTGTTCACAGTATATTTCAACAATGCAGAAACAGAATGGTACATTTGGTCTTGCAATCCCTCAAAAGAATGCTCTTGCAGGAACATAGTTTCTATGTTCCTCGCAGCTGTAGAGTGTGTGAAACACATTTGTACAGCGATCAATGGCATTTATTACCTCAAATGAATGAGACACATTCTACATTTAGTGCTATCCATATAGACGACAATTAATATTATGAAGTCAAAAGCTAATATTTTGAACTTTGAAAATGTCTCAGAAATTCTCTCACGGAACAGTAATCACAATTATAAAATAATAATAAATAAATCTATGATTGTATTTTTTTTAACAAGTCTGGTTATGTTTAAAGCAGTTATTTATGTAATTACTGAAGCCCTATATTTACACTTAATCCAGGTTAGTGTATTGGTGAAATAAAAATGCTCTGTTCTATCCAAGCTGGTTGATTGACCTCCCTAGGTCTCTTTATTAACACTATCGCTGCATTGCTCTAATGTATATTATCTTCGTAAGCATTTAAGATATAATAATTATAATATTTATTTATTTATTTATTTATTTGGTTTACTAACAATTGTTACATCAATGCTTAATTAAAATACAACACATAATATTTAAACTAGATGTACAACATTAAGCAGTAAACACTACATGCTACATAATAAATACATGAACATATCTAAATAAAAGATTTAGGTACGAAGGAAAACAAAACTGACCAGAAACAAATTTTGAATATTTTTGTTTATTTTCTCTAATAAGTAAATAAATAATAATTTTTATTCCTTTGTTTTATTCTGTGTTTCCCTCGTTGGTCTAATGGTCGCAAGCGCTACTGCTGAGCATGAGGTCCTGAGTTCGATTCCCAGGTCGAGCAAAGTGATATTGGGTTTATTCATCAGGAATTTCTCAGTAGCAGCCCGGAGTCTAGATTTGTGCCTGGTTAATAGAAACAGACTCGCCCCCTATTAAATGGTACTCAAAATAACTGGTGAAATCTGGGTGTACTATAGGTACACCTCTGCCCAACCTTTCGGGGAATACAGGCGCGATGTTATGTTAATGTTTGTTATTATTGTCACATTTTTGAGACTATTACCCAGTTTAATAAAATGTTAGTCAATATTCAGTTTAAAATCCTTACTTTGTTTATTGGTTAAATACTAAAAATATATCAGTTATACGCAATAATTCACAACTGTTCACTATTTTAAAGCGCCTTTAAGTGTTTAATACCGAAATTATAATCTAAACACCTTATTGCTAGCGATCTGATTAAAAGGTTTACTGTAACTGTTTTTTGTCTAGTCTGGTGTAATGCCAAGATTTCTGAGTTTTTTATTTATAGCAATTTAATGAGTCAATATTCACGAATATAAAACACCAAAAATCATTGGTGTACACTAAATTCGATAACTATGCCGACGTCCATAGTAAAATTGGCCATGTCCTTTGATTCAAAGTTTTCAAGGAAATTGGGCACATTTTTAAGGTATAAGAATAACTTTATTTCTCATAAGAATTGCATACATAATTCACTTACTGAGAAACAATATCTAAAACTAAGATTAACAGTTAGAGCGCACAGATGTACGTACATGTAAAATAACAAAACATAAGAGCAAAGGAAAAAAAAATACAAATATGGGTAAAGAGACGACATAAACTCGATCGTAAATTAACGAAGCACAACATGGATGTATGACTTTGATTTTTAATAAAACATTATATTGCGTACAGACGAAATCAGCGCCTTATAACTTGTTCTAAATATATACATAATTATACGTAGTGTATATAGGATATTATGCTTTCAGCGAACAAGACCGCCATTGTAAACAAAGGATAAGCAATATTGTCAATTAGGTGTGTTTAAATTTTAGTGTAAAATAATGAGTATATTCTATACACATTTTTTTCTATTTGTTTTTTTCTAAGGCACGCCAACAACTTGTTAACAAATTGATATGTAGGTAAACTTACATTAATAGTGTAAACAAGTTACTTAAAGGCATGCACAACACTCACAGAGGACTGATTAGTTGACTGTAAATATAGGATCGAACGCAGAGCTAAAAGGCTCATAGGTGACGAGGTTCTGGCAGGCAAGCTTCATAGCCTGGCTCACTCTGTACATGCGTACGCATTCATAGATAAATGGCAACGTTGCCGTCCCTCAAGTACCCATGTACAGAGTGTTTCTTTTACGTATCAATTTAACATTTTTTGTGAATATTTTAATACTAAAAAAAATAAAAACATTTTGTTTTCGAATTGTAATATTTTTTAGCATGTATGTGCAGCGTCAATGAAAGGCGTGAGTTATCAGCAAACTATTTTATTTAATAAGTATAGCGAACTACCCACCACCATACAGATATTACCCGATATAACATAAACCGACGGTACATTTCTCCCCCTTAAGCTAAAGCATTAGCTTTTCTTATATCTAACAATTACAATAAAGATTATCAATTTGTGAGTCCCTGTCGAGTCCGATTATATGCTCGCAGAGCGCGGGCAGACGCAGCAGGGAGGTTCTGTATTCGAATGTATGTATTTTGTTTGAAAGCATATTTTACAACAAAGGTTTTTAGTGCATAACATATCAGGTTCTGATAAAGATCATCGGAGACAAGTGATGGAACTATTTAATTAATAAAACTTCAAAACTTCCAAAAAAGACTACTAAACTACAAAGCACAAAATAACCTTAGATTGTTTCATTTGGTGTCTAGGTCCGTTTAAAATAAGAGACCTTCTCATATGGCTGAAGTCAGTGCCAAGCCAATGAATACTTTTGATAGACATAGTACCTACAGCTACGCCGCATTCTGGGGGACACCCGAGGTGATCAAACCTATTAATTTATCTTGGCACCGACTTTAGCCATGTGAGATCATGTGTTACCTAGCTCTTATTTTGAACGGAATTAGACACCAAATGAAACAATCTAAGGTTATTTTGCTCTTCAGTAGTCTTTTTTTGAAGTCGGTAAAATTTTTAGTTCAAAAGTCTTTTTTTATGCTTTTTAGTGTATCATTGTTTGTGTTACTTGAGGTACTAACATACCGTTCGCACAGTTATTTTTAATCGGTTAAAACAGAGAGTTTGCTGTAATGTCTTTTTTACCCACTAAATCGCCACCACCACCAGGTGGTGGTGGCGGTGATGCTCCCGGCTCTGAAGTCGATTCAGACCCAGTGGATTGTGACCTCTCACCAATACCATCAGACGCGTCCTCAAATGTATCCTCAGTCTTCTTACGGACCAAAGGGACCTCCTGCTCTGATGATATATCTTTACCCCCAGAAACTATGCTAGTACGGGATAATGAATGTCGATTTTAGTTGTGTAAGGGCATGATTTGGTCAACATGTCTTCGCCAACCGTCTCCGCGTCCAACGTCCACCTTGTACGAGACCGGTCCTGTTTTTTTGACTATGGTACCTGATACCCATTTATCCCCCTTCGCGCTGTAGTCGCGGGCCAGCACTGCATCAGCAGGCGCCAGCACGCGCGGCGTACCGCCCGCAGCGGCCACTTGCCACTTCTGTGCGGCGCGCACTACACACGACACGTCCGGCCGCAGCGCGTCGAGCCGTCCGCGGAGCCTACGCCCTTGCAACGCTATCGCAGGAGACACTCCCGTAGTAGCATGTTGGCAATTTCGATATTGAAATAAAAATTTATTTAAAGCCGTTGCGTCGTCCTCGCCCTCGTACATACAAAGCATGTTTTATCGCTTTCTTAACGGTTTTTACCGCATTTTCTGCAGCCCCGTTTCCCTGCGGTCTGTAAGGAGCTGAGGTTACATGTTTCATACAATTTTTAAGACAAAATGTTTTAAATTCCTGCGAGAAGAATGGAGGACCGTTGTCAGTGACGAGTAGTGACGGTAACCCGAACCGAGCAAAAATACTTCGCATTGCCGCGATAGTTGCCTGCGCGTCCGTTTTTCGCATAGCAATGGCTTCTATCCATTTCGAATTAGCGTCTAACATGATTAAATATCGTGTTCCCCCACAATCCGCGAAGTCCGCATGCACGCGCTGCCAGGGATGCAGCGGGAACTCCCACGGGTGCAGCGGCGCGTGCGGCGGCGCGTCTCGCATTGCGCGGCACGCGCCGCATGCACGACACACGTCCTCTATGTCCTTATCTAAATTGGGCCAATACACATAATTTCGTGACAAATTCTTCATTTTATTCATGCCCAAATGACCTTCATGAATTTCATCTAAAAGTTTTTTTTTTGTAATGAACTCGGTATTATGATTCTATATTTATAGATAAGACATCCTAATTCTACAGATAAATCCTGTTTCCTTACAAAATACGGTTTTTCGGTATCGTTCACTGTCAACGGCCAACCCAAAATTAACAAAACCCTTTATCTTGCATAACAACGAATCTTTTTCAGTCTCCCTAGCAACATCCTTAAAACTAATAGGAAAAGATTCCTCTATCAAGTTAATATAGTTTACTGCCTTCACCAAGCGACCCTCCTGAGGCTATGGTAACCTTGATAACGCATCGGCCGGCCCATTGTCCGCCGAGCGAACGAATTCTATCGTGAAGTCGTATGCGGCCAGGCGCGCCGCCCACCGCTGTAACCGACTGTCAGCGGTCTGTGGAATGCCACCCTTAGCACCAAATATGTGCGTCAACGGCTGATGGTCCGTGCGTAATATAAAACTTCTACCGAACAAGTATTGATGGTGCTTTGTTACACCAAACAAAATGGCTAGCGCCTCTTTATCTAGTTGACTATAATTCTGCTCGGCCGCGTTTAGAGTGCGGGACACACAGCTAACTGGGCACTCTCTTCCATCGAAATAGCTATGCGCTAGCACTGCGCCTAGCCCATACGCACTACTGTAGACCGTGAGCACGAGCGGTCGCCCCTCTTCGTAGTGTGCTAGCACTCGCTCGCCCAGGAGAGCTCGCTTGGCTTCTGTAAACGACTGCTCACAACTGTGATCCCACTTCCAGCGAATATATTTTTTCAATAGATTGTGTAAAGGATATAGTAACGTGCTTAAATCGCTAATAAACTTGCCATAATAATTTAACATTCCCAAGAAACTTTTAAGTTGAGTTATATTTTCTGGCCTAGGTGCGCTGGAAATAGCATCCAGCTTAGTAGGGTCAGGCCGTAATCCTTTTTTATCAATAATAAAACCTAAATACTTAACACTTTCCTGTAAACTCGTCGTGTAACCTTTCGAGTACCGCTCGTAAATTACTAATGTGATCTTTATCATTAGCACCCGTTATGCATATGTCATCAAGAAAAACCACACAACCAGGGATGCCACGTAAGGTTTCTTCCATTAATTTTTGGAATTTCTCCGGAATACATGCAAGACCGTATGGCGTACGACGATAGGCATATGTTCCGAGGTGAGTTGTGATGGCTGTAATAAGCTTGTGACTCTTTTGTTAATAGACACTGTTCGTAAGCGTGAGTAAGATCAATTTTGGTAAATTTTTCTCCTTCGCTTAAGTTTGTAAATAATTCATCAATGCAGGGCAAGGTATAATAATCACGTTTGAGCTTAGGATTTATTGTAATCTTATAATCCCCACATATTCGTATATCTCCATTTTTTTTAACGACAGGCACAATCGGTGTGCCGTAGTCGGAATAGTCGACGCGGTATATGGAGCCGTCGGCCTCTAGGCGCGCCAGCTCGCGCTCGACGCGCGCGCGCAGATCCAGCGGCACGGGCCGCGCGCGCACGTACACGGGCTCATCATTAGTCAGCTGTAGTCGAATGGCTCGCTTACAAGTCCCTAACCTATCTGTAAACACCTCCGGAAATTCTGCGCACAAATGATTCACAAATCCATCATCGGTTATCTTATAAAGATTAATTTGTGTTACTTTAAGGGCACGTAACCAAACAGGATTTGATGATGGAATTCTGGAGAAATCGAGGGAACTCTTCAAATATTATAGGCACACCTATGGCGTTTTGGGTATTTCTTATAGTAACTTGTGCAGTTGCTCTCAAAAAGTACCATTTGGGGAAGTGGAACTGATGATGAAGACCACAGATGGCCGCCGAAACTCCTCAATAATAAGTATTGAGTGGATTGCGATTCGATTACCTGAATATGGATGTTAAGCACTTTATGCTCGTCACAATGCATATGGTGATGTAGAGCTGATGGTGAAGTACCAGGAGAACTCCTCAAAAATTAACGGCCCAGCATTGGGAAAAGCAATATTTTGTAAAAGGTTATAAGTAGTTGACATTTAGGCTCTTGTAACTAGGTAAATTAAAAATCATCCAACTAAAAAGAGTGAAATAAAAACTTTTTACCAAAAAATTAAACCGACTCCCAAAAAACACTGCAAAGTGAAAAATAACTTTAATTTCGGAAGTCGGTGCCAAAAACGAAAAAACAAAACTAAAGACACCGACTACCGAAATTAAAGTTATTTTTCACTTTGCAGTGTTTTTTGGGAGTCGGTTTAATTTTTTGGTAAAAAGTTTTTATTCACTAATTTATACATCACTCGCAAATGACCTCTTTGTTTACACTCGTCACAATGATAGTTGACATAGCGGCACCTGTCCGCGCGATGCGCCTTACCGCACCGCCAGCATGCTTTCGCCGCCGAGACCCGAGCCGACAATCTGCGCCCGGCGGCTCCGGCGCGCCGACCGCGCCGCCTGCTCCGCGCGAGCCGCGAGCGCGCCCGCGCCCGCGCCCACTGCGCGTATAGTGCAGGTCATCCCCTGCGTCGCCGCCGACACCCGAGGTCGTAGTCGGCACGCCCGTGCTGCCGCTCACCTCCGCGTGCTTTTCTGCAGCCTCCAGAGCTAGTGCTAACTCCACCGCCTCCTTGTATTCTATCTTCCTTTCGGCGAATATTCTAGAACGCATTGCGTCATTTGCCAGACCCGAAACAAACTGGTCTCTCAAATTTTCCTCTAGAGTAGAACACTTCTTACATTTGCCAAAGTTGCAAGTTGTTGCCAGATGTTTGAGAGCCTGCAAATACTCCGTCAAAGGCTCGCCGGCACGCTGTCGCCGCAGCCGGAACACGTGCTGTTCGGCGATCTCGGATCGCTGCGGTTCCAAGTGATCGGCCACTAGTTTTACTAAATCTTCATAAGATTTATTCTCGGGGAAGTCAGGCGAACACAGGTCACACATCAAAGAATACGTGGACTCACCCACGATAGTTATTAGCATAGGCACTTTAAGATTATCTTTGACGTCATTAAGTAAAATGTACTGATTAACCCGGCGTACATATGCAGGCCACTGTTTAGAACTTAAATTGAACAGTTCTAACTTCCCGATTGGCATCTTAATCCAAATACGAACGAAACTGCACGCGTATTGAAGATTTAAAAAAGATCCCATCCTCGTCGCCAATGCAGCGTCAATGAAACGCGAGAGTTAGCAGCAAACTAGTTTATTTAATAAGTATAGCGAACTACCCGATATAACATAAACCGACGGTACAGTATGGATGCTATACTATGGCGGGTTAACGGGAACGCCCTCTGTTAGTTAACATGCTGTATTTTTCTATCCACCACGCTGGCTCAATGCGGTTTGGTAGATGTTGCATATCTTCAGTTTTCGGTCTTAGGTTATGCTAGTCTCCTCGGCAAGCAGTGTTGATGATGAAAATTACTCAAAGTAATGTGCCTGCCTATATTCAAGACAGGTTCAAACTCACGACTCGTAAGTCGTACCTGTAACCACCGGGCTACCACGTCTTTCGACGAATATTTAGTAACTATGTACTCTCAAACATAGTTCAGTTATCAAGGGGTCGAAGACAAGCTTGAAATATAAAAAAAGTATTCAAAAATCTCTAAGCTTTGCCTTCAATATTTAATTTTCTAAAGGCAATTAAAGATAAACCCTTTTTTTCCGTTCGGAAACAATTCAAGTAAAACCTTTTACCGTTATTTTGAACCTGGCTTTACCAGTGAAAACATGGTCTAATGGCAGAATTCCTAATATATTTATATATTTAATCAAACTTTATGTACAATTGTCAGTGGTACATGGGTCCTCCCATGTACCACTGATAATTTAATGCAACGAGGCATTCTCTATCAGTCAACTTTTAGGTAAACACGTTGAACGCCAAGAAAAAAAAATGTATCTTCCCGTTCAGGCCGCGTTGGTCAGTGATGGCCGACAACTAGACGCCGTTCGGGCCGCGTCGGTCAGTGATGGCCGACAACTAGACTTGCCGTTCGGGCCGCGTCGGTCAGTGATGGCCGACAACTAGACTTGCCGTTCGGGCCGCGTCGGTCAGTGATGGCCGACAACTAGACTTGCCGTTCGGGCCGCGTCGGTCAGTGATGGCCGACAACTAGACTTGCCGTTCGGGCCGCGTCGGTCAGTGATGGCCGACAACTAGACTTGCCGTTCGGACCGCGTCGGTCAGTGCTGCTTGGCGTTTAATATCTCCATAATTAATTAATTAATGACTAAAGTTGACTTTTGTTAATGAAAACATACATTTGGACATTAGATATAAGTATCAATTTTTTTTTTGAGGTTGGTTTCCCGTCGAACCAACAATTAAAAAAACGTTTGGTCTAAATTTGGATAGAACTGTGATTTTTGCTTGGCCTGAAGGGAAAGCTCACTGTCGGTCAGCACTGACCGCGTTGGCGTTCAACGTGTTAAAGAGACCACAATGTGATAGGTGTACAAGTAAATAAAATATCATAAATTATCAATATACAAATAATTTATATATATATATATATTATAATAAAATACACATATATGTGAATATAATAATAAATGTGGTGTTTATTAATAATCTTGCCGATTAAGAGAACTCACAATAATTATATTTATGGCTAAAACCAAACAAAAAAAAAACCGGTCAAGTGCATGTCGGGCCACGCGTAGTGTAGGGTTCCGTAGTTTTTATAACAGCCAAGTGCGTGTCGTATTCGTTCTGATCGTTTCGTACCATGCTCTAACTAAAAGCCAAACATGACTACCTAACTAATTTGACTTCCTATACAAATCCTCACCTGATCCGACAATTTTGCACGGAAAGTTTCAATTTTTTTAGAGATTTGTATAAAACTTGTCATAGCCGGTGTTTTGAATTTAAATACGGACACAGAGCTACATTACTCAATCGTCACAAGAAGCTAGCACGATACAACTGGCGCTTAGCGCCATCTATCGACATTTCTATAGAGTTGTTCGAAATTTTCGAGTCACATATAATTGGTCGACTATTACTCGTAAACTTGTAAATCCCACTTATGTGTGATAGTTTTCCTTTAAATTTCGTTATATATAAGTACTACTGCCGTGACATTTGAATTTCTAACTATAACCGTTTAGTTGATAGAGGGGGTGGACACTTGACTCTAATGAAAATTGGTACTTTAAAGCTTGATAAGTCACGAACGGTTTACTTAAAAAGAAAACGGTCTTACCAAACCCCTAATATTTTTGAAAGACCTATCCAACGATATCCAACACTATGGGAGGAACGAAAAAAAAAAATTATCATCCCACTTTACATGTATGGGAGGTACCCTAAATAATTGTTTTTTTTCAAAATTTTATTTTCGCCACTTTTTCGGCGTCATTAACGACATATACTCATGCCAAAGTGCAACTTTCTAGTACCAATAGTTTTTGAGCTAAACCGCGGACAGACGGACAGACAGACGGACATGGCGAAACTATAAGGGTTCCTTGTTGACTACGGAACCCTAATGACAGGCTTTTAAGTAGTGGTTGTTTATTTTACGCCTAAAAGAGAATTTAGATTCGGCTTTCTTGATGTCAAGGGGTATTATCAGTTACTTGACTTGAAATTATTTATTTATTTAAGTCTTTTGCCTCATCTGCGTATCCTATTCCCAAACAAACTGGTACTAACAATCCAGTTACTTCTTCTTAGTGTGTCGATGGCAAATGGCTCAATATAGTCAGCCCAGAACTGGTCATTAAGTTTGATACTGTAGGAAGCTTCTGAAGTTCTTTACTGTAGTGAACAATCAACAGGCCACGCAGGACAGGAAATAAAGTGCGCTATGGTTTGAGGAGCAGCACAATTTTTACACTCCAGGGCAGAGTCTTCAATAAATCTTAGCCCAGTAAATGAAAAGAAACAAAGAAGTACATTTTTTTGGTCTCAGTTCATCGGGCACACACACATACAAAAATACAAATAAATAATAAGTGAAAAACAACGAGACAGTACATGCCTCACGGCTGCGCCAAATTAATAGTAATGGGTAAAATATACATATATATAATATAATATGTATATATATTTAATATAAGTAAACACTTTCTACCCTTTTCTACAAAAATTACTCGTTTGTAGGAGGATGAAGTTTGTTATAGTTAAATTTTATAGACCTTAGTGCATAAAGATAATATTTTAATAATAACTTTAAACTTGAAAGTGAATAAAGTTGAATTTTGACTCAGGCCACCTATAGTATAACTAAAATGATTGCATAAAATCTATAAAATGCGTTTGACATCTATTTCAAAACATAGGTATTATCAGTTCAAGCATATGTTACTGTCAAATACATTATCCATGATTTACGGCAGCCCCAGGGTATCTGATCGGGCTCTAAATAACGAGGTTGTCCCTTTCTACATAACGACACAGTATAAATTAATCTCATATATTTTGGATTCCAGGCTGATTGAACGTGAAAAAAAGCCATGGGTACTTTTTAGGCTGTGGCATTTTTCCCGAGGCGCGGCGGAATGTCTTTAACCCAGTTTTGAGGGGTAAAGATGGAGGTACGTCGTGATTTTTTGCTGGTTAGATGCGGAAATACTTGTTGAAATTCTGTTTTATCTTTAAATTACTGATGGCATGTTATAGTAGTATGGTAGGCGAGTCAGAAGAACCAAATTCCTTCAGTTGCGAGTTAGACGTATCTTCATATTGATTTTGAGCGTATGCAACGGATTTGCTGGTTCACCAAAGCCTTTGCCAGTCAATTACATCATTCTAGATTTTGCCTGCGGTTTCATTAGCGTGGGAGGTTTTTCCCGCATAAATCACGATTCCGTGGGAATTCCGAGATAAAAAGTTGCTTACGTATTATTCTGAGGGCCACTTGCAGCAACACTTTAAATCGGGATTTACTATAACAAAAACTCGATTTAGGTCTAAATCTGATTGAACGTCTTGCTCACTACTGATTTAGCTTAAAATCTCGATTTAAATGACAGATGACGTTATTTTAATCAGTTCAAATCAGTTGTTCTTTCTGATATTACGTGAAAATGGATTTATTGGCTTTAGAAGTGTACAATCATATTGATTTGTTATCAGATGATGACGAGGTAATCGTGCAGTATTTAGAAACGCCGTTTTTCTTTTAAGATTTAAGATTTTGAGTTAAATCTAGCGTTAATAAAATCGAGATTTTAGAAATTTTGCTGCAAGTGGCCCTTAGATGTCAACTATCTACTTACCAAATTTCATTAAGATTAGTTCAGTAGTTTTTGCGTGAAAGAGCAACAAAGATACATACATCCTCACAAACTTTCGCATTTATAATATTTTGGTTTTTGGTTTTGGGAATACTTTCATTGTGCGTACTGCTAAGGAGTGCAATTGCCTGCCGGAGTCTGTGTTTCCTGATTGCTACAACCTGGGAGTCTTTAAGTCAAGAGTGAATAGGTTACTTCTAAACAAGCGTGCTCCATTTTCAACCACATCATCACTTACCATCAGGTGAGATGGTGGTCAAACGCGAGCCTATTATCAATAAAAAAATAGAATTTTGTGCCAGTTGGGGATGGTGCCTAGAAAACTTCCACGATAAAAGTTGAATAAGCACATTGTGTGATCCTGATGGTAATGTTCTTTAAACGCTAGAATTTCTCGACAAGACCTCTCTACTCAGTATCCGAAGTATTGACCGTGAGACAGCTCTTTGTGATCCGCTCTGTGCTACGAAAACGCTCATTGTTGCACAAAACAGTGAGTGTTTTTGAAGCACAGACTCTGTTAAGCTGTCATGAACTCATGACGCAAAGGTTTCCCCAAAAATAATAAACACCAATGCTGTCGAGCTTGGAGCAGTCAGTCATATATTTTATTTAATCATTTATTTTCATTTTACAAAGACCCATAGATATATACCTTAACCTACAGAGCACCGACGTGTCCTCACGGCGACAATAGGCGGAGACCTCTCGCGCCCGGCCTTGGTCGAGGCCATGCTGCGGGGCGAGAGGGAGTGGGAAGCGGTCGCCTCCTTCTGCGAAGCAGTCATGCTTCCGAAGGAGGAGGCGGGCCGCGTGAGGAAGAGGATGGCGTCCTCCCTCCAGCCCAGCCGCAGTGGTAGACACCCACGGCGTCGGACGTCGGCCGACGATCTCCGGCCACCGTAGGCGCGGGCATGCGGACAGCGAGTAAAGGGCAACTCGCTGTCCGACCATGGACCATGCCCGGGTTGACGGCGCGTCGTGTTCCACGCGCGCCTCAAAGAGCGTCAGCAACATGACAAGGCCCCCTCTGCAGAGGGCCGAAGCCCGCCAGGGTCGTGGGACTCATCCCGTTACCGTGGCCCCGGTATGTAAAGGGTTATTGAAGGAACACCGTGGATTTTAGTCAGTAAAAGTCTGACAGTCCCTCCCACCCTGCCCGGAGTGGGAGGACTTATTTGATAATTTTACCACGTTAAAAAAAAAAAACCTAAAGTATACATAATATAATAACAATAGTGTTAGTAAATAAAACTTAATACTATGTATGTTAATATGACAGGAAAATATTTGTAAAATATATATACGAAAATATAAGAAATATACCTTCTCTATCTTCTTCTTTCTATCTCTAAATATTTTAAAACAAAGTCCCCCGCCACGTCTATCTGTCTGTTCGCGATAGTCTCAAAAAGTACTAGACAGATTTTCTTACAGTTTTCACCAACAGATAGAGTGATTCCCGAGGAAACTTTTAGTGTAAGTTGGATGAAATACGACGATATTAGTTCAAATTTTTAATTAATTTAAATTTAAAAAAAGTTGAACTAAAGCACACTTGGTTGATATACCGTCTTGTCGTACCAAGCGCTTCTCCTCCACACTTATTGTGCGCACAGCCAAGTTGTAGAATTCTCTGCCGGCTTCTGTGTTCCCTGCCACTTATGACCTTTCAGCCTTTAAAGCAAGAGTGAATAAGCATCTTCTAGGCTCGCTCGTCCCATCTTAGACCTCATCTATCGCTTACCATCAGGCGAGATTGAGGTCAAGAGTGGGCCCATCAGTAATAAAATAAATTTATAAAAGCAAATATAAACTGTATTACCCGAGCGAAGCCAGGCTGGTTCGCTAGTAATATGTATGAACTGCTCAGAAACAGCTTGACCGATTTTTATAGAATAGAATACATTTATTTCAGACTAATAAAATCCTTATAATGTTAGTGAGTAAGGTCTTAAAAACTATGTTAGTGTTCATGTTATTCTATAAATTCGCATAGAAAATTATTTGCTAATTTTTTTATGAAATTGTTTGTGTATATTTGGTAGGTATGAGAATAGGTGTAGGCTATTTTTATAACGCTAGGTTAATGCAGGCGAAGCCGCGGTGCAGTAGCTAGTACTTATATAAACATATTTTGCTGTTCGTTAGTCTCGCTCAAACTCGACAACGGCTGGACCGAATTGGCTAATTTTGATTTTAAAACAATTGTAAGTCCAGAGAAAGATTAAAACTTCAACCCAGAGCGAAGTCATTCGATGATTTTCTTACTTGCAAAAAAGGGAAAAATTAAAAAGTGATAAAATATAAATAAATACGCGGGTAGTCCACGGTATACTATTTATCTATATAAAATATAATAAATTAATAGTTTAAAAAACCAAAAACACGCTTTTAAGACTAATATAATGAGCAGAAATTAGAAATGTTTACTAGTAGGCAGTCCAAGGTTCCATCAGCCACCTTCCAATTCCATCGTCAGACCAGCTCGATGGTACCATAATATTGTATTGTAATCTAATCTTCACATAATTGCCAAGTTTCATGATGATACAACAATTAGAAGTACGTTTAATTCAGATTCTTAGATTTTATTGCATATTTAGTTCGTTACAGATCGACCTAATTATAATCAATCTATGGATTACGCGGTAATTCAAAAAGGTTAAGAAAACCGATAACAGATTTACTTTAGGTTTATTATAACCTTGAAACCTGATCGTGTTCAAAGTCCATTACATGGCCTTTCTCACAAGTGCAAACACGACTATGATACGATATTCCATCATGGAATGCCAGTGGCTATCTTCCGGCTTCATCATCAGACCTTGAAACCTAATTGTGGTCAAAGTTCATTACAAGACTTTTCTATGAAATCCAAAACAGCTATGATACGATTTTCCATCATGAAGTTCCAGTTCATATCTTCCGGCTTCATGATCAGATCACTTTGACAGTACCATATTATTGTATTGTCATCAGAACTACATACAGCTGCCAATTTTCATTACGCTACGACCCTTGGAAGATGGTTATATTAGTTACCTTAGATTCCATTACATAGTTACATACAGGTCGACCTAATAAAAGCGTGTTAAAAAATAAAAAGGCGGTACGAAGTTCGCTGGCTTGGCTGGTAACATTTTTAAAAACCCTTAGTTGTTAATACTTTTCAAAAAAAGGCGGTACGAAGTTCGCTGGCTTGGCTGGTAACATTTTTTAAAACCCTTAGTTGTTAATACTTTTAAAAATAAATATTAAAAGTGCTTGTTATTTGCATTCAGCGATTGCCTTTGCAGCGTCGTGAATGATGCTACCACAATACTATTATAGAATTAGTTTAAACGTTTCGAAATTCACATGAAAGATAACCGACCGCTACGTACATATCTTCCTCAATAACAAAACTATCCACCCCAAACGGAACTATCGAACCAGCACACCGCACCATATATCCTGTCCTTATTAATATTTAAGACCACAAAACGCATTTTGGACGATACGATTAGCCTAGTGGCAAGCCGGGCTATATTTATTACCGAAATTACCGTTTTAATGGACACGAACTGGCCAAGCGAAATTGAAAGCAGGACCCACCGCCATGATACACAATAACGCATTCATATCACGGATGGCCACGTATTTGGTGGGATGGGGTCTGTTGAGTTTGCAACCGCTAAATAGCCCGTTTTGAAAACGATGAACTTTATTGGTTATTAAGGCTCTCTTTATTAGGTTATTGGTTTTCTGGTTCGTTTGTTTTCCTGCTATTTATCTATTTAGTCATGTTGAATATTGTACGAAATGGTTTTTTTTTTTTTTTTTTTTAATTCAATATGAACTCACTCTTGACCTCGATCTCGCCTGATGGTAAGCGACAGATGAGGTCTACGATGGAACGAGTGAGCCCAGAAGATGCCTGTTTACTCTTGCTTTAAAGGTTGAAATGTCATAAGTGGCAGGGAACACATAAGCCGGCAGAGAATTCCACAGCTTATAAGTGCGCACAATAAATGTGGAGAAGCGCTTGGTACGTACCAGACGGTATATCAACCAAGAGTGGATGGTATCCAGCCGTGCATCTGGTAGACCGGTAGTGAAAGGGTGATGGAGGGATCAGATCATGGAGCTCTTGCGCACACTCCCCGAAGTACAATCTTAGAAAACCGACAGGCAAGCAACGGTTCGCCGATGAGCCAGGCTATGAAATGTTCACTGTAAGATTTTCCTGCCTCCAAACGTGTGGACTTTTAATTGGCTCACTGTCTATTAAACTAGATATTTCCTGTGTTTAATAGCTGTTAGTCCTCCATACTTCTTAAATAAATAAATGATCAATTATTTCTCAGCACAATATATGTATTACAGGTAGGTTTTCCACTTATAGTCAGTCAGTTTTCGTATCGTGTAATTTACAGGGTATATACATACCAAGTGCACGGTTTCTTTGGATGATAATAAACGATATGGCAAGGGTTTTATAATCCTATGTCTACATGATTGTGTGGAGCATAATTATTAGAAATTTCAATACATTGATACCAGAGGCAGAATTTTCAAACTAAAAAGAACGAAGAGAATCACCGTGTTATTGGCAAGTGACGTGAAAAGCTATCGACCCTCGTAGTGCTGTGACACGTTTATTATGATTGGTATTCAAAAAACATATGAAACCGATAATTTGGTATCAATTCTTTAAGTCACTTATTTTGAGCTGAAACTTTGCATAGAGACTCCATACCAGATGTTGTCTTCAGCCCCTTTGGATAGATATGGGGTTTCCGTTACACGTTGTATACCTAGTGGGAGACTGATGCCTAAACTAAGCTAGCATCTTTACTTTAGGACCAGGTCTTCACCTCTAGTTGATATTGAAATTGATATTGTTTGGTTTAGGCTCGGCTCGAGAAGTTCGTGGCTAAAGGATAACAGATGTGAACACCTGTGAAGATTTTCGAGATTAAGCAGCACTTCTCGAGAACGGTCCATAGATTGACTCGGCCATCACATGAAAACATAATATATCTCACAAGTAATACATATATAAATTAGATTGTTTAATGCGATTGCCAAGTCAATATATTTATTTAAAACGTTAATGATTTTTAATATTGATATGGTCACTATAAGATGTTATTTGGTTAGATAATTACGTAACAACTTAAGACAGAAGGTCCCTTAAGTAGGGACTGAATAAATTAATAACCGACTTGGTATTACATGGATCTCACAACTTTTTACGGTAGAAGAATTGAGTTGCGAGATTTGTTTTTTTTTTGACAAGTATTTTTTTTATGGGATCTCGTTTCTTTTGTAGATAGTTCTGTTTCTAGGCAAGCTCCATCTTCGACCACATCATCACTTACCGTCAGGTGAGATGGTGGTCAAACGCGAGCCTATTATCATTAAAAAAAAACCGACATTGAACAATATTTTAGTTTTTCCTTGATTCATACACTAAACACTAATTGTATTCTAAATTTGAAGCTCCTATGTCTGCTAGAAGTGCCTTAGACTTTTGATGATCGGTCAGTCAGTCAGTGAGTGACAAAATTAAGAAACTTTTACTCGTTATAATTCTTAAACTACTGGTTCCAATTGAATGAAATTTTAAATATACCGTGTCTATACAATGCATGCTTGGTTACTGAAAATTCAAGCTTCTAGTTTAATCCACAACGAAGTTATAGGGGGTCGAAAATGGCCTGAACTGCTTCGAGAAAAAGATGGTACAGCCGTGCCGCTTTTTTGCTCGACTTGGCGGGGGCACTGCCGTGCCCCCAGATTTGACATCTGTTTTTAAGCACACACACATACAAAACACACAAGTAAACCAAAGTGTAAAACAAGAAAAAGATTGTAGGTAAGTGCCCCACGGTTGTACCAAAAAGGTCAATTTCAGCATTAATGCCAGACCATCAATACTCTCCGACACTGGTCTTCCAAAAAACCTCAAAGGACAATTCATGATGACGAATCTCCAATCTTATCAAGGGGTATCATCTGATACATTACATGTTCGAGCGTATGGCATCCGTGGGCTGCAGCCGAAAATCATCATTAGGTGGTAATATTTAATGTTACTAACATTATACTGCGCTAAGGCCGTGCTGGCACAATATTGTTCTTTATTATTATTGTTGTTTAATGTGTATTTTTTATTTTTTTATGCCACGCAACGCAATTTTATTTGTTACTTTCTTCTTACATTATTAGTAGTGAAACATAATACTCTACAAATGACGACATGGTTGGCGCAGTAATTGAGTGGTTGACTGCTGTGCTGCGTGAAGCGGATTTGATTTCCGCAGCGAGACAAATATTGGTATTGCTATCAAATATAATTTTACAGTACTGGTGTTTGTAAAAATGTGCCAATGTTAAACAAAGATGCTTCTAGGGTCAATGTTCACTCATAAAAGACAGGCTGCCTGTATAGTAGATTGTCAAAAACACAATCTTAATTAGACGCCTACATAAAGTTTTATAGCAACTAGAGATCGCCCAGTTGTCCAAAGTCAGACATAATTAATTTTAAAGTGGAAATCGTTGTTTTTTGTATGTATATTTTAATTTTAAATACATTTTAAAAATATAAGGTCTAAAAATATTGAACCGAATTTAAAAGTATTTTATAGAAAGTTACATTTTTAGCAAATAACATAAGACATTTAGGTAAGATCCCGCTACAATCAATTGAAATATCTATGAAAAATTTGCAAAAATTGGCCAAGTGCGGACTCGCCCATGAAGGGTTCCGTAGTAACTATAATAATATACTTAATAATATATATAATATACTTAATATAATTATTTGAATAAATAAAAAAACAAAAAAAACCTTACAAATTTCTTAAAACTGGTTTATTTACAATTTTTACAACTACGCCAAATAACTTTGTTTTTCATAGTATTTGTATGAATTACAAAGTTATATTTGCGGTTTTAGAAAATATACTTTATCTCAAAAACTGCTGACTCGATCTCGTTCAAGCTAATTTTGGTTGAAATTTTACATTAAGATCTACAACAAATGGTTTTTTTTAGATTTTTCACTTCATTATTATAGAAGTTAGAGGGGGTGGGACGCCCATTTTATTTATTTATTTATGTACACACATGACACTTACAAAAAAAAATTAAATACAGACAAAAGAGCACAAAGATGCTGCTTATTTCCTAAGAAATTTCTTCCAGTAGACCTGCGACAGGAGAGTTCAAGAAGAGATGATAGACACAGTGTGTATAAATACTAGTTACGATAAATAAAACATACTTAGCTATACAATTAAACTATAATGATATAATAAACAAATATATACATACATAGAATTAAAATACATATTTATATTAATGCTATAAAAATATATACCTATAATAAATATATAAAATTACGGGATGTTGGATAGGTAATGATCTTTGACCAGCTTTTTAAAAATATTAATGGATTTAACTTCCCGGATTTTAGCGGGAAGTAAGTTCCACAGTCGTACTGCATGAAAGGAGAAGGAGTGGGAATAGAAACGGGTTTTATGGGATGGGAAATTGAGATGGAGTTTAAGGTGGGATCTACAATGTGCGTCTGTAGGACGAGTGAATGAAAAATGATCACGCAGGTAGTTAGGATATGCAGGGTTAAATAGGATTTTGTGCAAAAGGAATAATATTCGAGTGTTCCTGCGAAGACGGATAGGGAGCCACTTGAGATCCTTGCGAAACAGAGAAACATGATCGTATTTCCTCAGACCAAAAACAAAGCGAATACACAAGTTTTGCATGTGCTCAAGCTTATATAAGAGCTCCTCAGTGGCATCCAAATAGCAGGCATCGGCATAATCAATAATCGGCTGGATTAAAGTTTGAGCTAAAGAGATTTCAGTTTTGAAAGGCAAGAAGCTTTGAAGGGATTTTAAAGAGTGGAAGGAAAAGTGCACCTTTCGACTAACCTCACTTACTTGCGCTCGCCAAGAAAGATTGCTGTCAAGTAATACGCCGAGATTCTTTGCCACATCCATGTACGCAATGACCGAGCTGTTAAGGGATAATGGCCTCAAAGAGGAAGTGTCAAGTGCAGAGCGATAGTATCGACTACCCAAGATCATAGCCTGGGACTTGGAGGGATTAATCTGTAATCCGTATGATTTAGCCCACTGACTAATATTCTCCAAGTCACAATTCATGGCACTAATCGCCGAGTCCGCGTCAGCCAGCAAGAAGTGTTGGTAAAGCTGCAAATCGTCTGCATAGAGATGGAAGTGCGAGGTGATAATCTGAGTAACTGTATTAATAAAGATAGAGAAAAGAAGAGGAGAAAGAACGCCACCCTGAGGCACACCAGCAGTGAGATCACACCAATCAGAAAATTTTTCATCAAGGCGTACACACTGAGAGCGACCCGGAAGATAAGAGTCAAACCAGGATAGTGCAGAAGGAGAAAAGTTAAATGAACGAAGGACTCCAAGAAGTATGTCAAAATCCACTGAGTTGAACGCGCAACTGAAGTCAAGTAGGACTAATACGGTGAGTGATTTATTGTCCATAGCTCAGCGGATATCGTCGGTGACTTTCAGAAGTGCAGTTACTGTGCTGTGACCAGTACGAAATCCAGATTGGAAAGGGGAAATTAGGTTGTGTGCTGTAAGGTATCTAGAAACTTGGTCATGAACAATATGTTCGAGAACTTTAGAAAGGAAAGGTAAGATGGAGATGGGTCTGAAGTGAGATAAGGTCGATGGATTGTTTATTTTGGGAACAGGTATTATATGCGCCTGTTTCCAGGCACTAGGAAATGAGCCAGAAAATAAGGAATAGTTAGCAATGTGAGTTAGAATGGGGAGCAATTGAGGTAGAATAGGTATTATCATCCTCGAACACACATTGTCATGACAAACAGCCGAAGAGGAAATAGAAAGTAGAGATTTTTTAACATCATCTTCAGAAACAGAAATCAAATTAAAAGTTGGGCAATTTGGTAAAGGCAAATCAGTGAGCTCTTGCAAAGTTGAAATTTTGACATTAGGTTCAAGAGAAACAGGAGGAAGAGAAAAGTGTCTATTAAGTGTGATTATTAGTAGTCCTAAATTTATTGAATTCCATTATTTTTTAATGTATAATTTCTTTTAATAATAATAAGATGTTGTTTATTTTTTTTTACTGTGTGTACTTGTGGCATGTGTCAATAAACGTTTTTTCTTTTCTTTCTTTCTTTTATATGTCAACATCTGCACAAGTATTAGAGGGTGATTTGCCGATGCCAACTGACTTTAGAAATTTCCAGACATCAGAGGACTTTCGATCAATAAGAGATTTGTGGAAATAGCATCTTTTAGCATCTCGACACATACGATTGCAGCGATTACGCATAGCTTTAAAGTGATCAAAATTCTGCTCCGTGGATCTACGTCTATACCTACTCTTCGCTTTATCCTTACGAGCAATAGCATCTTTGATTTCAGCAGTAATCCAAGGAGCAGGATTATGTTTTACTTTAATTCGCCGACGCGGCGCATGTTTGTCATAAAGACCCAATAGCTCGGAATTGACATAGCTGACTTTCTCGTCAATACTGGAGCTTTCGACTACGGAGGTACAGTCGATATCACTTGCATCACTTGCTAACTCAACAAGATCTAGGCCATTGTAATTACGTAAATAGCAGAAGCGAGGTTTACGTTTGTTAGATCGGATACGATAGGAAAGAAAGATGAGGTCGTGATAAGAAAAGGTTGCAGTGAGCTGCCCAAACTCAGCAACTTTGCTAGGTGAAGAGACAATCATTAGGTCCAACAGAGAAGGCGTGCAGTTGGGAAAATTATGGGTCGCAGATAGAGGTAAAATTTCAAGATTAAAGGAGGATAAGAGAGTACAAAGTTTGCGAGAACGAGCGTCATCTTTAATTAAGCATGTATTAAAGTCACCCATTAAAATAACGTGCTCGTACGCGGGGCAAAGTTCATTAAGAGATGATTCTAAGGAGTCAAAGTAGTTAATATGTAAATTAGGGGAGTAGAATACCGCGAGTAGAACTTTGGTATGATTTAAAGTAATCTCAAGGAATAAAAATTCAGCCGACCCAGAGTACTGGAATGGAGACGACCTAACAATTTTGTGTGGTATATCAGCACGTATGTATATGGCAACACCACCACCACCCTTGCCAGTTCTGTCATTTCTGACCGGAACAAAGCCAGGAAGTGAATAGTGCGTAGAAGGAAGAGAAGGCTTAAGAAAAGTTTCAGAAATTAGAAGTGCATCTAGATGAGCACTGCTAAAGGATGCCAGAAGATCGGAGTAGTGACCAGGAACACTCTGAGCATTAATATGTGCTATATGAACATTTTTGGGGTATTTAGAAAAAATAGAGGAAATATTATCATGCAAAGTCTGAACCGGTGTCTCACTTTCCGCGCTAATAAAACTGCAAGTTGAAGAAGAACAAGAGAAAAAGCTATCATTTAAATCTATTAAATCATCCATAGATAAATACAAAGTAAAATAAATATATATATAAAAATATTAATAAAAAAAAATAAGTTAACACTAAATACTTTTTAGTTTTTGCTTTGAGGTTAACTACCCTAACTCGCTGATATGTTGGAGGAAATTAACAATTAATAACAATACCACAAACATAAAATACTAAAGATCAAATACAAACTAACGAATATTTTTTTAGGACATTAAACAATAACATTAAAATATTCACGAAAGCATACAATGCAATTACGGAAGGAAACTATTCAAGTGACAAGTAACGTCAAATTGACAATGACAGTTTAAGCTAGATATGACATAATTGTCATTGACATATATACAAACAGGAAAACGTAAATACTACACTGACATTTTATTTAAAATCACTATGGAGGTGATTCAAAAAGTGCAAAATGCTTTAACTACCGACATATAAGTGGAATCATACACTCCGACAAAATTAAGATGCTACTTACTGTCGGGTCAGAAAAATAACTAAGTTAGTCACGCCGCGTCGCCGGCGCGCCCTTCTTTGCCTTAACACTCTTAGTAGAAACATGTTTTAAAGTTCTTTCAGCCTTTTCAGAGTCACAGGAAGTATTTGGGAATTGCAAAACCAGTGCACGAAGTTCTCTCGGAGTTTCAATCTTGTGACGTTTAGTATCAGGTGTGACGATCACTATCCTGCACTCCGCCGACCAGCAACTCTGAATTCCAAAGTGTTTGCGTGCGTCCATTAAGGTACGATGCCTAGTTTGTGTCAAGAATTCAGAAAGAGTTATTCCTGAACCTTTCAAGGACTTCTTATTCTCCCATATCAAGTGATGGTGCTCAATAGTATATAATCTGACCAATATAGGCCGAGCTTTGCCCTGTGTAGATCCCAGTCGATGGCAGACATGGATATTGTGTTTTTTAATCTCAGACAAGCCCATTTGGTCGGTTAATATCTTATGAACCGCATCGGGCAACTTTTCACCAGGATGCTCTGCCACACCATGGAACAGAAGCACCTTTCACCGCATCAGGGTTTCGTGTCTGTCGAATCCAAGAGACAGTAGCTCTATTTGGCTCTTAAATTGGGAGAGTGCTTTCCAGACAAATGTCTTGAACTCTGTGAACTCACTTGACAGCATTGTGATATCCGGAGGAGAACTTGTAGCAGATGAAGCATTTTTGAGCTTGTTTTCATATTCAGCCATTCGCACATTGAACAGCTGCTCCAAATCTTCCAAACTTGATGTCAGCTTTGAGTCCATAGTGTGGTAGTAGAAAAGTAAGTATAATAGAATTATGAGGAATAGAAGAGACTTGGAAATAGTGTGAAGTGAGTATAGGGTAGTAATGGATTAGAAAATGTAATTATAACATTAGAAATACTATTTTAAATAATTTTAAATGAATAAAAACTGAGAGCTGTCCAACAAGATGTGTTGACCCTGTGTCTACCCACACAGGAATAACAAATTTTACCAATTTGGAAGCTTATATCTTTTAAATGATTGACTTTATGAAAAAGTGGTTTTAGAAACCCTTGTATCATTTTTGAAGAACTGTCTATGGATACCACACAAGCATAGGTTTCATGAAAAAAAATATTTTCAGTTCTAGTTCCATGTATGGGGACCCCCCTTAATTATAAATATTTTTTAATTTTTTTCTTAAAATCGGAAAGCGGTTTACAGAATACATCTTCATACTAAGTTTCACATGTATAGTCTTAACAGTTTCGGAATAAAATGGCTGTGACATACGGATGGGCGGACAGACAGACAGACGGACAGACATATCGAAACTATAAGGGTTCCGTTTTTGCCATTCGGCTACGGAACCCTAAAAACGGTAAAAAATTACCTTTAAAATGTTTATTTTGCAAATTGGTTTAAATGTAATGACACTTTTACGCGTCATTTTTCGTAAATATAAACTAGATAAGGCCAGTGTTTCGTAACTGACTACTCTGAGAAGAAACATTGAAACAAACTCAGAGGTCAAAATCTCTCTCTCAATGAATATCTTAGGAAATATGACAGTTTTAAAATAGCTCCACGGGAAAATAATGATTGGAGGAGTAAATACCATAGCGAGGCCAGGCTTTGGAGTATTTTTTTTTTTTTTTTTTTTAATCCCTCCAGCTAAGCTTAATATGCATGTCTGGAGTGGGTTCAAGGCAATAGTGTAATGGATGGGGTTCGTACCCGCGACCGTTCGATCACAAGTCCAACACCTTCAGTCATTCGGCCATTGGCACTTAATTTTGCCCTGATTGCCCTTTTATCTTCAAAAGAATACAATTTCACGTTAAGGTATCTTTTGCCGTAACTATTTTTACAGCCTGCAACACATGTTGGCCGAGCGTAGGCCAACGCGAGCGTTGAAAAATAGGTACAAGGCAAGAAATAATGTCCACACGTTCGACAAGTTCGTCGAACACCAATGCAGACGACCAATGTAGAAGAGAGTCTGTAGACTGTAGAGCTGCCCACACGTTGGCCGAGCGCAGACGAGTGCCTTTGATATGTGACCAAAAACCGACACAGATCCGAAGTGAGGCAAGTGATCACGAGCAACGGCGAGCGAAGACAAGTTGCACCAAATGAGCTCTATACACGTTGGCGCTGGCCTACACTCGGCCAACTAGGCAAGTGACACCAAGCGATAGCAAGACAAGGCAAATAAACCATCTACATGTTGGTATTGGCCTTCACTCGACAACGCTCGGCCAACATGTATTGCAGGCATAAAGCACAGGGGCCAGCAACATTGACGAGCCGGGCAGGGCCATTGCCTTCAGTGGTTGCGGTCTAACGAGATACCAAGCCCTCGGAACGTAAACATGTATGTAGTGGATTAGTCATTAGTGGTTTAGTCAACAGTTCTTTGTGTGCGTCGCGGTTTGAATAATTACTATATATATGGATACCTTGGTGTCCAGCTGGCCCGCTGTGATATAAAATCTTAGTTACACCTACCGTTCTGATGTGTTTTGTAAACTTTTTTACCTAATGTTGGGCAGGACGACTTCAGGCCATCATTAAAGATAATTTTTATGATTAAGTACTTTTTGTTTGCGTGGAAATATAAAAAATATGTATTTATTTGTGTTAACTATTTTTACTGGTACTGCTGATAAGGAATTTACATATAAACATGACAAAAGTGAGGTAAAACTTGTATAATCACAAATATAGACAATACAGATTATCTCAACTTTACACGTCGAGAGCTCAACCCAAAGAGAGACGGTGATCGCGCCATGTCGACCGGTGTAACCACTTCGTTTCCCGCCACAGCACCACTCGCGCTAGCTTCACTCGGTGTTGCCAACATTTGTTAAACTTGTCTTAATTAAAAAAAAAAAAACTTTCTCATGTTTTTCATTAAAGATTTTTCATTTCTTTTTTGTGGGTTCGAACCCAGTCAAGCACATTACTTTGTGTAATGTATATCACACACCACTGCTCTCAAAGCGGTGAAGAAACACATCGTGAAAAACCGATATTTCCTAGGACTAATAATCTGAAGACATGTGACACCAAGCCGCCTGCACTGGTCTGGCTGGTGGAATTTTTTTTTTATTTTTTCTTATCTCAATGTACAAATTTCTCTTAATCTTAATATGGCAATGAATTTAGATACATAATAAGAGATCACGTTGACGACTGTACTAGTATTAACTGTGTTACAGTCGACAGCGCCTTCCACCCTGGTAAAAATCACAAAATTCATCGTTTTGGCATGGTTTTGGCACTCTCAATTTGTAGGTAAGTACATATTTGATTTTAATCCAATAAACAAACAAGATATGATATAATGACAGATAAAAAATAAGGTAAGTAAGTGTTTTGATTTAATATAATATAAAGTAAGTAGTGCATTACCAAGAGCAAATGAGAAGATGTCTGTGTAAATTTACGTTATAGTAGTGCAAGTGTAGTGTTTGAGTGAGTATTGATAGTTGTGTGTAAGTGAGTAATCAGCTGTGTGTAAGTGAGTAATGAGTTGAGCGAGTGAGTGAGAAATTAGTTATATGTGTGAGTGTTAATGAGTTGTTTGGTAGATAAGAGGGTACTTGGTATATAAGTAATCAACTTAAGGATTAGTATAATATAATAAGAAGGAAGGATTAGTATAGAGAAGAGGCTTATGTCCCAACAGTAAGAACGTCAAAGGCATTGTTATAATTTTTCCTGCATGCTTTTTGCTGACGATTATTATTATTGTTTAAATTTAAAATCTCATAAAATTGAACTTTAACACCTCCAATACACACATGCATCATCAAGCAGAGGGGAGCGGGCGGCGGCGTGGCAGCACAGCGGCTCGACGACGGCTCGCGCGCCCTCCACACTCTTTTCAACAACGCGACCACGATCGCACGGTTTTTATTATTAAAATTTTGACCATTGTACAAGACCTTATATTATAACCGTGAAATACAGTCCGTTTTTTATTCTACCTGGGCCTATCTGTTTTGTAATGTCCTTTTCGTTTAGTAAATAAATATTCATTGAACCTACATACATATGACCCGTCAGCCTTTAAAACAAGAGTGAATAGACATTTTCTGGGCTCGCTCGTTCGATCGTAGACCTCATCTTACACTTACCATCAGGTGTGATCGAGGTGAAGAGCTGGCTCATTCGTAATAAAAAAAATATAATATAAGGCTCAATCACCTCCATTTTTATTAAAAAAAATTCTTGTGATTGATTTTGTACATGCATAAATAAATGATTTATAAAAGAGGTCTAGATGGTACTGAAACAACTCATATAAAACTCATATAACTAATCATAAACTTTCTGGCCACAGGACTAACCGCATTTTGAATGTATAGCTAATTAACTGGGCGGTTTTCATTTACAAGTAAAACGCGTGGAGTTTGACCGCAAAATTCGTTACCACAAATATACTAATGCCATTAGATTATTATAAAATTAGGTGTGATTGGTAATTGTAACATCATTAACTTCTGAATGACGTCAGTTTTGCAATTCTACTACTCATAGATATACAGGGTTAATTGTAAAACACCGAAAACCTCTCGGGACTATGTTACTAACATCATAATCAACAACTTTTGTTCTATGACTTTTAAAAATTCGTCATATTTTAGTTCACCAGATTTTCATACAAAAATAAAAATATTTAAATTGAACGCCCTAAATGTTACAAAGTCTATGCAAAGCAAAATAAAATGACTTATACTATCACTTTCTTTTGTTTCGTATAGACTCCGTAACATTTAGGGCGTTCAATTTAAATATTTTTATTTTTGTATTAAAATCTGGTGAACTAAAATATGACGAATTTTTAAAAGTCATAGAACAAAAGTTGTTAATTATGATGTTAGTAACATAGTCCGGAGAGGTTTTCGGTGTTTTACAATTAACCCTGTATAGATAGAATATACTTTATTGTACACCAAAAATAGAAACACACTTAAATAAAAATATTGCTAAAACTTGGTTACAATGGCGGTCTCATCGCTGAAAGCTATATCTTCTAGACAATCTCGGAAGGACTTTACAAGCTTTCATTGAAATGGGGAGGGTGACATTAGTGTACTACAAATAATAAACTACTAGTGTGTAAAACTCAATCATTTTCAGCAACATTGGGTCCAGTCTTGGACGTAGGCTTCTTCCGATTCCCTCCATGCTAGGCGATATTGTGCCCTCAGCATGAGTTTTGATCGGTGATGGTGACTTCTCGCACCTAACCATGGTTCAGACCATGGTGCTGGGCAAGTAGGAATGGGATGCAGTCGCCTCCTTCTGGCGAAGAACGAGGCTGAATGCGTGAGGGAGAGTCAATTCTCTTTCTACCTCTGGTGTGCCTGGTGATCTACATGTTACCAGCAACATGATATTTTTTTTTATATTTTACCTTGATTACCTATTTTATTAATTGTATGATTTTAATCTTACTGATTTTATAAATTCTAAAGTCTGTGAGGTTGGATGGATGGATGGATGGATGTATGTTTGTTACTCTTTCACGCAAAAACTACTGAACGGATCTCAATGGATTTGGTAAGTAGATATTAGAATTTAGGTAGAATTCCGGCATAAAAAAATTTATTCCAGCATGTCAGCTATCTACTTACTAAATTGCATTTAGATCCGTTCAGTAGTTTTTGCGTGGATGAGTAACAAACATCCATCCATCCTCACAAACTTTCACATTTATAATATTACTAGCTTCTGCCCGCGACTTCGTACGCGTGGGAAGGTTTTCCCGCGCAAATCCCGATCCCGTGGGAATTTCGGGATAGTAAGTAGCCTATGTATTATTTCAGAATGTCAACTATCTATACACCAAATTTCATTCAGATCCGTTCAGTAGTTTTTACGTGAAAGAGTAACAAACATCCATCCATCCTCACAAACTTTCGCATTTATAATATTAGTAAACTAAAATAGTAATAATTAGTATAGTAAGAAAGATAGTAAGATAGTAAGATTAAGAAGTATAATAAGATCTACAGCTCTCAGTAGACACTCCGGTAGGGAATTCCACTACTTAAGGGCCTATACTACCTCAAATGGCTTAGCATGATCCTCCGTTATGTCAAAAATTCTACTACTACATATTATGGTAAATTTGAGGATTAATGTTAGGTACTATGTTTGACGAAAACAAGATTCCATAAACTTTTCATGATAGAAAAAAATTCCAAAGTTGCCTCCAAACCGAACAATAAACCGCTGGTATTAAAAAATAACTTCAAATTAGATGAAGAATGAGACTTTGCATATTAATTGAACTAACTATAAAGCAGGTCTTATTTTATTTACTTTTTAAATTACCATTATTATTTATTTATTTTATTTATTTATTTATGTACACACATAACACTTACAAAAGAAAAAAACATATATATACAGACAAAAGAGCACAAAGGTGCTGCTTATTACCTAAGAAATTTCTTCCAGCAGACCATTATTTTCACCGTAAAAATAAATAAACTAAATTATCGGTGTCTTGGAGTCTTTTCTCTGCCATCCTATCTCACTTGCTCGCGTGACCGCGGCCAGTAGTTTGCAAGCCAGATAAAGAGTGAGAAACGCTGAGGTAGTATAGGCCCTTAACTGTACCTACGCACAATGACAGGAAGCGTTTTGTTCGTTCCAATAAAATTTGATTGACATCTTGTTATTATTATTGCTAATAAAAAATCAAAATTAGACACCAACCATTCTCTACCGGTTTCTGTGTTCCCTGCCACTTATGACCTTTCAACCTTTAAAGCAAGAGTGAACAGGCATCTTCTGGGCTCGCTCGTTCCATCGTAGACCTCATCTATCACTTACTATCAGGCGAGATCGACGTCAAGAGTGAGTTCATTCTGAATTAAAAAAAATTATACTTATCGCGAATTCTACCACTCCTCAATAACTTTTTACATGACTACTTATTGTTATGTATTAGGCAAAGGTTTAGCCTATGAATTTTTATAGCTAATCTTTTATCCAACTGTGTTGGGATCGACTTTTAGTCTAACCAGATGCAATTGAGTATTAGTGTACATCCGCGGATGTGAATGCGGATGAGGATTTCTGAAAGCTCGCATCCGCGGATGCGGATGTTTCAGACCATATAAAAAGTATATGAATGAAGAATTAAAATAACGATATAGTAATCATAATTATTGATATTAATTAGAATTAGCATGTAAAGTTAAAATAGGAGCATTATACTTAATAAAAAAACTTTTTACCAAAAAATTAAACCGATTCCCAAAAAACACTGCAAAGTGAAAAATAACTTTAATTTCGGTAGTCGGTGTCTTTAGTTTTGTATTTTCGTTTTTGGCACCGACTTCCGAAATTAAAGTTATTTTTCACTTTGCAGTGTTTTTTGGGAGTCGGTTTAATTTTTTGGTAAAAAGTTTTTATTTCACTCTTTTTAGTTGGTCTATTTTTAATTTACCTAGTTACAAGAGCTTAAATGTCAACTACTTATAACCTTTTACAAAATATTACTTTTCCCAATGCTGGGCCGTTAATTGTTGAGGAGTTTTCCTGGTACTTCACCATCAGGTCTACATCACCATATACATTGTGACGAGCATAAAGTGCTTACCATCCATATTCAAGTAATTGAATCGCAATCCACTCAATACTTATTATTGAGTAGTTTCGGCGGCCATCTGTGGTCTTCATCATCAGTTTCACTTCCTCAAATGGTACTTTTTGAGAGCAACTGCACAAGTTACTATAATAAATACCCAAAACGTCATAGGTGTGCCTATAATATTTGAAGAGTTCCCTCGATTTCTCCAGGATCCCATCATCAGATCCTGACATTTAGGAAAATGGGACCAATTTCAAAGTATATCGTTTCAATCAAAAAAAGAATTTACCAAATCGGTTCAGCCGTCTTCGAGTAATCGATGATCATACATAAAAAAAAAGAAAAAAATATACGCGTCGAATTGATAACCTCCTCTTTTTGTCGTCGGTTGAAAAGTAATATTGCCGCTTTCTCTGATTCAAGCCGGTTACGCAGCGGTTCGTAAATTAAACCCGCGCTACTAAATAATTGTTCGCTAGAAACACTGCTCGCTGGAGTGGATAAAAATCTTCGTGCTATCGGTGATAAAATGTTAAATTCTTTTCGATGAACACTCCACTATTTAAGAGGATTCTCATCTACATTGACTCTTTTTTTAGTGCGCTCTCAGGGCCCGCGTGTCGTATGTCTGTTTACATTATATTTAATTTATAGTATTTATAATAATATTCCTTTGTGCATTGTATGTACGGTTCTAGGTGCGCGTGTCTCAGACGTTGTTTATGATCGGCAGCTTCTCAAAAGCGAAGGGTAGATAGGCTACATATCTATACGATAAGTATTCCACAGCGCAAACAACATGCAATGATTTATTTACAAGAAACAAATGATGCACCACAACAAACACATTGGATCTTGTTACTAATTTTGTCTTCTCTCTTCGCTCCCATTGGTTAATGACACGTGCGAACAGCACGTGCCATTCGCCGGCCCCACCCAATTTCTTTCTGGTTGCAACTTGTCTTACATCCGCATCCGCATGAAAATCCACATTGATTATTGCGGATGCGGATGCAGATGTCCAAATCCATACGGAAGCTCCGCATTTGCGGATGCGGATGCGAATATTCGCAACATCCCTGGTATGTATGTATGAATGTATGTATGTATGTCCAGGAACGGACATGTTCCATCGAAACTATTAAACCAGTGAACGGATTTGGATAAGTGATACGTCGTTAGATTTGTCTTGATGGCGCGAGTGTCATAGGATAGATTAAAGTAAAACCAAATTACCACAACGACAATCGGGCGCCACTTTGTCAAATATTAAAATTAAAAAATCGACAAACTATGTTAAATGGGATATCATGAAACAGATCTTTAAAAATGATATTGAGGTTTGTTTAACCATTTTTTATTTTGAGCAATCATTTAGGAAATATAACGTTTTAAAACGCAATTGAATAATACTAAAAATGAAAATAAAAAACTTATTTAAAAAATCTAAAACACCCGACTGCTCAACTGAAATGGAAGAAACAAGCACATTTTTATTTTAAAAACTGACAAGCAGGCGGGACCTATCAAATTTTTTAAATTAAAATTATATCATGATTAATTGGGACCCGTCTGCTTGTCACTTTTTAAAATAAAAATGTGCTTGTTTCTTCCATTTCAGTTGGGCAGTCGGGTGTTTTAGATTTTTTAAATAAGTTTTTTTTATCTTGAGTGCTGTCAAAGATTAACAAATGACAGCCGGGACCAACGTGCTTTCTGAAGCATGGAAGAATCTCGATATGTTAAGGTCACCCATCCACGGACCAACCTCGACAAGGGTTGCTTAACCTTGAAGACCGACCCATGCGGCTGTTATTATTGATACGCTAGTCGCTTACCTAAGTACGTCGAGAAGCTTCGACTGACATCTAGAATGTTCGAGACACTAATGCCACCTGTCGGCGAGTAGCAGTACTGAGTATATCGAGTAGCTTGTGGATCATTCTTGGCAGTATAGGCGATTGTACAAGAATGTTCTACAACACAGATCGGGGTATAAATAGATCGCAAAGGAACGCAGACGACAGTCTTATTAGAAGATACGAGGCGATATCATCGAAACTCTACAAGCGAATTTCAGTGCGATTTAAGTGTTAAGTGACAAGTATTGTAGTGTATAATTTTTATTTGGTGTTTATTTAATTAAAGTGTTAATTTTGGTTTAATTGGCGTAAGTTATTTCTATCCCAAACCCCAGTTCGTAACATTATTTTGCCACGAGCTACCCATATCTAGTGGCATATATGCATCCTTAAAAAAATAAAACGGAACTAATGTCCATAGCATTTATATTTTTGCTAAAAATATTAAGGCAGTTATCCCACCGCCAGCGAGGAAACGATTAACTGTCGGCTTATTTCTCACTCAAGAAACGTACAATAGATATACTTTCTGTGTAAACAAGAGAGATGCATATATTAATAGTCGATCGCTGACTGTTCACACTGCCGGCGAGTACTCGCATCACTAGTTCCGTCGCTGAGCGACAAGAGCGCAGTGTTACCAACTTAGTGGATTTTCCACTAAAACTGGTGGTTTCAACCCCCCCTTTAAGTGGCGAAATATTGCTTTTAGTGGCTGGTGGTTTTTTCTAGTGGTCAAGTAGAATTTAGTTCTAATTACTGAAAGTGCTATTACTCAACCACTAAAACTTTACGAAATATATTATTTTTACTTCATTAATGTAACTAATTTACTTTTACTGCGTAGGCACAATAAAAGTGTAGAACTTATGGTAAAAGTTGATGATCTATGGCGACAAATTCATTTGCAGAAATGGAACGAGACCAAAGATACAAAAAAAAAATTGGAATGAAATATTGCATTTCAAAGATTCTCAAGGGGAATCTAGATTTGAAGTATATAATAAATAGTACCTAATTCTAATGCCGATGTTGAGCGACTATTTAGCAGTATGAATGTAATAAAAAACAAGCAGAGGAACAGAATGAAGTTGAATATTTTAACTGCAATATTAAAAATACGCTGTGGTTTAAGATTGGAAGGAAAATGCTGTAATGATTATGAAATTCCAATAAAAGTTATAAAACAAATTGGTAGCAAAGCATCATATAAATGTGAAACCGACGATGATAGTGCAGACAAAAGTTCTTATATGTTGATTTACTGACTTAAAATATTTTATTACGTCATATTATTAAAGAACATTTTTTACTAATACAAATATAGATAAATACTGTTTTCTTTCGTAAAAACTAAAAGGTTATTTAAAAAATCTAAAAAATCCGACTGCTCAACTGAAATGCAAGGAACAAGCACATTTTTATTTTAAAAAGTGACAAGCAGGTGGGACCCAATTGAACGTATTTTTTTTTTATTTGACGGGTCCGCCTGCTTGTCACTTTTTAAAATAAAAATGTGCTTGTTCCTTGCATTTCAGTTGAGCAGTCAGGTTTTTTAGATTTTTTAAATAACTTTTTTTCAACTTTTCAGCTAAAATATTAATTAACATATTTTTTTTTCCGGCCGTGTCGCATTGGCACCCCACCGGATTCAGAAAGTGAAAGAGTATTTGTCCATATTTTTAAAGCAAAAATAATGCAAAGAGAAATTGCATTATTTTTGCTAGTATTACACTAATGATAAATATCATATACCTTTTTGAAATCCTTGTGATAAGCCCTTTAATTTGATACCCATATTATGGTATCCGAAAAAAAAAAAAAAATTTTTCACTACGTATAATGACTTCGCACAGCCGCCATGTTTGATTTTTTCAAATGTCACCTATCTAAGAACACTTGGGTTGCTAAGACAAATCTAACGATACCTCAAGTATGTGAATCCGTTCAGTGGTTCTGGAGATATGAGGTAATAAAGAATATTACAAACATACATACATACAAACATACAAGATACGCGCGAAAAACATAACCCTTCCTTTGCAGTCAGGTAAAAAACTAAAATTGTGTGAATTTTAGCGATTTTTAGAATAGGGCCGATTTTTGTTAGTGGTTTCCTGGTGGTTTTAGAAGTTGGATCTGGTGGAGAGGTAGTTGAACTGTTGGCAAAACTGCAAGAGCGGTCACTTGGCGGTCAGAACTCACGCTGAGAGACCAACCAGATGATAGCTCAGTGACTAAACTATCGAAACAACACGCTCGCTGCTCACTGCTCGCCAACTCGTTTTCAGATGCTAGCTCTAGTCGCTACTCGTTCATCGTCGGCGGTGGAACAACTGGTTCTAATTTGAGTTACACGATAACTGACAAATGCTTGCATTGTCTAGACAGGTCCACTCAAACCTGTGTGTTTCCTCAAAAGAGCACCACAGATATGAACCTATGTACATGCTTCTCATATGAGTTGACCAATACGAATTGTATGGACCTTAAAAGAGACGTTGACCTCTGAGTTGGGTTCGGTGTTTCTTTTCAGAGTAGTCAGTTAGGAAACACCAGCCTTATCCAACTAAACTAAACTTAACACGCAAACAAACATGACGTGTAAAAGTGTTATTTATAGCCAATTTACTAAATTAATATTTCATTTCATTATCCATACAAAATTATGATTTTGCGACGAAAATAGTTTCTAAAAAATAAAATGTTTTATGGCTTGAAAACGGAATCCATAACTTAGTATGGTGTTGCCAGCTGTTGCAAATATTTCCGGCACAATGCAGCAGATATTTGCAGCAAGCTAATTTGCCCTGACTTATGTTATAGCTCGAATACTGATAGCCAAAATGATTGTGCAGTTGTATTCAGGGATTTATAAAACTGCAAGCAGTAATTGACTGTCATGTTTCATGCTGCTTGCATTTGAAATATTTAAAAAGGTAGTTATTTTTGTTTTATGAACTAAAATATTTTAGCAAACTGGCACTGGAAACAAAGGATAGATAGAATATACTTTATTGTACACCAAAATTTAAACACACCTATTTAACATTATTTCTTAATTCTATGGTCACAATGGCGGTCATCATCCACTCAAAAATGTAAACAAAACATTTATGCTTTACAAGTAGCCCATTACATTATCACACACGCACGCGCTCAAATGCACTTTCTACGAGCACACATCACACGTTCACACACCCGTAAACACATACCATACAAAGTCTCCATCCACGTCTGTCTGTTTGTTTGTTCGCGATAAACTCAAAAACGTTTTAACCGATTTTCATGCAATTTACACTTTACGCTTTAGATAGAGTTTTTTTTTACAATAATTGAGAAAGGTTGTATTGTATGATTTATTAAGGCTTTGAGTTAATTAGCAGAAGACCGTAAGAAATAGGTAGCTCTAAAAGACCTCTCCCCATGATTTTCATTTTTTTTTCTGTCCAGAGAGTGAGATGGTGGTCAAACGCGAACCTATTTTTAATAACAAAAAAACTTTTTACCAAAAAATTAAACCGACTCCCAAAAAACACTGCAAAGTGAAAAATAACTTTAATTTCGGTAGTCGGTGTCTTTAGTTTGTATTTTCGTTTTTGGCACCGACTTCCGAAATTAAAGTTATTTTTCACTTTGCAGTGTTTTTTGGGAGTCGGTTTAAAAATAAAAAATAAAAGTCGGTAAAAAGTTTTTATTTCACTCTTTTTAGTTGGTTGATTTTTAATTTACCTAGTTACAAGAGCCTAAATGTCAACTACTTATAACATTTTATAAAATATTGATTTTCCCAATGCTGGGCCGTTTATTTTTGAGGAGTTCTCCTGGTACTTCACCATCAGCTATACATCACCATATGCATTGTGACGAGCATAAAGTGCTTAACATCCATATTCAAGTAATCGAATCGCAATCCACGAAATACTTATTATTGAGTAGTTTCGGCGGCCATCTGTGGTCTTCATCATCAGTTCCACTTCCCATAATGTAACTTTTTGAGAGCAACTGCACAAGTTACTATAAGAAATACCCAAAACGACACAGGTGTGCCTATAATATTTGAAGAGTACCCTCGATTTCTCCAGGATCCCATCATCAGATCCTGACTTGGTGACAAATGGTACCAATTTCGAAGTATACCCTATCAAACAAAAAAAGAATTTTCCAAATCGGTTCAGCCGTCTTCGAGTACTCGATGATAATACATTAAAAAAAATATATTTATACCAATCATGTCGTAGTATTTATTGAACGCAGTTTTTAAAAGTTATGGTAAATATGGATTGTGTCTAGCACCACGAAAGTTTCGGCTTCTAAGATAAAGGTATTGCCTCATTTGGAGATCGGTTAATCTTTGTTATTTAGAATTACCTCGTGTAATCTATCTATAACGTTTATTATAAACACTGTTATTTAGTATTATATTATAAGAAAAGAAAATTTTAGCCATATAGTATTACCGCTTAGTCGGAAAAGATACATATTTGTAAACATTACATTTAATAGCACTGGTAAATGACTTCCGATTCTAAAAATATAATTTATTCTAAACGGAAGTCAGTTGCTAACTTGTCAGTTGGCGCGTCATCTGTCAAAAGTTTTTAAGGAATGGTAACTGATTTCCTGTTCTAAAAATATTGTTCATTCTAATAGGAAGTTTATCGTTATTGGTTAGTTTTGTTGGTGCGCCACTGTTAATGTTTAAGCTATAAAAGCCTGTGGGAGTGCATTTTTAAATCAGTTTGATACAAAATATAGAACGATGTCGTTATTCTGTTTTTTCAATTATTGAACCGTCCTGATTTCTTCTAAAACGAACACCAAAATTCTTTGAAACGACTATAGCCTTATGGCTAATATGTCACCCTTGTGTTCGAGATGTCGCGGGCTCGAACCCCACCTATTACATTATTGAGGTGGTTATAAAGATTGCTAGTAATGTGAATTCCACTCACATTGGTAGTGTAGAAAATAATTACATTACAACATAAAACTAGCATAATGCTATGATACTATGACAATAGTTTTCAATCTAGTGGATTGATCGAGGAAAACCTGTAAAGTTATTTCCAACGAGAATCGTAAATGCGGCACCTACTCATATAAAACGTGTTGGTACCGCTAGTAATACTTGGAGTACTTGTATAGATGAAAGATTTCAGTGCAACCACGGTGTGGTATCGAAAATATGTTATCCTTGATATATTTTTGTTGATTATTATTACTATTTATTGCTTATAAGGTACAATGTAGTTCTTATAATATACGACGATGTCTCACAAAATCGAAAAGACTGTTTGACTGTGGTTTCAAATTATAATAATGTATTTTTAACTTATGTATAATTAATGAACATAAAAACACAATAATATCATTAAGGTCGGGTGCCAAGTTAGTATTTTTTTAATTTAAATTTGAATGTCTTAGTATTATTTTCTTCTCTAATGTCCTCGGGTAAAACGTTGTGTATATGTGATGAGTTTTCCAGTATTCTGTCTCCATTGGTTATTCTAAGCACATCCGAGGTCATTGCTCTAGTATTATAAACTCTTTTGCAAAAAAACGGGCACTTTAGATTTTTTTCTCTACTTCCATGAAAAAGACCAAGAAATAGGTTTTATTAATTTGACGATGTATTGGCCTGTTATTTGAAGCATCCTGGCATGATTCTTTACGTTCCAAATTTGAAATTAATAAAAAGAAAAATAAAAATTATTGTGGATTATTCTAAAATTGCTTTACTAATGGCGCGAATAGCTGAAACGATTTTTAACTGATTACGATATTTTAAAACTTTTTGGATATTTTCTGCAAATTAAACAATTTAATCTTTCTTTTTACATTAAATACCACTTTTTGATATGAGTGATAAAGCGATAAGGGCCGGTAAAATTATAGCCCTACTTGAAGAAAGTTGTTCGCAAACTTACGTGTCTCAGCGGCTAAATGTGAGTCGTTCAACTGTCCAGAGGACTTGGCAACGGTATCAAGAGACCGGTTCGGTCAAAAGAAGACCCGGTCCGGGAAGAAAACGATGCACAGAACCAAGAGATGACCGCTTTTTGGTGAGTCAGGCGTTGCGGAATCGTAAAGCGTCAAGTGTGGACTTGAAGAAGAGCCTTGAAGAAGTAAGAGGAGTAGAAGTTAGCTTGTGAACGGTCAGGAGGAGGCTTTTGGCTGCCAATATCAGGAGTTACCGCCCAGCTCGGGGCCCTAAATTATTCCGTGAGCACCGTGTTGCTCGACTTCAGTTTGCTCGGAACTGTGCTTCATGGACTCTGGAGGACTGGAATAAAGTATTGTTTTCTGATGAAGCTAGAATCTATTTTTGTGGAGAGTACCGACGCCGGCGAGTGCTGCGAAGACCACGGGAACGCTATGCGGAAGTGTGTTTCGAAGAAATCACTCCTTATGGCGGAGGCTCCGTTATATTTTGGGCAGCAATTAATTCGATGGAGTGTACGGAGTTAGTTTTCATAGAAAATGGAACATTATGTGCACACCGGTACATAATGGAAGTCCTAATTCCATATGCACAACCCACATTGACTGCACTTGGGGAAGATTCCATTTTTATGGACGACAATGCTCGCCCGCACCGTTCTGGCGACGTGGAAGCGTACATGCAAGAAGTTGGGATCCGTCGTTTAGATTGGCCAGCTCGAAGTCCTGACCTCAATCCAATTGAGCATGTCTGGGATGTTCTAAAGAGACGGGTAAGATCAGTACAACCTGCTCCACAAACATCAGGGAGCTAAAAAGAGTCATTGCAGAAGAGTGGGAACGTATTCCTCAAAACGTTATTAAAAACATCGTGGAAAGCATGCCCAGAAGGATTCAAGCTGTGATTTTGGCAAGAAGAGGTCACACTCGTTATTAGGTTTTTACATTTGTAACTTTATTTAATTAAAAAAAGTAAAAAAAAAATCTTGCCTTTATTGCCGACCACTTCTTATTGTTTAGGCGTGTACATCGGTTTTAAAGAATCCGTCGTTTTTTTTCTTTTAATTGCCCGAATTCACTTCACGCGCATTAGTTTACACGATTATAAGTATACAGACTACGTCAAAGCAATAAATTTCATTTAATTAACTCAAATCGACCTTAGAACATAAATTTCCTTAGGTGCCCGTTTTTTTTTGGAAAAGAGTGTACTTATTATTTACATTTATTAATATTGAATTATGCACTCGACTTCCATGGTTCAAACAATATACTTTTATTTTAAACTGACTAATATTAATACCGGTAATATTTTACAAAGCTTAAAAGTTTATAATAATCATTTTTATATTTTGGTTTTGGTTTTGGATTGACAGCCCAAATCTCGAACAGCATTTTATTCCGAAACTATAAGGAATATACATGTGAAATTTGGTAAGTAAATGTATTCTATGAACCACTTACTTATTCTTACATAAAAATTTAAAAAAAATATAAAATTAAGGGTCGCTCCTCATACATGGAACTGAAACCGAAAATATTTTTTTTTCATGCAACCTATACGTGTTTGGTCTCTATAAATAGGACTTTGGAAATAACATGAAGGATTTTAAAATCATTTTTTCCTAAAATCAATCGTTTAAGAGATAGATAATTTCAAAGTAGTAAAATGCCCCCCTCACCCCTCCAACTTCTATAATAATACAGTGAAAAATCTAAATAAATGAAAACTTACAACGAAAATTAGTTTGAACAAGATAGAATAAGTAGTTTCTGAGATATAGCACATTTTTTAATAAAGAAAACTATATAAAGCACAGGTCCGTTCCTGCGTGTATTGCAGCCACTTGTGGGATGGCTCTGCAAAGTACCAACTTTCTGCACTGGACTCGATCGAGCGCTGGGCTAAAAGGCTTATAGGCAACGAGGTGCTATCGGGCAAGCTTCATAGTCTGGCTCATCGGCGAACCGTTGCTTGCCTGTGGGTTTTCTAAAGATTGAACTTCGGGGAGTGTGCGCAGGAGCTCCATGACCTGATTCCTCCATCTACATTTCACTACCGGTCTACCAGGCACACGGCTGGGTACCATCCATACTTGGTTAATATACCGTCTTGTCGTACCAAGCGCTTCTCTTCCACATTTATTGTGCGCACAGCCAAGCTGTGGAATTCTCTGCCGGCTTCTGTGTTCCCTGCCACTTATGACATTTCAGCCTTTAAAGCAAGAGTAAATAGGCATCTTCTGGGCTCGCTCGTCACATCGTAGACCTCATCTATCGCTTACCATCAGGTGAGATCGAGGTCAAGAGCGGGCACATACGTAATTAAAAAAAAAACCGTAAATATTACTTTGTATTTTATACAAACAAAATGAAAAACAAAGTTATTTTGCGTAGTTACCCTTCATGGGCGAATTTGACTCGCGTGTGACTCGACTCATATGTGGTGAGTCTCATAAAATATTTTCTACCAGAAGAGCCTGCGATTTCGTTCGTGCGTGGTTTATCCCGTGTAAATCTCGGTCCCGTGGAATTAGGATAGTTATTATGTTACTCTGTAACCAGCTCTATTTTTCAGAGAAAGCGTCATTAAAGTCGGTTCAGATCGTTCGGTCGTTCCAGGAATAATCCCGGACAACCAGAAAGATAGGCCGACAGAATTACTAAAAAAATTGTTAGAATACTATTCTAACAATTTTTTTAATGATTCACAGAAAGAAACGTTAATAATAATATATTGAGTATAGATTCTCTGTTTTATGTCCCACTTCTGGACAAAGTATACAAGAAAATAATAAATTTCTAAATTCAGCTGTGAAAAAAAAATCTTAAAGAATTCGTATTTAGTTGACAAGTTATTTTTACCTGGTGTTGTAGAAGGAATCGAAGGACCAGAGTTATGAACTCAATGTAACCTATGCTAGGCCGCGAAGAAATCGTGTCTGGGAGAATAATAGTTTGCGGGCGGTGAGGTAATGAACACACAGTATTGAGTTGAGCAGGTGTAGGAATAAAAGGTTGATGGACTTACTTGGATGTTCTGGAGCTGATTAGGTGGAGTAGAAGACGCACGTGGATTGAATCACTTTCTTCTTCGGATATTTAATCACTTCACTGTAGTCTTTGTTTTGTTACACGTGTGTGTCCAATACGGATATTTTTGGTAGTTAGATATACAGCGGTATTTAGTTAATCTCGGCTAGACGCGGGTGATCACTTGGTAAGCGGAAGGCGCGGGTGATATTTTCTGGAATACTCCGAGACAGAATATGGCGGAGGCAACTATACCTTCTCGAACCATAGTATCTGCTCGGTAATTGGTTAGCGATGAATGTGCCAATGGTGGCGCGTGCGGCGAATTCTCTTCTCTGATTCGTGGGAACAGGAAGCTAGGAATGGATATGATTGGAAGGAATGAACATGATTAGTCAACTCAAAACCGCGGTAATATATGAAATTGAATTCTAATATGTGATATGTTCGGATATATGTCAGTAAAAGTTACAAAATAAATTACTTGCGCAAGCATCCTGCCCGGTTTTGAGGACATGTAGTATTCTCAAAAGGAGAGAAATATAATAATATATTAAAGCGTACTAAGGAAAAAATATTATAAATATGTTAACTAAAGCTAAATTTGGGTTATTGCGCGGTGATGTTATTGAGAAGGTAAAGGACCTAGTTTGACAACGGGTCTCTTGAAAGAGCCACTGAATGTCTTCACCACAGCAACGCTGGTTGTCCCATCCTGGCCGGGAAAAACTTCGGTGATTACACCCATTGGCCAACGTAAAGGAGGGACATCATCCTGATGTATGAGAACCACTGTACCAATCTTAATATTGTCTGCGGCATTCAACCATCTTTGTCTAACTTGAAGATTATGTAAATATTCTATGCGCCATCTCCTCCAGAAACTAAAAATCATCTGGTCAAGCAATTTTTTGCGGCATGTTAGAGACTTCGTCGTTTCGGGAACATTCATGACAGGCAACGAAGTCAACGGAGAAGCCATTATAAAATGAGCGGGAGTAAGCGGTTCTGGGTACGGATCCTCATTCAGTACACAAAGCGGTCTGGAATTTAGAACTGCCTCAATTTCGGTGAGAACAGTCGAAAGCTCCTCATAGGTAAGGAGTTGAGAACCGATAACACGGTATAAATGCGTTTTAATAGCTTTACTATTTGATTCCCACAGCCCTCCAAAGTGGGGAGCGCGAGGTGGAATCATTTTCCACTCTATGCGGTAGCGGTTAGCAAGTAGTTCTTGCAACTGAGACTTGGCTCCAACGAAAGTTGTTCCGTTGATATGATAAAAATGCTTAGGATCAAGATTTTCTTGACATTTAGCGATGCGGTTACTAACACAAATGTTCCATTTGTGTAGTGAGGAATGAATCCATGAAAGCGTAATTGTATTAACGGAAAAGGCAAATATATTATTAATAGCGGTACGAGAGCGGTAAGTATCATAAACTAGTTTAATTAATTTAGACAAAAGAACAGCGGTAAAGAGCTCTAGACGAGCTAGATATACGACCTTAACAGGTGCAACTTTGGATTTAGCACACACCAAATTTACGTGTGTGTTACCATTTGTATCAGTGATATGTAAGTATATGACGCAGCCATATGCATTCAAGCTGGCATCAGCAAAACCTACTATATTTGTCATGCAACCCATAGAAACGGCTACATGACGAGGTAATTTTGTTTTGTGTAATTTATCATAAAGAATAATCCGCAATAATCTCAGAATATATACAATTATGCGCAATATTACAATATGTACATGATAGCTGGCGCACAGTGCGCATGGCTAGAAAGGGACTGGACTTGAAACCAAATGCAACTCGGTTAAATTGAAATTCGCGAATAGATTCAGCGGTATTAAATTTAAAAAATAATTTTTGGTATTTTCGATGCTCATCAATAACAGCAATTCGAAGATACATCTGTTTTATATCAGCTGTAACTGCAATAGGGAACAAACGGAATTTCAAAAGTAATCAAAATATGTCATCCTGTAAATTCGGCCCTATGTGTAACAAGTCATTCAATGACACGCCAGTATGGGACTTAGCGCTCGCGTCAAGAACGATGCGAACTTTAGTTGTTTGTTTATCATTCCTAATAACAGGGTGATGCGGTATGTAATAACCTACAGTCTGATTAGCAGAACTAGGCGTAATTTCAGTTAAATAATTTTTATCGATTTACTCTTGGATTATTTCATTATAACTAGCGCGCAAAGCAGAGTCGCGAAGCTTAGTTTTTTCCAAATGGATAAGACGTCGATAAGCAACATGTGGCGTAGCGGTTTGAGTGGTAGAATGAAAACTAATAGACCACAGGTTTACAGCATTTATTTGATAAGGGGGGTGGGTTCAGTTCACAAGAATTCTTTCACTGGTCGAGGGTAATGGATGGTACTGCCCTGAGCTCAGGCCGCGACGCACGCAGACCAGCGGGCTGATCCCGAAGCCGGCAGCAACCACGTGTCCGAAGCAGAGGATAGGCAGGGCAGGCCACGGGAGAGGAGGTCCCTCCTCCTCACCCAACTCGACCACGTGGCAGGCGCAGAGGTTGGCAGGTAGACCACGCGACAGCGCGTCTCTCCGGCAGTGGTGACGGAGGCAGCGGTGACACCCGGCGCGTGGCAGACGTTGCAGTAGTTGAATTTCGAGACCGAAGGCAGTAAAGAAAAACGAAGAAGTAAAAAAACCCTGGAATCACACGAAGGGTGCTTCTATAAGCGTGGTGCCAGGAATCGTGAGCGCCAGCGATGCGTGCGTCTCCCAGCCGTGAACCCAAAGAACAGTACCCGGGAAACGAATGGGGAAACTCACCATCGCGGCGGTTCACAAAGGTTATAGGTAAGCGCAAGCATGCCGCGTGCAACGATATAGAAGGTAACCGCGTGACAAAGCGTTTAAGCTCGTAGCTGCTATGACACAGCAGGAAAGGGATGCTGCGGCCTGCTTACGCTTCACAAATTTAGCAACACTAGTGGAAAACAGATGACAATGAAATAACACAGTTATGTTCCAGACGGAAGCCATCTTGACAACCGGGCAATTATATTAATTTACAAACGCTGCAGATTATGGTGAAATAAGCGGATTACGATTTGGCAAGATGGAGAGAAAATGGCAGATACGACGAGCACTTACCCTTGGGCACAGAGAGGTTTCTATATTAGTTACTTGCAACTGTAGGCGGTGAAATAGAACTCAGCGAACCGAAGGTTAGAATTTATAGCCGGTCACCGCATAAGTGTTGTCACTCCGTGAAACCATAGACATTAGGGTTGAGCGTTGTAATTCGATTTTAGTTTAATCGACTATCACGCTACAAACAGCGTAAGAATTTCCAATTGAATCTGGATTTTTACAGAATGGTAACGCGGTACAATACCTACCACTGGAGTCACGTGACACAGTAGAAACGTATAGCTGTTCACACTCCAGTTCTGCAGGGCTCATAAAAGATTTTGAAGGTACTTCTTCAATATTCCCAAATTTATGTAAAGATTCGTCTAAAGACAGAAAACAATGAGAATTATCTATATTTAGCGCGGTAGAAAAATATGAAGCGGTATTATAATTATTATTAGATAAACTAGCGGGTACCTCACCCATAAGAATGTAACCAAACACGGTTTCAATAGCGGACGGAGCGGTAGGTGAGATAATTTTATTTTGAATTAACAAATACGGGAACAGTTTTGCCCCTAAAAGCAATTCGACCTCACCAGGTACATGCCATAGTGGGTCTGCGAGCGGTAAGTCGAACAAATGTTGCACTGCAGAAGTGTCAACAAGTTGAGATGGCAAGTTGTCCGTGATGCAATCGACAACCAGAGCGGTGATTTTAAAAGAACTAATTTTATTGTTAGCAGTAACTGTAATCTCAACGTACCCTATGATAGGTCGCGAGGGAGTTCCGACACCCTTTATAAACGAGTTTGAAAGCGGTATAATGTTTAATTGTAGTTTTTTACAACAGGCGGAAGTAATTATATTATTTTGCGAAGCGTTGTCTATTAAGCATCTCACAGAAACATGTTTACAATATTTGTTATCAACATAGACTCTCGCAGTTGATAAAAGTACTGTAGTACGCTGCGTATTTGTACCTATGCGAGAGCACGCACACAGCGCCACCTGTTGCGAGTTCGCGGAGCTAGTGACAGCGTCATTTGTGGCCGATCTCGGCGGGTGACCGCTGTTTTCTAAATGTAAGAGAGAATGATGTCGTTTGTTACATGTTCTACAATTATGGATAGATTTACACTGTGAAGCAGTGTGCGTTAAACTAAGGCAGTTTACACATCCACGTTTGTTTTTAATAAAATCCAAACGCGAATTTGCGGATCGTGATTGAAAAGTTGGACAAGTGTAAAGTTTACAATGATCACCTTTATTGCAATACAAACAAGGTTGGTTATTATCGCAAGCAACAAAAGTATGTACTGTACTACTAAGTGACTGATTGCGAGACGAGTTATTATTTTTATTAAGGTTGTTACTCACTAATGCTGTGCGAGATGATACAGTTCGATCTAATATCTTAACTTGCGATTTTATAAATTCCACGAAATCCGTATAAGTAGGAATTTCCTCATCTCTTTTATGCATTTCGAATAAATGTACGGTAGCAGGGTCCAACTTTCTCAAAGCTAAATTTAACAAAATGAAATCCTTTAAGTCGTTAATTTGTAATTGTTCTAAAGCAGAAACAGACGCGTGAAAACTTTCAATGAAACTATTTAAAGATGCAGAATTATTAATTGCGGGTTTAATATTTAATATGTTAGACATGTAATGTGAGCCTAATGCTCGTTTATCCTGATACTTTTTCACTAAACTGTCCCAGATAGCGGTATAATTATCACCTGACGGAATAATTCCGGTGGTAATTTGCAATGCATTTCCCTTTAGATTACCGATCAGATACTGCACACGTTGAGAATCCGTAAGGTTCAAATTATTATGTATATTTGATTTAAATGATTCATAGAAAACAGGCCAGTTATCAATCTTACCATCAAAGAACGGAATTTGAATCGGTGGGAGTGTGACCGCACCCTTATATTGTTTTTCGTTATCATGCGACGCCGACTCGGTCGATGACCTTGAATATTGCGTTGTAATGAGAGAACGTACTCGTTGTACGCGCGTGTAAACGCCGTCGAACGATATAATACTGTTGTAATCGATTTTATGATCAGGATTTAATTGTAAAGAATAGATATTTATTTTATCTAAATTGGAACTAAATTCTTGACGTGTTATTGATAGGATTTCCGTGTCCGCCATGAATGATTCCGATGAACGAAGCTCAATACTAGAAATATTTATTTTCTTTGAAGTTTCATATAATGACGATAAACGTTCAAAGATTGCTTGATTTTTAGCTTGAAGTAATTTGACTTTTACTTTAAGATCTTCCATATTGGAATACTAACAGAAAATATCGGAGATTAATATTAAGTATAGCGGGTAGATTAGAATAATATTATTTTAAGCGGGTATAAGTTAAGGAATGCGGTTGAATATAATTTGTAGTTAAGTTAGCCGAGATAACTAACGATAATAAGCGGTTAGAATATTTACCTATGCTATTTCAATGCAAATAGGAGAAATATTAAGTTGACACAGAAATCTTCAATGAATTATGTAGTATTTAGCGGGAAGTAGGAACGGTATGTACGCGTCCAATATGGCGTTCTTACGAACTTTGTATTTTAGGTATTTTGACCTAAATACTAGGTATGAGACCTATAATTATATTGCGGTAAACTTATAAAAAGTATAGAAGATCGCTGATTCTATGAATCCGGCTCGTTTGGCCCAGATTTATGTTGTAGAAGGAATCGAAGGACCAGAGTTATGAACTCAATGTAACCTATGCTAGGCCGCGGAGAAATCGTGTCTGGGAAAATAATAGTTTGCGGGCGGTGAGGTAATGAACACACAGTATTGAGTTGAGCAGGTGTAGGAATAAAAGGTTGATGGACTTACTTGGATGTTCTGGAGCTGATTAGGTGGAGTAGAAGACGCACGTGGATTGAATCACTTTCTTCTTCGGATAAATATCCGAAGAAGAAGAAGAAGAAGACGCGGGTGATCACTTGGTAAGCGTGCGAAGGCGCGGGTGATTTTTTCTGGAATACTCCGAGACAGAATATGGTGGAGGTAATTACACTCCTTCCGCACCACAGTAAATGTACGGTGATTCGCTGGCGTTGAATACGCCAATCAGCGGAGCGTGTGATGAGCATTTCTTCTCTGATTGGTGGGAACAGTGTTGCTAGGAATGGATATTGGAAGGAATGAACATGATTAGTCAACTCAAAACCGCGGTAACATATGAAATTGTATTCTAATATGTGATATGTTCGGATATATGTCAGTAAAAGTTACAAACTAAATAACTTGCGCAAGCACCTGGCGTGAAAATTCATAATGTCTGTTATTGTTTCACTGCATATTTCTATCCTGCGCTTTAAGTGTGTGAAAATCGTGTACATAGTTTAGTACCTTCACATCCATTCGGTTTAACATTATGACCTCGAGGACATAGCAACTAAATTTAACTAACTGCTTTGGTGGGTATGCTATTGCTAGAGCTTTAGCTGAATAGGCTCAAATGCAATGGCACACAAAACAAAAAACAAAAAGTTAATTAAATAAACCAAGACAGCACTGAGTGTGCATCACGACTGTATCTAATAAGCCCAGTTCAGCAAAATACCAGAAAACTACAAATTGCTCGACGCTGGTTTTAAACTAGACCTTATGTCGCCAGAACGATGACAGATGACAGATGTAAAAAAAAATGACCAAGTGCGAGTCAGACTTGCCCATGTAGCGTTCCGTAGTAGCAAGCATAAATTGGCGAAAAATAACTTCATTTTTCATAGTGTTTGTATAAATGACAAAGTTACACTTACTGTTTTTGAAAATATGCTAGATCTCTATATAGCCGAACAGGCTACGGAATCCAAAAAATAAACGATGGCCTGGGTTAAAACACGGGAACGTCACGGATGCGCCGAGTGCTTAGTTCGATTTACAGACAAATGGAACAGGTTGGGCTTCACGCGGAGGGTTCTTCAATCATGTCCAAGATGAGGCGATACTTTATACCTTGACAGCTTTTGAATTTAGTAGAATAAGCCAGTTAAACCATTCATTGCAATTCTGAAAGTTGACACACATCTGAACGAAAATATTTTAGTTTTACCCAAACTTAGTACACAACATTTAAAATTTTAAACGACTTGTTTGTGTGGATTCAAGAAACTCATTTGGTCACATCACAATGAGCTGTTTTTGGACAGTCAAATCAAATCAAAATCAAAATTGTTTTTATTTTACATAGGCCTAAATGGGCACTCATAAAACGTCAGAAGTTAGTGCATGGTTCGAAATTGGTCGTTTCCTATGGAGAAGAACCGGAAAGAAACTCCACGGTTACTCTTTTTAAAAAAAATCTTGATTTTCACAATCTTTGCATAACAGATACAATTTTTATTTATTTTTTTGGTATGAGAGGACAGTATAGAATAATTGACATAATAAAATGTGTAGTAGAGTTAGACTGTTAGATCAATAATAGAAAAATTATGATGCTGTTTAGTTTAATTGCAACTTCTAGATCGGCGGTGGTGAACCTTGTCCAGGTAAGTCCCGCTTAGTGAAACAAAACTACTACGAATAATTAGTTTTTAAGCTAACATGGTCACTAACTAAAGTCTCTCAGATGCTGCGTTCACCGAAGAACAGTTGTTCTTCGGTGAACGCAGCATCTGAGAGACTTCCTTCTAGAAAAACCCGGTGTCTATAAAGTGGACTGCAGCTGTGGAAAGTCGTACATGGGTCAGACAAAACGTACCGTAGCTTGCAGAATTTCGGAAAACTATGATTAAAAACTAAAAAACTTTTTTGCAAAAAAATAAAACCGACTTCCATATCAAAACACTACAAAGCCAAAAATAATTTTAATTTCGGTAGTCGGTGTTATTGGTTTTGTATTTTCTTTTTTTTCACAACGCCTTCCGAAATTAAAATTATTTTTGTCTTTGTAGTGTTTTGATATAGAAGTTGGTTTTATCTTTTTGCAAAAAAGTTTTTATTTTCGCGCTTTTTAGTGGGTCAATTTGTAATTGATCTAGTTATAAAAGCCAAAATGTCAGCTACAAAAAACAAAAAACGCGCGAACAAAAAACAATGCAGAGTAAACGAAAAGATCATCAATGTAAATATTTTTTTTAGACTTTTGTTGATTTTTCAGAAACGGCTTGTTCGATTTCGATAAAATTTTCATGGGACCATTTAGGAAGTATACCCTTTCCAAAATAAAGAATTTTTCAAATCGGTTGGCGAGCGACGGAGCTATGCCAGAACAAACATAAAAAAAAACAAACAAACATCCGAATTGAGAACCTCCTCCTTTTTCAGAAGTCGGTTAAAAACAAAAACTATGGAATTAAAAACCACTACTTAAGGGGTTGTTATTCTTAGTTTGGTCTTTGTCATAATTATTATAATTATTTTGAGCTCTCTTATTCAGAAAGAATATTATAAAGCACCGTATCTATTAGTTTGTCATTTTAGCATATATGTGTATTTTATTAGTATTATTATATATTAGTATTATATTTATTAGTATTAAAATATTATTTCATTCCATTTTCTCGTACACCTACCACAGTGTGTTTTTTTAACCCAAAGGTTGACTGGTAGAGAATGCCTTGCTGCATTAAGTCCGCCCATGTAACACAATTGTACAAAAAGTTTAAATAAATAAATAAATAAAAAAATAATGATATTCAAAAATCGGCAATAGCACAACATCTTTTAAACGCAGGATCGAACCATTGGATTGAGTTACATAACCCTCAAGTCATCTCGACAGAATGCCACTATATACCAAGACTGGTAAGGGAAGCGATTGAGATTACTAAATACGACAATTTCAACCGGGAGGATGGGTTTCAACTGTCGAGGGCCTGGAATCCAGTGGTTCAAATGTGTAAAAACTGAAAAAGTTCAGTAGAAAGTTCGCGAGTCGATACGGTGAGTTTTGTGTGTCGGGAACAGAATCGAGTGTATAGTGATACATGTGACAGTGGTAGTGATGTCGCTAACAGAAAACGAACGAGAAAGAGGGTAGACCAATTTGTCTGCTCATAAGCTTCCATCCGCAATTACTTCAGTTCATCCGTGATCATGGCGCTTGCAACAGTGCCGAAATATTGGAAACTCAAAACAAAAATACACATGGTAAATATCCCGTTTTAAGTTTTAATGATATTACGAATTAACTATACGGCCTTCTAATTATTTTATTAGTGTTTTTAGGCCAAACTCACTACAGAACTAGTTAAACAAATACCAAAACAAAAAAAAAACAAACAAAACAATATACCTTACTATTTTGACAAGATTACGCAGTATTTTAGCTTTCATGCCGATTAAGGAGTGTCAGACATTTTGACAAATCAGTTGTTTAAATTACACACAGTTGTTATAGGTTTGCTCGGTCGTTCATACACACAAATATTTAAATCTTACAGTTCCACCATAGAATAATCTTCTTTTGAACACATATTCCGAAACAGGCATAGTATCGAATAATCGTGCACGTGTTTTTTTTTTCCTAACGTAAGAATTGAACCTTCTGCGACTATGTAGCTGTCTTGTGGCCACACAATGTCCACAGTAAATTAAATTGGCTAATTGTCCAAAACGTTTCCGTTATAAAATTACCGCTAAGCCAAATTAACATCGATTTATTGGTCATTATGGTACCACAGGAACTTTGATGTTTGTACCAAGTTTTGCATAATTTATTCCATTAATTTTGATAGTTTTGGTAGATTAAAGAACCAGAGTAATTAGAAATTTAAATTGTTAAGTTCGTTTTTAGTTTAATACATGGTAGGTTCTTATAAAAATGTGTACCATACGTTGCTATCTGTCTATTAAAGTCTTGGTTATGCAAGTATCTGGTGTTCGTGGGCCATGGTGGACATCATTCCAGCCACCCAAATTTGGCTCATACCACAATTATCGTAGTTGTTTTTAAAGATTCTAGTTACGTCATTAAATAACAATGAAATCCAGGTGAAAGTTTCAAAGTATACTGAGCAAAATTATTAGTACAAGAACGTGTACAAGAAGAGAGGCTAAAAACTTTTTTACAAAAAATAAAATCGACTTCCATATCAAAACACTACAAAGCCAAAAATATTTTTATTTTCGGTAGTTGGTGTTATTGGTTTTGTATTTTCTTTTTTTTCACACCGCCTTCCGAAATTAAAATAATTTATGGCTTTGTAGTGTTTTGATATGGAAGTCGGTTTTATTTTTTGCAAAAAAGTTTTTATTTTCGCGCTTTTTAGTGGGTCAGTTTGTAATTAATCTAGTTACAAAAGCCAAAATGTCAACTACTTATCACCTTCACCAGCAGAGTAAACAAAAAGATCGTCAATGTAAATATTATTTTTCAGACTTTTGTCTATTTTTCAGAAACGGCTTGTCCGATTTCCATAAAATTTTCATGGGACTGTTTGGAAAGTATACCCTTTCCAACACAAAAAGAATTTCTCAAATCGGTTGGCAAGCGACGGAGCTATGCCCGAACAAACATAAAAAAATAAACAAACATCCGAATTGAGAACCTCCTCCTTTTTTAGAAGTTGGTTAATAAAAATTTGAATACTCCAGCCAATCCTGATCTCCACTAGTTTCTATCAGTGTCATCACGTCTTTTACATCATTAAATACACCTGTGTATTTAATCTATTCAGGGGGAAACCAAAAAAATATTTCACGACCTTTGGGGCCTTCCAAGGCCGTGATGTATTATTGTATTAGACAGGGAATGTGCCTAATACATCACGGCCTTATAGAGAGCAGGATTTTTTTTTCTCTGGATGGGAAAATCATCGAATGACTTCTCCCGCTCCGGGTGGAGCGGAAGGGGGTGTCAGACTTCTACTGACTAAAAACCCACCATGTTCCTTCAGCTGCCCTTAAGTTCCGGGGCCGCGGTATCTCGTTAGAACATTCCTGCAACCCCGGCAGGCAATGGCCTTATAGGACCCCGTCACTATTGCTGACAGCTCTACAAGGCGCGCGTGGAACACAATGCGCCGCCGGCCAAGGCCTGGTCCTTATCGGACAGTGAGCTACCTTTGCTCGCTGTGCGCAAGCCTGCGCTTATGGTGGCCGGAGATCGGCACGTGATCCCCGACTCCCGGGTCTCCCGCGGTGACTGGGGCGTGAGGATGAGGCGACCTTCTCCTTTGCTAGCACGACTGCTTCGCAGAAGGAGGCGACTGCATCCCATACCCTCTCGCTCCGCACCATGGTCTGAACCAGGGCCGGGGGCGAGAGGTCACCGCCACCGATCGCCTCCACGAGGACACGGCGGTGCTCCGCCCAAGCAGGGCATAGAGAGCTGGCCTGTGTTTTTTAATTGTGCCTAGGTACAAAAGCACTAAGGAGTAGAATTCTCTGCTGGAGTCCGTGTTTCCTGATAGCTACAACTTGGGTATCTTTAGGTCAAGAGGTTCTTCTAAGTAAGCGAGCTTTATCTTCGACCTTATTGTTGATTACCATCAGGTGAGATGATGGTCAAACGTGAACCAATCATAAAAAAAACCGTACAGTGCGAGTCGTACTGGCCCATCGAGGGTTCCGTACAAAATTCTAGGTTACATATAATACTGGAATCGAGTATCGAGCTTTTCTTAAATTTTAATTTTACATCTATATCTATACTTATAATAAATCTGTAGAGAGGTCAATTCTGTACATGAAATATATTTCCAAAATAACTATCAGGGGTGATTAGGGATCGATACTGATGCTAAAAATGTAATCAGTAAAATTTTTGTCTGTCTGTCTGTCTGTCTGTCTGTCTGTCTGTCTGTCTGTCTGTCTGTCTGTCTGTCTGTCTGTATAACCGTCATAGAAACAAAAACTACTCGACGGATTTTAACGAAAGTTGGTACAATTATTTTTCATACTCCTGAGCTGGTTATAGTATACTTTTCATCACGCTTCCATCAATAGGAGCAGAGCAGTGAAGGGAAATGTTGGGAAAACGGCTTCCGTCGCGAGTAACCTTAATGGTTAAAGCTTCACAGAAATCATTTCATGTCGGAAATGTTCTCCTTAAAATTATATAAAAAATATCCCACGACAGCATATGTCTATCTTTTATGGTTGACTCACAATAACACGTGTAACTCCCGATAGCTTAGCAGTTCGAAGCTTTCTGATTATAATATTTGTCTACTCTTACGTTTATAACACTCTCAGTCACTCCTAATTGAAAAAGTTAACATTATTAACTATTCCATAAAAAAGAATCACATAAATCGGTATAGAAACACCAAAATTATACATGAAATACGCTAATAATAAGCCATCGCGCGTGAATACTGAATCATGCTATAAGGATTATTTTTGAGAATCGGTCGCCGCGCTTGACGCGTCTCGCGGCCGAAGGTATAAAAAGGCGGGGCGTCCGAGCGCGAGCTTCTTCAGCTACCCCGTCCGATTACCATATATAAAATACTTTATTTTCAGACCAAAGTCCATATAGAGATACATTTATACATAAACAAAAAATAAACACACAAATCTATATCGCCGGGTTAATTCAAAAACCAACTAACTGACCAAATTATGATTTTGTGCTAGGGCGTTTTAAAAGTTTGTATCAAAAAATTGTATGTACTATTTTAGATTATGTTATTATAAGGAACAGCATCTGATTTGTAATTTAATCATGTATGCGTTTATTTTTAGCAGTTGATAGAAAAGTAACAAGGTTTCACAGAATATTGCATTTTGTGCCCCAAACCCCCTTATTTAATTGCTTTTACCTCCCTACACAACAATGGCATTATTTTTTAAATTAAGCGCTACTGTCGAGTCTCTGAAACGTACTAGTTAATAATTCAATAATATACATCGAACAATAATGTATTGTTCATAATAATCCTGCTAGTTTCAAGAAAAATGCAAAAAATTAAAATTTTAGTCGCTTTTACTTTCCGATATTTGTTGAAATTTTGTACTAACCTATGCGATGTTCCTTAGCAAAGCGTCATCATGAAAACTATCTAAGGGTTAGAGATGGTTAATAAATTGGAATTAATTTGATTATAAACACACCTAAGTTGAAAAATAAATTTTACAAGAAAAACGAACACAAAGGCATCAGAAGATACATCAGATACAGTAGCATCCGGTACACGGTCTAGTTTAGCACTATCAGTCGCTAAATTTTCAAACCAAGCATGGTATACTTCGGGGATTACTCCTTTTTTGCACAATTTTAGCAAGTCGGATTTTTTTTGCATTTGTAATGGGCGGTGGTGCATTGGACAGCTGATTTAATTTGGTTGGAAAGCTTGCTCTAGTAGGATCCTCGATGGCATTTGTAGTTGCAGCTGCTGAATTTGCTACGGCTTTTTTTGTCTGGTTCCGAAGCAATGAGCGGGAATGTCGGAACCAGCAGTAGGAGTAGCTTCTACGTTTGTTTCCTGAATTTCAAGATCGAGATCCAAGAAATTCTCAGACATTATACAAAATTTTCATTTGACCATTTTCGTATTTCATTCTCGTTATCTTTAACCAGTTCACTCTGTCTCCTTCTTTGTTTTTATTTTTGTTTTTCATTATGATGCCTGCCAAAGATTTTAAATCCAAGAAATCATTATATTTTAGCTATTTCGTGTTATAAGGTTTCAGCATAGTTTTGTTTTTTTTTTTTATCGTGAAGACCGAGCTCGTCGGAAAACGTTAAGCCATTCAGACATGGAGTAAATCTTCGAGTGTTTCTGAGCTGACTCTATGCTACTGTGCATTGAATCGACCTCCATATACGAGTGGCCAGATTCCAAAAATGTGTGCTCGATTATATTTAAGTGGAGTGAGGCCATTGAGAAGCACGGCGAAGCACTTGCTGTTTCCCTTGACATCTCCAAGACCTTTGACAGGGTTTGGCACGATAGCCTTATTGCTAAGCTTCCTTCCTTCGGTTTACCCACTCAACTTTGCGTTTGGATTGAAGACTTCCTGAGAGATCGGTCCATTCGAGTGGTCATTGATGGCTGCTCGTCTGGCCAATTGGCAATTAATGCCGGGGACCCTCAGGGGTCTGTTCTCTCAGCAACTTTGTTTTTGCTGCACATTAACGATCTGCTGATTCCCGGTACCTTCGGGTATGCAGACGACAGCACAGTTTCTGAGAGATATGTATCCAGCGCGCAAGCTGGTGGGTCACAGATCTAGTCTCTCCGCGAGGACTTGGTTGGGCGCTGGAATTTGTCCTTGAAGGCTGTCTCCGAGTGGGGCGATGCCAACTTGGTCAAGTTTAATGCAGCTAAGACCCAGGCGTGTCTCTTCTCCGCAAAAAGGAGTCAATTCGAACCGGCTCCTACTTTCCGGGGTGTAACCGTGCCGATAACCGACCGTATCGAGCTTCTGGGGATAACACTAAGTTCTACCCCCAATTTTGGCCTGTTTATCGAGGCTAACGCTCAACTAACATAAAAAAAGTTGGGAATCCTAGCAAAGGTGAAGCGGTACTTCACACCCGAACAGTTGCTCAATCTCTATCAAGCCCAGGTTCGGTCGTGTATGGAGTACTGCTCTCATCTTTGGGATAGATCTGCTAAATACCAACTGGACGCGCTTGAGTCTATCGAGAAGCGGGCCAAGAGACTCATTGGCAACGATGCACTGGTCAAGTCAAAGCTCCAGAGCCTTGAACATCGACGACGAGTTGCAAGTCTATCGGTTTTTTATCGGTTACATTTCGGGGTGTGTGCGATGGAATTACATAATCTAATTCCACCAAGCCCGTTCCATCATCGGACTACGAGACAAACGGTGAAGCGCCATCGTTACATGGTGGACATCCCACCCATACGCACAAAACGTGATAGTAGTCAAACGCGAACCTATTTTTAATAAAAAAAAAAAACAATGAGACAAATAAATATAAAGAATAGATCCAATTTCCGCGCTTCCTTTTTTACTTACCCTGAATTTGAAAGTCAGGAAGAAAGAAGGATCAGCATCACAAGAATCCATTTTAGTGTACAAACACCTTACTATCACTTGGAACTTAATTTCTTCGCCGCCACAAAATGAATTGAATGTCGTTTGCGCGAGAGCAACGATGACTATGATGCATGCGCGGTTAGAAACTACAGAATTTAAACCAACTACCCGCGGTTAATCAGTTTTACTTCTCAATATTTTGTTGGAATCATGATCAAAATTATAGAAGTAAAACCTACTAAACCTATTTATTGACAATTACTTCTTGATTTTGTGTCAAGTAATAATAAATAAATCAGCAGGTAATAGCTATTATCTTTTGGTAACTGCTATTATCATTGAATGTTAACGCTATTTCCTGTTGTTTCTAAGTACTAATCCATTATAATTGGATGTAATCGTTTTTCTTTCCCAAAATTCCGTATATTTTGGAGATATTTTTTATTTTGATAACTGATTAAATTTAAGTATCTTGTTTGACTTCGATACAAAACATAATTTTTCCAATTAACAAGGAATAGTTGTTTCGCATAAAAATGGTATGGTTAGATAGTTGGTTTCACCATTCAGTATCTCCGAAATAAAGCATCGCATGGCTTAGTATGTTTTACCAGTAGAAAGAGTGAAAAAAATTGAGTCGGTGGGTATATTTAACTCAATATCCCAAAATCACCGAGTTAGTTGGTTTTTGAATTAACCCGGCGATATATATATATATAAAAGAAAGTCGTGTTAGTTACACTATTTATAACTCAAGAACGGCTAAACCGATTTAGCTAAAAATTGGTAGGGAGGTAGTTTAGAATCAGGAGACGGATATAGGATTTTTTTATCCCGGAATTCTCACGGGATCGGGATTTACGTGGGAAAAAACTCCCACGCGAACGAAGTTGCGGGCAAAAGCTAGTCACAAATAAGAATTTATGGGTCGTAAAAAATAAAAAAATTGGCCAAGTGCGAGTCAGACTCGCTCATGAAGGGTTCCGTAGTAACTATAATAATATAATATAATATGTATATTTATTTGCCGAATAAAAAAAAACCTTAAAAATTTCTTAAAACTAGCTTATATTATATTTTACAACTACGCTAAATAACTTTGTTTTTCATAGTATTTGTATGAATTACAAAGTCATATTTGCGGTTTTAGAATATATGTTGTATCTCAAATACTGCTGACCCGATTACGTTGAAACTAATTTTGGTTGAAAGATTACATCAAGATCTACAGACATATATTTATTTTAGATTTTTCACTCTATTATTATAGAAGTTAGAGGGGAGGACACACATTTTACCACTTTGGAAGCTTATATCTTTTAAACGATTGACTTTATGAAAAAGTAATTTTAGAAACCCTTATATCATTTTTAAAGACCTGTATATGGATACCACACACGTAGAGGTTTCATGAAAAAAAATATTTTCAATTCTAGTTCCATGTATGGGGACCCCTCTTTATTTTGCATTTTTTTAAATTTTATTTTCTTAAAATCGGAAAGCGGTTTATAGAATACATCTACCTACTAAGTTTCACATGTATAGTCTCAATAGTTTCGGAATAAAATGGCTGTGACATACGGACGGACGGACAGACAGACAGACAGACAGACAGACGGACAGACATATCGAAACTATAAGGGTTCCGTTTTTTGCGATTCGGCTACGGAACCCTAAAAAGAATAGTATATGTAAAAAATATGATTTATCACTGCGCACTTGACCCAAGATCACAACGTGTGGTGGGTGTAAAGATATGCGTATTGGTCCAAAGACGTTAATTATCGACTCTATACGTATAGAAGAAGAATATTTTGAGGTCATCAGCATAGATTAGGACTTTCATTATTACGACAGCGCTTATGTCGACACTAAATAATAATTTTTGGGGACCTGTAGCCGAATGCACCCCCTAAAGATTCAGTTTCAGTCTGTGTGTCACAGGGCCTTTATTCCGAAACTATTAGGACTAAGTAAACTATTAGTTGTACATTAGTAAGTAGTATACTGAGAACCACTTTTTTATAAAAAAATATGTAGGTATATACGTTTGTACTTATATAGACCGATTTTAATAATTCTTACGTGAATCGGTTTAGCATAACCTTGCGAATATCAAAGACATGGCAGTTATCAAAATTAACTGCGACAACAACCAGACGCCATACTGTCATAATTGCAAAAATAAAAAATAAAAAAAACTATGTCTAGTTGAGTATCGTTGAATAGATCTTTATAATGATGATTTTTGGGTTTCCATCTTTTTCATTTATTATTTTTCATTGTAAGCAACCGTTTACGATATACATTAAAATGTATTTCAAGGGCCATATTCAGGGGTGCAGTTTTTTTCTTGCAAACTCATTGTGTGGGGTATCAAAGAAAGGGCTTCGCAAGAGGATCAGTAAAAAATATGTGACTTATATGTTTCAAATTAAATACAAACGACGTTGACGTCAGACCTCAACTTTGGCTCAACCATCGAGTCCAGAGCTCAGACTGCAGCAAAAAAGCTGGAAATCCTACACAAGTTGAGGCGGTACTTCACGCCTGGACAGCTTCTAAATCTGTATAAAGCACAGGTCCGTTCTTGCGTGGAGTATTGCAGCCACTTGTGGGATGGCTCTGCAAAGTACCAGCTTGCTGCATTGGACTCGATCGAGCGCAGAGCTAAAAGGCTTATAGGCGACGAGGTGCTGGTGGACAAGCTTCATAGCCTGGCTCATCGGTGAACCGTTGCTTGCCTGTCGGTTTTCTACAGATTGTACTTCGGGGAGTGTGCGCAGGAGCTCCATGACCTTATTCCTCCATCTCCCTTTCACTACCGGTCTACAAGACGCACGGCTGGGTACCACCCACACTTGGTTAATATACCTTCTTGTCGTACCAAGCGCTTCTCTTCCACATTTATTGTGCGCACAGCCAAGCTGTGGAATTCTCTGCCGGCTTCTGTGTTCCCTGCCACTTATGACCTTTCGGCCTTTAAAGCACGAGTAAATAGGCATCTTCTGGGCTCGCTCGTCCCATCTTAGACCTCATCTATCGCTTACCATCAGGCCAGATCGAGGTCAAGAGTGGGCCCATCAGTAATAAAAAATAAAAATAAAAAAAACTTTTTACCAAAAAATTAAACCGACTTCCGAAATTAAAGTTACTTTTCACTTTGCAGTGTTTTTTGGGAGTTGGTTTAATTTTTTGGTAAAAAGTTTTTATTTCACTCTTTTTAGTAGGTTGATTTTTAATTTACCTAGTTACAAGAGCCTAAATGTCAACTACTTATAACATTTTACAAAATATTGCTTTTCCCAATGCTGGGCCGTTAATTTTTGAGGAGTTCTCCTGGTACTTCACCATCAGCTATACATCACCATACGCATTGTGACGAGCATAAAGTGCTTAATATCCATATTCAAGTAATCGAATCGCAATCCACTCAATACTTATTATTGAGTAGTTTCGGCGGCCATCTGTGGTCTTCATCATCAGTTCCACTTCCCAAAATGGTACTTTTTGAGAGCAACTGTACAAGTTACTATAAGAAATACTGAAAACGCCATAGGTGTGCCTATAATATTTGAAGAGTTTCCTCGATTTCTCCAGGATCCCATCATCAGATCCTGACTTGGTGACAAATGGTACCAATTTCGAAGTATACCCTATCAAACAAAAAAAGAATTTTCCAAATCGGTTAAGCCGTCTTCGAGTAATCAGTAATCATACATAAAAAAAATAAAAATACGCGTCGAATTGATAACCTCCTCCTTTTTTTGTCGCCGGTTTAAAATAAAATCGTATAAAATGACTGAAAATCACATCAAAGTTACTTAGTATATGTATAAACAAATATAAAAAATCTTAAAAGAACCCAACTGCTCAACTGAAATGCAAAAAACGAGCACATTTTCATTACAACAAGTGACAAACTGGCGACACCTATACTGTTTTTCATCCGACGACCAAAAGAGGAGGTTATCAATTCGACGCGTATATTTTTTTTTTTTTTTTTTTATGTATGATCACCGAGTACTCGAAGACGGCTGATACGATTTGAAAAATTCTTTTCTTGTTTGATAGGGTATACTTTGAAATTGGTACCATTTGTCACCAAGTCAGGATCTGATGATGGGATCCTGGAGAAATCGAGGGAACACTTCAAATATTATAGGCACACTTATGGCGTTTTGGGTATTTCTTATAGTAACTTGTGCAGTTGCTCTCAAAAAGTACCATTTGGGGAAGTGGAACTGATGATGAAGACCACAGATGGCCGCCGAAACTACTCAATAATAAGTATTTCGTGGATTGCGATTCGATTACTTGAATATGTATATTAAGCACTTAGTGCACGTCACAATGCATATGGTGATTTAGAGCTGATGGTGAATTACCAGGGGAACTCCTCAAAAATTAACGGCCCAGTATTGGGAAAAGCAATATTTTGTAAAATGTTATAAGTAGTTGACATTTAGGCTCTTGTAACTAGGTAAATTAAAAATCAACCTACTAAAAAGAGTGAAATAAAAACTTTTTACCAAAAAATTAAACCGACTCCCATAAAACACTGCAAAGTGAAAAATAACTTTAATTTCGGAAGTCGGTGCCAATAACGAAAATACAAAACTAAAGACACCGACTACCGAAATTAAAATTATTTTTCACTTTGCAGTGTTTTTTGGGAGTCGGTTTAATTTTTTGGTATAAAGTTTTTTATAATTATAAGTTCAATTGGATCCCGTCTGCTTGTCAAACCTTTTTTTTTGTCATTCCGCTATGGAACCCTAAAAATGGACACATACTGCTAATGAAATATTAGACGGAAAAACCAAACGTTGAATGATATGACTTCATAAATAGTTTTGCAAAGTGAATTGACTGCATACGTGACTTTTTACTACATGCAAAAAGTCAAAGTTTTATTCATATATAATAAACAAAAATTACCGCCCCAATTTTATTTTGTATTTTTTTTTTCACTATTGGTAATGTTGTCGTAGTAGTATGTAATATGCAAAAACACTATAAATTGTGGTTCTTCTTATTTAATACTTTACACCCTTGTGGGCCCAAACATTTGCATATACAGCGCTGCTTCTCTTCTCTTTGTTCAGTGCTTCCCTTCTTTTCAAGCGCCTTGGTTTTCCGAAATAAATTTTCTTTGGTTTAACATCAGCAAACTTATATTGTATTTGGTCTGTCCAGGCTAGAAATCTTTTTCCTAGTTTGTGTGATATTCTAAATATCATTCTAACATCGTTAGCAGTAGGGTGGGCTTTAAGAGCGGGGTATTTAACGATTCGGCGATAAATTTCCCCTTGTTTATTACTTAGTTTTGGTTTCTCATTGTTTTCGTAAAAAATATCTCTTAAAGCGCGCCCCTTATATATTTTTTTCTTATCGCCAAAATCCAGTTTGCGTTTAGTATTTCCAGCATGAGGACGATTTAAAGAATACAAATCATGTTTTTGTCTCTTATTTCCAATGGGCTTTATGAATGCGTTTTGTCTTCGCTTATTAGGCGTGTTTTCGTTTTGCATTTGCATATTAGTTTTCATATCATTTTGACTTTCGTTAGGTTTATCTTGTTGATTTATACTATTGTCCTTTTCATCAGATGTGTCTTTGTTTTTCAACGCATCAATGTCAACAGAAACAATATCATTTCTTGTATTTTGTAGATCCATTTGCTTGTCTTCAGTTTCAAATAGCTCTTGCTCTTTCAATGCTTGTTTGTTTAACCCAGATTGGTTTGAATCAAACTCGAGCAACAAATGATTACCTGTATGACCGGTGTTATGTTTCTCTTTAAGTATATCATAAAAAGCATAAAGGCTATCAGCACATAAGACATCGTCAGATAAAGAGACAATCAAGTTTTGTAGCTGTCGCTTAAGTATTTGGAAATCAAACCTATGGCCGTTATGGCTGACGAAGCACACGGGTCTTGCTTGCCGATTTACGAAGTCAATTATTTTTGGTATGTGTCTCTTCCAGACTTTCGTAAGTCTAGCGTAATCAAATCTTGCAGTTCTTGTATCTTCTCAGTCAGATACTGGCTTCGTGCTACACTTAACAGGCTTATTTCAGTCAATTTTTTTTGGTTGAGATTTTACACACCCGCTATCGTAAATTAGAAACGTTTGGATCTCCATTTTGATTCAGACTGAGCTACAGTGTAATTTTGTGTGGCTTTTATATCTGATTTATCTTTGAACTTACACGTGCAAAATATGTTCAATTGTTATCTTATTAATTGAAGTATTTATTGTTGTTATTAAAAGTGTTACTTATCAGTTCAAAATTTCCATAATAAATAGATTAGGTTGCAGCCAATGCACTTGATAAAACTATTTATAAAGTCATATCATTGAACGCTTAGTTTTCCCCGTTATCACCATTATAAATTAAGTAGATTAAGTAGATTAGGCTTGCAGACTACCTGCAATAGGTCACGTAGGCAGCCAATGCACTTGAAAAAGCTTTTTATGAAGTCATATCATTCAACGCTTGGTTTTTTCCTGTTAGTAAGGTACCTCATTGTAAGAATCTGTCCATTTTTGAGTGCCTATCCGACGACATGTGATCACTGCCACCTGAATACCTTTTTAATATCCGTGTGTTCAGGTATACTGTTATCACACTGCAAGGGGGTTGTCGGGACATCACTACGCTCGCTACAACGGGAAAGACGCGTGCGCCAGGACCAGGCCGCGCGCTTTCGACACTAATCTCACTGACGCGCTACACTTCGGGTCTTTATTTCTAAAGATTATTGTGATAACGGTATTAAAATCTAAAGTTATTCAGTTCTTTTACTTTTTTTACAGGTCATCGGAAAACTTGAGATTAAATGTACCGAGTCACTCCACCAATTATTTGGTAAGTCGTTCGCAGCGCAAGCACGACAGTGGAATACTCTTCCCGTATCAGTAAAATAAGCAAAAATGCTTCCTTCTTTCAAAAACATGGTAAAAGATCTCTGTCTCTCTCTTTCATTTGTTACTATTTTTATTTATCTCAGCTTTTATATATATTTGTTATATATGTGTGTATTGAGTATGTAGTTTATTACTTATGTACTGTATATAAGTGAATAATACACCATGGGCTACCCGCGTTAGGTTGTCTGTAAAAGATCACTTTTAGCGATAAGACCGCCTATTGTAACAGCCTTTGTATTTTTTAAGTCCTTATTTTCTGTTATGTGTACACTATAAGGAGTATATTTATCTATCTGTCTATATTTATGTTTCCATAATGGAATAGAAATAAAAGTAGTGACGAGGAGGGTTCCAATTGAACGTATAATTATTTAAAAAAAAATTACCTACTTCATAAAAAACAAAAACACCACTATACTATAAAGTGATATAAGCTTAATGACTACCTTTTCACTTACCATCGGGTGAGATTGTGGTCAAATGCGAGCCTATTAGCAACAAAAATATTGTTTCATTGGACATCCAATTCCGTTTAAAATAAGGGCTAGGTATAACATACTCACATGGCCAAATTCGGTGCTAGGCCAATGAATAGATTTGATAGGCTAGTACGCAGCGTTCTGGGACACGACAGAGGTAATCAAACCATTTAAGCTCAAACCCAAAAAACTTAAGGGTCTTTTAGTAAAAAGTGAATAGGTTACTTTTCGGAAAGCTTGCACCATCCTCGATCACATTGTCACTTACAATCAGGTGAGATGGTGGTCAAACGCGAGCCTATTATCAAAAAATATATGTTTATATGTATTTTACATAGGTTTACATGAACACTTATAAAACTTCAGAATTTAGTGCACGATTCGAAATTGGTCGTTTTCCATGGAGAAGAACCGACAACAAACTCCACAGTTACTCTTTTTAAAATATCATACATTTTTACAATGTGCCCATAATACTGGTTATTTATGTGAGGACAGTATATACCAATTAACATAACACAAAGTAATTACAAATTTAAAAAATTAAAAGCAGGTTTAAGACTCGACAGTGTTCTCCCATTCACAAAAAAAGCTTTATATAATATGACTTCACTAATGAAGGAAAAATAAAACAAAAAATAAAATCTTTTAAAATCAGATGAATTATCGTAGCGAAAAATAAAAACAAATAAAATAAAAAGATACACTCACGAAAGTCGAGTTCTTAATACAGAGATAAGTCGATAACGCAATCACAATAAGCCAGGGAATTATGTCTTTATTTATTTATTTTATTTTACACAAAGCTTACAGACTAATAAAAAAGATTAAATACATTCGTGGATAGGAAAATTTGTTAATTACAAGCTTCCACATATTATATGCTATCAAGTTACCTACATCTAATTTTCGTTGACTTTCGTTTAGCGTAGACTTTGCTTTGAAGATTTTGCTTTTTTGATAGGGACCAGTTTGACGTGGGTTTTAAATTTTCCCTTGCTTTGATCTGTAACAGACTTTGGCAACTTGTTATAAAATCGTATGGCATTTATGAGGAATGACTTGCTTGTCTTGATTGATCTCCATTTGGGTGTAACAATTTCATGTTTATTGTGTGTATTTATTGTGTGAAGATCGCTTCTAATCTTATAAAGTCCCATGTTTTTGCGTACATATAATAAATGCGTTCTAACTAAGAAAACGTGACACCTATTTGTGTGACACATATTTATTTTGTCTTTAAAAATGACATCAAGGTTTTTAAACCATTTTTTTTTAAAGTCAATCGTTTGGTAGATTGAGACTTCCAAAGTAGTACAATGTGTCCCAAATCACATTTCCTTTTTTTTAAATTATATATAACTCTAAATAATAAATAAAATAATATATAAAATAAAATAATATAGAACTTTTACTTTTAAAATAATATAGGCAAAAATCTAAATACAAAATATGCTGTAGACTTCAATAAAAACTTTCAAGAAAATTTAGTTTGTCCGAGATATAGTCAGCAGTATTTGAGATAGCACATTTCAAAAAACCGCAAATATAACTGTAATTTATACAAACACTGTTAAAAACAAAATAATTTTCCGCAGCCACTATGGACCCCTTCATGGGCAAGTCTGACTCGCACTTGGCCAATTTTTTTTGAAGCAAGATATCTGATATATTGAATTACTTATCACTTCATAATAACCTTTATAAGTTAAGTAGATTAGGCTTGCAGACTACCTGCATTAAGTCACGTAGGCACACAATGCACTTGAAAAAGCTATTTACGAAGTCATATCATTCATCGCTTGGTATTTTCGTGTTAGATAGGTACCTCATTAGTAGAATCTGTCCATTTTTGCGTGCCTATCCGACGAAATGTGATCACTGTCACCTGAATACTTTTTTTAATATCCGTATGTTCAGATATACTGTTATCACACTGCAAGGGGGTTGTCGGGACATCACTACGCTCGGGTATCGGCGGACGCCAGGGTATCGAGACTAGGCCGCTTCTGTCACTCATCTCACTGACACTACGGGTATTTCTTTGTAAAGATTATTGTGATAACGGTATTAAAATCTAATGCTCTACAGTTCTTTTACAGGTAAGTTTTTTTTATAGGTCATCGAAAAACTTGAGGCTAGATGTACCAAGTCCCTCCACCAATTATTAGGTAAGTCAATCGCAGCGCAAGCACACACACACGTGTGTGTGTCTATTCATTTAATACATATTCATTTAATACTCCTCATGCACACTTCTTAATACTGCATAAAAAAGTTAATAAAAAAAAATGATGTTCTACATGTTTGTAACTAGTGAATAAATTGTAAATCCGTAATTGGCTGTAAGCAAAGACTATAAAACTACTTGACCGCGCATACGTTGCCCCGACACACGAAAACTATGAGTCTTTTTGCTCTTATATATTAGCTACGATACACGAATCATTTTAGATGTTACCAATTATTAGGCCTGTATGCATGCTAAACAATTACAAATTTTAAATTTTTGTGTCCAATTTAAAACGCATAATAATGCTTTCATGCGCGTTGAAGTGGTGTAGAAAATATTCCCAGACATCAAGATACCAAATGGATGACATAACTATTCATCAGTAATGAAATATTACGAAAATTATTTATCATTTTAATCAGATTATAAGCCACCGCAGAGGTCTATTTAAAGTGGTGGTTTAAGTGATCAAGGATAAAATTGAGACGCGCGTTGATGTCTTTTGGAAAAGTCTCTTTGTTTTATGAAGAAATTCTAATTATTTTATCCCTTTCTTTCCCTTTGTATATTTATCATAAAAAACCGTGCTGTTTATGCTGTTTACCTTTAACGGCTGAATACGATATCGATAATTATAAATTTTTTTTTTTTTTATTAAATTCAATTCAGATAGTTGTCATAAAATACCTATCTACATTAACCGATTTAAAAAAAAGGAGAAAGTTCTAATAGTTTTTCTTCTGTGTAACATGCATATTTTCATTTTAGATTTCCCAATTTCCAGATTAAAAAGAAAAGTGGATGGATAAGTTTACTAGGGAATATTGGTTACTAGTTTTGTTTTTATTGATATAATGTTGAGAAAAGTCAAAATAATATAAGATACCTATATCTAATCTTTCTGGGCTTCAAATAGTATGACGGAGACTAATACTAATTAACTTGGGCCTTTGATTTTTTTTATTACGATATCACTCTCGTAAGTTACTTTGGTTCCGGGGTTACGGTAATGTTCTAATGAGATACCGCGGCCCCGAAACTTACGGGCAGCTGAAGGAACAGGGTGGGTTTTTAGTCAGTAGAAGTCTGACACTCCCTTCCACTTTATACAGAGCGGGAGAAGTCATTCGATGATTTTGTATTTGTAAGTTACAAATAAAACTGGAATCGAGTATTGAGCTTTTCTTAATTTTATTTTTAACCGACTTCTAAAAAAGGAGGAGGTTCTCAATTCGGATGTTTGTATTTTTTTATGTTTGTCAACGCATAACTCCTTCGCTTGCCGAACGATTTGAAAAATTCTTATCTTGTTAGAAAGGGTATACTTTCCAAATGGTCCCACGAAAATTTAATCGAAATCGGACGAGCCGTTTCTGAAAAATCAACAAAAGTCTAAAAAAAATATTTACGTTGATGATCTTTTCGTTTACTCTGCATTGCGTTTTTTGTTCGCGCATAACTCCGGCATTTACGAACCGATTTGGAAAATTCACTGACCCACTAAAAAGCACGAAAATAAAAACTTTTTTGCAAAAAATAAAACCGACTTCCATATCAAAACACTACAAAGCCAAAAATAATTTTAATTTCGGAAGGCGGTGTGAAAAAAAAAGAAAATACAAAACCAATAACACCGACTACCGAAATTAAAATTATTTTTGGCTTTGTAGTGTTTTGATACGGAAGTCGGTTTTATTTTTGCAAAAAAGTTTTTACATCACAAATAAGAATTTATGCGTCGTAAATAAATAAAAAGAATAGTATATTTAAAAAAATATAATTTATCACTGCGCACATGACCCAAGATCACAACGTGTGGTGGGTGCAAAGATATGCATATTGGTCCAAAGAGGTTAATTATCGACTCTATAGAAGAAGAATATTTTGAGGTCATCAGCATAGAGTAGAACTTTCATTATTACGACAGCGCTTATGTCGTCACTAAATAATTATTTTTGGGGACCTGTAGCCGAATGCACCCCCTAAAGATTCAGCTTCAGTCAGTGTGTCACAGGGCCTTTATTCCGAAACTATAAGGACTAACTAAACTATTAGTTGAACATTCTGAGAACCACTTTACGATTTTTATAAATAAAATATGTAGGTATGTACGATTGTACGTATTTGGGTCGATTTTAATAATTCTTACGTGAATCGATTAGGCATAACCTTGCGACTATCAAATACATGACAGTTATCAAAATTGACTTCGACAACAACCAGACGCCATACTGTCAAATTTCAATAAGAAAAATTCGACAAACTATGTCTAGTGGAGTATCGTTGAATAGATCTTTAAAATGATTTTTGTGTTTCCATCTTTTTCATTCTTCATTCATTATTTTACAACATTTTTCATTGTAAGCAACCGTTTACGATATACGAGTATACATTAAAACGTATTTCAAGGGCCATATACAGGGGTGTGGTTTTTGAAGTGAAAACTTCTTTAGCGGCGTTGTGCACTTTTTTTGTAATGGGTAAAAAATTTTAAACTCGCGTCAGGACACGTAACCTGATCGAAAATTCGTAAGACGGACGGAGATTAGACAGCCGGCGCGGCGTAGGAGAGGAAGTATCCCCCTCTCTTTTTCTACGGCGCGGTGATAATGTATGCCTGCGCCTGCTGTTTCGTTTAGGCGGCGCAGGACGCTATTGGCGATGATGGTTCTGGTAATAATGATGGTGAAAAAGTTGTCGAAATTATGGATAAAAGTTGGTTTTTCTAAGAGATAAACTTTTTAATGTTATATAAATTGTCATGTTTGTGTACGATAGCGCAATAAATAAATATTGTATTCTACCACATAAATGATAGTACTTTTATAGTGATAATGAAAGCAATTCGTGCAAAATTATTCCCTAACCATTCCAAAATATCAAAAATGCACAACGTTAATATTCAAGTTTTCACTTCTGCCGGCACTCCCGGAGTGCAACCCGCTTTTTTTCTTGCAAATCCATTGTGTGGGGTATCAAATAAAGAGCTTCGCAAGAGTACCAGAAATAAATATGTGACTTATATGTTCCAAATTAAATAGAAAAATAAAATCGTATAAAATGACTGAAAATCACATCAAAAGTTACTTAATGAGTGATTAAACTAATTTAAAAAATCTTAAAAAAACCCCAACTGCTCAAATAAAATGCAAAAAACGAGCACATTTTCATTACAACAAGTGACAAACTGGCGACACCTATACTGTTTTTATAATTATATGTTCAATTGGATCCCGCCTGCTTGTCAAATCTTTTTTTGTCATTCCGCTTTGGAACCCTAAAAATGGACAGATACCACTAATGGGATACTCATTAGACGGAAAAACCAAGCGTTGAATGATATGACTTCATAAATAGTTTTGTAAAGTGCATTGACTGCATACGTGACTTTTTGCACGTAGTTTTAAAGCCTAATCTATATTTAATGGAGATTTTGAAATGATAAGTAATTAATACCTTTAATAACAACAATAAATACTTTCGATTAATATGATAACAGTTGATAATATTTTGTACGTGTAAGTTGAAAGATAAATCAGGTATAAAAGCTACACATTCACGCTGTAGCTTAGTCTAGACTGTTTTACCACTTTGGAAGCGTCTACCTTTCAAATGATTCATTTTGAAAAAAAAAAGTGGTTTTAGAAACCTCGATGTCATTTTTAAAGACCTGTCTATAGACACCCTACACGTTTAGGTTTGATGCTTTTTATTCGTTTCGGTTCCATGGAAAAATAAAGAAAACCATAAAGGTGGCAGTACATATACGGGAAGCTCTTGTCCATGTTGTGGAGTAACACAGATTTGAACAGTCCCAAATCCATCCAAACAATAAAAGCATTTGTCAGTTATCGCGTAGCTCAAGTTAGGACTCGAACGATTTGAAAAACAAATACTAGTAATAAAAAGAAGTTTCGATGGGAAAAGGAAAGGAAACTGTGGATAAAGATAAGGTTAAATAATATCCCTCATTGCATTTCACATTTTATTCATAAATAATAAACAAAAATTACCACCCCAGTTTTATTTTTGTATTTTTTTTTCACTATTGGTAATGTTGTCGTAGTAGTATATAATATGCAAAAACACTATAATTGGGGGTTCTCCTTATTTAATACTTTACACCCTTGTGGGCCCAAACATTTGCATAAACAGCGCTGCTTCTCTTCTCTTTGTTCAGTGCTTCCCTTCTTTTCAAGCGCCTTGGATTTTGAAATAAATTTTCTTTGGTTTAACATCAGCAAACTTATATTGTATTTGGTCAAACATCAGCAAAATTTATATTGTATTTGGTCTGTCCAGGCTAAAAATCTTTTTCCTAGTTTGTGTGATATTCTAAATATCATTTTAACATCGTTAGCAGTAGGGTGGGCTTTAAGAGCGGGATATTTAACGTTTCGTCGATAAATTTTCCCTAGTTTATTACTTAGTTCTGGCTTCTCATTGCTTTCGTAAAAAATATCTCTTAAAGCGCGCCTCGTATAAATATTTTTCGTATCGCCAAAATCCAGTTTGCGTTTAGTATTTTCTGTATGAGGGAGATTTAAAGAATACAAATCATGTTTTTGTTTCTTATTTCCAATGGGCTTTATGTAAGCGTCTTGTCCTCGCTTATTAGGCGTCTTTTCGTTTTGCTTTTGCATATAAGTTTTCATATCATTTTGACATTCGTTAGGTTTGTCTTGTAGATTTATACTATTGTCTTTTTCATCAGATGTGTCTTTGTTTTTCAACGCATCAATGTCAACAGAAACAATATCATTTCTTGTATATTGTTGATCCATTTGCTTGTCTTTAGTTTCAAATGGCTCTTGCTCTTTCAATGCTTGTTTGTTTAACCCAGATTGGTTTGAATCAAACTCGAGCAACAAATGATTACCTGTATGACCGGTGTTATGTTTCTCTTTAAGTATATCATAAAAAGCATAAAGGCTATCAGCACATAAGACATCGTCAGATAAAGAGACATTCAAGTTTTGTAGCTGTCGCTTAAGTATTGGGAAATCAAACCTATGGCCGTTATGGCTGACGAAGCACACGGGTCTTGCTTGTCGATTTACGAAGTCAATTATTTTTTGGTATGTGTCTCTTCCAGACTTTCGTAAGTCTAGCGTAATCAAATCTTGCGGTTCTTGTATCTTCTCAGTCAGATATTGGCTTCGGGCTACACTTAACAGGCTTATTTCAGTCAATTTTTTTGGTTGAGATTTTACACACCCGATATCGTAAATTAGAAACGTTTGGATCTCCATTTTGATTCAGACTGAGCTACGGTGTAATTTTGTGTGGCTTTTATATCTGATTTATCTTTGAACTTACACGTGCAAAATATTATCAATTGTTATCATATTAATTGAAGTATTTATTGTTGTTATTAAAAGTGTTACTTATCAGTTCAAAATTTCCATAATAAATAGATTAGGTTGCAGCCAATGCACTTGATAAAACTATTTATAAAGTCATATCATTGAACGCTTAGTTTTCCCCGTTATCACCATTATAAATTAAGTAGGTTAAGTAGATTAGGCTTGCAGACTACCTGCAATAGGTCACGTAGGCAGCCAATGCACTTGAAAAAGCTTTTTATGAAGTCATATCATTCAACGCTTGGTTTTTTCCTGTTAGTAAGGTACCTCATTATAAGAATCTGTCAATTTTTGGGTGTCTATCCGACGACATGTGATCACTGCCACCTGAATACCTTTTTAATATCCGTATGTTCAGGTATACTGTTATCACACTGCAAGGGGGTTGTCGGGACATCACTACGCTCACAACAACGAGAAAGACGCGTTCGCCAGGACCAGGCCGCACGCTTTCGACACTAATCTCACTGACGCGCTACACTACGGGTCTTTATTTCTAAAGATTATTGTGATAACGGTATTAAAATCTAACGTTATACAGTTCTTTTACTTTTTTTACAGGTCATCGGAAAACTTGAGATTAAATGTACCGAGTCACTCCACCAATTATTTGGTAAGTCGTTCGCAGCGCAAGCACGACAGTGGAATACTCTTCCCGTATCAGTAAAAGAAGCAAAAATGCTTCCTTCTTTCAAAAACATGGTAAAAGATCTCTGTTTCTCTCTTTCATTTGTTACTATATTTATTTATCTCAGCTTTTATATATATTTGTTATATATGTGTGTATTGAGTATGTAGTTTATTACTTATGTACTGTATATAAGTGAATAATACACCATAGACTAATCGCGTTAGGTTGTCTGTAAAAGATCACTTTTAGCGATAAGACCGCCTATTGTAACAGCCTTTGTAGTTTTTAAGTCCTTATTTGCGGTAATGTGTACACTATAAGGAGTATATTTATCTATCTGTTTATTTTTAGGTTTCCATAATGGAATAGAAAAAAAAGTAGTGACGAGGAGGGTTCCAATAGAACGTATAATTATTTTAAAAAATTTTACTTACTTCATAAAAAACAAAAACACCACTATACTATAAAGTGATATAAGCTTAATGACTACCTTTTCACTTACGACCGGGTGAGATTGTGGTCAAATGCGAGCCTATTAGCAACAAAAATATTGTTTCATTGGACATCCAATTCCGTTTAAAATAAGGGCTATTATATATATATATATATATATATATAACTGTAATTTATACAAACACTCTTAAAAACAAAATATTTTTCCGCAGCTACTACGGAACCCTTCAATGGCAAGTCTGACTCGCACTTGGCTTGTTAGATAGGTACCTCATTATAGTAGAATCTGTCCACTTTTGCGTGCCTATCCGACGAAATGTGATCACTGCCACCTGAATACCTTTTTAATATCCGTATGTTCAGATATACTGTTATCACACTGCAAGGGGGTTGTCGGGACATCACTACGCCCGGGTATCGGCGGACGCCAGGGTATCGAGACTAGGCCGCTTCTGTCACTCATCTCACTGACACTACGGGTATTTCTTTGTAAAGATTATTGTGATAACGGTATTAAAATCTAATGCTCTACAGTTCTTTTACAGGTAAGTTTTTTTTATAGGTCATCGGAAAACTTGAGGCTAGATATACCAAGTCACTCCACCAATTATTAGGTAAGTCAATCGCAGCGCAAGCACACACACACGTGTGTGTCTATTCATTTAATACATATTCATTTAATACTCCTCATGCACACTTCTTAATACTGCATAATAAAGTTAATTTAAAAAAAATGGTGTTCTACATGTTTGTAACTAGTGAATAAATTGTAAATCCGTAATTGGCTGTAAGCAAAGACTATAAAACTACTTAACCACGCATACGTTGCCCCGACACACGAAAACTATGAGTCTTTTTGCTCTTATATATTGGCTACGATACACGAATCATTTTAGATGTGACCAAGTATTAGGCCTGTATGCATGCTAAACAATTACAAATTTAAAATTTTTGTGTCCAATTTAAAACGCCTAATAATGCTTTCATGCGCGTTGAAGTGGTGTAGAAAACATTCCCAGACATCTAGATACCAAATGGATGACATAACTATTCATCAGTAATGAAATATTACGAAAATTATTTATCATTTTAATCAGATTATAAGCCACCGCAGAGGTCTATTTAAAGTGGTGGTTTGAGTGATCAAGGATAAAATTGAGACGAGCGTTGATGTCTTTTGGAAAAGTCTCTTTGTTTCATGAAGAAATTCTAATTATTTTATCCCTTTCTTTCCTTATGTATATTTATCATAAAAATCTGTGCTGTTACCTTTAACGGCTGAATACGATATCGATAATTATAAAATTATTTCTTTTATTAAATTCAATTCAGATAGTTGTCATAAAATACCTATCTACATTAACCGACTTTAAAAAAAGGAGAAAGTTCTAATAGTTTTTCTTCTGTGTAACATGCATATTTTCATTTTAGATTTCCCAAGATTCCAGATTAAAAAGAAAAGTGGATGGATAAGTTTACTAGGGAATATTGGTTTCTAGTTTTGTTTTTATTGATATAATGTTGAGAAAAGTCAAAATAATATAAGATACCTATATCTAATCTTTCTAGGCTTCAAATAGTATGACGGAGTCTAATACTAATTAACTTGGGCCTTTGATTTTTTTTATTACGATATCGCTCTCGTAAGTTACTTTGGTTTCGGGGTTATGGTAATGTTCTAATGAGATACCGCGGCCCCGAAACTTACGGGCAGCTGAAGGGACAGGGTGGGTTTTTATTCAGTAGAAGTCTGACACTCCCTTCCACTTTATCCAGAGCGGGAGAAGTCATTCGATGATTTTGAATTTGTAAGTTACTAATAATACTGGAATCGAGTATTGAGCTTTTCTTAATTTTTTATTTTTAAACGACTTCTAAAAAAGGAAGAGGTTCTCAATTCGGATGTTTGTATTTTTTTTTTATGTTTGTCCACGCATAACTCCTTCGCTTGCCAACGGATTTGAAAAATTCTTATTTTGTTAGAAAGGGTATACTTTCCAAATGGTCCCACGAAAATTTAATCGAAATCGGACGAGCCGTTTCTGAAAAATCAACAAAAGTCTAAAAAAAATATTTACGTTGATGATCTTTTCGTTTACTCTGCATTGCGTTTTTTGTTCGCGCATAACACCGGCATTTACGAACCGATTTGGAAAATTCACTGACCCACTAAAAAGCACGAAAATAAAAACTTTTTTGCAAAAAATAAAATCGACTTCCATATCAAAACACTACAAAGCCAAAAATAATTTTATTTCGGAAGGCGGTGTGAAAAAAAAAAAGAAAATACAAAACCAATAACACCGACTACCGAAATTAAAATTATTTTTGGCTTTGTAGTGTTTTGATATGGAAGTCGGTTTTATTTTTTGCAAAAAAGTTTTTACATCACAAATAAGTATTTATGCGTCGTAAATAAATAAAAAGAATAGTATATGTAAAAAAATATAATTTATCACTGCGCACATGACCCAAGATCACAACGTGTGGTGGGTGCAAAGATATGCATATTGGTCCAAAGAGGTTAATTATCGACTCTATAGAAGAAGAATATTTTGAGGTCATCAGCATAGAGTAGAACTTTCATTATTACGACAGCGCTTATGTCGTCACTAAATAATTATTTTTGGGGACCTGTAGCCGAATGCACCCCCAAAAGATTCAGTTTCAGTCAGTGTGTCACAGGGCCTTTATTCCGAAACTATAAGGACTAACTAAACTATTAGTTGAACATTCTGAGAACCACTTTACGATTTTTATAAATAAAATATGTAGGTATGTACGATTGTACGTATGTGGGTCGATTTTAATAATTCTTACGTGAATCGATTCGGCATAACCTTGCGACTATCAAATACATGACAGTTATCAAAATTGACTTCGACAACAACCAGACGCCATACTGTCAAATTTCAATAAGAAAAATTCGACAAACTATGTCTAGTGGAGTATCGTTGAATAGATCTTTAAAATGATTTTTGTGTTTCCATCTTTTTCATTCTTCATTCATTATTTTACAACATTTTTCATTGTAAGCAACCGTTTACGATATACGAGTATACATTAAAACGTATTTCAAGGGCCATATTCAGGGGTGTGGTTTTTGAAGTAAAAACTTCTTTAGCGGCGTTGTGCACTTTTTGTAATGGGTAAAAAAATTTTAACTCGCGTCAGGACACGTAACCTGATCGAAAATTCGTAAGACGGACGGAGAGTAGACAGCCGGCGCGGCGTAGGAGAGGAAGTATCCCCCTCTCTTTCTACGGCGCGGTGAAAATGTATGCCTGCGCCTGCTGTTTCATTTAGGTGGCGCAGGATGCTATTGGCGATGATGGTTCTGGTAATAATGATGGTGAAAAATTCGTCGAAATTATGGATAAAAGTTGGTTTTTCTAAGAGACAAACTTTTTAATGTTATATAAATTGTCATGTTTGTGTACGATAGCGCAATAAATAAATATTGTATTCTACCACATAAATGATAGTACTTTTATACTGATAATTAAAGCAATTCGTGCAAAATTATTCCCTAACCATTCCAAAATATCAAAAATGCACAACGTTAATATTCAAGTTTTCACTTCTGCCGGCACTCCCGGAGTGCAACCCGCTTTTTTTCTTGCAAATCCATTGTGTGGGGTATCAAATAAAGAGCTTCGCAAGAGTATCAGAAATAAATATGTAACTTATATGTTCCAAATTAAATAGAAAAATAAAATCGTATAAAATTACTGAAAATCACATCAAAAGTTACTTAATGAGTGATTAAACTAATTTAAAAAATCTTAAAAAACCCCAACTGCTCAACTAAAATGCAAAAAACGAGCACATTTTCATTACAACAAGTGACAAACTGGCGACACCTATACTGTTTTTATAATTATATGTTCAATTGGATCCCGCCTGCTTGTCAAACCTTTTTTTGTCATTCCGCTTTGGAACCCTAAAAATGGACAGATACCACTATTGGGATACTCATTAGACGGAAAAACCAAGCGTTGAATGATATGACTTCATAAATAGTTTTGTAAAGTGCATTGACTACATACGTGACTTTTTGCACGTAGTTTTAAAGCCTAATCTATATTTAATGGAGATTTTGAAGTGATAAGTAATTATAACCTTTAATAACAACAATAAATACTTTCGATTAATATGATAACAGTTGATAATATTTTGTACGTGTAAGTTGAAAGATAAATCAGGTATAAAAGCTACACATTCACACTGTAGCTTAGTCTAGACTGTTTTACCACTTTGGAAGCGTCTACCTTTCAAATGATTCATTTTGAAAAAAAAAAAGTGGTTTTAGATACCTCGATGTCATTTTTAAAGACCTGTCTATAGACACCCTACACGTTTAGGTTTGATGCTTTTTATTAGTTTTGGTTCCATGGAAAAATAAAGAAAACCATAAAGGTGGCAGTACATGTACGGGAAGCTCTTGTCCATGTTGTGGAGTAACACAGATTTGAACAGGCCCAAATCCATCCAAACAATAAAAGTTTGTCAGTTATCGCGTAGCTCAAGTTAGGACTCGAACGATTTGAAAAACAAATACTAGTAATAAAAAGAAGTTTCGATGGGAAAAGGAAAGGAAACTGTGGATAAAGATAAGGTTAAATAATATCCTTCATTGCATTTCATATTTTATTCATATATAATAAACAAAAATTACCGCCCCAATTTTATTTTTGTATTTTTTTTTCACTATTGGTAATGTTGTCGTAGTAGTATATAATATGCAAAAACACTATAAATGGGGGTTCTCCTTATTTAATACTTTACACCCTTGTAGGCCCAAACATTTGCATATACAGCGCTGCTTCTCTTCTCTTTGTTCAGTGCTTCCCTTCTTTTCAAGCGCCTTGGTTTTTCGAAATAAATTTTCTTTGGTTTAACATCAGCAAACTTATATTGTATTTGGTCTGTCCAGGCTAGAAATCTTTTTCCTAGTTTGTGTGATATTCTAAATATCATTTTAACATCGTTAGCAGTAGGGTGGGCTTTAAGAGCGGGATATTTAACGATTCGTCGATAAATTTTCCCTAGTTTATTACTTAGTTCTGGCTTCTCATTGTTTTCGTAAAAAATATCTCTTAAAGCGCGTCCCGTATAAATATTTTTCGTATTGCCAAAATCCAGTTTGCGTTTAGTATTTTCTGTATAAGGGGGGATTTAAAGAATACAAATCATGTTTTTGCTTCTTATTTCCAATGGGCTTTATGTAAGCATCTTGTCCTCGCTTATTAGGCGTCTTTTCGTTTTGCTTTTGCATATAAGTTTTCATATCATTTTGACCTTCGTTAGGTTTGTCTTGTAGATTTATACTATTGTCTTTTTCATCAGATGTGTCTTTGTTTTTCAACGCATCAATGTCAACAGAAACAATATCATTTCTTGTATATTGTTGATTCATTTGCTTGTCTTTAGTTTCAAAAGCCCCTTCCTCTTTCAATGCTTGTTTGTTTAACCCAGATTGGTTTGAATCAAACTCGAGCAACAAATGATTACCTGTATGACCGGTGTTATGTTTCTCTTTAAGTATATCATAAAAAGCATAAAGGCTATCAGCACATAAGACATCGTCAGATAAAGAGACATTCAAGTTTTGTAGCTGTCGCTTAAGTATTGGGAAATCAAACCTATGGCCGTTATGGCTGACGAAGCACACGGGTCTTGCTTGCCGTTTTACGAAGTTAATTATTTTTTGGTATTTATTTATTTATTTATTTATTTATTTATCACAAACACAACTATCATTACAGGCAATAATCCTAATGCGGTAGCGTGGTCTTTAGTTACATTATAAATTACAATTAAAGCTACTAGTTATATATTAGCATAACATAATACAAACAATGTTACCTTTGTGAATTCATTCAGAGAGCAATTAAATAAATCTATCCTATCAGCAGTGTCATTCAGTGTATGCAAGGCTCGCGTCAGGGGCGCTTTACTGAGCAGGTTGGTTCGCGCGCGCGGCACTGCTAACAACCGTGGCCGTCGGCGTCGCAATGCGTACTTATCAGGCACATTCAGACATATCTCCTTCAAAACACCAGCATTAAACATTTTACCGCGCAACAGCTTAAAAATATACGTGGTAACAGCCAGGTCCCTTCTAGTCTCCAGTTTGTTGTACCCAACCATGCCGATTACGAACAAGGTTGGGTACATCAACGGATAGAAGGGGTAGACCCCGTAAAGTTTCATGTACAAATACCTGGTAAATTTGTTCTGTATGCGTTCCAACATAAGACTATATTTAATCTCATGTGGAGCCCATATGACAGCATTACACTCAAGTTGAGTTCTTATCAGAGCATTATACAATGCTGTTACTGCTGTAATGTTTGTAAAACCCGATGCCCGACGTAGTATGAAACCCAGGCTTCTATATGCTTTTTTACAAACATTTATAATATGTTCACGAAATGTCAACTCGGTGTTCAGGCGCACCCCCAGGTCGCGTACCTTTTCTACCCGCTCAATTGGCGTGTCATCTAACGCATACCCGTGATGATGTGGCACTCTCATTCTGCTAAAGGTTATAACCGAGCATTTTTTAACATTAAATTGCAGTTTATTCTTCCTGCTCCACTCTGCCACACTATCTATATCACTCTGCAACCGTGCACAGTCACTCAAATCTTTAATTGCCATAAGCAACTTAAGATCATCCGCGAATAATAGACAAGTGGCATCCCTGACAACCTCAGGCAAGTCATTTATCATAATAATAAAGTTCAAGGGACCCAGATTGCCTCCCTGACTTACTCCTGACCTCGTGTAATAAGGCTCGGATTTATAACCAGCATATTCTACAAACTGCCGTCGATCTCTCAAGTAGCTAGCAAAGAACTGCAGTAATTTGGGAGTACAGCCGACTGCTGCCAGCTTCTCTAATAATATGTCGTTATCCACCAAATCGAACGCTTATGTATGTGTCTCTTCCAGATTTTCGTAAGTCTAGCGTAATCAAATCTTGCGGTTCTTGTATCTTCTCAGTCAGATATTGGCTTCGTGCTACACTTAACAGGCTTATTTCAGTCAATTTTTTTGGTTGAGATTTTACACACCCGATATCGTAAATTAGAAACGTTTGGATCTCCATTTTGATTCAGACTGAGCTACAGTGTAATTTTGTGTGGCTTTTATATCTGATTTATCTTTGAACTTACACGTGCAAAATATTATCAATTGTTATCATATTAATTGAAGTATTTATTGTTGTTATTAAAAGTGTTACTTATCAGTTCAAAATTTCCATAATAAATAGATTAGGTTGCAGGCAATGCACTTGATAAAACTATTCATAAAGTCATATCATTGAACGCTTAGTTTTCCCCGTTATCACCATTATAAATTAAGTAGATTAAGTAGATTAGGCTTGCAGACTACCTGCAATAGGTCACGTAGGCAGCCAATGCACTTGAAAAAGCTTTTTATGAAGTCATATCATTCAACGCTTGGTTTTTTCCTGTTAGTAAGGTACCTCATTATAAGAATCTGTCCATTTTTGGGTGTCTATCCGACGACATGTGATCACTGCCACCTGAATACCTTTTTAATATCCGTATGTTCAGGTATACTGTTATCACACTGCAAGGGGGTTGTCGGGACATCATTACGCTCGCTACAACGGGAAAGACGCGTTCGCCAGGACCAGGCCGCGCGCTTTCGACACTAATCTCACTGACGCGCTACACTACGGGTCTTTATTTCTAAAGATTATTGTGATAACGGTATTAAAATCTAAAGTTACACAGTTCCAGAGAGAAAAAAAAAAAAAAAAAAAAACTACCATCATGGCTGATGAAAATATAACATTGAGGAAAAAACATAATGTGCTATCTACTTCTGCCTCAGAGCTATCTCTGTTCGATGCAACAGCTATGAGTATGCCTGATACTTCATTATATGATAATGAAACAATAACAACGCTACGGTCAGAGGTTAATGACTTAAGGATTCATTTACAGAGTGCACACCAAGAAATCGAAAACTTGTTGTGTGCTAATACGCAATTAAAATCAGATCTCGATAAATGTAATAAAATCATAGAACTATACAAAAAAGTAAATTCAGGAGAAGTCAAGTGCAGCACTCCAGACGCTAAACGTAGAATACAAAAGAAGACGAAGTTGGTCAGTCTAACATCCACGCCAGTGAAAAATTCTTCCTGCTTCATGAAGTTAAAAGAATCAGCGAATAAGGAAACACAAACATGCAATTCAATTAGCCAGACGTCAATAAAATTAGGCACAGGACAATCGGACAAAATCTCAAATAGTGCACCTATTCCAAAGAACCAGAAGCAAATATCCAAAAAGCCACCCAGAGACACTACATCCCTCTCACTACCCCCGAAAGAAAACACAGAGCCAGAGATGCAAATTGTACTTCCTAAGAGATCGGCTAACACTGGAGAAGATATCCACAAAAAAAAACAAGCTAAGAAAATTATGTGTTATTAGTAATAGTAAACAAAAAGGCAGTCTACAAGAAATTGAAGAAAATTTTGCTACTGACTTTCAATTTTGTAGTTATTCTTCACCAGGCTGTAGTATCAAACAACTTTTGGCTGGTATACATTCAAAATTAAGATATTTTACTTTAAGTGATTACTGTATAATTTTATTAGGAGAGACTGACATAAAAGATAACGAAAACTACATAGATTTAGTAAAAGTAATTAGAGAAAGCTTAATACGGGTTGCCCACACTAACATAATAATATGTACACCTACGTTCGTACGGGGGGCACTCATATACAATTATAGGGTTGAACTGTTTAACAATCTTCTCTGCTTGGACATTCGTAATCATGAGTATGCATACTTTTTTGACTCTAATTATGATCTCACATATGATATGTTTTCATATAAATCAGGTAAATTAAAGAAAACTGGAACACAATGTATATTTAAAAACATAATGAATAGAATTAAGGTTGACTTAGAATTATTTCCTGACCTGTCTAGTGACACAGATTATGGTGAGAACACGCAGTTTTATTCTTTAGTTTTATTTTTTTCGCAGTTTTATCTTACACCAAAACATAGCAGGGCTCATCAACAAATCTGACATTTTGGCTGTACATTTAGAAGAACAAGCTCGAAAAAATAAACCTATAGATGTAATATGTATAACTGAACATTTTATGACGCCAGACCAAGAAAGCACACTTGATATTCCTAACTTTCGCTTAGCAACAAGCTTTTCAAGAGATGTAAAGAGGGGAGGTGCTTGTATACTTACTCGAATTGGTCATCAATATACTGTTTTGAAAACTACTTGTTCAATTAGTGGTATCATTGAATGTAGCGCTATAGAACTAAGTCAGCATGGACTCATAGTGGCTTGCATATATAGAGTACCAAATTCATGTATAAATACGTTTTACAATAGTTTAGAAACATTGTTGCGCAATATATGTGACAAAACTAATAAGAAAGTTGTTCTATGTGGGGACTTTAACATTAACATTTTAAAAAGAAATCGACAAACTATCGATTTTGAAAATATTCTCAATAGTCATAACCTAAAACTAGAAATCCGAGAACCGACTAGACGTAGCAGTAACACTTGTATTGATAACTTTGCACATAATATTCATCGATGTAAAAGTGAAGTTATCGAATTTGCACTATCGGATCATACAGCACAACTCATACACTGCCCGGTCAAAAAACCGTGCGTGATAAAGAATTGGCGTATAAGAAGACGTGATTACAGTACGGAAAACCTTATAAAATTCAAGGACTGCATGACTAGTTTGACTTTCTCTGATATATACCATACAGAGAACGCTAATAAGGCTTACGATACTTTTCTGAATCAGTTTCTTTGTTTCTATAATTTATGTTTCCCTTACAAAGTAATAACACGTACGCTAAATAAGAAGTCAAAATGGATATCTAAAGGAATTAAAATTTGTAGTAAAATGAAAAGAAAATTATTATGGCAATATAGGACTAATCCTACAAGGAAAAATAAACATATTTTTTAAAAGCAATATGCTACTAAGTTTTAAAAAATTATATCATTAACTCAAAAGTCTCAAAATAACTACCACATAAGTACAGCACAGAACAAGTCTAAAGCCTCGTGGTCTATTATCAACAAATCTAAATATAACTTTCCTAAGGAACCCATTACAGAAATACTGCATAATAATATAAAAATCAGAGAACCTACAGCTATTGTAAATCATTTCAATGATTTCTTTGTTGACCTAGTAACGGAATCGGAGAGCACACACAATTTAAAAAATAAAAAGATGAAGTTCTCTTGCCACATAAACAATAGCGTAAATTCAGTTTTTCTTAGACCTTCAACGGCCGCAGAAGTGGATAGAGAAATAAGACAACTTAAAAATACTCACAGCGTGGGTGACGATGGTATTTGCACTAAAGTACTAAAGTATGTCTCACTTCCGATTGCTCGGCACTTAAGCCATATAATAAACTTAGGCATTTCTAACGGAATATACCCCGAAAAACTTAAGACTTCTATTGTCATACCACTCCATAAAAAAGATGACAAAAAAAATATAAGTAACTATAGACCGATAGCATTGATCCCCATATTGTCAAAGGTATTTGAAAAAATCATATATACACGACTGTACAGTTATCTTGAAAAATATAACATTTTAATTGATGAACAGAAAGGGTTTCGCAAGGGCAAATCAATAAATTTAGCAATTTTTGACTTTCTTAAAAATATTCTGACAAATATAGACAAAAGAAATCCAATATGTGCCATCTTAATGGATATGAGTAAAGCTTTTGACCGTGTTGACCATAAGATTCTAATTGACAAACTAAGTATGTACGGCGTAAGAGGCAAAGCATTAGACCTCATTTCTTCATATCTACGTAATAGAAAACAAGTCACAGAGATTACACAAATATGCCAGAAAAAATGAGTTGAAGTAAAATACAGATCAAAACCTAGAATTATAAAATGTGGAGTCCCACAAGGCAGCGTCTTAGGCCCCTTATTGTTCTTGATATATATCAATGATCTCCCTAGTCATATTAGGGAACCAATGGTTCTTTTTGCAGATGACAGCACAGTAATGATAAAGTGTGACGATCATAATAATTATGAAGAAAAGGTTAATCAAACATTACATACAATTATTCAATGGTTATTACAAAACAATCTTAAAATAAATATGGATAAAACTAAAATTTTACACTTTCACCAAAGAATATCACCCATAAATATAAATGTTACTTACCAAGGCACCACAATACACCCTGTTACAGACACAAAATTCCTAGGACTAATTATTGACGATAAACTATCATGGAAAACACATATAGATCATATATGTAAGAAGGTAAATAAATCCTCTTTTGCCCTTTACAAACTCTCTAAAATTGTAAATAAAGAAACTGTTTTGACTGCCTATCACGGCCTTGTAGCACCTATTCTAAGATATGGAATAATATTTTGGGGTAATTCGGTGAATAAGGAATACGCATTTAAGGCTCAAAAGAAATGCATCAGAGCAATGTGTTATCTAGATAGTACAACCAGTTGTGAACCGCATTTTAAAACATTAAAAATATTAACATTGCCTTCGTTATACATTTACGAACTTTGTTTATTTGTTAAATCTAACCCCAATTTCTATAAGACTGCTTTTAAAAGCCAATATAGGAAATTACAAGACAAAAAAAGGTTAGAATTAAAAATACCGTATGGGAAAACGGCGCTAGTCAACAAAATTATTATTTGTATGGCGTCCGTAGTCTACAATAAACTACCAGACGAAATAAAAAAAATGCCATTTCTTAAATTTAAAACTAAATTACGTAACTTTCTTACTAGTAAATGTTACTATAGTGTCAAAGAATATTTAGATGATAAGCTTTTGACAATCTAATCCTGACTACTTAATTTAATTAAATGCAACCAAGTTTTTATGTACCTACTGACATCATGTAATTTATTATTAATAATATGACTGTTATTCTGACATAATATAATTGCATGGCATTACTTAATATATTGTAAGTATTGATAAAAACTAGATGTAACTAGCATTAATAAAAAGATAACTGTACCAACATTTGCATACCTCTTGAGGTATTAATATAGTGAGACAATAATATAAAATAGAATGTAACATCTTGTCAACCTGTGTTATGCAAATAAAGGTTTTGATTTGATTTGATTTCTTTTACTTTTTTTACAGGTCATCGGAAAACTTGAGATTAAATGTACCGAGTCACTCCACCAATTATTTGGTAAGTCGTTCGCAGCGCAAGCACGACAGTGGAATACTCTTCCCGTATCAGTAAAATAAGCAAAAATGCTTCCTTCTTTCAAAAACATGGTAAAAGATCTCTGTTTCTCTCTTTCATTTGTTACTATTTTTATTTATCTCAGCTTTTATATATATATTTGTTATATATGTGTGTATTGAGTATGTAGTTTATTACTTATGTACTGTATATAAGTGAATAATACACCATGGACTACCCGCGTTAGGTTGTCTGTAAAAGATCACTTTTAGCGATAAGACCGCCTATTGTAACAGCCTTTGTAGTTTTTAAGTCCTTATTTGCTGTTATGTATACACTATAAGGAGTATATTTATCTATCTGTCTATTTTTAGGTTTCCATAATGGAATAAAAAAAAAAAGTAGTGACGAGGAGGGTTCCAATTGAACGTATAATTATTTTAAAAAATTTTACCTACTTCATAAAAAACAAAAACACCACTATACTATAAAGTGATATAAGCTTAATGACTACCTTTTCACTTACCATCGGGTGAGATTGTGGTCAAATGCGAGCCTATTAGCAACAAAAATATTGTTTCATTGGACATCCAATTCCGTTTAAAATAAGGGCTATTATATATATATATAACTCTAATTTATACAAACACTTAAAAACAAAATAATTTTCCGCAGCTACTACGGAACCCTTCATGGGCAAGTCTGACTCGCATTTGGCCAATTTTTTATAAGCAAGATATCTGATATATTGAATTACTTATCACTTCATAATAACCTTTATAAGTTAAGTGGATTAGGCATAGCATTAGGCATTAGCTTAGCTTGGCATTAGGTCACGTAGGCACCCAATGCACTTGAAAAAGCTATTTACGAAGTCATATCATTCAACGCTTGGTATTTTCGTGTTAGATAGGTACCTCATTAGTAGAATCTGTCCACTTTTGCGTGCCTATCCGACGAAATGTGATCACTGCCACCTGAATACCTTTTTAATATCCGTATGTTCAGATATACTGTTATCACACTGCAAGGGGGTTGTCGGGACATCACTACGCTCGGGTATCGGCGGACGCCAGGGTATCGAGACTAGGCCGCTTCTGTCACTCATCTCACTGACACTACGGGTATTTCTTTGTAAAGATTATTGTGATAACGGTATTAAAATCTAATGCTCTACAGTTCTTTTACAGGTAAGTTTTTTTTATAGGTCATCGGAAAACTTGAGGCTAGATGTACCAAGTCACTCCACCAATTATTAGGTAAGTCAATCGCAGCGCAAGCACACACACACGTGTTTGTGTCTATTCATTTAATACATATTCATTTAATACTCCTCATGCACAGTTCTTAATACTGCATAATAAAGTTAATTAAAAAAAAATGATGTTCTACATGTTTGTAACTAGTGAATAAATTGTAAATCCGTAATTGGCTGTAAGCAAAGACTATAAAACTACTTGACCGCGCATACGTTGCCCCGACACACGAAAACTATGAGTCTTTTTGCTCTTATATATTGGCTACGATACACGAATCATTTTAGATGTGACCAAGTATTAGGCCCGTATGCATGCTAAACAATTACAAATTTAAAATTTTTGTGTCCAATTTAAAACGCATAATAATGCTTTCATGCGCGTTGAAGTGGTGTAGAAAACATTCCCAGACATCTAGATACCAAATGGATGACATAACTATTCATCAGTAATGAAATATTACGAAAATTATTTATCATTTTAATCAGATTATAAGCCACCGCAGAGGTCTATTTAAAGTGGTGGTTTGAGTGATCAAGGATAAAATTAAGACGCGCGTTGATGTCTTTTGGAAAAGTCTCTTTGTTTCATGAAGAAATTCTAATTATTTTATCCCTTTCTTTCCTTATGTATATTTATCATAAAAATCTGTGCTGTTACCTTTAACGGCTGAATACGATATCGATAATTATAAAATTATTTCTTTTATTAAATTCAATTCAGATAGTTGTCATAAAATACCTATCTACATTAACCGACTTTAAAAAAGGAGAAAATTCTAATAGTTTTTCTTCTGTGTAACATGCATATTTTCATTTTAGATTTCCCAAGATTCCAGATTAAAAAGAAAAGTGGATGGATAAGTTTACTAGGGAATATTGGTTTCTAGTTTTGTTTTTATTGATATAATGTTGAGAAAAGTCAAAATAATATAAGATACCTATATCTAATCTTTCTAGGCTTCAAATAGTATGACGGAGTCTAATACTAATTAACTTGGGCCTTTGATTTTTTTTATTACGATATCGCTCTCGTAAGTTACTTTGGTTTCGGGGTTATGGTAATGTTCTAATGAGATACCGCGGCCCCGAAACTTACGGGCAGCTGAAGGGACAGGGTGGGTTTTTATTCAGTAGAAGTCTGACACTCCCTTCCACTTTATCCAGAGCGGGAGAAGTCATTCGATGATTTTGAATTTGTAAGTTACTAATAATACTGGAATCGAGTATTGAGCTTTTCTTAATTTTTTATTTTTAAACGACTTCTAAAAAAGGAAGAGGTTCTCAATTCGGATGTTTGTATTTTTTTTTATGTTTGTCCACGCATAACTCCTTCGCTTGCCAACGGATTTGAAAAATTCTTATCTTGTTAGAAAGGGTATACTTTCCAAATGGTCCCACGAAAATTTTATCGAAATCGGACGAGCCGTTTCTGAAAAATCAACAAAAGTCTAAAAAAAATATTTACGTTGATGATCTTTTCGTTTACTCTGCATTGCGTTTTTTGTTCGCGCATAACTCCGGCATTTACGAACCGATTTGGAAAATTCACTGACCCACTAAAAAGCACGAAAATAAAAACTTTTTTGCAAAAAATAAAACCGACTTCCATATCAAAACACTACAAAGCCAAAAATAATTTTAATTTCGGAAGGCGGTGTGAAAAAAAAAGAAAATACAAAACCAATAACACCGACTACCGAATTTAAAATTATTTTTGGCTTTGTAGTGTTTTGATATGGAAGTCGGTTTTATTTTTTGCAAAAAAGTTTTTACATCACAAATAAGTATTTATGCGTCGTAAATAAATAAAAAGAATAGTATATGTAAAAAAATATAATTTATCACTGCGCACATGACCCAAGATCACAACGTGTGGTGGGTGCAAAGATATGCATATTGGTCCAAAGAGGTTAATTATCGACTCTATAGAAGAAGAATATTTTGAGGTCATCAGCATAGAGTAGAACTTTCATTATTACGACAGCGCTTATGTCGTCACTAAATAATTATTTTTGGGGACCTGTAGCCGAATGCACCCCCAAAAGATTCAGTTTCAGTCAGTGTGTCACAGGGCCTTTATTCCGAAACTATAAGGACTAACTAAACTATTAGTTGAACATTCTGAGAACCACTTTACGATTTTTATAAATAAAATATGTAGGTATGTACGATTGTACGTATGTGGGTCGATTTTAATAATTCTTACGTGAATCGATTCGGCATAACCTTGCGACTATCAAATACATGACAGTTATCAAAATTGACTTCGACAACAACCAGACGCCATACTGTCAAATTTCAATAAGAAAAATTCGACAAACTATGTCTAGTGGAGTATCGTTGAATAGATCTTTAAAATGATTTTTGTGTTTCCATCTTTTTCATTCTTCATTCATTATTTTACAACATTTTTCATTGTAAGCAACCGTTTACGATATACGAGTATACATTAAAACGTATTTCAAGGGCCATATTCAGGGGTGTGGTTTTTGAAGTAAAAACTTCTTTAGCGGCGTTGTGCACTTTTTGTAATGGGTAAAAAAATTTTAACTCGCGTCAGGACACGTAACCTGATCGAAAATTCGTAAGACGGACGGAGAGTAGACAGCCGGCGCGGCGTAGGAGAGGAAGTATCCCCCTCTCTTTCTACGGCGCGGTGAAAATGTATGCCTGCGCCTGCTGTTTCATTTAGGTGGCGCAGGATGCTATTGGCGATGATGGTTCTGGTAATAATGATGGTGAAAAATTCGTCGAAATTATGGATAAAAGTTGGTTTTTCTAAGAGACAAACTTTTTAATGTTATATAAATTGTCATGTTTGTGTACGATAGCGCAATAAATAAATATTGTATTCTACCACATAAATGATAGTACTTTTATACTGATAATTAAAGCAATTCGTGCAAAATTATTCCCTAACCATTCCAAAATATCAAAAATGCACAACGTTAATATTCAAGTTTTCACTTCTGCCGGCACTCCCGGAGTGCAACCCGCTTTTTTTCTTGCAAATCCATTGTGTGGGGTATCAAATAAAGAGCTTCGCAAGAGTATCAGAAATAAATATGTAACTTATATGTTCCAAATTAAATAGAAAAATAAAATCGTATAAAATTACTGAAAATCACATCAAAAGTTACTTAATGAGTGATTAAACTAATTTAAAAAATCTTAAAAAACCCCAACTGCTCAACTAAAATGCAAAAAACGAGCACATTTTCATTACAACAAGTGACAAACTGGCGACACCTATACTGTTTTTATAATTATATGTTCAATTGGATCCCGCCTGCTTGTCAAACCTTTTTTTGTCATTCCGCTTTGGAACCCTAAAAATGGACAGATACGACTATTGGGATACTCGTTAGACGGAAAAACCAAGCGTTGAATGATATGACTTCATAAATAGTTTTGTAAAGTGCATTGACTGCATACGTGACTTAAGTTGAAAGATAAATCAGGTATAAAAGCTACACATTCACACTGTAGCTTAGTCTAGACTGTTTTACCACTTAGGAAGCGTCTACCTTTCAAATGATTCATTTTGAAAAAAAAAGTGGTTTTAGACACCTCGATGTCATTTTTAAAGACCTGTCTATAGACACCCTACACGTTTAGGTTTGATGCTTTTTATTAGTTTTGGTTCCATGGAAAAATAAAGAAAACCATAAAGGTGGCAGTACATGTACGGGAAGCTCTTGTCCATGTTGTGGAGTAACACATATTTGAACAGGCCCAAATTCATCCAAACAATAAAAGCATTTGTCAGTTATCGCGTAGCTCAAGTTAGGACTCGAACGATTTGAAAAACAAATACTAGTAATAAAAAGAAGTTTCGATGGGAAAAGGAAAGGAAACTGTGGATAAAGATAAGGTTAAATAATATCCTTCATTGCATTTCACATTTTATTCATATATAATAAACAAAAATTACCGCCCCAATTTTATTTTTGTATTTTTTTTCACTATTGGTAATGTTGTCGTAGTAGTATATAATATGCAAAAACACTATAAATGGGGGTTCTCCTTATTTAATACTTTACACCCTTGTAGGCCCAAACATTTGCATATACAGCGCTGCTTCTCTTCTCTTTGTTCAGTGCTTCCCTTCTTTTCAAGCGCCTTGGTTTTTCGAAATAAATTTTCTTTGGTTTAACATCAGCAAACTTATATTGTATTTGGTCTGTCCAGGCTAGAAATCTTTTTCCTAGTTTGTGTGATATTCTAAATATCATTTTAACATCGTTAGCAGTAGCCACCCTACTGCTAACGATGTTAAAATGATATTTAAGAGCGGGATATTTAACGATTCGTCGATAAATTTTCCCTAGTTTATTACTTAGTTCTGGCTTCTCATTGTTTTCGTAAAAAATATCTCTTAAAGCGCGCCCCGTATAAATATTTTTCGTATTGCCAAAATCCAGTTTGCGTTTAGTATTTTCTGTATGAGGGTGATTTAAAGAACACAAATCATATTTTTGTTTCTTATTTCCAATGGGCTTTATGTAAGCGTCTTGTCCTCGCTTATTAGGCGTCTTTTCGTTTTGCTTTTGCATATAAGTTTTCATATCATTTTGACCTTCGTTAGGTTTGTCTTGTAGATTTATACTATTGTCTTTTTCATCAGATGTGTCTTTGTTTTTCAACGCATCAATGTCAACAGAAACAATATCATTTCTTGTATATTGTTGATCCATTTGCTTGTCTTTAGTTTCAAATCGCTCTTGCTCTTTCAATGCTTGTTTGTTTAACCCAGATTGGTTTGAATCAAACTCGAGCAACAAATGATTACCTGTATGACCGGTGTTATGTTTCTCTTTAAGTATATCATAAAAAGCATAAAGGCTATCAGCACATAAGACATCGTCAGATAAAGAGACATTCAAGTTTTGTAGCTGTCGCTTAAGTATTGGGAAATCAAACCTATGTTCGTTATGGCTGACGAAGCACACGGGTCTTGCTTGCCGATTTACGAAGTCAATTATTTTTTGGTAAGTGTCTCTTCCAGATTTTCGTAAGTCTAGCGTAATCAAATCTTGCGGTTCTTGTATCTTCTCAGTCAGATATTGGCTTCGTGCTACACTTAACAGGCTTATTTCAGTCAATTTTTTTGGTTGAGATTTTACACACCCGATATCGTAAATTAGAAACGTTTGGATCTCCATTTTGATTCAGACTGAGCTACAGTGTAATTTTGTGTGGCTTTTATATCTGATTTATCTTTGAACTTACACGTGCAAAATATTATCAATTGTTATCATATTAATTGAAGTATTTATTGTTGTTATTAAAAGTGTTACTTATCAGTTCAAAATTTCCATAATAAATAGATTAGGTTGCAGCCAATGCACTTGATAAAACTATTTATAAAGTCATATCATTGAACGCTTAGTTTTCCCCGTTATCACCATTATAAATTAAGTAGATTAAGTAGATTAGGCTTGCAGACTACCTGCAATAGGTCACGTAGGCAGCCAATGCACTTGAAAAAGCTTTTTATGAAGTCATATCATTCAACGCTTAGTTTTTTCCTGTTAGTAAGGTACCTCATTATAAGAATCTGTCCATTTTTGGGTGTCTATCCGACGACATGTGATCACTGCCACCTGCATACCTTTTTAATATCCGTATGTTCAGGTATACTGTTATCACACTGCAAGGGGGTTGTCGAGACATCACTACGCTCGCTACAACGGGAAAGACGCGTGCGCCAGGACCAGGCCGCGCGCTTTCGACACTAATCTCACTGACGCGCTACACTACGGGTCTTTATTTCTAAAGATTATTGTGATAACGGTATTAAAATCTAAAGTTATACAGTTCTTTTACTTTTTTTACAGGTCATCGGAAAACTTGAGATTAAATGTACCGAGTCACTCCACCAATTATTTGGTAAGTCGTTCGCAGCGCAAGCACGACAGTGGAATACTCTTCTCGTATCAGTAAAATAAGCAAAAATGCTTCCTTCTTTCAAAAACATGGTAAAAGATCTCTGTTTCTCTCTTTCATTTGTTACTATTTTTATTTATCTCAGCTTTTATATATATTTGTTATATATGTGTGTATTGAGTATGTAGTTTATTACTTATGTACTGTATATAGGTGAATAATACACCATGGACTACCCGCGTTAGGTTGTCTGTAAAAGATCACTTTTAGCGATAAGACCGCCTATTGTAACAGCCTTTGTAGTTTTTAAGTCCTTATTTGCTGTTATGTGTACACTATAAAGAGTATATTTATCTATCTGTCTATTTTTAGGTTTCCATAATGGAATAGAAAAAAAAGTAGTGACGAGGAGGGTTCCAATTGAACGTAAAATTATTTTAAAAAATTTTACCTACTTCATAAAAAACAAAACCACCACCATACTATAAAGTGATATAAGCTTAATGACTACCTTTCCACTTACCATCGGGTGAGATTGTGGTCAAATGCGAGCCTATTAGCAACAAAAATATTGTTTCATTGGACATCCAATTCCGTTTAAAATAAGGGCTATTATATATATATATATATATATATATATGTATGTATGTATGTATGTCGGGCAGGTATCCGCAACTCCACGACCAAGCGCGTATTTTGCGTAAGGGTAGGGATCTTTTTATTCTATCCATGCCAATTCCTCCAGGAAGGCGAGCAACGCCCTCGTTTTGCTTACCATTTCTCGGAGGGTACCTGGTTTGCCGAAGTATTTAGTCCTGTAGTCCGCGACTGCAGGGCAGCTGCTGTTTCGTCCTCCTCCATGCAGGCTCTGCAGAGTGGGCTGTCTGTGACTCCTATTACATAGAGGTGTTTATTAAAGGATCCATGACCGGTAAGGGCGGCTGTCATCAGCCGCAATTGCGGTTTAGACAGTCGTAGGACCTGTTTTGACAAGCGGCCATCAAGGGTCGGGAGAGCCTCTTTAGCCTGCCTGCACTCACCATGGTTCTCCCTTAGTTTGTGGTGTAGGTCTCTGGTACATTTCCTTACCAGGTGACGCAGATAACCGAAGGGGAGTGGTGTAATGGGTTCAGGTCCCATAATCGCCATACTCGAAGCCCTTCTAGTGAGTTCGTCCGCTGCATCGTTGCCTCGGGAGTCGCTGTGTCCTTTGATCCATTGAATGGTTATATTATTGTGTCTACCAACCTGGTTGAGGAGATTGTGACACTCCAAGATCAGCCCGGAGTTAACTGTGTGGCTGCTCAGTGCTTGCAGGACTGCCATGCTGTCCGAAAGTATGCGTATTGAGTGGTCCACAACTTCCCTGTTTACAATAGCTGAGGCTGCCAGTGAGATCCCCAGGCACTCGGCCTGAAACACTGTGTTAGACCCCCAATGGTCTCATATATATATATATAACTGTAATTTATACAAACACTCTTAAAAACAAAATAATTTTCCGCAGCTACTACGGAACCCTTCATGGGCAAGTCTGACTCGCACTTGGCCAATTTTTTTAAAGCAAGATATCTGATATATTGAATTACTTATCACTTCATAATAACCTTTATAAGTTAAGTGGATTAGGCTTAGCATTAGGCATTAGCTTAGCTTGGCATTCGGTCACGTAGGCACGCAATGCACTTGAAAAAGCTATTTACGAAGTCATATCATTCAACGCTTGGTATTTTCGTGTTAGATAGGTACCTCATTAGTAGAATCTGTCCACTTTTGCGTGCCTATCCGACGAAATGTGATCACTGCCACCTGAATACCTTTTTAATATCCGTATGTTCAGATATACTGTTATCACACTGCAAGGGGGTTGTCGGGACATCACTACGCTCGGGTATCGGCGGACGCCAGGGTATCGAGACTAGGCCGCTTCTGTCACTCATCTCACTGACACTACGGGTATTTCTTTGTAAAGATTATTGTGATAACGGTATTAAAATCTAATGCTCTACAGTTCTTTTACAGGTAAGTTTTTTTATAGGTCATCGGAAAACTTGAGGCTAGATGTACCAAGTCACTCCACCAATTATTAGGTAAGTCAATCGCAGCGCAAGCACACACACACGTGTGTGTGTCTATTCATTTAATACATATTCATTTAATACTCCTCATGCACACTTCTTAATACTGCATAATAAAGTTAATTTAAAAAAATATGATGTTCTACATGTTTGTAACTAGTGAATAAATTGTAAATCCGTAATTGGCTGTAAGCAAAGACTATAAAACTACTTGACCGCGCATACGTTGCCCCAACACACGAAAACTATGAGTCTTTTTGCTCTTATATATTGGCTACGATACACGAATCATTTTAGATGTGACCAAGTATTAGGCCTGTATGCATGCTAAACAATTACAAATTTTAAATTTTTGTGTCCAATTTAAAACGCATAATAATGCTTTCATGCGCGTTGAAGTGGTGTAGAAAACATTCCCAGACATCTAGATACCAAATGGATGACATAACTATTCATCAGTAATGAAATATTACGAAAATTATTTATCATTTTAATCAGATTATAAGCCACCGCAGAGGTCTATTTAAAGTGGTGGTTTGAGTGATCAAGGATAAAATTGAGACGCGCGTTGATGTCTTTTGGAAAAGTCTCTTTGTTTCATGAAGAAATTCTAATTATTTTATCCCTTTCTTTCCCTATGTATATTTATCATATAAATCTGTGCTGTTATCTTTAACGGCTGAATACGATATCGATAATTATAAATTTTTTTTTTTTATTAAATTCAATTCAGATAGTTGTCATAAAATACCTATCTACATTAACCGACTTTAAAAAAAGGAGAAAGTTCTAATAGTTTTTCTTCTGTGTAACATGCATATTTTCATTTTAGATTTCCCAAGATTCCAGATTAAAAAGAAAAGTGGATGGATAAGTTTACTAGGGAATATTGGTTTCTAGCTTTGTTTTTATTGATATAATGTTGAGAAAAGTAAAAATAATATAAGATACCTATATCTAATCTTTCTAGGCTTCAAATAGTATGACGGAGTCTAATACTAATTAACTTGGGCCTTTGATTATTTTTATTACGATATCGCTCTCGTAAGTTACTTTGGTTCCGGGGTTATGGTAATGTTCTAATGAGATACCACGGCCCCGAAACTTACGGGCAGCTGAAGGAACTGGGTGGGTTTTTAGTCAGTAGAAGTCTGACACTCCCTTCCACTTTATCCAGAGCGGGAGAAGTCATTCAATGATTTTGAATTTGTATGTTACTAATAATACTGGAATCGAGTATTGAGCTTTTCTTAATTTTTTATTTTTAAACGACTTCTAAAAAAGGAAGAGGTTCTCAATTCGGATGTTTGTATTTTTTTATGTTTGTCCACGCATAACTCCTTCGCTTGCCAACGGATTTGAAAATTTCTTATTTTTTTAGAAAAGGTATACTTCCCAAATGGTCCCACGAAAATTTTATCGAAATCGGACGAGCCGTTTCTGAAAAATCAACAAAAGTCTAAAAAAAATATTTTCGTTGATGATCTTTTCGTTTACTCTGCATTGCGTTTTTTGTTCGCGCATAACTCCGGCATTTACGAACCGATTTGGAAAATTCACTGACCCGCTAAAAAGCACGAAAATAAAAACTTTTTTGCAAAAAATAAAACCGACTTCCATATCAAAACACTACAAAGCCAAAAATAATTTTAATTTCGGAAGGAGTTTGAAAAAAAAAGAAAATACAAAACCAATAACACCGACTACCGAAATTAAAATTATTTTTGGCTTTGTAGTGTTTTGATATGGAAGTCGGTTTTATTTTTTGCAAAAAAGTTTTTACATCACAAATAAGAATTTATGCGTCGTAAATAAATAAAAAGAATAGTATATGTAAAAAAATATAATTTATCACTGCGCACATGACCCAAGATCACAACGTGTGGTGGGTGCAAAGATATGCATATTGGTCCAAAGAGGTTAGTTATCGACTCTATAGAAGAAGAATATTTTGAGGTCATCAGCAAAGAGTAGAACTTTCATTATTACGACAGCGCTTATGTCGTCACTAAATAATTATTTTTGGGGACCTGTAGCCGAATGCACCCCCTAAAGATTCAGCTTCAGTCAGTGTGTCACAGGGCCTTTATTCCGAAACTATAAGGACTAACTAAACTATTAGTTGAACATTCTGAGAACCACTTTACGATTTTTATAAATAAAATATGTAGGTATGTACGATTGTACGTATGTGGGTCGATTTTAATAATTCTTACGTGAATCGATTCGGCATAACCTTGCGACTATCAAATACATGACAGTTATCAAAATTGACTTCGACAACAACCAGACGCCATACTGTCAAATTTCAATAAGAAAAATTCGACAAACTATGTCTAGTGGAGTATCGTTGAATAGATCTTTAAAATGATTTTTGTGTTTCCATCTTTTTCATTCTTCATTCATTATTTTACAACATTTTTCATTGTAAGCAACCGTTTACGATATACGAGTATACATTAAAACGTATTTCAAGGGCCATATTCAGGGGTGTGGTTTTTGAAGTGAAAACTTCTTTAGCGGCGTTGTGCACTTTTTTGTAATGGGTAAAATATTTTAAACTCGCGTCAGGACACGTAACCTGATCGAAAATTCGTAAGACGGACGGAGAGTAGACAGCCGGCGCGGCGTAGGAGAGGAAGTATCCCCCTCTCTTTCTACGGCGCGGTGAAAATGTATGCCTGCGCCTGCTGTTTCATTTAGGTGGCGCAGGATGCTATTGGCCATGATGGTTCTAATATATAAAATAATAATGGTGAAAAAGTCGTCGAAATTATGGATAAAAGTTGGTTTTTCTAAGAGACAAACTTTTTAATGTTATATAAATTGTCATGTTTGTGTACGATAGCGCAATAAATAAATATTGTATTCTACCACATAAATTATAGTACTTTTATACTGATAATTAAAGCAATTCGTGCAAAATTATTCCCTAACCATTCCAAAATATCAAAAATGCACAACGTTAATATTCAAGTTTTCACTTCTGCCGGCACTCCCGGAGTGCAACCCGCTTTTTTTTCTTGCAAATCCATTGTGTGGGGTATCAAATAAAGAGCTTCGCAAGAGTATCAGAAATAAATATGTAACTTATATGTTCCAAATTAAATAGAAAAATAAAATCGTATAAAATGACTGAAAATCACATCAAAAGTTACTTAATGAGTGATTAAACTAATTTAAAAAATCTTAAAAAACCCCAACTGTTCAACTAAAATGCAAAAACGAGCACATTTTCATTACAACAAGTGACAAACTGGCAACACCTATACTGTTTTTATAATTATATGTTCAATTGGATCCCGCCTGCTTGTCAAACCTTTTTTTGTCATTCCGCTTTGGAACCCTAAAAATGGACAGATACCACCATTGGGATACTCATTAGACGGAAAAACCAAGCGTTGAATGATATGACTTCATAAATAGTTTTGTAAAGTGCATTGACTGCATACGTGACTTAAGTTGAAAGATAAATCAGGTATAAAAGCTACACATTCACACTGTAGCTTAGTCTAGACTGTTTTACCACTTTGGAAGCGTCTACCTTTCAAATGATTCATTTTGAAAAAAAGAAAGTGGTTTTAGATACCTTGATGTCATTTTTAAAGACCTGTCTATAGACACCCTACACGTTTAGGTTTGATGCTTTTTATTAGTTTTGGTTCCATGGAAAAATAAAGAAAACCATAAAGGTGGCAGTACATGTACGGGAAGCTCTTGTCCATGTTGTGGAGTAACACATATTTGAACAGGCCCAAATCCATCCAAACAATAAAAGCATTTGTCAGTTATCGCGTAGCTCAAGTTAGGACTCGAACGATTTGAAAAACAAATACTAGTAATAAAAAGAAGTTTCGATGGGAAAAGGAAAGGAAACTGTGGATAAAGATAAGGCTAAATAATATCCTTCATTGCATTTCACATTTTATTCATATATAATTAACAAAACTTACCGCCCCAATTTTATTTTTGTATTTTTTTTCACTATTGGTAATGTTGTCGTAGTAGTAAAAACACTATAAATGGGGGTTCTCCTTATTTAATACTTTACACCCTTGTAGGCCCAAACATTTGCATATACAGCGCTGCTTCTCTTCTCTTTGTTCAGTGCTTCCCTTCTTTTCAAGCGCCTTGGTTTTTCGAAATAAATTTTCTTTGGTTTAACATCAGCAAACTTATATTGTATTTGGTCTGTCCAGGCTAGAAATCTTTTTCCTAGTTTGTGTGATATTCTAAATATCATTTTAACATCGTTAGCAGTAGGGTGGGCTTTAAGAGCGGGATATTTAACGATTCGTCGATAAATTTTCCCTAGTTTATTACTTAGTTCTGGCTTCTCATTGTTTTCGTAAAAAATATCTCTTAAAGCGCGCCCCGTATAAATATTTTTCGTATCGCCAAAATCCAGTTTGCGTTTATTATTTTCTGTATGAGGGCAATTTAAAGAATACAAATCATGTTTTTGTTTCTTATTTCCAATGGGCTTTATGTAAGCGTCTTGTCCTCGCTTATTAGGCGTCTTTTCGTTTTGCTTTTGCATATAAGTTTTCATATCATTTTGACCTTCGTTAGGTTTGTCTTGTAGATTTATACTATTGTCTTTTTCATCAGATGTGTCTTTGTTTTTCAACGCATCAATGTCAACAGAAACAATATCATTTCTTGTATATTGTTGATCCATTTGCTTGTCTTTAGTTTCAAATGGTTCTTGCTCTTTCAATGCATGTTTGTTTAACCCAGATTGGTTTGAATCAAACTCGAGCAACAAATGATTACCTGTATGACCGGTGTTATGTTTCTCTTTAAGTATATCATAAAAAGCATAAAGGCTATCAGCACATAAGACATCGTCAGATAAAGAGACATTCAAGTTTTGTAGCTGTCGCTTAAGTATTGGGAAATCAAACCTATGGCCGTTATGGCTGACGAAGCACACGGGTCTTGCTTGCCGATTTACGAAGTCAATTATTTTTTGGTATGTGTCTCTTCCAGACTTTCGTAAGTCTAGCGTAATCGAATCTTGCGGTTCTTGTATCTTCTCAGTCAGATATTGGCTTCGTGCTACACTTAACAGGCTTATTTCAGTCATTTTTTTTGGTTGAGATTTTACACACCCGATATCGTAAATTAGAAACGTTTGGATCTCCATTTTGATTCAGACTGAGCTACAGTGTAATTTTGTGTGGCTTTTATATCTGATTTATCTTTGAACTTACACGTGCAAAATATTATCAATTGTTATCATATTAATTGAAGTATTTATTGTTGTTATTAAAAGTGTTACTTATCAGTTCAAAATTTCCATAATAAATAGATTAGGTTGCAGCAAATGCACTTGATAAAACTATTTATAAAGTCATATCATTGAACGCTTAGTTTTCCCCGTTATCACCATTATAAATTAAGTAGATTAAGTAGATAAGGCTTGCAGACTACCTGCAATAGGTCACGTAGGCAGCCAATGCACTTGAAAAAGCTTTTTATGAAGTCATATCATTCAACGCTTGGTTTTTTCCTGTTAGTAAGGTACCTCATTATAAGAATCTGTCCATTTTTGGGTGTCTATCCGACGACATGTGATCACTGCCACCTGAATACCTTTTTAATATCCGTATGTTCAGGTATACTGTTATCACACTGCAAGGGGGTTGTCGGGACATCACTACGCTCGCTACAACGGGAAAGACGCGTGCGCCAGGACCAGGCCGCGCGCTTTCGACACTAATCTCACTGACGCGCTACACTACGGGTCTTTATTTCTAAAGATTATTGTGATAACGGTATTAAAATCTAAAGTTATACAGTTCTTTTACTTTTTTTACAGGTCACCGGAAAACTTGAGATTAAATGTACCGAGTCACTCCACCAATTATTTGGTAAGTCGTTCGCAGCGCAAGCACGACAGTGGAATACTCTTCCCGTATCAGTAAAATAAGCAAAAATGCTTCCTTCTTTCAAAAACATGGTAAAAGATCTCTTTTTCTCTCTTTCATTTGTTACTATTTTTATTTATCTCAGCTTTTATATATATATTTGTTATATATGTGTGTATTGAGTATGTAGTTTATTACTTATGTACTGTATATAAGTGAATAATACACCATGGACTACCCGCGTTAGGTTGTCTGTAAAAGATCACTTTTAGCGATAAGACCGCCTATTGTAACAGCCTTTGTAGTTTTTAAGTCCTTATTTGCTGTTATGTGTCTATTTTAAGGTTTCCATAATGGAATAGAAAAAAAAGTAGTGACGAGGAGGGTTCCAATTGAACGTATAATTATTTTATAAATTTTACCTACTTCATAAAAAACAAAAACACCACTATACTATAAAGTGATATAAGCTTAATGACTACCTTTTCACTTACCATCGGGTGAGATTGTGGTCAAATGCGAGCCTATTAGCAACAAAAATATTGTTTCATTGGACATCCAATTCCGTTTAAAATAAGGGCTATTATATGTATATATATATTTATATATATATATATATATACCTGTAATTTATACAAACACTTAAAAACAAATTAATTTTCCGCAGCTACTACGGAACCCTTCATGGGCAAGTCTGACTCGCACTTGGCCAATTTTTTTAAAGCAAGATATCTGATATATTGAATTACTTATCACTTCATAATAACCTTTATAAGTTAAGTGGATTAGGCTTAGCATTAGGCATTAGCTTAGCTTGGCATTCGGTCACGTAGGCACGCAATGCACTTGAAAAAGCTATTTACGAAGTCATATCATTCAACGCTTGGTATTTTCGTGTTAGATAGGTACCTCATTAGTAGAATCTGTCCACTTTTGCGTGCCTATCCGACGAAATGTGATCACTGCCACCTGAATACCTTTTTAATATCCGTATGTTCAGATATACTGTTATCACACTGCAAGGTGGTTGTCGGGACATCACTACGCTCGGGTATCGGCGGACGCCAGGGTATCGAGACTAGGCCGCTTCTGTCACTCATCTCACTGACACTACGGGTATTTTTTTGTAAAGATTATTGTGATAACGGTATTAAAATCTAATGCTCTACAGTTCTTTTACAGGTAAGTTTTTTTTTATAGGTCATCGGAAAACTTGAGGCTAGATGTACCAAGTCGCTCCACCAATTATTAGGTAAGTCAATCGCAGCGCAAGCACACACACACGTGTGTGTGTCTATTCATTTAATACATATTCATTTAATACTCCTCATGCACACTTCTTAATACTGCATAATAAAGTTAATTAAAAAAAAAATGATGTTCTACATGTTTGTAACTAGTGAATAAATTGTAAATCCGTAATTGGCTGTAAGCAAAGACTATATATAAAACTACTTGACCGCGCATACGTTGCCCCGACACACGAAAACTATGAGTCTTTTTGCTCTTATATATTGGCTACGATACACGAATCATTTTAGATGTGACCAAGCCTGTATGCATGCTAAACAATTACAAATTTTAAATTTTTGTGTCCAATTTAAAACGCATAATAATGCTTTCATGCGCGTTTAAGTGGTGTAGAAAACATTCCCAGTCATCTAGATACCAAATGGATGACATAACTATTCATCAGTAATGAAATATTACGAAAATTATTTATCATTTTAATCAGATTATAAGCCACCGCAGAGGTCTATTTAAAGTGGTGGTTTGAGTGATCAAGGATAAAATTAAGACGCGCGTTGATGTCTTTTGCAAAAGTCTCTTTGTTTCATGAAGAAATTCTAATTATTTTATCCCTTTCTTTCCCTATGTATATTTATCATAAAAATCTGTGCTGTTACCTTTAACGGCTGAATACGATATCGATAATTATATTTTTTTTTTTTATTAAATTCAATTCAGATAGTTGTCATAAAATACCTATCTACATTAACCGACTTTAAAAAAAGGAGAAAGTTCTAATAGTTTTTCTTCTGTGTAACATGCATATTTTCATTTTAGATTTCCCAAGATTCCAGATTAAAAAGAAAAGTGGATGGATAAGTTTACTAGGGAATATTGGTTTCTAGTTTTGTTTTTATTGATATAATGTTGAGAAAAGTCAAAATAATATAAGATACCTATATCTAATCTTTCTAGGCTTCAAATAGTATGACGGAGTCTAATATTAATTAACTTGGGCCTTTGATTTTTTTATTACGATATCGCTCTCGTAAGTTACTTTGGTTCCGGGGTTATGGTAATGTTCTAATGAGATACCGCGGCCCCGAAACTTACGGGCAGCTGAAGGAACAAGGTGGGTTTTTAGTCAGTAGAAGTCTGACACTCCCTTCCACTTTATCCAGAGCGGGAGAAGTCATTCGATGATTTTGAATTTGTAAGTTACTAATAATACTGGAATCGAGTATTGAGCTTTTCTTAATTTTTTATTTTTAAACGACTTCTAAAAAAGGAAGAGGTTCTCAATTCGGATGTTTGTATTTTTTTTTATGTTTGTCCACGCATAACTCCTTCGCTTGCCAACGGATTTGAAAAATTCTTATCTTGTTAGAAAGGGTATACTTTCCAAATGGTCCCACGAAAATCTTATCGAAATCAACAGAACTCCAAAAAAAAATATTTACGTTGATGATCTTTTCGTTTACTCTGCATTGCGTTTTTTGTTCGCGCATAACTCCGGCATTTACGAACCGATTTGGAAAATTCACTGACCCACTAAAAAGCACGAAAATAAAAACTTTTTTGCAAAAAATAAAACCGACTTCCATATCAAAACACTACAAAGCCAAAAATAATTTTAATTTCGGAAGGCGGTGTGAAAAAAAAAGAAAATACAAAACCAATAACACTGACTACCGAAATTAAAATTATTTTTGGCTTTGTAGTGTTTTGATATGGAAGTCGGTTTTATTTTTTGCAAAAAAGTTTTTACATCACAAATAAGAATTTATGCGTCGTAAATAAATATAAGAATAGTATATGTAAAAAAAATATAATTTATCACTGCGCACATGACCCAAGATCACAACGTGTGGTGGGTGCAAAGATATGCATATTGGTCCAAAGAGGTTAATTATCGACTCTATAGAAGAAGAATATTTTGAGGTCATCAGCATAGAGTAGAACTTTCATTATTACGACAGCGCTTATGTCGTCACTAAATAATTATTTTTGGGGACCTGTAGCCGAATGCACCCCCTAAAGATTCAGTTTCAGTCAGTGTGTCACAGGGCGTTTATTCCGAAACTATAAGGACTAACTAAACTATTAGTTGAACATTCTGAGAACCACTTTACGATTTTTATAAATAAAATATGTAGGTATGTACGATTGTATGTATGTGGGTCGATTTTAATAATTCTTACGTGAATCGATTCGGCATAACCTTGCGACTATCAAATACATGACAGTTATTAAAATTGACTTCGACAACAACCAGACGCCATACTGTCAAATTTCAAAAAGAAAAATTCGACAAACTATGTCTAGTGGAGTATCGTTGAATAGATCTTTAAAATGATTTTTGTGTATCCATCTTTTTCATTCTTCATTCATTATTTTACAACATTTTTCATTATAAGCAACCGTTTACGATATACGAGTATACATTAAAACGTATTTCAAGGGCCATATTCAGGGGTGTGGTTTTTGAAGTGAAAACTTCTTTAGCGGCGTTGTGCACTTTTTTGTAATGGGTAAAATATTTTAAACTCGCGTCAGGACACGTAACCTGATCGAAAATTCGTAAGACGGACGGAGAGTAGACAGCCGGCGCGGCGTAGGAGAGGAAGTATCCCCCTCTCTTGCTACGGCGCGGTGAAAATGTATGCCTGCGCCTGCTGTTTCATTTAGGTGGCGCAGGATGCTATTGGCGATGATGGTTCTAATACATAAAATAATAATGGTGAAAAAGTCGTCGAAATTATGGATAAAAGTTGGTTTTTCTAAGAGACAAACTTTTTAATGTTATATAAATTGTCATGTTTGTGTACGATAGCGCAATAAATAAATATTGTATTCTACCACATAAATTATAGTACTTTTATACTGATAATTAAAGCAATTCGTGCAAAATTATTCCCTAACCATTCCAAAATATCAAAAATGCACAACGTTAATATTCAAGTTTTCACTTCTGCCGGCACTCCCGGAGTGCAACCCGCTTTTTTTTCTTGCAAATCCATTGTGTGGGGTATCAAATAAAGAGCTTCGCAAGAGTATCAGAAATAAATATGTAACTTATATGTTCCAAATTAAATAGAAAAATAAAATCGTATAAAATGACTGAAAATCACATCAAAAGTTACTTAATGAGTGATTAAACTAATTTAAAAAATCTTAAAAAATCCCAACTGCTCAACTAAAATGCAAAAAACGAGCACATTTTCATTACAACAAGTGACAAACTGACGACACCTATACTGTTTTTATAATTATATGTTCAATTGGATCCCGCCTGCTTGTCAAACCTTTTTTTGTCATTCCGCGTTGGAACCCTAAAAATGGACAGATACCACTATTGGGATACTCATTAGACGGAAAAACCAAGCGTTGAATGATATGACTTCATAAATAGTTTTGTAAAGTGCATTGACTGCATACGTGACTTTTTGCACGTAGTTTTAAAGCCTAATCTATATTTAATGGAGATTTTGAAGTGATAGGTAATTATAACCTTTAATAACAACAATAAATACTTTCGATTAATATGATAACAGTTGATAATATTTTGTACGTGTAAGTTGAAAGATAAATCAGGTATAAAAGCTACACATTCACACTGTAGCTTAGTCTAGACTGTTTTACCACTTTGGAATTGTCTACCTTTCAAATGCTTCATTTTGAAAAAAAAAGTGGTTTTAGATACCTCGATGTCATTTTTAAAGACCTGTCTATAGACACCCTACACGTTTAGGTTTGATGCTTTTTATTAGTTTTGGTTCCATGGAAAAATAAAGAAAACCATAAAGGTGGCAGTACATGTACGGGAAGCTCTTGTCCATGTTGTGGAGTAACACAGATTTGAACAGGCCCAAATCCATCCAAACAATAAAAGCATTTGTCAGTTATCGCGTAGCTCAAGTTAGGACTCGAACGATTTGAAAAACAAATACTAGTAATAAAAAGAAGTTTCGATGGGAAAAGGAAAGGAAACTGTGGATAAAGATAAGGTTAAATAATATCCTTCATTGCATTTCACATTTTATTCATATATAATAAACAAAAATTACCTCCCCAATTTTATTTTTGTATTTTTTTTCACTATTGGTAATGTTGTCGTAGTAGTATATAATATGCAAAAACACTATAAATGGGGGTTCTCCTTATTTAATACTTTACACCCTTGTAGGCCCAAACATTTGCATATACAGCACTGCTTCTCTTCTCTTTGTTCAGTGCTTCCCTTCTTTTCAAGCGCCTTGGTTTTTCGAAATAAATTTTCTTTGGTTTAACATCAGCAAACTTATATTGTATTTGGTCTGTCCAGGCTAGAAATCTTTTTCCTAGTTTGTGTGATATTCTAAATATCATTTTAACATCGTTAGCAGTAGGGTGGGCTTTAAGAGCGGGATATTTAACGATTCGTCGATAAATTTTCCCTAGTTTATTACTTAGTTCTGGCTTCTCATTGTTTTCGTAAAAAATATCTCTTAAAGCGCGCCCCGTATAAATATTTTTCGTATCGCCAAAATCCAGTTTGCGTTTAGTATTTTCTGTATGAGGGCGATTTAAAGAATACAAATCATGTTTTTGTTTCTTATTTCCAATGGGCTTTTTGTAAGCGTCTTGTCCTCGCTTATTAGGCGTCTTTTCGTTTTGCTTTTGCATATAAGTTTTCATATCATTTTGACCTTCGTTAGGTTTGTCTTGTAGATTTATACTATTGTCTTTTTCATCAGATGTGTCTTTGTTTTTCAACGCATCAATGTCAACAGAAACAATATCATTTCTTGTATATTGTTGATCCATTTGCTTGTCTTTAGTTTCAAATGGCTCTTGCTCTTTCAATGCTTGTTTGTTTAACCCAGATTGGTTTGAATCAAACTCGAGCAACAAATGATTACCTGTATGACCGGTGTTATGTTTCTCTTTAAGTATATCATAAAAAGCATAAAGGCTATCAGCACATTAGACATCGTCAGATAAAGAGACATTCAAGTTTTGTAGCTGTCGCTTAAGTATTGGGAAATCAAACCTATGGCCGTTATGGCTGACGAAGCACACGGGTCTTGCTTGCCGATTTACGAAGTCAATTATTTTTTGGTATGTGTCTCTTCCAGACTTTCGTAAGTCTAGCGTAATCAAATCTTGCGGTTCTTGTATCTTCTCAGTCAGATATTGGCTTCGTGCTACACTTAACAGGCTTATTTCAGTCATTTTTTTTGGTTGAGATTTTACACACCCGATATCGTAAATTAGAAACGTTTGGATCTCCATTTTGATTCAGACTGAGCTACAGTGTAATATTGTGTGGCTTTTATATCTGATTTATCTTTGAACTTACACGTGCAAAATATTATCAATTGTTATCATATTAATTGAAGTATTTATTGTTGTTATTAAAAGTGTTACTTATCAGTTCAAAATTTCCATAATAAATAGATTAGGTTGCAGCCAATGCACTTAATAAAACTTTTTATAAAGTCATATCATTGAACGCTTAGTTTTCCCCGTTATCACCATTATAAATTAAGTAGATTAAGTAGATTATGCTTGCAGACTACCTGCAATAGGTCACGTAGGCAGCCAATGCACTTGAAAAAGCTTTTTATGAAGTCATATCATTCAACGCTTGGTTTTTTCCTGTTAGTAAGGTACCTCATTATAAGAATCTGTCCATTTTTGGGTGTCTATCCGACGACATGTGATCACTGCCACCTGAATACCTTTTTAATATCCGTATGTTCAGGTATACTGTTATCACACTGCAAGGGGGTTGTCGGGACATCATTACGCTCGCTATAACGGGAAAGACGCGTGCGCCAGGACCAGGCCGCGCGCTTTCGACACTAATCTCACTGACGCGCTACACTACGGGTCTTTATTTCTAAAGATTATTGTGATAACGGTATTAAAATCTAAAGTTATACAGTTCTTTTACTTTTTTTACAGGTCATCGGAAAACTTGAGATTAAATGTACCGAGTCACTCCACCAATTATTTGGTAAGTCGTTTGCAGCGCAAGCACGACAGTGGAATACTCTTCCCGTATCAGTAAAATAAGCAAAAATGCTTCCTTCTTTCAAAAACATGGTAAAAGATCTCTGTTGCTCTCTTTCATTTGTTACTATTTTTATTTATCTCAGCTTTTATATATATTTGTTATATATGTGTGTATTGAGTATGTAGTTTATTACATATGTACTGTATATAAGTGAATAATACACCATGGACTACCCGCGTTAGGTTGTCTGTAAAAGATTGTGGTCAAATGCGAGCCTATTAGCAACAAAAATATTGTTTCATTGGACATCCAATTCTGTTTAAAATAAGGGCTATTATATATATATATATATATATATATATATATATATATATATATATATAACTGTAATTTATACAAACACTCTTAAAAACAAAATAATTTTCCGCAGCTACTACGGAACCCTTCATGGGCAAGTCTGACTCGCACTTGGCCAATTTTTTTGAAGCAAGATATCTGATATATTGAATTACTTATCACTTCATAATAACCTTTATAAGTTAAGTGGATTAGGCTTAGCTTAGGCATTAGCTTAGCTTGGCATTAGGTCACGTAGGCACGCAATGCACTTGAAAAAGCTATTTACGAAGTCATATCATTCAACGCTTGGTCTTTTCGTGTTAGATAGGTACCTCATTAGTAGAATCTGTCCACTTTTGCGTGCCTATCCGACGAAATGTGATCACTGCCACCTGAATACCTTTTTAATATGCGTATGTTCAGATATACTGTTATCACACTGCAAGGGGGTTGTCGGGACATCACTACGCTCGGGTATCGGCGGACGCCAGGGTATCGAGACTAGGCCGCTTCTGTCACTCATCTCACTGACACTACGGGTATTTCTTTGTAAAGATTATTGTGATAACGGTATTAAAATCTAATGCTCTACAGTTCTTTTACAGGTAAGTTTTTTTTATAGGTCATCGGAAAACTTGAGGCTAGATGTACCAAGTCACTCCACCAATTATTAGGTAAGTCAATCGCAGCGCAAGCACACACACACGTGTGTGTGTCTATTCATTTAATACATATTCATTTAATACTCCTCATGCACACTTCTTAATACTGCATAATAAAGTTAATTAAAAAAAAATTATGTTCTACATGTTTGTAACTAGTGAATAAATTGTAAATCCGTAATTGGCTGTAAGCAAAGACTATAAAACTACTTGACCGCGCATACGTTGCCCCGACACACGAAAACTATGAGTCTTTTTGCTCTTATATATTGGCTACGATACACGAATCATTTTAGATGTGACCAAGTATTAGGCCTGTATGCATGCTAAACAATTACAAATTTAAAATTTTTATGTCCAATTTAAAACGCATAATAATGCTTTCATGCGCGTTGAAGTGGTGTAGAAAACATTCCCAGACATCTAGATACCAAATGGATGACATAACTATTCATCAGTAATGAAATATTACGAAAATTATTTATCATTTTTTATCAGATTATAGGCCACCGCAGAGGTCTATTTAAAGTGGTGGTTTGAGTGATCAAGGATAAAATTGAGACGCGCGTTGATGTCTTTTGGAAAAGTCTCTTTGTTTCATGAAGAAATTCTAATTATTTTATCCCTTTCTTTCCCTATGTATATTTATCATAAAAATTTGTGCTCTTACCTTTAACGGCTGAATACGATATCGATAATTATAAAATTATTTTTTTTTATTAAATTCAATTCAGATAGTTCTCATAAAATACCTATCTACATTAACCGACTTTAAAAAAAGGAGAAAGTTCTAATAGTTTTTCTTCTGTGTAACATGCATATTTTCATTTTAGATTTCCCAAGATTCCAGATTAAAAAGAAAAGTGGATGGATAAGTTTACTAGGGAATATTGGTTTCTAGTTTTGTTTTTATACATATAATGTTGAGAAAAGTCAAAATAATATAAGATACCTATATCTAATCTTTCTAGGCTTCAAATAGTATGACGGAGTCTAATACTAATTAACTTGGGCCTTTGATTTTTTTTATTACGATATCGCTCTCGTAAGTTACTTTGGTTCCGGGGTTACGGTAATGTTCTAATGAGATACCGCGGCCCCGAAACTTACGGGCAGCTGAAGGAGCAGGGTGGGTTTTCAGTCAGTAGAAGTCTGACACTCCGTTCCACTTTATCCAGAGCGGGAGAAGTCATTCGATGATTTTGAATTTGTAAGTTACTAATAATACTGGAATCGAGTGTGGAGCTTTTCTTAATTTTTTATTTTTAACCGACTTCTAAAAAAGGAAGAGGTTCTCAATTCGGATGTTTGTATTTTTTTTTATGTTTGTCCACGCATAACTCCTTCGCTTGCCAACGGATTTGAAAAATTCTTATCTTGTTAGTATACTTTCCAAATAGTCCCACGAAAATCTTATCGAAATCGGACGAGCCGTTTCTGTAAAATCAACAAAACTCCAAAAAAAAAATATTTACGTTGATGATCTTTTCGTTTACTCTGCATTGCGTTTTTTGTTCGCGCATAACTCCGGCATTTACGAACCGATTTGGAAAATTCACTGACCCACTAAAAAGCACGAAAATAAAAACTTTTTTGCAAAAAATAAAACCGACTTCCATATCAAAACACTACAAAGCCAAAAGTAATTTTAATTTCGCAAGGCGGTGTGAAAAAAAAAGAAAATACAAAACCAATAACACCGACTACCGAAATTAAAATTATTTTTGGCTTTGTAGTGTTTTGATATGGAAGTCGGTTTTATTTTTTGCAAAAAAGTTTTAACATCACAAATAAGAATTTATGCGTCGTAAATAAATAAAAAGAATAGTATATGTAAAAAAATATAATTTATCACTGCGCACATGACCCAAGATCTCAACGTGTGGTGGGTGCAAAGATATGCATATTGGTCCAAAGAGGTTAATTATCGACTCTATAGAAGAAGAATAATTTGAGGTCATCAGCATAGAGTAGAACTTTCATTATTACGACAGCGCTTATGTCGTCACTAAATAATTATTTTTGGGGTCAAATAATTAGTTTCAGTCAGTGTGTCACAGGGCCTTTATTCCGAAACTATAAGGACTAACTAAACTATTAGTTGAACATTCTGAGAACCACTTTACGATTTTTATAAATAAAATATGTAGGTATGTACGATTGTACGTATGTGGGTCGATTTTAATAATTCTTACGTGAATCGATTCGGCATAACCTTGCGACTATCAAATACATGACAGTTATCAAAATTGACTTCGACAACAACCAGACGCCATACTGTCAAATTTCAATAAGAAAAATTCGACAAACTATGTCTAGTGGAGTATCGTTGAATAGATCTTTAAAATGATTTTTGTGTTTCCATCTTTTTCATTCTTCATTCATTATTTTACAACATTTTTCATTGTAAGCAACCGTTTACGATATACGAGTATACATTAAAACGTATTTCAAGGGCCATATTCAGGGGTGTGGTTTTTGAAGTGAAAACTTCTTTAGCGGCGTTGTGCACTTTTTTGTAATGGGTAAAAAATTTTAAACTCGCGTCAGGACACGTAACCTGATCGAAAATTCGTAAGACGGACGGAGATTAGAGAGCCGGCGCGGCGTAGGAGAGGAAGTATCCCCCTCTCTTTCTACGGCGCGGTGAAAATGTATGCCTGCGCCTGCAGTTTCGTTTAGGTGGCGCAGGATGCTACTGGCGATGATGGTTCTAATATATAAAATAATAATGGTGAAAAAGTCGTCGAAATTATGGATAAAAGTTGGTTTTTCTAAGAGACAAACTTTTTAATGTTATATAAATTGTCATGTTTGTGTACGATAGCGCAATAAATAAATATTGTATTCTACCACATAAATGATAGTACTTTTATACTGATAATTAAAGCAATTCGTGCAAAATTATTCCCTTTTCTTTTTTTTTTTTTTTAACGTGGTAAAATCTAAAAAGCAAAAGCTAAAATCGTCCCTCCCACCCGGGCAGGGTGGGAGGGACTGTCAGACTTTTACTGACTAAAATCCACGGTGTTCCTTCAATAACCCTTTACATACCGGGGCCACGGTAACGGGATGAGTCCCACGACCCCGGCAGGCTTCGGCCCTCTGCAGAGGGGGCCTCGTCATGTTGCTGACGCTCTTTGAGGCGCGCGTGGAACACGACGCGCCGTCGACCCGGGCATGGTCCATGGTCGGACAGCGAGTTGCCCTTTACTCGCTGTCCGCATGCCCGCGCCTACGGTGGCCGGAGATCGTCGGCCGACGTCCGACGCCGTGGGCGTCTACCACTGCGGCTGGGCTGGAGGGAGGACGCCATCCTCTCCCTCACGCGGCCCGCCTCCTCCTTCGAAAGCATGACTGCTTCGCAGAAGGAGGCGACCGCTTCCCACTCCCTCTCGCCCCGCAGCATGGCCTCGACCAAGGCCGGGCGCGAGAGGTCTCCGCCTATTGTCGCCGTGAGGACACGTCGGTGCTCTGCCCAAGCTGGGCAGTCCTGCACCGTGTGCTCGACTGTGTCCTCAGGGCGACCCTCGCAGTGGTGACACCCAGGCGTCTCTTCCTTACCCATCAGACACAGGTACCTCCCGAAACTTCCGTGTCCGGTGAGGACCTGCGTCATGCGGTAGGTCAGGACGCCGTGACGCCGATCTAGCCACTCCTCAAAGAGGGGTCTTACCGCCGCAATTGCGGCGTGCCCAAAAAAAAACTATTCCAAAATATCAAAAATGCACAACGTTAATATTCAAGTTTTCACTTTTGCCGGCACTCCCGGAGTGCAACCCGCTTTTTTTTCTTGCAAATCCATTATGTGGGGTATCAATTAAAGAGCTTCGCAAGAGTATCAGAAATAAATATATGACTTATATGTTCCAAATTAAATAGAAAAATAAAATCGTATCAAATGACTGAAACTCACATCAAAAGTTACTTAATGAGTGATTAAACTAATTTAAAAAATCTTAAAAAACCCCAACTGCTCAACTTAAATGCAAAAAACGAGCACATTTTCATTACAACAAGTGACAAACTGGCGACACCTATACTGTTTTTATAATTATATGTTCAATTGGATCCCGCCCGCTTGTCAAACCTTTTTTGTCATTCCGCTTGGGAACCCTCAAACTGGACAGACTATTGGGATACTCATTAGACGGAAAAACCAAGCGTTGAATGATATGACTTCATAAATAGTTTTGTAAAGTGCATTGACTGCATACGTGACTTTTTGCACGTAGTTTTAAAGCCTAATCTATATTTAATGGAGATTTTGAAGTGATAGGTAATTATAACCTTTAATAACAACAATAAATACTTTCGATTAATATGATAGCAATTGATCATATTTTGTACGTGTAAGTTGAAAGATAAATCAGGTATAAAAGCATTCACACTGTAGCTTAGTCTAGACTGTTTTACCACTTTGGAAGCGTCTACCTTTCAAATGATTCATTTTGAAAAAAAAAGTGGTTTTATATTTTAGTGGTCGATAAATTTTCCCTAGTTTATTACTTAGTTTTGGTTTCTCATTGTTTTCGTAAAAAATACATCTGAAAGCGCGTCCTATATAATTTTTTTTATTATCGCCAAAATCCAGTTTGCGTTTAGTATTACCAGCATGAGGACGATTTAAAGAATACAAATCATGTTTTTGTCTCTTATTTCTAATAGGCTTTATGAAAGCATCTTGTCTTCGCTTATTAGGCGTCTTTTCGTTTTGCATTTTCATATTAGTTTTCATTTTATTTTGACCTTCGTTAGGTTTAATGTCTTTTAGATTTATATTATTGTCTTTTTCATCAGATGTGTCTTTGTTTATCAACACATCAATGTCAACAGAAACAATATCATTTCTTGTATTTTGTAGATCCATTTGCTTGTCTTTAGTTTCAAATGGCTCTTGCATTGAAAGAGCAAGAGCCATTTGAAACTAATTGCTTGTTTGTTTAACCCAGACTGGTTTGAATCAAACTCACATGTGTCTCTTCCATACTTTCGTAAGCATAGCGTAATCAAATCTTGCGGTTCAGAAGAAGATAGAAATCTTCTCAGTCAGATATTGGCTTCGTGCTATACTTAACAGGCTTTTTCAGTCAAATTTTCTGGTTGAGACTTTACACACCCGATATCACAAAATAGAAACGTAAGGATTTCCATTTTGATTCAGACTGAGCTACAGTAAGAGGGAAAAGTCGCTACGCCACCGTAAGGGGGCGTGGCGAGTCGTTTCGTGGCGTATTGCCTCTCGACCGCGGGTGCAAACCGGGGCCCGTAAAAACGGGCCCGTCATTGTGGTGCCTTTTGTAGTTGTAGGTTTTCGAGTGTTTCTTCATCCGGCGGTCTGACCCCGCCAGGTGAGACCTCCAGTTTCCTGGAGGAAGCCCAGCGGAGGCCGACTAACGACGAGAGTGTCGACTCTGACGCACCTAAAGTGGGTGAGTGGCTCCCGTCCGTCCCGCTTCCAGAGCTAGCCGGTCACGTTTCAGACTGCAGAGCCGTGTCGTGTGTATGTGTGTGAGCGGTATTGTATTGTGAGTTACCGCTCAGTGCGTCTGTACCGGATAGCGTGCGCTGCTATCCGGTGCTGGTTATGTTTTAGCGCATGTAGAGTCATGAATGTGTGGTTCAGTACGTGACGTGCCTATATTAACTTAGCACACATCACGCACTGCGGCGTGAGTGGGGTGAGCAGTGTAGTTGTTTGAGTTAGCCACGTGTCAACTCAGGTGTCAGTCCGGTGGGATGGGGTTGCTGTCCGCTACCAGGTCGCGATGCAGGCGTCTCGCGTCAGGAGGGTGCTTATGCCACGTCGCTATCTGCTTGACATGAGGCCAAGCGGATGCGTCGGCACGCGCGAACGTACCCTTCGCGAGGCGTCGCACAAACTCATCCAGGCTCTCAATCCCGAGGTCGCGCTGGATTGTATTGTTCCTCACACAACGAGGGGCGTCCAGTATAGTCCGCAGCGCTAGGTGTTGTTGGGCGCGGAGCGTCTTACGGTTTTCTTTGCTGGTGATTACAAACCAAGCTGGGGTGGCGTACGTCAATATCGGGCGTATGTACGTTTTGTACACGCCCAGCTTAACGCGCACCTGAAGGCGGGACGAGAGCACTGGACGGAGTAAGTTGCGGGTGACGCGGCCTTGCGGGGCGACCCGGCGGATATGCGACCTCATCGTGAGTTGACGATCAATGTCTACACCCAGGTACTTGGCCCGGGGTGACCACTTGATGTCGACTCCTTGAAGCTTCAGGAGTGGAGGGAGAGGCGCATCGCCTGTGACGAGGGCCTGCGTCTTACCCACATTCAGCGACAGCCGCCACTTGGCGAGCCACTCGGGGAGTAAATCGAGCGCGCGCTGCATCTTGACAGCCGCGTGTTTCGCGTTCATTGACGTGGTGATGTACGCGGCGTCATCCGCGTACAGCGCGAGCGTCGATTCCGGGGTTGTGGGAATGTCATCGGTGAAGCGTGTGTAACACGCAGGTGATAGGCAGCTTCCCTGCGGTACGCCCGCGCCAGCTGGCGGGGGGCGGACAGCGCACCTTCTAAAGCCACTCTGAAGCTTCTGTTGGTGAAGAAAGAGGAGACCACTTTGACTACGCGATGGGGTGCGTCGGACGTGGCCAGTTTATACACGGGGCCATCGTGCCAGACACGGTCGAAAGCCTTCTCCATGTCGAGGAATACTGCGACCGCGTATTCTTTCCTGTTCATAGTACTGGACAGCACATGCAGTACCCTCGACAGTTGGAGCGTCGTACTATGTTCCGCCCGAAACCCGAACTGTTCAGGGCGTGGTTCTATCTTTGGGATAAGGTGGCGCAGCAGGAGTTTTTCAAACAACTTGGAGACGGTGGGTAGCAGGGTAATTGGCCGATAGCTTTCCGGCTTTAGCAAGTTTTTCCCCGCCTTGGGCAGCATAATTACGCGCCCCTCCTTCCATGGTGTGGGGAAAGCACCCGTGCGGACTATACCCGTGAATAGGCGCGCCAGCGCCGTGACCATACGGTGCGGCAAGTGGCGCAGCGCTGTGTTTTTGATGCCGTCCGCACCGGGCGCCTTGCGCGGCTTCGTACGTAGGATGGCGCGTCTGACTTCACCAGGCGGGAAGAAGATTGGGTCTTCCTTAGGAGCTATCGGCATTGCGAAGTACTCCCCAAGGTGTTTCTCTACTGCAGCGCTGTGCTTGTGGTCTTGAGTCGGGTTTGATTGGAACTGACGCTCCAGGTGTTCTGCAAAGACTTCCGCTCGGTCCTCCGCTACATATAGTAGCGCCCCGTCGCTGTTCTGTAGTGGACGTACCGGAGCTGGGGTGTTTGTGAGTTGGCGGCATAATCTGCAGATAGAGGGCCAGTCTCCCTCTGCACCCTCTATACGGTTCTCCCAGCTCACGGTCTCTGTGGCTCTCAACTCGGCCTTAACCTTCTTCGCGAGTTTATTGAGACGCGTCTTCATAGTAGGGCAGCGGACTTGTTGCCACTGCTTACGTAGTCGCCGCTTCTCTGCTATCCTAGCGCGTACGCGCGGTGGTAAGGGCGGCAATAGCACTCTCCCTTGCGTCGGCGCTTGCATGGTAGATGCTTCCAGAGCGGCCTGTATGCAAGCAGTGACTTCGTTTGCCAAGGCGTCGACATCTGTGGCGTCTAGGATGGGCCGAGTTGGGGTTGTGGTCTCCACTTTCTCGGCGAAGATTTTCCAGTCGATAATTCGACGTGGCGCTGGCAGCTTAACTCGGGTCGGCATCCCCGATATGACGACGAGTACTGGCGTGTGGTCCAATTGTAACTCATTGTCAATCACCTGTTGTGCGATCATTTTAACCCACGGTGTATTACAATGTCCAGCACGTCGGACATCTTGCGCAGGTCATCTAGGTAGTGAGTTGGCGTCTCAGGGCCGGACACTGTATACCCGTGGGCTTCTACGTCTGAGAAGAGTCGTCTCCCCCGGAGTTTGTGGTGTGTGAGTTCCACGCCAGGCTCTTGCAGTTGAGATCGCCGGCGAGGAGCGTGGGATTGGAGCTTCTATTGAGTACTTCCACCCGCAGCTCCCGAGTGTCGAGTGGTGTTGCGAGTGGTTTGTAACGCACTGAGCTACAGTGTAATTTTGTGTGGCTTTTATATCTGATTTATCTTTGAACTTACACGTGCAAAATATTATCAATTGTTATCATATTAATTGAAGTATTTATTATTGTTATTAAGTGTTACTTATCAATTCAAAATTTCCATAATAAATAGATTAGGTTGCAGCCAATGCACTTGACAAAACTATTTATAAAGTCATATCATTGAACGCTTAGTTTTCCCTGTAAATAAGTACCTCATTAGTGGTGCTACCCTTTTTAGTTTTTAAGTCCTTATTTAATTCTGTTATGTGTAACTATAAGGAGTTTATATATTTATCTGTTCATGTTAAGGATTCCATAATGGAATAGCAAAAAAAGTACCGACAAGGCGGGATCCAATTGAACGTATAATTATTAAAAAAAAATTAAACTACTTCAAAAAAAAAAAAAACACGACTATACTGTAAAGTGATATAAGCTTAATGACCACCTTCTTACTTACCATCGTATGAGATGGTGGTCAAACGCGAGCCTATTTGCATTTTTTTCATTTAGAGCAATAAAAATATTGTTTCATTTGACATCCAATTCCGTTTGAAATAAGGACTAGGTATAACCTACTCACATGGCTAAATTCGGTGCTAGGCCAATGAATAGGTTTGATAGGCTATTACGCAGCATTCTGGGGCACGACAGAGGTGATCAAACCATTTAAACTCAAACTCAAATAACTTAAGTGTCTTTAAGTTAAGAGTAAATTTTTAGGAAAGCGTGCTCCATCTTCGATCACATCATCACTTACCATCAGGTGTGATGACGATCAAACGCGAGACTATTATCAAAAAAAATGGCCAAGTGCGACTCAGACTTGCCCATGAAGGGTTCCGTAGTAACTACGCCAAATAACTTTGTTTTTCATAGTGCTTGTATGAATTACAAAGTTTTATTTGCGGTTTTAGAAAATATGCTGTATCTCAAAAACTGCTGACCCGATCTCGTTCAAACCAATTTTGGTTGAAATTTTCCATTAAGATAATTATACAGCATTTTTTTCACTTCATTATTATAGAAGTTAGAGGGGGAGGACACACATTTTACTAATTTGGAAGCATATAAGCTTCTAAATGATTAACTTTATGAAAAATTGGTTTAATAAACCTCAATATCATTTTAAAGATCTGTTTATAGATACCACAATCGTAAGGTTAAGCCCTATCTATTGACGTAAGATTTAACGAAATCGTCCCACATAGGTATAAACATACATGCATAGATAGATAAAAACATCAGTCTCCTTTGCGTGGCGCAGTCGGGTATAAACCGGATCCCTTATAGATTCATCATGTCTGTCTGACTTATGTCTACATAGTTGAAAGTTAACAGGTAAATGTATTCTGTGAGCCGGTAAACGACTTTCATACAAAAATAAAAATAATAAAACATTAAGGGAAGCTCCACAGTCATACGTAAAATGAAGTTCCAAAAAACATGACACCTATTCATGCAATGTCTATAGATAGGTCTATAAAATGACATCAAGGTTTCTAAAAGCATTTTTTCTTAAAGTCAATCGTTTGGAAGATAAAGACTTCCAAAGTGGTACAATATGTCCCAACTTACTTTTACTTTTTTTTAATGATATATTAAAATAAAATAAAATATAAAATAGAATAATATAGAACTTTTACTTTTAAAATAATATAGGCAAAAATCTAAATACAAAATATGCTGTAGACTTCAATAACAACTTTCAAGAAAATTTAGTTTTTCCGAGATATAGTCAGCAGTATTTGAGATAGCACATTTCAAAAAACCACAAATATAACTGTAATTTATACAAACACTGTTAAAAACAAAATAATTTTGCGCAGCTACTACGGAACCCTTCATGGGCAAGTCAAATCAAATCAAATCAAATCAAATCAAATCGTTTATTTGTGATACATGGGTTGCACACAGGTGTTGATTACATAATTATATAGGTATTTATTATTGTTCATTCCATGATCAGCCACTTGGGCATACATATTAATGAGTGGTATAATGACAATTTAATTATAATATTCTAATGCATTCATAATAATTTAATTTAAAATGTCGTACTGTTAATGAATTCTACTACTAATACATAATAAACACAAACAAAACAAACAATAAAATTATAGTCAGGATATGCTACATTTAAACAGTTCTTGTCGATAAAAATTCAGCAACAGAGTAATAACAATTTTCCACAAGCAGTTGGAACAATTCTGACTCGCACTTGGCAAATTTTTTGTAAGCATATCTGATAGCTTGAATTACTAATCACTTCATAATCATCATTATAAGTTAAGTAGATTAGGCTTGCAGACTACCTGCATTAGGTCACGTAGGCAACCAATGCACTTGAAAAAGACATGTGATCACTGCCACCTGAATACCTTTTTAATATCCGTATGTTCAGGTATACTGTTATCACACCGCAAGGGGGTTGTCGGGACATCACTACGCTCGCTACAACAGGAAAGACCATCGAAAAGGTCATCGGAAAACTTGAGGCTAGAGGTACCAAGTCACTCCACCACTTATTTGGTAAATCATTCGCAGCGCAAGCATTACTGTGAAATACTCTTCCCGTGTCAGTAAGACAAGCTCAAGTCCTTCCTTTTTTCAAAAACATGGTAAAAGATCTCTATCTCTCTCTTTCATTTGTTACTATTTTTGTTTATCTCAGCTGTTTGTTCATAAATATTAATATTTGTGTTATATATGTGTGTATTGAGTATGTAACATATGTATTCTATGTAAGTGAATGGACTACCCGCGTTAGGTTGTCTGTAAAATATCACCTTTAGCGATAAGATCTCCTATTGTAACACCCTTTGTAGTTTTTTAGTCCTTATTTAATTCTGTTATGGTGTAAAATAAAGAGTATATCTGTCTATCTAGTTTTATTCCGTTTGAGCCCAATCAGGAGTAATTTTTTGGTCGAACCAGATCACAATATATTTCAGTGGGTTGAAATCTAAAGGGAGCCTTTCAAATGAGAAATATTCGATTAATTAGGATTGAAAATGCTCAGATTCCTAAGTAGCGTAAATATAGTATTAGATTGTGCAGCTTTAGGCCCTTTTTTTCGGTGGGAAAACCATCTAATGCCTCCTCCCACTTTGGGAGAAGCGGAAGTGTAAGACTTGTAATAACTAAAATCTACGCTCAGAATAATACTAAGAACTATGAACAAAAACTTCTCCCATCTGGATATATTTAACTCCAAAAAGGTATGTTTACGAAGCTACTTTTATCCTCTGTATATGTCGATTTACCTAATCAGATCCTAACAGAAATAAAATAATATGAGATTAAGTATGGTATGTGGTGTATTGTGAATGCCTGTAGTGTATACCACCCACAGGCACATTCATTTAATACTCCCTCTGCACACTTCTTAATACTGCATAATAAAGTTAATTAGAAAAAAATATTTTGTACATGTTTGTCACTAGTGAATAAATTGTAAATCCGTAATTGGCTGTAAAATAAGACAGATATAAGTTACTATAAAAACATTGTTTTAACAGCTGTGGATTTTGTTATAAATAAATAAATAAATTCCTTCAGTTGCCCGTGTGGTCCAGGACCGCAGTATCACGTTAGAACTTTCCCGCAACCCCAACAGATAATGGCCCCATTGAGCCCCGTCAATGGTGCTGAAGCTCTAGGCCCCTTGGTGTCAATCAATCCAGCCATCGGCCTTTTCTGTGTTATGTTTGGGTCGGCTCCCAGTAAGTTTATTCAGACGCAGCAGAATTCCATTGAGAATTTCATACGCGGCCGTATAGGTATCTGAGACTAGCCTTTCTTCTTTATTCCCGCTGCTTCGCTTGCATGATTAAGTTTTGTCTGCAAAAATACAGTCACTCTTCAGCTCTTCAATTATTTTTACACCAAAAACTTTTTGGGCGTGCAAGAAGAATTAACAAACAAAAGCACTTGAACTTTTAGAAATATTTATATTTATTGATTGAATTACAATGGTTGGATCAATTACAGTAATAATAGAAACAAATAACAACTAGGATTATTATATAAAACAGCAATCTAATGTTCTTATTTATAAATCTTATGAACCAATCCCAACGATCGTACCTACATAACATTATAATGGACGGTTTTGGCTCATGCTTCCACTCATAAAATGAGCAAGACGAACAAACACACGATTATTTCACAATTGTCTGTACAGTTCATCGTGGCTAAATAAGAACAACAAAGAGTCATATTTCCAAATTAAGCAACGTTTGCGAAGGACGATGGATGGGTGGTCTTTACATATCCACATTTCTAGGTGCTCGAGGCACCTGTCTGTCACCTGGCTGTCATATATGTCATCATGCATTGTTCCATAAGTGGTTTGCAAAATCGTGGCAATTTTTATTGGCATGTTTTTTTATTGATTATACACTGGCGTTCGACCACCCTCTGATGGTAAGCGATGATGTGGTCGAAGGTGAAGCACGCTTACTTAGAAGTTACCTATTCACTCTTGACCTAAAGATGAACCGGACACCGACAGGAAATTCCGCTTCTTAGTTGTACACATAATGAAATGATTCTTAAAACGTATTGACCGTATGGGTGGTATGTTCACCATGTAACGATGGCGCATCGCAGTTCGTCATGTAGTCCGATGATGAATGATGATTGCTTGGTGGAATTTGATTTTGTTGATTTTTTTCTTTGACTCGGTCAGTGTCTCGTTTTCTCATAGGCCGAGTCACTCACAAGTGAAATGCTCGTCTATTATAATATTAGGTTAGGTTAGGTTAAAATTGTGGCTACATTAGGGCTTGAAAATAAATTAAACTACTCAATTCAAATACATTTTTTTACTTTGCACAATATAATGTGTTGACGTGCCAATCATGGATGTTGATGGCCAGAGATCGGCTCCCAATCCTCGACGGCCAGTCTCCGGCCTTCTGCGCGTCAAACGCAGGCTCGAGCCTGCGTTTGACGCGCAGAAGGCCGGAGACGTATCGAAATTCAGAATTCCGGTTGCTTATGGCTGGATGACGACAGCATCATGCCCCAGCGTCACATTAGGCGCTACGAGTAGGCTAAGAAGTGACTGTTGATTGTGTGCGAGAAATCAGAATAAAAATGAATTCAAAAATTACGGAATAATATAGCTGGACAATTAGAAACTGTACCCTCCGTGAAAAGTTATATAAGTCGACTTATAGCAGTTTTGACTTTTAAATGCGGCCTTATAGCCTACTAACATCCACTCGGGTCTTCGCTCCCGTGTACTTTATAACGATAAAAACATAACCCTGCCTTTTACTCGACTGCAAAGGACGGGTTATGTTTTTGTAGTCGTAAAAAATTTTGCCTAAGATCTGCCTCGAGCTTCAAGTCACTTTCATACCAAATTCCATCTAAATCCACCCCGAAGATTAGCGCGTTCAAACAAACAAACTATTCCACTTTATAATAGTAGTATAGATTTATTGCTCTATTTTACATCTAATCGCTGTTTTGGTATCTCTTGTGGAACTGTATAAATTATCCTGCTTATTGATATAACTGCCATTTTTTGCCATTTTCGAATATTTTTTCGTGTATTTTCGTATTTCTTTATTAATATCAAATTGAACTGAGGTGATTACAATATTCAAATACGTGTATTTTGCTTTAAATTTATTTGTTTCAGGAGATATGTTCGAAATGTATTACTTCGTCCATAATAATACTACTAAATATGTCGTAAACACAAAATAAAATAAGCAAGTGCTGTATTTACATATAAAATTTAGACATTGTTTTCTAACGGATTTCATAAATATTATTAATATTCGCATTTTAGCACAAAAAAATTATTTAAGAAGCCATTGTTTTTTAAAAAAAATTGTTGTGATACCCAAGATTTTATTTAAGTATGTTTGTCTGGGCTTTTTAGTAGGTAAATAAAAAAAAAATGAGATTGAATCTTTCTTATATTATGTTTTATTATTTTATTACATGAAAATAAACACTAAAACAAAACCTAACCCGAAACTTATATTGTTTAATACATCAATTTTTAATAGATTTGTGCAATTTAACTAAAGTTGAATCAATAAGTACTATGCATTATATCATATCATATCATATCATATATATTTATTTGCATTCCACAATATTGTTTTAGATGTTACAATTATTAAAAAAAAAAAAAAAAATTAGTTCAGGTCTGTGACCTATATAAAATACAAAAGTTACACATGTGCCATTGGTCGGCTTACACTATTATACAAACATAAATACATGCAAAAAATAAAAAATATACCATAGTTGTGAAATTTAAATTAAATTTAGAATAAGTAATACAAAAATTTCAATAAAATAAAATGAGAAATGTCAAAAAATTTATAAAATAAAAACAATGTCAGATTATAAACGATGTCAGATTATTAAATATTTACGCATGTCAGAGGTGCGTGCGTGTAATAATTATTGCTAATATATCATAGTTGTGAAATTTAAATTAAATTTAGAATAAGTAATACAAAAATTTCAATAAAATAAAATGAGAAATATCAAAAAAATTATAAAATAAAAACAATGTCAGATTATAAACGATGTCAGATTATTAAATATTTACGCATGTCAGAGGTGCGTGCGTGTAATAATTATTGCTTAAAGCTAGGATACAATCATGGACCCCGAAGGGCACAGCAAATCATAAAATTAATTCAATTTACAAAAATAATTAAAGATGTCAATACATAATTATTTTCCTAAACTTATCAAAAGAATACTAAAAATGTCAATAGATTATTAAAAAGCTCGATAGATCAAAAAAGGAACAAACTAAAATATCACCATTTTAATATCAAGATAATCTTTAATTATGTTATGGTGTACAATCAAGAGTATATATATCTATTTTAATAATTGAAAAGTAATCTAATCTTAAAGTAATTTTCTTTAAAACTCTATGTCTATGAATTACGACGCCTCCATTCTTCCTTCTTAATTTTCAAAAGAAAATTTGCTACGTCAACATTGGCAAACTTGTATTGTATTTGGTCTGTCCAGTCTAGAAATCTTTTACTTAGTTTGTGTGATATTCTAAATTTCATTAAAACGTCGTTGGCAGTAGGGTGCGCTTTTACAGCGGGGTATTTAACGATTCGGTGATAAATTTCCCCTAGTTCATAACTTAGTTCTGGCTTCACATTGTTTTCAAAAAAAATGTTTCTAAAAGCGCGCCCCGTATAAATATGTTTCTTATCGCCAAAATTCAGTTTGCGTTTAGTATTTCCAGCACGAGGACGATTTAAAGAATACAAATCATGTTTTTGTCTCTTATTTCCAATGGGCTTTATGAAAGCGTCTTGTCTTCGCTTATTAGGCGTCTTTTCATTTTGCTTTTGAATACAAGTTTTCATATCATTTTGACCTTCGTTAGGTTTATCTTTTAAATTTATATTATTGTCCTTTTCATCAGATGTGTCTTTGTTTTTCAACGCATCAATGTCAACAGAAACAATATCATTTCTTGTATTTTGTAGATCCATTTGCTTGTCTTCAGTTTCAAATAGCTCTTGCTCTTTCAATGCTTGTTTGTTTAACCCAGATTGGTTTGAATCAAACTCCAGCAACAAATGATTACCTGCATCACTGATGTTATGTTTCTCTTTAAGTATATCATAAAAAGCATAAAGGCTATCAGCACATAAGACATCGTCAGATAAAGAGACATTCAAGTTTTGTAACTGTCGCTTTAGTATTGGGAAATCAAACCTATGGCCGTTATGGCTGACGAAGCACACGGGTCTTACTTGCCGATTTACGAAATCAACTATTTTTTGGTATGTGTTTCTTCCAGACTTTCGTAAGTCTAGCGTAATCAAATCTTGCGGTCTTTGTATCTTCTCAGTCAGATATTGGCTTCGTGCTACACTTAACAGGCTTATTTCAGTCAATTTTTTTGGTTGATCTTTAACACACCCGATATCATAAATTAGAAACGTTTGGATCTCCATTTTGATTCAGACTGAGCTACAGTGTAATGTTGTGTGGCTTTTATATCTGATTTATCTTTGAACTTACACGTGCAAAATATTATCAATTGTTATCATATTAATTGAAGTATTTATTGTTGTTATTAAAAGTGTAACTCATCAGTTCAAAATTTCCATAATAAATAGATTAGGTTGCAGCCAATGCACTTGATAAAACTATTTATAAAGTCATATCATTGAACGCTTAGTTTTCCCCGTTATCACCATTATAAATTAATTAGATTAAGTAGATTAGGCTTACAGACTACCTGCAATAGGTCACGTAGGCAGCCAATGCACTTGAAAAAGCTTTTTATGAAGTCATATCATTCAACGCTTGGTTTTTTCCTGTTAGTAAGGTACCTCATTAGTAGAATCTGTCCATTTTTGAGTGCCTATCCGACGACATGTGATCACTGCCACCTGAATACCTTTTTAATATCCGTATGTTCAGGTACACTGTTATTACACGGCAAGGAGGTTGTCGGGACATCTCTACGCTCGCTACAACGGGAAAGACGCGTGCGCCAGGGTATCGAGTCCTGGCCATGCGCTTTCAACAGTCATCTCACTTTCGCGCTATACTACGGGTATTTCTTTGTAAAGATTATTGTGATAACGGTATTAAAATCTAAAGTTATACAGTTCCTTTACTTTTTTTTTACAGGTCATCGAAAAACTTGAGATTAAATATACCGAGTCACTCCACCAATTATTTGGTAAGTCGTTCGCAGCGCTAGCACGACTGTGGAATACTCTTCCCGTGTCAGTAAAATAAGCACAAATGCTTCCTTCTTTCAAAAACATGGTAAAAGATCTCTGTCTCTCTCTTTCATTTGTTACTATTTTTATTTATCTCAGCTTTTATAAATATATGTTATATATGTGTGTAATGAGTATGTAGTTTATCACTTATGTATTGTATATAAGTGAATAGCAAACCATGGACTACCCGCGTTAGGGATAAGACCACCTATTTACCCCTTTGTAGTTTTTACGTCCATATTTAATTCTGTTATGTGTACACTATAAGGATTATATATATTTATCTGTCCATTTTTAGGTTTCCATAATGAAATAAAAAAAGTAGTGACAAGGCGGGACCCAATTGAACGTATAATAATCAAAAAAAAATTAACCTACTTCATAAAAAACAAAAACACCACTGTACTATAAAGTGATATAAGCTTAATGACTACCTTTTCACTTACCATCGGATGAGATTGTGGTCAAACGCGAGCCTATTAGCAAAAAAATATTGTTACATTGGACATCCAATTCCGTTTAAAATAAGGGCTAGGTATAACATACTCACGTGGCCAAATTCGGTGCTAGGCCAATGAATAGATTTGATAGGCTAGTACGCAGCGTTCTGGGGCACGACAGAGGTAATCAAACCATTTAAGCTCAAACTAAAAAAACCTAGGGGTCTTTAAGTAAAGAATGAATAGGTTTCTTTTAGGAAAGCGTGCTCCATCTTCGATCACATCATCACTTACCATCAGGTGAGATGGTGGTCAAACGCGAGCCTATTATCAAAAAAGATATGTTTATATGTATTTCACATAAGCTTACATGAACACTTATAAAACTTCAGAATTTAGTGTACGGTTCGAAATTGGTCATTTTTTATGGAGAAGAACCGACAACAAACTCCACAGTTACTCTTTTTAAAATATCATGCATTTTTACAATGTGTCCATAATACTGGTTAATTATGCGAGGACAGTATAAACCAATTAATATAACACAATGTAATTACAAATAAAAAAAAAAAAACAGGTTGAAGACTCTACAGTGTTCTCCCATTCACAAAAAAAAAGCTTTATATAATATAAAAATAACTTAGCAAGCAACAACATTAGACTTCACTAATGAAGGAAAAATAAAACAAAAAAGAAAATCTTTCAAATTAGATGGATTATCGTAGCGAAAAACAAATAAAATAAAAAAAGTTATTTAAAAAATCTAACAAACCCGACTTCTCAACTGAAATGCAAGAAACAAGCACATTTTTAACCGAATTCAAAAAAGGAGGTTTACAATTCGTCTTGAACTTTTTTTTTTTTTTTTTTGTTTATATATGTTACCTCATAACTCGAAGATGGCTGGACCGATTTGGAAAATTCTTTTTTTGTTTGAAAGGGTATACTTTCTAGTTGGTCCCATTGTCGTCACGTTTGGATCTAATGATGGGATCATGGAGAAATCGAGGGAACTCTTCAAATATTATAGGCACACCTATAGCGTTTTGGGTATTTCTTATAGTACCTTGTGCAGTTGCTCTTGAAAAGCACCATTTGAGGAAGTGGAACTGATGATGAAGACCCCAGATGGCCACGGAAACTACTCAATAATAGGTATTTCGTTGATTGCGATTAGATTACTTGAATATGGATGTTAAGCACTTTATGCTCGTCACAATGCATATGGTGAAGTAGAGCTGATGGTGATGTACCAGGAGAACTACTCAAAAATTAACGGCTCTGCACCGGGAAAAGCAATATTTTGTAAAAGGCGATAAGTAGTTGACATTTTGGCTTTTGTAACTAGATAAATTACAGAGCGACCCACTAAAAAGCGTGAAAAAAAACTTTTTAGCAAAACATAGAACCGACTTCCATATAAAACACTACAAAGGCAAAAATAACTTTAATTTCGGAAGGCGGTGTCTTTAGTTTTGTATATATTGTCGTTTTTGACACCGCCTTCCGAAATTAATGTTATTTTTGCCTTTGTAGTGTTTTATATGGAAGTCGGTTGTATTTTTTGCTAAAAAGTTTTTTTATTTCAAAAAGTGACAAGCAGGCGAGACCCAATTGATTTTTTAAATGGGATGGGTCCGCCTGCTTGTCATTTTTTAGGGTTCCGTAGCCGAATGGCAAAAAACGGAACCCTTATAGTTTCGACATGTCTGTCCATCTGTCTGTCTGTCCGTCCGTCCGTATGTCACAGCCATTTTATTCCGAAACTATTAGGATCACAGAATACATCTACCTACCAAGAAAACTTGGTAGGTAGATGTATTCTGTGAACCGCTTTCCGATTTTAAGTGAAAATTTAATATATATTAAAAATAAAGGGGGCTCCCCATACATGGAACTGAAACTGAAAATATTTTCTTTCATGAAACCTATACGTGTGTGGTATCCATAGACAGGTCTTTAAAAATGACATTAAGGTTTCTAAAATGACTTTTTCATAAAGTTAATCGTTTAAAAGATATACGCTTCCAAAGTGGTAATAAGCTAGTTTTAAGAAATTTGTAAGATTTTTTTTTTCAAATAAATATATTAAGTATGTTATATTTATTATAGTTACTAAGGAACCCTTCATGGGCGAGTCCGACTCGCACTTGGCCATTTTTAAAATAAAAATGTGCTTGTTTCTTGCATTTCAGTTGAGCAGTCGGGTTTTTTAGATTTTTTAAATAACTTTTTTTTTTCAACTTTTTATTTAAAATATTAATTAACATTTTTATAGTTTTCCCGGTCGTATCACAATGGCACCCCACCGTATTCAGAAAGTGAAAGAGAAGTCCATATTTTTAAACTTTCTCTTTGTATTAGTTTTGCTAGTATTACACTAATGATAAACATGATATACCTTTTTGAAATCCTTGTGTTAAGTCCTTTAATTTGATACCCATATGCAGCATTCGAAAAAAAAATTTATTTTTTCATTAACTATAATGACTTCGCACAGCCGCCATGTTTGATTTTTTCAAATATCATCTATCTAAGAACACTTGGGCTGCTAAGACGAATTCATTCATTCATTCATTTATTTCATAAACAATTTTAACATTGTGTTGAAATCATCGCTCTTAAATACACACAAACATAAAAAAATTACAGGTAGGCATTATTACTATACAGCACAAACTAATCAAAATAAAATAAGTTACAATATTCCATTTCAAATAATATTCTTAGAATAGCATTGTTACACAAATCATATAATTATGTCAAATATAAACAATGTAAAAAAATAAACAAATACAAATTCAACCATTACAAGTCAGAAGTAAAAATAATAATAATAATCAAAATTTATATAATAATATCAATAAAATTAGCAAAAACGTAAAGTCCAAATTATGTCAAATAGATATTGTAAAACTAACACCAAAAAGTTTACATACAGATCAGCCATTAAAATTGTCAAAATGTCAAAATAACGATACCTCAATTATGTAAATCCATTCAGCGATTCTGGAGATATGAGGTAATAAAGAATATTACAAACATACATACATGCATACATACATACAAGAAACGCCCGAAAAACATAACCCTTCCTTTGCAGTCGGGTAAAAAGACACACGAAAGTCGAGTTCTTAATAGATTAGACGATAACGCAATCACAATAAGCCAGGGAAGTCACATGTGCAGAGGGAAGGAATCTTCGCCAAGCAGTTATGTCTTTATTTATTAATTTTATTTTACAGATTACAGAAAGCTAACACACTAATAACAAAGATTAAATACATTCGTGGATAGGGAAATTTGTCGTGTCGGCCAGCGTATATGCACATTGCCTAAAATGTCGAGACTATTACAAGTTAGGTAAAAACATTGGGTAGGCCTTCAGAAAAACGAAGATTACACAATTAAAGCGATAGTAACAGAGTATAAGTTATACCTTACCGGAATCCTCATTAGTTTTACTATCTATTGAAACCACTACGTAATGAAATAAAACTGACCTGACTTTGCAGTGACGTGATATGTTTTCATTTTGATAATTTTCGCACACATAACCTTCTCACTTTATCACAATACGTCGAATTAACAAATATATTCACCAAAACTACACTAGAATACGATGGGACATATGTTTACATATTCATACCATACTTCATATCACTACTAAACACACTATTTGCATGACACAACCACTTTTTCTTTCAATTGATAAAAATTTGTGACCGCGAACGGCCATCTTTGCGTACCTACAGTTTATTGTTTAGTTCGTCAAAAATTATGTTGCTGCTGTTGAAAAGTATTAAAATAGAGAGTGAATGAACCATTTCTTTCATATAAATGCAGAACATAATGCTACTTGCAACACAACCACAGATATTTATCGACCAATCCTGACCAAGCCCTTAAGTGTAACTGTCCGATTTAAGACATTTGGAGCATTTTTTTCTTATGTCGCACTGGGTAACGTAAGACACGCGAAAGGTTAATTACAAGCTTCCACATATTATATGCTATCAAGTTACCTACATCTAATTTTCGTTGACTTTCGTTTAGCGTAGACTTTGCTTTGAAGATTTTGCTTTTTTGACTAGTTTGACGTGGGTTTAAAATTTTCCCTCGCTTTGTTCTGGAACAGACTTTGGCTACTTGTTATAAAATCGTATGGCATTTATGAGGAATGACTTGCTTGTCTTGATTAATCTCCATTTGGGTGTAATAATTCCATGTTTATTGTGTGTATTTATTGTGTGAAGATCGCTTCTAATCTTATAAAGTCCCAAGTTTTTGCGTACATATAATAAATGCTTTCTAACTAAGAAAACGTGACACCTATTTGTGTGACATATATTTATTTTGTCTTTAAAAATGACATCAAGGTTTTTAAACCATTTTTTTTAAAAGTCAATCGTTTGGTAGATTGAGACTTCCAAAGTAGTATAATGTGTCCCAACTTACCTTTAATTTTTTTTTAATAATAAATAACTATGAATATTAAAAAAAATAATATATAAAATAAAATAATATAGAACTTTTACTTTTAAAATAATATAGGCAAACATCTAAATACAAAATATGCTGTAGCCTTCAATAAACACTTTCAAGAAAATTTAGTTTGTCCGAGATAAATAGTCAGCAGTATTTGAGATAGCACATTTCAAAAAACCGCAAATATAACTGTAATTTATACAAACACTGTTAAAAACGAAATAATTTTCCTCAGCTACTACGGAACCCTTCATGGGCAAGTATGACTCGCACTTGGCCAATTTTTTTGAAACAGCATATCTGATAATTTGAATTACTTATCACTTCATAATAACCTTTATAAGTTAAGTAGATTAGGCTTGCAGACTACCTGCATTAGGTCACGTAGGCACGCAATGCACTTGAAAAAGCTATTTATGAAGTCATATCATTCAACGCTTGGTTTTTTCGTGTTAGTAAGGTACCTCATTAGTAAAATCTGTCCATTTTTGAGTGCCTATCCGACGACATGTGATCACTGCCACCTGAATACCTTTTTAATATCCGTATGTTCAGGTATACTGTTATCACACTGCAAGGGGTTGTCGGGACATCACTACGCTCGGGTATCGGCGGACGCCAGGGTATCGAGACTAGGCCGCTTCTGACACTCATCTCACTGACACTACGGGCATTTCTTTGTAAAGATTATTGTGATAACGGTATTAAAATCTAAAGCTATACAGTTCTTTTACAGGTAAGTGTTTTTTTTTTATAGGTCATCGGAAAACTTGAGGCTAGATGTACCAAGTCACTCCACCAATTATTAGGTAAGTCGTTCGCAGCGCAAGCACACACACACGTGTTCGTGTCTATTCATTTAATACTCCTCATGCACACTTCTTAATAGTGCATAATAAAGTTAATTAAAAAAAAAGTATTTTCTACATGTTTGTCACTAGTGAATAAATTGTAAATTCGTAACTGGCTGTAAGCAAAGACAATAAAACCACTTGACCGCGCATACGTTGCCCCGACGCATGAAAACTATGAGTCTTTGTGCTCTTATATATTGACTACGATACACGAACCATTTTAGTTGTGACCAAGTATTAGGCATGTATGCATGCTAAACAATTACAAATTTTTAATTTTTGTCTCCAATTTAAACGCATAATAATGCTTTCATGCGCGTTGAAGTGGTGTGGAAAACATTCCCAGACATCTAGATACCAAATGAATGACATAACTATTCATCAGTAATGAAATAATACGAAAATTATTTATCATTTCAATCAGATTATAAGCCACCGCAGAGGTCTATTTAAAGTGGTGGTTTGAGTGATCAAGGATAAAATTGAGTCGCGCGTTGATGTCTTTTGGAAAAGTCTCTTTCTTTCATGAATAAATTCTAATTCTTTTATCCCTTTCTTTCCCTTTGTATTTTTATCGTAAAAATCTGTGCTGTTACCTTTAACGGCTGAATATGATATCGATAATTATATATATATATTTTTTTAATTAAATTAAATTCAGATAGTTGTCATAAAATACCTATCTACTATTAACCGACCGACCGACCGTTCTAATAGTTTTTCATCTGTGTGACATGCATGTTTTCATTTTAGATTTCCCAAGATTCCAGATTAAAAAGAAAAGTGGAGGTAAGGTTACTAGGGAATATCGGTTTCTAGTTTTGTTTTTATTGATATAATGTTGAGAAAAGTCAAAATAACATAAGATACCTATATCTAATCTTTCTAGACTTCAAATGGTATAACGGAGTCTAATACTAATTAACTTGGGCCTTTGCATTACAATATCGTCCTCGTAAGTTACTTTAGTTCCGGGGTTACGGTAATGTTCTAATGAGATACCGCGGCCCCGAAACTTACGGGCAGCTGAAGGAACAGGGTGGGTTTTTAGTCAGTAGAAGTCTGACACTCCCTTCCACTTTATCCAGAGCGGGAGAAGTCATTCGATGATTTTCCCACCCAGGAAAAAAAAGCAGGTTACTTTGTTTCGATGTCGAGTCCACGGGTTAAGTGTATGTAAGAAGGAGGAGTCATTAGATGAATCATCTAATGACTCACCACCAAAAAAATAATTATTAACGAGTGCCTGCTGAAGCTACAGTTGTGACACAACTAATTTTTACCCGACTGCAAAGGAAGGGTTATGTTTTTCGCGCGTATCTTGTATGTATGTTTGTAATATTCTTTATTACCTCATATCTCCAGAACCGCTGAACGGATTCACACAATTGAAGTATCGTAAGATTTGTCTTAACAGCCCAAGTGTTCTTAAATAGGTGCCATTTAAAAAAATTAAACATGGCGGCTGTGCGAAGCTATTACACATGGTGAAAAAAAAGATTTTTTTTTTCAATTACTACAATATGGGTATCAAATTAAAGGACTTAATATAAGGATTTCAAAAAGGTCAAAATCATGTTTATCATTAGTGTAATACTAGCAAAATAACACAATGAGAAAGTTTAAAAATATGGACTCACTTTCTGAATCCGGTGGAGTGCCAATGTGACACGACCGGGAAAACTAAAAAAATGTTAATTAGAATTTTAATTAAAAAGTTGAAAAAAAAAGTTATTTAAAAAATCTAAAAAACCCGACTGCTCAACTGAAGTGTAAGAAATAAGCACATTTTTATTTTTAAAAGTGACAAGCACGCGGACCAACCCCATTAAAAAAAAATTTGTTCAATTGGATCCCGCCAGCTTGTCACTTTTAAAAATAAAAATGTGCTTGTTTCTTACACTTCAGTTGAGCAGTCGGGTTTTTTAGATTTTTTAAATAAGTTTTTTTTAATGAAAATATATTTATTATGGAATTTTTACTCAGCATTTTTACAATGTAAAAATCAATTTTTTCGATATCGACTAATTTCTCTTAATTAAGTAGACCTATCCCTAACCAGGCATATCTACGCAACTTGACCTTGAACTGACCAATTGCAGCTCTGCATTTCTCTGTCCCCCCCGGCCCGGAGTAGTAAGTCGTGTTTTTCAAAGAAATCGGCCCATACGCTCTCAAGTGGTTATATACTCTCTGGGTGTAAGGTTAGATATAAGTTACTACAAAAAATTGTTTTAAGAGATGTGGGTTTTGTTGTAAATAAATAAATAAATAAATTTCTCCAGTTGCCCGTGTGGTCCAGGACCGCGGTATCACGTTAGAACTTTCCCGCAACCCCAACAGGTAATGGCTCTATTGAGCCCCGTCAATGGTGCTGAAGCTTTAGGCCCCTTGGTGTCAATCAATCCAGCCATCCAGCCTTTTCTTTATTATTTTTGGGTCGGCTCCCAGTAAATTTATTCAGACGCAGCAGAATTCCATTAAGAACGATTCATACGCGGCCGTATAGGTATCTGAGACTAGTTCTTTCTTCCCGCTGCTTCGCTTGCATGAAAAGGTTTTGTCAGCAAAAATACAGCCACTCTCCATCTCTTCAATTATTTTACACCAAATAACTTTTTGGGCGTGAAAGAAGAATTAACAAATAAACGTACTTGAACTTTTATAAATGGTTATATTTGTTGATTTAATTACAACGGTTGGATCAATTACAGTAATAATAGTTTTGATAGGTTAAGAACGCCGCATTCTCGGGCACACCCGAGGTGATGAAACCTATTCATTTATCTTGGCACCGACTTCAGCCGTGTGAGTAGATACCTAGCCCTTATTTTGAGCGGAATAAGACATCAAATAAAACAATATTTAAGGTTAATACTCTCTTTGTAGTGCAAGTCTTTTTGTAAGTTTTGAAGTCGGTTCAATTTTTTTGTAAAAAAGTTTTCATTTTATGCTTTTTAGTGTATCATTGATTGTGTTTCTTGAGATACCTACATACCGTTCACACTTACTTTTTAAAAAGAGAATTTGTTGTACACATCTTATTTACCCACTTAAACCATATTTCAGACGTGATTGTACTGCTCTCGTCTTTGGGATGGATCTGCCAAATACCAACTGGACGTTCTTGAGTCTATTATTATTGAAAGGGCCAAGAGACTCGTCAGCAAAGATTCACTGGTCGAATCAAAGCTTCAGAGCCTTGAACATCGACGACGAGTTGCAAGTCTATCGGTTTTCTCTCGGTTAAATTTCAGGGAGTGAGCGATTGAATATATACGCCATCGTTACATGGTGGACATCCCACCCATACGCACAAAACGTTTTGGGAATACTTTCGTTGTGCGTACGGCTAAGAAGTGGAATTCCCTGCCGGACTCTGTTTTTCCTGATCGCTATAACCCGGGAGTCTTTAAGTCAAGAGTGAATAGTTTACTTCTAGGCAAGCGTGCTCCATCTTCGACCACAATCATCACTTACCATCTGGTGAGATGCTGATCAAACGCGAGCCTATTACCAATTTAAAAAAAGATTCAGAAAGTCTGTGCCTCAGCTGGGTGATATTATTAGGCTAATTATGCTAAACAGTACATAGATGTACGAGGGCAGCAATCTTGGGAGATTTACTGTTTTAAATTGAAGAGTTCCATGACTTATTTCCGAAAGTCTTCATCAGAAACTGATGTGGTATATACTAAAACCTTCCTTGTAAAATATGCTTTCAAACAACGAAAACGCAATTGAAATCGGATAAGTATTTTCTGAGAAAATCGTGGATATACAAACATACATGTATGCATACATACATACATACTGATCGAATACAGAACCTCCTTTTTTGAAGTCGGTTAAAAACGATATTATTGAACATAATTATAATATATCATTACTAGCGGCCCAGTCCGACTTTGCACGGGGTCCTTTGACCAATTGTTTACTTCGACAGTTATAGTACGTCGTTGCAAAAAGTACGTTTAGCTATCAATTAATTTAAAATATACAATATATCTACAAAAGTTTAATATTGAATCAGACTTATTTGCCAGTAACTACAAAATGTCTTTATAAACAATGTTTACAGCAGATTTATAAGGAAGTCGCGAGGTGGCGCCAGCTGTTTCACTGCAATGAATTTCTTGGTTGCCTGTAATTTTTTAATTTGTGACAACTTCTAAAGTACTCATTTAAATGAAAAAAAAAGTAAGTACGGAATGCAGACTTTTTGTAGGCCTTTTTAAGAGATACATTTCCGTTGTAGATTATTTTGACGTATCTCATACGGGTTAGCCAGCATTTGCAATGTAAGCGCTCGAAAATCATTTTTGACGGCTTTATCACAAAATATGGAAGTTTCTCTATTATTCAAATACTTAATTTAAAAGTTTTGTATTATAAACCTTCGGGAGTAAATTGTCTAAATAACAATGAAAACTGCATCAAAACCCGTTGCGTGGTTTAAGGCGAGGTTATTCGAAAAAACGTCGTTTTCAATTGTGTCTTATTCGTAGATAACACGGATTTAAATTTTGAAAAAAACATATTACATAATTCATACTTTGATCTTTCTATTTCGGTCATCCGATACACGATTACTTGTATTTCACTGCAACTAATTAAATCGCAAAGACAAGTCTAAATTACAGACTTATTCTTATTTTATTTGAGTTGTATTAAGCTTTGAATAATAAAACTTATACCATAATAAAGGTCGTAAAAAATGTCATATATGTCTGTCGTCATAATGTGAAATTTGAAAATATATATACCACTAATTTCAAAAATAAGTGTTTTCCTATTATTTTGATGCGCGCGGCCACGCGCCCCGCGTTTTTAGTCCCGAGCGGAACGTGTTGGAGGTCGGACGTATGCCAATTTTTAGCGAACCTGCCACCCCCGCTAAGTTTGGTTCCGATCGAGCCAATAAATCATTATAAAATAATAATTCCTATCGTTTAGTTTTAAATAGTTGTAATATAAATTGTTTTTATTAGGTACTTTAGTTATAATTTTGGTCAGTAAAACTAATGGACAAAATTAACAAAAAGAAGTGGTCATCGCTGGCTCTACGAAGGCTGAATAAACAAAAAAAGTAAGAAGGCTTTGACAATATATAAATATTTAGACCTAGGTATATACATAAATATTTTTCTTTACTAACTAGGTTCTTTTTGTATTCTGAGGTACCTACTTAGCTACGCGGAATAGATTTCGAAACCACAAAATAATATATGTGACTATGTGTAAATAAACACGCCACGCGCGCAAAAGCTGTAATAGTTTATTTTTCTCGCGGAATAGACTTGCCAACCGCAAAAAGTGTGTGAAACAATTGAATTTGAACCCTATGTCAAAGCATATAAAGCCGCCACGTGCGCAAATGTTATAATGCTCTTTTCAAATGTCAGACTCAAAGGAAACTTTGACAATATTATTATAGGTACCTATAATTATACAAATTAATATTTTACTTTACTAAGTAGATAAGTACCTACGCAGAATAGATTTACAAACCGCAAACATGTGTGTAAAACAAAAACATTGTTGACTTTCTGTCTCCTATAAAAAAATGAAAATGTTTCTTATTTTATTCAAAAAAATATTTCCAAAAATATCTAAATATAATATAAAAGTACTTTCAATAAAAAAGAAATCACAAAAAGATGTGATTAGAGCCTGGGTTTGATCCAGAATACTGACGGTTATCAATCCGATTCTTTACTAAACGCGCTAACAGAACGTCAATAACCACGGTTGAAATAAATGACCGTATTCGACTGTATTAGGTTTTATTTTCGTAAATGTAATAATGGATAAATGGTACAGTCGATCATTCGTCGCTATGACCACAGTATAAAGATCATACAGTAGGTCGACGCCTTTGATCTTGTGGAAAATGCCGACAACGTCTAGCTCTAGACAGTATCGCAACGGCCAGGGTTGTCACAAGTCAACAATATTTATTACACGCAGCACACTCGTGCCATAGTGTAGAAATATACAACATGACCATTTCCTACGAAAATATCATTTATTATTTTCGGTAAACTTCGGTAAACTTTATAACTCTCTGTCTTCGGTGTTCGTATCAACTTTACGCTGATGATCTGCAGTTGTATGCATCTACGCGGGTGGAAAGTTTGTCAGACGCTATAGGAGATGTAAACCGAGATTTAGATGCTATAAAACTGGTCTGATTGATTTGGGGTGACTGTAAGCCCCTCAAAGTGTCAGGCCATTGTGATCAGAAGCTCACGTATGATCATTAGAGTGGCAACTAGTTCACTCCTTCCTATCATTTTCAATTAAAGATCTCGGTTTGCATCTTGACTCTGCTTGGCTGGCAAAGTTTGGTTTGGTTTTGACTGGAAAGGGCTTTGCGGACTTCCTTAACATGAAATGCATTTTCCAGCATTACGGAGCCAAAGTGAGGTATTTTATGTGGTAAGTTAGACGCCGTGTCGAGACGTAAACTTACCGCAAAGACGGAGGCATTTAAATTTGCTTTTTCTTGTGCGGTGTGAGTCAGTGTTCCATTCAGTTTTATCATAACTAGGAGGCAGCGAAGGACGGTAAAAGTTCGAGTTTCACTTCGCAGTTTCGGAGTCTGCAAACCCATACTTCCATACTCGCCATATAATATAATATAATATAATATATCTTTATTTCATAAAATACAGATTTGACATGTTTAACATAAAATGTTTAACATAAAAACAATTTCAATGACCCTGGGGCATGTATCTGGAGGAGAAAAGGTAGATACCGTTTTCACCACTAGGTCCAAGTCATTGGGCGTGTGGCCGTCGACTTCTGGAATGCAGGTTGCTTGGTGAACCAGCTGGTCGAGATCTAGCGATAAAAAAACCTGCGGGCCTCTACCAGCGTGCTCTGTTTGTTGGTACGGGAACAACCATTCTTTATGGTGGGCATTAAAATCTCTTAGAAAAACAAGCTTTGCCATCAGATATTTGTGCTGGGCCATTTCAGCTCCTGCAGCTGCCTCCGTAAGGTGGTCGAAGAGCCTAGTCGTCTCCTGTTCACCGTTGTGCAGTCAGTAAACAACACCAACAACGAGCATTGATGGTCTTGAGAAAAGTGCTTACATTTCTTTTTCATGAAAATGATTAATCAGAAAAAGTTTCACATCTTTGTGTATGTCTACTTTTTTAAGTTTTCCAATAAAGTATTCATGTACCAAAGGGAAACAGATAATATGTTGTAAAATGTCAAAAATGTGACATATCGTGTCAGGATGTCATCTATGGCTTTTTACTGCATTTCGAATCACGCGCACCCCCTAATGTTCCCCGTCCAATCTCCATTAAATGCCTTATCCCTCTTGTATTTACTCGATTTGTTTATGATCTATGTAGGTTCATTGAGATAAATAAAATAAAGCTGTAGCGTACTGTATTATCGTTTTAATATTTCTATGCCATATTTCTAATTTTCTCTAGCCACTGGTAAACTGGTAAAATATTGAGTGATAACACATTTGACATTGCAAAAGCTGTCATGTCATGTTTGCGTACAAAATAATTTTGTTTTTTTTTTTACTTCAATTTTAATACTTTTCATCATCCAAAATACTTTACCAAACAACCTCCAGCGTTTATGAAATTGTGGTGGGTCCTCCACAAAAGCCGCAAGAGTTGAAGTTGAAGTCGAATCACGGCATTAGCCAGTTGTGCATAAATGATTGTAGTTTTTAGAGAAAAAAAAAGTGTGCGGTTGACCCTCGTCGTCTCTCTCGTCAGAAGACAGTCGTAAGTATTAACACTTTTGCGTTACAATTTCTGCCAGTTTAGAAGCCGCGTAAAATAAATACGTTCCAAAAAGTGTTTGTGTGTTGCTTTTATTGGTATAACTATTTAATTGAAAAATATTTATATTTATTATTTTTTAAACATAATATTTTACACAGAATACGTCTAAGCCCTCTTTCAATATAACAATTGAATTGTAATACAATTCTCCTAATGTAAGTGTGCCTACCTAATACTTGATTTTTTATACTGTGCCATGAAGATTTCGCACCCTTTGGGAAAGTCGAATAGCGCGCGGCGTGTAATTTTGAATCATACCCGTATTCATGATCTACGTGTCAGTCAGATTTTTTATACACCTTATTCACAAAAATAAATAAATATATTTATTTTTAATTATTACCAATTAGGTTCAAGTTTATACAATACGTACCTATTCTATCTATAAACTTGAAAATACTTACTATTAAAACAAAACAAAATAAACATAAACTAATCAATTCAAGTTGATCTACTGAATTGCTCTATTCTGTGACGCATCTTCGTACCTACTTGAGTTCGTGAACTCATGAGCGGTGCGCTTGGCGCGCGCGTCTCCCGCGCGTCGTAATTTGTTACGTTTTGCTATTCGTTGCGGGGGCTGGGGTAAGCGTCGAATACCTACGGTGCTCGGGACAAGCCGGCCTTAAAAGAAGAAAGCTTAGAAACAGACAGAGGCAGAGGGCGACTTTGTTTTATAATCATGATGCATGTAGATGACACAGTCATATAGTACGTCTAAAGTGACAAATGATATCAAGTTTATTTTTACTGATTATCTGAAATTATAGTAATTTGAGGGCAATATAAGAGCTTATCATATTTGGTAATAAAAAAACCAAGACAGCACCATTTTAATATCAAGAAAATCTTTAATTATTTTATAGTGTACAATCAAGAGTATATTTATCTATCTTAACAATTGAAAGTAATCTAATCTTAAAGTAATTTTCTTTATTACATCTATAAATGACGACACCTCCGTTTGTGTTTAATTTTTGCAATATAAGAAACTGTAAAACGAGAAGTATTTTTTGGGGGTGTTTTTTAATACCAACCCCTAAAGTGACACCTACCAAAAATATATCTTATTTGTTAATTAGTTAGCTATTACATGTCAAAGTTACAAAAGGGCCGAATTGATGGAACATAGCTTAAAAAAATAAAAATCAATTAAAGTATTTAGTTTTATGAAATAATGTATTATAATTAATTCAATCATACAAAAATATGAACATAATTACGGATAACGTTATTATACTGAACATTCAATCATCGTCACTGTTTTCTTCAACAGTAGTCGTTATACCAGTCGCATCAAACATGGAGGTCAATATTTCAGCTGGGTATAATTTTTGATTTATAACGAACATGTGCTAATTAGTAAATAACAGTGGCTACATGAGCCCAGCAGCCCAATGTCCTGTTCCCATTTGCACAATCACAAACATATTTTCGAATTCCTTTGTAGGTCTTTTAAATATTTTTTTTTCATCATACCTTTACGTGTGTGTTATCTATAGACAGGTTTTAAAAAATGATATCGGTTCCTAAAACAACTTCTTAAAGTCAATCTTTAAAAGATATACGCTTCAAAAGTGTTAAAAAATATTAAATATTTGCTGTTTTATCTTACCTTCTATCACTGTTATTAAATAATAAAGGTAAACCTCGGGATCGACAAACCGGTGCTATATAAAACTAGACTTGCTTGGATAGCTTCAGGTCCTATACTACATAGTGGCTAAGTTACGCGTTCGCCTCCCCTACTGTGTAATTTTGCGCAGATTACTAATTACAAAAATAATATTTTAGTAGGTAACTCAAGTACTGATGATATTCAAAACTGTTAAATGCGTTTTTGGCAACTAGAAGAAGTTGGCCATCAGTCATCATTGTGTTCTGCAGAAGAGAAACTGTGTAAAGAGCACTTCGTTCAAAACACAATGCGTCTCAAAGATGGACGTTTCTGTGTGAGAATACCTGTAAAACAATCACACGATAACTTAGGTGACTCCATGCAAAGGGCTAAGCATTGTCTGTTCTCTTCAGAGTGCAGACTTAAGAGTCAACCATCATTTAAAGCAAGTTATTGAGAATTTATGAGAGAATATCTTAAGTTTAATTATATGTTTCAGTGTTTACTTAACACACAAATGGACATCCTCTTTTCCGTTAGTTTTCGAAATAATTTTTTTTAAGTTTAACATCGGCAAACTTGTATTGTATTTGAGCTGTTCAGGCTACAAATCTTTTTCCTAGTTTGTGTGATATTCTAAATTTCATTAAAACGTCGTTGGCAGTTGGGTGCAGGGTATTCAATGATTCGGTTATAAATATCTCCTATATTATAACTATGTTTTGGCTTTTCATTGTTCTCGTAAAAAATATCTCTTAAAGCGCGCCCCGTATAAATATGTGTCTCATTGCTAAAGTCCAGTTTACGGTTAGCATTACCGGGATGAGAATGATTTAAAGAATACGAAACCTTTTTTGTCTCTTATGTTCAAGGGGCTCAATGAAATCGTCCGATCTCCGCTTAGCAGGTATCTTATCGTTTTGCATTTTCCTATCGTGGATTTCCATTTAATTTTGACCTTCGATAGGATTGTCCTGTAGGTTTGTATTATTGTCTTTTTCATCAGATATGGCTTCGTCTTTCAACGCATCAATGTCAACAGAAACAATATCATTTCTTGTATTTTGTAGATCTATTAGCTTGTCTTTAGTTTCAAATTGCTCTTGCTCTTTTAATGCTTGTTTATTTGACCCAGACTGACTTAAATCAAACTCCAGCAACAAATGACTGTATTTCTAATGTTATGTTTATCTTTCAGTATATCATAAAAAGCATGTGGGCTATCAGCACATAAGACATCATCAGATAAATATTAGACATTCAAGTTTTGTAGCTGTTGCTTTAGTATTGGAAAATCGAACATATGACCGTTATGGCTGACAAAGCAAATGGGTCCTGGTTGCTGATTTTTGACTTTTTTTTATGTTTGTATCCCAGACTTTCTTAAGCTCACCTTGCGGCTTTTATATCTTCTCAGTTAGATATTGGCTTCGTGCTACACTGAACAGGCTTATTTCAGTCTTTTCTGGGTTACATTTTACACACCCAATATCATAAAATAGAAACGTTTGGATCTCCAATGAAACAATCAACCATTGAGTTACAAAAAAAAAACATTGTGGTAGGTGTGAGAGAAAGTGAAATGAAATGACATATTTAATACTCATAAAAGACATATATATGCTAAAATAATAAACTAATAAATACTGTTCTTTATAATAATCTTTCTGAATAAGAGAGCTCATAATAAGTATGACGAAGACCAAACTAAGAATAACAGCCCCTTAAGTAATCATTATCACTTCAAAATCTCCATAATATATAGATTAAGCTTAAATACTACACCCCAAAAATCACGTATGCAGCCAATGCACTTGACAAAACTATCAAAAGATCATGTTCAGTCCTACAATAAGCCAGCCAACGGTAACTGGCTTGTCTGAACTTGTCCACGGTTCGTGGAGCCCTACCGTTGCTTTCAACAACAATAAACAAAAGGCTCTTCGGCCTACAACCAATATATTCAAATAACTAATCGGTACCACTAACCTTCTGTGCTGGGTTCGCCAAGCTTCCATCTTCCTAGGTCACGCCCAAGTGTGGTATGTATGTAATTATGAGGTGAGTAATTGAAAGTGTGATGTAAGTCAAGTGTTCTGAACGGTCACAAGGCGTCAGTCTCCAGATGGCGCGGTTCAGATCAGCATCACAGCCCTAACTCGTTTCCAGCAAATGCGCGTGCCACGCGGGTGACGACAAACCGGCGATAACTTCCGAGAAATATCCCAGGCTTTCATCAAATGGGGATTACAAATTCCAATTAATCGTTACTCGCGACCCAATTATCGGTTTCAACAGGCGATTCCAAACGATATTTTACCAATTATAATTAACTCAACAGGTCCCAATCGGACATTTTTCAACAACGAAGCAAAGTCAATCTGTCAAGTGAAAAAGTTATGTCAAGTGTCAACATCAAAAATACAATAGAATGTTGCCACACCAAAAAGATCGTTCAAAAATACATTTGGGACGCAACAGATCATATCAAGCTTGGTTTTTCCCTGTAAGTAAGTACGACATTAGTCGAATGTATCCATTTTAGGGTTCCATAGCAGAATGACAAAAAACTGAACCCTTATAGATTCATCATGTCTGTCTGTCCGTATGTGTGTATGTGTATGTAACAGCCATTTTATGCCAAAGCCTATGTGTTTTTCCAAATTTCAATTATCTTCTTTCCGAATTTCATCAAAATCCATTCGGTAAGTCCGGAGATTAGCGCGTACAAACAGACAGGCTTCTTTTATTTATTTTTTTTGCTTTGTTACCGTTTCTGAACCCACGTCAAATATTATTTTTGTATAAAATTTAAATGTACAGACACACTTTACTACTGTTTCATTTTATGTATAGATATATAGATAACTGCAGCCACATCACTTACATTGCACAATTTAAAACAAGCTTAATAACATTCACATGACAATTCAGGCGTACACAGCGCTCAGCAGAACAATAGTGCTACCTTGAAACCATGTCTTATAACTATATAAACATGAATTTAGTGTTTAAACAAAAATATCCTTTTTTTAAAATTAAGTCTTTTTATAATTAGAGTGATCGTGTTTTTTTCTATATTTCTATTAATCAATGTACAAAATTGCAATATAATCAATAATCTACCACTGCGTTTGCAAAAATGGATCGAATGCATGGGTACTTTGATTTACTTCTTGAAGAAATCAGCTGGACGGGACGCAACAAATTCAGGAGCAGCGAAGCCGAGTGATTGACTAAAGCTGGTTGGAGACGAAAGAGCTTCTCCATATTGTGTTCAGTTATACAATATGTATTTAGAGCACGCTGATTCACTAATGAGGTTGTTCACATTTTTTCTGATTTTTTGTAAGAAATATAAACGGAAACAAAAAAAATGGCCTAACCATCTTTTTCAATCTTGCCAAAGCTTTTCACAAAGTCTCTATCCCCACCCTTATTTGTAAATTAAATAACATGGGAGTACGGGGCAAAGAATTGCAATGTATTACTGTCTAGAGCTATTTATCCGATCGTATGCAGCATATTAAAATTGGGGACCAATTGAGTAACTTCCTATCAAACACGGAGTTCCTCAGGGAAGTATTCTTAGCCCCACTTTGTTTATGCGTTACATAAATGAACTATGTCAACTCAAAAACTGCAAAATAATATATTACGATTCTTGGAAAGAAGTATATTCTACCTGATTGCCACTGGCTCACTGAAAACTCGCTCACACTTTACGCAGATAAAACAAAATATATTCCGTTTGCAATCAGGAAAAAAATAATTATTTTTAGTCGCAAAACTTTGCAGTTTGTTGAGCAGTGCAAGGTACGTCTCGTGGCGTACTTCGCGCTCTCGATCATTGAGTTTGCTGGGCACCTATTTATCATTCTGCTTATCAAGCTTTTTTACCTTGCCCATTTGACGCAAATGGGTCAATATTATTTTGATGTAAACATCGAAAACTGTTGTTAATTCAGCCGTAGATTGAGCATCATCAGCTTCCACAATTGCCTTTAATCCTTCATCGTTGATGAAAGTTATCGGACGACCACGGGGTTCATTTTTCAGGTCGAAATTATAGAACCGAAGCGAGTAAACCAATAGTGAGTGGTGCTTTCGTTTTTAATGTTTGTTCCTTTGAGTAGAGGGCCGTGGTTTATTGCATATGGGAATCAGACTTTCAGTCCAATTTGCAAGCATACCGCTATGCTGTTAAATACAAACGGGGAAGGACTAATCTTGTAGACCCATTATCGCGATTATAATTATGTATAAGTATTGAGATTACTCAAGGTTTCCGCCATCAAGAGACTATATTCACCAAATTAATGAACTCGCGAGACCACGCGGGGTAGGAATGCAGCCAATAATAAAGGATTGAGAAACTGAAATAACCAATTTTTAAAGAGATCTACACAGAAAATTATTCTGAGGTCAGGTATTGAGACAAATTGTAAAGGAAAAAGGAAAAGGTATGGAGATAGGAAAAGAAGATAAGAATCCAGAACTGATAGCAGGTGACAAAGTCCAAGGGAAAGCATTAGTAAAAACAAATAAGCTGTTTAATCCACACATGTAGTTGAATAAACTGCAGGTAATGATGTTATAATCTGGAATGAAGAAACGAGACAGAGGCTACGAAGTAATGTGATACACCAAAAGCGAGAATCAAAATATATACAAGACAGGAATATATCAAGGGGTAACCCAATCGACAATGAGAAAAAACAATATGATTTAAAATAAAAGATATCTTAAGACTTACATAAAAATAGTGTATAATTAAAAATAGAAAATCATTTGAGTTATAAACCTATGTAAACTAAATTATTCTGTAACAGTGATTGCTGAAGAAGGATTCAGAATGTCAATTAATTAAAATTTGTTAAAAAGTAAGGGATGTAGTGTTGTATCTATGCAGTAGATACTATACACTATCTCACGTATCACGCTAGAGAGGGCTAGCTGTCAAATATCAGTCAGATGACGAACGCGATACGCGATAGGTGATAGTAGTTAGCCAGTGACAGTGAGTGTCCTTACCTGAAGGACCCATGGGTTCTACAATCGGAATATACTTTAACTTTCTCCGTTCTCATTCTGCGTAATATTCGTAAAAAGAGGGACAAAGTTTTTACTTTACATATTATTAGATAGAATTATATACTCACTTTATTGTAGGGAGGTACACGAAAAGTTAAACACACCAACATTTAACAATATGGTTACAATGCCCGCCTTATCGCTGAGAGCTATATCTTCCCGACAACCTTGGAAGGACTTAACTAACTTTTATTAAAGTAATATATACCTAGAAAATATTTAGACAATACTTATAATTACTAACTAATTTAATATTCCACTGGAACCCCATTCAGGTAAAAGCTTCCTCCAAAGTTTTACATCTTTCTCGGTGTTGAGATATCGTTAATATTGTAGGCATATTTTTCAACATACGTCAATGTTTTGTATCATGCTTGTAGCTGGTCTGTTTGCCAGAACGTAGTCTTAAATATATGTAATACATAAAATAACAATTTTAAATAACATCACTTAAATATCTAAGTAAGTACCAACTCCATTATTAAGAAATGATTCCTTAACTTTTTCATTTTTATTTCCCTATTTCACCAAAGGTACATGTTCATATTTATTTTTATTTATTAACATTTACTGAACACATCTAAAATATAGACAAAAAAAAACTTTTTAGCAAAAAATAGAACCGACTTCCATATAAAAACACTACAAAGGCAAAAATAACTTTAATTTCTGTAGTCGGTGTCATTTGTTTTGTATTTTCTTTTTTTTAACACTGCCTTCCGAAATTAAAGTTATTTTGCCTTTGTAGTGTTATATGGAAGTCGGTTCTATTTTTTGCTAAAAAGTTTTTTTTTCACGCTTTAAGTGGGTCGGTTTGTAATTTACCTAGTTATAAAAGCCAAAATGTCAACTACTTATCACCTTTTACAAAATATTGCCGGTGCAGAGCCGTTAACTTTTGAGGAGTTCTCCTGGTACATCACCATCAGCTCTACTTCACCATATGCATTGTAATGAGCATAAAGTGCTTAACATCTATATTCAAGTAATCTAATCGCAATCCACGAAATACTTATTTTTGAGTAGATTCAGTCGCCATCTCGGGTCTACATCATCAGTTTTACTTCCTCAAATGGTGCTTTTCGAGAGCAACTGCACAAGGTACGATAAGAAATACCCTAAACACTATAGGTGTGCCTATAATTTTTGAAGAGTTCCCTAGATTTCTCCATGATCCCATCATTAGATCCAAACGTGTCGATAATGGGACCAATTAAAAAGTATACCCTTTCAAACAAAAAAAGAATTTTCCGAATCGGTCCAGCCATCTGCGAGTAATGAGGTAACATACATAAAAAAAGATGTTCAAGACGAATTGAGAACCTCCTCCTTTTTTTGAAGTCGGTTAAAAAGAAAAATATTAGGATAAATATCACGCTCATTCCTACAGACAACTACATATATCTGCCTAACATAAACTTATTTCGGAACAACGCAGTGTTTTTGCGGAATAAGCTACGAAACGAAGCTATGGGTACAACTTATTTCACTCATATTGTCATGTCAAGATCGCGAAGATTGTATGATCGTTGCGGTTTGTTTCGTAAGTTGTCAGGCATTTTTTCCGGGGTCAATTGTCGTGTCTTCTGTCAATAAAAGTTTTATCTATCTATCTAAATCGTCTTGCTCAGGGTGGGACGGAAGTGTCAGGCTTCTATTGACTAAAAACTCACCGTGTTACTTCAGGTGCCCTTGCGTACCAGGGTCATGATAATTATCTCGCTAGAACATTCCTGCAACCCCGGAAGAAGTTATAATCTTCTCTCTGACTTACATCACTGCTAAATTGTTATATTGTAGACACTTTGTCTACTAGTTTTTACGACTCCCCTTTCGGAGTTACGCTGGAATAGATTTTAGTTGAGAGAGAGATATATATATCTTTATTTGTTTAAACATGGTATACATACAAGAGCATGTAAGATATTATATTGTTAGAATCCAATCATGTTTAGTCGTCAGTATCGGCATACAAATATTTCCCATAGGTGATGAGAGCAATTACAAATAATCAAAAGATTAACTAAAATAGGCATTTGCAAAGTTGAAAATTTAGAAATTACTTACATAAAAAAATCATTCTTAGTCAAAATTCCTTCTTCTTGTCATAAGTGTTTGTGTGTTTTCACACGTTTGCTAGCTATATTATTGTTTTTTGTAGGTACATCATACATACTTCATGGAATACAAATGATAAAAAACTAATAAGTATACAGGAGACATTACAGCAAGGCTTATTAAAACAAAAAACTCTTAAGAAGAAAAGCCTAAAATCAGAACACTTGTGACCTTATATACCTATCTCCTGCACTGACAAATCCATGAAGACGGTTGCACTATAAATCAAATTTACCGACGGCCACCCCACAAAGAGCTAGCACTTTACTCTTTTGAAAAACTGTAAGAGCTTCCTTGACATTCGCATGTGAAATGAGCTCTTTTGTACCAAAGACGTTTTTGCTAGACGGGTCTCAATGGAGATCGAATTCACGATCCTTTTTGTCTGTCCTCTAATGTGGGACGAACTGATACGTTTCTGTGCAGCAATCTGTCTTTTTAGAAGGAATGAATAGGATAGAATGAACGAATTTCCTCGTGTGTTGTGTCTACACCAATTCGGTATTAATATACTTAAAATATTGACTTCTACAAGATTACTTGACTTGTACTATAATATAAACTACTAGCAGTTGCTCGCGACTTCGTTCACGTGTCAAGTTTTTTCTGTGTAAATCCCGCATCTACGTACTAAAAGGATCCCATGCAAAATTTGAGAGCCCTACTACTTGTACTTTCTGAGATTTCGTGATTAATCAGTGAGTGGTATTTCGATTTTATACAACGTGTCACAGAAACCCCATATCTATCCAAAAGGGCTGAAGAGTCTCTATGCACAGTTTCAGCTAAAAATAAGTGACTCAAAGAATTGATACCAAATTATCGGTATCATAAGTTTCTTGAATACCAATAATAACAAACGTGTCACAGCACTACAAGGGTCAATAACTTTCACGTCACTTGCCAATAACATGATAATTCTGTTCGTTCTTCTTAATTTGAAAATGTCGGTCTCTGGTAACAATGTATTGAAATTTCTAATAAGTTCCACACGTGTTGACATAGGATTACAAAACCCTTGCCATATCGTTTGTTATCATCCAAAGAAGCCGAGCACTTGGTATGTATATACCCTTTAAATTACACTTGTATATATAGTTTTTATCTAATCGTAACTATGAACTAAAATACTGCATAAAAATACGTCATCGACGTTGTTGGGTGGTAACGTACCCAAGAAAATGGTGGCATTATCAAGTTGTATGGCAATGCTAACTAAGCCTTTGGCCAAAGTTGCAGCAATGCAAATAATCCGATGTCTAGATATCAGTTATCAGTAGTTATCAGTAATCAGTAATCATCAGGTAGTTATCAGTAATCACTACTGCTTAAGGTTTTAAAAGTAAAATGGTTTTTTATTGCAATTTTAAGTTTTTTGCAGCTTATAAGAAGTATAATATAGTAACAATTATCGTTTTGTGTATAGTCTTAATTTTAATTTCAATTAATACCAAGCGTCAACAGCCTAGCGGTTGTCTGTAAAAGATCGCTTTTAGCAATAAGACCACCCATTGTAACACCCTTTGGAATTTATAAAGAGTATATCTATCTATCTTGTGATCGAAAGGTAGCGGGTTCAAATCCCACCCATAGACGTGAACTCACTTTAGACCCTATTGACGTGAACTCACTTTAGACACAAGCTTATTTAGCTTAGTTGGAGAGATTAACAAGATTGCTGGTAATGAAAATTCTGTTCAAATTGCTAGTACTCTTTAAAAACACGAAAAAAATATCAGTTACTAGTAAGACGACCATACATATTATGGTTATCTCACTGGTATCGCAAAAACATATAATATTAGTAATACTTAATAATACATACATCATAATAGTCGGTAAATGAAGATCAAGCACAACATATGACGCTATAGAGAGGGTAGAAATTTTAAATGTTCAATTTGTTTAATCTCACTAATAGGTAAATATTTTTCAATGGAATTTGTCCGAAAGCGAGTAGAATACGGTTGGTTGACTGTTACTCGTAGGGATTCCAACTTAGGTCTGATAGTTTTCTGCCATTACCTTTGAATTTTTGCCTACAACCACTTAGTTGATGGGGGACACTTAACTCTAACGAAAATTATCACTTTAAAGCTTAATATTTCGCAAACGGATCACTGAAACGAAAACTAATCTCAGCACACCCCCATTATTTTTGAACGATCTATCTAAAGATGCCAATGGGTAGGTGGTTCCTTCAGTTGCCCTTAAGTTCCGGGGCCGCGGTATCTCGTTAGAACATTCCCGCAACCCCGGGTGCATGAGATACCTACTGATACACATTATCGGTAGGTCTGAGAATAGGTCATATGCTTATACAAAAAAACTGCGTAGCAGAAACTAGTAAATTATAAAAAAACAAGTTCCGACACAATTCTTAATGTAATTGAAGAGGCTACAAATTCCTGCAAAGAAAATGGCGTCAAAGATCGAACCGTATACTTTGATACAATATAGGCATGTATTTCGTACACCAGCCATCCACTTAATAGAAACATGGTGCAGCATACAATGCTACGTATGTGTTTGTCTTAGGCGGCTTCCTCACTGCTTGTTTTGTTATTTAGATGAAATTATATGGCAAAGAATAATAAGAATAGATAATATATCAATCAATTCATTTATTTCAGGCAAACTTGGCACATACAAATAAAATAAAAATACTACTTACAAACTTTAACAATAACTTTAAATAAACTAATACATATTACTTCACTAAAACCAAAGTTACACAGAATAAAAAATAAAAACTTTATAAAACTATCTCTTTACACACAATGTTGACGGCGAAATGTTTTGCTGCGAGGTGCCGCGTAACAGTCCTCGGAAACGTCGATAAACGACACGTTTCGGTCAAAAGACCTCCTTCAGGCAGGTCTGTAGATGGTGGGTTGGAACTCGTACCACGAAAGACTTAAAGTTGATGTTATGGCGTGATTCCAACCTATCAACCCTCAGAATCCAGTTTGTTTTCACCTTCATATACTGCACGACATCCTCAGTTGTAGTTGCACAGCTGCATCGTAGGCACAGCAGGGTGCCACACAGGTTACGAGAACAGGCTTCTTGCTTCTTCTTCTTCTTCTTCCTTTATACGTTCGTAAAACCCTCCTCATCAACTTGGTTGGCAGGTTTGCTTGCACGTTTGTCTAGACAGGCCCATTCAAAATATCTGTGGGCAACTTTCCTCATAAGATCGCCTCAAACAGTCAGTTTCTTCCCAGGGTAGTCAGTTAGGAAACACCAGCCTCATCTAGTTTAAATTGACGAATAAAATTACATGTAAAGGTGTTATTTAATAACTAATTTGCAAAATAATTATCATTATTCATTCATTGTAATATTTTGTATTAAGAAAGTATTACAATTCTTTAAACTAAGACTGCAAAACTATTCAGCACTTCTCTAGATACTTATAAAATAATGTCTGTTCGTCACAATATGTAATATAGCTTTTGCCCGCGACTTCGTTCGCGTGGGAGGTTTTTCCCGCGTAAATCCCGATCCCGTGGGAATTCCGGGATAAAAAGTAGCCTATGTGTTATTCCAGGATGTCTACTATCTACTTACCAAATTTGATTAAGATCCGTTCAGTAGTTTTTGCGTGAAAGAGTAACAAACATCCATCCATCCTCACAAACTTTCGCATTTATAATATTAGTATAAGTATAAGAAGATATACATTTAATAAAACAGTAAAAAAATGTGTTGGTATAATTTTATAAATATATATATATACTGTCGGTATAATATCAAAAATAATAATTGAGGTGGGTAAAGAAAAATTAACACGGCAAGAAAAAAAATCTGTCTGTTTGTACACGCTAATCTCCGGACCTACTGGATGGATTTTAATAAAATTTGGTAAATAGATAGTTAACATCCTGAATTAACATATAGGCTATTTTTAACCCAGAACTCCCACGGGATCGGGATTAACGCGAGAAATTCTCCCACGCAAACGAAGTTGCGGGCACCAGTTAGTCTGAAATAAAGGCTTTATTATTTTATCTTATTTTAATTAAATGGCAGTGGTGGCCCATGGAATATCAGCACGACATTCGAGTTGGAGTTTGTGGGTTCGAATACGCTTATTACTTTCTGTAATTTTCATCACCATTACTGCTTTCAAATGGTAATGGAATACATCGCTAGCAAAAGTTAAGAATAGGCTCCCTAAATTGTTTGTAATTTTGCATAAATATTCTGAAACAATCACGCATGCAAACAAAATGGAACTTTAGTATATGATTTATTGGATCTTTTTCTTTACATGTCTAAGACCAGTTACGTAATTGGAACATTTTCGCTCGAATCATTTTTTAATCGGTAATCATGCCTTTTATAAATATTATTCAATATTTAATCAAGATTACTCGGCTTTTATGCCTAAAATTAATATTGACAGTAAAAAAATATAGTTTATTATCCAAATATAAAATATTTTTTCTCTAGATCAATTATTACTTTAATTATAATCGAAATTAGAATTGAGACTTACGACATTTAGTTTCGTATCCAAACATGGTGAACGAGCACACGCGATATTCAACTTTATTACTGCTCCATTAGCGTTTAGCACACAACGGACTAACCGGGGGTGCATGAGGTGCATGGGGAAGGTGCACGTGCATGCGTGAAAATGATTTAAGAGTGCCTAGTCTTAAGCTACAGTTTTATAGAATTGTCTAGCTGGGTGACATTCCGCTGTGAAGTACGCTAGCAAGTTCTAATAACTACCCATTCTTGAAGAAATATAGCAGGCCTATTCCCAATTAACTTTTCTCGAGGATAGATACCTAAAATTTATGTAAAAATATACTAAATTAGATCTTTTTTTTTTCTCTTTTATGGTTGGACTAACAGTCGCGCGGCGCTTAACTGCCATGGACTTTATCACAATAAAAACATAACCTGATACCAATATAACAAAGCAGAAAAGATTATTTGTTTAAACGCGCTTATCTCCGAAAGTGCTTGACGTATTTGGATAAAATTTTCTATGGAAGTAGCGTGATGCTTGAGAAAGGTTATAAGCTACTTTTCATCCAACTGTAAAAGAAGGAGGTTATGTTTTTACCGTGATAAAGTCTGCGGCATCGAAGGCCCGCGTGACTGTTAGTGTTAGTATTGACTGACTGTCAATTATACAGGGTGGCAGAAACATCGACGCGCAACCGCTTATCAAGGATTCAGTACATGATTCTTGCATTGAAATTTTTCGTCAGCTTTTTCTTAATTTAATAAAATTCAAGAATAAGCCAGCGCAAAGAAAAATAGTAAATTCACTTGTTTTACTTAAAACAGCAATGTAAATAAAACTAACGAAAGGGTTACCTGATCAACTGTGTTGACGTCGCAAAACATCTGATCAGGTAGCCCTGTAGAGATTTATTTACATTCCTATTTTCTCTTAAATTGCCTGGGATTATTAACTCTATTATTAACTCTATTATAATTAACTCTCAAAGTGCCTGGGAACATCTGCTTACCTTCCCGTATAGGATCCTACATGTTCGGAAGAATTTGGCAACCAAAAAAACTTTAACTTCACAAATTAAAGAAAATTGTAATATTTCGGCCCATATTCAGGATGCAAAATTACCGACACAGAGGGTTACTTCCACCACAAGAAGTATATCCCGCCTGGTCGAATCTAAATTAGGGGAAGGTGACATTAGCGGAGCTGCCAGAATACTTTTCAGTAGTGATGTGGTGGCCCCGTACTCTCCAGATACTCTCGCAGCTCTGGAGAGCAAACACCCTGCCCCAGCGGATGGTCTTTCTTTTCCCGACCCCCCCAATCAGGACATAAACACCCTCACCGTTACAGGTCAAGAAGTGATCACAGCCGTTTGTTCCTTCCGAAGCGGCTCTGCTGGCGGACTCGATGGGCTGAGTCCGCAGCACCTGAAGGACCTACTCAGCTCAGGCGCCGGAGAGTCTGGTGAGTTGCTTTTGAAGGAGCTAACGGCTCTGATTAACCTTATGCTCTCAGGCCAGGTGAACGAAGCCGTCACCGATATCTTGTACGGGGCCAATCTATGCGCCCTACGCAAGAGGGATGGCGGCATCCGCCCCATTGCCGTGGGAACTACCTACCGTCGTATGGCAGCCAAGATTTGCTCCAAATTTTATGGTGAGGATATTTCGACCAAATTTCAGCCCCTGCAACTGGGTTACGGCTCCAAAGGGGGTTGTGAGGCTGCCGTACACGCCTTGACGACCTATTTAAATTCAGGTAAAGGAGAGGTCATCTTGAAGGTTGACATCAATAATGCTTTTAATTCAGTCAATAGGGACGCTTTGTTGGCAGAAACTAAAAAAGAAGTACCACAAATTTTTAGTTTTCTTTGGCAATGTTACAGACATCCAACCAAATTGCTTTATAAGGAAAACCTTTTGGAATCAGCTGTTGGTTGCCAACAAGGTGATCCCCTCGGGCCAGCGATCTTTAGTTTAGCCATTCATCCAATCATTCGACAGCTAAATTCCAAATTCAATGTTTGGTATCTCGATGATGGAACCCTGGGAGGCGATGTAGACACAGTATTAGATGATCTACAGTTTTTAATAAATCAACTCCATTCCATAGGATTGGACCTCAACCTTTCGAAGTGTGAACTATTCATATCCGACAGTACTGACAGACAACTGACACTTTCAAAATTCAACGCAATAGCCCCAGATATCCAAATTGTGGAAAAAAGTTCTCTTCGTCTTCTTGGGTCTCCAATTTATGAGAATTCCTTTCCCGATTTTGTCAAGGGAAAAATACAAAATTTTAATGACATCTCGGACAGATTATACCAAATTAATATGCATTCGGCCATCACCTTAATTCGTTACTGTTGTTTTGGACCTAAATTAATGTACTTTCTTCGTTCTTCACATCTATGGCATCATCCTCACCTTTTGGAAAAAATGGACCAAATTATTCGCCAAACTCTGACAGGAATTTTAAATGTGGCTTTGGATGACCGAGCTTGGGCACAAGCTACTCTTCCCATTTGTATGGGTGGTCTCGGCATCCGCAAAATTACTAGTATCAGTCTACCGGCTTTTATGTCCTCGGTACACGGCACTGAGAAATTAATCAGGAATATCCTAGCTCAGTCACTGGTTGATTTCAATGTGCCGTTCTTCACCGAGGCTATAGATACCTGGAAACTCGCTTGCCCGAACCTAAATCCACCCGACAATCCATCATCTCAGAGGCGGTGGGATGAGCCGCTCTGTAGAGCAGTTCAGAGTGACCTTATTGCCACATCTGCTTCGGCTGCAGAGCGTGCGCGCCTGCTGGCTGTGGGTGAATGGGAGTCGGGTCTCTGGCTTCACGCACTACCGTCATCGAACATAGGCACCTTGTTCGATGATACTACATTCCGCCTCGCTGCTTCCCTTCGATTAGGTGCTCCATGTTGTTCTGCTCATCGCTGCCATTGCGGCGAAGTTGTCAACAGCCTCGGGCACCACGGCCTTTCATGCGGCCGCAGTGCGGGTCGCATAGCACGGCACGCGAATATTAACGACATTATCCGACGAGCTCTTGTCACTGTCGGCGTTCCAGCTGTATTAGAACCCAATGGCCTGGCACGCGACGATGGCAAAAGACCGGACGGCATGTCTTTATTTCCTTGGAAGATGGGTAGGCCTTTAGTGTGGGACGCAACTTGTGTCGATACTCTAGCGCCATCCCATCTTCCTAGCTCGTCTTGCTGTGCTGGCGCTGCCGCTGCGGCTGCTGAAAACCTCAAGCGGCGGAAATATAATAACCTTGTTGGTAGTTATATTTTCGAGCCGTTTGGGGTTGAAACCTTGGGGTCGTGGGGTCCGAGTGCTCACAGATTATTTAAAGATCTATCCAAACGCCTAGTTGACACTTCGCGTGACCCAAGGGCTGGCTTTTACCTTGGACAGAGGTTAAGCATTGCCATACAACGTGGCAATGCCGCCAGTCTTTTGGGCACATTACCAGTGGACAGCGATGCGCACGAATTTCTGGATGCCATATTTTAGTTTATTTTTAGATGTATATATGTAGTTTAGGGTTTTTTATTTAAGTCTATAAAGTGTAAAAAATTTATGTTAAAAATTAATAAAAACAATTCACATTCCTATTTTAAGTAAAACAGGTGAATTTTATTTTTTTATTAAAATCTCATTAGGTTAGATAAAAACAATGATTTTATACAGTTTCCACGAAAATTCATTCAAAATTTCAATTTCAATCAAAATTTCAACGCCAGGGTCCAGAATACTGAATCCATGGTAAGCGGTTGTGCGTCGATGTTCCTGCCACCCTGTAATTTTCAGTGCGCAGTCTATGAAGCCAGCCTAACGTGTACTGTATTTCCTAAGTGCGCCGTTTCGTTGTAAATTTGTCGCCCCGCTCCGAAGTCTCAGGAACAATTTGTGCTAATTACATGGAAACAAAGCCACGTTCCGTACTGAATAATGAATTTTATGCACTTTTGTGTGGTTTATACTAAAGTGATGGATGTCTTCAATTTATAAGAACATGTAGGTTGATGAGGTGTTTTAGGATTAAAGTAGAGTTTGCGTGTGTGATCTCAGAGTTAGGTTTTTCATTCAAACGTACGGAACTCTACAGTACCATACAGTCATACACACAGTCAACGAATATTATGAATAGATTACCGCACTGTCTGGAAGTTTTAAAACCAACCCTTTTTCTTCAGTTGGCCTTTACTTTTCAGGGCCGTGGTACCTATCTTGTTAGAATATTTCTGCAACCCCAAAAAACAGACATTCAACTTAAACCTATCGCTACCTCTATCCAGTGTCACTGAATAGGGCAGTCAAATCACGCCGCGATTGTCTTGAGGAGGCTGTTGCCGCTGCTTCGTAAGTGCTGCAGCAGTGAGACTGTTTTTTTACGGATTATATCCTGAAAGCCATTTGTATGTACTAAAGACATTATTTATTGATTAATTGTTGCTGTTTTTTTTTTTATTACGAATGAGCCCGCCCTTGAACTCGATCACACCTGATGGTAAGTGTAAGGTGAGGTCTACGATCGAGCGAGCGAGCCCAGAAAATGCCTATTCACTCTTGCTTTAAAGGCTGACGGGTCGGCCGTGCGCACAATAAATATAGACAAGAAGCGCTTCGTACGACAAGACGGTATATCGACCAAGTGTGGATGGTATACTGCGGTACGTCTGGTGGACCGGTAGTAAGGTTTTCTTTTTTAGGGTTCCGTAGCCGAATGGCAAAAACGGAACCCTTATAGTTTCGATATGTCTGTCCGTCTGTCTGTCTGTCTGTCTGTCTGTCTGTCTGTCTGTCTGTCCGTCCGTCCGTATGTCACAGCCATTTTATTCCGAAACTATTAAGACTATACATGTGAAACTTAGTAGGTAAGTAGATGTATTCTGTGAACCGCTTTCCGATTTTAAGAAAAAAAAATTAAAATAAAGGGGGGTCCCATACATGGAACTAGAATTGAAAATATTTATTTTTCATGAAACCTATGCGTGTATGGTATTTATAGACAGGTCTTTAAAAATGATATAAGGGTTGCTAAAACGACTTTTTCATAAAGTCAATCGTTTAAAAGATATAAGCTTCCAAAGTGGTAAAATGTGTCCCCCCCTCTAACTTCTATAATAATGGAGTGAAATATCTAAAAAAATATAAGTCTATAGATCGTTATGTAATCTTTCAACCAAAATTAGTTTGAATGAAATCGGGTCTGCAGTTTTTGAGATACAGCATATTTTCTAAAACCGCAAATATAACTTTGTAATTCATACAAAAACAAAATTATTTAGCGTAGTTGTAAAAATGTAAATAAGCTAGTTTTAAGAAATTTTTAAGGTTTTTTTTTATTCGTCAAATAAATATACAATACATATCATATTATGTTATTATAGTTACTACGGAACCCTTCATAGGCGAGTCTGACTCGCACTTGGCCAATTTTTTATAGCCTGCTGTATTACACTCTTGGGCAAAGTCCTCCCTTAGGCATATTATCCTCTTATTTACAGTATCTTCTACAATGTGGGCATTTAAATAAAGCTTTTAAATCTTTATTTCAATTATATTGTAATGTTATTGAATTGTAATAATAGGTCTAATATATCGCCATTTAACACATTAACGCATGGAATACTGTAAAATTATTCATCAATTCCAGTGGTCACGGTTCTGCCATCTTTGCAATTCTTAAGTAGGCCATCTAGGTCGTCTCGCCATCTCCTTCCTGGTCTACCGCAGCCATGTGTTGCTGTCTCAAGGCACCAACCTCTTACGAGCCAATAACTTGTCTAGCATACGGCAGACATGTCTTGCCCAGTCCCATTTAAGTGGGGCAGTCTTTTGAGCCACATCAACGATTTCCATTCTGCAGTGCAGTGTGGAGTTTAGAACGTGGACTGGTAATATACTGCGCTCCGTAATACGTTGACAAACCTTGAGTTTGGACTTTTGTATATACAAAAGACCAAAAACTAAGTTAAGTTCTGCCCCCAACAACTTCAGTTCATCCGTGGACATTGCGCTTGCATCAGTGCAAAATATCGAAAACTCGAAACAATAAATACATATGGTAATTATATCCCGTTTTAAATCCAGTAAAGTCCTAATGATACTGTTAGTGACCATGTTAGTTTAAAACTGATCTAATCTATGCTGATTTGTAAGTATTAAAAACATTAAAAATTTGACTACAAATTATTAAGTGTAAGGGAATATCAGAAGCTATGATCCTGTCTTTTGTCCGGTCAGGAAGAACATTCGAGGTTGTTTTAGAAAATAAATTGCGTATTAGCCCGTTATATCTCAGAGCAGAGGAGGCCAAACTCACCTTCTTTCCCAGCGTTAATAGCTTTGCTTATTTTGTTTTATTAATGGCTCATTGTTATTTTTTATATTTATTGGCAACCCATTAAAAACGGAACCCCGAAAATTGTCCCGAGAAATGATTTAAAGTACTAGGGTACCATACTGTAGTTACAGTATTAATTAACAAGAAGCAGTGTCATAGCAAGACGTTTGCACGTGAACTGTTAAGAACATGGGACATAGATTACGGCACAGATAGGATATTGCTTGGCATAACTACTCTCAAACATTCTCTATTCTGACTATGTCAACTACCACTGCCAAAGATCTGCTAATAGTAGATTGGATTAATATTGTTTTATTAAATTAAATTATCTTTTATGTCAGACTTTAGGTCCATTCGGGAAAATACAAACAAATCTTAGCCGATAATGTTAGTCTAGTTATCTATCAGAAACATGAAATGTATATGCATTATTATATAATAAAAAATCAAGTGGGATCGAGATCAAGAGCATTTTTTTTAATCTTGGTAAAAAATATTTCAGGAGTAGGTATCAAATTTTCTTGGGTATTTTAGTCAAGGGTACAATCAGATGACATAGTGATCAAAGGGGGTGCCTTTATGACGTATGTATTTTTAAAATGTAATATATCAAAAATTAAAAATTCTCTGTGTGGCAATGCAAATAATAAAAAAAAACTTATAAATAAATAAAAAATAAAAATGGAAATCATTTATTCTCAGACACAGTCCATAGATTAAAATGAATTTGATTAATTTAAATTAAAAATACAAAAATTAAAATTATACACGCAAAATCACAATAAATAGTTACTTATTCATTTGTAACGCCACCGAAATTTATTGAAAACACCTTTATTTTTCCTAGATTTTAACATCGATCGCCGCAAATATGACATTGCAACTTTAATTTGAACTTTTATCAAGTACTAGAATTAGCTTAAGTTAATGCTAATGGTCACTGCTACATTTATTTTTGCACCTTCTACATTTTCTAAATATATTACTCTATGAGAAGTGACGGTAAGAACAAGTTCTGCTTAGCAGTTAACGAGGCAACTTAAAGCTTACAGTTAAGACTTCACAAAGCCCCGCCATGCCTTGGATTGACTCAGCTGCCTTTTGAACAAGAATCACAAGAATTTTTGCTTTTGCGTGTTAGTTAAAGACTACCATTTTAAGCGATGTTATTAAGTTTTTCCAACAGGCATTTCCCAGTAGAAGCCCAAACTGGGAGGACATGGTTGGCTAAATGTGAGCGATTGGCTATCACCCCGCGTGTCACTGGTTTGGTTTAAAGATTCTTTATTTATTCTACAAGAATATTCATTGAATAAATAGATAACTAAGGTAGGCTTAGTGCAGTAACTGTTTTTTTACTTAAATAAAGTAGGTAGGTACGATATAAACATTATTGTTGTGAATGCGACTAAGTCTTTTAACCGAATTCAAAAAAAGGAGGAGGTTCTCAGTTCGTCTTGAACTTTTTTTTTGTATGTTACCTCATATCTCGAAGACGGCTGGACCGATTTGAAAAATTCTTATTTAGTTTAAAAGGGTATACTTTCCAGTTGGTCTCATTGTCATCACGTTAGGATCTGATGATGGAATCATGGAAAAACCGAGGGAACTCTTCAAATATTATAGGCACTCCTATAGCGTTTTGGGTAATTCTTATTGTACCTTGTGCCAGTTGTTCACGAAAAGCACCATTTGGGGATGTGGAACTGATGATGAAGACCACAGATGGCCACCGAAACTACTCAATAATAAGTATTTCGTGGATTGCAATTCGATTACTTGAATATGGAAGTATATTTTGAGGAGTTCACCTAGTACTTCACCATCAGCTCTAGGTCACCTTAAGCACTTTATGCTCGTCACAATGCATAAGGTGACGTAGAGCTGATGGTGAAGTACCAGGAGAACTCCTCAAAAATTAACGGCTCTGCATCGGGAAAAGCAATATTTTGTAAAAGGTAATAAGTAGTTGACATTTTGGCTTTTGTAACTAGATAAACTACAAACCGACCCAATAAAAATCAAGAAAAAAAATTTAGCAAAAAATATAACCGACTTCCATATTTATACATTTTTTTTTATAAATGTCTCGTTGGTCAAGTGGTTGCGAGAACGACTACTGAGCATACGAAAACAAAAATATTTATTTCTTCAGAACATTGTAAGCATACATGAATTGGGGCAGCCGCAGTAAGTGACATAAGTATTTGTGTGGGGGGGGGGGGGCGTTCTCGGATTCAATTCCCGGGCAGGGCGAAGAGTTCTTTCGGGTTTTTCTATGGAAAATTTCTCAGAAGTAGCCTGGAGTATGAAAGTTGGCGGTGTGACGCCACCGTGACTCAGAAAGTACATTATTTCGTGGATCAAGAGTAGCAATTCGTCACTAAACCCACCGGGGAATTATATAAAATAATGTTTTTTTTTTATGAGCTTGCTATTGTCTCCAATCACGTTAGATGAGGTATACGATGGAATGTACGAGCCCATAAGATTCCGGTTCACTCTAGCTTTAAAGGCTAAAGGGAAAAGAGAAGCCGGCAGAGAGTTTCACACACCTTGGCTGTGTGAACAATAAATGTTGAGGCGAAGCGCTCAGTAAGTACGTAGTAGTCTTTTACTGCAAAAACAACAATTTCCAACCGGCTCCATTTTTCATTACTTATGACATTGCGTACTTTAAATTTTAACGAGGATTTAATTTGATTTGTGTAGTCGTTAATTAGTCCTTAGTTAGAAGGTTCTGAATTTAGAAAATAAGTAGACACCTTGAAAACAGATAAACATGTATTTTATATATCACTTATTTTAATACAAAGACACGGTCTATGACGTATGTCTATATACGGTGTATACGCGGCTCTATACTGTGGCCTATGGGTAGTGACTGAATTCATTAGGAGTGGTTGGCCGTGAGAGCTCTAAAGGAGCTAGCTCAGCAAAATACAATGTGTCGCCACAATAAGACCCTCCTTTAAAAAAAAAAAAAAAAAAAATATTTTTTTTATTAACAAACCAAAGTTTGATAAAATAGATAAAATAGGATAATATAAGATAAAATTAAATACAATTATACAAATTGCAATGCCACACTAGCAAATGTTGTATGCTGTTTGTTTATTACATTTAATAATGTTTATTATATTAATTAAATAATGAATAACATTATAATCATTTAATACAGATACAATATGGTTATGTAAAGTATTAACAATAAAATGTAAATGTTGTGTTACATCAGCATTTGTTATACAATTAAACAAATTGTTTCGCAAGTACGATTGTACAAAAATTACTTAAACATATTGAAATTACACATTATTAAAAGTTACTGAAAATAATACATTTGTGTTTAATTTACAAACGTAATTCTTTTAGTATACTAAATACTTGATCAGCACTGGACATAGTATCACATTAATAAAAGATAATAATAAAACTTTTTAACAAAAAATTAAACCGTCTCCCAAAAAACACTGCAAAGTGAAAAATAACTTTAATTTCGGTAGTCGGTGTCTTTAGTTTTGTTTTTTCGGTTTTGGCACCGACTTCCTAAATTAAAGTTACTTTTCACTTTGCAGTGTTTTTTGGGAGTCGGTTTAATTTTTTGTTAAAAAGTTTTATTTCACTCTTTTTAGTTGGATGATTTTTAATTTACCTAGTTACAAGAGCCTAAATGTCAACTACTTATAACCTGTTACAAAATATTGCTTTTCCCAATGTTGGGCCGTTAATTGTTGAGGAGTTCTCCTGGTACTTCACCATCAGCTCTACATCAACATATGCATTGTGACGAGTATAAAGTGCTTAACATCCATATTCAAGTAATCGAATCGCAATTCCAGTTGGCCTTCATCATCAGTTCCAGAAGTGGAACTGATGATGAAGGCCATCTGAGGTCTTCATCATCAGTTCCACTTCCCCAAATGGTACTTTTTGAGAGCAACTGCACAAGTTACTATAAGAAATACCCAAAACGCCATAGGTGTGCCTATAATATTTGAAGAGTTCCCTCGATTTCTCCAAGATCCCATCATCAGATCCTGACTTTGGTGATAATGGGACCAATTTCGAAGTATACCCATTCGAACAAAAAAAGAATTTTTCTAATCGGTTCAGCCGTCTTCGAGTACTCGATGATCATACATTAAAAAATATATGTATATATACGCGTCGAATTGATAACCTCCTCTTGTTGTCGTCGGTTGATAAAATAATATAAGAATTATGAAATAACGTTATGACTGATTCACTAGCCCTACGGTAATACCTTGGGATCGAACCTGCTACCAATGGTAGCAAACGGTTGCTATGCCACCAAAAGGTTCACTAGTTTACAGCGGAACGGCAACGGTTCCGTAACACGTTGATGACGATTAATGCCAACAACGTAAGTATAAATATTAGTATATAACCATGCTGATTAATTTGGGTTTCAACCTGCCCATTATTTTGGGCTAAAGTATGAGGATCCAATGGTTTCTTATTATATTTATCGAAAAATTCACCTGGTAAACGTAAACTACAACGATATGTGATTTCTGCAGCACTTAAACCTGAGTCGCTTCTTAACGCTGCGCTCAAGCCAAAAAGTGCAGTGGGTAATTCATCAACCCATGAGTTACCATGCAACCTAGCTGTCAATGACACTTTTAGGGAGCGGTGCTGTGGCGTCGTTGTCGATTGAACTAGAAGTCGACTACCACACTAATCTCTAATGTCTATGGTTTCATTGAGTGACAGCACTTTGCGGTGACCCGGCTATAAATTCTAATTCCTGGTCCGCGGAGCTTCTTTTACACCTGCCTTTTATTACAAGTAACTAATATAGAAACCCCTCTGTGCCCAAGGGTAAGTGCTCGTCGTATCTGACATTTTCCCTCCATCTTGCAAATCATAATCCTCTTATTTCGCCATAATCTGCAGCGTTTGTAAATTTATATAATTGCCCGGTTGTCAAGATGGCTTCTGTCTGGAATGTAACTGTATTATTTCATTGTCATCTGTTTTCCACTAGTGTTGCTAAATTTGTGAAGCGTAAGCAGGCCGCAGCATCCCTTTCCTGCTGTGTCATAGCAGCTACGAGCTTAAACGCTTTGTCACGCGGTTATCTTTTACATCGTTGCACGCGGCATGCTTGCGCTTATCTATAATCTTTGTGAACCGCCGCGATGGTGAGTTTTCCATCCGTTTCCCGGGTACTGTTCTTTGGGTTCACGGCTGGGAGACGCACGCATCGCTGGCGCTCGCGATTCCTGGCACCACGCTTACGGAAGCACCCTTCGTGTTGATTCCAGGGTTTTTTTCTCCTTCTTCATCTCTACTATCAACTACTGCAACGTCTGCCACGCGACGGGTGTCACTACTGCCTCCGTCACCACTGCCGGAGAGACGCGCTGTCGCGTGGTCTTTCTGCCCGCATAACCTCTGCGCCTGTCTGTGCGCTGACGCGTGGCCTGCCGGCATAACCTCGGCGCCTACCACGTGCGAGCTGCCTGCTACGGGGTCGGCCCGCCGGCCTGCGTGCGTCGCGGCCTGAGCCCAGGGCAGTACCTCCCTTAATCCATCGACCAGTGGAGAATCTTGTGAACTGAACCCACCCCCCTTCAAAATATATGCTGTAAACCTGTGGTATATCTTTTATTCAACTCCACCTAAACCACTACGCCACAGTGCCACCGTTCTACGGCACCATTGCTCTGTGGGTGGTAAGTATATAACCATACTGGTTTCACAATAAATATGTAGTTTGCTATCTTGTAATTTAATTAGCTTCATAACAATATTATTACTAGAATTACACTGTTGCAATTGTTGCATTATATAAGCATCGTTATTGCGCAGTGGCTAATTCTGCGAAGTCAAGATACGTAGGACATGTTATTGTTACTACGCGCGATAAGGTGTCGGCTACAATGTTATTCTTGCCTGTTATGTGACGTATAGTAAAGGCTAAGTAAGTTATTTATTAAGTTATTAAGTTTGATAAATGATCAATGATTCCCGACCCTCACATAATAAGCGAAAGTAGATGATAGCTTCATAGAGTTTGAGCCGTAGTTAACTTACGTGAGAAATAACCTAATGGTTTCCAGCGATTATTAATACGCTTAGAGTTTTGTAAATAATTATTTAACAAATGTTGATATTCTATATCTGATTTACCAAAACACTTTTATTTAAATTAATAGTTACACCATGCGATGCGATGCGATGCAATGCGATGCGATGCTATGCGATGCGATGCGATGCGATGCGATGCGATGCGATGCAGTGCGATGCGACGACAGGTGACGACAGGTGTTGGTGGTTGCACAGGATTCATTTTAACTGACAGTCTTGTTAACACAACTATATGATATGATTTGATTTGATTTGATTTGACTTGACCACGAGTATAGACCTTTTTGTGAGCCGCTACACGGGGTCACCAATTTAACGAAGATTTAATTTAACCACGTGCGTTGTCGTTTATCACGTCGGGGTCGCCAATTTAACGATGATTTAATAGGGAAGATGCAATATTTTTATTTATGTTTTCATTTTAAAGAATTCCATGTAGAATAGACCACAAATATATTAAAAAATTAAATCTTTGTAATTTATCGGAAAAAATGCGGTTTGAAATTGACAGTTTAAATTTTCGCGCGAAAAAGGACCTATAGTTCCGATGACGTCATTCCTGTCTGTCACTGGTCGTACTTGTTCGTCGCTGGCTAATACTTATGCATATTTTTTCTACTTTCGAGATTTTTTTTGTGAAAATTTAAAGTCGACTATCCATCAACATCAGGCGATTATAAAAATACCACTAATATTCTGAAAAAAGCCGTGGTGACTCATGTTTTGTACCAATGTGTCCAACTACTTCAACAAAGTTTCCAAATAAATTGTTTGTGACTGGACCTTCTGACCCAAAACTGAGAAAGAAAAGTGGTTTCAAGCTACAAAGAGAAATGACAATTATTGGAGAATAATTGTGACCACCATTCGATGCTGTGAAGATCACTTTGATGTAAGTCGGCGAATATACTTGTTATATTTTGTAGTTAATCTGCTTGTACGCAAAAATACATTAGTTACCTACCTAATACTTACAAAACTTATCTATAACATCATTTTAATTTTACAGTTGGAGAACGACGTCGAAAATTGGATAAAGTTTAAAATGTGTGCAGGAAAACTTTTCCTGAAAAAAGGTGTGGTACCTCATATTTTTGAATGCCAAAACAGAATGATGCCACTGAAACCTAGATCAGTAATAATAAAAAAGAAAAAACATGAAATTCTTGAAAGCATTGAAAATACACCGGGTATAATTTTGATTTATTCTTTCAGATTTATTCTTATACTAGAGACAAATAAACATTCAAACTTTCAAATTTATAATAATATAAGGATAATGCTTTTTAATGAAGAACTAAGTATATTATTATGTCTTTCATGTTTTAGATCCATCTTCAGTGTTCATTAATCACAGAAACACATGGTTCTCAAAATATTAAAATATCCAATGATAAAGATGTACAGGTGTCTATATATCCTTATAAACGAACGATCGAAATAACTGATATATGTCGAAGCCGCTGAATAAAATACAAAGTTAAACAACTATACATGTCGTAGTAATTTAGTCCCTTTCATTTCTACACTTGAAAACTCTGCACTTTCGACAAAAAAGTTACAACCATGTCAACACTAACTTTTGGTAAATAACTTAACTTAACTTAAATAACTTAATAACTTTCCTAGATTCCTGGAGTCTGCTTTGATAAACCCAACTTCCATTTTTATTAAAAAAACGCAATTAGTATTCCCGTAAAATAATATTCACTTTTACAACCATAACCTCAAATAAGTTGTTATAACAGGAGTGACGTCACTAAACGCTGATTGGTGTTTTGAAATACGCTTCGTTTCAAGTCATTTTTAATTCGTAATTATTGTTAAAAATCAACATTATGTAAAATAAAAATGTTACAGAGGCCCTTCTTTTCTATTTTTTTAACATTTCAATCATAAAATTTTCATAAATATTATATTTGCATCTTCCCTATTGTTCTTTGTGTAGTCGTTAATTAGTCCTTAGTCAGAAGGTTCTGAATTTAGAAAATAAGTAGACACCTTGAAAACAGATAAACATGTATTTTATATATCACTTATTTTAATACAAAGACACGGTCTATGACGTAAGTCTATATACGATGTATGCGCGGGTCTATACTGTGGCCTATGGGTAGCGACTGAATTCATTAGGAGCGGTTGGCCGTGAGAGCTCTGAAGGAGCTAGCTCAGAAAAATACAATGTGTCGCCACAAAATAATAAGTATTTTAAAATATGAAGTGCGCTCCTTAATGGCAAAGGCTATTCTAAATTCAATAAAAAAAAAATTACAGTGTATAAGTAGTACCTAGTAGTAATAAAGTAAAAATATTAACAGCCGCGCCGGTCTATCTTTTAGGTTAAGCAGTGCTTGCCAAGGTCAGTCCGGGATGGGTGACGATCACATAAATCCAGGTTCCTCCTTGCCCCGAAAAACCCGTTTAAGCCGTTGGTCCCGGCTGTCAAAAATCTGATACTGGTCTTTCCGACGGGTGTCGAGTTCCCCAGTTACTGGGTTCTGGAGGTCAAGTAGGTAGTTATTCCATGTAAAACACTAGCTCAGCTGCATCCGGCTATACTAAAAGCAGAGCCCAACATGGCAGTGAAAGGCTAAATAGATGATTATTTTAATGATTAGACTAGTCTACCTTTGGTTAAAAAGGCCACAAAATAGTACAAGAAAAAAAAATTTTAGCAAAAAAATAAAACCGACTTCCATATAAAAACACTACAAAGGCAAAAATAACTTTAATTTCGGTAGTCGGTGTCATTTGTTTTGTATTTTCTATTTTTTGCCAGCGCCTTCCGAAATTAAAGTTATTTTTGCATTTGTAGTGTTTTTATATGGAAGTCGGTTTTATTTTTTTTGCTAAAAAGTTTTTTTTTCACGCTTTTCAGTGGATCGGTTATTAATTTATCTAGTTACAAAGGCCAAAATGTCAACTACTTATCACCTTTTACAAAATATTGCTTTTTCCCGGTGCAGAGCCGTTAATTTTTGAGGAGTGCTCCTGGTACTTCACCATCAGCTCTACTTCACCATATGCATTGTGACGAGCATAGAGTGCTTAACATCCATATATCTAATCGCAATCCACGAAATACTTATTATTGAGTAGTTTCGGTGGCCATCTGGGGGTCTTCATCATCAGTTCCACTTCCTCATGGTGCTTTTCGAGAGCAACTGCACAAGGTACTATAAGAAATAACCAAAATGCTATAGGTGTACCTATAATATTCGAAGAGTTTCCTCGATTTCTCCATAATGCCATCATCGTATCCAAACGTGACGACAATGGGACCAACTAGAAAGTATACCATTTCAAGCAAAAAAATAATTTTCCAAATCGGTCTAGCCATCTGCGAGTTATGAGGTAAAATACGTAAAAAAAAAGAAAAGGTCAAGACGAATTGAGAACCTCCTCCTTTTGTTTGAAGTCGGTTAAAAAGAAACATAAACTATTACTAATAATGTATGTAATACTAATATAAACTGCCTCCATCACAAGCACGACTGATGACCACAAGATCTTGGGTTCAATTCCCGGGTCTGGCAATTATACAATCTATTACCGTCAAGCCCATTCCATCATCAGACTACAAGACAAACGGCGATGCGCCATCGTTACATGGCGCCTACCATACGCACAAAACATTCTGGGAATACTTTCATTGTGCGTACGGCTAAGGAGTGGAATTCCCTGCCGGATATTCCCGATAGCTATAACCTAGGGGTCTTTAAGTCAAGAGTGAATAGGTTACTTTTAGGTAAGCGTGCTCCATCTTCGACCACATCATCACTTACAATCAGGTAAGATGGTGCTCAAACACTAACGAATCAATAAAAAAAAGCAGGCCTCCGTGCCTAGGAATGCACTTCAGCCGTAAGTTGGTCCCGGTTGTCATTTGTGCTTCTTTTCCAGTCATTACGGAAAGTCAGATGATCTGACTCTTGCTAAGGGATATCGCGTTATTCAGGTACTGGGTTACAGAGGTCAGTTGGGCTGGCGCTACCGTGTAAAACACTAGTACTTAGCTTTCTTTTTTTTTTATAAAAAAATAGGTTCGCGTTTGACCACCATCTCACCTGATGGTATGTGATGATGTGGTCGAAGATGGAGCACGCTTACCTAAAAGTAACCTATTCACTCTTGACTTAAAGACTCCTAGGTTATAGCTATCGGGAAACAGACTCCGGCAGGAAATTCCACTCCTTAGCCGTAAGCACAATGAAGGTATTCCCAAAAGGTTTCGTGCGTATGGGTGGGATGTCCACCATGTATCGATGGCGCTTCATTCAGTTGGACTGGAAATAAGGGTTTAAGCACATGATAACTTGAGAAGGTAAATCTAAAGCTATGTGTAGTTTCAAACGGAAAAAAGCACTAACCTGCCTATCCCCCGGAGTGCACACGCGTCATGTTATGTCTACGTGACTTATTTCAATAGGTAGTAGACATTTAAGTATGTCCTTGAAGATAACGACATCCGTTTTTGATAAAGTTCGATATTGCATAGATTATATGCATATAATTACATTCATTATCTCTCTACTTCAAGTACCTACAACTGATTCCCTTTATGAATCTTTTGTTTCGTTTTTTTTTTTATTACGGTTGAGCCCACTCTTGACCTCGATTTCGCCTGATGGTAAGCGATAGATGAGGTCTACGATGGGACGAACAAGCCCAGAAGATGACTTTTTACTCTTCCTTTACAGGCTCAAAAGTCATAAGTGGCAGGGAATACAGAAGCCAGCAGAGAATTCCACAGCTTGACTCAATAAATGTTTTGGAGAAGCGCTTGATACGACAAGGCGGTATATCAACCAAGTGTGGGTGGTACCCAGCCGTGCGTCTGGTAGACTGGTAGTGAAAGGGAGATGGAAGGATCAGGTCATGGAGCACCTGCGCAAACTCCCCTTTCATTCACTTTTATTTACTTACGAGGACTTATTTAATTTTATTCACTTACGAGGTAAGCAGGATTGACAGGTGAGCATACGTTATTGTCTAGGTTGTAATTGAGCCGGGGTTGCGGCAATGTTCTAACGAGGCTGCGGCCCCGGAACTTAAGGGCAGCTGAAGGAACATGGTGGGTTTTTAGTCAGTAGAAGTCTGACACTACCTTTCGCTTTACCCAGAGCGGGAGAAGTCATTCGATTATTTTCCCACCAAGGAAAAAAAAATAAGGGTGTAATGAGACAAAAGATCATGACAAATATCAATGTCCTTTTGGTATTGTTCGTCAAATCGTTCCAACTACTTGACAAAGTTCGAGATCTACGATAACTGACAAATGCTTGCACTGTTTGGAAAGGTCCTAATCAAATCATGTTTATTAGGTACTATTTTTTGCCCGCGGCTTCGCCCGTGTTAATTTGCACTTTGTCAATAATTCTTGTTACTTAAAAGGTGTACCGTATCTTTTTAGGTGGTACAAAATGCATATAATATTTAAAAAACCATCACCAGGGTCCATCCATCCCCAAAAACAGACAGACAGTTAGTATTTAAAATGTATCTTTTTAAAACCAAAAACGTAGTTTACAATACATTTTTGTAAAACTACGTTTCTGGTTTTCCCGCCCTTGTTGATTTTGTACGCTTGATACTCGTGAGCACGCCACATACAATTGCCCATGGGAAAAGCAGTCTTTTTCTAAATGTACACCTGCGACTTTCAGTATCTGTCCTTGAGCTTTGTTTATGGTCATTGCGAATGCCGCTTTTAGGGGAAATTTGAGTTTTTCGAACTGAATGTGAGGAATAAATACGTTTTCACCGCTTGCTGTTCCTGTCATTATTATTGCTTGAAAACATTGCATCCAAGGTGTGTAATTTGTAGTCGCATGCCATTACAGAGCCTTGGTGCGCCCAGATTACGCATCAACAGAACTGGGACACCAAGTTTAAGCCTCAAATAATGTGATGGGGTACCCTGACAATTCCAGAGAGTTGATAAACTCTACAGAGTACGACGTCACTTGCTTTGTATCCATGACATTGTCGACGGACAGATACTCAACAACATCACAATCCACATGAGACATAATCTTTTCGTTGATCTGCCCTGTAGCTTATGAGATAAGTCCTTCCCTAAGTTATATAATTAACTTGAGTATTTCCGCCGGTACATTCCCAGAGGCGTTAAAAAATCAGTAGTGAAGCCATTGTTTAAAAAAGAAAGCAGGGAAATAATGCAAAAATTACAGTATCATTGATCCCCATCATTTCGAAAATATTTGAAAAATATATGTATAGGGAACTTAACTCTTATCTAGAAAAAAATAAAATTATTTGCAATGAACAGAAAGGTTTCAGAGAAAAAAAGACAATAAACATGGCAATTTATGACTTTTTAAAAACGGTGATGACAAACATGGATCATAATATTCCAGTTTGTGCTATATTCTGTGATATGACCCAGGCTTTCGACTATGTTCATCACAACATCTTGCTTAAGAAACTCGAAGCATATGGAGTTCGAGGTAATATACTAAAATTATTTGAGTCATACTTACAGCAAAGAAAGCAAGTTACGGAAGTTAGTAGGATAAATTTGACGACAAAACGAGAAGAAATCCATATATCCCAAGAACGTGAAGTACTGTATGGTGTTCCACAGGGAACTGTATTAGGTCCTCCCTTTTTTCTAGTATACATTAATGACTTGCCCAAATCTACTGAACAACCTATGAGCCTATTTGCTGATGACAGTGTTGTGACGATTCCGTGTAAAAATAGAGATCAATATGAGTATGACATTAATAAATCCCTAATTTCAATAATAAACTGGCTTAATAATAATAATCTTAAAATGAATTTAAATAAGACTACAATCATGCACTTCAGACAACGACCCCTGACATTAATTAATAAACTTGACATAAAATTTAATAATATTATCATTGACTCTGTTGACACAACGAAATTTTTAGAATTAATTATTGACACAAAATTAAATTGGAAAGCACATATAGAGACCATAACAAAGAAAATAAATTCCTCAGCTTATGCTCTTTACACACTAGCCGAAATAACAAATGTAGATGCATTGCTTACCGCATACTATGGGTTGGTGGAGTCTGTCCTACGATACGGGATTATCTTTTGGGGTAACTCAACTGATAAGGACACAATATTCAAAGCACAAAAAAAATGTATTAGGTCCATGTTTAAATTAGAAACTACTCAGAGTTGTAGGCCTTATTTTGAAAAATATAAAATTTTGACATTACCTTCCATATATATCATGGAAAATGCAATGTTTGTGAGGTCCAACCCTAATCTGTTTCCGAGCATGGCTGATGTATTTCCACGCAATAGACGTGACAACACTCAGATTTGCTTACAACAAGCTAGAACTGCTCTTATGCGCAAGAGTGTCTTTTGCATGGCTCCAATCATTTATAATAAATTGCCAAAAAGTTGGAAGCTTTTAACTGATGTGCAGTTTAAATTGAAAGTTAAAAAATTCTTAGCCGAAAGAGCTTACTACACGATTAATGATTTTTTATGTGAAAAGAATTTTAATTTATGACTATTATAACTTTTACCTATTAATTGACTACTTTAAATGACTGTAATAACTTTACTTACTTGTTTTGACTATGTTATACAAGTCAACTGTGACTGTGATATTTTAATTATTGAATTATATAAAATTAAATTGTTTTTATTAATTATTTAAATAACTTTATTAGCTGTGTAATTTAATACGAAATTATTAATAATTATAATTTACATATACCTACTCACCTTAAATATTTGTATGCCATTGTATAAATATGGCAAACATGACGACCTGTGTAAACTATCCCTTAACAACTTGCATGCTTTTCTTTTGTGTGTATACTCATGTTTGGACAAATAAAATGATCTTATCTTATATTATCTTATCTTATACCTACAATTTCGTTAGTTGGTACCAAAATTACGCTTTCACGCAGCCATTCTTTATCCCTCATATTTGGTTTTAAATCAGAATAAACGTGGTTTATTAAATTATCTGTATCTTGGACTACGTTCACTATGTATGTTACTTCAGTTTCAGCTTCAGTTTCAGTTTCAGCTTCAGCTTCAGTTTTGGTTTCAGCAATAGTTTCAGTTTCAGCTTCAGTTTTGGTTTCAGCGTCAGTTTCAGCTACAGTTCCAGCTTCGGTTTTAGCTTCAGTTTCAGATTCAATATCAGCTTCAGTTTTGGTTTTTAGCTTCAGTTTCAGTTTCAAATTCAGCTTCGGTTTCAGCTTCAGTTTGGTATCAGCTTCAGTTTCACAGTTCATTAAAAACAAAATTAAAAGTCCAGCCAAGTGTGTGTCGGGCCTCGCGAACTGTTGGGTTCCGTAGTTTAGTGCAACGCCAAATGCGAGTCAGATTAGCAGACCGAGAGTTCTGTACCATGCTCTAACAAAAACAAAACCACTCTGTTTTACACAATTAAGAACTTGATCTGAATATTTTTGCAAGGTAATTTAATTGGTCCGAAAGCGACTAGAATACAGTTCGTCGACTATTAATCGTAAATTTGTAAAGCCAACTTGGTTCCGATAGTTTTAACTTCATTATATGTAGGTACTTCTACTGTGATGTTTTTATCACTTTAAAACTCAATATTTCGCAAACAGATCGGTCTCACACACTCCCAATATTTTTGAACGACCTATTCAACGATACCCCACACTATGGGGTATTGAGATAAAAAAACATCCCCTCTTTACGGATAGGAGGAGAAACAAAAAAAAAGAATTTTTGTAATTATACTATACACTTTGTTGGTGAAATTAGTGTGTATATCCATGCCAAATTTTAGCATTCTAGTTCCAATAGATTCTTAGTTAAGCCGCAGGATAGACAGACATGGCGAATCTTTAAGAGTTCATTGTCGACTACGAAACCCCAAAGAGACGAAAGAGTTACTTTCATTTATGTTTTCTTTATTCATATTTAGCCTTCTTTTAACAATATCAAACATATTCAAATAGTTTCCAAGCCACAACATTGTTCATCACAACACAAGAAAATTGATTGGAAACAAAATTCAATTTCCGATCAATCAATACATCACCTCAACATCTCGTCGCGAAATCAACTCTTCAGCAAATCAGTTCCAAAAATACACAATTTCATTTCACATAATTTTTCCTCGAATACTAGTTCCATGTACGACCCTTAGGGTGCTCTTACACTGGTTATATGGGAGATAAAACTGGGCTGTCTTAAAATATTATTATTATTATACAGTACGTTGACTAACAGAGGGCGTTCTCGTTAACACAGTCATATAAGCACATCAATTAGATCGCCGCACACGCGGCCCGTCATTCATAAATAAATTGCAGATGTTGCCGTCCTTCAAGTACGCGTGTACAGAGTGTTTTTTTTTATGTATCAATTTAACATTTTTAGTGAATAGTTTAATATAAAAAAAAAAACATTTTGTTTTCGAATGGTAATAATTTTTTTCATGTATGGATGCTATACTATTGCGAGTTAACGGGAACGCACTCTGTTAGTTAACATACTGTATAAAATATTGAAAATATGAAAAAAAAACTAGTTTCTGTCTATGCTTCATGCTGAATAACTTTTACCAAATCAAAATCAAAATAATTTTATTTCATATAGGCCTACGTGGGTACTTATGAAACGTCAGAAGTTAGTGCACGGTTCGAAATTGGTCGTTTCCTATGGAGAAGAACCGGCAAGAAACTCCACGGTTACTCTTTAACAAAAAAAAATAAAAGAGAAATTGATTTTCCCAATCTAGGTACATTTTTTTAGGTATGAGATGATATAGACATAGACCAATTGGCATACTACAATGAAATATAACTAAACAAAAATTAATCTTAGACTAGTGTTGTTGCATTCACATAAAAAAATTGCTTTATCTAGATAAAAAGTAGCCTATGACTTTCTCCAATGTATGATCTAATTCTGGAACAAATATTACCAAATTCGGTAAAAGGGTTTAGCAGTAGCAGTTTATGAGTTACTTTCGCATTTATAATGTTAAGCAATAGGTATTTGCACTAAACCTGTTTGAGAAGCTTGTAGCTTAAGCCGGCTCTTCACGTTGGCCAACATAGTGGCGAATGTAGTGGCCAATGCCAATTGGCCAACGTATAGATGGGGTGTTTGTGCACCCGAGATGAACAAACACCCCATCTACACGTTGGCCAATAGGCATTGGCCACTACATTCGACATTGTGTTGGCCAACGTGAAGAGCCGGCTTTACGTGGTGGACAAATTTAGTAGCAGACCCAGTAGCTGGGTAAGTCAATAACAAAAGGCAAGACCAGTGACAGATTATTCTGGCTTCTTACTACCCTTAACGACTGTCAAAGATGTACAAATAACATCCGGATTCAACGGCTTTTAAGCGTTGCTTAACCTGAAGATCAACAACTTAATATAGCAACAAGCTCCTCAGAAACACGACAAACGAAAATGAAAACTTAGTTGTGCTTTTCATTGGAAATTCGGTTATACTTACATAATTTAACCGGCATTTAACGTTCAAACATAGTCATATGTACAGACGCCATCACATGAAGCTACCCGAAACTGTCAAATTTTCCCAATCAACCTTGAACCTAATTTCTTTAATAATAAAGTTGAAAATCTATTAAAGGAATTTGACAGAGTGTTGTAGCTTGATGTGCTGACGTCTGTACATGGAGAAGACTCTTTGAGAAGAAAGGGGCCGTAATACACCGTGTAGGCCGTATGACTTCGGATTTCTTTTGATGAGATTTTGAAATCGGTTAAACAGTTTTGATCTTATATCGAAATAACTGTAAAAATAAGTGATCGTCGTCAGCACAAGTGACGGGGCCCCATAGGGCCATTGTCTGCTGGGGTTGCGGGAATGTTCGAATGAGATACCGCGGCCCCGGAACTTAAGAGCAGCGGAATGAACAGGGTGAGTTTTTGTCAGTAGGAGTCTGACGTCTGACACTCCCTTCCGCTCCACCCACAGTGGGAGAAGTTTTTTAATGATTTAGCCACACAGAAAAAAAAATCCCATTTTCAACAATGCTGTAACTAAATGAGGCTAAAAAATTGGCCAGGTGCGAGTCAAACTCGCCCATGAAGGGTTCCGTAGTAACTATAATAATATAATTTAATATGTATATTTATTTGACGAATAAAAAAAACCTCAAAAATTTCTTAAAAATAGCTTATTTACATTTTTACAACTACGCTAAATAACTTTGTTTTTCATAGTGTTTGTATGAATTACAAAGTTACATTTGCGGGTTTAGAAAATATGCTGTAACTCAGAAACTGCTGACCTGAGATTAAGATCTACAGACATATATGTTTTTTGTAGATTTTTCACTCCATTATTATAGAAGTTAGAGGGGAGGGGGGAACACATTTTACCACTTTTGAAGCTTATATCTTTTAAACGATTGACTTTAAACACCTGTCTATAGATACCACACACGCATAGGTTTCATGAAAAAAAATATTTTCAGTTCTAGTGCCATGTATGTGGACCTCCCTTTATTTTATTTTTTTTTTAATTTTTTTCATAAAATCGGAAAGTGGTTTACAGAATACATCTACCTACTAAATTTCACATGTGTAGTCTTAATAGTTTCGGAATAAAATGGCTGTGACATACGGACGGACGGACAGACAGAAAGACAGACGGACAGACATATCGAAACTATAAGGGTTCTGTTTTTTGACATTCGACTACGGAACCCTAAAAAGAATAGTATATGTAAAAAATATGATTTATCACTGCGCACTTGACCCAAGATCACAACGTGTGGTGGGTGTAAAGATATGCATATTGGTCCAAAGACGTTAATTATCGACTCTATACGTATAGAAGAAGAATATTTTGAGGTCATCAGCATAGATTAGGACTTTCATTATTACGACAGCGCTTATGTCGACACTAAATAATAATTTTTGGGGACCTGTAGCCGAATGCACTCCCTAAAGATTCAGTTTCAGTCTGTGTGTCACAGGGCCTTTATTCCGAAACTGCTCCCATTGGTCATTGGTGGATTCTATTCCAAAGTACGCATGTTCTCTAGTGAAAAAGGGCCCTTAAGCAAGTTTTGGGAGGGTTATAAATTCGCCGTTGCTCGGAAACGGGTCGGTGATGAGATAGCTAGGCGAAATTAAAATGTAACAAAATAAATCATGGCGCAATGGGTTCCCTTACCCTGAGGCTTGCGTGAGATACAACATAAATTCGTAGCGAGACAGTTTGCAACTAACTTAAATTGCTTGGAGATATTTTAGGAGTATGGTTTTTGTGTGGTTTTAAGTACTAAAAATAGTGTTTGTGTTTAATTTTTGTTTTCTCACACTTCTGTAAAAGATATTTTTTAGTCTAAGATCTGGTAGTAGCAAGCACGATTTCCTAGCAAGAGGTTTCAGGTTCGATTCCTGAGTCGGGCAAAAGAGTGCTTATGGGTTTTTAGGGTTCCGTAGCCGAATGGCAAAAAACGGAACCCTTACAGTTTCGACATGTCTGTCCGTCTGTCTGTCTGTCTGTCTGTCCGTCCGTATGTCACAGCCATTTTATTCGGAAACTATTAGGACTTACATGTAAAACTTGGTAGGTAGATCTATTCTGTGAACCATTTTCCGATTTTAAGAGAAAATTTAAAAATATTTAAAATAAAGGGGGGTCCCCATACATGGAACTAGAACTGAAAATATATTTTTTCATGAAACCTATGCTTGTATGGTATTTATAGACAGGTCTTTAAAAATTATATAAGGGTTTCTAAAACCACTTTTTCAAAAAGTCAATCGTTTAAAAGATATAAGTTTGGATGTTTGGATAGATGGATGCTTGAATGGATGTTTGTTACTTAATCACGCCAAAACTATTGAACGGATTGAAATAAAATTTGGTAAATAGATAGTTGACATCCTTCACATAGGCTACTTTTATCTCGTATATTCTATTTTTAACTCTCTCACGTGAACGAAGGCGTGAACTAGTAATCTTATATGGGGTCGAAATTTAAAATTGAAGCTACTAAGTTCAAGTGAGGGATTGATGTACATATTACAAAACTATTTATTTATTATTTTTTATGACGCAATAATTTTTATTTACGATAAAAAAATACCTTCGGTACCTCGGTACGAGTCCTTTGGTGGGCGAGTCCGACTCACACTTGTCCATTTTATTTTTTATTTTGCTTGTCTTACCTAGCTGACTACCTTTAGAAGTCAGACCGAAACAAACTTCTGAGTTCAAACTTTTTCTCTTTTGAAGTCCTCAAAAAGTTTTAATATGTTTATTTTTTGAGTGAGTTTATTAAGGTAAGTTAAATTAAAATGTTTTCTGATTTTGTTTTAATATGGTTCTTCACTAAAATACAATAGTGGATAATTATTTTCATCTACCAGTGAGGTTGCGTAACTTTGCCCTAACAGCCAGAAAAATTGCGCATACATAGTCTGTTTAACTCCTATCCTTATCTGTCTATGTAGATATTTTTATCCCCGATGATCTCGACGTTTCTGGTATTACCAAACTACTAAAAACTTTTTTGCAAAAAAATAAAACCGACTTCCATATAAAAACTATGTGTTACGGTGTTATTGGTTTTGTATTTTCTTGTTTTTTTCACACCGCCTTCCGAAATTAAAGTTATTTTTGGCTTTGTAGTGTTTTGATATCGAAGTCGGTTTAATTTTTTGAAATATAGTTTTTTATCACGCTTTTTAGTGGGTCGGTTTTTTTTTTTATTTAAAATAGGTACGCGTTTGACCACCATCTCACCTGATGGTAAGTGATGATGTGGTCGAAGATGGAGCACGCTTACCTAAAAGTAACCTATTCACTCTTGACTTAAAGACTCCTAGGTTATAGCTATCGGGAAACACAGACTCCGGCAGGGAATTCCACTCCTTAGCCGTACGCACAATGAAGGTATTCCCAAAACGTTTTGTGCGTATGTGTGGGATGTCCACCATGTGACGATGGTGCTTCGCCGTTTGTCTCATAGTCCGATGATGGAACGGGCTTGGTGGAATTAGATTGTGTAATTCCATCGCACACTCCCCGAAATGTAACCGATAGAAAACCGATAGACTTGCAACTCGTCGTCGATGTTCAAGGCTCTGGAGCTATGACTCGACCAGTGCATCGTTGCCAATGAGTCTCTTGGCCCGCTTCTCGATAGACTCAAGCGCGTCCAGTTGGTATTTAGCAGATCCATCCCAAAGATGAGAGCAGTACTCCATACACGACCGAACTTGGGCTTGATAGAGATTGAGCAACTGTTCGGGTGTGAAGTACCGTCTCACCTTTGCTAGGATTCCCAACTTTTTTGATGCTAGTTGAGCCTTAGCCTCGATAAACGGGCCAAAATTGAGGGTAGGGTAATTTATCTAGTTACAAAAGCCAAAATGTCAACTACTTATCACTTTTTACAAAATATTACTTTTCCCGACGCAGAGCCGTTAATTTTTGAGGAGTTCTCCTAGTACTTCACCATCAGCTCTAGGTCATTATATGCATTGTGACGAGCATAAAGTGCTTAACATCCATATACATGTAACTGAATCGCAATCCACGAAATACTTATTATTGAGTAGTTTCGGTGACCATCTGTGGTCTTCATCATCAATTCCACTTCCCCAAATGGTGCTTTTCGAAAGCAACTGCACAAGTTACTATAAGAAATACCCAATACACTATAGGTGTGCCTATAATATTTGAAGAGTTCCATCTATTTCTCCATGACTACATCATCATATCCTAACGTGACTTTCAAACTAAAAAAGAACTTTCCAAATCGGTCCTGCCGTCTTCGAGATAAGAGGTAACATACATAAAAAAATTCAAGACGAACTGAGAACCTTCTTCTTTTTTTGAAGTCGGTTAATAACAATGAAAACTAAAAGATAGTAAGCAAGTTCTACATTTAGAACTGATTTTTTTTCCAAAAGTCGATTTGCATATTCACAGTCTGCAATCCAGATCTGTTACGACTAAGCTGATGATATTGATACCATCACGTGCATTCAAGGAAGTTTGAGAAATAAGTATACTCCTTTTCTCTCTGTGGTCGACCCTTCATGACTGAAGATCGCAATCACCAACCTTCACTCAGCGATTTGTCAGACTTTTCCATTGTTTGTGGTCAGAAGCTAAACGTACCACTTCTTCGAACCTATGGGAGCTGCTCTGCTTCTCAGTTGGTCCGGCCATCTTAATGGGGATTTCCCTCTGGACCTCTTACCCTCCTCGTTGGCACAGATGATCAGCTTTTCCAAGTTTTCATCTTGGCAGCGGATAATGTGACCGAAATAGTTGAGGATTCTGTTTCGGCATACTGTGGACAAGGGATTTTTTTTACCGAGCTCTTGTTTTCACTTACCGTTGATGATTCAATTATTATCGACAAGACGTACTCGAGGTACAATTGCGCTAATAAGATCATAAAAGACTCTAGATAAAATATGTATAAAAAATTGACCAAGTGCGAGTCGGACTTGCCCATGAAGGGTTCCGTAGTAGCTACGAAAAATAACTTTGTTTTCCATAGTGTTTGTATGAATGACAAAGTAATATTTGCGGTTCTTTTTTAAAATTTGCTATACGATCAGCTCTACGACTCTATCTCTTACAAACCAATTTTCGTTGAAAGTTTTCATTAATATCTACAGCATGGATGTTACGGATCACAATGTATCGATAGATTCTAGATCTTGTGAGTTATACTATTATCCAACGGTTTATGCTATTTTACAGTGACATATATTATATAAATTTCCTAAAGCAACTACCAGATATTGGCAATACCCTTACCCTGCAGAAATATGTGTGAGTTCATAAAACATACATATAAGTAATTATGTATTTCTGAGCAAGTAACACCTGTTAATATTAACAACTTTAATTAAACCTACGTTAATTTTATAGCGTAATTATGTGACTTTATGCTTTTATTAAATACGGGAAATGTGTTTTCTTTCACTTGCTTCTGCCCACGACTTCTTCTGCGTACGTTAGATGCCGTGTCATGTTTACAATGCCAAGTGCGAGTCGGATTAGCTGACCGAGAGTTCCGTAATATGCTTTAACAAAAACAAACTACTCTGTTTTACACAAGAACTTGAATTAAAAAGAAATCTTTAGAATCTGTCCGAAAGCGAGTAGAATATAGTTGGTCTACTATTACTCGTAAATTAGTGAAGCCAATTTAGGTCTGATAGTTTCCTTTCGTTATATGTAGGTACTACAGCCGTGGCGTTTGAATTCCTACCTACAACCACTTAATAGGGGGGACACTTGACTCTAACGAAAATTAGCACTTTAAAGCTTTATATTTCGCAAACGGATCACTGAATCGAATATTGACCAACTCCCATTATTATCTTATCCAAGGATATTCCACGCTGTGGGGTAGACAAGATAAAAAAATCATCCCCTCTTTAAGTGGAACCTAAAAAAAAATTTTTCATCTATTTATTTTACCACTATGTCCGCGTGATTAATATGTATTCAGGTCAAATTTCAACATTCTAATACCCATAGTTTTGGAGTTAAACCGTGGATATACGAACGGACATCATATAAACTAATAAATTCGTTTATTCGCAAACAATCATACAAAAAGCTCTGCATCCTGAACTAGGTAGTTAGCCTGTATCTCAGAAGATGGTTCCTTCTTATAAAACACTTTTTAGCAAAAAATAGAACCGACTTTTAAATAAAAACACTACAAAGGCAAAAATAACCTTAATTTCGGTAGTCAGTGTCATTTGTTTTATATTTCCTTTTTTTTTGACACCGCCTTCCGAAATTAAAGTTATTTTTGCCTTTGTAGTGTTTTTATATGGAAGTCGGTTCTATTTTTTGCCAAAAAGATTTTTTTCACGCTTTTTAGTGGGTCGGTTTGTAATTTATCTAGTTTCAAAAGCCAAAATATCAACTACTTATCACCTTTTACAAAATATTGCTTTTCCCAGTGCAGAGCCGTTAATTTTTGAGGAGTTCTCCTGGGAAATCACCATCAGCTCTACTTCATCATATTATGTATTTTGATGAGCATAAAGTGCTTAACATCTATATTCAAGTAATCTAATCGTAATCCACGAAATACTTATTATGAAGTGGTTTCGGTGGCTATCTGGGGTCTTCATCATCAGTTCCACTTTCGCAAATAGTGCTTTTCAAGACCAACTGCACAAGGTACTATAAAAAATACCCAAAACGCTATAGGTGTTCCTATAATATTTGAAGAGTTCCCTCGATTTCTCCATAATTCCATCATCAGATCCAAACATGACGACAATGGGACCAAGTAGAATCTATCATGCAAGTACCTTTTCAAAAAAAAAAACAATTCAATACGAATTGAGAACCTCTTCCTTTTTTTTGAAGTTGGTTAAAAATAATAAAGTTTGTTTACAATTTTGTTATCATGACATGGTGAAACTATAAGGATTCCTTTTTGTCTACGGTACCCTAAAAAGCGGTGTCTGTACATTGAATAAAGATTGATATGTACAATCTTTTTATATTTGCTGGTGTGTTTATTAGGGTTCCGTAGCCGAAAGGCAAAAACAGAACCCTTATAGATTCGTCAAATCTGTCTACCTGTCTGTCCGTCTATATGTACATTTCCAAAATGATAAAATGTGTGTGTGTCTCTAACTTTTAAAATAAAACAGCTATATATCTAAAAATAATGTATGCCGTAGAACGCAATGAAAAGTTTTAACAAAAATTTATTCGTAAGAGTTAGGTGCCTGTAGTCAGCATGTTTTGAGATATAGTACATTTCAATTTCATTTCAATAACCGCAAATATAACTTGGTTATTTATACAAACACTGAAAACCTAGACCCCTAGACCTAAATCTAGGAGTCTTTAAGTCACTGTGAGTAAATAGGTCACTTTTAGGTAAGTGTACTCCATCTTCAACCACATCATCACTTACCATCAGGTGAGATGGTGGTAAAACGCGAACCTATTTGCAATAAAAAAAAACAAAGTTAATCTGTGCTTGATACTACGGAACTTTTCATGGACGAGTCCGACTCGCACTTGTCCATTTTTTATATTTCATTGTAGATAAGCTATTTACCGACTCATTTACTTATTAAATATCCTCATTAAATGTCCTTTATCAAAGCGTTTTACGTAAATACCTATCTATATCAGTCATATCACGTGTGATCAAAACGTGCAACGCTGTGATCAAGGAAAATGTTATCAACACTTTCTAGGTAATCATTGGATATTTTCTTAGCTGATAAATTATTGTAAATATTTTTTAAATACCAATAGGTACCTACAAGATCTGCATGTAATAAACACAATTGAAGACATGAGTGGATGAAGGTGATATGTCGCAAAATTCTAGTTTCGAGAAAATACCACATTCTTCCAATATTGATTAAAAATAATAGTGTACATGACACCTTCATCGAGTAGTGAATTTCTAAAATAGCCAAAAACGTGGTTGGTTTAAGTTTGTTTGGTCAAAGGTTTAAATTTGTTTGTATGCACATAATACCTTCATTTATGCATAGAATAGCGAAAATCTAAAAATGCCACATGTCACCTTCATCCACTCATGTTTTCAATTGTCTTCTTCTTCTTCGAGTCAATGGCAAGTCATTGGTTCAAATATGTTGTGCCCAGTAGATAGCCACGTTAGTCGCGATCTCAGTGGCGTTTATAAAGTCTTCCAAGGTATTTGGGCATTGCGGACACTCCAGCTGATGGGACCTAGTTTGCTCAGGAGCACCGCATTCGCAATGGAAGTTACTGTGGTATATGATCCCCCATAAAGACAATAACGAGTTAACGATATTAATATGATAACACGCTTCACATAAAAACCAAGAAATAATGATAGGGAAACACCTTAGATATTAACTTTAGATATACCACTGCGTGTTGAAAATCGGTCAGTGTAAGTCATAAACTTGCAAGGGCATTTTTTTTAGAGGGAAAAACATCAAAGACTCCTCTCACTATGTGGAAGGGAGTAACAGACTTGTACCGACTAAAAACCCGCTTCAGTTGCCCTTGCATTCCGGGCTGCAGTATCTCGTTAGAACATTCCCGTATCCCTAGAAAACTTGCAGAGAATAAAGTTGCACTTTGCGTGGGATGCGTTCGAAATGCATAATAATTTAATTCTCATCCCCGGTATCAAAGTTCTCTTTTGAGACCGAAGGGAAACCTTCAAAAGACGCTCAATCTCTGGAAACAAAACCGAAGAGCGTAGGAATTCATCTCCTAAAACAACCCTGGTGGACACTATCTATCGGTTATATTTCGGGGAGAATGCGATGGGATTACACAATCTAATTCCACCAAGCCCGTACCATCTTCGAAGTACAAGACTACGAACGGCGATGCGCCATCGTTACATGGTGGACATCCCACGCATACGCACAAAACGTTTTGGGAAAACTTTCATTGTGCGTACGGCTAAGGAGTGGATTTCCATGCTGGAGTCTGTGTTTCCCAATAGCTATAAACCTGGGGGTCTTTAAGTCAAGAGTGTAAAGTTTACTTCTACGTAAGCGTGCTCCATCTTCGACCACATCATCACTTACCATCAGGTGAGATGGTGGTCAAACGCGAGCCAAGAAAAAGCATATGAAAGGAAGTTCTCATAGGAAACTCGGAGTTCCCTGGACATCGCCTGTCAGGACACATAATACCATATTGTTTTAATAAAAACAATATTAGGTAGTAAAGCAAACTTCAATATATTTGGAAAGACGAATCAGATGATGATAATGACTACTGCTCTCGAAACGGTGAAAGAAATATTCATGAGGAAGGGATTATTATAGGATCTAAAAATCTAGAGACAAGTGTCATGTACTCACATTTTACGTTGCTTGCACGCTACCACTGCTCTTGTTGTTGTTGTTGTTTGTCAAAAAATAGGAATCTTCCCACTCTTTACAACTAAAACTTTTTTGCAAAAAAATAAAACCGACTTCCATATCAAAACACTACAAAGCCAAAAATAATTTTAATTTCGGTAGTCGGTGTTATTGGTTTTGTATTTTCTTTTTTTTTTCACACCGCCTTCCGAAATTAAAATTATTTTTGGCTTTGTAGTGTTTTGATACGGAAGTCGGTTTTATTTTTTTGCAAAAAAGTTTTTATTTTCGCGCTTTTTAGTGGGGCAATTTGTAATTAATCTAGTTATAAAAGCCAAAATGTCAACCACAAAAAACTAAAAACGCGCGAACAAAAAACACAATATAGAGTAACCGAAAAGATCATCAATGTAAATATGTTTTTTAGACTTTTGTTGATTTTTCAGAAACGGCTTGTTCGATGTCGATAAAATTTTCATGGGACCATTTGGAAAGTATACCCTTTCCAACAAAAACAGAATTTTTCAAATCGGTTGGCGAGCGACGGAGCGATGCCCGAACAAACATAAAAAAAAACAAACAAATATCCGAATTGAGAACCTCCTCCTTTTTCAGAAGTCGGTTAAAAATACGACCAGATGACTCTAGAGTTAAGGCTCAGTCTGCTTGAAATGATGACACTGTTTAATAGACCGCAATAAATTCGATTGTACCGATTTAGTCAACAGATGGTGCTACCTGGTTTCTTGTGCTATTCATAGACGTGAAGTACGCCCAACTCGTCAGTTTGCTACCTATTTTTATCGAACTAAATCTGGTGCGTGCTCAGCTCTGTTTCACTTAGCTCAATTAAATTGATTATGAAAAAATTGGTTCTGTAGTCATTATTTTTCTTAACAAGAATGTATACAAAATTACTTGTATGTACTTACTATTGTATTAGTATGTACCTAAGTTTGTCCTAAGAAGATACAGAAAAGTTATTAATTGTGCTAAAAATAGCTATTAATCATTTTATTATAATTTAGACTTGATAATTATGTACCTAGTTATCTAAGTGTTTTGTAGTTGTTTTGATTTATTTATGTTTAACGTTACACGCAGTTAAAGATTAATGTATTATTATAAGGTGAATGTTTCAGATAATATTAGCACATATCGCCTGTAACACAGGTTTACGTAGTTTAGGCACATGTATTTAATTACCTTAAGCTAAGCAAGACTGTAAGTATACATATCGTTGTAAGTAAAATTGTAAGTAAATGTGGGTATCTGTTTAATATTACTTACTAGCTTCTGCCCGCGACTTCGTACGCCGATTCTGTTGCTTATGTCAGCGACAACGGGGTCGTCAAAATAGAAGATCTGAAACGTCTGATGTCGAATTCTAAGAGCCCGGGGACGGGAAAATAACGTGATGTATTACTTACATTTTGTTAACTAGTTACAGACTTTGCCCTAGTTTTTTAGCCAAACTTCATCTAGCAGCTAAATATTTTGTGTAATAATCTGTGGATAACTCTGTGAGCAGTGTATGTATTACACCTTTTTTTTTCTGGGTGGGAAAATCATCAATGACTTCTCCCGCTCTGGGTGGAGCGGAAGAGAGTGTCAGACTTCTACTGACTAAAAACTCACAATGTTCCTTCAGTTGCTTTTGTGGTCCGGGACCACGGAATCTCGTTCTTTGAGGCGCGCATGGAACTAGACGCGCCGTCGACCCGGGCCTGGTCCTTACCGCGCGCCGAGCTACCTGTGCCTACGGTGGCCGGAGATCAGCTAACGATCCCCGTATACAACGTGTAATTTAAAGGGTATATACATACCGAGTGCACGACTTCTTTGGATGATAACAAACGATATGGCAAGGGTTTTCTAATCCTATGTCTATATGTGTGGAGCATATTAGAAATTTCAATACATTGATACCAGAGGCCGAATTTTTCAAATTAAGAAGAATGAAGAGAATTATCGTTTTATTGGCAAGTGACGTGGAAAGTGATGACCCTCATAGTGCTGTGACACGTTTGTTATTATTGGTATTCAACAAACAAATTTTGGGGTCAATTCTGTGAGTCACTTATTTTGAGCTGAAACTTTGCATAGAGACTCCATACCAAATGTTGTCTTCAGTCCTTTTGGATAGATATGGGGTTTCCGTTACAAGTTGTAATTTACACCTTATACTTAAGTTACTTTGTTTATTTTAAATACTCTGTTGTTTGTTATTCCTAATAAAATGTTATTTTCATTGTTTTCATTGTTATCAAAGGACGGAAAAATTGTGCTCTTCTACGATACCCGCTCCCGCCTGTGCCTTAACGGCGCAGAACGTTCCAGCCCATGACATTACAGTGTATTTGACGTAGTGGTCCCTCGGGAAATTTATACCTACACCCCAAAATCCGAAAATTGAATTCTAAAGTAACCTGTTATCCTTCTATCGTTAATTCTTGATGAGTTGAAAATTAGGTGTCATCTAGTTGTCTAGCACCGAAAGTATTGTGGAATGGCTTTCAGGTTAAGGTTTTCATTCTCTCGCGTTTTTTCTAGCCCACATTAGGGTTGGCGCGTTGTACAAAAATGTTCATATTATTTACTTTATTCTTGCTTCCTCTGGATGTCTTCTGATTTCACGGAAGATATCACTAGCAAAAATTAGTAGTTGATATTATAAGTCAGAAATTCCCAATCCGAATTGAACGACTCGATATATTAATTTTGACAAATATCAAATAGCACTACTAAGCACTGAGGTTGTTCAGTTTACTGATTGCGTTAATTATCCAAATAGCGGCCTCGAAACGCAAGGGCTACTATCGGAACACGTTTTTAGTAAGTAAAATTCTGACACCACAGAGTACATTCTGACACTGACTCCCTCTCGCTCCCCAGAGTGAGACGGGCCATATGATCTTTATTCAGAAATAAGTTTCTTTAAAAAAAAAAATGGACTATAAAACTTATTATTACTAAAAATCATGAGAAGTAAACCATTTAAGTTAGACTCAAACCAGATACGTATCACCATTGAAATCTAAGTACGTACACTGTATACAGTATTGATCTGTGCGTTACAAATACCTAGGGATTATAATGACATACATATGTACATAAATGTATAGCCAACGTGGTCCTCGTGAGCCTCGTTAACAAGTAACAAATATTTGTACCAGTCTTGCTATGAAAACCAGCGATAAGTTAGGAAAACATATCAGTGTTGTTTTAGCTTTGTGCTTCACAAATATAACAATTTTGTTTGGAGACTACTCTCAACGCAGCGCTTGAAATGCTACAAGAAAACCAACTTAAGATTAGACACATTCTGTAAAGTCTTACCTTCAAAACTTATGATTGAACTGTCATTCAAAAAATCATCAATATAACATAACCAGTATTATAGGATTATGTTATATGCAGGCCTCCTCTCTAGGAGAGGGAATGGGCCATAAACCTGCGAGCCTAATACCTACTACTCAGCGGACAGAGCCTGGTACGATTTCACGGCGGTTTGGAAAGAGCAATAAATAAAACCTAACGCAATATTGGCCCTGGAACTCCAACGGACAACTGAAAAAAACTTTTTAGTTAGAACCACGATAAAAGGACAAGTGAAGCTGTGTCAAAAAACTGTCAATGAATCTTTCTCTTCAAAGAGTCAAGTTTTTATCAAGATATTTTTAGAAGACAAATTACCGAAGTTTATTAAGCACCTTTTAAATATTATCTCTCAGCACAGATTTTTAACAAAGCTTAAAAATGAGCTAACTGATGATGAAGCCTTGCTTCATATGGACTTCTCTGTGAATTATAATTGTAAATACTCGGCTGAAGTACAATCAGCACATTTTGGAGGCTCTAAGCCGCAAATTTCGTTACACACGTCTGTTCTATACTTACTTGGCACAGTCAAGAATTCTATTCAGTCATTCTGTTCTCTCTCTAAAAATTTGTGACATGATCCGGTTTTAATTTGCGCATACCTCAAACCCATCATAGAACATATTCAATGTAAAGTACCAAATTTAAGAACCATGCATTTCTTAAGTGATGGGCCTTCATCGCAGTATAGAAATAAGTCTATGTTTTTTTTTGATCGCAAAATATTTAAGCAAAGAACTTGGTGCAGATAATATTATATGGCACTTTAGTGAGGCCGGACATAGAAAAGGGGCTCCTGATGGAATTGGAGGATATGTCAAAAGAATAGCTGATGCATTTGTAGCGACCGGTGGAGATATCTTAGATTTTGAAGCCTTGGTGAATTGTTTACAAGAAAAATGTAAAGGTATAATTATTTTGCCAATCGATGATACTCATGTTGATAACATTTCTAACATACTTAGTACTAGTACTACAAGACCATTTACTGGTACTCTATCAATTCATCAACTTACATGGAATAAGACCAATCCTGATATCTTGCACGCCAGACGATTAAGCTGCAGTGTTTGTAAATCAAATCAGATTTGCTCCCATCATGAAATTAGGCTTATTTACGTAACCTCTAAACAACAAAAACCGGATGATATACCAGTTTTGAGGACATCAGCTCATTCACTATCGGAGTCGCCACAATCAGAGTATGACGTATACAAGAACCCAATAGCAACAACCTCACGTACATCTATCGATAGTTCATCTGATGAAGAGATTTTTGAAAGCAGGAAGCAGAGACCTCTTAGAAAAAAACGTTATTAATACTAAATGTTCAGATGGTAATCTACAAAGTCTGTCAAATAAATATTAATAATATTTTCTTTTTTTTTTCACGCTTTTTAGTGGGTCGGTTTGTAATTTATCTAGTTACAAAAGCCAAAATGTCAACTACTCATCACCTTTTACAAAATATTGCTTTTCCCGGTGCAGAGCCGTTAATTTTTGAGGAGTTCTCCTGGTATTTCACCATCAGTTCTACTTCACCATATGCATTGTGACGAGCATAAAGTGCTTACCATCTATATTCAAGTAATCTAATCGCAATCTACGAAACACTTATTATTAAGTAGTTTCGGTGGCCATATGTGGTCTTCATCATCAGTTCCACTTCTTCAAATAGTGCTTTTCGAGAGCAACAGCACAAGGTACTATAAGAAATACCCAAAACGCTATAGGTGTGCCTATAATATTTGAAGATTTCCCTCGATTTCTCCATGATTCCATTATCAAATCCAAACGTGACGACCATGGGACCAACAAAAAAGTATAACCTTTCAAACCAAAAAGAATTTTCCAAATCGGTCCAGCCACCTGCGAGTTATGAGGCAACATACATAAAAAAAAGTTCAAGACGAATTGAGAATCTCTTCCATTTTTTTTAAGTCGGTTAAAAAGCATGGGAGTTTTTAGTCAATAGAAGTCTGACACTCCTTTCCGCTCCACCTACAGCAGGGAGAATCATTTGATGATGTTCTCACACAGAGAAAAAAGGACCCAGTACTGTTACACTTTTTCTAGATGATAATACCAAATATGACGAAGGAGGCTGGACCCCACAACGCAAGGTATCCTAATGTAAGGTTCAGCGCAAAGTTCTTATAAACGATAATCTTCTTGAAGCAAATAAATACATAAACACTTATGCCAGGAGCATTAAGCATTGCGTTACCGTACTTTGGGTGACAGATCTCGGCGATAACTGACAGTCCAGGAATGTGAGGCCTGCCTTTAGTGAAATCCCGATGTGTCTTTGAACGCACATGATGTCACAGTGTGTCTCAGAAAGGAATTCTGCTCTATCCTGTGAGAAACCTTCGACGTTGGTCGAGACTGTAGACAAGTCTGGTTTTGTTAGTGGACTGTTTGGCCCTGTGGAGGGTCGGTTAAAACATATGTTTGCCAAATATTTTGTTTTTACGACATGCCAGTATAATCACGATGCTTACCTTCACCGATTCACCGACCGAGGCCCCACTTGCAAGTTGCAGGCGTGAGTTTTATTGTATTTCCCATTAATGCACCAAGACATAAAATGCTAGGTCCCCAATTCATATTTTCTCCCTAAGAGAGGGAAGAATAAATAAGTAGCTTACTTTTTGCTGCAAGCAATTTTTGTTGAATGCATCTTATTTTTTTCATCACACGTAGATATTGTGTCCCAATAAGGAAGGCCACTATCATACCACTAAAGTTTTTGGCATAATGCAAAATACTACACAACAGTGCTTAAAAATTTAAAAAAAATCTCCATGCGAAGGAAATAGAGTTTAAAAGTCACGCTTATTTTTATTATAGTTGAAGAAAACTGAAACGGTCCACAATAAAACGTAGGTGGTTTGCCTCAGGCGTTTATCTCATATTGCCCCAATATCTTCAGTTTACTGTATTCTAAAACTTTTATATTGCCTGTATAAAGTTTCAGAAAGCTGCTCCGAGAACATATTGTTCCGAAGATTTTTAGATTCTCGGTCATATTTTACTTTCATGCTGATTTTGGACGGATGATGAATATGAAACGGCTTTTTTATTTCTCTGTGAGAATTTAGAGCAGTGCTGAATGTAGGTTACACGTACGTCTTTTTTTTCTGGGTGGGGATATCATCGAATGACTTCTCTCGCTCTGGGTGGAGCAGAAGGGAGTGTCAGAATTCTACTGACTAAAAACTCGCCCCGTTCCTTCAGCTGCCCTTAAGTTCCGGGGCCGCGGTATCTCGATAGAACATTCCCGCAACCCCGGCAGTACACTTACGTCCGGGGTAGCCTATTTTTTAATTTTAATATGAAAATTACGTAAGTGTGTTAGTAAGAAGAGCACAAACAATTTCTTCTTTCAAAATATGGTAAAAGATCTCTATCTCTCTCCTAAAACGGTTATCTTACCCCTTAGAATAATATTATAAATGCGAAAGTTTGTGAGGAATTTATGGATGCTTGTTACTCTTTCACGCAAAAACTACAGAACGAATCCTAATTAAATTTAGTGAGTAGCTGGATGACATCCTGGAATAATACACAGGCTACTTTTTATCCCGGACTTCTTACGGGATTGGGATTTACGTGGAAAACCCCTCCCACGCCAAGGAAGTCGCGGGCAGAAATTAGTTATTAATATAATAATGTCTTAACATGTTGTATGTAGTTTATTGATTTTGTATTGTATACAACGTGTAACGGAAACCCCATATCTATCCAAAAGGACTGAAGACAACATCTGGTATGGAGTCTCTATGCAAAGTTTCAGCTCAAAATAAGTGACTCACAGAATTGACCCCAAATTATTGGTTTCATATGTTTTTTGAATACCAGTAATAACAAACGTGTCACAGCACTATGAGGGTCATCACTTTCCACGTCACTTGCCAATAAAACGATAATTCTTCTCTTATAATAATTCTCTTCATTCTTCTGAATTTGAAAAATTCGGTCCCTGGTATCAATGTATTGAAATTTCTAATATGCTCCACACATGTATACATAGGATTAGAAAACCCTTGCCATATCGTTTGTTATCATCCAAAGAAGCCGTGCACTTGGTATGTATATACCCTTTAAATTACAAGTTCTATAATATTTACACTTTATATATATTATGGATACAAATCATGGATTTAGTGACGTCTGATTTTTATTTACGTTTGACCACCATCTCACCTGATGTTAAGCGATGATGTGGTCGAAGATAAAGCACGATTACCTAGAAGTAACCTATTCACTCTTAAATTAAAGACTCCTAGGTTATATCAATCAGAATTCTGATAGACAATGAAACTTTTTTTTTTTAACGTGGTAAAATTATCAAATAGGTCCTCCCACCCCGGGCAGGGTGGGAGGGACTGTCAGACTTTTACTGACTAAAATCCACGGTGTTCCTTCAATAACCCTTTACATACCGGGGTTTTCCGGTAGGTTTCAGGTAATGGAATAAGTCCCACAACCCCGGCAGGCTTCGGCCCTCTGCAGAGGGGGCCTCGTCATGTTGCTGACGCTCTTTGAGGCGCGCGTGGAACACAACGACCCGGGCATGGTCCATGGTTGGACAGCTAGTTGCCCTTTACTCGCTGTCCACATGCCCGCGCCTACGGTGGCCGGAGATCATCGGCGGACGTCCGACGCCGTGGGCGTCTACCACTGCGGCTGGGCTGGAGGGAGGACGCCATCCTCTCACTCACGCGGCCCGCCTCCTCCTTCGGAAGCATGACTGCATCGCAGAAGGAGGCGACCGCTTCCCACTCCCTCTCGCCCCGCAGCATGGCCTCGACCAATGCCAGGCGCGAGAGGTCTCCGCCTATCGCCGCCGTAAGGAAACGTCGGTGCTCAGCCCAGGCGGGGCAGTCTTGCACCGTGTGCTCTACGGTGTCCTCAGGGCGACCCTCGCAGTGATGACACCCAGGCGTTTCCTCCTTTCCCATCAGACACAGGTACCTCCCGAAACTTCCGTGTCCGGTGAGGACCTGCGTCATGCGATAGGTCAGGACGCCGTGACACCGATCTAGCCACTCCTCAAAGAGGGGTCTTACCGCTGCAATTGCGGCGTGCCCGGCCGTCGGTTGCAACAGTCGTTCCCTCCATACTGCCCTGAGATCGCGCCAATGCTCTTCCCGCCGCGCCTCGACTTCTCGAGGCAGCGGGGATACGCTGGAGGGCTGTCGCCTCCAGATCCCAGGGCAGCAATCCGGCAAGGAGGTTGGCTGATTCGCCGGCGATCGTGCGGTATCCTCGGATCATTCGGATAGCCATGACCCTCTGGCATGCGACCAACTTTAGTGGTCGCGTCCGGATGCACAGGGCCCACACTGCGGATCCGTAAAGGGCCATGGACCGCAAGACGCCGGCGTACAGCCTTCGGCAGGAGGCGTTTGGCCCGCTGAGATTAGGCAGGAGTCGCCTGAAGGCGGCTGCTGCCCGGTTCAGCTTTGGGGCCAAACTCAGGAAATGCTCCCTGAAGTTCCACCGGCTGTCGTGGACGAGTCCCAGGTACTTCATCGTCCTCCCGACGCCAATGGGAACCCCCTCTACCGTTATGTGGGACTCGGACCGTGGCGCGTTCCGACCGCCATGGAAGCACATGGCCTCTGTCTTGTGCAGCGCCACGTCAAGTCCCAACTGCCGGATCCTACGAACGACTGTTGCAACCGCTTGCATCGCCAGGTCGGCCGCCGCCTGGTGCGACTCTCCCTGCGCCAGGACGAGTGTGTCGTCAGCGTAACATATTACGCTGACGCCGTCAAGGAGGTCGCCGCGCAGCACCCAGTCGTATTCGATGTTCCACAGGGGCGGCCCCAAGACCGATCCCTGTGGGACACCGCACGACATCTCTCGCCGGTTCCACTCTCCCCGGTGACCGGGGTAGATGACGGCTCTGTCCGTCAGGTAGTCCTCGACTACGCGACGGAGGTAGGTCGGCACCCGGTGGTACCGGAGTGCCTCCCTGATGCAACTCCAGGGCAGGGTGTTAAAGGCGTTGGTGATGTCCAAGGACACCGCCAAGACGACCCTGCCCCGGGATACCGCGTCCCCCGTCATGAGGGCTCTCACGCGCATGATGGCATCCACCGTCGAGCGCCCCCTGCGGAAGCCAAACTGGCACTCCGCAAGATCCGGGCCCACCCGATTCAGGTGCCCGAAGAGGCGGTCTGCAATCACTCTTTCCAAGAGCTTGCCCACCTCGTCGAGCAGCACGATGGGCCGGAATGCGGACGGAGAGTCCGCAGGGCGCCCGGCTTTCTGGATCAGGACCAGCTTTCCCGTCTTCCAGCGAAGCGGAAACTAGCCCCTCTCCAGGCATGCGCTAAAGAGCCCCCCTAGTCGAAGCCCGAGAGTCTCCGAGGCCAGGACCCAGGCTTTCCCTGGCAAGCCGTCGGGTCCTGGGGCGGTATTTTTGGCCTTGAGCCGTTGTACCGCCACTCTCAAGTCTACCTCGATCACCAGGCCCTGCGCACGGGCCCAGTGCTCAAGCATCCTGCCCCGCCCATGGTCCGTTGACCGGGAACCCCAAGCCGGACTTTTGGCGTTGAAGTCCCCGAGGACGAGGGCGGGGAGGGAACTGAGGGCGACGACGACGTCTCCCAGCTCCGTTAGGGAGTTCTGGAACTCGGCGAGAGTTCGGTTCGGGGAGTAATAAACGCCTACCACAGCGATCTCCCCGAACCGTGCTGCGACGATCCCACGCCCTCTCTTGACGCGATCGAGGGGCGGGGTACCGGCGGCGGCCGACGAAACGAGGGTCACCGAGCCGTCCAAGTCCGCCACCCAGTCGTTCCTGGGCAGGACAAAATACGGCTCGTAGACCACGGTGACGTTGATCAACCACTGCGCCATGCTCTGGAGCAAAAGTTCCTGAGCAGCGGCGCAGTGGTTGATGTTCGCCTGGAGGAAGCGCAATAGGGCCATTAATCGGGATCCATTGCAGCCTCCTCCAGGGCCCCTCGCGGGGGTTCAGCCACGATGGCGACGGTGGCGGCAGTAGCGACGGCGGCGGCGGCGGCGGCGGTGGCGGTGATGGTGGCGGCAGAGGGCCTACCTCTGCGCCTGGCTTTGGTTGGTGGGGCGCAGGACTTGCGCCCAGCCCGGTGATCGGCCGGCTTGCCAACCACCTCACATGCGAAGCAGTGAGGCGGGGCGGAGCACGAGCCGGCCTTGTGACCGGGCTGACCGCAGCGGAAGCACCTATCACTGCGGTCTTCCTCCGAGGTGCATGCGCATGCCGCATGGTTGCCCACTTGACAGCGGAAGCACCTCAGGGGTCTGGGGTCCAGGACTTTCACCTGCGCAGACACCTAACCAACCAGAAGCCTTCGGCCCTCCTGCAGCTTTTTCGCCGCCGGTACGGGGCAGCTAACCGTAATGGTTTGCAACCCCGTGAAGCCAGGACGCAGGGCGCCCGCCCTCTCCTGATCGGAAGGGCACTCCCCAGTCCTGGCAATGGTGGCCACCACTTCCACGGCCGACACGGAGTCATCCAGACCCAATATGCGCACGTCTGCGCACTTGGTGGGTCTGGAGATTCGGGCCTCCTCCGCATTTAAGGACGCTCTGAGCCGTTCGGCCAGAGCGTCAGCGGTAGGGCCACTGGCCGCGCCGGGGATCTCCAACATCCGAGCCCCCGTCGCAGTGACCCGGTGACGGAAGCCACCGGTGATGCCGAGCTCCGTGATGTCTATCACCTGCCGCGCCTTCGCGAGCACGTCACGGTACGACACGCCCCTCTTCACCGCGTCCGGCTGCAGTGTGATCACTACAGCCGCGGTCTTGGGGGCGCGCAATCGCGCCGCGGCGTCTTACCGCCGCCGTCTCTCCCTTCTCCTCGAGGACCTGGCTGCGCCAGCAGCCTTCCTCTTCTCCCCGGCCACTTGCCAGTCGGCGCCGGCCGGAGGAGTCTTTGGAGGAGGCTGCTGGGACGGCTGGTTCCCGGCCTGGGCCTTCTTCCCTTTGGCCGTCTGTTTCGGCCCCGCAGGTGTCGGGGTCGGAGGTGGCTTTGGTGGGCTCGGTTTGGGCTTGGCCGGGGCCGTCTTCGCCCTCGCAGGAGCCGCCATCGCTGGGGCCGTCTGCCCAGTGGCCGTCTTCGCTTGAGGCGGCCTCGTCGCGGTCCGGGGAGGCTTGGACGCGGCCGCAGCCGCGTACGAAGGCGCCGCCAGCGGAGGTCGCAGCACGCGGCTCTCCAATACGGAGAACCGCTGCTGGAAGGCGGCCAGCTCCTGTCGCACCAGGTCGAGAACCGAGTTCTCCGCTGGTGTGGGCTGGCCTTTCTCCTTTTGGTCCCGCGGCGGCGCATTCCGCTGGCCGTCTCCCCGGATTGTGGCATGAGGTCCGCCTTGAGGGCGGCGTTCTCCCTCTGGAGAGCCTCCATGGCGGCAGTCAGGCGGGTGACCTCCGGCCGCAGATCGGACATATCGTCTCTTGCAGCCGGAGCCCCGCCGTAAGTCCGCGCGGCCGCCATGATGGAGGCCGTGGCTTCGCCGATCGCATCCTCCTTGCTCTTGCGGTTCCGCTTCCGCGTGATGGTGCGGATGGCAGCCGCCACGGCCTCTTCTAGTTTGGCCTCGCTCGAGGGCAGACCAGTGTTGGGCTCTCCAGAGGGAGGCCCCCTCCCCGAGGTCTTGCCTCGGCCTTTACCCCGCACGCTAGTGGGGATCTTGCGGGCCGAGACAAGCGCCTCCTCCGACAACGACTCGTCATCGCGGGGGCGCTTGAGGAACTCCTTCCTCCTGTCAGCGCCCCCCTCGTCGCTCCTCACTTCTCTCCCAGAGATCAAGCTCTGGAAGCTTTCGGCCTCCGATGCCGAGTCGATTTCTGACCCGAGCACCGGCGCCTCTCTCCTCCGCGGAGCGGCGCTCTGCGCTCGCTCAACGTTCGGTGCCGGTGAGGTGGACGTGCTGGACAAGTCCAGCGACTCCACCTCACGGGCACGTGAGCCTCCCTGGCTCAATGCGGCGACTGCCGGGGCAAATTTGGGGTAAAAGCCTTTGTTGTCCCCCCCAGAGTACGACGGGACTGACCGGACGTGTCCGGTGCGGGACTCCCCAGCTGAAGAGCAGCTGGGACCCGCCTGGGTAGCTTTTTCAACGACTTTGTCTTCCATTATTTTTAACTTTTTTAGAGAGGTGAGTTCCTCTGTTCCTACACCCCATTTCCCCTCCCCTGGTTCACTTCACGGTTACGTCTAAAGATTAGACGCATACAGGAAGTGAACCTTTCCTCCCCCTTGACCCGATCTCTGAGACCGGGCCCCGCGCCGTCTAGAAGCTCGAGCTAGCTGCTCGATCCTCCAGGCGGTGCGCCTTTACCCCGGTGTGTCCCTCTTGGTCTGGTTTCTCCCTCTGGGCCCGTCCGGCATGAGTGCCTCTACCGGCATGGCCCCAGAGATCATCGAAACACGCAAGCCCCACCACGACGACAACGTGGGGGTGTGATTTTTTTTCCCTTAGATTCATTGTCTCCCCACCAACTGTGTAGTTGGTGGGGAGACAATGAATCTAAGGGAAAAAAAAAAATGTACTGTGCACCCTACAGCCATACACTGTACAGCAATAAAGAGGAGCTTTAGCAACGCTTGCCGAGTCTGGTCTATGAATAAGCGACCTTAGCATATCGAGGATCATTCGTTCGGAAAGCACATTGTTGCCGGCTGTCATTTGTACATCATCGACAGTCGTTACGGGTAATACAAGGCAGAAAATCGGACACTGATCTTGCATGGTATCGTGTTCCCAGCAATAAAATACTAAGATTCCGCTGCATCGGGTTAGACTCAAAGTCGACCCTGACATTGTTAGGAAAATGCTAAATACGCTAGATACATCTTAACTATGAAGAGATGTCTACGTGTCTGATTCAGGTTGAGGCAATATTAAACTCTCGTCCTCTTACTCCTCTGTTCACCGATCCTTCTGACTTACCCCTTAACTCCTGCTCATTTCCTTATTGGAAGATCTCTCACTGCTCTTCCACACCCGCAAGTCATCAATGAGAACATCTCCAGCCTGAAACGTTACCAGCGTATAGAGCACCTGAAACAACAATTCTGGAATAGATTCTCTAACGAGTACATCTTTTGTCTGCAACAGAGAACGAAGTGGATGGGCTCCGATGGCGTGCGTAAAGAAGGAGCCATGGTGGTACTCAAGGAGCGACTGACTCCGCCACTGATGTGGCCACTCGGCCGTATCGTACGTCTCATACCTGGGAGAGACGGCATAAGCAGAGTCGCAGACGTAAGGACGAAGAAAGGCATAGTCCGACGCGCTTACAATACCATCTGCCCTCTTCCAGTATGATCCTTGAAGACGAGTCTTCAACGCCGGGAGCATGTTGAGAACATCACTTCGCTGGCAGCGACCGCGGTGGGGCTGCGGAGGCGCGGGGCGGTGCAACGACGAGCGAGCGCCGGCCGGCACAATCACTGCGTCATCGTCCGCCTTACTGAGCGCATACTTGCCATTTCGCCATCTAATTTCTTTATTTGCTTGTTATAACCGTTTATGTTAGAATACAGTTCACTATAATTTTACTGGTGTTTCCATCCTATCACCACCATTAGGATATACCCCGTTCCTTTCCAATACGTGTGTATTATAAATAACTTTTGGATAATTTGTAGTATTAATTCTACTATTTTTTTTTATTGATAATAGGCTCGTGTTTGACCACCATCTCACCTGATGGTAAGTGATGATGTGGTCGAAGATGGAGCACGCTTGCCTAAAAGTAACCTTTTCACTCTTAAAGACTCCCAGGTTATAGCGATCAAGAAACAGACTCCGGCAGGGAATTCAACTTCTTACCTGTACGCATAATTAAACTATTCCCAAAACGATTAATAATAATAAATTGGTTGATTCATTTGATAAATAAGAACCAGGCATGGGTCGATGGCGGGTCTTGTTATATGCGCGCCTGAAAGAGCAGTCAATAATCTTGGCGGGACCTGATAGGACCGTTAACTGCCGGGGTTGGAGGAATGCTCTAATGAGATACCGCGGCCCCGGAAGGCAGGGGCAACTGAGGGATCCGAAAGAGTTTTATTCAGTAAAAGTATGGCACTTCCTTCCGTTCCACCCAGAGTGGGAGGCGTCACTTGTTTATTTTTCCCCCGATAAAGAAGTGTAAACAAACTATAGAACGCTAAGTTTTTTCAATATAGGGTTAAAAAAAATTAACAGAGAATAAAAACCAACAAAAAATCACTCAAAATCTCCTTAACCTGGTAAGGCCCAACCTAAATTTAGGTTGATATAAGTTACGACCCAATGTACTAAAAATAGGTGCAAGTAGTTGCGGCCCAGAACTTTGAACAAAAAAGTGTTATTACGAAATGTTTTTGACTTTATTCTTTTAAGGGGTATTTCCTATACCTAAAATTAGTTAAGATCCCGCCAATTTTTATCCTGTCCTTTTTGTGTGGTGGCAGATTTAAATTGGCGCGATTAATTAAACCAAAAATAGGATTAAATATCATGTCATAAGTTTAGGTCGCTGGGCCGTAATTTAATGATTTTAAAAACTGTCTTGGGCCGCAGTGCCTATATTTTTTTGTCATTAAATTAGGCTGTTGGGCCTTACGAGGTTAACAGACAAGTACCAAATTTCAAAAATAAAACAGAATCGCCAAAATCGGTACAATCAGTAACAGCTTATGACAACACACATAAAAAAATACACTCGCATTGAGAACCTCCTCCTTTTATTGAAGTCGGTTAAAAATATAAAATTTCCGTTCTGTCCTGAAAATTAGAACTCGTTTTTTCTAAAATGCACCATACTTATTTTATCAAATTACCCTCATTATCCATACATTGTTGCGATCTAATCGGAGGTTTATTTATGTCGTGATAAAACTCTTCTTCGAAAACGTTTGTGAACGCATTTACATGATTACGTATTTACGTCATAAAAAATTACATTCGTAGGAAATTGAATTAAAAAATTGGTAGTCCGTTGGATCAAGGTACGACGGAAGAAATAATTATGTTTTTTTTTTGACAGCTGCTGCATAATTACAGCGGTTTCTGGAGCAGCGTGAGGTCGTGCGTTAGCATGAAGCAATAATGGTGAAAATGGATTCACGAGTCGGGGTTGTTTCACTGCTAGTTTCACCATCATTGTTCCAATTTCGGCACAGTAAACATCTGCTGTTATTGCCAAACCAAACCTGAGAAAACGAAAAATTCAACTGCTGACCCCAGGTCAAATCCACTTTTTGTCACACATGTGATAATTCGATGCAATATTGCTTGATTTTTGTACCGATTCAATAAGACAACGCAAGTTACAAAACGCGTTTTTTTTTTTTCTGCACATCAGCTCAATCATTAGGACTATATATTTTTTATCTTATTGTTTTGATGCAAATGGTATTCTAGGTAAGCTAACATCAAACTCTCATCGTCTACGTTGGGGTACCAGTTATGCTCTGGGCACCGCCAATCGCTGCCTATTTGCGGCTGATTCGGCATCAATTAACAGACGAGATATTAATGATTACGATAAGCATAATTGCTATTTAGCGCCCTCTGGCCGACAGGAACCAACTGCAAACTGTACACATGATCACAATGGTCTAGGTACGGCAACTAGCTAATAGATAGCGCTATCCACAGAATGTTGACCAATAGATCTATGCAAAGAGTAAATGGATCTATGGTTCAACAAGTTCTAGACAATATCAGTTTTTTTTTTTAAATTAAATAAACACTACCCTATTCGTGACATCACTCTATTATACATGTATTTAATAGGAAATTTTGCATCTTAAATTTGGGTAAAAAAATACATATTTATGTAAAAATATCTTGAAATAACACGAAATACCACCCATTGTACATTTCATTCATTTATTATTTGTTTTGAAACAAATAAAGAATTTCCATTGTATATTCCACGAAGCCATCTTCCAATTTCATCATTGGACTACAAGACGAATGGCGTTGCGCCATTTTTACGTTTTAGGAATACTTTCATTGTGCGTAAGTACAGCTAAGAAATGGAATTTCCTGCCAGAGTCTGTATTTTCTGATAGCTATAACCTAGGGTCTTTAAGTCAAGAGTCAATAGGTTACTGCTAGGCCAACGTGCTTCATCTTTGACCACATCATCGCTTACCATCTGGTCACAAGCAAGCTTATCACGAATAAAAAAACAAAAATTATTGCACAATGAATCACATTTATAAGTACAAATGTCCGTCATAGTGGCGACAACATTCATTAGAAATGGTAGTATATATATAAAGTTATTTAATAACACTTATAAATGATTATTACCGAGATCTAAACTTTCTAGTAAGTTATTATTCGTAAGACACAAATAACATACGCATGTAAATTCTGCAAAATTCTCAAATTTGCGTCCAATTTAAGCGTTCCAATCAAATCTACCTAACAGATTGGAATCTTCGTTGGCAGATTATAATACGCATCACATGCTTATTGCGTTACGTGGCATCAATCAAATAATGCCAATGAAAATGTTGTTGATGTCGCAAAAAAATAGAAAAAAAGGCATTTTGGTTAAATGCCCGAGACGTTATCATATGTATAAGACAATAAGTCTATTTGTTATCACGTCGACAAATTAAACCATGTGTTGCTCTGTAAAATAACGTTTTTATTTTCATTATCATATTTTTCGATAAAAAACACTAATTACATTATCCTAAAGCTACAAACAATACCTGTAAAATAAAGAAATGACATTTAAAGTTTATTTGCCGATCTTTTTCCAATAAACCATTTTAAATTATTTTTCCTATATATCAATCACTCAAATGGCAGCCACAAAAAGTAAAAACAATAATGCTTTAAAGAGAATGTAATACACTATGTTTTATAATGCTGTTTTACTAAGCTTCGGTAGCTGGCGCCATCATTCAAACATAAAGGGATCCTAGACATCTCTAGGTATTCCTTTACATATGTATAAATAAATTTGTGACATTATAATGATGTTAAAAATATACAAGTACGGCTTTTATTGCGCGGGCTTGTGGACGGCGAGCAGGGTTAGCTCACCGTCCGGTTAGGACCAGGCCTGGATCGGCGGCGCGACGCGTCTAGTTCCACGCGCGTCTAAAAGAGTTCTCAGCAATAGTGACGGGGCCCCATAGGGCCATGGCTTGCCGGGGTTGTGGGAATGTTCTAACGAGATACCGTGGCCCCAGAACTGAAGGAACAGGGTGGGTTTTTAGTCAGTAGAAGTCTGACACTCCCTTCCGCTCCACCCAGAGCGGAAGAAGCTTTTTGATGATTTTGACTTCAACAATACACTGCTTTCGAAGATAAAGTTATTTAATTTTGCAAACATAGGTACAGTACATGTTATAAAATATATAAGTTCAGCCAAATTTTTTCCGTAGGCATGCTTAAAAATTACAAAAGTACTTAAGAAACAAAAACAAAAATCATTAAACTAAGAAATGGTGTCATTTTGAGTATAGTTTCTTAAGTTGCTTTTGCGTTGAGGAGCCACGGTACTATGTTAGAATATTCCTACAACCTAACAGGCAATGGCGCTACATCGGCTCCTGAAGCAGCTAAAGGAAACATCTATACATACAAATTTTTGAAATTAATTGATTATATTGATCTCACCATGCCTCAAAAGGCACTTTAATCTATTGGTCCTGGTAGTTCTTTGTACATTGCTTGATAGTTGTTACAGGTAGGTAGAAGCCGGAAAAGCGGTCCAGTGTTTCTTGTTAAGAAGGTCATACATTAGCAGTCTCTCAGTGTAAAATACTGGCACTCGTGTGCATACGGTTAGACGGAACCGAAGTAAAGAAAGTACTTGGCAAAAGGAAGATCATTATCTATTTAAAGTTCCCAAATACTCAGAAATACAGACTCAGGGGAATTAAGCAATTTCGCTACGAATCAAGACTCCACAAAAATTCTCGCTCACATAATTCCGGCCAGTGATGTAAATTAATTGAATTACGGTAGTGACTCTGACCGCTTTAATTAATGCAGTTCCTCTTAGTCTAGCCACGCAGTGAGAATTATTTAGGATCCAAAGAGAACCTTCGTTACATGCAAATTAAATTTTAATATTTTAAACTCACGCCCAAGGGCAAAGGTGGGGTAACGAGATTTGTTGCTCGCGAAACAGAAACAGTACAAGACGTATGAACAGAGGAATTTTAATGTGTTGTAATTGTCGACGACGTCTGGATATATTGTGAAAATATATGAACTCAATAAAAGAATATTTGGAAGTCTTTTAGTCAAAAGTGAATCATCTTTGACCTCATCTTTGACCACATCATGGCCTAACAACAATAAAAAAAATCATGAGTTAAAAAAATCGTCTAAGAATGCGTCATTTATAGTTTTAAATATATGATATATTTGTGTTATATTTATGTCTAATTTCTGCCTTCTTCTGCGGTTTTGCCTCGGATATGTCCATTTTTCGAAGGTCTAATCTAACTCTTATGCAAACATCAAAATCGGTTAAGTGGTTCATAAGTAAAAGTGTTAGAGACAGACGTTCAATATCTAAATATAAAGTCTATATAAAGTTCTTCATCAGGTGTTCCAATTTCCGAAATCAATTATAGCTTTTATGTTGCCCAGACTTAATAGCTATATAAAAAAAACGTTTCATTCAAATCCGTCTAGAAGTTTTAGAGATTAGCGTGTACAAACAGACCGAAAATGTATTTAACTTTTCACATTACTAGTTCTCTTTTTATAAAAAAATAAGTAGGCACAATAGATACATTTCTTCATATGATAAACTTTTCGCAACTATGTTAAGGTAATATTACATTGATTACCTTCAAATATTTTAATTTTTAAAATTGATTTTATAATAATTTGTTTTATTTAAAAAATTTAAAAATATATACATTGTTCAGGACTACAATTGGCCAGCGCAACGGTAACTGGACGGTCTGAACTGTCCACGGTTCGTGGAGCTTAACGTTGCTTACAATAATCAAAAGTACTTACACAATAGTCTACAGGCTCTCCGGCCGACAACAATCCATAGCCTCTGAGGCTTTATAAATACCACTAACCTTCTGTGCTGGGTTCGCCAACTTCGACCCTCCCAGGTCACGCCTAAGTGTAGCATGTGTGTAATATGAGGTGAGTAATTGAAAGTGTGATGTAAGTCAAGTGTTCTGAACGTTCACAAGGTGTCAGTCTCCAGATGGCGCGGTTCAAACAACGACACAGCCCAAACTCACACCGGATTGATGGTATTTATCACTACTTTTTCCAACAAATGCGCGTGCCACGCGGTGAGGCAATACGGCGATAAATCCAAAATATCCCGGGGTTTTCGTCAAATGGGGATTACAACTTCAAACAATAGTTAACTCGCGACCCAATTATCGGTTTCAACACGCGATTCCAAACGATATTTTACCAATTATAATTATCTCAACAGGGTCCCATGACCGACATTTTTCAACAAGGAAGCAAAGTCAATCTGTCAAGTCAGAGTAATGTCAAGATCAAATTTCTTTATGTCAAAAGGGTACGTTCGGAAACGATCGGTACTAAACATACATATTGATTAATTATTCATTAATTATTCATTTTAAATTATTAAAAATATTAAATATTAAATTTGTTTTATTTTATTTATTTATTATAAGAATCAAGTCTCTATCAAGCCCAAGTTCGGTCGTGTATGGAGTACTGCTCTCATCTTTGGGATGGATCTGCCAAGTACCAACTGAACGCGCTTGAGTCTATTGAGAAACGGGCATTCTATCGGTTACATTTCGGGGAGTGTGCGATGGAAATGCACAATCTAATTCCGCCAAGCCCGTTCCATCATTGGACTACAAGACAAATGGCGATGCGCCATCGTTACATGGTGGACATCCCACCCATACGCACTAAACGTTTTGGGAATACCTTCATTGTGCGTACGGCTAAGGAGTGGAATTCCCTGCCGGAGTCTGTGTTTCCCGATAGCTATAACCAAGGGATCTTTAAGTCAAGAGTGAATAGGTGGTTACTTTTAGGTAAGCGTGCTCCATCTTCGACCACATCATCACTTACCATCAGGTGAGATAATGGTCAAGCGTGAGCCTATTATCAATAAAAAAAAGAATAAACAGTCTATCCGGAAGTAAATGAGTATTAGTGTTTTACATGGAGCTACTTATAGCTATTGGAATTCCACAACCCATTAGATGGGTAACACAATATCTCATTGGCCAGACCAGTGCCTGATTTTCTAATTTCTTACTACCCATAACTATTCAATTATTACAAATTAAGCTGGGTCCAGGCGCAATCTTCTTGAGACAATGATTCTACCATTATAACCGTTCTGAATTAATCAATAATCTGTGTTATATTGTACCTAGAACTGTGGTAATGCAAGAGGTGCGCATGCGTCCACTGTTTGGAATATTTTCTTATTGTACTAATACTGGGAACCATGCACCTTCGCGTCGCATAGTGAAAACATATAACTCACATTTTGCATATATTGATAATATAGTTAGTGTTGAAATAAAAAACATAGAATACAGTGTCACTCGTGCGTGTTTTAAAACAACTTAGTTTATAATTATATAAAATGTGGATAACGTAGTGGGTTACAAACTTATACATATTGTTGCATGATAATTTCAAGTTCATTTACAGTGTGTAATTGTTTGTTTTCCCGAATAAATAAAATAAAATAACAACCGTTTAACTCGACTCGTGCTTTCTGAGGCACAGAGGAACCTCGGTATATTTAGATGGTCACCCATCCATATAATGACCTCGGTTGCGTTGCTTAACCTTGACGATCGGCATTTATAATATTAAAGTGTATCCCATAAAAACAATACTTGTCAAAAACCCAAGTCTCGCAACTTAGTTGTTCTACCGTAAAAAGTTGTGAGATCCATGTAGGATCTCACAACTTTTTACGGTAGAACAACTAAGTTGCGAGACTTGGGTTTTTGACAAGTATTGTTTTTTATGGGATCTCATTGCTTTTTGTAGAAATTCCTACTTTTTTCCTTTCCGGTGTCTTCTACTTCTTGTATACCAACAACGAATTTTCTTAAAGCCCTGTCTCTGTCTTATGAGCTTTTCTTATTTTTGTAGGTAGCCTTCCTTTTTTTATTTTCCGGTACTACTTCTTGAACTTCAGCTAAAGTTTTTTTCAAAGCCCACTCCCTGTCTCTATGGGTTTTTTTTCGGAGGCTTTGATACGCACATATGAATACGCACGTACGTCTTTTGCATTAGTTAGTAATAATTAATGCCGCACTCGTCAAACGTCTCGATTAAAGTTAATCCATAAGTAAGTAATTATGCAATTTCGGGCAATTTACTCTACTTAATACTCCCCAATACTCTTAATACTTCTTGCTTTTTTATTCCGTTGACCATTTAACAAGTTTGAGCATAATTATTATATCTAGGTACCTATCTACACTGGAAGACACGGTGGAGCATATGGTCGAGGTGTGCCCTTCATGGGTGGAGCACCATCGTATCCTCATAGAGGCGATCGGCGGCGGCGACTTCTCTCGCCCTGCTCTGGTTTAGACCATGGTGCGAAGCGAGAGGGAATGGGATGCAGTCACCTCCTGCTGCAAAGCAGTCATGCTAGTGAAGGAGGAGGCCTAACGTGCGAGGGAGAGGCAACTCTCTTCCTCGCGCCCCAGCCGCCGGGGGAGACGCCCCGGGCGTCGTGGATCGCGAGTCGATTTCGGGCCACCGTAGGCGCGGGCCTGCGGATGGCGAGCAGGGGTCGATCACCGTCCGGTAAGGACCAGGCCCGGGTCGGCGGCGCATTGTGTTCCACGCGCGCCTCAAAAAGCTGTTAATACCAGTGACGGGGCCTCATAGGGCCAGTGCCTGTCGGGGTTTGCGGGAAAGTTCCATCGAGATACCACGGCCCCGGAACTTTAGGGCTTCCGAAGGAACAGGGTGGGTTTTTAGTCAGTAGAATTCTGATACACCCGAGCGGAAGAAGTCATTCGATGATATTTTTTACAAAGAAAAAAAAAAATACCCATCTTCTTATTTCATTATATTATACAGGTACACTGATTAATTAACTGCAAATGTAACTTTGTAATCCTATATATTTATAAGGGATTACAAAGTTATTTATGCAGTTGATGTATCTAGAAAACTGGAACGAAATTGAAAAATATTATAGTTTTTCCTTGATTCATATAATAAACACTAATTGTATTCTAAATTTGAAGCTTCTATGTCTGCTAGAAGTGCCTTAGACTTTTGATGATCGGTCAGTCAGTGAGTGACAAAATTTACAAAATTAAGGAACTTTGACTCGTTATAATTCTAAAACTACTGGTTCAAATTGAATGAAATTTGAAATACACCGTGTTTATACAATGCCTGTTTGGTTACTGAAAATTCAGGCTTCTAGTTTTATCCACAACGAAGTTATAGGGGGTCGAAAATGGCCTGAATTGCTTCGAGAAAAGAATGGTACGGCCGTGCCGTTTTTTTGCTCGAATTGGCGGGGGCACTGCCGTGCCCCCAGATGTATTAAAGTATGGATAGCTTTTGCCTGCGACTTCGTTCGCGTGGGAGGTTTTTCTCGCGTAAATCCTGATCCCGTGGTAATTCCGGGATAAAAAGTAGCTTATGTGTTTTTTCAGGATGTCAACTGTCTTTTTACTAAATTTCATTGAGATCCGTTCAGTAGTTTTTGCGTGAAAGAGCAACAAAGGTACAATTCGAAAACCATCCCACGGAAACCTTATATCGGGATAAAAACTATCCTATGTCCTTTCCAGGGTCCTAAACTATTCCCATGCTAAATTTCATGTAAATCGGTTCAGCTGTTTTGGCGTGAAAAGGTAACAGACAGACAGACAGAGTTACTTTCGCATTTATAATATTAGTATGGAGAGTACTAATCAAATTACCTTTTAGTCTGGATAAAACCAAAAGGTCATCAAACTTTACTCATGAAATACATTATGTCAACAAAAAAGAGGATCGAACGATGTCATAAAAATCTCGTATCACCCTTAGTATTACAAGGAGCCTAATCCTACGAAAATTTCCAAATCCGCCCGTGACCCAGATACATTGCGCAAGTAAATTATGGACACTAAACCAAACAAATAGGTGCTTTAGAGCCACTCTGTCACAGTACGTACTCGTAAATTCGCTATAACTTTGTCGACCCAATAAAGAAAAAGAGTGTAAAATTTTGCATATGACCCGGCAGGAAGGCTTTGATACGAGTATAGGCGAGATATCCATTTTATACGAGTTTAGTTAGGATTTAGATATTTTTTTCTTTTATTGACAATAGGTTCGCGTTTGACCACTGATGGTAAGTGATGATATGATCGAAGATGGAGCACGATTACCTAGAAGTAACCTATTCACTCTTGACTTAAAGACTTCTAGGTTGTAGCTATCGGGAAACACAGACTCCAGCAGGAAATTCCACTCCTTAGCCGTACGCATAATGAAGGTATTTTCAAAACGTTTTGTACGTATGGGTGGGATGTACACCATGTAACGATGGCGCTTCGCCGTTTGTCTCGTAGTTTGATGATGGAACGGGCTTGGCGGAATTAGATTGTGTAATTCCATCGCATACTCCCCGAAATGTAACCGATAGAAAACCGATAGACTTGCAACTCGTCGTCGGTGTTCAAGGCTCTGGAGCTTTAACTCGACCAGTGCATCGTTGCCAATGAGTCTCTTGGCTCGCTTCTTGATAGACTCAAGCGCGTCCAGTTTGTATTTCGCAGATCCATCCCAAAGATGAGAGCAGTATTCCATACACGACCGAACCTGGGCTTGATAAAAATTGAGCAGCTGTTCCGGTGTGAAGTACCGTCTCACCTTGGCTAGGATTCCCAACTTTTTTGATGCTAATTGAGCCTTAGCCTCGATAAACGAGCCAAAATTGAGTGTGGAAGTTTAAGTCACCCCAAGAAGCTCAATATGATCAGTTATCGGCACGGTTATACCACGGAAAGTAGGAGCCGGTTCGAATTGGCTCCTTTTTGCGGAGAAGAGACACGCCTGGGTCTTAGCTACATTAAACCTGACCAGGTTGGCATCGCCCCATTCGGAGACAGCCTTCAAGGTCAAGTTCAAGCGCGCGACCATGTCCTCACGGAGAGACTGTCAAAAAGTCAAAAGTATAATTTTCATCATTCAATCATCAATGATTCTGTCACTTTTACTAAAATACTTTCTTATTTGGGCTTGCTGTTAGGCTCAAAGCATAAATGATTATTTATATTTTATACATCAGTAACTAAATTACTTAATTCTTCTAAACCTAATTACACAAATACAAAAATAAACTCAGGTTTAGAAGTACTTATCCACATCGCTGTTGTCCGAAAACGTGTCCAGAAGACTCGCAGCATCGCCACATTGAATGGCAATGATTATTCTTTGAGCAAAGAATGAGCTGGATGGTAGGCGTAGATGTAGTCGGAGATAATAATAATCTCTTTATTTCTCCTCACAAAATAAAAAAAAAATGAAACAAAAGTAATTACAATTTAAAGCAAATTCATCAGCTGGTTTTTAATTGGGCCAAAATTGCTTGTAACACAAATCACTAGGTCTCCACCGAGCAGAAGATAAAGTATTCTTACCTAAAAGTTTAGTAACCTATTCACTTTTGACTTAAAGACCCTCAGGTTATAGCTATAAATACCTCAGGTCATATATATATATAGCTCCATATATATAACCTGACACCACACACACAGTCTCGGGCAGGAAATTCCACGCCTTAGCTGTACGCACAATAAAAGTGTTCCCAAAACGTTTTTTGCGTAGGTATGAGTGGAATGTCCACCATGTTACAATGGCACCGGATACCTACGACATTTGAAAACCTTAAAAGACATTGACAGGGTTTGGAGCAAATGCTGCCCAGAAATGAAAGTACCCCTAGCGTGTTCCTGGCATCACTAAATATTAAAAAAAAATCGGTCCCAGGTGTAAGCAGTAAATATGTTTTTTTTTTGTACTGAGAATAAGTACTTATAATTTTTATTATATTACATTCTTTAGATGTTTACGCTCGCTCCAAAAATATTTCGTTTCACATCTTATATAATGCCTTATCGCTTACCCGTAGCACACCAAGCTCGAAAACCATTTATATTATACTTTGCTGTATCTTACTTTGTCGTGCCGGGAGTACATAACTCTCACTTCATTGTCTCGTTTGTTCGCATTAACGTATTATTATTTATTACGGATGAGCCCACTCTTGACCTCGATCTCGCCAGATGGTAAGCGATATGGGCTCGCCCGTCCCATCGTAGACCAATGAGGGACGAGCGAGCCCAGAAGATGCTTATTTACTCTTGCTTTAAAAGCTGAAAGTCGCAGTGGCAGGAAGTGGCAAGGAACACAGAATCCGGCAGAGTTCCACAGCTTGGCTGCTTGGATACGTTAATTTTCTCTCACCGCTAGATACTGGCAATATAGCTACAAGCACATGTGTCGCTGTTTTTCCCACCTCGACCCTTGCCAGAGCCAGCCCGCGACGCTGAGCGAGTAGCCTTAAATTCTCCTAATAATAATGACCTGATCCAGCCTGTCTTTAGCTGCTCTCCCTCTGCGATGCCCTAAGCCGAGGTCTGTACCCCGCAGGCCCGCTTAGCGTGTAATTTTTTATAATAAGTACTGGCTGGAATGAGCTTTAATTTATTTATTAATTAAGGCAAATACAGGCTTGTCCGTTTAAGCAGCCGACTAGGCCACAGGCTGACCGGCAAGATGTCACACAAAAAAAACTGCTGCTTTTTATCACTCTCCGCTCAATGCTCGCTCGTGACGGTCGTGCCGCTCTGCTTTCCACGATCGCTCCGTGTCTGGGTCATCACTCCGTCCCGCTCACCGTGACGTCATTAGTAGTCGCTAACTACATCACCCGATCCATAACTGCCTTTTTCAAAGTAGCGAAGGATGTTCTGTTTCTTTACGAGTGTTGCCAAAACGTTTTTCCCATTCAGGGAAAAACCAAGAAGGTGTAGACCCACCCGTTGATCCCCTTCTGGGTGATGCAGTCCATAGGAGTCGAATGCTAGGTTTTGACCCTGGGGATCTGCTAGTTGAACTTAGTTACTGAGTTTTTTCCACAGCAACACACCTAGTGTCGGTTGGGTGTATCTACCCCTTCACACTGAACCCAATAGGACCCGGTTAGCACAATAAAACTGGCGACCGACCTGGACTCTGTGGAACAGGCTTAACTACGAAAAAGCCATCCCTAACATGGCCTCTACTAAACCCTTGCCAGATGATAGAACTGATGGATAGTGACGGTACCCTAATTTATTATAAGAAGGAACTATACTGCATCCCTCTAAGCCAACCCGCCGCCTCTCTCATCGCGGCAGTGGTTAACTGGCACTGTAATGATATGTCATTATTCAATATATGCCATCTAGTAACGTGCAATTCTTAAGAATGCACGTAAAGAATAGACACTCATCACCAATAATCTACCATTGCTATATATTAATTGATGCAGGCAATCGTGATCGTGGACTAGAGTGCATAAAAAGCTATTGTTGCTCATGTTTCACGGGTCGGAGAACGAAAGAATGTTGTGCGCACATTATGGGACAACACTTGGTCCAATTCCCATACAAATACTGTCAATCTCCTTTCTTAATGGATTATTTTGTCCTTATCAGTCTTAGGAATAAATTTCATAATAGTTGACTATTAACAATTAAACTAGAAACTTAAATGAAACTTTCAAAAAAATCGTCCTTAATGCTGTCGGCTGGTAACATACCCATGACTGGCGTCAGTGCCACGTTGAATCGCAATCCTTAACTTTTAGCCGAAGTATTAGCCAGCATGTTGGTCACAAGAAACCGGAGGGTCAATGTTTCTGTCCTTGTGTTGTACGCAGATTGTTCTTCTCCGTTAGTTTGTAAATAAAACGTAGACAAAAAGAAATAACGCTTCACCCGTAGTTATATGAAAAAGCCCTTACAATATTTATTGGGTGTAATTTTTTGTACGTCCGAGTGATTCGATTTTAAGGCTTAATAAATGAAGAAAAAATATCAGCATTGGGAATCACGTACCACGCATAAAACTGAAACACTGCCCTGGAAACAGTATTCCAGACATACCGAGTTTATTTCTTCTGATTTTTACTGTTTTTGTGTGGTATGATTTAGTACCTAATGTTGAGGAATTATGGCTTTAAATACATTTCTTTAAACATTATGTTTCTTCGTAGGTGTATCTGTTGAGTGCTTTAAGTGCTATCCACACATTTCGGGAAAAAATCGGTTACGTACAACTTATACGGACTTGTTTACATAGCTCCGTGTCAGGCGTATCCGGATCATCCGTAGCCCGGAGCACGCTCGGACGCACGTATGCGCTGACAGTGCTATACAATTTTTATCTAGCTCACATACCCAAACACGTTTTGCCTACTTATAGTCTTCTTGGTGATCTGCTTCTTCTTCATCTAGCGCTATTGCAATCATTTCTAATTCTTCATTGTTAAATAAGGACATTGTGTTGTGTGTGTATCAACTAAAGAAACAAAGATTACACTGATAACGATTTCCCTGATATGTGTGAACACGGGTGACGGATGGCACGTCCCTGACGGGAACACTAAAACGAAAAACTCGGAACACGGATAGCCCTGACCCGGAAATTTGTGGATAGCGCTTTATATTGAGATGAGGAAGATCTATTTATAGGGCTGATTCAACGGATTTACCTTGGAACAAAACATTGTTAGACTTGCTGGTAGTAAAACTACTTTTGTATCGTGTACATTAAACGTTATAACTAATTTGTGACCTCATACTGTCATATACCCGTTCTTCGATACAGAGATCTACTAGTTTGAAGTTCAAGCAGCTATTAGAAATACTAATAGCTTGCTACTTAGCAATACGTCGAGTATTCATTACAGCCTTCGGCGTAGTACCCCCGGCCATGAAGGGCTGCACAAGAGGTGGAGAAACCATTGAGTTGCGGTCACACCCCTAACCGCTGAGAGCTGTCAATAATTCCTCGATATACTCGATATTCCTTAGGTTGAATGCATTAATTATTTTCGGTATTGGAGGCAAAACGGGTTAGTGTAACTTTTGTTATGTTAGAGAACAATATTCTATGAGGATTACATTGAATCTTATATTTTGTCTAGATTTGCCCGCGATTTCGTTCGTGTGGGAGATTTTTCTAGCGTAAATCCTGATCTCGTGGGAATTCCGAGATGAAAAGTAGTTTTTTAACCTCCGCTTTCTTCCTAAAAGAGACTTAAATTGGCATAGCCGTTCCAGACATTAGCCCGGATAGACAGACGAACAGACACATATTTTAAAAAGTTTTTTTTGAGATTTTTGTGATTTACTTGAGAAAACACATTTATTTTTTTAAATCACAGACACGAATTGCAATTTCATTCATTATAATTATCTTGCTTCTCAATGAATGACATCTAATGGTTGAAAGAATTTGGATATGAACAGAGAAGGTCACGGTCATCCAAACTTGACTGTGACATGTTCACGGATGAATGGAATGGGTCTTGTCTATAGGGCTGGATTAATGTGAAATGAGTGTATGACTACAGTGTTTATAATTATAAATTTCTTACCCATATTGTTACGCCAGTCGCTTAGCGAAGTACGTCGAGAAACTTCAACAGAAATCTAAAATGTTCTAGACACTAACGCCATCTAGCGGCGAGTAGCAGTACTCAAGTATCTCAAGTAGCTTCTGGAATATTCATGGTAGTATAGGCAGTGAGTCGATTGGACAAGAATGTTCTAGAACATAGATCGGGGTATAAATAGATCGCAAAGGAACGCGGACAGTCAGTCTTATTTCAAGATACGAGGCGATATAAACGAAGCTTTACAAGTGAATTTCGGTGCGATTAAGTGTTGAGTGACAAGTATTGTACTGTGAATAACTGTATTAATATTTATTTGGTGTTTATTTAAGTAAAGTGTTAATTTTTGTTTAATTGGTGTAAATTATTTCTATCCAGAACCCCAGCTCGTAACAATATCTTCAACAAATGAGTACATTTGACTGTCTCCTTGTTATTTTGAAGTCATTTGCTTAGTCTTTTTCCAAGTATTTTAGGGTCGGTCTCCAGTCTAACTGGATGCAGCTGAGTATTACTGTTTTACATGGAGCGACTGCCTACCTGACATCCAAAACCCAGTAACTGGGTAACAATATTTTGTTACCCAGTTACTGGGTTTTGCCCCATGACTAGGCCAAGATTTACTGGCTTCTGACTACCCGTAACGACTGCCAAAAATGTCGAAATGACAGCCGAGATCAACGGATTAACGTGCTTTCTGATACACGGGGGTATCATACCGCCAACTTCCAAACTCTTGGGCTACTATTGAAAAATTCCTTACAGAAAAACCAGATAGGATTTGTTTACCGACCCTGGAATTGAACCCGATGCCTCGTGCTCAGCAGTCGCGCTTGCGAACACTCGACCAACAAGGCAGGTATTTGCAGTTCGGGGTTGCGGGAATGTTTTAACGAGATACCGCGGCCCCGAAAATTAAGGGAAGCTTTTTTTATTAATAATAGGTTTGCGTTTGACCACCATCTCACCTGATGGTAAGTGATGATGTGGTCGAAGATGGAGCACGTTTACCTAAAAGTAACCTATTCACTCTTGACTTAAAGACCCCTAGGTTATAGCTATCGGGAAACACAGACTCCGGCAGGGAATTCCACTCCTTAGCCGTACGAACAATGAAAGTATTCCCAAAGCGTTTTGTGCGTGTGTGGGATGTCCACCATGTAACGATGGCGCATCGCCGTTTGTCTTCTGGTCCGATGATGGAACGGGCTTGGCGGAATTAGATTGTGTGATTCCATCGCACACTCCCCGAAATGTAACCGATAGAAAACCGATAGAAGCTGAAGGAACAGGGTGGGTTTTTAGTCAGTAGAAGTCTGACACTCCCTTCCGCTCCACCCACAGCGGGAGAAGTTATTCGATGATATTTCCACCTGACAAAAAAAAGTTATTACTCAGTAATTAAAATAAACAAATTAATTTACCAGTATTCTAATTTAGAGCTGCTACATATTGAGTTCCTAATATTTTTTCGTTTATAACTGTAAGAAATCTATTAAAGTTAGAATAACATAGAATTTAAAATGTAATTTCCTTATGATCACTCATATTTAATCATTCTTCAGCTATTTGATGTTATTTAAGAATCAATTATTTTGTGACATAGTTTTATTAGTATGGAATCAGGGGTGAAAATTACAGTCATACTTTCCCCTTAAAATTCTAGAACAAGTATTATTGTACCTAGTTAAATTAAAATTAAAAAAATAAATATACTTGGTTTGATTTTAGTAGTCATAATATGACTATTACAAACAAACCAAGTATATTTATTTCTCAAGTTTTAAATTTATTTGTTATAATAAATTCTAACACATAATTATACATTACGGTAGTGCAGCGCAAACGCCTACACGGATTTTTGTAGCAAGCGCATGTTTATACAACCGTTTGCCGCAATATTTAAGTAAGTTACTTTTTGTCTGCGGCCTCAAAAATCGAAAATCCTCGCAAAAAATACACTATTGCGATATAACGTGTCTACATCACGGACTATCAACGTATCTTATCCCCTTTTTTGTCAAATCTGTCTTAAGATTAATATAATATATATAGTTTATTTGGCATAAAAGAATTACAAACTTATATCTATAATTTACAAAGATGTACATTGTACATATGATATTTCATGTTATTTTCGTTCGATGGCCCTTGTAAAATTATCGTTGTAAGCAATCAGAACGCCGACTGTTATTATATGAAACGCCTTCTATGATTAGTTACAGGGTACAATAAAAAGTATTCCCATTTTATTTCTATGTTCAGGTCTCAACCTAGCTTATGGTGTACTAGTGAGTCAAATTTCAGGCGTGATTGGTGAGCCGGTATTCCACTCCTTACCCGCTACAAAACAGTGTAATATATATTATTATTGTCAAATCGAATAGCTCACTTACCAATCGCAATTGCATATCACTCACACTCACTTTTTAGGCTTCCGTAGCCGAATGGCAAAAAACGGAACCTTTATTGTTTCGCCATGTCTGTCTGTCTGTCTGTCCGTCCGTCCGTATGTCACAGCCACTTTATTCCGAAACTATTAAGATTATACATGTGAAATTTGGTAGGCAGATGTATTCTATGAACCGCTTTCCGATTTTAAGAAAAAAATTCAAAAATATTTAAAATAAAGTGGGGCTCCCCATACATGGAACTGAAACTAAAAATATTATTTTTCAGGATCTTATGCGTGTGTGGTATCTATAGACAGGTATTTAAAAATGACATTGAGGTTTCAAAAACCACTTTTTCATAAAGTTAATCGTTTAAAAGATATACGCTTCCAAATTGGTAGAATGTGTGTCCCCCCCTCTAACTTCTATAAAAAATATATGCTGTAGATCTTAATGTAAACTTTCAAAGAAAATTTATTTGAACGAGATCGGGTTAGCAAATTTTGAGATACAGCATATTTTCTAAAACCGCACATATAATAATCTAACATCGTTTATAATCTGACATTGTTTTTATTTTATAAATTTTTTGATATTTCTCATTTTATTTTATTGAAATTTTTGTATTACTTATTCTAAATTTAATTTAAATTTCACAACTATGATATTTTTTTTTTATTTTTTGCATGTATTTATGTTTGTATAATAGTGTAAGCCGACCAATGGCACATGTGTAACTTTTGTATTTTATATGGGTCACAGACCTGAATTAAATGAATTTTTTTTCTTTTTTTTTTTTTTTATATGTAACTTTGTAATTCTTACAAACACTATGAAAAACAAAGTTATTTGACGTAATTACTACGGAACCCTTCATGGGCGAGTCTGACTCGCACTTGGCCAATTTTTAATCAGTCATTCTACTAAATTATTTGCTTAATACAGGTAAATAAAATGTATTCATGTAACATCATTGTTAGTGAGTTAATTTTGCCCATTACTATTATGTAAAACTTTACTTAAAAACGGGAATACCTACTTTCAATCTGAGTAAAGATAAGGAGAGGAATTCCTAGCTATTTCCTGGAGATCTTTAAGTTAACAGTAAATAGGTTACTCTTAAGTAAATGTGCTTCTTCTTAAATCACATAATCGCTACCATCAAGTGAGATTGTGCTCAAATCAAAAGCGAGTCAAACGAGATCAATATAAAAGTAAACCTAAATTACCAAGATATTATAATATTGGTGTACGTACCTTAATGACTACAAAGCAATAGTTCAGTCAGTTATATGAGATGAAACTAAAAACGTCTTCAAAAAACGGAGGAGGTTCTCAATTCGTCTTGAGCTTTTTTTTTATGTATAATACCTCATAACTCGAAGACGGCTGTATCGACTTGGAAAATTCTTTTTAGTTTGAAAGGGTACATTTTCTAGTTGGTCCCATTGTTACGAAATTAGGATCTGATGATGGGATCCTGGAGTAATCGAGGGAACTCTTCAAATATTATAGGCAAACCTATAGCGTTTTGGGTATTTCTGATAGTACCTTGTGCAGTTGCTCTCAAAAAGCACTATTTGGGGAAGTGGAACTGATGATGAAGAAGACCACAGATGGCCACTGAAACTACTCAATAATAAGTATTTCGTGTATTGCGATTCGATTACTTGAATATGGATGTTAAGCACTTTATGTTCGTCACAATGCATATGGTGATGTAGAGCTGATGGTGAAGTACCAGGAGAACTCCACAAAAATTAACGGCTCTGTATCGGAAAAAGCAATATTTTGTAAAAGGTGATAACGATGGCCCCACCGAATAAACGTGTAAGAGATTCAATTACGCTCTTTTCAATGTAAAAATGTATAAATAATGTTTAATTGAATTATAGGTAAAAAATAAACTATAGATTTGTATATATACTTTTTTAAAAACTTCAGCGAGTTTCAGGAAATTCATGAAAACCTATTTAATGTTTTTACTCTTGTGAAATTTGCATGACTAGTTCACAGTAATACATCATTACACGTTTATTCGTGTAATAATGCACAACGAATAAAACATACTGTAATGTTACACTATTATTCTCCGTAAATCAAGTTTAATTTTGGCCCAGCTATAACTATTTACACGCTTGTTTACAGTACATTGTTCTGTGATTATATGATTGGAAAGATCGTATGCATTTTAGCATATTTATAGTCAAACTTCCATTTTGTGGAATAAAACATTAGTAATAAAATTTGCATACATTTCTACACGAATAAACATGTAAGAAGACATTACCGAAATTCGAAAACAATCACAAATCTCCTCAAGTTTTAGCATGTTTATTCTTGTGTACTTGGCGACTCAAAAACCATGTAATAATAGCATAAACTATTATTCATATAATTTTAAAATTAATTATTTCCCTAGAATAAAGAAATTCACTATAATAATAGGCGTGTTTTGAGTCTAAAATATATAAAAAAATTAAGTAGGTACAGGATAGGCAAAAGAAACGAAAAATAGAAAAAACCTAAATTCGTGTAAAAGCTCTTGCACGTTTATTCGGTGGGGCCATCGATAAGTAGTTGACATTTTGGCTTTTGTAACTAGATAAATTACAAACCGACCCACTAAAAAGCGTGAAAAATAACTTTTTACCAAAAAAAACTTTTTTGCAAAAAATAAAACCGACTTCCATATCAAAACACTACAAAGCCAAAAATAATTTTAATTTCGGTAGTCGGTGTTATTGGTTTTGTATTTTCTTTTTTTTTTCACACCGCCTTCCGAAATTAAAATTATTTTTGGCTTTGTAGTGTTTTGATATGGAAGTCGGTTTTATTTTTTGCAAAAAAGTTTTTATTTTCGTGCTTTTTAGTGGGTCAGTGAATTTTCCAAATCGGTTCGTAAATGACGGAGTTATGCGCGAACAAAAAACGCAATGCAGCGTAAACGAAAAGATCATCAACGTAAACATTTTTTTAGACTTGTGTTGATTTTTCAGAAACGGCCTGTCCGATTTCGATAAAATTTTCATGGGACCATTTGGGAAGTATATCCTTTCTAACAAGATCAGAATTTTTCGAATCGGTTGGCAAACGACGGAGTTATGCGTGGACAAACATAAAAAAAAAAAAAAAAAAAAAAAAAAAAAAATACAAACATCCGAATTGAGAACCTCCTCCTTTTTTAGAAGTCGGTTAAAAATAAAACCGACTTGTTTTGATAGGGAAGTCGGTTTTATTTTTTGCTAAATAGTTTTTTGTATTAGTTACCTATAGGCACGGTTTGTGCAGTGTTTGAGCTATTAGCTGCTACGCTGAGAGACGTAGGTTTGATGCTTACACCAAAAAAAAAAAACGGATGTATAGCCTACAGATAAAAATAAAACTGAAACTTGGTGCAAATTGATTTTAATTTTGTAAATGCACCTAACATACAGGAAAAATATCCTTATTGTAAAAGGTAACGGAAGGTTATTGGGGTAATGGTTGCTTAAATCCCAGTCTTCTAAATAACACCCATTAGCTAATCTATGTTTAACCTTTTAGCTTATTAACCAGCTAACATGAGATAGTACCGAAACAGAGAGAACCAACATAACATGACCCCTGCTGCATACTTTATGACGTAGATAGGCACTGAATAAAACATCTGCGCAAGATATCCTTGTAGTTTGGGGAGTAAGAAACAAGACGTAATTTGATGAAATATTTATTTGGATTCCATGTTTGTTGGATTTACTTCAGTAATTTTATCTTTTAAAAAATCTAGAAGGTTATTCTATAATTACCTACATACTTACATAGGCACACATAGCATGTTGTGGGAATGTTCTAAAGAGATACCGCGGCCCCGGAACTTAATAATAATATATAATAATTTCCCGGAAAAAAAGGTACACATAACATATTAGTAGCCGTTTGCTAAGTTGATATTGTCACTAACAGTATCATCAGAAATTAAACAGTGTAAAAATACAACGTGTAATTTAAAAGGTATATACATACCAAGTGCATGGCTTCTTTGGATGATAACAAACGATATAGCAAGGGTTTTGTAATCCTAAGTCTACGTGTGTAGAACTTATTACAAATTCCAATACACTGATACCAGAGACCGAATTTTTCAAATTAAGAAGAACGAAAAGAATTATCGTGTTATTGGCAAGTGACGTGGAAAGTTATTGACCCGCGTAGTGCTGTGACACATTTGTTATGATTGGTATTCAAGAAATATATGAAACCAATAATTTGGTATCAATTATTCTTTGAGTCACTTATTTTGAGCTGAAACTGTGCATAGAGACTCCATACCAGATGTTGTCTTCAGCCTTTTTGGATAGATATGGGGTTTCCGTTACACGTTGTATACCTAATAATTTCCCGGAAAAAAGGTACACATAACATATTAGTAGCCCTTTGCTCAGCTGATATTTTCACTAACAGTATCATCAGAACTTAAACAGTGCCAAAATATAGGAAACTCGAAACATTTCATAATCATGGTAAATATATCGTTTTAAGCTCTAATGACGATATTAGAAGTCTGGGTGACGAGGCTTTGAGTAAAGAATCATTATCTCAGGATGCAGCTGAGGATATGTTATTATAGTCACCTATCTATAAACCAACCTTGGCAAGGGTTGCATAACCTGGAAGATCAATCTGTGTGGCTGTTAATACGAGTATTTAGTCTCAAGCTCCTTAGAGAGGCTTTGAGTGACGAATGGCGAATAATAATAAAGTTTGCAACTAGAACGGACCACGACCACCCTGCAAAAAGTGTAACAACTGAGAAGAAGAATTTCTTCAATTCTTTCTTCGGTAATTCACTATCAATACAATTTCAATCATTCTTACCAAGAAATACCGAAGTTAACGGCAATTGCAAAGTCCCAGAATGTAAAATAATATACCTAGGTAATAAAAACAAATTAGGCACTGGTGGCGCAGCGATTCAGCGATTGACCGCGGTGCTGCTGGAACAAGTATTTTTTATGTCTTATAGATGGTTTTTTCGGGTATGTTTATTTGTTCAAAAGTCCAGACGCCTTTCAAAGTTTTCTTCCCGATACCAATAAAAGGGTGCCACTGAGGAGTTCTTATGTAAGCTTGAGAGCTTGCAAAACTTATGTATTCGCTTTGTTTTTGGTCTGAGGAAATACGATCATGCCTCTCAGTTTCGCAAGGATCTCAAGTGGCTCCCTATCCGTCTTCGCAGCAACACTCGAATATTATTCCTTCAGTACAACATCCTATTCAACCCTGCATATCCTAGCTACCTGCGCGATAGTTTTTCATTCACTCGTCCTACTGGTGCCCTTTATAGATCCCACCTTAAACTCCATCTCAATTTCCCATCCCATAAAACCTGTTTCTATTCCCACTCCTTCTCCTTTCATGCAGTACGACTGTGGAACTCACTTCCCGCTAAAATCCGCGAAGCTAAATCCATTAGTATTTTCAAAAAGCAGGTCAAAGATCATTACCTATCTAACATCCCGTAATTTTATATATTTATTATAGGTATATATTTTTATAGCATTAATATAAAAATGTATTTTAATTATATGTATGTATATATTTATTAAATATATCATTTTAGTTTAATTTTATAGCTAAGTATGTTTTATATCGTAATTAGTATTTATACACACTGTGTCTATCATCTCCTCTTAAACTCTCCTGTTGCAGGTCTGCTGGAAGAAATTTCTTAGGAAATAAGCAGCACCTTTGTGCTCTTTTGTCTGTATTTATTTTTTTCCTTTATAAGTGTCATGTGTGTACATAAATAAATAAATAAATAAGGGTTTATAATAGTGTAAAAGCGATTAAAAGAAACAAGACAACCATATTATTGTCCAGAAGACGAGACAACTCCAATAGCATTCTGAAAATGCTATCTGATCTATACGCCTCACCGATTACTATTACGTCAGACAATACTCTGACGCTAGAAATTGTGACTGTTACCTTTTAGAACTGTGAATTTATTACCCCTTAGACTACCATTTTTCTAAAAAGTGAGCCTCTATAGCATAATCAATAAATTAATTATTATTTCTTTATTCTCCTTACCTCTTAAAATTAACATTTTTAAATATTTTTCTCAAAAAAGATCCTGTACAAAAACATGTAAAAATATAAAAATGGCAGTCCACGTGTGTCTAAGCTAACAGTGGTTAGGTGTCCAGAGAAAGGAACCTCCTCACAATACGAGCTATATATCAGGCCCTTTATCCAGCCGTGCAACGCCAGCTTCGATAGATAGTCGTCGGAGCTTTTCGCTATCAGCCCATTGACGGATACGACAATCGGCACAATGAAATGAAATGAAATTTTTGTTTTGTAAATTAGTTATAAATAACACTTTTACACGTCATGTTTTTTTGCGTGTTAAGTTTAGCTAGATGAGGCCGGTATTTCCTAACTGACTACTCTGAGAAGAAACACCGAAACAAACTCAGAGGTCATAGTCTCTTTTAAAGTCCAGACAATTTGTATTTGTATATGAGAAGCATGTAGGTTCATGTCTGTGGTATTTTTTTGAGGAAATAACCACTCAAATTTGAGCGGACCTGTCCAGACAGTGCAAGCATTTGTCAGTTATCATGTAGCTCAACTTAGAACTTAAGGAGCAAAACAATTTGACAAAAAAAACCAAAGGAGATTCGGGTAGGCCACACAAGTACTCAAACTGCTTGACATCATTAAATAAATTATAGTGAAAGTAAAAACAACGAAGAAAGAATAACCTACATTGTCCTCACATTAACAATAATGAAAAATTATATAAAAAAAAAAAACAAAATAAATAGGTATATACAATACTTAACAAAACAAATATTTTAATCAATAAAAAATAAATCAACTATCAAAAATTAGAAAATAAAAAGGGCTCACGTATATCACTGGAGCATCTCATTCCCAAGCCTTCTTGTTCTCAATATAATCTTTAACACTGTAAAAAGCTTTCTGACATAGCTTACGTTTTATAAACAATTTGAATTTATGAATACTTAGTTCTTGAATATGGCTAGGAATTTTATTATAAAAAAACCGAGATGATAGCCGAGTCCACATTCCACATTTCAACAACCTCATGGGCTAAGTCGAGATACTTTATATGTTTCTCTTTCTCAGCTTTCACGAGGTTTTCGTCTGAATTATTATTATTATTAAAAGGTTTCAACGTTACAGCTTAAAAACCAACAAACCAGGCTCACTGAAAACCAAAAGCATAACTAAACAAAGCCAAAGTCACGAGCAAAGAGTGTGCAGCTAACCACAGAATCATGAGCCGAGCGTTTTATATTTCAGGAAACACATTTAGTGCCCGCTTTTGTGCTGCATCTCTCGCTACGTTAAGATCATGTTATTGTTTCACGGCTTTTAATCGAGGATTTTTGCTAGTTATAATAGTTTCCATGTGAAGTTGTGAAATATAGTGTGTGAATTTGAAAGGTTTAATGCATAGTTTTTATTGGTAATGTATCATGGACGCTCGTTTTTATAAGGCTTCATGTTTGGTTAAAATGACAATGCGTGACTAACTTAATGTTAGTTATTTCTTGTGCATTGGCATGGAATGCTCTTATCATGATATGGGTATCAAATAGTGTGTCTGTATTTCTGTTTCTCCGGGCTAATCTTTGAAGCGGATTAGCCGATTTTAATGCGGCATTCACTAAAAATAGAAAAGGTTACTGGGCAATTTATATAATAAGATATGTAAGCTATTCGTGGGATCTGGATTTACGCAGAAAAAGCCTCCCATGCGAACGAAGTCTAAGGCACCGCTAGTATATATATTATTTTAAATAAAATTCTTTATCTATCTTGTATTCCGAATTCATGCTCGAATATCTATTTAAAAAAAATAAGTTTTCAATTTTTCAACCATATTATTTCACTTCGAAAACCTGTCAAACTTTGGAATTAAAGTAAAACTAAGGTGATAAAGCTTGTGAAATTTAGAGCTAAAATTACCTTGTAATCATTAAATAAACAGTAAGCTTTAACTACTGAAATATAATATCAAATACTTATAGAAATACAAAAGAATGTTCGCAATCATAAATTTGAGGTAAAATATCATTTTGAACCACAAAAGTACCTACACAGTAACTCATTTTTCACCTTGCCATTAGTTTGAAGTCATATAGCAATTTCAGACTTTATTTTAGAAAATCTGGCTTAGGTGCGAACGTAATCCATTAATATTATAACGTGCAATCTTTTCCAGGCGCTGTTCTCTTTTGTTCTGGTCGCGTGTGATTATTATATTTATACTTTACAGTTTTGGCTTTTAGTTTTGTGAGTTTTATTTGTTGTTTTTAGGGTACCGTACGAGAAAAAAAATTGGCCAAGTGCGAGTGAGACTCACCCACGAAGGGTTCCACAGTAACTATGATAATATAATATATGTATATTTATTTGACAAAAAAAAAAAACCTTACAAATTTCTTAAAACTATCTTATTTACATTTTTTACAACTACACCAAATAACTTTGTTTTTCATAGTGTTTATATGAATTACAAAGTTATATTTGCGGTTTCAGAAAATATGCTGTATCTCAGAAACTGCTGAACCCGATCTCGTTCAAACCAATTTTGCTTGAAAGTTTACATCAAGATCTACAGACATTTTTTTTTAGATTTTTCACTCCATCATTATAGAAGTTAGAGGATTCTAAAAGGGAGGCGCACACATTTTATTAATTTGGAAGCGTATATCTTTTAAACAATTAACTTTATGAAAAAGTGGTTTTAGAAACCTCAATCTCATTTTTAAAGACCTGTCTATAGATACCACACATGCATAGGTTTCATGAAAAAAAAAAAACAGTTTCCTTTTTAGTTTCATGTACATAATTATGAATGAATGAATACATTTATTTCAGACTACAAAATTGTCCATATAATGTTAGTAACAAAGGTCTTATAAACTATGTTAGTGTTCATGTCATTTTTGTCTATTCTCATACTAATAAAAATAAATAAAATCCAATAAAAAAATCCAATTAATGTCATAAAATAAAAATAAAATAACAATAATATAGGCAGATAAACAAAAATAATATAATTAAAAACCTTGCGTCATCTCTTCACGTGAAGCTGAATAAGCCTTCCTAACACTGCAGACTCTGGCCTTTCTGATATCATTTTCAGAATTCCGTTGGCGCTCCCCCGGATCCTACACATCAGATATGCTGCTTTTTTACGCATTATGGCATAAAAATCGTCAACTCTTGCGTCAGCAAACATGCCTGAAGCGCTACAGAAACGTGGGAGCCCCACCAGAATTCTGAAAGCATTGTTATATTGTACGCGAAGAGCGTTGTAGGCCCGTTGCGTGTAGCTGGTCCATAGAGCACTGGTGTAAAAGCTTTGGCAGTAGGCCCTGAACAGTGTCACTTTTACGTCTACTGTACACTTTGCAAATCTATGCACCAACATATTAGCACGAACCGATAACGCCCTTCGCTCCCGCTCGATATCTGCATCATCTTTAAGGGTCTCAGTTACTATGTGTCCTAGGTACTTAAATTTAGAGACACGTTTTAGAGCTATTCCGTTTAAACGGACTGGGGGTACATGTTCCGGAGTTTTATTCTTACCTCTAATAACCATGAACTCACTTTTCTTCTCGTTGTATTATGTAACTTTATTTTAAATATTTTTTATTTTGTTTCTTAAAATCTGAAAGTGGTATACAGAATACATCTACCTTCCAAGTTTCACATGTATAGTCTTAATAGTTTCGGAATAAAATGGCTCTGACATACGGACGGACGGACGGACAGACAGACAGACAGACAGACAGACGGACAGACATGACGAAACTATAAGGGTTCCGATTTTTGCCATTCGGCTACGGAACCCTAAAAATGGAGGAGCTCGTGGCTAAATCATAATGGCCGCTCGCGTCGACCTTCAAAGTTAAGCAACGCTTACCGAGGTTGGTTTATAGATGGCTGATCTTAACATACCGAGATTCTTCGCTGCCTCGGAATCCACATCAAGCTGTTAGTCATTGTTGGTAGTGATTTTGTCATTTTCAGATGTCTTAGATCTCTTTGTCGGAGTCTGTGTTTCCCGATAGCTATAACCTAGGGGTCTTTAAGTCAAGAGTGAATAGGTTACTTTTAAGTAAGCGTGCTCCATCTTCGACCACATCATCACTTACCATCAGGTGAGACGGTGGTCAAACGCGAGCCTATTATCAATATAAAAAAATGTCGGCGAATGGATATTAAAAAAAATTGGCCAAGTGCAAGTCAGACTCGCCCATGAAGAGTTCCGCAATAACTACGCAAAATAACTTTGTTTTCATAGTGTTTGTATGAAATACAAAGTTATATTTGCGGTTTTACAAAATATGCTATATCTCAAAAACTGCTGACCCAATCTCGTTCAAACTAATTTTCTTTGAAAGTTTTAATTAAGACCTACAGAATAAAATTTTATTAGATTTTTCACTCTACTATTATAAAAGTTAGAGAGGGAGGGGGGAACACATTTTACCAATTTGGAAGCGTATATCTTTTAAACGTTTGACTTTAAGAAAAAGTGGTTTTAGAAACCTCAATGTCATTTTACAGACTCAGACACCACACGCGTATAGGTTTGATGGAAAAAATATTTTAAGTTTCAGTTCCATGCCCTCCTTAATTTTATATAAGTATTTTTAAATTTTTGTTTTACATGTGTAATCTTAATAGTTTCGGAATAAAATGGCTGTGACATACGGATGGACAAACAGACAAACATGACAAAACTATAAGGGTTCCGCTCTTTGCCATTCAGCTACGAAACCCTAAAAACAAAAGAAGTTTGATAACTATTTCATACTACTTCAGGGTTCCGTCGAAGTTCATCTACTGCCATATAAGGCAGCAATAATATCTAGAAAATTGTTTCTTTTTTCCTTCAAAATCTTAATTGCAAATCACATTACCCATATCGGTTTACCATCAGCCCAAGTTTCAGCTAAATTCATGCAAGCCCGTTAGTTTACGGGCGTATAAGTGCATTCTCGTTAATATTTGAGCACGAAACTTTGCTGGGGTAACGCTTGACTGACGTCACCACACCACTTGTTGTACCCGTGAATCGGTAATGCATTTTAAAGCCACTTTCGGGTATATATTAAAAGCTTTTCTTGTTCTGGAAAGAGTTTTTATAGGTATTGTTAGTTTGATGGCTTTGAAACTCGTTAAATAAGTTACGTATTTAAAAGAAAACCTATCAAATCTTGTTTTAAAACTACTAAAATTGACATTAATATTTTAGTTAATTGTTAGAACGAGCTCAAAGGACATACATACATGTATAAGTATACTGTAGGTACTCATCGTTTTATTCGTTTCCTCGAATAATGAACGGATGGATGAACCCTGTAACACAGGTTTTCCTAGCATGACCCCTGTCATTGATCATATCTATTTAATCTGACTCCTTGTGTTATTAATAAATTAAGATTCGATTGTAATGTGTACTTTTCTTCAGATTAGTCAGATAAAATCTACTACTTATTATTATTACATGGAAACTCCAGTGTGTCAGATAGGATTTTTAGTCTCCGTTTTTTATCAAATCTAGAGAGAGATTGCCTTTTTTTCTGGGTGGGAAAATCATCAAATGTCTCCTGCCGCTCTGGGTGGAGCGGAAGGGAGTGTCAGACTTCTACTGACTAAAACCCTACTTCTTCAGTTGTGTTTGCGTTCCGCACGTTCAGAACCTTCTCAGGAATGAGAAAATGATTTTTTTTTACAAAATGCAATTTGCATATTTTTTTTACGTATTTTTCTTTTCTTTGTAATCTATCTAACATTTCATCCGCTTGACAACCCTTACAGTACGTTAAAAATAAAATTAAAATAAACACAATAAATAACAGAATTAATTCATAATTTGTTATTAAATGTAAACTTTTTCAATTTTAAAATTTAAATTTTTATTTAAATGAATAAATAATTTCTAATTATCAAAATTCAATGGAAAAGTATCAAATTAAATATCAAAGCATCAAATTCCATTTTCATAATAATTGGAAAAAAACCCCTCCAACTAAGCTAAATATGCTTGTGTCTGGAGTGGGTTCACGGCAATAGTGTAATGGGTGGGATTCAAACTTGAGACCTCTCGATCACAAGTCCGACACACCTTATCCATTAGGCTATTGACGCTTCTGATATATTCATAAGATTAAACAGAAAAGAATAACTGTACTTAGCTAATCTCTCTTCCGGACACTCATGAATTCACCAAGTGGGTTGATAGACGAGGAGCTCGATGGCTAGTGCCTGCTGCGTGGAAACGAGAATCTTAAGGTGACCTGACGACTCTCAGGAGTTTTAGGCGACAATTGTCGAGATGCCGAAGGCTCCTGATAAAAGAAAACACTGCAATAGACTTTATATTTGGGATACACACAATATAAGCAATGGACTTTATATTTGGGATACATAAGGTTACAATATACAGCCATTATACAACGTGTAACGGAAACCCCATATCTATCCAAAAGGACTGAAGGCAACACCTGGTATGGGGTCTCTATGCAAAGTTTCAACTCAAAATAAGTGACTCACAGAATTGACCCCAAATAATTGGTTTCATATGTTTCTTGAATACCAATAATAACAATAATTCAATGTAGTGTGTAATCAACCTTATTGTATGTAACCAGCCTTATTTCGTATAAATGTAATCCTTTTAATAGTCTCATCATTATAATAAAGACAGTATTGACTCAGCTCTCGGTGTTTCAATATCTCCTCGAGATCCCGCCTTACATGGCGACCCTGCCAGAGCGCATTGGCAGTGACTTGATTTGTTTTAAAATAACATGACCATATAAGTGCGAGTGGGACTTAGTACAAAATGATAATTCGTTATAATGTGTATTGCGTGCTACCGAATTTGTGCTCTCTTATTTGGGTTGAACGAGTTGTAATTATCACCAGAGAAGATGGGTACCAATAACTCCAAGGAGGAGGTGATCCTCGCCCAGAACGCCGCTGCGGGCAATAACCAGGCTTCAATAGAAGAGTTAAGGACACACTTTGGAGTCACGAACATAATCTTACTGCTGATCCTCACTTTGGTATCACTGGCTTCAGTCTATGCCATCTACAGAATTTATATAAGATGTCACCTTCAATGGATTGACCAGCAGATTCACCAGCACACTATGCGACGTTCGTTTCTTCGCAGGCTTCAAAAACCGACCGTAGGCGTGGACGACGGAGTAGTGTAAAATCAGAAATATATTATGTGTTTGTGCAGTGCTATGTTAATAAAAACAAGTGCGGTCTAGTGCGGTCAACATTATAACATTTAATATCGTAAAAGACATGGTGTGGTGACGAAACTTATTTTTTTTTGGAACTTTATGGTATCTATATATATAAATAGATTTAAATCAAATAGAGAATCATGTATGCAAAAGAAGATTTAACTTTTACTATGGTAAGTTATGGTAACTAATTAATAAATAATAATTAATTAATAAATATTCTGATTATGTAGCTCAAATTACTAGAGATATACAAAAAGGAAAAGTATCAAGTAGTGAGTCAAAATTAATATACAAGTATATCGAGAGATTTTAGAGTTTATATGCTGAAGTTTTAGAATTGTGTAAGTCTAGTAAAACTGAAACAATGTCTACGTTTGACCTTAAAGTTGCGTTAAATTTATTGCCACTCATGACTGACGAGGAGGCTAATATCAGACAGTTAATAGATAATATTGAGTATTATAGTTCTACTCTTTCAACACCAGACTGTAAGAAGCAATTAGTTAATTTTGTACTTAAGAGCAGATTGTCCCAGGCTGCTAAATTACGATTATGTCCAAAATACTCTAGTGTGGATGACTTGATCATTGATATGAAAAAGGTCTTATTACCACAAAAATCAGCCACGGCATTGCAAACTAAATTGACCTCAATGAGACAAAATGAGTTATCTATACAGGACTATGGAAAAGAAATATCCGATCTTTTCGTGCAGTTGACGATTTCGCAGGCCAATGGGCAATCCGAGAACTATAACATATTAAAACCTTTAAATGAGCAGTATGCGATTAAAAAGTTCGCCGATGGGCTGCGAAACCGCAGGCTAAGCACTATAATGGCAGCTCGAAATTACAGCTCCCTGAAGGACGCGATACAGGCAGCACAAGATGAAGAGATAGCCTCGTCTCCAAGTTCGGCTGAAGTACTCGGTATGTATAATAATAACAGTCGATTTTCAAGGGGTTTCAGGCAAAACAGAGGTTATCGAGGTCATCGAGGTCACGTCAACCAAAAATATTCGCATCGTAGACCCTATCGTGGAGGCTACCACAACAACAACGGTAGTCGCGGTGGATGGAATGGGCATCGCGACCACCAGCGCCAAGGATACAGGGGTAAGTCTTACTACAACTATAATAGAAATCAAAGGGTGCGCAACAACGACCTTAACAAAGTTAACGTGATAACAGAACCGGAAGTAAACGTTGAATCGGCCAGTACTTCTAATGATAAAAACAAAAAGTTTTTTCGTGAATAAAATTCTATCATGCAATAGCAATTGTTCAATTAGTCTACCAATAAACAATCATGCATTTCAATGGTTACTTGATACGGGTGCATCGATTTCAGCACTAAAGTATAAACATGTTCTAGAAGAGCGCATTGCATATTACAAAGAAAACATTTATATAAATGGTATCGGAGGCAAAGTAACAACAATTGGATATTGTTATTTGAATTTCAACGTAAATGGGCATCAATTGAAACACAAGTTCTATGTATTTGACTTCTTACCAATTAGGGCGAATGGCATCATCGGTCAGGACTTTCTTACCAAGTATAAAGCGGTATTGGATTTTAATCATAACATAATTACTTTGTCAACTTACTATAATGAAATTAATTTACCTATTAATACAATTAGCAATCATTTAGAGATTCCACCAAGATGTGAGTCTGTTCATTATATTTCGACAGATATTAAGAATGAATGTTTAGTTTGCGCGTCAGATATCCGTGACGGTATTTACTTAGCGAGTACATTGGTTAAGCCAGTGTGTGGTAGGATACCTATCAAGATATTAAATACTACGGAAGATTATTTTACACTTAAAGAAATTAAACCAACTATACATAGCCTTAATGACTATAATTTATGTTCCTTTTCTCAAAGCGAATCAAATGCGTATCGAGTTAAGAAACTATTTTCATTGTTACAATTAAAACATTTAAATGGAGAGGAACAAACATTAGTAGAGAATTTATGCGCAAAATACAGTGATATATTTTATTTACCGGGAGACAGCTTGACAACGACTGATATTTATAAACATTCGATAACTTTACAAACAAATACGACTCCTATTTTTTCAAAACCATATAGATTACCTCACGCTCAGAAAAAGGAAATAGATAGACAGATAGGAAGAATGTTGCAAGAAGGAATTATAGAGGAATGTAGAAGTGAATGGAGCAGTCCAGTGTTACTAGTTCCGAAAAAAATAGATTCTAGCGGAGAGAAAAAATGGAGATTAGTCATTGATTATAGGAAGTTAAATAATTGTATTGAGAATGACAAATTCCCTCTCCCCAACATAACAGAAATACTGGATTCATTGTCAGGATGCATATATTTCAGTCATTTAGACTTATATCAGGGTTTTCATAATGTAGAACTTGACAAAGATAGTCGAAAGTATACAGCCTTTTGTTCTGGTCAGTACCAGATGACAAGAATGCCAATGGGGCTCAAGACCAGTCCATCTTCCTTTTCCCGGATGATGACAATGGCTATGGCAGGTCTTTCATATGATAAGTGTCTTATTTATCAAGACGATTTGATAGTATTCGGACGTAATTTAGGAGAAAAAAATAAGAATTTACAAGATGTCTTTGAAAGGTTAAGGAAAGTGAATTTAAAGCTTAATCCCGAAAAATGAGAGTTTTTCAAAAAGGAAATGCTATACTTAGGACATGTAGTGTCTCGTGAAGGTGTTGTGCCCGATCCAGAAAAAATAAAAATCGTCAAAACTTATCCTTGTCCAAAATCTGTTGAAGAAGTCAAGCGTTTTACAGCTTTTGTAAATTATTATAGAAAGTTTATACCAAACTTTGCGGAAAAAGCTTATCCTTTACACAAATTATGTAGGAAAAATGCGACTTTTATTTGGGACGAAGATTGTCAAAAAACATTTGAACATTTAAAACAGTGTTTAGTCTCTCCTCCAGTTCTGCAATATCCAGATTTTACAGAAACTAATCAATTCATAGTACAAACAGACGCATCAGGTTATTCAATTGGCGCTATTTTAAGTAATGGAAATAATAAACCGGTTGCATATGCGAGTAGAGGTTTAAATAGTGCAGAAAGGCGCTATCCAACAATCGAGAAGGAATTATTGGCAGTAGTTTGGGCAGTAAAGTATTTTCGTCCATATCTTTATGGCAGGAAATTCAAAATTTTGACAGATCATCGTCCATTAATTTATCTTTTTAATATGCGGGATCCATCGAGTAGGCTTATGAAATTTAGATTAATATTAGAGGAGTACGACTACATTGTAGAGTATGTCAAGGGTTCGGACAACGCAGCTGCAGATGCTTTGTCCCGGATTTCTTTTACAAGTGAAGACTTAAAGAATATGGGTGAATCATATATAAATGTAACAACTAGGGCACAGGCGAGAAAATTGCAAAGCCCTCCGTGTAGTACGACGTCAGACAGCACTTGGCCTGATCAACCAGGTGTTGTGGGAAGTCATACGAAACCAAGAGAGGCAATAGAACTTAGATTTATCGAGAAAAAGGAGTTAGATATTTTAAGAAAGCAACATATAATTACTGAAGAGAAAAACGCGTTTTGTTATGTAGAAAGCAAGTTAACAATTTTTATTAATCCCGACTACCAATCACAATTGACGCGAGCCGCATTTGTGAGGCAGTTAGGTAGATTTTGCAAGTTAATAGACGTCGACGAAATATGTATTATGAAGAATAGAGAAAATAATGAATTTATTGAAGAATTATTAAGTGCGATTAAATCGTCAAAAGATAGGTACGTACCGCGAATTTATATAATAAATGATGTTCGAAGAATAGACGATAAAGATGACAGGAAAGTTATTCTTAATGACTTCCATCTCTTGCCCACAAGTGGCCACGCGGGCATGAGAAGGATGGTTAATAACATTAAGAAGTATTTTTACTGGCCAGGGTTAGAACGAGATGTTCGAGAATTCGTGAAAAAATGTTCAAAATGCCAAAAGGAAAAATATGCTAAACTTGTAAAGGAGCCGATGGTTATTACCTCTACGGCTACAACGGCATTTGACAAAATATTTTTAGACTTAGTAGGACCATTAGATAGGGATTGTTTTAATTTTTCTTATATACTAACCATACAATGTGAGTTGACTAAGTATGTTGTGGCACATCCTTTAATTTCTAAAAAGTCTGAAGAGGTGGCTCAGGCTTTAGTTAGTAGTTTTATTCTTCGCTACGGGTTACCAAAAGAAATTGCGACAGACAGAGGATCCGAGTTTATGTCTACAGTTTTTCAAGAGGTTTGTAAACTTTTAAAAATTACTCATTTAAGTTCCACAGCTTACCACCACCAAAGTATTGGTGCATTGGAAAATTCTCATAAAAATTTGGGCTCTTTCTTACGTATTCAGACAGATAATCACCCAGAAGTATGGAGCCAATGGCTTCCATATTGGTGTTTTTCCTTCAACACATCAGTACATTCGGAAACGAAATTCACACCATTCGAGTTGGTATTCGGTAAAATATGCTCACTTCCCAGTAACCTAGATAACAATTTTGTTGAACCACTTTATAATCACGAAAGCTATCCTTTGGAATTAAAATTTAGATTGCAATTATCTCAAAAAGAAGCTAGGGAAAATTTGCTCAAAAGTAAAATACATAGAAAAAACATTTATGACAAAAGTACCAATCCTACAATCTATAAACCGAATGATTTAATTCTAGTAAAAAACGAAAATAGAAATAAAATTGATAGCATATATTCAGGTCCTTTTGAAGTAGTGAAAGATATGTCACCAAATGTTCAAATGAATAAAAATGGCAAATTAGATATAATCCACAAAAATCGCACAAAATTGTTTACACCAGATACATGAATTTTTATATTTTAATTATACATGAATATTGTATGACAACAACTTTGAATTTGTATAACTAAGTTTAAGTGTATTACTGTATTTTTTTTTAAACATTTATCATTGTACTGTTTTATTTTAAATAATGTACTATCATAATTATACTATAAGTTTAAATGCATGTAAAAAAAAAGCAAAATTTTATAGTTCTAATTTTACTTTTTTTCACTAAGGGAAGGAGATGTAGTGTGTAATCAACCTTATTGTATGTAACCAGCCTTATTTCGTATAAATGTAATCCTTTTAATAGTCTCATCATTATAATAAAGACAGTATTGACTCAGCTCTCGGTGTTTCAATATCTCCTCGAGATCCCGCCTTATAAAACGTGTCACATCACTATGAGGGTCATAACTTTCCACGTCACTGGCCAATAAAACGATAATTCTCTTCGTACTTCTTAATTTGAAAAATTCGGTCTCTGGTATCAATGTATTGAAATTTCTAATATGCTCCACACATGTACACATAGGATTAGAAAACCCTTGCCATATCGTTTATTATCATCCAAAGAAGCCATGCACTTGGCATGTATATACCCTTTAAATTACACGTTGTATATTATTTTATTTGAATTACTAGCTTTTGCCCGCGACTTCATCCGCGTGGAATAGTTGCTTTGGGCTAACGTTAAATTTAACCCCGATTTTGAAGCATTCTTCATTGGCGCTCCGCTCCTATTGGCCTTAGCGTAATGATATATAGCCTATAGCCTTTCTCTATACATTGACTATTTAATTAAAAAATAATTTTTCAATTCGAACCAGTAGTTCCTGAGATTATCGCGTTCAAACAAACAAACAAACAAACTCTTCAGCCTTATATTATTAGTATAGGTAGCTGTTGCCCGCGACTTCGTCCACATTTCCGTCGTTTTTCGTAAAAAAAAATAGCCAATGTCCTTTCTCAGGGTTCAGTGATTTTGATGTAACAGACAGATTAACTTTCGTAATTTAGTAGGGAAATATAATATGTCAATCTATAATACTGTTGAAAAATATCGCAATACCGAACCGCACAATATTGTTAATAGCTGTGCCCGCGACTCCGTCAGCGTGTAACTCCTTGTGTGTTATTAAGTTAATGTATCAGTAATATTGTTTAGATCACGTTCACATGAGGCTTAAGTACCTATAGAACGAAAATACTTCAGCTCAAAGCTTCCGGGTAAACAATGTTGAAAGTTGACCCGTCCGGCACGTGAACATAAAGATTTCTGGAAATGCTAACCCGGGAAAGAGCGACGTACAACTGACCATGCGAGAAACAACTGACACCGAGATCTACTACAGCAACACGAAAAGTCTACCCTTGAGCCTTATTAATTGTCATTGCATAACACATCGATACTGGGAATTGCGTTCTTTTAAATTGGAATGGAAAATTATTTGGTATTATGGGAATTCTGGGAATACAGACGGTTTCTCCTGCACCGCAACCTGTTAAAATTTGAGCCTCGATTATATTTTGTTGCAACTGGGTTACTTTTAGCCGAGTTCCATTGCAAAGTTGTGGTGGTTTTAAATTTCGGAACAGAATAATAATCAGAAAGCTTCGAACTGCTAAGCTATCGGGAGTTACACGTGTTATTGTGAGTCAACCATAAAAGATAGATATATGCTGTCATGGGATATTTTTTATATAATTTTAAGGAGAGTATTTCCGTCATAAATGATTTCTGTGTAGCTTTAACCATTAAGGTTGCACTCGCGACGGAAGCTTAAAAAATGGAGTAATTTCTCCCGTTTTCCCAACATTTCCCTTCACTGCTCTGCTCCTATTGATTGTAGCGTGATGAAAAGTATACTATAACCAGCTCAGGACAATGAAAAATAAATGTACCAAGTTTCGTTAAAATCCGTCGAGTAGTTTTTGTTTCTATAACGGTTATACAGACAGACAAAAATTTTACTGATTGCATTTTTGGCATCAGTATCGATCCCTAATCACCCCCTGATAGTTATTTTGTAAATATATTTCATGTACAGAATTGACCTCTCTACAGATTTATTATAAGTATAGATAATTGTATTTGTACAGTGATATTTGCTCATGCAAAAGGTTTTAAATAAATTAATGTTTTCCCACAGATCACTGATCCAGTAATCCAGTGATCTGTGAAAGAGAAGACATCGCTTTTATTATAATACGTGCCCAAATCAGGTAAAACATGGCCACATTGTTCAAGAAAAAATTGGCCAATGGCATCTACCTACCAAGTTTCACATGTAGTCTACATAGTTTTGGAATAATATGGCTGTGACAAATACGGACGGACGGACTGACAGACAGACAGACAGACATGACGAAACCATAAGGGTTCCGTTTTTTTTCCATTCGACTACGGATCCCAAAAAAGCGGTCTGTTTAATGTAATTTCTAACGAAATACAGAGTTTCTACCAATTTAACAGTATAAAGTGTATCTTTCATACTTTACACCATGACGCCTCCCACCATACCCCAAGTTAGGTAAACAGCCGTCCCGTCCCCACAACAGATCCTTATAATATTCCCGAACAAACACGCTAAAGCCCACTTGACTACACACATACACGTATATGGTGCAACACAAATCGTGAGGTGGCAAACAGAAAGGTTGGAGGCAATGTGAAAGCTTTCCCCTTCAAAGTCTTCTGTAAACATTGGAGGGTCGACTTTGCGTGTGACATACGGGTTTCTTCAATGACAAGCTGCATTTTAGAGACGGTACCTCACCTTCCGATCCTGTGTTCCAGCTCCACTCAACTTGTTTACAGCTGTTATAGATTGTTATGAATCAAGGGTTTTCCGTTGTCATGACAACTCAGTGGAGTGAAGGTCTTTCAAACTAACTTCAATTATAAACATAATCCATACTTGCACTTGTCTCAGTTATATTGCAGGTGGCTTCGAATAAAACTAGATGCATCTAAATAAGAGTACTTTAATTTGAAGTAAAGCGAATGACTGGCTGACCTCCGCATCTCGGTTACTGGGTCACCATGAGCGTCGGAATCACGAGGAGAATGAACGTGTGGGGGAGAGACAACACTCTTATTCACTCCTCAGCTGCCGTGGGGAACCCGGACGCCTCGGGCATCGGGGATCGCGAATGACGGCAAGCAGGGATAGCTCACCATCCGTTAAGGACCAGGCCCGAGTCAACGGAGCATCGTATTTCTCGCATACTTCAAAGAGCAGTAAGCACTAACGGCGAGGCTTGACAGAGCCATTGCCTGCCGAGATGCTTTAACGAAATAGCGCGCACTGACAAGCAAGGGCAACTTAAGGAACCAGGGTAGGTCTTCAGTCAGTAGAAGTTTGACACTCCTTTACTTCCGCTTCACCCGGACCAGAAGTCATTTAATGATTTCCTCCACAAAAAAGAGGGTAGATATCTATCGGCAAAGACGATAAGGATGAACTATGGTTTTATTCTTTTAACAACTGTACCAGTTCTCTATATAAGTGACACTTTTTAAGAAAAAAACGCAAATTCACATTCTTATCGTGGCAATGGCAATCTAAATGGAGTTGGTCCAGAGCTGGGCTACACTATGAATTGTTACCACCGTTGGAAACTTCCATCAATTCCTATAGAGAGCAATGAATAGGTGATTGGCCACGGCGGATAATATCAGCGTAAATTATAATATGTGGATACAGCAATCATTGTGCCGATAGTTGCCTCAGCCAATGGCATTATAGCCAACTGTTTAGAGCAACATCTGAGGATCTGGATCAAGGGCTTTCTCCAGAAAGCAGCACTTTTTGACACGAGGTTCCTCTCTCAAGAGCTCTAACCACGACCACGAGGTAGCTTGGATCCTGTTCCCAATACCAGTGAGCTACTGTTTTTTGTATTTTTGAAGTTTTTTTTTTATTGTAGGAATACTAGATATGTAAATAATTTGTATGAACAATATAATAAATGGAACAATAATAATAACACGACTGGAGAGTGATCTGGCGCAAGACCAACAGCTTACTATGCTTTGGCCATGGCTCCGGGCTACTACTGAGAAATGTCTATCAGAAAAACCTAATAGCAAGTGCTATTAGGTTTTTCTAATAGACATTTCTTGTTATTGTCCTACCCGGGAATCAAACTCAAGACCTTTTGTTCAGCAGACGCGCTAAATTTAAGCTAGATTAAGTTCTAAATACAATCTTAGTATTGTAGGATAGAAAAAATGCAAAGAAGAACAAAGAATTCTATTCCGTATAAGATAGCGCCTTAAAAAAAGAAACGGAAAAAGGATTACGTTGGCTAGTTTAAACACCTTTGTATCACATAAGGCGCTACTCCAAGATCGTTTTCTTGAAAACTTTTTAGTTACTCAGACATTGCATTTTCACTCCAAGCAAAGCCGAGGATTTTTATGTCTCCTTCCTCCTGAATATGGAATAGTCTTGCACGCACAATGTAAGTTATTCATGCTTAATTCTACTTTTATTGTCGTGTGGGGTTAAAATATTTCTTTTGCACATATAATGTTTGTTGGAATAAGACCGAATTTATTATAAAGCCTGCAGTTTTATTTAGTTTGCAGTTTTATTTTCTTGGTGTTTATTTTAAATTACAGTTTTACTTTCCAAGGATTCATTTCCGGAATTAAAAGAAAAATATGCATATTTGGAATTTTCATTTTATCAGACTAATTTATGGAGATTTTACATGGACCTCCTATCTTTTTATTTTTTTATTTTATATATTGATTGTATTGTATACCTATTGTATCAGATTTACTGGCTTTTGACTCTCAGTAACTGTCAAGTATATGTATACAACTGACAGCTGGGACTAACTCTGAGCGTGTTTTCCAAGACACGAAAGAATCTTGATTATATATCAAGGTCATCAATCCACAAACCCATCTTAGCATGTAAATTGAGATGTAGAGTTATAAACAGCAGCGCTGGTTTTCTGATTGCATCCACTGTGTTCCCTCATGGTCAGATGTTTTTATATCATTGTCCCACACTATGAATTCTTCCTATATTACAAATGCATTCTTCAAATAAATAAGTTGTTTCTCTCAATACTTACGCCATGCAAACATTTATTCTGGTGCGGGAATACACAGAGCAGCAGGCAAGCTAACCACTGTGATAATCGTATCGTTTTTAAAATATTATAAAACATTACGTGCCGGTGTAAATATAGAACCAATAAATAAATAGAAAATAATAGTTTTTTACGCAGGGAATTCCACTCCTTAGCCGTACGCACATTCAACTTTCCGCGCCCATGTTGAAAAATATCGGGGTTAAGTCGATAATTACAATTACAATACCTTCATATTGTAATTGTAATTATCGACCAAACCCCGATATTTTTCAACATGGGTGCGGAAAGTTGAATTATGTTGTCGGCTGTCACCATGTGCTCAGCTCTTGCCCAAATATGTCAGTTCAGTTTCCAGTTGAGTACTAGTGTTTAGGGGTTAAAATTGTTATGACTACCTTTCGATAAGACTAGATGATGTGACTAGTTCGCTATAGGACTAAATCTCGATATGACTAGATCTTTTTTGGACTAAATTGAGTTTGGTCTAGGTCGCAATAAGGCCAGACAGTGTAGTGACTAAATTTACATTTGTTTTTTGAAGTACAGTTATAGAAAAATCTCGATATGACTAGATCTTGTTTGGACTAAATCGTGTTTGACCTAGGTTGCAATAAGGCCAGACATCGTAGTGACTAAATTTACATTTGTTTTTTGAAGTACAGTTATAGAAAAATCTCGATATGGCTAGATCTTGTTTGGACTAAATCGTGTTTGGCCTAGATCACAATAAGACATCGTAGTGACAAAATTTTTATTTGTTTTTTTTTTTAAGTACAGTTATAGAGATACTAAAAACATTAAGCTCTTTTCCTCGGTACCAATATTAAAATACTAAAAAAACTTTTTAACAAAAAATAGAACCGACTTCCATATAAAAACACTACAAAGGCAAAAATAACTTTAATTTCGGAAGGCGGTGTCTTTAGTTTTGTATAAATTTTCGTTTTTGACACCGCCTTCCGAAATTAAAGTTATTTTTGCCTTTGTAGTGTTTTTATATGGAAGTCGGTTCTATTTTTTGCTAAAAAGTTTTTTTTCACGCTTTTTAGTGAGTCGGTTTGTAATTTATCTAGTTACAAAAGCCAAAATGTCAACTACTTATCAACTTTTACAAAATATTGCTTTTCCCGGTGCAGAGCCGTCAATTTTTGGGGAGTTCTCCTGGTACATCACCATCAGCTCTACTTCACCATATGCATTGTGACGAGCATAAAGTGCTTAACATCCATATTCAAGTAATCTAATCGCAATCAACGAAATGCTTATTATTCAGTAGTTTCGGTGGCCATCTGGTGTCTTCATCATCAGTTCCACTTCCTCAAATGGTGCTTTTCGAGAGCAACTGCACAAGGTACTATAAGAAATACCCAAAACGCTATAGGTGTGCCTATAATATTTGAAGAGTTCCGTCGATTTCTCCATGATCTAATCAGCAGATCCAAACTTGACGACAATGGGACCAATTAAAAAGTATACCCTTTCAAACAAAAGAAGAATTTTCCAAATCGGTCCAGCCATCTCCGAGTTATGAGGTAACAAACATAAAACAAAAAAACCTATTTTCATGACGGAAGTCGATTCAGAAGCCGATTCTGAACCAACTACTTTCAGGAATTGCGTTTATGCTGTTACACGTTATACAGTACCTATGTTAGTTTAAACGAGGGACATATTCAAACATACAATAGTGTTTGCTTACATGATACTAATAAAAAAATTGAACAAGAAAAGTCTTCGCGGGGACTCCCGCAGGGGCGGAGTTTACACACGAGCTTCCTTTTTTGGCAGGATCGGGCCGTGTTTTGCCACGTGATTACTTTAGGTACTGTTTACAAGTTCATTCACCTCTTGCTGCTCAGTGTACATGATAAATGTATTATATTGGACAATTACGTCTAAAAAGGTTTTTCACATATTTGGGACGAGAATCGAATCCTGAATACCCTCTCTCAATAAGTCCCTCGTTTAACCTAATACACTGTATAGTCAAACAGCTAATTAGTTTTAAAGCAATCTAGTCATATCGAGATTTAATCCTACAGTAAACTAGTCATATCTGCTATTTAGTCTTATCGGGAGGTAGTTATAATACTTCTAACCCGTGTTCAGTAGTTGGGTAGCACGATACCACAGACATAGATAGACACACGATATCCCTTGGCAAAACTGTCGAAGATGTATAAATGACAGCCGACATCAACGGATTTACGTATTTTTTGAGGCCCGGAGTAATCAGATGATTGGACTCGGCAAGTATTGCTTTTTGAAGTGAAAACTTCTTTAGCATCGTTGTGATTTGAAAGTTTATGAAACGAAAAAGCGACAGTAAAAAGAGACAGACACATAAATTGCCGAATTTTGGAATTCTGTTGGGGCCAAATGGTAGAGCTTTTGATGCCCTTTAAAATGAGTCCAGATTCGGCTATCTTGCGACCACGGGAAAGAAGTTAGGCTGCGGGGGGGGGGGGAGTAGCCCTGAGAGGGGGTGGGGGTGGGGGAGGGGGTCTCGTGGGAAGTTCAGGGGGGTGAGGGGTAAGGGGGGATACAAACTTTTTTAAGGTTTTTTTTGAAGGTTTCATTTCTACTACGTGTGACTTGCACCCATGTTTTTTTTTTTTTTTTTTTCTATGTCGGAAAATCATCGAATGACTTCACCTGCTCTGGGTTAAGTGGAAGGGAGTGTCAGACTTCTACTGACTAAAAACCCACCCTGTTCCCTCAGCTGCCCTTAAGTTCCGGGGCCGCGGCATCTCGTTAGAACATTAATCGCAAGCCCGACAAGTATTGTTTAACCTTGAAAATTGAGACGTGCAACTGTATTATTCAGCCAAGATCTATTGTCGACTGTCAATAGACTAAATATACACGGTTAACAAAACAAACGCCAAAGCGATTAATTAATTCCAAAATAGCATTTTGATTCAAACTTAAGAATTAACTAAGTACACGTGTTTCTAATTGGTAATAGTAGGTGGTGCTTTGTGATTCATAGTGTTGTGTTGTGATATACGCAAACTTAATGAAACTTCAATCAATCAATCCACCTTCTCTTCTTAAAATTTGGCTAGATTTTGAAGTTACAAGAAACGCAATACGTTTCTAACCTCTTGGCTTCTACTAACCTCTTCCACTTGTCGGTCTTTGGCAACCCTCCTCCATTTGAGACAAGCGGTTTGCCTCTATCTCACTCATCTTCCCATCTCCTGCCTTCTTCAGTTGTCTGTGCTGACCATGGGTAAGTTAAACTGGTGGTTTCCTTTTAGATGGAAGTATAAAAAGTGTCCCGAATCGTGGGCACGTCGTATTCCACCAATGACTCGTCCCGATAGGCCCTATTCTTGCCAGTGATATTTTTTTCCTGGGTTGGAAAATCATCGAATGACTTCTCCAGCTCTGGGTAAAGCGGAAAGGGAGTGTCAGACTTCTACTGACTAAAAACCCACCCTGTTCCTTCAGCTGCCCTTAAGTTCCAAGGCCGCGGTATCTTGTTAGAAAAGTTCTACAATCCCGGCAGGCAATGGCCTTGTGGAGCACCGTCACTGGTGCTGACAGCTCTTTGAGGCGCGCGTGTAACACGACGCGCAGCCGACCCGGGCCTGGTCCTTACCGGATGGTGAACTAACCCTGCTCGCCGTCTGCAAGCCCGCGCCTACGGGGGCCGTAGATCGGCTCGCGATCCCTGATGCCCGGGGCGTCTTCAGCGGCGGCTGGGGCGTGAGGAGTTGTCTCTCCCTCGCGCGTTTGGCCTCCTCCTTCGCTAGCATTACTGCTTCGCTCCCTCTCGCTCCGCACCATGGTCTGAACCAGGGCCGGGCGCGAGAGATCACTTCCGACGATCATCTCAACGCAGAAACGGCGAAGCTCTGCCCAAGCGGGGCACACCTCCACCGTATGCTCCACCGTGTGCTCCAGGTGGTCCACGCAATGTCGACACCCGAGCGTGTCCTCCCGCTGAATGCGAAACAGGTACCTCCCGAAACCACACTTTCCAGGGTTGCGGCAATGTTTTAATAATATAAGACGGCCTCGAAACAATAGGCAAGAAAGGCACAAGGTGGATCTTTTATCTTACTTGTGTTTCTGTCTGTACTTATATTTTTCCAATTCAATAAATCTGTTACAACGTTATTTTAACTACGAATATATTGTGTGCGACATGGATTTACATAATTATGAAACCCTGAAGAAATAGCGGTCTAAGGCTAAAGTGAGCGAGCGTGACCCTCAATCAATCCATCGTCCATTCGATTCAAGCACCCCACTGCACGCAGAATGTTGGATTCTGACGAAATCGGCTCTCCATTGGTGTAATTGCTGCAAGGCGTTCCAATGCAAGGATAAATAAATAAACAAACAAATAAATATAAGTTTTTAAGCTAACATGGTCACTGACAGTATCATTAGAACTTAAAACAGGATATTTACCACGTGTATCTTTTGTTTCGAGTTTTTTAAGGATTTTTTTCGGTTTTTACACATTTCCAGTAATCCAGTGGTTCAAATGTCTAAAAATTTCGCGAGTCGACACGGTGTATTTTGTGTGTCCGAAACAGAATTGATTGTTTAATGATACATGTGACAGTGGTAGCGGTGTCGAGCACAAAAAACGAACAACAAAGAGGGTAGACCGATTCGTCTGCTCATAAACGTTCACCCGCAATTACTTCAGTTCATCCGTGATCATGGCGCTTGCAACAATGCCGAAATATCGGAAACTCAAAACAAAAGATACACATAGTAAATATCCCGTTCTAAGTTCTAATGATGAACAAATAAATAATAGCTACACTCTGAACCATTTGTTGCAATAAAGAAAACATTAAAGAAATAAATCATATACTACGTACAATATTATGTATCTTCAATCAAATTTCAAACGAGACCTCCACTCAGAACATATAGTTAGGTACCTAGTTATGCCGTATCTCGACTGACGAAGGAACAAAGTTGGAATTTAAACTTTGAGTTTAACTTTTTGACTAAAACGTTAGCTTGAGTTTTGGAAACTGGGATTAACTCGCACAGGAGAGTAACATATTGGAAGTTGTAAGCATAATTTCGTTTGAATTATATAAGCTAAAAGATGACTTTAGAATTTCATCATGAGTATCGATATTAATCCAAACTTGTTATAAATATGCGAAGGTGTGTCACTCTGTAACGCTTTCACGGCTAAACTACTGATCCAATTTTTAAGAAATTTTAAATGGAGATAGTTGAATATCCGGTGCCAAACAAAATCAATTTAGTTTTCTTTAATTAGCCTCTAAAGGGCTGAAAGTTTGTGTATAAAATTGTACCTAGGGAAGTCACAGGAACAGTTAGTATCATATCCAATGATCATATCCAATGATCATATCATACTTTAGCTTCTTTTTATTGTTAACTAGCTTTTGCCCGCGACTTCGTCCGCGTGGAATAGTTACTTTGGGCTAACGTTAAATTTAACCCCGATTTTGAAGCATTCTTCATTGGCGCTCCGCTCCTATTGGCCTTAGCGTAATGATATATAGCCTATAGCCTTTCTCTATAAATTGACTATTTAATTAAAAAATATTTTTTCAATTCGAACCAGTAGTTCCTGAGATTATCGCGTTCAAACAAACAAACAAACTCTTCAGCCTTATATTATAAGTATAGATAGCTGTTGCCCGCGACTTCATCCACGTTTCCGTCGTTTTTCGTAAAAAAAGTAGCCTATGTCTTCCTCACGGTTCAGTGATTTTGATGTAACAGACAGATTAACTTTCTTAATTTAGTAGGAAAATATAATATGTCAATCTATAATACTGATGAAAAATATCGCAATACCGAACCGCACAATATTATTGTTAATAGCTGTGCCCGCGACTCCGTCAGCGTGTAACTCCTTGTGTGTTATTAAGTTAATGTATTGGTAATATTGTTTAGATCACGTTCACATGAGGCTTAAGTACCTATAGAACGAAAATACTTCAGCGCAAAACTTCCGGGTAAACTATGTTGAAAGTTGACCCGTCCGGCACGTGAACATAAAGATTTCTAGAACTGCTAACCCGGGAAAGAGCGACGTACAACTGACCATGCGAGAAACAACTGACACCGAGATCTACTCCAGCAACACGAAAAGTCTGCCCTTGAGCCTTATTAATTGTCATTGCATAACAAACCGATACTGGGAATCGCGTTCTTTTAAATTGGAATGGAAAATTATTTGGTATTATGGGAATTCTGGGAATAAAGACGGTTTCTCCTGCACCGCAACCTGTTAAATTTTGAGCCTCGATTACATTTTGTTGCAACTGGGTTACTTTTAGCCGAGTTCCATTGCAAAGTTGTGGTGGTTTTAAATTTTGGAGCAGAATAATAATCAGAAAGCTTCAAACTGCTAAGCTATCGGGAGTTACACGTGTCATTGTGAGTCAACCATAAAAGATAGATAAATGCTGTCGTGGGATATTTTTTATATAATTTTAAGGAGAACATTTCCGTCATAAATGATTTCTGTGTAGCTTTAACCATTAAGGTTGCACTCGCGACGGAAGCTTAAAAAATGGAGTAACTTCTCCCGTTTTCCCAACATTTCCCTTCACTGCTCTGCTCCTATTGATTGTAGCGTGATGAAAAGTATACTATAACCAGCTCAGGAGTATTAAAAATAATTGTACTTAGTTTCGTTAAAATCCGTCGAGTAGTTTTTGTTTCTATAACGGTTATACAGACAGACAGACGGACAGACAGACAGACAGACAAAAATTTTACTGATTGCATTTTTGGCATCAGTATCGATCCCTAATCACCCCCTGATAGTTATTTTGTAAATATATTTCATGTACAGAATTGACCTCTCTACAGATTTATTATAAGTATAGATAAGCTCGCGTTTGATCACCATCTCACCCGACGGTAAGCGATGAGCTTATTTATTTATTAAACCGTTATGCAATGCAATCGCGCAAAAGAGGATTGAATGCATTTGGTATTCTTTACCAGTCAGCCAAGAGTGGTGAAATGATAACAAGGCAGGCCAACATTATGTCGGCGGCGCGTCGTGTTCCACGCGCGCCTCAAAGAGTCGTCAGCACCAGTGACGGAGCCCCATAGAGCCATTACTCGCCGGGGTTGCGGGAATATACTAACCAGATACCGCGGCCCATGAACTTAAGGACCAGTAGAAGTCTGACACTCCCTTCCGCTCCACCCAGACCTTGAGAATTCATTCGATGGTTTTCTCAACCGGAAAAAAATGGCAACGTCATCAGCTTGATTTGTTCCCAACTATATCAAGGTCAGCTTCAACTTACACACATATTTACTGGATGCTACTGAGTATTAACGTTTCATATGGAGCGATTTATCTATGGCAGCGACTGTCTATCTGAACTTCGCAGTCCTTTAGCTGGGTAAGACAAAACCCCTTGGCAAGACTGATACCAGATATTCGGGCTTCTGACTACCCGTAGGGCTCAATTTATACCGCCGCGGGATGGAAGCGTCAATTTCACCTCATGACGCGAGAAGTCGCGTAAATTCGCTGGAATGCTCAAGTATTCTCGCGCATTCCAGCGAATTCGCGCGACTGCGCCTTGCCAGTGTTGCCAACTCCAGCAAAATCGTGTCGCTAGATTTACTATATAAAGTCGCTAGAAGTCGCTAAAACTGCTTCAACTAGAGACGGATCCCGGATTTACTTACTTTCCGGTTACTGTAGGCCATTAGCAGCCTGGAAAGGGCATGAGCAAGTGAAGAAGAATGTACTACATAAGCAATACAATCTTTATAATTAAAAAATAAATCAACACACACGCATTATGTACAGTCAGCATAAAAATTATTGCCTTAGACGAATCTCCAAAGACTGGTTTCAGCCTTCCCTTGAATTTGGTCTCGGTTTCTGATGTTTCTCGATATTTTTGAATGTACTGCTTCTTTTTCGTAGGTAAATCCATAATTTTGTTCACCACAAGTCCACAAAACAGTTCATACACTTTGTGATTACTATGATGGGTAACGAATTAAAAATCAGGCTAGGTACAGCATTTAAAGAATTTAGAATCCAAATAGAACTTCACTCAAACTAATAGTGAGTTGCGTAAGTACGTAGGTACGAAAAGTACGAAAACTACGGAACATAATAAAATACGGGGATTCCCCGAATTAAATTACACATTGCTTTAATGTTACCACTGGTAAAGATAATTTAATTGCGAGTGAGAATTTTTTAAAAAGGTGTTGGTCATAATATGTTTTGTTTTCTTGTAGTTTGAAAAGTCGTCAGCTAAGTCGCTAGATCATTTTTGTCGTCAAATCAATTTCCTTGTCGCTAAGGCTCAAGCAAAAGTCGTCATTTCTAGCGACAAAGTCGCTAAATTGGCAACACTGCGCCTTGCTTGTTTGGCACCGCACTGCTGTGACCGACCCAACCGACTCCCTGTTCGCGCCACCCCGCGAATTCCACAGACGTAGACGGCGCCGACAGTAGCTAGTGGAATTCTCGAGAATGCGCGAGGATTCCCCGGAAAACCTGCGACCTTTATTGGCTCCTATTTAGTTTGTATGTTGTACAATTGACATAAAGTTCGTTATGCTATGTACAGTTTCGTTGCAAAAAGTCGCTTCCATTCCATTTCACGGTGGTGTAAATTGAGTGCTAGAACTAAACGTGATTTCCGAGGCAAGGATGAATCTCAATAAGTTAAGACGATCACCCATCCAGGGATCGACCTCGAACAGGGTTGCTTAACCTTGAAGATAAATATTATTTTTATTTTATTTTTTAATGTGTGTGGCAACTCGCAGGTCAACCCTCTTAGGTTGTCGGCAGCTTAACCGGGCTTGCCTGTGGTTGCCTTAATTAATAAATTAAGTAAAGCCTCCAGCCAGGGCTAATTACAAAATTTACAAACTAGGCGACTACACGCTAAGGGCACCCGCTGTGGGGTACGGACTTCGGCTTAGGGCGTCGCAGGGGGAGGGCAGCTAGGGACAGGTTGGATCATATCATTATTATTATTAAAAAGGGAATTTAAAGCTACTGGCTCAGCTTCGTCGCGGGCTGGATCTGGCAATGGTCGGGGTGTTGAAAATAAAACCGTGCAGCCATATGTAGCCATGACCTCCGACGAATCTTTGTTTTCTCGATATTAAATCAAAATATTTACCCAATCAATCAATCCTTCGAACACTGCGTCAGATAATTTGATCAAACAAACTGAAATAATTGTATTACTGATGGTGTGTACTTAACACGTTGACTGTGCAACTGAAAATTAGACATTGACTAAAACAATTTTTCTTTTTAGGTTTCCGTAGCCGAATGGCAAAAAACGGAACCCTTATAGTTTCATCATGTCTGTCTGTCTGTCCGTCCGTCCGTATATCACAGCCATTTTATTCTGAAACTATTAGGACTATTGTTTCGTCCAACGTGAAATAGAACGCACCTTTTTGGTTGGCAACATTATTCTATTGTCTTTGTCTTTTTTTTTACTTTGACATATCCGTTCCTTGCAAAAGCAACCGCCTTGTTTGTTGAGATCGATTCATTGATTGAAATTAAAAATCCTGTGGAATCTACGCGGTTAAAAGATAATTTGGTCGCGATTAACGATAAGTTGAAATTGTAATCCCGAATTGACGAAAAACCTGGGATATTTTGGAACAATAACGCCGAATGTCGTCAGACTGACTGACCCGCGAGTTGTTGAAAGTAATTGTGAATTGTTGCTAAAATACGCCTGTGGGGCAACGTTAATGCTGTCTGGACCACGCCATCTGAAGACCGGCGCCTTGTGAACGTCCATGAACACTTGACCACATTACACATTTCAATTACTCATTACCTACTTACACACCTATGACACGGACGTGGCCAGAAGAAAAGGTCGTAACTTGTCGTCTCTAGAACTGGTAAGTCAAGTTGTGTAAAGTTAACTATTTATTAGTAAGGCCGGAGAGCCTATTATGTTTGTAAGCAACGTTTAGGGCTCCACGAACCGTGGACAGTTCGGACCATCCAGTTACCGTTGGCTGGCTGATTGTAGGACTGAACAACTATATACATGAAACTTGGTAGGTAAATGTATTCTGTAAACCGCTTTTCGATTTTAAGAAAAAAGAAATTAAAAATATATTAGCATACAACGGCCTAATCGGGGTGCATGGGGGCGGAGCTTGCGTGAAAATTATTTTAGACTGCCTGGCCTTAATAATAAATTTGCAAAATAAAGATCATTTATCATTTACGCGGGAAAAACCACGCGGAAGAAGTCGCAGGCAGAAGGAAGCTCCTATAAAATTAGCTCCTGGCTTAATACAACCGCTCGGGTCAATCTTTAAGAGTAAGCAACGGTTTCCAAGGTCAGTCTGTGGATGGGTGACCAATTTAAAGTATCAAGATTGCTAAAAGCCTTGAAAAGCACATTAAACTGTTGAATTCTGGCCATCATTTGAAAATTTCTGCCAGACGTTACGGTTACAAAAAATCTGACACTAGTCAAAAATAATGTCAATTTTTAACCGACTTTTTTTTATTACAAATGAGCCCGCTCTTGGCCTCGATCACACCTGGTGGTAAGTGTAAGATGAGGTCTACGATCGAACGAGCGAGCCCAGATAATGCCTATTCACTCTTGCTTTAAAGGCTGACGGGTTATACGTGGCAGGGAACACAGAAGCCGGCAGAGAGTTCCACACCTTGGCTGTGCGCACAATGAATGTTGAAGGAAAGCGCTTAGTACGACAAGACGGTATATCGACCAAGTGTGGATGGTATCCTGCGGTACGTCTGGTAGACCGGTAGTAAAAGGGGGATGAAGGGATCAGGTCGTGGAGCTCCTGCGCACACTCTCCGAAATACAATCTGTAGAAGATAGACAGTCAAGCAACGTTTCGCCAGTGAGCCAGGCTGTGAAGCTTGCCTGCCAGAACCTCGTCACCTATGAGCCTTTTAGCTCTGCGTTCGACCGAGTCGAGTGCAGCTGGCTGGTATTTCTAAAAAACTTCAAAAAGACGAAGAGGTTCACAGTTCGTCTTGAACTTATAATGAGTATTTCGTGGATTGCGGTTCGATTACTTGAATGTGGATGTTAAACACTTTATGCTCGTCACAATGCATATGGTGAAGTAGAGCTGATTGTGAAGTACCAGGAGAACTCCTCAACAATTAACGGCTCTGCATCGAGAAAAGCAATATTTCATAAAAGGTGATAAGTATTTTGTTGATATTTTGGCTTTTGTAACTAGATGAATTTTAAACCGACCTACTAAAAAGCGTGACCGAAAATGAGTGTGGCACTCGGGGACTGCCGCGGTAAAGCTATTGCATAGCATTTCTTATCAACTTATGCGATTATAATTATTTATTTATTTTATTTATGCAGTATTTTTTTTTTCTTTGATATTAATTCAAGTTACACTTTTTGAGCGCGGTGACCGATAAGAAAACATTTTTTTTTCTTTTATTGAATAAACTAGCTTTTGCCCGCGATTTCGTCCGCGTGGAATAGTTACTTTGGGCTAACGTTAAATTTAACCCCGATTTTGAAGCATTCTTCATTGGCGCTCCGCTCCTATTGGCCTTAGCGTAATGATACAATATAGCTGTGCCCGCGACTCCGTCAGCGTAAGTTAATGTATTGGTAATATTGTTTAGATCACGTTCACATGAGGCTTAAGTACCTAGAGAACGCTTCGACCGCGAGACGCGTCGAGCGCGGCGACCGATTCTCAAAAATAATCCTTATAGCATGATTCAGTATTCACGCGCGGTGGCTTATTATTATAAGCGTATTTCATGTATAACTTTGGTGTTTCTATACCGATTTATATGATTCTTTTTACGGTTTCGTAGCCGAATGGCAAAAAACGGAATCTTTATAGTTTCGACATGTCTGTCCGTCTGTCTGTCTGTCCGTCCGTCCGTCTGTCACAGCAATTTTATTCCGAAACTATTAGGACTATACATGTGAAACTTGATAGGTAGATGTATTCTGTGAACCGCTTTCCGATTTGGAGAAAAAAATTAAAAAATATTTAAAATAAAGGGGGGCTCCCCATACATGGAACTAAACCTGAAAATATTTTTTTTCATGAAATCGATGCATGTGTGGTATCTGTAGACAGTTCTTTAAAAACTACATCGGGGTTTCTAAAACCACTTTTCCATAAAGTCAATCGTTTAAAAGATATAAGCTTCCAAAGTGGTAAAATGTGTGTGTGGCGGACACAACCTCTAACTTCTATAATAATGGAGTGAAAAATCTAAAAAAAATATATGTCTGTAGATCTTAATATAAACTTTCAACCAAAATTAGTTTGAACGAAATCAGTTCAGCAGTTTTTGAGATACAGCATATTTTCTAAAACCGCAAATATAACTTTGTAATTCATACAAACACTATGAAAAACAAATTTATTCGGCGCAGTTGTAAAAAATGTAAAAAAGCCAGTTTTAAGAAATTTGTAAGGTTTTTTTTCAAAACAAATTTATTTGGCGCAGTTGTAAAAAATGTAAATAAGCTAGTTTTAAGAAATTTGTAAGGTTTTTTTTTTTCATCAAATAAATTTGCATATTATATTATAGTTACTACGGAAACCTTCATGAGCGAGTCTGACTCGCACTTGGCCAATTTTTTTATGGAATAGTTAATAATGTTAACTTTTTCAATTAGGGGTGACTGAGAGTGTTATAAACGTAAGAGTAGACAAATATTATAATCAGAAAGCTTCGAACTGCTAAGCTATCGGGAGTTACACGTGTTATTGTGAGTCAACCATAAAAGTTAGACATATGCTGTCGTGGGATATTTTTTATATAATTTTAAGGAGAACATTTCCGTCATGAAATGATTTGTGTAGCTTTAACCATTAAGTTTACACACGCGACGGAAGCTTAAAAATTGGAGTAACTTCTCCCGTTTTCCCAACATTTCCCTTCACTGCTCTGCTCCTATTGATTGTAGCGTGATGAAAAGTATACTATAACCCGCTCAGGAGTATGAAAAATAATTGTACCAAGTTTCGTTAAAATCCGTCGAGATGTTTTTGTTTCTATAACGGTTATACAGACAGACAGATAGACAGACAGACAGACAGAGAGACAAAAATTTAACTGATTGCATTTTTGGCATGAGTATCGATCCTTAATCACCCCCTGATAGTTATTTTGGAAATATATTTCATGTACAGAATTGACCTCTCTACAGATTTATTATAAGTATAGATGAGAAGTTAATATTGTTTAAAATATTTTTATTATCTTAGAGACGTATGCGTGTAGACTAGCTGCTAACTGCTCATAGCACACGCATACATCTAGTCGCACGCACACAAACACCGTGCCGAAGTCTGCCGAACTGAAACGACGTTAGACGATGCACGGCTATCAACGCCACACCGCTGTGCCGGTTGAAGTGGGGGTGTTAGGTTTATTTTCGTTACCGAATTTCTTGATTCGGTCGCCGCGCTCAAAGCCCGCGATAAAAGGTATGCAATAGCTTAAAAGAAAATACAAAACCAATAATACCAACTATCGAAATTAAAGTTATTTTCGAAGTCGGTTTTATTTTTGCTAAAAGGTTTTTTGTGATTTCTGATATACCTCGACATGTGTATCCTGTTACCCAGTTACTGGGTTGTAAAGGTCTGATAGGCAACCGCTCCAAGTAAACCACTAACACTCAGCTGCAACCACTAAGACTAAAAGCCAACCCCAACATACGTAGATGGAAATGGTCTAAGCAAGATGGTGATGAAGCTTTATAAATGAAAATCATTTGTGAATCAAAACCCGCATGTTAGTCACGCACAGAGACTTAACACGTAAGACTTGAACTAGAATAAATTGCCGAGCTCCAAACTAATTTACTCTTCTAATTCAAATATTGATAATAAATCGATTAAACTCAGTCCGTATTTTATTTAGTCTTCGTTAAGTCTAAATCTAATTTTCAGCTCAATAAATATTCATCGAGAACTATCCTATCTCTGTATCAGTAAATAAAAAGGGCTACCTATAGTCTTAAGTTCAAAGCCCTATTTGCATACTGATCAGGGCAGGTACTATCTATGTTTTACCCAAGATAACTGAACTATACTTAAGAGCTTTGACTTAATAATAACAGCCGCACATGGTGATGTTAAAAGTTAAGTAACGCTTGGTGAGGTGGGTTTGCGGATGGGTAACCATCTTAACCACAGAACAGATAAAAGAGGTTAGAAAGGAAATATTTCCTGATTTGTATGAGAATGCGTGTCGCCGCTTATCTCCCACTCCTTAGCTCCACTACAAGCAAGAGGCCCGTTACGTATGCGAATTACGCACACAAATAATTTACACATACTTAAATCGAGAGCTTGCTACTGATTGTAACTCACTGTCGATAAACATGCGCCGTGCATCACGGCCAATAAGGGCAAAGGACGAAACGTCAATGGTTGAAGTGTTGAGGACGCAACGCATGCAGTACATTTTAAGCGGACTTGGTCATTGCATTGCTAAAGCGAGTACATATTGGGCAGTGTATATTTTTTGTAACTTGTTGCAATAATGTTGTTAATATTTTTTTTTAATTGATCAGAATATTTTTATATTTTTTACAAATAAAACTGTAATTAAATGTTATTTTCGACTTACCCATAGAAAGATATACCTCTTCGCTCTATACTTGCTGTCTGACTTTTTGTTTTACAGGTTATAATTGCACAACATGGCATTTTAAGGCAGAGCTCTGTGTTCCGAAGTAGTCCGAAACGCTCAAAACGCGGTGAATGAATTAATCGGTCGAGCTACGATTTTCGAATCATAAATGTAGCGCACTCGCCACGCCCACATTATCATTCCAACCTTATTCATCTATTTCGTGTGTTATACTATACTAATATTAAAAACTTTTATTTACAAAAAGTTGAACCGACTTCAAAACTTCCCAAAAAGACTTGCACTACAAAGAGAGAAATAACCTTCAATATTGTTTTATAAGATGTCTAATTCCGTTTAAAATAAGGCCTAGGTCGACTCACATGGCTGAAGTCGGTACCAAGCCAATGAATAGTATTGATGGCATAGAAAGCCGCATTCTGGGGCACACCCCAGGTGTTGAAACCTATTCATTTATCTTGGTACCGACTTCAGCCATGTGAGTAGATAAATAGCCCTTATTTTTAGACATCCATATTGAGCATGCAATCTTTCTTCTCCTTCTCATAATTCTTCTTCCACGTTCATAATTCACTCCCCTATTTTCCAAGATCGGGTAAACACGCTTCCCCTGACGGTTTCGGACTACTTCGGAACACAGGTTCCGAAGTAGTCCGAAACGCTCAAAACGCGGTGAATGAATTAATCGGTCGAGCTATGATTTTCGAATCACAAATGTGGCGCGCTCGCCACGCCCACATTACCATTCCAACCTTATTCATCTATTCCGTGATCTTAACATATCAAGATTCCTCCATGCCCGTTTAAGTCGTTGGTCCTGAATGTCGGAAATCTGATACTGGTCTTTCCAAGGGGTACCCAGTTCCCCAGTGACTGGGTTGTAGAGTCAGACAGTAGCTTATTTATAGGGCAACTATGGAACCCTTTATTACTTTCATATTGTTGATTATAATCATTTGTCACCATCATCGGAGATTGCACCCGGACATGTCTCCTGATTAATTAGTTAGTAAAATTTAATTATTATTATCTTTTCATTTTTTTTGTCGATAATGTTTTTTTTTATTTTTTTTTATCGACAATAGGGTCGCGTTTGACCACAATCTCACAAAACCTTTCTCTCTCTCAATGATGTTTTAACTTTTTTTTATGCTGTTAATCAATTATAAATTAAAGGATTAATTAATAGATATTATATTATATAAAGCTAAATTACCACTCACTGACTGACTCACTGACTGACTCACTCATTGACATAATTGTTCTCCCAGATGGTGGATGGGGAGGTGGGTATATTTTGACAGATTCGTAAACAAGTAACTCTCAAACCTACGGGAAAAGTGCCAAACCTCCCCTTTTCCCCCCCCTTCTCCCCCCCCCCCCTATCGTATCTCGGAAACTACGAGACCCGTATTTTTTTCTTTTTACGGATTCGTATAGAGGAGGCTCGGTAAAGTAAAAACCATTTTTCAAAGTCCCCCGCCGCCCCCCTTCTCCCCCCTTTAGGCGGATCTCGGAATCTAAGAGACTTGGAACATTTTTTTTTTCAGATTCATTTAGAGGTGCAATGCTTTAGTCAAAATACTTCTGCAAACCCCCCCCATCACCCCCCCACCCTCTTTTTTTTCTTTTTTTTTTTTTTTTTCACAAGCACGCGAGGTGCTTACTTTTTTTTTTTCACAAGCACGCAAGGTGCTTGCACCTCGCGCAACACGCAAATACTAGTTATACTATATAAAGCTAAATTACCACTCACTCACTGACTGACTCATTGACATAATTGTTCTCCCAGATGGTGGATGGGGAGGTAGGTATATTTTGACAGATTCGTAAACAAGTAACTCTCAAACCTACGGGAAAAGTGCCAAACCTCCCCTTTTCCCCCCCCTTCTCCCCCCCCCCTATCGTATCTCGGAAACTACGAGACCCGTATTTTTTTCTTTTTACGGATTCGTATAGAGGAGGCTTGGTAAAGTAAAAACCATTTTTCAAAATTCCCCCCCCCCGCCCTCTTCTCCCCCCCCTTTAGGCGGATCTCGGAATCTAAGAGACTTGGAACATTTCTTTTTTCAGATTCATTTAGAGGGGCAATGTTTTAGTCGAAATAATTGTGCAACCCCCCCCCCCATTTCCCCCCCCTTTTTTTTTTTTTTTCACAAGCACGCGAGGTGCTTGCACCTCGCGCAACACGCAAATACTTGATTTAGAGGGGCAATGCTTTAGTTTTTTTCACAAGCACGCGAGGTGCTTGCACCTCGCGCAACACGCAAATACTAAACCCCCCCATCTCCCCCCATCACCCGCCCCCCATTTTTTTTTTTCACAAGCACGCGAGGTGCTTGCACCTCGCGCAACACGCAAATACTAGTTAATTATTATAATATTGAATTGAATTGAATCAAATTATTCATATATTTTTTTAAACTTTTATATGGGCCTGTATGATGCATAAATGATTTTTTTTTATTTTTATTTATTTAGGTGTAGGTTTAGCTGGAAGACCAAAATCGCGATTGTTTATAAAGATAACTAGACTAACTACTAGCAAAATATCTTTGTGTCTAGAGTGGGTTCAGGGCAATAATGTAATGGGCGAGTTTTCAACCTGTGACCTCTCGATCACAAATCCCAAACCTTAACCATCAGGCTATTGATGCTTAGGAAATATGAATAATAAAATAGGCTTTTATTCAACTCGAATAAAAACAAGTTACATACGAGTACTCTTATAGATAACAAAGTCGTGTGGTAACTTGGCAAATAATATCGAAGTAGCAGTATTAGACGGGAATTCTTTTCCGCCATGATTTATGCCATCTTTATCAGCGCGACGTCAATTTAAATTTGGCGAAGCGTCAGGGGAAGCGTGTTTACCCGATCGTGGAAAATAGGGGAGTGAATTATGAACGTGGAAGAAGAATTATGAGAAGGAGGAGAAAGATTGCATGCTCAGCTCCAAATATCATTTTATTATCTTTCTCTAAATAAGATGTACAGAACATTATTTAGTACTTTATGTATACACAAGGTGGGGAAGATGATATGACAATAAATGAAAACACCGACTATTCTAATCTAATCCCGAGGAAACCATAGTCAGAATAAAATAACATGTGACATCAAAAATAATAAAAAAATATTTTATTTGGTAAAAGTCTGAAATTGCCGTGTTATAGTGACAGATGCTTTGAATTTGACTTAAAACCTTCATGGTGTGAGAGTTTTGTGCTTAAACGCACGATATTTGAACCTGCGTTTTTTTTTGTGTGTCATCTCGCAGGTCAACCTCTGAGGTTATCGGCTGCTTAACCGGGCTTGCCTGTGGTTGCCTTAATTAATAAATAAATTAAAGACTCCAGCCAGGGCTCATTATAAAACTTACAAACTAGGTGACTGTGGGGTACGGACCTCGGCTTAGGGCGTTTGCTGACCCTGCGTCGAAGCACAGTAGCTAAATAGAGCCTATGAAAAAATATGAAAATAGAAAAAACATCCTGAATACATTTTTTGTACGAACTAAGAAGATCATCATCTAGGCTATGGTAAATTTATGTTCGTATCGTCTTCTCCACTTTGTATATATTTTTTTGAACTGTAAAACATTTTTTCTATTCTACCTACTTCCATCTAGTAAATCTAACTTATCTTAGGCGTTGCATGTCGCAGAAGGAGGCTGCGAAAAGGGAGAAGGAGATCTCGAGTGCTCTCCCGGCTCGCAGAAGGCGCACCGGGCGTCGACAGAGGGCAGACAATGACCTCTGGCGGCCCCCCTAAATTGGTCCAGGGACGGTGGGCTTGAGGATGCCCGCCGTCCCCTATAACACTAGACCCGAGATGGCGGCGCGTTTTGTTCCACGCGCGCCATCTCGGAGCACACTCTGTACACGCGTACGCATTCATAAAGAAATTGCGACGTTGCCGTCCTTGAAGTACGCGTGTACAGAGTGTTTCTTTTACGTATCAATTTAACATTTTTAGTGAATATTTTAATATTAAAAAAATTAAAACATTTTGTTTTCGAATGGTAATATTTTTTTAGCATGTATGAATGCTATACTAATGCGGGTTAACGGGAACGTGATCTGTTAGTTAACATACTGTATACATACAAGATAATAAATTCACAATGCAATTCCTGAAATAAGTTTGTACAGACTCGTTTACTGAATTGATTCAAAAATAACTAAATCTACATTTTCAATAACACTATCGCTATGCAGTCAAAAGAAATCAAAATGATCCGTATATCAAAGTAATAACTTTTTAAATGCAATTTTATGCAAATACCTGCATAAAATTGTATTTAATTTTTTTATGCAAATAATTTATTTCAATGAAATTAATATCTTTCAAAAACTGTTGATAGATTTAGAACTAAAAACCGGTCAAGTGCGTGTCGGGCCACGCATAGTGTAGGGTTCCGTAGTTTTTATAACAGCCAAGTGCGTGTCGTATTCGCTGACTGATCGTTTCGTCCCATGCTCTAACTAAAAGCCAAACATGACTACCTAACTAATTTGACTTCCTATACAAATCCTCACCTGATCCGACAATATTGCACGAAAAGTTTTAATTTTATTTAGAGATTTGTATAAAACTTGTCATAGCCGGTGTTTTGAATTTAAATACGGACACAGAGCTACATTACTCAATCGTCACAAGAAGCTAGCACGATACAACTGGCGCTTAGCGCCATCTATCGACATTTCTGTAGAGTTGTTCGAAATTTTCGAGTCAAATACAATTGGTCGACTATTACTCGTAAACTTGTAAAGCCCACTTATGTGTGATAGATTTCCTTTAAATTTCGTTATATATAGGTACTACTGCCGTGACATTTGAATTTCTAACTACAACCGTTTAGTTGATACAGGGGGGGGGGGACACTGGACTCTAACGAAAATTGGTACTTTAAAGCTTGATAAGTCACGAACGGTTTACTTAATCAAAAAACGGTCTTACCAAACCCCTAATATTTTTGAAAGACCTATCCAACGATATCCCAAACTATGGGAAGAACGAAAAATAATTATCATCCCACTTTACATGTATGGGAGGTACCCTAAATAATTGATTTTTTCAAAATTTTATTTTACCACTTTTTCGGCGTCATTAACGTGTATACTCATGCCAAAGTACAACTTTCTAGTACAAATAGTTTTTGAGCTAAACCGCGGACAGACGGACAGACAGACGGACATGGCGAAACTATAAGGGTTCCTTGTTGACTACGGAACCCTAAAAATGCAGTGTTTTGATTATACAACGTGTAACGGAAACCCCATACCTATCCAAAAGGGCTGAAGACAACATATGGTATGGAGTCTCTGTGCACAGTTTCAGCACAAAATAACTGACTCAAAGAATTGATACCAAATTATTGGTTTCATATATTTCTTGAATACCTATCATAAAAAACGTGTCACAGCACTACGAGTGTCAATAACTTTCCACGTCACTTGCCAATAACACGATAATTCTTTTCGTTCTTCTTAATTTGAAAAATTCGGTCTCTGGTATCAGTGTATTGGAATTTCTAATAAGTTCTACACACGTAGACTTAGGATTACAAAACCCTTGCCATATAGTTTGTTATCATCCAAAGAAGCCATGCACTTGGTATGTATATACCCTTTAAATTACACGTTGTATACAACATTATGTTCTAATCTTCTTCTCTTATCGTGTGGGTAGTAAGGTCTAACGACCCCATACACCCTAGTGTCAGAGTTTCTAGACCGGCTCAAGGGCCTCTGACGTGCTCTATTTAGAGGACCGTGTTTGATGTGTTTGAGGGTGTGCTTTAATTAGAAAACTATCCCTCGGGTACCTTATATCGAGATAAAAACTATGTCCTTCCCAGGATCCTAAACTATCCCCATGCCAACCATCTAAATCGGTTCAGTGGTTAGGCGTGAAAAGGTAACAGACATTCAGACAGACAGAGTTACTTTCGCATTTATAATATTAGTATAGTATGGAAGTATGTTTATGGATGGATTTGTATGTTTATGGATACATGAGGAGCCAATACAGCTTTAAATGTGTTTTTTTTTATTCTGTAAGATTATGTTGCGTTTGTGCTAGCAAAGTCATAATTTTGCAGTGAAACAAAATGTTTAACGGAGTATAACATGCTGATGGTAAATATACACTCACGTAGTTTTTGTTTTGGTAAGACGTTTTTATATCCCCGTCGCCTCACCGAATATAAGACCGTGTATTTGTAAAAGTCTCGTCACGTGCTTCGCTCCCTACTCTATATACGTCGGCAGTGATTGCGGCACACGCCCGACTAATGTATGGAGTTCAGTATCTGGTGGTACAACATAGTGCCTGTTGAAAGCTGGGGCAACGTAAATCTGTAAACATTTCTTAGAAGTGCGCGTCTATCTCGTCAAGGATAACACAGTTCTATGAATCGTCAAACTTATGTACATATAATAAACTTTTTTCCAAAAAATTAAACCGACTCCCAAAAAACACTGCAAAGTGAAAAATAACTTTAATTTCGGTAGTCGGTGTCTTTAGTTTTGTATTTTCGTTTTTGGCACCGACTTCCGAAATTAAAGTTATTTTTCAATTTGCAGTGTTTTTTGGGAGTCGGTTTAATTTTTTGGTAAAAAGTTTTTATTTTACTCTTTTTAGTTGGTCTATTTTTAATTTACCTAGTTACAAGAGCCTAAATGTCAACTACTTATAACCTTTTACAAAATATTGCTTTTCCCAATGCTGGGCCGTTAATTGTAGAGGAGTTCTCCTGGTACTTCACCATCAGCTCTATATCACCATATGCATTGTGACGAGCATAAAGTACTTAATATCTATATTCAAGTAATCGAATCGCAATCCACGAAATACTTATTATTGAGTAGTTTCGGCGGCCATCTGTGGTCTTCATCATCAGTTGCACTTCCCCAAATGGTACTTTTTGAGAGCAACTGCACAAGTTACTATAAGAAATACCCAAAACGCCATAGGTGTGCCTATAATATTTGAAGAGTTCCCTAGATTTCTCCAGGATCCCATCATCAGATCCTGACGTTTATGAAAATGGGACCAATTTCGAAGTATACCCTTTCAATCAAAAAAATAATTTTCCAAATTGGTTCAGCCGTCTTTGAGTAATCGATGATCAAACATAAGAAAAAAAAATATACGCGTCGAATTGATAACCTCCTCTTTTTGCCGTCGCGTCGGTTGAAAATATGGACAGCCGGGCACTTTGCTACGAGAAACACAAACAGATTATTCACGCATAATTCTACATATTAATGGATGTTTACGCCTAAGAAAATAAACACAATTACCTAAATTATTTTAATAATTCTACAAATATTTTATTTTAATTTAGGAATCCTTCCAAAAGTGAGACAGTAGTCTCCGGAACATCTACTCAATTTTATCAAGCGCAAGTTCGGTCATGTATGGAGTACTGCTCCCATCTCTAGGACGGATCTACCAAATACCAGTCTGGTTCTAATGAAATATTGTGGCCCCGGAACTGAAGGGCAATTGAATGAACAGGGTGGGTTGTAAGTCATTAAAAGCCTGACACTCCCTTTCGCTGCACCCGGAGCGGGAGAAGTCATTACATGATTTTCCAGACGGGAAAGACGGGGTACCACACATTTATTGTGCGCACAGCTAAGGCTAAGCTAAAAATTTTACGAATCCAAATGAATTCAAAAGAAAATTAAAGTCGTTGTTATTGAAGAAATGTTATTACAGCATAGAAGAGTTTTTCAAACATAATATTAGTTCAAACTAATATGTGATTATAGGTATGTATTTTAATGACATTATGACTGTAATATCCGACATTATAATCATGACATTACATGTTAATGAATCTTGTTGACGTTTGAATTTATATTGTATAATTGTTTAGAATTTAGTTATGTTAGGCTATTATAATTATTAATATTAAGACTAATAATGTTGGGACCAATGTATTGTATAGCTAGTGTTTGCTTTATGACGACTATTTAATTTTTTAAATTGTAATATTTGTAACCACTGTTCGACACAAAAATGTAAATTTGTTGAGACTATTTATTCGTCAAAAGTGTGAAACTCTCTGCCAGCTTCTGTATTCTCTTCCACATATGACCCGTTAGTCTTTAAAGCAAGAGTTAATTGGCATCTTCTGAGCTCGCTTGTTCCATCGTAAATCTCATCAATCGCTTACTATCAGGCGTTATCGAAGACTAAAATGGGCTCATCCGTATTAAAATAAAGACAATCAAAAGTACTAAATCTCCAAAAGGTACTGAGAATACCTATTACTTGATGACGTCATTATCTCATACACAAAAAAAGGTCAGGCTTAGCGGGCTCGTTTGAAAAAAGGTCAACAGGCTAGCCTGGAACTAAATTGGTGTGTGTATTTTTTTAGCCAAATCCATTGTTAACAATGTAGGTATGTGTTATTTTGTCAACAAAACAAGGTTGCGTCCAAAATACTACTTTAATTTTTAAGCTATTGCATAGCTTTTATCGCGGGCTTTGAGCGCGGCGACCGAATTAAGAAATTCCGTAACGAAACTAAACCTAACACCCTCTACTCCGACTGGCACAGCGGTGCGGCGTTGAAAGCCGTGCATCGTCTAACGTCGTTTCAGTTCGGCAGACTTCGGCACGGTGTTTGTGTGCGTACGACTAGACGTATGCGTGTAGACTAGCTGCTATGAGCAGTTAGCAGCTAGTTTACACGCATACGTCTAAAAGATAATAAAAATATTTTAAACAAAATTAACTTCTCATTTATTCAATAAAAGGGAAAAAAAAATTCTTATCGGTCACTGCGCTCAAAAAGTGTAACTTGAATTAATATCAAAGAAAAATAAACTGCATAATTAAAATAAATAAATAATTAAAATTGCATAAGTTGACATAAAATGCTATTCAAGAAAAAAGCTTTACCGTGGCTGTCCCCGAGTGCCACACAATTTTTTTTTTATATTACTTATCTTTTTAAATTTCTAAATTAATCTTTGCTTGTTTACCTACTTAACTATCCTACTGATCACGTCTTAAATTACATATAGATAGCTAATTTATCTACTTAGCTACCACATAGATTTTTATCATCAATCTTACCTTACTTCGTGCATAGTATTATAAATGCGATAGTTTGTAAGGCTGAATAGATGGATGTTTGTTACTTTTTCACGCAAAAACTGCTAAACGGATCTGAACGAACTTCGGTATGTAAATAGTAAGCACATTTAAATGCATTTTGTCGCCTGTCTCAAAATATATATTTCGTAACATAGACCACTTTAGTCCTAGGCTAGCCAACACTGCATTATGTATCACGCTTCTTAAAAGAAACTAGAAAACAACTTTTTCTCAATGAAATCCTTCAATTACCGTGGGAATATTGACGAATACTGCACTATTCCTTTTTCCATTTCAGAAACTCGGATGAAACTAAAAATACCTCAAACAACAAGGTTAAAATAACTCACTGTCCACTTAAACAATAGAAAAATAAAATCGAGATAAAATTCAAACAGATAACATAAAATGTGGCGTGAAATTTGCAACACTTTGTGAAACAGAGCGGTGTCTACCCTTTCTAATTTTATTTTACAGTTTTTAAAAACGTATAAAAATGCTTTGTCGGGCGCGGGTGATACGTGACTTTTTACAAGTTTCACTCCGACGGGTAAGTTCATACGGTGAATTCGCAGGAATAGCAAATGTGTCGTAAAATACATCGAGGAGAATTTTTTTTCGTACTTATTTGTGTGAACGTGATTTCACTTTTGATTACTTCTCTGGTCTAATGGTGAGATTATGAAAGATTAAATATGTTAGCTGAAAATAATGATGTTTCAGTTTAGGTGGTGTTGCACCGTCTGATTTTATTCACTAACCCTATATAATAATTTCTTATTATTATAATAATGTACAAAACAAACGGCTATGCGCCATCGTTACATGGTGGACATCCCACCTATACGCACAAACGTTTTGGGAATACGTTCATTGTGCGTACGGCTAAGGAGTGACAAAGACCCTGGGTCTTTAAGTCAAGAGTGAATAGGTTAGTTCTAGGTAAGCGTGCTCCATCTTCGACCACATCATCACTTACCATGAGGTGAGATGGTGGTCAAACGCGAGCCTATTGTCAATAAAAAAAATATATATATCTATTCATTTCTCCTCACAAATTACAAACTAACAATAGTGAATCATAAATCTACATCTTATAATACAACTTGGGAGGAGCTGGTGTCTGTGTTACGCATAGAAATGCCTGTATTACAGATCCCCAGGTCACCACCCAACGGAAACAGAAAACATCAATAAAACAACAATTTAATCAGTATCTATACACTGATAGCATTAATTGTAAAAACAAAGTACAAAACAAGTTAAGATAAGAGACTACGAAATTAAAACATTGTAAAAAGATTTTTGACACTTAATATGTACACTCAAAAAAAAAAGTATTCCGTATTGTATCAGCTAGATAGCTTTAGTATTCTTAGGCGCGGGCTTGCGGACGGCGAGCAGGGGTAGCTCGCCGTCCGGCAAAAACCAGGCCCGGGTCAGCGGCGCGTTGTGTTCCACGCGCGCCTCAAGGAGCTGTCAGCATTAGTGACGGGGCCTCATAAAGCCATAGCCTGTCGGGGTTGCGGAAATGTAGTAAAAAGATACCGCGGCTCCGGAACTTACGGGCAGATGAAAGGGACAGGGTGGGTTTTTAGTCAGTAGAAGTCTGACACTCCCTTCCGCTTAACCCAGAGCAGGAGAAGTTATTCGATGATTTTAACAACCAGAAAAAAAAAGCTTTAGTATTCTTAAAAAAAAAACATACAGTTTAAATCATGCAGTTAAATTGGTGGATGTCGGATGTGTTCGGATTTTCAGGACATGGTTTTCTCACTGGCAGCGGTGATGATGAAAATTACACAAAATAATTTGCCGGACGGGGTTTAAACCCGCGACCCATCTCGCATGGCACCATCACTGCACAGTAAATTTAAGTTAAAATTAAAATTCTTAATCTCGTGTCCAGCTCGGAGTTTCAAGACGTATGCGATATATGAAACACCTTATAACGATTGTATTCACTTTCATTCACTTCCCCTTATCAACCCTTTATTATAACATAATTATGTACCGTGACATTCTTAATGTTAAATAAACACTAATCTGCGTACATTAATTAGGTAAATATAATTTAAAAAAAAGAAATAAAAAAAGAAAATGGAAATTATTTAAAGAACTATCCAGGCGCCTAGTTGACACTTCGCGTGACCCAAAGGCTGGCTTTTACCTTGGACAGCGGTTAAGCATTGCCATACAACGTGGCAATGCCGCCAGTCTTTTGGGCACATTACCAGTGGACAGCGATGCGCACGAATTTCTGGACACTATATTTTAGTTTATTTTTAGATGTATATTATTATGTAGTTTAGGGTTTTTATTTAAGTGTATATTCCATTATTGGTAAATATAATTTAAAATTATAATTATTGATCACATTTTAATATAATTGTAATGAAATGATATTGTACTGTAATTTTAAGGTAATAGAAATGTTATTTTAGTGTAATTTAATTAACGTAATATAATGTTAATTGCATATTATGTAAAAGGTAAAAAGTGTTAATCACGCAATGCTGTGAATGCTGAGCACTTCTATAAGTGACTAACTCACTATACCTACAACTATTTGTGATTTCTGTGTGTTTATGCCTTAGTGAGTAAGTCGTTGAAGTGCCCAATAAATGAATAACTAAAAGTAATCTTTATTTGGAACAAAAACACGTGTTTCATAATTATACTAACGATAATATCTACACTAATAAGTAGAATTTAATTAGGAACAATAAACTGCTATGTGTGTTAAATCTTTAGTTTGCTTGTGTTCGATCCAATATTTTGCAATCGACCACGTTTGCTGAGCAAGCGATATAATAACTAAGTGCGCCGCGAGCTTAGTGTATTTCGTACAGCAAACGGGTGCGCCCATTTCCATCATTTAGCGATAATTTTAGCCCTCACGTTACTTTGTTAAACTTAGCAATAAACCCTTGAAGGTTATCAGTGTGTTTAACTTAGTAGCATAGCGAATCCTACAAGGTACCACTTAGGTCACGCCCTCACAGCTTGTATATTGTACCTGTAGCTGACTAATAAGCGTAATAATTTATTGTTCAAGTGGTGTTTACACATCAGTAATTGTTGCACTGTATTAAGTTTAAAAGGTATGTGTTTTGTAACAGAAATTAGTGTAAAAAATTGTTGGTAGACCAAATAAAATAAAAACTTTTTACCAAAAAATTAAACCGACTCCCAAAAAACACTGCAAAGTGAAAAATAACTTTAATTTCGGTAGTCGGTGTCTTTAGTTTTGTTTTTTCGTTTTTGGCACCAACTTCCGAAATTAAAGTTATTTTTCACTTTGCAGTGTTTTTTGGAAGTCGGTTTAATTTTTTGGTAAAAAGTTTTTATTTCACTCTTTTTAGTTGGATGATTTTTAATTTACCTAGTTACAAGAGCCTAAATGTCAACTACTTATAACCTTTTACAAAATATTGCTTTTCCCAATGCTGGGCCGTTAACTGTTGAGGAGTTCTCCTGGTACTTCACCATCAGCTCTACATCACCATATGCATTGTGACGAGCATAAAGTGCTTAACATCCATATTCAGGTAATCGAATCGCAATCCACTCAATACTTATTATTGAGTAGTTTCGGCGGCCATCTGTGGTCTTCATCATCAGTTCCACTTCCCCAAATGGTACTTTTTGAGAGCAACTGCACAAGTTACTATAATAAATACCCAAAACGCGATAGGTGTGCCTATAATATTTGAAGAGTTCCCTCGATTTCTCCAGGATCCCATCATCAGATCCTGACTTTGGTGATAATGGTACCAATTTCGACGTATACCCATTCGAACAAAAAAAGAATTTTCCAAATCGGTTCAGCCGTCTTCGAGTACTCGATGATCATACATAAAACATAAAAAAAATAAATATATATATATACGCGTCGAATTGATAACCTCCTCTTTTTGTCGTCGGTTGAAAAATAAAAATAGATCTTATAGACTTACTTAGAACGTATATGATATAAATGTGTAACCCGTTGCTATTCACAGCATAGAAAATAATGTGTGAGTTAAGAGCGTATAGGGGACAAGCCCATGCCATCATCGGACTACAAGATAAACGACGATACGCCATCGTTGCATGATTGACATCCCACCCATACGTAAAATTTACAAAACGTTTTGAAAATACTATCATTGTGCGTACGGCTATGGAGTGGAATTTCTTTGCCCGAGTCCGTGTGTCCTGATAGCTATAACCTGGGGGGTCTCTAAATCGATAGTTAGCTTCTAGGTAAGCGCTTCATTTTCGACCAAATCATCGCTTACATTTAGTGAGATGCTGATCAAACTGATAATAGGTTCGCGTTTGACCACCATCTCACCTGATGGTAAGTGATGATGTGGTCGAAGATAGAGCACGCTTGCCTAGAAGTAACTTATTCACTCTTGACTAAACTATAAATAACTAGCAGTTGCTCGCGACTTCGTTCGCGTTGGAAGTATTTAGATAGAATATAATGTATAGAATAAGTAAGAACTGTGGCATAGCTATTAGCTACAGAGAAGTTAATTCTAGTCAAGTGCAGGACAACTAATTCAATAAAAAATAACTTATAAAAATAACTTAATTAAAAACCCTTAAAAAATAAATCTCCCTTTCACAACCAGTCTACCAGACGTACTGCTGGGTACCATCCACACCTCGTTCGTATACCGTCTTGTCGTATCTACTGGAAAAGTGCTTTCTCCTCCACATTTATTGTGCGCAAAGTCAAGGTGTGGAACTCTCTGCTGGCTTCTGTGATCTCAACAACATATGCCCCGTCAGCCCTTTAAGCAAGAGTGAACAGGCAGCGTCTGGGCTCGTTCATTTCATAGTAGACCTCAATAATCGATTACCATCAGGCGTGATCGTTGTCAGGAACGGGTTCATCCGAAATAAAAAATTAAAATAAGAAAAACCACGATCTGTTTAGCCTTTTACCAACTTTTTAGGAGTCGACTTCCAGTCTAACTAGATCCAACTGACTATAGTCCTCGGCACGTAAGTTGGCAAGGTTTTGGCATGGTAAGTTCGCGCATCGTGCACTTAGTGGAACAAAAAAGTGGTCACTTTTACTGCTTGCCATTATTCTATGGTTATTGCCATAATTTATTTTTAATCATGTCTGTTCAGAAGAATGTTAAAGAAAGAAGAGGAATTCATTAGTTAATTGGGTATTATAAATAAAATAGATATAATACATATAAATACATTTAAAAGTGAAAAAAAAAAACTATTTAAAATAACATTAAAAATAATATGTTCTCGTCGTCACAATTAGTATTAAAACTGCTACCCCTTTTATTCATCTTTTTTCCCAGTGTCCTAAAGACAGTGACGAATTCGGAATTTCAACCTTCCTTAACTATAGTGTCTAACTGTTCTTTCTGACGTTTTAATAGTCTGCGTAAAACGGTATTTGGTCCTGGCATTGTAATCAACGTAATAAAAACTAAATTCAAAACAACAACTCGTAACAAAAACAAAGGGTACAACTTTCGTGTACGCAAGTGTATTTGGGAGCAAATTGAATGAGAACTACTGACGCACCAATCGCGCGCTCAGAGCGGCACTACGTCATACCCCGCATCCCGCTGACAACCGCTGACTCCTAAAAATCGACTTCTGCGCATTGAACGACTCTTGCCAAGTTATTTGACGAGAACTATACTGGTGTTTTATATGGATTGACTGCCTTTATTTTTCTGTAACACAGGCTCGCCTAGCACTTGAAAGATGTAATATTTTTATGTTCAACTAGCAACCCGGCCCGGCTTCGCTCGAGTAATAAAGTTTATATTTGCTTATAATATGATTTTTCTTAATCAACTTCTCGTCCGGTAATTTGCCACACTCATATATCGGCGATAACTCATAAGATATTCATTATATTGATATAGTGTAAAAAGCAATTTTGATCTACCTTAAATCCTCAACATATCTAACATATTTAATTGGATAAGGAATAATACTGTACTGTTAAAAAAAGATTCGAGAACAAGCCATAATTTTATTGTAATTTGTAAAAGAAAAAAAATAGTTATTGTGGGTTATTCTTAGGAGATAGACATATGTCATTGCGGACTTTTTTGTAAACCTATAAAAGAAAAACAATCACGCCATACAATCTATTTTTATAACTCAAAACGTTTTGGCAGCGTTTTAGATTAAAGCTCCCGATAGGCTTAATTCTTTCCTTAATTTGCTCGTCACAAATCATTTGTTAAATCACAATCTATGAAAGAAATGAAGAATGGTTTATACAGTCATTTATTTGACATAATTGTCGTTTATTTAATCTACCTACACATTTCACTCTCTCACACATTCACTCCTTAACACATGCACGTATACACAAACACCCATTCTACACCTATGTATAATTTTATTAATCAATTTTTAACTTAATAAGAACAAATGTGAAGAAGGAGGCTGGGCCCCACAACACAGGGTATCTAAGTGTGAGATTCAGCGTAAATCTGTTGCGAATGTAGGTAAATCTTTTGAAGCAAATGAATAAATGAATTAATAAATAAAATGAGTGTGGCACTCGGAGACTGCCGCGGTAAAGTTATTGCATAGCATTTTTTATCAACTTATGCAATTATAATTATTTATTTATTTTATTTATGCAGTATTTTGTTTTCTTTGATACTAATTCAAGTTTTTTCTTTGATATTAATTCAATTTACTAACACTTTTTGAGCGTGGTGACCGATAAGAAAACAATGTTTTTCCTTTTATTGAATAATGAGAAGTTAATATTGTTTAAAATATTTTATTATCTTACAATACATGTAGGTTATTCAGGAATTTTTATCATTGAAACTATAGGTTTATTAGCAGTTAGTCTACACGCATACGTCTAGTCGCACGCACATAAACACCGTGCCGAAGTCTGCCGAACTGAAACGACGTTAGACGATGCACGGCTTTCAACGCCGCACCGCTGTGTCGGTCGGAGTGGGGGGTGTTAGGTTTATTTTCGTTACGGAATTTCTTGATTCGGTCGCCGCGCTCAAAGCCCACGATAAAAGCTATGCAATAGCTTAATAATCTGATCACAATCTTGTAGTTGGGTTACACGATACCCCTTGTTAAATTTTTTGGCTTCTCACTTCCCGTAACGGTTTGTTTTCCTAGGAAAGCGGTGCCGTCATATAGCGGCCGTAATATTACGGACGCAAAAAGGCGGCAGTCTTTACGGTGACGACATGTGGAAAGTTCCACGGCCGTTTTAACACACTGTCTGCTTCATCGCTATCTAGTATATTACATTCTCTTTGGAAACGTTCACGAAACCATCTGACACCGACAAGACGGCCGTCATGCAAATGGCGGCACCGCTTTTTGACGTTACGGTGTCAGTTACCGTTCTCTAGGAAACCGCGCCATTTTTTTTACATAGACAACGTTCTAGTGATGTCATTCACCGCTGTATTACGGCCGCTATATGACGGCACCGCTATCCTAGGAAACCAAAGCTTAACGGTTGTCAAATATTTCCTAATGACAGCCGTGACTAATGGCTTAAAGTGCTTTTCGAGGCACTAATTAGAAATATCTCATAGAAAACCCCAATAGCAAACAGAAATTTGAACCAAATAACGTTAGTGATATGTGCCATGAGAGAGTAGGTACCTTTCTTAATTTTTTAATTTTTTGTCATGTGGGAAAATCATCGAATGTCTTCTCCCGCTCTGGGTTAAGCGGAATGGTGTGTCAGACTTCTACTGACTAAAAACCCACCGTGTTCCTTCAGCTGCCCTTAACTTCCGGGGCCATGGTATCTCGTTGAAACATTCCCGTAACCGCGGCAGGCAATGGCCCTATGGGGCCCCGTCACCCGTCACAGCTCTTTGAGGCGCGCGCGGAACACGACGCGCCGCTGATCCGGGCCTGGTTCTTACCGGACGGTGAGCTACCCCTGCTCACCGTCCGCAAGCCCGAGAGAGTAGGTACCTAAGGTAAAGTAAGAGAGTGATTTTGTGTGTGTATGTGTCTGGAATGTTTAACTCTACTGTTATCTTGGATATAACCTTTCAATAAAATATATTAATAGCTGCCATAGAGCCTTCTATGAATGCAATATGAACTATCTCCATGCATATATAGCATATTATTGCCGTACGTGGCTCCAGCGATATCAAAGCAATTTGTTCTAGAGCCCTTTGGAATTCCGCTCACGTAAGGAAATTATACACGCGCACACAGATTCAGTCGCAATAAATCTTTTCCTTGAAACTTTGTAAACGCTATGTGTCTTCGTTATAAAAATAGGTACGTAATAATTTTAACTGTGAAAAAAATATGAAATTTTTAATCGAATAATACGGCGTTCACGCAACGCTTCGAGTACGAGACATACAAAAACACGAATAAATGAAATAATAAATAAATCCACACAAAACTGTCGCAATCCATCATAGCTTGAGTTGCACGACGGTATGTTTGCGGTCGTGATCGAGAAAACTTCTACACACAGCCTATAACACGCACGTTTACCCTACACGCGTCAGTGACACAGCCTATTAAAATTCGACCATTTCTGTCGTTCAATTCTCAGTCGAAGCAAGTTTATGTATGGAACGTTTCGAGGCTGTGACAAGCATGTAGGGCATATGTACCAATATTGAATAGTCACGCCAACTTTGCCCCAGCTGGCATTTGTTCGCGAACTAACATGATTAATGGATGAAACTCGAGCTCTGCTCTTTGCTCTTTGTAAGGCGTTATAATATTTATCACAGACCTCGGCTCGTTTATTAAAAGTGTGGGTAAACATTTAAGTAGAAGGTGGTAGTGCTAATGGTTTAAAAGGCTTGTATCGTTTTGATATCTATCTTGCGGTGGATTTTAAAATAACTGATTTTTATAACACTATTACTCACAGTTTCTGTAATAATATTTAGAATTGAAAGTGGTCTATGACATCATCAACATCAACTTGCGCTTATTCCATTGACTTTGAGGTCGTTGCAACACATTTTTTTCTTCCATTCTCCCGTGTCAGATATCAAGTCATGCATCATTTACTCCTTTATGGGGTTCAGTAGCCGACTGGCAAAAAACGGAACCCTTATAGTTTCGTCATTAAAAAGATTCAAAGATATATTAAAATTCAATTAATTTAATAATAATAAATAAATAAAAAATCATGTCAAATTATCAAATTAAATACAAATTAAATTCCAAAGTCAATTGTCTAAGAGATATACGCTTCCAAAGTGGTAAAATGTGTCTCCCTTATTATAGAAGTTAGAGGGGGGGGGGGGGTCTAACTTCTATAATAATGGAGTGAAAAATCTAAAAAATATATGTCTGTAGATCTTAAAGTAAACTTTCAACCAAAATTGGTTTGAACGAGATCGGGTTAAAAGTTTTTGTCATACAGCATATTTTCTAAAACCGCAAATATAACTTTATAATTCATACAAACACTATGAAATACAAATTTATTTGGCGTCGTTGTAAAAAATGTAAATAAGCTAGTTTTAAGAACTTTGTAAGGTTTTTTTACGTCAAATAAATATACATATTATATTATATTATTATAGTTACTACGGAACCCTTCATGGGCGAGTTTGATTCGCACTTGGCCAATTTTTCTTTCATATTCCGTACATAATAAATAATTATTTTATACCGGATGATTTTTTTTATCGTCTCGAAAATAATATGGTCTATTGTTTAAGTGACACAGAAGTCATACACGAGAATATTTGATGCGCGAGCGGCTCGTGCGCCTGCGAAAGGATTTCAAAGAAGCTGACGGTACATACAGCGAGTATGCTGTATGCCTATCATCGGCCGGCTTCAAGGAATAGGATCGCACTACAAATTTATAGATGCATTCTGCGCATTTAATTATATGCAGGGTGCATATAATTTGAATTTCGATATTTTTTTTATCGATCTATAATAATTATTTTTTTATATTTCTGTTTTATTGTTCTATTGTTAAAAGCTTACTTCAATTGAGTAGTATTTATTGATAGATAAATTTCTTTAGTATGTAGGTATTTAAAAAATTAAAAATAAAATAATCTATTCTATTTACTTATTATACCCAATTTTTCAAGACGGTAAAATATATCATCCGGTATAGAGAACTAGCAACGTCGTTATCCTAGACGTCAATAATTTACGTTCTTTCAATATCCATCGTAATTTTGCTACAATATCAAATCTGTACTATTACAGAAAAGTTCTTTTTTTAATTATGGACCTTGACCTCGATTTCGCCTGATGGTAAGCGATAGATGAGGTCTAAGATGGAGCGAGCGAGCCCAGAAGCCTATCAAATACTCTTGCTCGTAGCTGTTACAGATACAAAGCTTAGATGGATTTTAGTACCAAAAAAATCGTCAATTAATTAAACGCTATATTTGCCTCATCGTGCATCAAGTAACACGCGATGCGTTTAGGCATAAATAGTCTAATGGTTAAGATGTCGGATTTGTGATCGTGAGGTCGTGGGTACGAACCCCACTCATAAATTGAAATTGAAATTGAAAAACTTTTATTCGAACTAAGACACACACAACAGCATACAATACAAAATTACAAACATTATAAATAAAAGTATAAAAAAAAAATCGTTGAGCACGTCCACACCGAAAGGGACACCAACTCAGTATTTGCTGGGCGGAAGACACCCAGCGCTAGTTTTCAGTTGGCACCCAGCAGTAACACACGGACGAGGGCAAGTAAATTAAATAAGACTGTAAGAAGTACAAAACAAATTAATATTGAACAATGCAATATTGTGTGCGCAAAAACAAAACATGTTTGATTGTACAAAAGGCGCGTTAATTTCCCTGTATCGAGCTGCCCGCTAAGTTATCATTATTATGAAATGAATTATTAGGTGATCCACATGCAACCTTAAAATTATATCTATAAAATAAATTGATTCATAAATAATACATAACTACATAGTGGATGACTACAAGTTAAATTAAAAAACTGTCCTGATACAAGAGTTTGTCAAATAATTATTATGTTGTATTTGAATTAGATTCATAAAAAAATACCTATAATATATTACCGTGAACCCACTCCAGACACAAGCATATTTAGCTTAGTTGGAGGGGTTAGATTGTTAGAAATGTGAATTGTATCTACAAAAATAGTTCTAGAATGCAATTCTAGCAAGTACCCTTTCTTATTCAATAGTGTATTCTTCAGAAACAAATTCAGAAGTCTCCAAGACATTTAAGCATCATATTTTTCAACCGTCGCTCTCCAGAGAAATCAAAACTTTCCCGCAGCCACAGAGCGTAGACGTATTGTTTTTTTTTTTATTCCCCAGCCGTTTTGTGAGTGTTTAGTTTCCGTAGTTCTGTCCTGAAATGTTATCCTGGTAACTTTATTTGTGTTTTTAATAATATTTTCCTTTTGTTGCGGTGTGTTTTTGGGTTGGATTACAAGTCGGTGAATATAAATTCCGAGAAACACATTGACACGTGTGTTACGATGCCAAGATGCTAGCTCAGCACACTTGCAAACAAGCGCGAAGCATCAAATTCCACGAGTAGCGCTTCCCACGGTAACGACGAGTCCCTGGGCTTTTTCCAACCTAACATCGGTGGGAACAGACACTCGCGCTCATCGCGTATAGTTTAACCTACTTTTATTATTTTACTTTTAAATTTGATAATTTTAAGAACTTTTTGTGAACAGTAATTAAACCTTTTTATTATATGAAACGGACTTTATTCTAAAAGTTTCCCGACACGCCCCACACACGTATCTGGCGCAGTCGGAAGTTGTCAAGGACTTTGAAAGTGTTGTCGTTGTGTGAATCACCCAAAAATCGGGCATCGCCGCGTCGACCGTCCTGACGAAGAACCTTCGGAGGCCAGTTGGGAAAGCTGCTGCTGCAGACATCGAGACTTCCAAAAATCGATGGATCGACGCTCGCCAGCAATAGTACAAATGTAAGTGAATTACATATATTCTTGTTAATTGGATGCTATATTTTTTTACGCAGTGTACTATAATTTTTCAAGATTTTTCACCCACGTAGTAATAGGGACCTTAGTCCTAGTAGGCGAGTTCAACTTCGGATAACCCGAAGTGACGCCAATCGTAACCTTGAACTCTTAAACGAATTAGATTTAGAAACTATGACTGAACAAACTTCAGTACCTTTGAGTCAGACGAGTCAGATGGCTTCGTCAGACTTAACTGATAAGATTTATAAATCGCTTAGATTAGTTCCAGAATTTAATGGTAACCCTAATGTTTTGACCAGATTTTTGAATTTATGCGATGAGTTAGTGCTCACTTATGTCAGTACGGAACCAGGAAGCAGACTCTCCAATTTGGCTCTGATTAATGGAATTTTGAATAAGATAACTGGTACTGCTGCACGTACTTTGGCAACTAATGGAATTCCTAATGATTGGCAGGGCATAAGAACCACGTTAATTAACAGCTTTTCAGATCACAGGGACGAAACTTCGTTATATACCGATCTATCTCTTTTAGTTCAGGGCAGTGATACTATACAAGATTACTACGAAAAAGTTCAGCATTTACTGTGCACTATAATAACGTATGTCGAGTTGCATGAATCTGTAGGAACTACTGTGGAAGCAAAAAGAACTCTTTATAAAAACTTAGCTTTGCAGACATTCTTGAGAGGTTTAGATGAACCGCTAGGTTCTAGGGTAAGGTGCATGCGACCTTCATCTCTCGAAATTGCTCTTGAATTTGCCCAAGAGGAATTAAACGTTCTCTATTTACAAAAGAGAAATAAGTCTCTACCCGCGAAGAAAAATCTATATAATTTTTACGAACAAGCACCTAATACTACTAACGCACAGCAAAATTTCCGTTCATCTGATCCTAATTCATCTCACCATCTGCAAAATGTTCATTCATACATGCCACCAAATTATAACCCTACATTCCAAGCATACCCCAGACCTCAAATTCGAACCTTTGGTCCTCAATATCCTCCACAGCTCTACCCACCACCCGTACCACTAGAACAGTACAGGCAAACCTATCCCAGACCTCAAAACCCCACAAAGACCCAACAAATATTTAGGGCTCCCCCTACCAATATGTCTACTGGATTCCGAATCCCACCTCGAGCTCCCCAAGTACCTCAAATAAATCAAGCACCCCAATACAATATCCCCACACCTATGAGTGGTATTAGTCATCCAGTCGCGCGTACTCTCCCGCCCATGAACTACAATGGTAAACGTAACCTTGCACCAAACCTCCCACAAATTGGAGAAACTCATTTCAATGAACTCTTACACGATAATACAACCTTAAATTTTCACGAATACGATCCCAATGTCCAAAATGTTCATCCTGCTATCGATACAGATTATCTTCATAATTTTATGAGTGGCCTTGAACCTGATCCAAATCAGAACCCCGTTGAAGGCACTTCAGAGCAAAATTTTTGCCCAGCTATAGAGAACAATGCCCCTGTATAGAATTAAACGTGCAAAGTAAACGTCATTTGCCCTATATCCAAATTAAAAATCCCCCAATTAAACTTTTGATTGACACCGGGGCAAATGAGTCTTTCATAAGCCCAGAAGCCTATGAAAAATTTTATCCCCACATTCCAGTTGACTATGAACCATTCCTAGTTACAAATACGCACGTGACCACCCAAAACTACTACTCGCTAACTGTCCCTTGCTTTGAGGAATTAAATGACAATGTTACCATAAAATTATTTCTCTACAAATTCCATAATTTCTTTGATGGTTTAATAGGTTGCGAACAGTTAAAAAAGTGGAATGCAAAAATCGACCTTGCTACTCATGCTTTAGAGACAGAATTCACAAAAATTCCTATCATTTTATATTACAATCCTCAATGCTTAAATTCTCACGAAATCACTATACCGGCCCAAACTACTCAATTAATTAGGGTACCTACTGATATTGCACAGGGAGACATCTATATTGAGGAGCAAACAATTTCTGGTTGTTACATTACCGAATGCATATCATTCGCGGAAAATAATCATACCATGATACAAATTTCAAACCCGTGGGATACCGACATTGTAATACCTATAGAAAATCCAATATGTGCACAATTTTTTAATAAAGAAACGTTTCCCATAAGCCACGTAATTGACTCCACCTCACGTACCTATACCGCCGAGCGAACACGTCAAGTCTTATCGCAGTTGCGCATAGAACATTTAAATGCAGAAGAGACAGTCAATTTAATTAATCTTTGCAAAGAATATGCCGATGTTTTCTACCTAGACGGGGAACCACTTACCTTCACTAACGAAATCAAACATCATATCAGAACCGTAGATGATAAGCCAGTTTATAGTAAAACCTATAGATACCCTTACGTACATAGAGAAGAAGTTCGAAATCAAATAGAATCTATGTTAGAGCAAGGTATTATTCGTCCATCTTCATCGCCTTGGAATGCTCCAATATGGATTGTGCCTAAGAAAAGTGACGCATCTGGCAAAGTTAAGTGGCGATTAGTCATTGACTTTCGGCAACTAAATGCGAAAACAATAAACGATAAGTATCCGATTCCCAACATTAACGACATATTAGACAAGTTAGGCAGGTGTTTGTACTTCTCTACTTTAGATTTAAAATCAGGATTTTTACAAATTCAGCTAAATTCATCCGATATACCGAAAACAGCATTTAGTGTAGAGCAAGGCCATTTTGAGTACATTAGAATGCCAATGGGCTTGAAAAATTCTCCGGCAACATTTCAACGAGTTATGGACAATGTCCTTCGCGGACTCCCAAATTGTACTACGTATATTGACGATATTTTGGTATTCTCAACGTCCTTGCAAGAACATATAGTTAATTTGCGCGCCATTTTCGACCGTCTCAGAAATTCAAATTTAAAAATTCAGATGGATAAATCTGAATTTTTCAAACATGAAACGCCTTATCTCGGTCATATTATCACCACCGATGGTGTCAAACCAAACCCGGATAAAATTTCAGCCATCCTAAATTATCCAGTCCCGAAAACTCCCAGGCAAATTAAGGCATTCTTGGGTCTGCTTGGTTACTACAGACGTTTTATACCGGATTTTGCACGTATTACTAAACCTTTTACATCGTGTCTTAAAATAAATAAATAAATTTAACCCCAGAATATTTAAGCTGTTTTGAGCATTGCAAAACTCTCCTTACAAATGACCCCATTTTAATATACCCGGATTTCAGTAAAGAGTTTATCTTAACTACAGACGCGTCCAACGTGGCCTTAGGAGCAGTCCTTTCTCAAGGTCCTATTGGCTCGGACAAACCTATTGCCTATGCGTCTAGAACTCTTAACAATAGTGAAATTAATTACTCTACCATCGAAAAGGAATTATTGGCAATAGTTTGGGCTACAAAATACTTCCGGCCTTACCTTTTTGGCAGAGAATTTAAAGTAGTAACCGACCACAAACCTTTAATTTGGCTTATGAATCTAAAAGAGCCTGGTTCACGTCTTACAAGATGGAGGCTCAAGTTAGCAGAATATGATTACACTATTGTTCATAAAAAAGGGAAAATCAATACTAATGCAGATGCTCTCTCACGTATTCAGATCAATCATAATGAAACTCAGTCTTTGTTCGTTAATCACTCCGATACGTCCTCCACATTATCAGCCGAGGAAAATAGTCCAACACTTTCATACTCTACTCTCACCGCTGCAGGCAACAGTCCAATATATTCATCATCTACTCTTACTGCATATTCACCCGCGAACAAAGAACCAAATTTCCCAACGCAACATTCGTCACCTATTTTTACAGCAAACTTACCTCCATTCGAAGAAACACAGCATTCAACACACCATTCATCGTCCACCCTATCTGCTTATTCGGCTCCACAAAATATCATACATCAAGCACAAGTACACACAGCCTCACCACGTACTCAAACCATACACACTAGCGCAGAAAATCCCGTTCTAGATATTCCGATATCAGATGAACCTTTAAATAAGTTTAAGAGACAACTAGTAATAAAAGTAATAAGCGGTAATTCTAAAACTAGACCAATAGTAACCGAACCATTTCAGTCTATGCAAAGAACTTCAGTAGAAATTAGCGAACATAATTTGCAAAGTAATATTATAAATACTATAAAATCTCACGTTAATCCAAAAATCCGTACTGCTATTCTAGTAAGCCCCATCGAAAAAATGTACGATATAATACCAATCTTACAACAAACTTTTGAAAGTTCATCTGTAAACTTAGTTCTAGTTAAACATGAGGTAGCCAATATTAATGACCTCTCGAACCAATTAAATATAATAAAAAAATATCATGAAGGCCAGACTAATCATCGCGGAATTACGGAAACCTATCTTTCATTATCTGAACGTTATTTTTGGCCCAAAATGAAAACCGAAATTACAAAATTTATTAACGAATGTAACATGTGCAGATGCGCAAAATATGACCGCAACCCAGTACGCCCACAGTTCAGAATTGTACCCCCACCAACTAAACCGTTTGAATTAGCACACGCGGATGTTCTAACTGTTGACCATGACAAATATTTAACTATTATAGACTTATTTTCCAAGTACGCTCAAGCTTACCTTTTACCCGATTGTACCTCACCCAATATATTAAAAGCACTTTTACACTTTAGTACTCATCACGGTTTCCCTTTAAATTTAACAACGGATCAAGGCACCGAATTTAGCAATCAAGTCATATCAGAATTTCTCCGTTTGCATAATATAAAACATCATATGACTAGTGCATATGCATCTAATGAGAATGGTATCATTGAACGTTTCCACAATACACTTTTGGAACACCTACGGTTACTAAAAATTCAGCACAAAAATGAACTCAGTCGAAATCTTATACCGTACGCATTAATTGCTTATAATAATTCCATCCATAGTTTAACAAAGTGTAGGCCATTTGATGTTATTTCTGGTCACTTCGACCCTCGAAATCCTATCAGTTTAAATATGACGGACCGATATCTTCAAACTTATATTCAAGAACATCGTGGTCAAATGGAAACAGTTTATAAAATTATTCATGATACTGCATTATCCAGTCGCGAAGATATAATGACTCGACGTAATATCGATAGGGAACCAGTTTTAGACTGTGAACCAAATCAAACAGTTCACGTACGTAACCCAATGGCAAGTAGGCAAAAATTAACCCCTCGTTTTACTCAGGACAAAGTCGTTAAGAATTTACCTATACATATTTATACCGCAAAAAGTCGTGGCCCCGTAGCAAAATCACGGTTGAAAAGACCACCGAAAAAATGATAGTTTTCATATAATTGATTCAGGTACCTAGTACTGCTGCTAATTTTCGTAGTTGGTACTCAAGAAATACTACCCTTTAATCTAGGTGCTACCAAAATTATATCTCATTTTTCATATATTTTTACCAGACATTAACCTTCAAGAAATCGAGTTACATGTGAACGATATAAAATCCCAACTTACAGATACCTACTACTTATAAACTATCCCATACAGATAGCTCTCTCTTTAAGTATCAAACTAGGCACCTATATGCGAAGTTAGATAAAGTTATAGTGCAATTAGATACCTTTAGGCCATCTAGAACTAAAAGAGGTCTGATCAATCCTTTAGGCACATTTATTAAAAGTATTTCCGGTAATTTGGAAAATGAAGACGCCCTGAAATTCGAAAATGCATTACGCACTTTAAATAAAAATGATCAAATTTTGTTGCTATCATTGAACAAGCATATTACTTTATATAAAGAGATACAGCAGAATCAAATTATCCGAAATATTTCATTAAATCAGGTTAAACTGGAAAGGGCTCTTACTTTTGTCATGAATATGACTAATGATAATGAGCGAATTATTCACTACGCTCACCTTGTACAAGTTTTTGCAATAATAAGCGAAAATGTTCAAGAACTTTTGAGCGAAATTGACAGAATAGAGAATATATTGGCTTTTAGTAAAAATAAATCAGTTCACCATTCCGTATTTTCTATTAAAGATTTAAGAAATATACTATACTAAAATAATAAATATACTATAGAAATATACTTATAGATCTGATCAAATAATTGACATAGACATCAGAGATTATTACGAAATTCTTAGCCTAGCTTCATACTTTACAGAGTCGAGAGTTGTAATAGTCCTAAAGTTTCCCATTACGTTTAGCACAGACTATCAGTTATATGAATTATGTCCCGTTCCAAATAAGGACAGCCTAATTATAGTACCAACTGCACCTTATATAGCGTCAAATTCTCAGGAATATGTGTATATGGAGGCTGAATGCCCGAAGGTCAGTTCCTGGCACATATGCGAGCAGAAGATTGTCCACCGGATCTCATCAAGGTCAGACTGTATTCAAAAACTTATACAATCTCAGGAGATAGATGGAACGTGCAAACCCACGCCTATCTCTCTGACTAAGGAGGCCCTGATTGAGTTGGATAGCTATCATTACATAATTACTTTCCCCAATAGTACGAAGACTCAACTATCCTGCGGTAAAGAGCGATTTGTAATGTTACAAGGCAGTTTTTGGTCAGCATCCCTCATGGCTGCAAGATTAAAACACCCGAACTTAGTATAATAAACCGGGACAATAAATTATTCGGAAAACCATTAGAACTCATGGCTCTTCCACACTACGAAACACCAATAAAGACACGGAGCTTCACCCTGAAGACTACTAACACCGAATTAACGGAAGATGAAAGAAGAGCCACAACTTTTGGCGTCAAGGTCACCAAATAGTTGCTCATCTGGTAGGGGAGATGTTACGATGCCAAGATGCTAGCTCAGCACACTTGCAAACAAGCGCGAAGCATCAAATTCCACGAGTAGCGCTTCCCACGGTAACGACGAGTCCCTGGGCTTTACCAACCTAACATCGGTGGGAACAGACACTCGCGCTCATCGCGTATAGTTTTACCTACTTTTATTATTTTACTTTTAAATTTGATAATTTTAAGAACTTTTTGTGAACAGTAATTAAACCTTTTTATTATATGAAACGGACTTTATTCTAAAAGTTTCCCGACACGCCCCACACACGTATCTCGTGCAAATATAACTAAACATCAAAGCCAAAAATTTATTTATTTATTTCTGTTGCCATAATTTACTCAACAATCTCAGGGTCGGCTTCTGGACTAACTGGACTAAGTTCTAATAATCCGGAGTTGCGGGAATGTTCAAACGAGATACCGCGGCCCCGGAACTTAAGGGCAGCTGAAGCAAACAAACAAGGTCGGTTTTTAGTCAGTAGAAGTCTGACACTCTTTTCCCCTCCACCCAGAGTGGGAGAAGTCATTTGATGATTTTTACACACGGAAAAAAAAGAAGTTTAATGATACCCCTTGGTAAAAAAAACTTGTTACAAACTTTCTGGCTTTTGACTACCGTAACGATTGTCATAGATGTACAAATGATTAATGATTATATTTGTTTGTTACTGAATGGCGGCTTTAATCTATAATTTGCTATAATCCTAATTAAAAAATGTCTCGCGGCGACAATTTATGACAATAAACAATGGTGCTTACTAACATGACACATATGGTTGACTCTGCAGTCGCTGAAATGTCTCAGTACTCCGTAGTACCAACAAAAGCAGAATCAATACAAGGCCACGTGTCACTTGTATCGTATTCTTAGATAATCCTATTACTTAGTCTCTGTTCAGACACGTGCAAGCACCAATCTTGTACTCTCACTTGAAATTGCTCCTGTATCGTGAGAGTATGGCTACAAACACCCAGACTAAGAACAACTATTAGTAGGCGATACAAACATTTGTTCCAGAGTGGGAATCGAACTACACACTGTGCAACAGCCAATTGCCCAATCTTCAGGACGTGACAATCCCCACAAAATTCCTAAATGGGTAAACCACTGCGCCAAAATGTGTCGTTTGTTTAAGCAATTACCAGGGACAATTTTCGCCAGTCAGCTGAATACCATCTCAGAAAAGAAAAACCGGTCAAGTGCGTGTCGGGCCACGCGCAGTGTTGGGTTCCGTAGTTTTTATAACAGCGAAGTGCGTGTCGTATTCGCTGACTGATCGTTTCGTACCATGCTCTAACTAAAAGCCAAACATGACTACCTAACTAATTTGACTTCCTATACAAATCCTCACCTGATCCGACAATTTTGCACGGAAAGTTTTAATTTTTTTTAGAGATTTGTATAAAACTGGTCATAGCCGGTGTTTTGAATTTAAATACAGGACACAGAGCTACACTACTCAATTGTCACAAAAAAATAAAATTGAGGAAGTAGTTTGCTGGGGGAGCTTTGTGTTAGATATTATATAGCAAAATAACAAATAAATAAAAAATATTAATTTGAATTCACTCTAAAAACGGGCCCACATGGGGCGATGGTAACTGAAGAAGGAATTATAAAATCCAACTTCACATGGGAAGTTTGAAAAGTTATGATCTATTTGAGTACCACCGCGTGTAGAGGGAAGTGGTTGTGACCTGGTAACCAGTGTCACGTATTAATTTGAAAACAGCAGTGTTGTCGTTACGGAGATAGATAGTCTTCATTAAAATATCCAAATATTATACAAGGACTGTTATGCGATAGTAAATTACTTACAAAACCTACTGCCCGACTGTTGGGACATTGGGAAGTCGGTTTTTTTTTGTTAATAAGTTTTTTTTTTATAAAACTTATTTAAATATGAAATTAGCGTGATACAACTGACGCTTAGCGCCATCTATCGACATTTCTATGGAGTTGTTCGAAATTTTCGAGTCAAATACAATTGGTCGACTATTACTCGTAAACTTGTAAAGCCCACTTATGTGTGATAGTTTTCCTTTAAGCTTCGTTATATATAGGTACTACTGCCGTGACATTTGAATTTCTAACTACAACCATTTAGTTGGTAGAGGGGGTGGAGGGGGGGCTTGACTCTAACGAAAATTGGTACTTTAAAGATTGATAAGTCACGAACGGTATACTTAATCAAAAAACGGTCTTCCCAAACGCCTAATATTTTTAAAAGACCTATCCAACGATATCCCACAATATGGAAAGGACGAAAAAGAAAAAGATATCATCCCACTTTACATGTAGGGGAGGTACCCTAAATACATGTTTTTTTTTTAAATTTTATTTTACCACTTTTTCAGCGTCATTGACGTGTATACTCATGCCAAATTACAACTTTCTAGTACCAATAGTTTTTGAGCTAAACCGCGGACAGACACACAGACGGACATGGCGAAACTATAAGGGTTCCTTGTTGACTACGGAACCCTAAAAACTAGTCGAACGATGAAATGCAGGTGTCATATACTAAAGCTTTAAACTCATGGTAGAGCAACCATGAGGTTAAAGCTATAGTATGTTGTCGATACTCGAGTACCGACTACGTAAATTTTTTGTATGGCAAATTTTACAGCGCCTCCAATGGTCACTTACGGAACTAAAATCGGTCGTATGAGTTTACAAGTAAATACGTATCGAAGAGAAACTCGCTAGCGACTACAGTTTTTAGCAGATTCAATAAAAAAAATCAAGTGTCATTAGAATTTAAAACTGGTTGGTTATTTTTACCATTGTGTATTTATCCCGTTTTAAGTTCTACTGATACTGTTAGAGACCATTTTCAACCGACTTCTAAAAAAGGAGGAGGTTCTCAATTCGGATGTTAGTATTTTTTTTTTTTATGTTTGTCCGCGCATAACTCCGTCGCTTACCAACCGATTTGAAAAATTATTATCTTGTTAGAAAGGGTATACTTCTTAAATGGTCCCATGAAAAATTTATCGAAATCGGACAAGCCGTTTTTGAAAAATCAACAAAAGTAAAAAAAAAATATTTACATTGATGATCTTTTCGTTTACTCTGCATTGCGTTTTTTGTTCGCGCATAACTCCGTCATTTACGAACCGATTTGGAAAATTCACTGACCCACTAAAAATCACGAAAATAAAAACTTAATAAAATAAAATATTTTTGGGTTTGTAGTGTTTTGATATGGAAGTCGGTTTTATTTTTTGCAAAAAAGTTTTTATAGCTTAAAAAGAAATACAGGTGGCTTAGAAGCATGGTGAAAACTTACACCAAAAAATACATCATAACATACTAACCACAGAACAGATAAAAGAGGTTAGAAAGGAAATAGTTCCTGATTTGTATGAGAACGTGTGTCGCCGCTTGTCTCCCACTCTTTAGCTCCACTACAAGCAAGAGGCCCGTTACGTATGCGAATTACGCACACAAATAAATTACACACACTTAAATCGAGAGCTTGCTACTGATTGTAACTCGCTGTCGTAAAACATGTGCCGTGCATCACGGCCAATCAGGGCAAAGGACGAAACGTCAATGGTTGAAGTGTTGAGGACGCAACGCAGGCAGTACATTGTAAGCGGACTTGGTCATTGCGTTGATTAAGCGAGTAGTAGAGTAGCATCGGGTAATGTATATTTCTTGTAACTTGTTGCAATACTGTTCTTATTATTCGGAATTTCATAGTGATCAGAATATTTATTGTTTTTAAAAATAAAATTATAATTAAATGATATTTTCGACTTACCTATGGAAAGATATACCTCCTCGCTCTATACTTGCGGTTTAACTTTTTGTTTTACAGGTTATAATTGTACAACACGGCATTTTAAAGCAGAGCTCTGTGTTCCGAACTATTCCGAAGCGCACTAAACGCGGTGAATGAATTAATCGGTCCAGCTATGATTGTCGTATCATAAATGTGGCGCGCTCGCCACGCCCACATTACTATTCTAATCTTATTCATCTGTTCCGTGATACTAACTACTACAGGCCTTCACTCTATGACAGGCCATTATACGCCACACGGGCCCTGGTTTGCTGGATTTCACAAATCTTCTCTTCGGTCGTGAATGTTACCGCTAACCCACCATGGCCCAGCAAATACCGTCGACATTTTTTCTGTTCTTTATTTATTTATTTAAACTCCATTTACAATAGTGGTACATGATTGGTTGTAGTTATTAAACAGTTATAAAAAAACCGACTTAAAAGAAAAAAAAAACAATACTTTTTTAACAGGCTGTTGTGTTAGATAGCATCAATTTATGACTTAGGCTAACAATTGCATCAAACTGCTTCACAAGTTACATAATGTAAATGTAATTTTTTATACGGCTTAACGTGCTTCCCGAAGCATTTAGGAATCTAGCTAAGTTAAGAGGATGGGTTATTTTTTTTTTAAAGAATTAGTATGTGGGTAGGAATGACATTATTAGCAATCTTGTTAACCCCTCCAACTCAGCTGTACTGCTTGTGTCTGGAGTGTGTTCACGTCGAATTCAGAATCTGCGTCTTCGTCGTCGTTCGAATTCATGACTCCTCGATTCTTCGATCAACAATTGTACCTCGATCACACTTTAGCCATTAGACTATTGACACTTCAAACGGGTTTTTGGATGCACGGAAGAATCTTGCTATGTCAAAAGGATACGCTATTATAAACCCATCAATTAATTATTTAATATATACTTTATTGTACACCTTACAATACACTTAAGGATACAAATAATAAAACTAGTGTACAATGGGCGATCTTATCGCACAGGGCAATCTCTTACAGACAACCTTTGGATGGACAGAAATGAAAGAATGAGTCGCCTTCAGCAAGCATTGCTTAACCTGGCTGTTTTTATTTACCCATGAGCTATTAAGAAAACAATAACAGTCAAATTTTGTGTAAGAAATACTATAGATACTTTTGTAGGTAATAAATAAAACAAAGCATGTAAAATCATTGAAACAAAACTGTAGAACGGTAACAAATTCGCTCAAGCAATAAACTGCAACCACGCCCGGTCGATGTTGCCGCAAATACTAGCAATTCTAAATGCTGAGAATTTAATTTATTTTAGCTTAGAATTTCGATAAGTACTGGTTAGTATAAATTACGATAGTACTACTAACTTAGCCGGGGTCTGCGCGTAATAAAGGTTGGTGACTTAGTTCCATATTCTGGGAATAAAGTTAGCAACATATTCTTATCACCCTTTTTAGTTGTTAAGTCCTTATTTTTTTTTCCTGTTATGGTTTACAATAAAGAATATATCTATATATCTATCTTGCTGCCGTCACAACACAACACAACAATACACAGAGGATCACTAGACACAAGATAACCACATTAGTTTATTCTAAAGTTTGAACGAAAATGCTAATTTAAAAAGTGGCCAAGTTTGATTCGAACTCGCCCGTGAAGTGTTCCATAGTAGCAAGTATAGATTCCTGAAAAATAATTTTCAACCGACGACCAAAAGAGGAAGTTATCAATTCGACACGTATAATTTTTTTTTTTATTATGTATGATCACCGATTACTCGAAGACGGCTGAACCGATTTGGAAAATTCTTTTTTTGTTTGAAAGGGTATACTTCGAAATTGGTCGTATTGTCACCAGGTCAGGATCTGATGATGGGATCCTGGAGAAATCGAGGGAACTCTTCAAATATTATAGGCACACCTATGGCTTTTTGGGTATTTCTTATAGTAACTTGTGCAGTTGCTCTCAAAAAATATTATTTGGGGAAGTGGAACTGATGATGAAGACCACAGATGGCCGCCGAACCTACTCAATAATAAGTATTTCGTGGATTGCGATTCGAATACTTGAATATGGATGTTAAGCACTTTATGTTCTTCACAATGCATATGGTGATGTAGAGCTGATGGTGAAGTACCAGGAGAACTCCTCAAAAATTAACGGCCCAGCATTGGGAAAAGCAATATTTTGTAAAGGGTTATAAGTAGTTGACATTTAGGCTCTTTTAACTAGGTAAATAAAAAATCGACCAACTAAAAAGAGTGAAATAAAAACTTTTTACCAAAAAATTGAACCGACTCCCAAAAACACTGCAAAGTGAAAAATAACTTTAATTTCGGAAGTCGGTGCCAAAAACAAAAATACAAAACTAAATACACCGACTACCGAAATTAAAGTTATTTTTCACTTTGCAGTGTTTTTGGGAGTCGGTTTAATTTTTTGGTAAAAAGTTTTCATGAAATACATAGTGTTTGTATGAAATACAAAGTTATATTTGCGGTTTTGTAAAATGTAGGCTTTAAACATAGTTATGCCGTTTATATATTAACCGACTTAAAAAAGGAGGAGGTTCTCAATTCAACTGTATTTTTTATGTGTATTACCTTATAACTTGTAGATGGCTGGACTAATAGGGAAAATTCTTATTTTGTTTGAAGGGGTATACTTTGAAGTCCCATAGACATCAAGTCAGAATCTGATGATGGAATCCTGGAGTAATCGGGGAATCTCTTCAAATATTATAGGCACACACACCTACAGCAATTTGGGTATTTTTTACCCGACTGGAAAGGAAGGGTTATGTTTTTCGCGCGTATCTTGTATGTATGTATGTTTGTAACATTATTTATTACCTCATATCTCCAGAACCGCTGAACGGATTCATATAATTGAGGTATCGTTAGATTTGTCTTAGCAACCCAAGTGTTCTTAGATAGGTGACATTTAAAAAAATCAAACATGGCGGCTGTGCGAAGCCATTATACCTACATAGTGAAAAATTTTTTTTTCGATTACTACTATATGGGTATCAAATTAAAAGGCTTAACACAAGGATTTAAAAAGATATACCATATTTATCATTAGTGTAATACCAGCAAAAATAATACAAAGAGAAAGTTTAAAAATAGTTATGGAGCTCTTTCACTTCCTGAATCCGGTGGGGTGCCAATGTGATACGACCGGGAAAAGTAAAAAATTGTTAATTAATATTTTAACTAAAACGTGACAAGCAGGCGCACCCCCTCCCCTAAAAAAAAAAAAAACAATTGGGCGCCTGTTTGTCACTTTTTAAAATAAAAATGACTTGTTTGTTGCATTTCAGTTGAGCAGTCGGGTTTTTTAGATTTTTTAAATATTTTTTTTTAAGTAACTTGTGCAGGTGCTCGCAAAATCATCATTTGGTGAAGTGCAACTGATGATGAAGACCACAGATGGCCACCAGAACTAACTACTCGATAATAATTATGTCGTGGATTGCGATTCGATTACTTGAATATGGTTGATAAGCACTTTATGCTTGTCGCAATGCATATGGTGAAGTGGAGCTGATGGTGAAGTACCAGGGAACTCCTCAACAATTAACGGCCAGCATCGGGAAAAGAAATATTTTGAACAAGTTGATAAGAAGCTAATTTTGCATTAGACATTTAGGCTTTTGTAACAAGATACATTAAACACTGGCCCACTAAAAAGAAAAACATAAAAAAATGTAACAAAAAATAAAACAGAATTACAAAAAAAATAACACTGCAAAGTGAAAAGTAACTACCATTTCGGTAGCCTGTGTTTTTCTTTATGTATTTTCGATTTTTGAGATCGACTGTGACGAAAGCTTTTATTTTCTTATCGAGTCGTGAAACGTTTCATTGGGTTATTTAGCCTACCAGGTTTGCAGGAATGTTCTAAAGAGATACCGAGACCGTGGCATGCAAAGGCAACTGATGGAACAGGGTGGGTCTTAAGCCAGTATAAATCTGAGACTCCGTTCCAAAGGTTCTCCACGCAGTAAGTTGGTGACATTAGATATTCTAAGGTTACCAAGAATATGAAATAATAGCTTCTGCCCGCAACTTCGTTCGCTCAATCTCGAAAAAAAATCCGAAATAAAACGTGGCCTATGTGTTATGCCAAAACGTCAACTATCTACTTACCAAATTTCATTCAGATCCATTCAGTAGTTTTTGTTCGCATTTATAATATAAGTAGGAATAAAGTAGGAAGAAGTAAGCCGGTTGTGTATCGCAAGAATCAAACTTACATTAAATATTAATTGAAAGATAGACCCCATATCTCATTCGACAACCACTTTCTACCTAACCACAAGACTAGACAGTTTTAAAACAGACTTAAGATATTAAACACGCATCATAACGTTCCTAAACAGCCCGCAAACACGTAACTCTGAACATAAACAGTAACAAATATTGGGGCGAAATTAATTACCCGTGTGGCTTCTCAAAAAGTCCAACTTCTGAGAATATTCCCTTCACGTGCCCGTCCCAACTTCTTATCTAGAACTTTAGCTATGAGACGCCCTCCACAAGCTTACATTGAAACTTGCGATGGAGACGTACCAAGGTTTTGGTGTGAGTAAAGATCGAGATTATGGTTTTGATTTTATCAGGGTGGTCTGTGTTCGTATTAAAAGCTGATATACATTGAAATTGAAATTGTTTATTGAAATAATTGATTTAAAAAGTATTTATATTAGGGCCTTAGAACTAAAGGTATATAATAAATATATTCTACCTGAACTAGGTTACAATAAACCTGTATCTCAGGTAAAAAATCACTCTGGTGCTGACATAAATACTATCTAAAATTTCAAACTAATACTACACAGCTGAATTATAAAATTATATCTAATACATTACATAAAAACTAGGTTACATTTATTTTGTACTGTCATGTTAGGCAAGTGCAAAATTTAAAGAATGCATAATTATGATATTTTTATGTGTGTTATTATGTAAAGTTAAAAATAAATTAATAGTTTAAAAAACAAAAAACTCGCTTTTAAGACTAATGTAATGAGCAGAAATTAGAAATGTTTACTAGTAGGCAGTCCAAGGTTCCATCAGCCACCTTCCGATTCCATCGTCATACCAGCTCGATGGTACCATAATATTGTGTTGTCGTTTAATCTACACATAATTGCCAAGTTTCATGATGATACAACAATTAGAAGTACGTACGTTTAATTCAGATTCTTAGATTTTATTGCATATTTAGTTCGTTACAGATCGACCTAATAATAAATCTATGGATTACGCGGTAATTCAAAAAGGTTAAAAAAACCGATAACGGATTTTCTTTAGGTTTGTTATAACCTTGAAACTTGATCGTGTTCAAAGTCCATTATATGGCCTTTCTCACAAGTGCAAACACGACTATGATACGATATTCCATCATGGAATGCCAGTGCCTATCTTCCGGCTTCATCATCAGACCTTGTAACCTAATCGTGGTCAAAGTTCATTACAAGACTTTTCTAAGAAATGCAAAACAGCTATGATACGATTTTCCATCATGAAGTTCCAGTTCATATCTTCCGGCTCCATCATCAGATCAGTTCGACAGTACCATATTATTGTATTGTCATCATAACTACATACAGCTGCCAATTTTCATTACGCTACGACCCTTGGAAGATGGTTAAATTAGTTACCTTAGATTCCATTACATAGTTGCTACATACAGGTCGACCTAATAAAAGCGTGTTATTAAACTTATGAGTAAACAATAAAAGATATTAAAAAGAACGTAAGTGATAAGAACAGCGATCTCATGTATCGTCATTGTAATCAATGGAATTGATGTATCTTGTTTCAGCCATTTTCTTAGCGGGGCATTCTTGATCGCCTGTTTTGTGGTTGTTTGGTTTTGTAAATTTCAAGCATGTGGCGCACACTGATGGTTCAGCATAACAATCTGTAGATGATATTTCATGGTGTAACTTAGATTTATTAACATTGAAGTAGTTTAAGTTTTTTTTCTTCAAGAGAACTCGCAATGTGGGTAAAATTCACACGCAATCTTGTGGGTATCATTCACAAGCAATCTTGTTAACTTCTCCAACTAAGCTAAATATGCTTGTATCTGGAGTGGATTCACGGCAAAATCGTAATGGGTGGGGTTTGAATCCGCGTCCTCTCGATCACAAATCCAACATCTTAGCCATTAGGGTATCGACGCTTTATATAGTTCAATTTTGACTTTAATTTGAATTGTATTTCCTACTTTAGAAGATTGATCCGTTCAAACAAACAAATAAACTTTTCCGCGTTTTCATATTAGTACCTATGGATCTTGTGCTGTATGCACGAGTAAATCCATCCATCAATCCATCCATCTTCGACCACATCATCACTTACCATCAGGTGAGATAGTGGTCAAACGCGAGCCTATTATCAATAAAAAAGAAATAAAATTTATATTTTTTTACAGAATATATAAATGATGTTGTCATTAAACATACAAATATTCTTACCAGCGTATTGTAAATTATGATAAATAAAAATAAAGGTTTTATAATTAGAATGATATATCGATATAGAAACCATAAAGTAATCCCCGAATAAACTGAAATTATCATCTGTTTAGCCTTTTTCCCAAATATGGGCGACCCCATAGTTTTGTTGTAGTTGCTTTCAGTCTAGTCCATTGCCACCGAACCGAATATTTTGAAGCAAAGAATCACTGAAGAAATCAACTCTATTCCAAGAGCGATGTTCCAGCGAGTGATTGAAAATTTTATGTCCAGGTTAATGAGTGTGAACAAAATATGAATGGTGCGCATTTGCAAACGGCTGTTTTTCATAAATAAACTTCAAGAACTGCTCTTTAGTTTAACAATGAATAAAACAAGTTTTAATTGTTATTGTTGTTTTTTTTATTTAACATCAAAAAACTATTAACATTCTGAGACACCGTTTAGAACATGATACCCCTTGGCAAGACTGTTGTAAGATTTTCTGGCTTTTGACTATCCGTTACGACTGTCGACAATGTACAAATTACAGCCGAGACCAACGCGTTAAGGTGCTTTCGTAATACACTGAAATTTTCTTTACATCATCCATCATGATATCAGTTAAAAAAATTTTTAGCTAAAAATAGAACCGACTTCTATATAAAAACACTACAAAGGCAAAAATAACTTTAATTTCGGTAGTCGGTGTCATTTCTTTTGTATTTTTTTTGACACCCCCTCCGAAATTAAAGTTATTTTTGCCATTGTAGTGTTTTTATATAGAAGTCGGTTCTAGTTTTTTGCGAAAAATTTTTTTTTACGCTTTTTAGTGGGTTGGTTTGTAAATTATCTAGTTACAAATGCCAAAATGTCAACTACTTTACAAAATACCCTTTACAAAATATTGCTTTTCTCGGTGCAGAGCCGTTAATTTTTGAGGAGTTCTCCTGGTACATCACCATCAGCTCTATTTCACCATATGCATTGTGACGAGCATAAAGTGCATCTATATTCAAGTAATCTAATCGCAATCCACGAAATACTTATCATTGAGTAGTTTCGGTGGCCTCCTCTTTTTTTTTGAAATCGGTTAAAAAGAGACACATTGTATATTTAAATAAAAATAAATAAATACAAACTTTATTTCAAACCTTGATCCATAGTTACAGGTACAAATTTACACATAATAAAACACTTCACTCAACAAAACATACATAAGACACAAAAGGAACATAGAACAAATAAATATGAAAACTAATAATCAGTGTGCAGGCGTATCCAGTGGCTCAGCATTGGAGAGTTCCACCTATCTCCAAACACTTTTATAATGCTATTTTTGCCGGACTTAACACGATTCAGCAGCGATGCACATTGCTTCCGTATAAGAGCATGAAATCCATCGGTATGCATTTCCGCAAACATGTTCGAAGCAATACAAAATCGTGGTAGTCCCATAAGCACCCTAAACGCGTTGTTATATTGAACACTTAAGGCGTTGTATGTCCCCAGTGTGTAATTCACCCACAGGCTGCAAGTGTATAATTATGTGCAGTAAGATTTAAAGAGTGTAACTTTGACTGGATTGCTGCAATGTGCGAACGTGCGGGCCAACATATTGCACCGGACAGCCAACGCCCTACGTGCCCTTTCCACATCCATGTTGTCTTTTAGGTCTTCGGAAACCCAGTGGCCCAGATACTTAAACTTTGTGACTCTATTCAAGGCAGTACCGGCTAAGATGAGTGTAAAAAAACTTTTTTGCAAAAAAATAAAACCGACTTCCATATCAAAACACTACAAAGCCAAAAATAATTTTAATTTCGGTAGTCGGTGTTATTGGTTTTGTATTTTTTTTTTTTTTTTCTCTTTATTTTAATTTGGGGACTTTTATACAATTGTACATATCAGTCCCATCGGACCTTATACAGTAAATTGCAACAAAACAAATTTAATTAAACTATGAGCACCTCTGGAGTTAGGTGTCGATAAAATATGATGGAACATCCCAACATCGTACCTATTTGTCTCAAGCTCTTTTAACAATTCTTTTCTTGCAGACTCAAATCTGACACATTCCGTCAATAGATGTATTATATCTTCTATTATGCCACATTCCTCACAATTTGGTGAATTCGTTTTTTTTCATTAAAAATCCAAACTTATTGAGCGGCATGTGTCCAGATGTGTCTGTGAGCTGTTGCAATAAACTTTCTGCTAAGCCTAGTGTGTGCATTTTCTTTTTATTCACACCGCCTTCCGAAATTAAAATTATTTTTGGCTTTGTAGTGTTTTGATATGGAAGTCGGTTTTATTTTTTTGCAAAAAAGTTTTTATTTTCGCGCTTTTTAGTGGGTCAATTTGTAATTAATGTAGTTATAAAAGCCAAAATGTCAACTACAAAAACCTAAAAACGCGCGAACAAAAAACACGATGCAGAGTAAACGAAAAGATCATCAATGTAAATATTTTTTTTTACTTTTGCTGATTTTTCAGAAACGGCTTGTCCGATTTCGATAAAATTTTCATGGGACCATTTGAAAAGCATACTTTTTCCAACAAAAAAAGATTTTTCAAATCGGTTGGCAAGCGACGGAGCTATGCCCGAACAAAAATAAAAAAAAAAACAAACAAACATCCGAATTGAGAACCTCCTCCTATTTCAGAAGTCGGTTAAAAACAACTAGCTCTACTACTACTAGCTAGCTAGTTATATTTGAAAACAAATGTTTTCCAATAAACATCTCAACATAACTACTCTTTATCGTTTTCTCGAATTTTAGTTTTTATTTATTTTAAATTTCGATTGATCCCACTCTTGACCTCGATGCCGATTGATGATGAGCTATAGATGAGGTCTACGATGAAACGAGCGAGCCCAGAAGATGTTGATGCCTGTTCATTTTTGCTTTAAAGGCTGATGGGTCATGTGATAGGAAACACAGAAGCCGATAGAGATTGGCCTCATCTCTCACCATCCAGATCTAAAAGCAAGAACATCTTCTTTCGAAAACGTATAGTACTTCATATAGAAACAGTTTCAGGCCGCGATAGTCTCACGTACGTTCACTGCACATGTATCAACTTTCTTAGTTCATAATACACGAACTAACTTCACTTGTTGTAGGTACGTTGAATGGCATCATGTTAACGCTCCTAGAATGGTTATCTGGGGAGAACTTTGGTAAGTTTTCAAACGGTATAATTTGTCGAGTAGACCACTTTATCGCTTCCCGGGTGAGATGTTAAGGTAAGTCGTATCTCACGACGGGTCTTGGTTTCATTTCCTTTACAGTGTCAATGAATTACACACGTGATAAACGATATTACACTTATTTTTACCCGAATTCGGCAAAGCCAAATAGAGAGATAATTTTGACAGTCTATCTATGTTACATACATAGACTATGTATGTTCATCTCTTCCTTCATATCTCAAATTACTTCTCATATTTAGACAAATGAGGTCTCATTAGAAGCGTCTTAATCGTCCGCTGGTTATTGGCTTTATGCTGTCACATTTTATTGAATGGGGTACCCTGTACATGGTCATGTACTATTTTTATTTATGATGCCTTATATCAGGCTAAATTAGCATATTTCAATCATTTATTATTAGTAGTAGCTTGCGGCTTTTCTTGTATATATTACTGTAAAAGCCCGTTTATTTGTTAATCTTAGGTTTTACCGGTAAATCTTAGAATTTACCGATATTAGTTGGTAAATGTAAGGATTTACAAATAGGAGCCAATTTTTTCGGGCTTTTACTATTAGAGTTTAGTAAATGCTAGGTTTTACCAGTGACGACTGGTAAATGTTGGTTTTGGAAATTAAATAATGAATACTTATTAATCAATTATTTCAATTAACTACATATCAGTCTTATCGTTACATATTTTTATATGAAAGTAGTTTAATTTAAGTAACTATAATTAAATTTAAACACCATTTTATTATTTCTTGAAAGTAAAAAAGTTACACATACAAAAATATTTTTTTCACAAACATAAAAGTACGTTGGCTAGTCTAACTGAATCAATATTTTTAATCATTATTTGGTATTTTACTAACAAATAGAAACAAAACAGTCAATTGTCATTAGAATAACGTCCATGCGCCTGCCAAACCCGTTATGTGAATTTCTTTGATATTTTTTTTTTCGATAGTTGGCTTTATTATCGAATAACGCATCGACTACAAAGACAACTATGTGTTATTTCCCTCTAGAAACGGATTTGACAAAATCTATATGTGCACCTAATTTTGATTTATGGCAATGAAAAATTGGATATGTGTTCACATCAAACGTTTTTTATCGTTATGTTGCACATGTCAGAATTGGATGTCACATAGATGGTTTGGCAGTTTGTATTTTAGTGGTTTGTGATTTGAATGTTTCGTGTTTTTACTTTGTAAAAGCGTTAAATTGTTTCTAATACTACATAAATCGAGGCACAGGTGAGTAAAATTTGTACAATATCATTACTGTCTTTTTATATTTATTGAAAATCAGGCATACGGGCCTCAATATTGAGGCCATTCATACCTAACCTAAAAATAAGTCTCGGATTCATTGTTATTAATTAAGAACTGTTTTTTTTTTGCGTTCAGCTATTTGTTGTTGCAATAAAATTCAATAATTGTTTAAGGGTATCGTCGGGCTAATATCTTGGGACATATATCTATACTAATATTATAAAGCGGAAAAGTGTTTGTTTGTTTGCTTGAACGCGCTAATCTTCGAAAGTACTGGGTGGATTTGGATGCAATTTGGTATGGAAGTAGCTTGAAGCTTGCGGAAGGTTATAGGCTACTTTTTACGCGACTGCAAAAAAAAGGAGAATTATGTTTTTACCGTGATAGAATCCACGGGAGCGAAGCCCCGCGTGAGTACTAGTTAGGTTATAATGACTAAGTGCTTAAATTAAATTTACAGATGGATTGAGTTGCTTCATTGCTTTTTTTTCTGTTTAAGGTGTGCATGACTAAAGTTTCCGATTGCTTCCTCATATTCCTGAGTGTTGAAAAATAATGGCGTTCCGAAGTAATTGGAGAGGGAGACTTCTAGTTGACATGAGCACAGGAAACGTTTCCACAGAAAACTCAGGTCAATGTACTTCAGACCCTTTCATTGCTACCTTAACAGTAAATCATGAGTCCGAGATCAACTCTCAGCCATTGCCGATGGAGATAGCGGACTCTGAGTGCATGGATACAGCAATAGTTGGACATAAAACGTACTCGTACTTAGATGAAATTACTGGAGAGTTAGTAAGCAGAAATGCAAACGAGCTGGACACTTCATTCTAGATGAGCAAACTGGAGAGTTGTTAGAAATTGATGAGGGACCAGACGAAAACCACAATGAGTTCGATATTAATGATATACATGACAACAAAAGAAACAGGGAATTCAATAAGAAGCAGAGAGTTAAAGGAAAACCATACATGGGAAGAAAAATAGAAGTTGATACTGAAAATTGTAAAAAGACACTTAGTTTTATTGCGAAAAACCCAAAAGATATGAAGACTAAAACCTGTACCTGAATCAAAGTCACCTAGGACATTTTTATGTGGAGCTTTAAGTGAAGAACAAAGAGAAGCTACTTTTCGATATTACTGGAGCTTAGATACGTGGGATGCTAAAAAGGCTTACCTCAAAAACTTAGTTCGACTTCGTCCTATTAAAAGAAGACGTAAAGCTACGCAATCCGCAAACGCTGTGAAAATGCAAGGATTTGATTGTTTTTTACCTAACGAAAATAATGAATTAATACGAGTATGCAAAAGTTTTATGCTTTATACGCTTGTTATGACAAATGATACGTTAAATACATGGGTAAAGGAATTGCATGAATACAAATCAGGCTCATCTTCAGCTGAAAATATGCCAAAAAATCCTTCCTCTAAATCAGCTTCAGTGAGAGAATGGTTGGATTTATTGCCAAAAGTCCCTAGTCATTACTGCAGGGCAAGGACATCGCGCAACTATGTTGAGGACTCGTTTAGAAACAAGACACATGTGTTTGAAGTTTACAAAAAGTGGAGCCAGGAAAATGAGAGGGAAACAGCAAAGCGTAAACTATTTACATCAATTTTGGAAGCTGAAAAAGTCTCTATATTTAAACTAAGAAAGGATCAGTGTGATACATGCACCTCATTCAAAGAAGGAAATTTAACGCTAGAAGATTATGAAATACACAAAACTAAGAAACGAGAAGTTTTAGTGGTAACCATGGATGTGCAAAGCGTGTTACTTTCACCAAAACTCCAAGTGTCTGTGCAGTACTACAAGCAAAAACTGCAAATACATAATTACACCTTGTATTGTAGCAATGATAAAGATGTTCATTTATATGTTTGGCACGAAGGCGATGGAGGAGTGACCGCAAATGAGTTCACCACTTGCCTCATCGATTTTCTTAATATTAAAATTGACGAAGGATACAAAAAAAAATATATTAATATCAGATGGCTGTTGCTACCAGAATAGAAACAAAGTGCTGTCTTCATCTCTACTGAACCTTTCCACTAATAAAAATATAGAGATTGAGCAGTTAATACTGGAGAAAGGGCACACAATGATGCAGGTGGATAGCGTGCACTCAACATTAAAGCACCTATTTAAGCCACCAATTTATTCGCCCAATGACTACATCAATCTCATGGCACAAGCCCGTCCAACAAAACTCTATGTAGTTCATCACCTGGAATACAAGTTTTTCAAAAACTATGAGCGTACGTTTCAGCTTGATTCGATACGACCAGGGAATAAGGCCGGAGACCCTGTAGTTACAGACATAAGAGGTTTGTTGTATAGAGATGGAGAAATCTTCTTCAAATTGCGCCATCCAGATGACTGGCAAATTTTACGTAAAAGGAGATTGCGAACGAACCCAAACCTCACTGCTCTTTACAACGCACCAAGAAAAATAGAAAAATCAAAATACGATAGCTTACAATCGTTAAAAGATTACATGCACCGGGATCACTACTACTTTTACGACAACTTCAAACATAATTAAAATAAGTAATGAGTATGTAATAAGTAATAATAAGAGTTTTTCAAATCTGAAGACAGATTTCTAAATTTTTCTAAGTTTTTTTTAATTCATCGTCTATTGCTTAAGGGTCATCATTATGAACAACTTTTACTATGGGACCAACCCTGAAATCGGGAAAAAGAATCAGCTGTTGTATACATTTTGTGCACATCTCAAATGTCGAAATGTAGGGAACATATCTTAATTTCAGGGTTGGTCCCATAGTAAAAGTTGTTCACAATTATGAGTACAATGACCCCTTAAGAAATTGCCGATGAATTAAAAACACTCTGTATTTAAGATTAAGTAATGCCAAAACTTATTGGGTATAAAAATATGATTACTATTATTGTAGTAGCTGCCCATACAGACTACATTCAGTCATAAGTTACTAGTAATTTTTTATTATTAAAATCTTTGTGGGCAATAAAGGAAATGAGAAAAAAAATGCCAAATTGGTCGAGTCGGTCTCAAGTTTTAAGCTTAGTAACACATTTGGCGATTCGTTTTTATTTATATACATGTATCTATCAAGTGTAAGCATAGGTAGCACAGTCCTGTGATTTAGTGGTTTTATTATCATTATTATCTTTATAATTTTTTGGTATTGAAAGTTAAAGGAGACTGTTCTAGATTGAATTTTTAAGCATAAATACTTTTTAAGTTTGTTACCTTAAGTTTTTGTAGCCTCTGTGCCAAAGTAAAGTTTATTACAATACATGATTGCTTCTCGTTTTATTTATTTCAAAGGTACTTATTTTGAGAGGATAACCCTTTTAGCATATTGCTAAGGTTGAATGAATAATTATAATTTCATACCTTTTTGATATGCACTTACTAGAATTCAATTAATCCAATTGAGTTTCCTTACTAATCTGACATGTGTACATTTTTCACATAAGAAATGGTAGTCACAAGACAATTCTGATATGTGCACCGAAATGGCTAAAAAAAATACTGTAGATGAACAGTACATTTTATCATTTTTACTTGTATCTCAGTTAATACATAATAATAATTGCCATCATTCTGCATTTCTAATTTATTGATAAGTATATCTATCATTAAATATAATAGTTTATTGTCTCCAGTGAAAACTTTACTAAAATCACATAGAAGTTTTGGCAAGCGCATGGACGTAAACAAAAGAAAAATAACTTATTGCAACACGGAGTGCTGTTGTGACTTACTTTTCTCAACATATACCATGCCTAGTCCTAAGATTTTCCAAGTAAATGGTTGTAAAAGTTCGAAATGAACGATAATCGCAGAACAATTCGGACTTTTACCATTAAGGGTTGGTAAATCTTAGGATTTACCGTGGTTCGGGGTTTTACAGTACCTAACATATAAATCACATAATTTGAAATACACCGCTAGTTAACTGGTCCTAAACTGGGAAGTTTGTGCTATTTACATAGGCTGCAGGGTTGTACATTAGAGAAACCTGGGATTGATTCAGTAATACCTTTGTCCGCTAAGGGACAATCCTATGTGGCTTTAAGCAGAGTAAAATCGTTAAATGGCTTATTTATAAGATCTGTGGACAATAATAAACTATCAAATATAAAAAATACGGTCAACCTAGTCTGTAGAAGAGTGTCCACGTTCCCATATTCTTTTTATGAGATTGCCTCATAAATAATTGCCTATTGCGATTGCCTAATTGCCTCGTGCCTCAGAGACGACAATATGCAGGTATAACGTTTGTACAGCATATCCAGCACATCAACCTACCTCAATCTGTCAAATTTCTTTAATAGATTTTCAACCTTATCACAATAGTGGAAGGTTAATGTTCGATTGGTAAAATCTTTGGCAGTTCTTACGGGTAGGCAGTAAGCATAAAATTTGAAACCAATCTTGTCAAATGGTATCGTGTTTCCCAGCAACCGGATTAGGGGGTTGGATAGGCAGTCGATCCAAGTAAAACACTACACTGAAAAACCCAATCGATTTTTCGGTTATATTCACCGCTCTGGTCAGTAAAATTGAGCCTATTGTCCAAAGAAGTAAAACTAACTCAAAAAAAAAAATCAGTTGAGTTATAACAGTAGATTTTACTGTGCATCTGCAACTGTTTACTGGTCGGCTATTCTTACTGTTTGTAAGACAGTAAATCAACACGGAAATACTTAAAAAAAATGCTTGTTTTAGTTAACGTTAATGTTATAAAAATTGAAATAACTCTTTAGCTCTTTACTGTATGCTACAATAACTGTTCAGAAGTAGTAAAATAACTGTTACGATATCAGTAAAACTCTGAAAATGGCAATACTTAAAAGGAACTGTTTGTTTCAGTAAACTTTAATGTTCATCCAATTGATATAACTCTTTAGCTCATTACTGTTTGTGCCCATTTCAGTGCACTGTCAGTAATCAATTATTTTAATATAAAAATAAGTTTTCTGAACCGTTTTTTTTTACTGTACACCAACAGTAAAAAGTCTCGTTTTATTTTTTTCAGTGTACTAGTCGGCTATATCTAGTTAGACTAGTAACCGATCAAGACACAGAGATGCAATTCTGATTAGTTATTACATTGTATTATGTCAATTGGTGTATATTGTCCTCTCATACCTTTTTAGGGTTCCATAGCCGAATTCCGAAGCCAAAAAACGGAACCCTTATAGTTTCGTCATGTCTGTGTGTCTGTCCGTCCGTCCGTATGTCACAGCCATATTATTCTGAAACTATTAGAACTATACATGTGAAACTTGGTAGATAGATGTATTCTGCGAACCGCTTTCCGATTTTAAGAAAAAAAAATATAAAATAAAGGGAGCCCCCTTTTATTTTATATTTTTTATCCCCGATATATGGAACTGAAACTGAAAATATCTTTTTTTTTTAATATTTTCAGTTTTAAACCTATGCGTGTGTGGTATCTATAGACCGGTCTTCAAAAATGAAATTGAGGTTTCTACAACCACTTTTTATGAAGTTAATCGTTTAAAAGATATACGCTTCCAAAGTGGTAACATATGCGCCCCCCCCCCCCCCCTAACTTCTATAATAATGAAGTAAAAATCTAAAAAATATATATGTATATAGATCTTAATGTAAACTTTCAACCAAAATGGTTTGAGCGAGATCGGGTCAACAGTTTTTGAGGTACAGCATATTTTCTAAAACCGCATTATTCATACAAATACTATGAAAAACAAAGTTATTTGGCGTAGTTGTAAAACATGTAAATAAGCTAGTTTTAATAAATTTGTAAGGTTTTTATTTTTGTCAAATAAATATACGTATTATATTATATTATATTATTATAGTTACTACAGAACCCTTTTATTTAATTTTTTTTCTTAAAATCGGAAAGCGGTTCACAGAATACATCTACCTACTAAGTTTCACATGTATAGTCTTAATAGTTTCGGAATAAAATTGCTGTGACATACGGACGGACGGACAGACAGACAGACAGACAGATAGACGGACAGACATATCGAAACTATAAGGGTTCCGTTTTTTGCCATTCGGCTACGGAACCCCAAAAAATTAAGTTTGACCCTGACGCAGTTGGGGCAAGGCAGATAATATGGCGATGTAAACTACAGTCCCAGGCTATTTCAGTAATTAAACTTTTTCATTCCACTTCTGCCCGTCACAACTGCATATTTTCATTATGTGCTCGACCGAGTAACAAAGCTCGCTTGTTTAAACTTAATTTCAGCGCAATCAAGCTCGAGCTGCATATTATTTTTATGTTTCTATGAATTGTAAGCAGATTTTAACAAGTTTTTGGTGTAATACGAGGGTTTTGTTGCACTTTCTTTTTATAATTTTGTTTGTTTTCCTCACTAACTTTCCTAAAACGATCTCAGAAGATGCCAAGTTTCTCCTATTTTATATATTTTATTAATAATGTTTTACGCTCTCGTGTCTTACATTATTTTACGTTTACAGACATTTAAATTCACAGAAAAACACATTAATATCTGTGGGTCATACCAGCATTTGTTCCAGTACGGGCATCGAACCCGTGATACCGCCAATCACAGTGCAAAAGCCAATCACTAGTCTACTCCGTCAACCATGTCGTCATGAAAGTAGATGAATTAACGAAAATAAAATTATTCTTAATTAAAGTCACACACAATAATGTTTTTTATTTATGCAAACTGAAAATACAACTTTCTCAGGGTGGAGGACATTCATGAGGATTAACATTATAGTTTTCTTTTTTTTAATATTGATAAACCTGCAGATACGTTTCATCCTCCAAAGCAGAATAGAGGGCACCAGACCTCGCATACGATCACCGATGCGATGGACCGTCCATGTGGGGACAATGGCGAGCGGGCCTTTAAATGAATAGAATCATATGGAACGTACTTTGCATGAATGTTATCCTATGGAATCCTAGCAAAGGTGAGACGGTACTTCATACCGCAACAGCTGCTCAATCTGTATCAAGCCCAGGTTCAGTCGTGTATGGAGTATTGCTCTCATCTTTGGGAAGGATCTGCCAAATACCAACTGGACGCGCTTGAGTCTATTGAGAAACAGGCCAAGAGACTCATTGGCAATGATGCATTGGTCGAGTCAAAGCTCCAGAGCCTTGAACATCGACAACGAGTTGCAAGTCTATCGGTTTTCTATCGGTTACATTTCGGGGAGAGTGCGATGGAATCACACAATCTAATTCCACCAAGCCCGTTCCATCATCAAACTACAAGACAAACGGCGAGGCGCCATCGTTACATGTTGGACATCCCACCCACACACACTAAACGTTTTGGAAATACTTTCATTGTGCGTACGGCTAAGGAGCGGAATTCTCTGCCGGAGTCTGTATTTCCCGATGGCTATAACTTAGGGGTCTTTAAATGAAGAGTGAATAGGTTACTTTTAGGTAAGCGTGCTCCATCTTTGACCACATCATCACTTACCATCAGGTGAGATGGAGGTCAAACTCGTCCCTATTATCAATAAAAATTGTTTTCTAAAATATGTACAAAAATGTCGGCAATAAAAACTTTTTTACAAAAAATAAAACCAACTTCCATATCAAAACCCTATAAAGCCAAAAATAATTTTAATTTTGGTGGTCGGTGTTATTGGTTATGTATTTTCTTTTTTTTTTCACACCGCCTTCCGAAATTAGAATTATTTTTGGCTTTGTAGGGTTTTGATATGGAAGTCGGTTTTATTTTTTTAACCGACTTCAAAAAAGGAGGTTTACAATTCGTCTTGAACTTTTTTTTTTTGTTTTATGTATGTTACCTCATAACTCGGAGACGGCTGGACCGATTTGAAAAATTATTTTTGCGTTTGAATGGGTATACTTTCTAGTTAGTCCCATTGTTACGAAATCAGGATCTGATGATGGGATCCTGGAGAAATCGAGGGAACTCTTCAAATATTATAGGCACACCTATAGCGTTTTCTTATAGTAACTTGAGCAGTTGCTTCCGAAAAATACCATTTGGGCAAGTTGAACTGATGATGAAGACCACAGATGGCCACTGAAACTCCTCAATAATAACTATTTCGTCGATTGCGATTCGATTACTTGAGTACGGATGTTAAACACTTTACGCTCGTCATAATACATATGATGATGTAGAGCTGATGGTCAAATAACAGGAGAACTCAAAAATTAACGGCTATGCACAGGGAAAAGCAATATTTTGTAAAAGGTGACAAGTTGTTGGCATTATGGCTTTTGTAACTGGATAAATTACAAACCAACCCACAAAAAAGCGTGAAAAAAAAAAAATTAGCAAAAAATAGAACCGACTTCCATATCAAAACACTACAAAGCCAGAAATAACTTTAATTTCGGAAGGCGGTGTGAAAAAAAAAGGAAAATCCAAAACCAATAACACCGACTTTCGAAATTAAAGTTATTTCTGGCTTTGTAGTGTTTTGATATGGAAGTCGGTTCTATTTTTTGCTAAAAATTTTTTTTTTGTAAGAAAGGTTTTATTTTCGCGCTTTTTAGTGGGTCAGTTTGTAATTAATCTAGTTACAAAGCCAAAATGTCAACTACTTATCACCTTTTACAAAATATTGCTTTTCCCAATGCAGTGCCGTTAATTTTTGAGGAGTTCTGGTATTTCACCATCAGCTTTACTTTACCATATGCATTGTGACGAGCATAAAGTGCTTCACATCCATATTCAAGTAAACGAATCGCAATCCACAAAATACTTATTATTGAGTAGTTTCGGTGGCTATCTGTGGTTTTTATCATCAGTTCCACTTCCCCAAATGGTGCTTTTCGAGAGCAACTGCACAAGTTACTATAAGAAATACCCAAAACGCTATAAGTGTGCCTATAATATTTAAAGATTTCCCTCGATTTCCTCATGATTCCATCATCAGATCCTAACGTGATGACAATGGGACCAACTAGAAAGTATACCCTTTCACCCTAAAAAAGAATTTTCCAAATCGCTCCAGCCGTCTTTGAGATATGAGGTAACATATATAAAAAAACCGGTCAAGTGCGTGTCGGGCCACGCGCATTGTAGGGTTCCGTAGTTTTTATAACAGCCAAGTGCGTGTCGTATTCGCTGACTGATCGTTTCGTACCATGCTCTAACTAAAAGCCAAACATGACTACCTAACTAATTTGACTTCCTATACAAATCCTCACCTGATCCGACAATTTTGCACGGAAAGTTTCAATTTTTTTTTAGAGATTTGTATAAAACTTGTCATAGCCGGTGTTTTGAATTTAAATACGGACACAGAGCTACACTACTCAATCGTCACAAGAAGCTAGCACGATACAACTGGCGCTTAGCGCCATTTATCGACATTTCTATAGAGTTGTTCGAAATTTTCGAGTCAAATACAATTGGTCGACTATTACTCATAATCTTGTAAAGCCCACTTGTGTGTGATAGTTTTCCTTTAAATTTCGTTATATATAGGAACTACTGCCGTGACATTTGAATTTCTAACTATAACCGTTTAGTTGATAGAGGGGGGACACTTGACTCTAACGAAAATTGGTGCTTTAAAGCTTGATAAGTCATGAAAGGTTTACTTAATCAAGAAACAGTCTTACCAAACCTCTAATATTTTTGAAAGACCTATCCAACAATATCCCACACTATGGGAAGAACGAAAAAAAAAAATTATCATCCCACTTTACATGTATGGGAGGTACCCTAAATAAATGTTTTTTTCAAAATTTTATTTTACCACTTTTTTGGCGTTATTAACTTGTATACTCATGCCAAAGTACAACTTTCTAGTACCAATAGTTTTTGAGCTAAACAGCGGACAGACGGACAGACAGACGGACATGGCGAAACTATAAGGGTTCCTTGTGGACTACGGAACCCTAAAAAAGAAAAACAAGGATTCAAGATGAACTGAAAAACTCCTCCGTTTTTGAAGTCGGTTAAAAAAAGAATTTTCCAAATCGGTTCGTAAATGACGGAGTTATGCGCGAACAAAAAACGCAATGCAGAGTAAACGAAAAGATCGTCAATGTATATTTTTTTTAGACTTTTGTTGATTTTTCAGAAACGGATTGTCCGATTTCGATAAAATTTTCATGATACCGTTTTAGAAGTATACCCTTTCCAACAAAAAAATATTTTTTTAAATCGATTGGCAAGCGACGGAGTTATGTGTGGACAAACATAAAAAAAAATACAAACATCCGAATTGAGAACCTCCTCCTTTTTTAGAAGTCGGTTAAAAAGATAGAGATGGCGGAATATCGTGAGGCGAGCTACATCCGCCGCTCCAGCATTTACTATCACGTTGACCACAGCCACTTTGGCAAGTGTCATACGACTGAGAAGAGAACCGAGAACAGAGTGATTGCACTTTCACATACAAATTTTCTGTTTAGCGTTTGGCTAGAATTGGTCAACTGCCATAGGTGGTGTGCTTTATTTTACTTCTTATCTTACTAATATTATTATTACAAAAGTTTTTGAGGATGACAAAATAAGATGTATGGACGTTTATTCTGCCCTACACTAACTAAAAAGCCGCTAACCTCAAAAAGTACTTTTCGAGTAAACGTAAAAATAATTGGGAAATTATTTTTCTACAAAACTACGTTATTTAGGACGATGGCTGTAAATTATTTTTGTGGTCATAGTTTCTGTGCACAACATATGATTATTTGTAAATATTAATTATTTTTATTGTGTTATATTTTAGTATTGTATATATAGTATTGTTGTTTAGTCGCTTTTTAACTAGGGAAGTGACAAAAATTATGTGGTTTAACTGCTCAATCTGCTGTATCTCAAAAAGTATTAACCGTAGGAAAATGATTCTTAGACCAAAAGATAGAGAATCGAAAGTAGTTGAAGGTTACATTAAAAAGTGAAAAAAGACCTTTTGTGGCTTAACGGCCTTTTAGTTAGTGCCGGGCAGTATTATACACCTTACTCTTACTTACTCTCACGCTAAAACTACTGAACGGATGTGAATGAAATTGCATAAGTAGATATTAGACATCCTGGAATAACGCATACGCAACTATTACCCTGAAATTCCCCAGGGATCCGAATTTACGCGGGAAAACTCTCCCACGCGAACGAAATCACGGGTAGAAGCTATAACTTATAATTCATGCCACCAAATGACGCACAAAAATGCTCGTTTAACGCACATTCCCTCAAAAGAATACCACAGACATGAACCTACATGCTTCTCATATACAAATACAAATTATCTGGACTTTAAAAGAGACTTTGACCTCTGAATTTGTTTCGGTGTTTCTTCTCAGAGTATTCAGTTAGGAAATACCGGCCTCATCTAGCTAAACTAAACTTAAGACGCAAAAAACATGACGTGTAAAAGTGTTATTTATAACCAATTTACAAAATAAATATTTCATTTCATTTCATTTCATAATTTTGATACTCCGTATATACATGATTTAAAAATATTTATTTATTACAAACACTACTCATTCTTTCATAATTATTATTTGATTTATCCGTGCGTTACAGCGGGGTGCCAACTAAAATAGGCGCTGGGTGTCTTTCGCCCAGCAAATGCTGATTTGGTCGCACATGATAGGCGCAATTTTTGCTGTTATTTTGATAATGCTGTACCTTTATAATTATGTAGTTGTCGTGTGTCGGTACCCTAATGTACATAAAGGAAATGTTCCAGAAATGTATAGAGCCTAGGCTAGCACTATGTACACCACATGTAAATTTAGCTGTATAATAGAGTAACCGCCTTTTAATGTTAATATTCTATAATTCCACTTTATTTTAGTGTGATATTCAAATTAACTCGGTCAAGGAGAGCAGCACAAAAAACATGGTGGGTCGGCCATGTTGCTGTTGAACAGTGAATATCATTTTGAAATGTCGGCTTGACGAATCGATATATATATAAAATATATGTATTTTTCATAAAATAATCGACAAATATCAGCGATATTTTAAATATCAATAAAATCGATAATCGATATTGTTTTATACATTTTAGAATAATTAGTCTAAGGTATACTAATCTTGTCATATCCGTGGAGTAGTTCAAATGTTGATCACCAGATCGTCAGGCCGTTTGCGCCAAAAGAATTTATGCATATATCTTCAGATTAGTTTCGTTTTTTTTGTGGCCACGAGATTGCGTAGTGCCAAAAACCACGTCATGAAATGCACTTATTGTTACTTACGTGCGTTACCTTTACGAAAAATATCGATACATTGGTTTATCGTTATTTTTTATATATCGCTGCTTCAATTCAAAACTATCACAAATCAAAATTACACTTTTTTACAGGAGAGCTAATCAAAGAAAAAGGAAACGAATTTTTGTCTAATGTTTTCTTATTTTATATCAAATATATGCATATTATACATCGTTAGAAGCGTATTTTTTAATAGCATTAAATGGTTTAAGTAACTTTATATTAAACTGAATGCTAGAGGAGTGAGAAGCATATAAGTTACTTTTGAATATAAAAATATGTTTGAAATATACTAATTATGGAATAAAACAACCATAAGTAAATAAAAATATTGTATTAATTATTTTTATCTATGAAAATTTTCAGGAACGCAATATAAATCGCCTAGCAATTTAATAAAATAACTAAAATGCTATCTAAAACTTAAAACAAATCAAAGTTTTCTTCAAAATAACAAACAAAAATCTTCGACACTGTTGTAAAATAATCATAAATTATTTTTTTAAGTTCTATTCAAACAGTCAAAACATAAAAGTAAAGTAATAAAATTGGCCAGGCTAATTAGCAAAACTAACGTAAGTTTTTCATAACTCAAAATAAAACAAAGACATTATAAACATGAAGAAAAAATTCAAAACTTTTGAACAAACTTCTTTATCATTATACTCTTAACTTTTAATTCAACAATAACTGTTTAAATGTTATCTTATAACTATAATAGGAACATAATGCAATTAGGAACACTTATAAGTAGTTATGAGATCACAAAATATAATCATTTTATACTATATAAAGCTAAATTACCACTCACTGACTCACTGACATAATTGTTCTCCCAGATGGTGGATGGGGAGGTGGGTATATTTTGACAGATTCGTAAACAAGTAACTCTCAAACCTACGGGAAAAGTGCCAAACCTCCCCTTTTCCCCCCCCTTCTCCCCCCTCCCTATCGTATCTCGGAAACTACGAGACCCGTATTTTTTTTTTTTACGGATTCGTGTAGAGGAGGCTCGGTAAAGTAAAAACCATTTTTCAAAGTCCCCCCCCCGCCCCCCTTTTCACCCCCTTTAGGCGGATCTCGGAAATTAAGAGACTTGGAACATTTTTTTTTTCAGATTCATTTAGAGGGGCAATGCTTTAGTCGAAATACTTGTGCAACCCCCCTCCCCATCTCCCCCCCATCACCCCCCCCTTTTCTTTTTTTTTTTTTTTTCACAAGCACGCGAGGTGCTTGCACCTCGCGCAACACGCAAATACTAAACCCCCCATCACCCCGCCCCAATTTTTTTTTTTTTTCACAAGCACGCGAGGTGCTTGCACCTCGCGCAACACGCAAATACTAGTTTAAATATAAACTTTGTTAAAACGCATAAGTACATCAACTTACTTAACCTACTCAGGCTCACTGCGTTTCTCTTAATTTAAATATCAGCCTTACAGATTTGCAAAGAACGTTTCATAATATTTTGGAATAATATTTCTATTAATAAGATTAAGAATACCCTGTTTCTTTACTTGCGTAACATTTAGTTTTTGGGTATAAAGTTTCTTTGGTTTACTAATATTTTCAGATTGATTCGTTTTCTGCTGCCTGCCCTTATTTCAACATAAGGAGAGGTCGTTTCAACACTTGATAAACCAACGCTGGGAACCAACATGTTGTCGTTGTCTGCTTGTAAGTCACTTGGTTGAGCATCAATGGTTTCAGATTCCAGTCTCATCGGGACATCATCGAAAAAATGTCTGATATTGGATTACTACAGCCAGATTCTTCCATGTCTTTATATAAACCAGAGGGTCCAGGTTCAGGAGATAATAATTGTTGTACTCTTCTTTTAGACAAGAGGTTTACATTTTTAGTAAAGTCTTTATCCGAATCTGAATCACTTAAAGCAAAGTCTTGTCTAATTTGAAAATCTGGATCTTTAACACTATCGTCCGAAGAGAAATCTGAACTAGAGCTGGTTGACCTTGTAGACTCAGAAGTGTCGCTATCATAATCGCTTTCTGGAATAACTTCGTTTGATTTCCTTTTTGAACATGCATCATCAAGTAGAGACAAACTGAGACTGTGTTGACTGTCAGGAATAGAATTACTATCAAAAGACTCATTCAGATTCACATCTGGTTCTTCCAACATTGGATAGTCAATTTGCAGATGTTTTTCCAAGTCTTGAACATTTTCGCCATTACTTTTACTGTTACCTCTTACCATGTTGAGTATTCTATGTACTCTTCTACTCATTCTGTAAAAAACAATACATAATAATGTAATGGACTATACATACCAAAGCTACCCACTCGCAGACCTAAGCCGTCGGCTCTTTTTGAACAATCATGTCGATATGATGGTTCAAAAGGAGCCTGGCGTTTTTAAAATGACTAAACTTCATAAAATAGGTAGCATAAATAGAATAACTAGTAAACAAAAAAAAAAAAATATAATAAATCACCTCATTTAAAATTTATTTAACCTACGGAATAATCTTACTTCTTACTAATTTTTACTTTCTTATCTTACTTCTTACTAATACTAATACTTACTAATCCTACTTCCTTCCTTCCTACTAATATTACAAATGCGAAAGTTTGTGAGGATGGATGGATGTTTGTTACTCTTTCACGCAAAAACTACTGAACGGATCTGAATGAAATTTGGTAAGTAGATAGATGACATTCTGGAAAAACACATAGGCTACTTTTTATCCCGAAATTCCCACGGGATCGGGTTTTGCGCAGGAAAACCTTCCCACGAATACGAAGTCGCGGGCAGAAGCTAGTATTATAAATGTGAAAGTTTGTGAGGATGGATGGATGTTTGTTACTCTTTCACGCAAAAACTACTGAACGGATCTGAATGAAGTTTGGAAAGTAGATAGTTGACATTCTGGAATAACATATAGGCTACTTTTTATCTCGAAATTCCCACGAGATCGGGATTTGCTCGGGAAAACCTTCAAACACGTACAAAGTCGCGGGCAAAAGCTAGTAGTAATATTATAATACGTAAAAAATACCTAAAATTTTATAATTACAATGATTACAATGCCTTGCACAAAACATGCTAAAGTAATATATCTCAAAACATGATTTATCGATTGGCCTATGTATTAAAACAACTCAGTTAAAATAAAAGCAAAATGAGTGTATTCCTGAATACGGCTCTTTTGATTTGAAATGATCATAATAGAAAGTATTTTTTTTTATATTCAAAATAAACTATTTTTAAATATCGCACTTAATTTTAAATAACTTAAATGCAAAACGAACACATCGTCTCATAAGTTTATTTTGATCAATAAATTTAAGTTCATTTAGGTATATTTTCTATGCAAAACAACCACTTTTGAAATATGGTTCTTTTGAATTAAAAATAGTATCATACTTACGTGAATCCTTTATTCAAAACTGAAGTATTCCGAAATATGGTCGTTTTCCGTATAAAATCAATGAGTGACACAGATGAAATTTCGAGATAAGGCTCTTTTGCACAAAAGAAACGTTCTTTCAGTTAGGTTCTCGACGCGCAACTAACAATATGGTAGTTTAGATCATATTACGCGCGTTCAAAACAAAAATTCAAAAGAAACGGTTGAGTTGTTTTTGTATTTTAAAATACAAAATCAATGGGTATCTTCTTTAAATATTAAAATATGAAGACTTACGATTGTATTTTTACAATAAAAACATTTTTGCATTTTTTTTATTTGTGGTACTTTTGAATTGAAGCAGCGATATTTGGATTATAATCGATATATCTTAAAAATATCGACTCTATATTTATTAATATATTTTTTTCACTTGTCCATCCCTACGACTCACAGAAAGACGTCACGAAACTCAAATGTGTCAAACGTCATGTCAAACACGACTGTCATGGCTGCTCTAAAACAAGGGTTATCATAATAAAAATCTTCCCAAATAATAATTTATCACGAATATACCCATATCCAAATATTTTTTTGGATATTTTTATGATAATCCCTATTGTTTTTTCGATTTATCTATGTGGTGTACATAGAGGTAGCCAAAAGTGAAACATCAGGAGATGTTTCACTTTTCTCAACAGTTCAGTTTTTTTTACTTTGTTTTAACAAAGGATTGTTTCTATTGTTTCTATTCTATTCCAAATGCGATGGATAGATTGATAGAATATACTTTATTGTACATCAAAATTTAAACCCACCTATTTAACAATATTGCTTAATTCTAAGGTTACAATAATATAAGAATTCTGTAGAACTTCAGTACAAATACGTGCATCCGCACTGTTCAGGACTACAATTGGCCAGCGCAACGATAACTGGACGGTCTGAACTGTCCACGGTTCGTGGAGCTATAAACGTTGCTTACAATAATCAAAAGTACACAATAATAAACAAAAGGCTCTTCGGCCTACAACCATACAATATATTCAAATAACACTCACCTGAGCTGTAGACGGCAACCAGGATCTGTTTGATCACGTCCAAATGTGGTATGTATGTAATATGAGGTGAGTAATTGAAAGTGTGATGTAAGTCAAGAGTTCTGAACGTTCACAAGGCGTCAGTCTCCAGATGGCGCGGTTCAGATAGCATCACAGCCCAAACTCACACCGGATTGAAGCTATTTATCACTACTTTTTCCAACAAATGCGCGTGCCACGCGGTGAGGCAATACGGCGATAAATCCAAAATATCCCAGGGTTTTCGTCAAATGGGGATTACAACTTCAAACAATAGTTAACTCGTGACCCAATTATCGGTTTCAACACGCGATTCCAAACGATACTTTTCCAATTATAAATATCTCAACAGGGTCCCATGACCGACATTTTCAACAACGGAAACAAAGTCTATCTGTCAAGTGAAAAAGGTTATGTCAAGCCCACAGATAATTGATGTTGCCAGCCAAAAGGTGCGTTCTGTTTCACGTCGGACCGAACACGCACAGAATATTCAAAGGTTCCAAAATCACTATCTTAAATTAAAAATTTTGAACAAGAAATCAATGTGGAATTTATGACTTATAGAAAATATAGGAAATATTCCACGTGTAACAAACACGGTGCAGCGACCGGTTCCCAAAGGAAATACGTGTAAGTGGCATTGGATTATCTTCGGCAGTGAGATATGGAAGAACAAGAGAAATACATTACTTGTTTAAGACTGTAGCTAGTATAGTATTTGGCTCTAGGAGTGATAGAAGGAGAGTCTTGAATTGGTCTTCGTTACAAATCTATAAAATTCATCAATTATCATCTCCTGCTTTTTCCAATTAGGTTTGGGTCGGCATCGAGTCTAACTAGATGTAGTTGAGTATTGCCACGCTCCTGTACCGCGTCAGTCATGGTTGCGGACGCGCACACTGACGTGACGGTTTCACTGCGATCAGACACGAGCGAGCAGTGCCCTTGCTACGTAGAGTGCGTGCCAGCACTAACAGTCTCCTGTGTGTCATTGGAAGTAAATTTGACTGTCCTATGATAAATGATCTTTATTCTGCAAATTGTTTATTAAATAACACTTTTACACGTCATTTTTTTCGTAAATATTAACTAGATGAGGCTGGTGTTTCCTAACTGACTACCCTGAGAAGAAACACCGAAACAAACTCAGGGGTCCGTCTATTATTCATTTTTTGATTTAACTACATTTACGTACTAAATGTAATGAGGGTATTCTGGAAAAATTAAACCACCAGTTGGCGCTACTGATGCGAGAGGTTTTCTTCTTTGGAAACGAATCTTTGATGTAAATATGACATTGACGTCAATTTGAAATATGTCAAAAAACTTAAGCGTTTGACAGGTGCCCGGACCTGATGTCTCAGTGCTGCCGCCTGGTGCACTTGACCAACGAAGCAGTTCTATACGAATCAATAATTATGTTTATTTGACTCAATAATTATATTCGATGCTTATACATATAATTTGGGCAGTATACTTAATAATGTTATAATTTATCATCAAAAAAATTTGTTTAACTAAATACAAATAAAAATATTTCACCAAAAGAAGCAAATTATTCCTGGTTATATCACTTCTTTCAAACTTTATCTCTCTATAATATAAAAAAAAATATTACTGATGAGCCCACTCTTAACCTCAATCTCGCCAGATAGTAAGCGATAGATGAAGTCTACGATGTAACGAGCGAGCCCAGAAGATACCTATTTACTCGTACTTTAAAGGCCGAAAGGTCATAAGTGGCAGGGAACACAGAAGCCGGCAGAGAGTTCCATAGCTTAGATAAGTATTATTTTATGCACAGGAATGATAAAGGAAAATAACTGGCCAAATGCGTGTCAGGCCACGCGAAGTGTAAGGATCCGTTGTTTACTGACTGTATCTATCCACGTGTTTTATCTACACGTATAAATAAAATAGAAGTCTTTGTCTGTTATTTCAAAATAACTGTGTTTTCACCTTTACTTATTTATACGATACTAAAACATAAAGATCGTTTCTTGAACTTCGTCTATCTGTTTAGCTCCTATTGTCTAAAACCACAAATTTTTTTTTCAACTTTTTTATCAGTTCTCAAGACAATGTGTGAAAGTACCTTTACTTTAACTTTAACATCAAAAAACATTACAATATTCAATGAGTACATAATTTTTTTGGACTCCAAGCTCCAAGTTAGAGTACCTGCAACCATATTGCGCAATACTACCACAAAAGCATAACGCATCATGGCAGCAACGTTGAAAGTTATCTTCAATTTTAGGATTTTCTTGTCTAGTACATACATTTTCGAAGAAAGTTTGCACAACTTTTCAAATAACCAATACAGAACAAACACGTTTGAAATAATACGATGAAGTACATCTGCTCTTCGTTTTATTTCTCGTGGGACGCAGGAGTGAAAGGCATGCCGACGGGTAAACGCTTATTGTTACTGCAACCTGCATCATATATGTATGATTCTAAAGTATACATTTATTTACACTGCCTGCACAAAGGTGGACTTAACGCCGTTGGCATTCTCTACCAGTCAACCAAGGGTGGTGAAGATATAACGTATCAGATGTAATAAGTTTGTGTGGGAAGCGATAAAAATAGGAAAAAACCGACCAAATGTGAGTCGAACTCGCGCACGAAGTGTTCCGTGCCATTATCCATAAAAACGGCAAAAAGTCATGTCTGTTGTATGGGATTTAATTATTTGTTTTATTTTAATTTAATTATTTATTTTTGAAGTGAATATATAACTAAATATTCTGTGAATAATTCAAGCGTCTACCTGTTGCCGTTATCAATATCGAGCAAAAAAGAGCAAAAAAAAAATCACGTTTGTTGTATGGGAGCCCCCTTAAATATTTACTTTATTCTGTTTTTTAGTTTTTTTTTTGTTATAGCGGCAACAGATATACATCATCATCATCGTCGCCATTGTAACCATAGAATTAAGAAATAATGTTAAATAGGTGTGTTTAAATTTTGGTGTACAATAATAGTTATTTGCGCAACAAGTGAGCAAAGTCGGTTTTTGCTGCGGGTGCTGATTTTGAATCCTGAGCAAGCGAAGTATTCAATGATTGAATCACGAGCGTAGCGAGTGATTCTAAAATTGAATCCTAAGTGTGGCGAGGGATTCAAAGGCTCGAGATGCAATAAACTTTGCTCTCGTGTAACACAGATAACTTTTTACTTCAGCAGCGAGAACAATTTAGGAGATAAAATAATAAACAGGAATTGATTGACATAAGTATTTATTGTAAATCAAAATAATTAACATTGTAGATAGAGGTACCAATTCAATAAAATGGAACATTTTAAAAGTTAAAAGTAAAATTACTGCTATTCTGCAAATTAAAAGTAACAGATTTATTTGGCAACATTATAGTTGCATTGAGTTGAGTTTGATTATCTGGGGTTAAAGTTTCTGTTTTGGTGGTGGATTGAAAAGGAACAACGGTGAATGTTGGTGACTCTGATCGGCTTTCTGTAATTTATCTGAATGCTTTTCGATATTATTAACTGTTAGCTGTAATAGTTCGTTATTGCGACACGCTCCACTAATTCCTATGATCAGTACAACCTGTAATGAAAATATTACATAATTAATATGCATAATTTAACACTTACAACATCTTTAACATGTCGTAATAAATATTTTAACAGTATTGCTAAGCCAGACTAGGATTCATTGCGCCTCCAAAAATTAGTAGTAGGTAGTAATTACCTTTATACATAACAGTCTACACACAAATTTTAATAACTAACAACATAGATTTATAGGTACCACTTATTTTAGCGGCAGGAAAATTGCAGTCCGGAGCTTCATTAACAAACTTTTCTATGTTAAGGGCCGTGAAAATTTTGGACTTTTTAGCCTTATGCCTAACTGACATTTTTCTCACTCACATTTTAGAAAAGATACGAGTTTTGCGTATGTTTCAATATGCACGTTATGTTTTGTTGTTAAAGTAGCTTTCAAAATTGAGTAAATACTCCACATGATCGCCTCGTCTGTGATAAATCTAAAAAATAAGATAGCAATACCGTCTTTGAAAAACTGCTTGCGCCCTTTTTACGTGTCCATTCATTGAAGACATGGTATGCTTTCAGATATTTCTCGCGAGACTTCTCAGATAGGAAACATAATTCTGCATTAATAACTTGTTGTTTTAACTCTTCCGGTGTTAAAATACTGTTCTCGTCGCTAGTTTCACTCATATTTTACGATTATTTTATTATATTTTAACTTATTCAACTCTTTACACCAGCCAAGAAATTTTATTCCCCTTCTTTTATTTAAATTAAGGCGTGTTCGGAAATAGCACCTATGATATTTTATTATTCAAAATATATTACGTAACATTATTGAAACTAGAAATAAATATTTACATGTTAAATATCAGTTTTATTTGCAATAAATACTTATTTTCGTTTAAATACAGCAACAAGTTAAAAATTCAATAAATTACATTAAAATACATAATTATCTTATTGCAAAATTTCTTTAGTTAGTACGAAATTCCGAACGTGTTCGTCTTTGAGGTCGAATTCAAAATCGGAACTTCGTAAAGGCTGGTCTTTGTCTCTCTCTCTTTTTAATGGCGGGAAAGAGATAGAGTGTGAATGTTTCGAATTGTATGATTAACCCAAGGCTGAATAAGATATTGGTGGCTTTCTGAAAACAAAAATTAAAAAGTTACTTTGTCTCACTCAGTGAGCAAAATCGCATTTTGCTCACTGATTTCAGGCAGCAAAACCTATAAGTTTGAGCTACTGAAGTGAAAAGTATATTCTATCTATCTATCATCTGTGAAAATTTCAACTGTCTAACTATAAGGGTTCATGATACAGTCTGGTGACAGACGGACAGACAGACGGATGGACAGCGGAGTCTTAGTAATAGAGTCCCGTTTTACCATTTGGGTACGGAACCCTAAAATCAAATTACTTTCAAAGAAAACAAAACATCCTACTAATATTAAAATATGATGTGAATGTGAATGTAAAAAATAAAGTTTCTATGTTTGTGTTATTATGACACAAAAATGGCTCAGGGGATTTGGACGAAAGTTAGCACATATAGTTTTGAGCCTGGAATAACACATAGACTCTAAGGTATACCATTAAAATATGTGAAATTATCACGTGAAAGAAGTCGAGTATATAAATTCTAACATATTTATACAAGGTGTAACAAATTAAGCGCAATACCTCAGACACCCCAATTAGAATATTAAATTATAAGTCTAAAAACACATACATCAATAACTAAATAAATTGAAACCAAGCCTAGATTTTTTTTATAAAATAGTTATCCTTACTAAACGCAAAACGTATGTGTGTCATACAATATCCTTACGCAGACGCATACACTCATGCAATATTAGCGGCTGACACGCACACGAGCGCATTTACTTGAATTAAGGATTGTATTAATTTGTCATGATACTGTGTTTCCATTTTAAGTTAAATCAAAGATTTTTCCGTCAAAAGATAACACCTATTTTTTATGACGGAAATCGATTCAGAAGCCAATTCTGAACCGACTACTTTCAGGAATTGCGTTTATTCTGTTACACGTTGTATATATGTATAATAATAAATACCTTTATTTCCTAAATATACAGATAATGGCACTTGTAGTTTACAATTTCTTAGGCCCGTATTACAGAACGAAACTCGAGCACTGATCTCTGTTTAAAACCAGTTTTGAGTCGAGATTTAATTTTAGAATGTTCCTCAAGTATAGATTCATCGATCATAGTTCAGCCGGGTAAGGCTTTATTCTAGATCGTTACTCAGTTGTAGATTCATCACCCAAGTATGGTCGACACCACGCTTGAGCAGGGATTTCCTTGTCAGTTTTAACTATTCGCTTTTCAGTTAATTATTTGATATAAAAATGGTAATTTTTGGCGAATGATGATGAAATCACATTTTATTTTGCTAATTGGTTACAAATAACACTTTTACACGTAATTTTTTGCCATTTTAAGTTACTAGATGAATCCCGTGTTTTCTAACTTAAACAGATTATAACAATGATTTTTTCACCGATGATTTGAACAGAAAAACAGAACTTCAGCGTTCCATGTGAAGGGCCCATACAATTTTGCTAATAATTATTTTAAAAAATGGTATAGATTTTCACAAGATGAAGATTTTTGACAATTTGTAATACTGTCATCTATTGACCAAGATTTGGTAAAACATATGCATTTCTCTTTTGTTTTAACTATAACTTTGTTTCCTTTTAATATTTTTATTGATCGTTGTTCCCAAACCATTATTTATTTGAATATTACTTATTATATTATTTATGAGCATTCAAAACAACACTGTCAGAGACATTATTTAGGATCCATTCCGTTCCACGAACAAGTTACTCTTGCTATATTTTTATATGTTAGAAAATATTGCCTTAACACCCTTTACCTTCAAGAATTTGCTTTTACAAATTCTTACAAAATAATTTCTATAGTGAAACCGTGCAATGGATACTTTTTATTCTTAAAAATTTGGTATTAAAGTAAATTGACGCACCAAACGTTTTGGGAATACCTTCATTGTGCGTACGGCTAAGGAGTGGAATTCCCTGCCGGAGTCTGTGTTTCCCGATAGCTATAACCTAGGAGTCTTTAAGTCAAGAGTGAATAGGTTACTTTTAGGTAAGCGTGCTCCATCTTCGACCACATCATCACTTACCATCAGGTGAGATGGTGGTCAAACGCGAACCTATTCTAAATAAAAAAAAAAAAAAAAAAAAAATTGAATTATTTACGATCATTCGTAGATCGGAACAGCGGAGACGAAGAAAATAAAAAGTAAACGAAAACAGACTGACGCATAGACAATTAGATATTCTCTGCTTGCGGCTCGATTTGAATCTGAGTGTAGTTTTATTACCATCTTGGAATAAGACCAATGCTCAAGTGCAGATTCTATATTTAAACTGAGATCGGGCGAATTAAGCTGAAACTGGACTTGAGGAACGTTCTGTAATACGGACCTTAATGTATCGAAGAGAACATTTATTAAAATTGACTATGGGTGCCTATTACCTATACCTTATCAATTCAAGCTGGGTTTGATCAATGTAAATGTGGTTACTGATAATAAAACCTACCTAGAATTATTGTTTGCTACGACTAAAGCTGTTGATTCCATTTCAAAAAGCTTTAAAAAAAATATTAAATAAAGCATATGCAGGTTACTCGAACCATCGGAGAGCCTTCCACCTAGGCACGAATTACATTGGGCGGCTTGGAAATGCCTTAACAGACTACGAACCCAAGTCGGCCAGAGCAAAGACAATCTCTACAGACGGGGATTCACAGACGACTCCGATCTCAAGTGTATATCAAACCTCGGGAGTACATTTTTGTCCAATTTTTTTTTATTGCGTTTCCAGAAAGCAATCCTAGCAACGCACATGCTGATCTCACTAATATGTTCATTCGATACTCGAAACGCTATCTATGAAAGTAAGTGAGAACCTCGTAAACACTCGCATCGCGTCGTCAGTTTAGCGTAATCAAGCCATGGATTATGCATTTCTGAACTGTTCGATATTATGTATTCATATTATATATGTTAGATATGTTTACCATCGACTCGCTAGGAAGAATATACAACGTGTAACGGAAACCCCATATCTATCCAAAAGGACTGAAGACAACATCTGGTATGGAGTCTCTATGCAAAGTTTCAGCTCAAAATAAGTGACTCACAGAATTGACCCCAAATTATTGGTTTCATATGTTTCTTGAATACCAGTAATAACAATTGTGTCACAGCACTATGAGGGTCATCACTTTCCACGTCATTTGCCAATAAAATGATAATTCTATTCGTTCTTCTTAATTTGAAAAATTCGGCCTCTGGTATCAATGTATTGAAATTTCTAATATGCTCCACACAAGCATGTAGACATAGGATTAGAAAACCCTTGCCATACCGTTTATTATCATCCAAAGAAACCGTGCACTCGGTATGTATGTATATATAAGTATAGTGTAATTTAAAGGTAATCCTTTAAATTACACGTTGTAGAGCTCCAAGCATTTAAATTACTTTCCTCTGTAAACAGAATAAAAATGAATATAAATAAATTAAAAAGCTCAGATTATAAACCACATAGTAACATATTTAAGGTGCACTGAATTAAAAAATAAAACACTCGGCAGCAAACAGGAGCGGCCGGATATTTGCTTTCGCGTAGTGATGTGGCGCACTACGTTATAATAATATTATAAACTTATTTATAGTAAAAATACAACATTTGTGATAATAGTTTGTTCAGAACCAGAACTTTACAGTATTGACTGCAAAATTTTTGTTCAGAAATTAATATTCGTACCATTTTTTTGTGTATATTTAAAATAGTTGGACAGATACAAATCAGCTATCGCCATCATCTGTACGCGACTCGGATTATTGAATTTAGATTCACATTCATGCTGCTGTGGCGTATAATTATTAGGAGTTTTTGATTCTTTGGTAGTTACATATATCTACTAATTTTTTTTTGGAATAGTCATCAAGCGACTCCTCCAGCGAAGGTGGAGTGGAAGGGAGTGTCAGACTTCTCTTGGCATGATTATGATGTATGGATACTGAAACATAACATGGTTTAGATAAAAATCGACAAGCCACACACTCATCGCTCAATATTCCAAGCATATTGACAAGATTTGCTCAAATTCGTTCGCCCAAGAGACCGTTGAATGAGGACAGTAATATAATAATATCCCACAACATTTTTCTTTTTTTTTCACACAACGCCATCTAGTCCCAATCTAAGCAGAGCTTGTAATATGGATACTAGACAACTGATAAACATACATATATATTTCTAAATACATACATATTATAGATAAATTACACCCAAACAAAGAACAAATGACCGTGCTCATCACACAAACATTTGTTCTAGGTGGGAATCGAACCCACGACCTTGCGCATAGCAGTCAGGACCACTGACCACTATACCAACGGGCCTGTCATGTACAGTGTATCTACGAGAGGTGGAAAAGTGGGTTGCCAGACGGTACGACAGACGATCGAAATATCGGCCTGCAATAACTGCCTTAGGCCGCGTGTCCACGGTAAGAAATTTTTCGTGTCGGCTACAGACAAGATGAAAATATTCATGTACATGAGAAGAATTTTGTCAGGTCTGTGCACGAAAGAATGTCGTGTCTGTTGCAGACAAGAAAAAATCTAGTATGTACACGGTACGAATTGTTTCGTTCAGTCATGATTTAGACATTGTAGGGTGTACATCGTGTCGTGTTGTGTTGTGAACTGTGGGATATATGGGAATAATGTTGACTACCACGCAAAAAAAAATGGTGATTGCCTATTATATGTATAAAAAATTGAAAAAGAAAACTAACTCCAAGAGAAAATACTGGGTGCATCCTATGTTAAGTCAAAAACATGAGTTTGCTAACTTCTACTTTGAACTGCGACAGTATGAGGAAAAGTCCGTCCTTTATTTTCGTATAAAAATCACTTCGTTTTTCTTTTATAAAAACGTAAACAAACTGTCGTAAACAACACAGGTCCACACGCTTAAACGTTCTCATGGTCACTGTACACACCGCCCCCCGCCCCCTACAGATCGCGTAGTGTCTGGCGCAGACAAGATTTTTGTCTTGTGCAGCGCCGCCGACGCAGTGTACACTAGTCGTGTGTAGAAACGACACGAATTCTTGCATAGACCCGGCGATTTTTCTTGCCGTGGACACGCGGCCTTATAGTCTTTCTATACCACTTAATAATCTCGCAACTATCGATTAGTTATATCGACAAACCACATAACCTACGAGCACATCCCTACTTCCGCAATTACGCGGGGCATGCGGCCTCTTTAATTGCGTTTGCACTAAACACAAACGCTTAGAAATTAATTCTAGATTAAGCCTGTAGAGTCACTTCTGAACTTTATATCCCGCAAAAAACATTATTTATGCTGCTGGAATTATAATTCTGATGGTGTGCATTTGCTTAAAGAATTTAGCTACAATTATGTGTTCTGCGTGGACTATTTTAAGTCTATGTATTTTTATTTGAATAAACGATTGGATTTTGAATCTCGTGACTAATTAATAATAGGCGCACAGATGGATCTTTTTATTTTTTAAACAGAACTAGCAATCTTCTTAACCCCTGTGTCCCCCGTGTCTGTGGGTTAGATAATTAGGTAGTTGCTCCATTCTGAACTTATTCTAATAAAACTAGAACACAACAATGACGTTTGCCAGCCTTTTGTTCGTGCAATCGAGGATGGCACGTCATTGCTTGGACTGCATGATGAACTGGGAAGATGGGATGGCGCAAGTTGCATCCTACGCTAAAGGTCTACCCATTTTCTAAGGAAACAATGGCATGTCGTCCGGTCTCTTACCATCGTCATGCACCAACCGATTATTTCCTGTGACTGTAAAGCCGACGATGAAAAGAGCTCGTAGGATTACCTCGTTTATACAACGTGTAATTTAAAGGGTATATACATGCCAAGTGCATGGCTTCTTTGGATGATAACAAACGATATGGCAAGGGTTTTGTAATCCTAAGTCTACGTGTGTAGAACTTATTACAAATTCCAATACACTGATACCAGAGACCAAATTTTTCAAATTAAGAAGAACGATAAGAATTGTCGTGTTATTGGCAAGTGACATGGAAAGTTATTGAGCCTCGTAGTGCTGTGACATGTTTGTTATGATTGGTATTCAAGAAATATATGAAACCAATAATTTGGTATCAATTTTTTTAGGCAATTATTTTGTGTTGAACCTGTGCATAGAGACTCCATACCAGATGTTGTCTTCAGCCCTTTTGGATAGATATGGGGTTTCCGTTACACGTTGTATAAGTAAAGTAAAGTTGATTGCCACAAAAGAAAAATACAAAAGTATTCATTTATGCATAGGAGCTTAACCACATATATAAAAAAAACTATTGACTAAAGAAGGCATTAATTTCACTTATTTCAATTTAAATTAAAATAAATCTATCTATTTTAATTTTAAAAAGTTTTTCGTATTGGAATATTGCATATCCGTGTGGGGCGGGACTCATAAATCACACCTTTTAGCTGTAGAAAGATCGCAGAGAGCAGTACTGAAAGTCCTCACTGGTAAACCGCGATTATACTCTACAGCTATGCTATATTAAAAAATAGGAGTTCATACTTTACGGCATTACGAAGCCTTTATTATGCTCACTTAATAATTCTAAAATATGAAAGTCTTATTAATAAGAAACGAAGGCAAGATATTATTTTCCAAATTACGATGCATAGTACATTTTTTTTTTACAAAACGACATCCCTACATTGCAGCTCCTAGTCTTTACAATAAAATTAGTAAAAAAGTGACCTTGTATAATCTAACACATTTCGAGTTTAAATCAGTAGCAAAAGCCTTTTTCACTGCATTAAATTACACAGAAACTGAAAATCTATTTTACGTTCCTAACTAAAACACATCCACCAATTATAAATCACGCACAGTCCTTTCACTACCCACGTCTTTCATCATTCATCAATTCCTTACACACAAAGCATACCTTCATCACACACACACACACGCTCAGACATCACACTCGCACACATTTGATACATATTTAATTTAATGACACATAATATAAGATTGGCATGTTTAAATAAATGTTACTTAGTTTCCCCAAATTTATTTACTTTTCTAATACTGTTTTTGATATTTTGTGTTTTTTTTTCTTTCCATACACAATTAAATGTGTTGATAAGCAATTATTTATAAGTAGATTAACTGTGATTCCCACTGTCACCTAAAGCACAGGGAATCCTATTTTAGGTGACAGTGTATTTATATTGTATTGTTTACCATGGTGAAATAATAAACGTATTTGTATTGTATTGTATTTATCTATTTTAAAATTGTCTACCTACAAGTAGACGTCCTTGAAGTTAGTATAAGCAATTATACATATTACGTAATTTTACCTCCATTTACTCCTGTCATTTTCTAAATACCAATCATGCTTATGAATATAACATACCTAAATCTAAGTTCAACATATAAGTCTCCATGTATACAATAACAATTTGCGTAAATCAACAAACAGGATCTAATTCAATTTGCGTTTAAGGCTGTGATTACTAATCAATCACATTTAAATTACAAATTAACATTTCAAAAGCATCGCTAGCCATTAATGCTATTATAGTTTCCTAAATACTAACCACATGAATTACTTACTAAAACCCTGCGATGATGTAAATGAACTAAATAAATACAATTATAGAATTAGCGTCTGATTTCTGATGTACATTATTGTTGAAACCAAAAACACCAACAATAATTTTGAAACGAAATGCTCTAATAAATTTTCGAGCGTAATTTGCACATACGCGACCGAGACCGCACCGTTGTGTTTATTTCAAGGCACAAGTTATAAGATTAGAACTGTACTGATAAAATCTTGTCTTAATAGCTTTCAGACTATGTTAACGGTAATTGAAAATAGTATCCGTTTTGTAAACTTCGCCGTACGCCAGCTCAAACGAGGCGTAGTCCAAACATAATTGTTGTCGAGTACCGAAATCGAAGTTTGTGTATTTGAAAGCATTCTATGCGAAGTATATGTGGTTTAACTTTCTATAAAATATTGAGGCATAAATGCTGTAGTTTTTAAGTGCTGCGGATAAAAAATTAAAAAAATATGGTGTGTATAATTTGAACCATTATTGTGTAGATAAAATATGTATACAGTAGTCTATTATTTCTATAGTGGCCAGGCTATTCACCCTTAAACTACTGCCAGTTGCAGTCATTCATATGATATATTCATATGATATACGGTGATATGATATACAATGTACGTTGTATATCGTATGACCATGACAATAACACAACTGGCCATAATAAGATAATTAACACGTTTTATTATGTAGGTACAAATTCGTTGTTATTTTTTAAGCAGAATAAACGACTCTTCTTTCTTTGTAAACTTATTTAAAAAGCACACGTAACAGAAAGATAATTGCTTCCGTCAACCATTTGAAAATTGAACAACAAATTTTTTTTGGTGTGCGAGCCGCGGTAGATGCATTGAGAGACTTTTGTTAGCTTGTGTGTGTAATATTTTTAATAATTATTTAAAAAGCACAGATGTCTGGATTAGTCTGGAACAAGCACGCCTTTTAATCTGCATATTATGACTTACCGTCATCAGCTTTCTATTTCAGCTAATTAATAAAACAAAAAAGAATAAGTTTCCTGCAACAGCTTTTCACTTACACCATTCCAAAACTGATGCCGTGGCACCACTGACAAATGAACTGAACCAAGCTTGTTTATTAGCGAATAGAAACATTTTATGTGCAAGTTCTCCACGTACATCACCCAAGACGCGGCTATTGGCAAAGTTTTACACATCTCACATGATTTTGTACATAACTTCTGAGATTTATTTGAATTCATGATATTGTTCGGTGATGTCCAGAGCTGTTTGGCTACGTAAAAATGAGGAAAGTGAATAAAAAAGGAATGCATGACCGCTTTCACTTTGGCCTCACTTAAAATTTATTTACATATTGTGTGGCTTTAATCCGACTTGTATTAAGCGCGAGGTGCTTTATAATCTATGAAATCATATTAATGAGGCGTTATAAGGATATTTTACTTTCGTTAAGATTTAAGAAATAATTATGTCCATTGCATCACCTTTTTTAGTTGTAAAATCCTTATTGTTTTACTGTTATGGTGTATAATAAAGAATATATCTATCTATTCTCTCTATTATTCTATAAGTTTTATATTTTATATTCTCTCTTTTTGTTATTAGGCTTAAGAAAAAAAATTGTAATTAATTCTACACTAATATTATTAAGGGGTGAAATTCGTTTGTAAGTTTGTATGTAGGGAGTAATTTTTGGAACTTAGGGTCCAATCCTCAAAATTCTTTCTTTTGTGTGTTAGTCTCTAAATAAAATAATAAACAACATAACATAATATCCCTGTCTGGGATCTAATCACGACCTACAAGTCATAGACCGTGCCTATTCAATGCTCTCAAAACGGTAAAGGACAACTTCGTGAGGAAACCGGCCGGTTCCTAAGCCTATGATAAAAAATCCAAGGATATGCGATATCTACCAAACCACAGTGTATTTGCGCATATTCCATTCCCTTTAATGGAGTGGCTTTCTATCGGTCAATGAATTTTCACAATCGGTTCAGTGGAACCAGAGATTAGTTTCCACAAACTTACAAACTAATTTTTTTTTTAATTTATAATAGGTTCGCGTTTGACCACCATCTCACCTGACGGTAAGTGATGATGTGGTCGAAGATGGAGCACGCTTACCTAAAAGTAACCTATTCACTCTTGACTTAAAGACTCCTAGGATATAGCTATCGGGAAACACAGACTCCGGCAGGGAATTCCACTCCTTAGCCGTACGCACAATGAAAGTATTCCCAAAACGTTTGGTGCGTATGGGTGGGATGTCCACCATGTAACGATGGTGCTTCGCCGTTTGTCTCGTAGTCCGATGATGGAACGGGCTTGGTGGAATTAGATTGTGTAATTCCATCGCACACTCCCCGAAATGTAACCGATAGAAAACCGATAGACTTGCAACTCGTCGTCGATGTTGTTTTAATATTGTGATACTTAAAATTCGGCCCGTCGACCTTTGGAATACTAAAATTAAGGTATTAGTCGCAAAAGTATGACAAAGTCTACTACGTCTGTGATATGATGGCTTATTCGGCTTAATCCACAGAACAGATAAAAGAGGTTAGAAAGGAAATAGTTGCTAAATTGTATGAGAACGCGTGTCGCCGCTTGTCTCCCACTCTTTAGCTCCACCACAAGCAAGAGGCCCATATGTATGTGAATTATGCACATAAATAAAGTACACACATTTAGATCGTGAGCTTGCTACTAACTCTAACCACATGGTCACCTCACTGTAGATAAACATGCGCCGTGCATCACGGTCAATCAGGGCAAAGGACGAAACGTCAATGGTTGAAGTGTTGAGGAAGCAAAGCATGCAGTACATTGTAAACGGACTTAGTCATTGCGTTGATTAAGCGAGTACACATTGGGCAATGTATATTTTTTGTAACTTGTTGCAATAATGTTGTTAATGTTTGGAATTTCATAGTGATCAGAATATTTTTAAGTTTTTTACAAATAAATTTGTAATCAATTGTTATTTTCGACTTCAATGGAAAGATATACTTTCTCGCTCTACACTTTCGGTATGAGTTTTGTTATACAGGTTATAATTGCACAACAGGGCATTTTAAAGCAGAGCTCTTTTTCCCGAAGTAGTCCGAAACGCACTAAACGCGGTAAATGAATTAATCGGTCGAGCTATGACTTTGGAATCATAGTTGTGGCGCGCTCGCCACACCCACATTACCATTCCAACCTTATTAAATTATAGTCTCCGTCTATGGATTAAGCTAATCCATAGACGGAGCTAATGCTAATGACGGAGGAATGCTTTCTATTCTTGGATGGAATACCGTCAGTCTGGCAATAGCTTCTCTTTATGTAGGACATGGTGATAGAGAATTATGACTGGCTGACATTACGACCGAATGCGATCACACACACTCAGTGCTTATGAATCTATACCTGTACGTTATGGGTGATATTTAGCTTTAAATATGGGTACAAGCAAAAAGATCATATATAAACAACTAGCTTTTGCCCGCGGCTTCGCCCGCGTTAATTTACACTTGTCAATAATTCTTGTTGCCAAAAAGGTGTACCGTATCTTTTTGGGTGGTTAAAAAACGCATATAATATTTAAAAAACCATCACCACGGTTCATCCATCCCCAAAAACAGACGGACAGTTAGTATTTAAAATTTATCTTTTTAAAACCAGAAACGTAGTTTTCCCGTCCTTGGCGTATTGATTTTGTACGCTTAATACTCGTGAGCACGCCACATACAATTGCCCATGGGAAAAGCAGTCTTTTTCTAAATGTACACCTGCGACTTTCAGTGTCCGTCCTTGAGCTTTGTTTATGGTCATTGCGAATGCCGCTTTTAGGGGAAATTTGTGTTTTTCGAACTGAAAGTAAGGAATAAATACGTTTATGGTGAGTGCTTTATGCGGCCCACCCAAATGTCCTTACTTTGGTATTGTTCGTCAAATCGTTCCAGCTCCTTAAGGTTCTAAGTTGAGCTACGCGATATATGATAAATGCGTGCACTGTTTGGACGGGCCTGCTCAAATCTGTTTCATTCTGTCCTCTAAAGGGCGCCACAGACATTAACCTACATGGCTCTCATATGATTTGGATCACTGCAGATTGTATGGACTTTAAAAGAGACGTTGACCTCTCAGTTTGTTTCAGTGTTTCTTCTCAGAGTAGTCAGTTAGGAAACACTGGCCTCATCTAGCCTACATTTACGAAAAAAGACGTGTGAAAGTGTTATTTATAACCTATTTGCAAAATAAACATCATTATTTCATTATTATTATGTTTTCACCGCTTGCTGTTCCTCTCACAATTATTGCTTGAAAACATTGCATCCAAGGTATGTAATTTGTAGTCGCATGCCATTACAGAGCCTTGGTGCGCTCTGATTACGCATCAACAGGACTGGGACATCAAGTTAAAGCCTCAAATAATGTGATGGGGTACCCTGACAATTCCAGAGAGTTGATAAACTCTACAGAGTACGACGTCACTTGCTTTGTATCCATGACAATGTCGACGGACAGATACTCAACAACATCACAATCCACATGAGACATAATCTTTTCGTTGATCTGCCCTACAATTTTGTTAGTTGGTGCCAAAATTACTCATTCACGCAGCCATTCTTTATCCCTCATATTTGTTTTCAAGTCAGAATAAACGTCGTTTATTAAATTATCTGTATCTTGGACTACGTTCAATATGTGTGTTACTACAGTTTCAGCTTTAGTTTCAGTTTCAGCTTCAGTTTGGTTTCAGCGTCAGTTTCAGCTACAGTTCCAGTTTCAGCTTCAGCTTCAGTTTTGGTTTCAGTTTCAGATTCAGCTACAGTTTTAGCTTAATTTTCCGTGGGAATTCCGGGATAAAAAGTGGCTTATGTGTTTTTACAGGATGTCAACTGTCTCCTTATCAAATTTCATTGAGATCCGTTCAGTAGTTTTTGCGTGAAAGAGCAACAAAGATACAATTCGAAAACTATCGTACGGGAACCTTATATCGGGATAAAAACTATCCTATGTCCTTCCCAGGGTCCTCAACTATTCCCATGCCAAATTTCTGAAACTGAAACTGATAGTTTCAGTTTCAGATTCAGTTTCTGCTTCAGTTTTGGTTTCAGTTTCAGATTCAGCTACAGTTTCAGATTAATTTTCAGCTTCAGTTTCAGCTTCAGTTTGGTTTCAGCGTCAGTTTTAGCTACAGTTCCAGTTTCAGTTTCAGCTTCAGTTTTGGTTTCAGCATCAGTTTCAGTTTCAGCTTCAGTTTGGTTTCAGTTTCAGCTTCAGCTTCAGTTTTGGTTTCAGCTTCAGTTTCAGCTTCAGCTTTAGTTTCAGTTTCAGCTTCATTTTTGGTTTCAGTTTCAGATTCAGCTACAGTTTTAGCTTAATTTTCAGATTCAGATTCAATTTCAGCTTCAGCTTCAGTTTTGGTTTCAGCATCAGTTTCAGCTTCAGCTTTAGTTTCAGTTTCAGCTTCAGTTTGGTTTCAACGTCAGTTTCAGCTACAGTTTCACCTTCAGCTTCAGTTTTGGTTTCAGTTTCAGATTCAGTTTCTGCTTCAGTTTTGGGTTCAGTTTCAGATTCAGCTACAGTTTCAAATTAATTTTCAGCTTCAGTTTCAGCTTCAGTTTTAGTTTCAGCATTAGTTTCAGCTTCAGCTTTAGTTTCAGTTTCAGCTTCAGTTTGGTTTCAGCGTCAGTTTCAGCTACAGTTCCAGTTTCAGCTTCAGCTTCAGTTTTGGTTTCAGTTTCAGATTCAGTTTCTGCTTCAGCTTCCGTTTTGGTTTCAGTTTAAGATTCAGCTATAGTTTCAGCCTCAGTTTCAGATTCAGTTTAGCTCAAATAAATCATCCCGAAGACATCTATTGCCACACGATCTTCTCCTATTTTCAAAAGGGCAAACGCATATTGCCCCGATTTTGAAATAGAAATGATTCGTAAGTATATTAACTTGATTGGTTAAAATTTAAGCGACACGGTTGGCGTAACTGTTGACTGGTGCATGACGTGGGTTCGACCCCAGCCCTAAACAAAGATTTGTATAGCCTACATACAGTTGTGGAGTTTAAAAAAAATGTTATGAGTGGTTCTTGAATACGCGATTTGAATGAATTGGGAGGGGGGAATACAAAGTTCCAACACCCCTTTACATCCTTAAGGGATTATTTCCAGGATAAAAACTATCCTATGTCTTTTCCAGGGTCTAAAACTATATCCATAGCAAATTTCATCCAAATCGGTGTAGCGGTCAAGTGTATTATGTGGGTGGGGATGGCGGGGACATCATTGATTCCCTATACAAAATTCCAACACCATTTTTATATCTTTTAGGAATCATTTCCGGGACTAAACTTATGCTATGTCTTTCTCAGGGTCCTAAACTATTCCCATGCCAAATTTCATCTAAATCGGTTCAGCGGTTTAGGCGTGAAAAGGTAACAGACAGACAGTTACTTACAGTTATTATTATAATATTATCTTGGAAGTATTTATGGATATGGAAGTATGGATAGTATGGATATGGATATGGAAGTATGGAGTTATATTATTAGTATTAAAGTATGGATAGCTTTTGTCCGCGACTTCATTCGAGTGGGAGGTTTTCGCTTCGTAAATCCCAAAACCGTGGGAATTTCGGGATAAAAAGTGGCTTATGTGTTTTTACAGGATGTCAACTGTCTCCTTATCAAATTTCATTGAGATCTGTTCAGTAGTTTTTGCGTGAAAGAGCAACAAAAATACAATTCGAAAACTATCCTACGGGAACCTTACATCGGGATAAAAACTGTCCTATGTCCTTCCCAGGGTCCACAACTATTCCCATGCCAAATTTCTGAAAGTTTCAGTTTCAGATTCAGTTTCTGCTTCAGTTTTGGTTTCAGTTTCAGATTCAGCTACAGTTTCAGATTAATTTTCAGCTTCAGTTTCATTTCAGCGTCAGTTTTAGCTACAGTTCCAGTTTCAGTTTCAGCTTCATTTTTGTTTTCAGCATCAGTTTCAGTTTCAGCTTCAGTTTGGTTTCAGTTTCAGCTTCAGCTTCAGTTTTGGTTTCAGCTTCAGTTTCAGCTTCAGCTTTAATTTCAGTTTCAGCTTCAGTTTTGGTTTCAGTTTCAAGTTCAGCTACAGTTTTAGCTTAATTTTCAGCTTCAGATTCAATTTCAGCTTCAGCTTCAGTTTTGGTTTCAGCATCAGTTTCAGCTTCAGCTTTAGTTTCAGTTTCAGCTTCAATTTGGTTTCAGCGTCAGTTTCAGCTACAGTTTCAGCTTCAGCTTCAGTTTTGGTTTCAGTTTCAGTTTCAGATTCAGTTTCTGCTTCAGTTTTGGTTTCAGTTTCAGATTCAGCTACAGTTTCAGATTAATTCTCAGCTTCAGTTTCAGCTTCAGTTTTGGTTTCAGCATTAGTTTCAGCTTCAGATTTAGTTTCAGTTTCAGCTTCAGTTTGGTTTCAGCGTCAGTTTCAGCTACAGTTCCAGTTTCAGCTTCAGCTTCAGTTTTGGTTTCAGTTTCAGATTCAGTTTCTGCTTCAGCTTCCGTTTTGGTTTCAGTTTCAGATTCCGCTACAGTTTCAGCTTCAGTTTCAGTTTCAGATTCAGTTTAGCTCAAATAAATCATCCCGGTGACATCTATTGCCACACGATCTTCTCCTATTTTCAAAAGGGCAAACGCATATTGCCCCGATTTTGAAATAGAAATGATTCGTAAGTATATTAACTTGATTGGTTAAAATTTAAGCGACACGGTTGGCGTAACTGTTAACTGGTGCATGACGTGGGTTCGACCCCAGCCTCTTATCAAATTTCATTGAGATCCGTTCAGTAGTTTTTGCGTGAAAGAGCAACAAAGATACAATTCGAAAACTATCCTACGGGAACCTTACATCGGGATAAAAACTATCCTATGTCCTTCCCAGGGTCCTCAACTATTCCCATGCCAAATTTCATGAAATCGGTTCAGCGGTTAAGGCGTAAAAAGGTAACAGACAGACAGACAGACAGAGTTACTTTCGCATTTATAATATTAGTATGGATATGGATTATCTTGGAAGTATTTATGGATATGGAAGTATGGATAGTATGGATATGGATATGGAAGTATGGAGTTATATTATTAGTATTAAAGTATGGATAGCTTTTGTCCGCGACTTCGTTCGAGTGGGAGGTTTTCGCCACGTAAATCCCAAAACCGTGGGAATTCCGGGATAAAAAGTGGCTTATGTGTTTTTACAGGATGTCAACTGTCTCCTTATCAAATTTCATTGAGATCCTTTTAGTAGTTTTTGCGTGAAAGAGCAACAAAGATACAATTCGAAAACTATCCTACGGGAACCTTACATCGGGATAAAAACTATCCTATGTCCTTCCCAGGGTCCTCAACTATTCCCATGCCAAATTTCATGTAAATCGGTTCAGCGGTTAAGGCGTGAAAAGGTAACAGACAGACAGACAGACAGACAGACAGACAGAGTTACTTTCGCATTTATAATATTAGTATAGTATAGTATTATATTATATTAAGTATTATATTAAGTATTATAATATTAGTATGGATAGTGTCCATTCATCATATCCATACCATAAGGCATGAAAATATACAAATACATATCTTAATTAATTATCACTTATAATGTATTTTTGAACTTATTTTCAGACAGACGTATTCGTTAACCGTGTATACGTAATAAGTATTTTCAAATCGGCTACAAAGTGCTTATCAAAATGCATAAATGCTAACCAATTTAATTGAACACAATAATACCGAAACGGAATCGAGGGCACACCAACTCGGACAGGTTAGGATTCTGTATGCAGAAATATTCAAGAATGCTCGTGGTTAAATAATAACAGCCCTATGAGTCGATCTTTAAGGTAAAGCTAGGCTAACCGAGGTCATCCTGGTGATGGGTGACCATCTTTATATGTAGAGATTCCTCCGAGGCACGGAAAGTTCGTTAAGACACCTGGAATTTTTACGCAAGCTCCGCCCCTATGCAGCCCGGTTAGGCCGTTGTATACTAAACGCTAACGCAGCAGTAATAAAGTTGAATATCGCGTGCGCTCTTTCACCATGTTTGGTTTCGAAACTGCCGTTGTGTGCTAAACGCTAACGCAGCAGTAATAAAGTTGAATATTGCGTGCGCTCTTTTACCATATTTGAGTTCGAAACTAAATGTCGTAAGTCTCAATTCTTATATCATTTATAACTTAAGTAATAATTGATCTAGAAAATAAATGTTCTGCATTTGGATAGTAAACTATATTTTCTTACTGTCAATACTAATTTTAGACATAAAAGCCGAGTAATATTGATTAAATTTTGAATAATCTTTAAAAAAACATGATTTTTGATTGAAATATGAATCGATAGAAAATGTTCCAATTACGAAATTAGTCTAGACATGGAAAGAAAAAGATCCAATAAAAAAAAAATCAAAATATTTTATTCGTTTATAAAGTTTACATCATGTAGTGATTGGAGCCTACCGTTAAGCTAATAAAGCCTGTATTGGGAGACTCCTCTCTTTCATATCGTTATTTACGTACATGTGAATGAACGCCTCCGTATCTTCGTAGGTAAGTGTTTTTATCCAATTATTAACAATTTTTTTACAATCACATAGTTTTTCTTCATATATATAAATTTGTTTATTTCGTTTATTATAGAATTGTGCCGATCTCTTTTTATACTGTCTACTGGCAAATTTAGTCTTTGTATTGGGAACTTCAGCGATTATGTCTTTCCTTCTTCTCAAAGTTAAATTGCGGTCGTAGGGTATTATTTTGTGTATTTTTAATATGATTTTAACTATATATAATTTTCTGACCAATAGTAAACCACTTTCTTGGAAAAGAGATTGTGTAGGGTATCTAATATTTTTAAAATACATCACTTTTATTAAAGCACGCTGTCCGCGTTCAATATCGATAAATTTTGTCTTTGCTGCACCCCCCCAAATAGGTATGCAGTACATCAATATAGACTGTACCAGAGCTATGTATATTTCTTTTAGAAGGTTTCTTGGTTTGCCTAGTTCCTTAGGAAATTTTTTTGGTACAATATATCTTAATGTCTTAAATATCCAGCTCAATTTTCTGATCCTGGTAGTCACCTGCTCCAGATGAGGATACCAGGAGAGTCTTTGGTCAACAACAACTCCTATGTATTTTGTATGTGGCACTCTATCTAATGTTGGACACTGACACATATTAGAATCTTCACACTTATGTTCCTTTATATTAAAATCTTGTTTTGGTTGAGTGCGATTTGAGATTGCAAAACATATGTAATTCGATTTGGCTGTGTTCAGAGAAAGCAAATTTTTTTGTAACCATCGAGCTATTAGGGCCATACCCGCCTCTGCACGAAGAGCAACTTCATGCCAGGAATTTCCGGTAAAAATGACCGCAGTATCATCAGCATAAGAAAACACACTTGCATTACTTATCCTGATGTTACTGAGGTCACTGATGTAAAGCAGAAAAAGCGTAGGGCCCAGGACACTTCCCTGTGGAACTCCGAATGTGATATTGGCTTCACCTCTAAAGTGCTCTACTACCTTAACCATTTGCTTTATATTAGAAAGATAGTCAATAAAAAGTTTTAATGGAATTCCTCTCACCCCTGAAGCCTCTAATTTGTCAATTAGGATGGGAACAGAGACGGTGTCAAACGCTTTTTTTAGGTCGAAAAATACAGTCACACATTTATCACCCTTATCCATACTATCAGCTACCAATGTGGTGAGGGCAGTTATTGCATCCTCAGTCGACATGTCCTGTCTAAATCTAAATTGTGATTTGCTTAATATATTGTATTTTTGAAGGTATTTCAAAAGTCTGTTATTAATCAGTTTTTCTATTATTTTTGATATAACTGGTAGCATGGATATTGGTCTGTAATTGTTGACATCGTCTCTGTCCCCGCCCTTATAAACTGGGATGATGACTGATTTTTTTAAAAGCGCAGGAAAAATACCTTTTCTAAAATTAAAATCGTACTCACTTCATCAAAATCAGTATCCAAAAGTGCGAAAGAGTTGACTTGTGTGGTGGCAATATTGGGTGTGTCAGTATGGTGTGATGGGTTTTGAATTTTTCAACCGACGACCAAAAGAGGAGGTTATCAATTCGACGCGTATATATATATATATATTTTTTAATGTATGATCACCGAGTACTCGAAGACGGCTGAACCGATTTGGAAAATTCTTTTTTGTTTGATAGGGTATACCTTGAAATTGGTACCATTTGTCACCAAGTCAGGATCTGATGATGGGATCCTGGAGAAATCGAGGGAACTCTTCAAATATTATAGGCACACCTATGGCGTTTTGGGTATTTCTTATAGTAACTTGTGCAGTTGCTCTCAATAAGTACCATTTGGGGAAGTGGAACTGATGATGAAGACCACAGATGGCCGCCGAAACTACTCAATAATAAGTATTTCGTAGATTGCGATTCGATTACTTGAATATGGATATTAAGCACTTGGTGCTCGTCACAATGCATATGGTGATGTATAGCTGATGGTGAAGTACCAGGAGAACTCCTCAAAAATTAACGGCCCAGCATTGGGAAAAGTAATATTTTGTAAAATGTTATAAGTAGTTGACATTTAGGCTCTTGTAACTAGGTAAATTAAAAATCAACCAACTAAAAAGATTTAAATTAAAAACTTTTTAACAAAAAATTAAAACCAAAAACGAAAATACAAAACTAAAGACACCGACTACCGAAACTAAAGTTATTTTTCATTTTGGAGTGTTTTTTGGGAGTCGGTTTAATTTTTTGTTAAAAAGTTTTTTTCTGCTGAAGACTTACCAATGTTTGCAAAATAATTGTTTATAAAGTTAACCGAGTCAGAAGGACTTGTTCTAATGTTAAGCAATTTGGTGTTGGCTTTTAGAATTATTAGTATAAGTTATTGTTTTAATATTTTTCCAAAGTAATTTACTATTAGTGACTGATTTACCAAGTAGTTCTCGCTCATATTTTCTTTTTAATTTTTGATCAGGTTATTACAATAATTGCGATATCGACGATAAGTTATTTTTAGAATATCATTAAAAGGATCATTTCTGGAGTTTTTCTGTAGTTTATTGCGATTTTTGATGCATCTTAATATGCCACTAGTTATCCAGGGCTTAACCGTGCGCTTGCTGTTTGTTATAGTTTTTATAGTAGTGCTTTGCTTTAGAGATTCAGTTAATTTATGTAGTAGTAGATAGAATAGTTGGTCAGGGTCGTCACAGAATAGCAATTCTTCAATTTTATTTTCCCTGAGATATTTGAGAGCCTGTTCAAAGTCAATAGATGTTGTAGTTTTATTTACAATTCGTTTAGTCTTCTTTAATTTTGATAAGCAAAGAATAGTTGTGTAATGGTCGTTTATGGTGGTCTCTAGAATAGCGATACTTGCCAATGATTGCTTTGTATTTATTTTAATCATAAAGTGGTCCAAACAGTTTGCTTCACGCGTAGGAAGTGTATGCTCGGGTAGAATACCGTATAGTGACAACATGTTTAAATAGTTAGCTCTATTTTTATATTCGTTAGTTGGCTCGTTGTCCCTGGGTATGAGATTAATGTTAAGATCTCCCGTAATTATCACGTTTTGGTGTGCATTTAATGTATTAAGGTGCGTGTTGAGAGAGTCAATAAAGCTGTCTGTGTTTGTGTTAGATGGTCAACGGTAGATGCCTAGTACTATATTATTTAGTACTTCCAGCTGAAGGCACGAAGCCTGTGCCAAGCATATTTCTCTAACTTTTGGCTTTAAAGATTTCTTAACATATAACACTACGCCATCATTTTGGTTTAATTTACGAATAGTCGAGAAACAAAGGTAATCATTGATTTGTGGTATAGGTTTTTTAGAGTCAAGCCTGCATTCTGTCAAAATTATAATATCCGGTTCAAACTTCAAGGATGATAGTAAGACTGAGAAGTCGTCAAAGTTACAATAAATACTCCTTATATTTTGAGATATAATAGTCATATCATTTTTGTTTATGTTGATATATTTATATATCTCCGTACAGCTACATTGGTAAGTTCGCGCGATTTCAATATCATCTATCTCCGTGACGGTTTGTAAGGTGTTATCCATTTAATTTATAAATAAGTTTACTAGACATCATAGCCTGAAAGGCATTGGAAATGTTACTCGTAGTTTTAATAATTTAAGGATAAAAATACTGATTAATACTGGATGAAAACACCGCGATAAAAACACTATACGTGTAGACGTGCAAGAATTTATACTATTTAGTGTACAGTGTATGTTTGTATGTGTGTAAGTGTTGAATGTTTTATGGTCTAGGGTATATAAGTACAAGTGTGATGAAATGTAATGAATTATCAATTTGAGATAATTAATAATCATGTTTGTTAATATAAATTTTAAACAATATAAAATTCGGAAAGTTTTACTAGCTATACTAAAGCAAATATTAATAGTTATTTCTCTACTTAATTTTAGGTTACTAAATTGACTGCCACATACTACTTCTAGTCATTTACCTAATATGAGTTTCTGTACTTGCTCTTCACTTCTAATCGTTATGGTTGGAGATTGTTCATCTTTCTTGACATAAACCTTTCCGTATGCAGTCCAGCAAAATTTAAAAGCTCCTGATTTTGTTAACTCTCTGGCCAGGAAATGGAGACGAAAGCCCTTAGCGGTGAGGTGCTCGCTCAGACAGGAAAATCGGAGTGTCTTCTTGTGTTGTGAATCCCAAGTGTTTACACGTCAATTTAGATTTATGTTTTTTATTAAAAGCTTTGCCCATCTTCTTAATTTCGGATTTTAAAATGGTAGAGCATGTTTCAACAATAATGGGTTGATTAGGGCTCTCATTATTTTTCCCACGTAGTCTATATATGTCCTTCACGTCAGATTTTAGAAATGTACACTCTAAGTTATGAGTTAAACAAGTTATCATGTTAGTGAGGTCTTCCTTAGTTTCATTATTCCGTTTATTAACATTTTTAATGACGAAATTCGTTTTCCGAGTTCCGATCTGAATCTCTTCTATTTTATTTTCCAAAATTGCGATATGTTCCTTATCTTCTCTATTTTAATTCTCTAGCTGAACAATTTTTTATTAAGTTCCTCATTTTGAGCTGCGAGAAATGTAATTGAGTTTTCAATGTTGAGATTGGATTGCTGAATATCCTTTATGGTAGAAGTTACTTGCTGTATCTCGCTAGTCTGTTTACTGGGGAAAAGAGCTATCATCTCCTTAATTTCTTTTTTAAACTCGTCTAATTGCTTACATAAGGAAGTGTCTTCGCGGCTTCTCTTAGTGCGTTGGAATACGTAATTAGGAGGTGTTTAAACTTTAATTAATAGTAAATTTATTTAATCAATAATGGAATATACACTTATATAAAAACCCTAAACTACATAATAATATACATCTAAAAATAAACTAAAATATGGCGTCCAGAAATTCGTGCGCATCGCTGTCCACTGGTAATGTGCCCAAAAGACTGGCGGCATTGCCACGCTGTATGGCAATGCTTAACCGCTGTCCAAAGTAAAAGCCAGCCTTTGGGTCACGCGAAGTGTCAACTAGGCGCCTGGATAGTTCTTTAAACAATTTGTGAGCACTCGGACCCCACGATCCCAAGGTCTCCACCCCAAACGGCTCGAAAATATAACCTCCAACAAGGTTATTATATTTCCGCCGCTTGTGGTTCTCAGCGGCTGCAGCGGCAGCGCCAGCACAGCAAGACGAGCTAGGAAGATGAGATGGTGCAAGAGTATCGACACAAGTTGCATCCCACACTAAAGCCCTACCCATTCTTCTTCCATCCCAGGTGTTTTATGTGTCTCTTTTCCTGCTCGATGAATATCAGTTTCTGACATTGATTTGTTTAAAGACGAATCCATTCGGGCTGAGTAAGAAGGTATCAGGAGGTATAACAGCTATAGTATGACGATGCGGGAGCGCACTTCGCTGATAGGATCCGTTCCTAATTAGTCTCTAGTGCGATGTTTAGATTTGCACACAATTGGGTAATTATGCCTTTCACTAATCAGGGGGGCGAAGTTTGCGATGCGGAAGTCTTCCAATCGTTTATCCTTGGGGCGTGTCCTTGGCGCGTGCGCTTGGTTGGGGAGGAGCGTAGGCGCAAGTAATTAGCAAATAATATATAAGTATTCTTACTCTTCTATTCTTGAGGGTGGAGCCTACGCTGTGTGGCCAGACCAAATACCAGGCGCGCAGCTGTTGCCACTATTAGTAATGTATTGTAAAGTTCTTCGGATCTTATGCACTCCTAATACTTTAAATGAATTAATTTTAACTTTTATAATTGAAATAATACGAAAACAAGTCACTACAGATCAGTGGACACTTCTACACCTTACGGCGGTCCGAGGGGAAGAGGAATAAATAAATAAACCAATAAATCATATAAGTACTAAAGTTCCATTTTGATTGTATGCGTGATTGTTTCAGAATATTAATGCAAAGTTACTTACAATTTAGGGAGCCTCCTCTTAAGCCGTTGGTTCCGGTTGCTGTTTGGACATCTTTAAAAGTCGTCACAAGTAGCTAGAAGTCAGAAAATCTGGCCTTGGTCTGACCAAGGAGTCTCGTGTAATCTACCTACTGGGTTGAGGAGGTCAGTCAGGCTTTCGCTCCATGTAAAAACATTAATACCTTCTCCTCCCCTCTGTATTTTATGTTCGTAAAGTCCATCCAAAGGTTGTCTGGAAGATATCGTTGTCAGCGATAAGATCGCCATTGTGACCATAGTTTAGCAACATTGTGAAATAGTTGTGTTTAAGTTATTGCTGTAGGTACAATAGTACATTGTTCATCGAGGGGAGAAAGTGACCGATTACCAACGAGGGTGTAGTTTGAAGCCCGAAGCACAGCTGAGGGCCTTAATACACACGAGTTGGGAATCGCACTTTCTTCCGATTGATACATAGTGCTTTATACTATACCTACGAGGAAAATAGCTTTTTGTACATTAATAAATGAAACCGAGTTAAAAGATAGGACCTGTGGCCATAGACAGTAGGTACCTCATTTATTTTTCGCGCCAAATTGTTATTCTTATTATGTTCGAATACTGAAAGTTAATGTGAGAATTTGTTCAGCAGCGTGTTGGGAGTAATTTTAAATCAATGTTGAGCAATACTATGTGGCCAGTATCATTTTCTCTTGGTGATAAAAACTTTTTTGTCTTTTGGCATTATAAGTATTTTTAGTTAGCTAATGAATTGGTCTAAATTAAAAAAAAACACAGCGCGTTAGTAATGGATGTTCATACACTTTTCCCTCCCTCACCAGTGTCTCCAGCACGTTAGTAATGAATTCTCATACACTTTTGCGACCCGCACATTTGTACTACAGTAATGACGTCCTTTCTGTCAAACTTTTTAAAAAGTAATAAGGCACTTTCCGAGCAGGTATAGTATAAAGTATATTTTATCTATCTATTTAATACTTAGCTGCATCTAGATCGACTATAAGCCCACCCGAACATAGGAAAAGCAGATCATGATACAGTAATAGAAGCCCCGTGACACACTGAAATACTATTTATTGAGCGGTCGTTGAGCTCCTTAGTAGTCCAAAGTTAACTGACAAAGGCTTGCACTGACAGGACGAGTCTACTCAAATCTGTGTTGTTCTTTCTTCAAAAGGCCATTTCAGACCAATCTACATAATCTTCATAAACTATTGTGAATATGTGAACTATGTAGGTTGTTTTATTCGAGTTAAACATGATTGTCTGGCAGTTTAAGTGCTTTTTACCTTGGTATTGTTCGTCAAATCGTTAAGCTCCTTGTTTTAAGTTGAGCTATACGTTATCTGAAAAATGTTTGCACTGTATGGACAGGCCCACTCAAATCTGTGAGCATCTTTCCTCAAAAGATCGCCTCAGACGGTAATCTACAAGGTTCGCATATGTTTTTAACTAGTGAAAATTGTATGGACTTTAAAAGAGACGGACCCCTGAGTTTGTTTCGGTTTTTTTTCTCAGGGTAGTCAGTCAGGACTCAGACCTGCCTCATCTAGTTTAAATTTACAAAAAAATGACGTGTTATGTAATAACTAATTTGCAAAATAAAGATCATTTATCATTAATGAGCATTCATTCATTCCAGCAGGTATGTGGAATTAATTGATAGTAAAGTGGGTACCAACCTGCACTAGACCCCCGTGGTTGATTACGGACTATTCCTTTTCATAGCAAGGAGGCCTTTTTTAGGGTTCCGTAGCCGAATGGCAAAAAACGGAACACTTATAGTTTCGTCATGTCTGTCTGTCTGTCCGTCCGTATGTCACAGACATTTTATTCCGAAACTATTAAGACTATACATGTGAAACTTGGTAGGTAGATGTATTTTGTAAACCGCTTTCCGTTTAAAAAAAATATATATTTAAATTAAAGAGGGGCTCCCCATACATGGAACTGAAACTATTTTTTTTATACAACCTATGCGTGTAGGTATATATACATACACGCATAGGTTTTATGAAAAAAATAGTTTGTTTTGAGGTTTCTAGAACCACTTTTTCATAAAGTTAATCATTTAAAAGATATACGCTTCCAAAGTGGTAAAATGTCCAACCCCCCCCCCCCCCCCGCCCCTCTAACTTCTATAATAATGGTGTGAAAAATTAAAAAAAAAATGCTGTAGATCTTAATGTAAACTTTCAACCAAAATTGGTTTGAACGAGATCGGGTTAGCAGTTTTTGAGATACAGCATATTTTCTAAAACCGAAAATATAACTCTAATTCATACAAATAGTATGAAAACCAAAGTTATTTGGCGTAGTTACTACGGAACCTTTCATGGGCGAGTCTGACTCGTACTTGGCCATTTTTTTTTTCTGGTTGGGAAAATCATCGATTAACTTTTCCCGCTCTGGGTTAAGCGGAAGGGAGTGTCAGACTTCTACTGACTAAAAACCCACCCTGTTCCAGCGAGGAGGCCTGTGTAGTAGCAGTGGGAACGTTGTAAGCTGAATTGTTATTATTTAAAAACAGATGCATTTCTGATAAGCGTTTTAACACAAGCCTTTCAAAACTACGGACATCATCAAAATAAAGTACATCCCACAAAGTAAAACAAACCAAATTACAAAATGTTTAATGTTGAGTTGTGCCTTACGCAGTAAAAACGTCCCTTAAGTCCTAAATAAACTTCAAGCCATGAAATTATGCAAGCGAACAGGTAATCATTAATTTATTCTGTGTTGTTATGCAAAGAGCTATAAAACTTCAACGGTGTAGACTTTGCGCAACGTTTATTTGAACTTCTTCCTTTGGTAGGTATCTGGTGTTCACTGATCTAACTTAAGGTGGTAAAGGGCTGAAATATTTTGATTTCATTTGGTAGGACATACACCCATCAGCCTTTAAGGTAGTTGTCCCACCGCCGACGATGGACGAGTAGCGAGTAGAGCTGGAAACTTGAAACGTGTGGCGAGCAGCGAGTAGCGAGCATGTAGTACTGATAGTTCTGTCGCTGGTCTATTAGCGAGTGTGCGAGTGCGATGGGCATTTATTCGCGGCACTCACTCGCGGCCAAGCGCAATACGTGTACTTTCAAAGCTGCACTACAGAGAAATTACCACTAGTTGGTTTCCACCAATCGCGCGCTCAGAGCGGCGCTACGTCATACCCCGCGTCCCGCTGACAACCGCAGACATCTAAAAATCGACTTCTGCGCATTGAACGACCCTTGCCAAGTTATTTGACTAGAACTATATGCTTTAAAAACATTATTCTAAAATTCTATTGTTAGATGCTTAGTCGGTTAGGTGCATTCGAAGATAAATATAAAAAATCCCAATTTTTAAGATGTTTCTGTTTAGACTACCGACGTGTTTTGCAAACATAAAATGAAATCAATTATTACGGGCCTCTAACCAGCGTTGGTATACTATATAGCTATCTTGCTGCCAATTAATACCCATGGTACAGGGTAAGCTTTAAATCTAAATATATACATAATATATAGCGTCACCAATAATCTTCCGAGGACTACATACTCAAAAACCGCGGAACGAAATCAGCTCTACATACTTATGTAGGTACCCACTTTACAAGAGGCCTTCACCTGAGAGGGTTTCTTAATTAAATACCAAACATTAATGTAATTATGAGTTGCTTTGCCACCAGAAATGAATTTTGAACTAAATATGTTTATTATAAATTATATTATAAACAAGGGGCCAATATTTATACGTACTAGTAACACTAACTTTAACGTACACGTCGTCACGGCTTAGTCTTTTTCTCAGCTATGAGTGACTGCCTATCTAACGGCCATAACCCAAATGTCCTTACTTTGGTATTTTTCGTCAAATTGTTGAGCTCCTTAAGTTCTAAGTTGAGCTACATGATAACTGACAAATGCTTGCACTGTCTGGACAGGTCCGCTCTTTGCGTGGTTATTTCCTCAAAAGAATACCACAGACATGAACCTACATGCTTCTCATATACAAATACAAATTGTCTGGACCTTAAAAGAGACTTTGATCTCTGAATTTGTTTGTCTGGAGTTTCTTCTCAGAGTAGTCAGTTAGGAAATACCGGCCTCCTCTAGCTAAACTAAACTTAACACGCAAAAAAACATGACGTGTAAAAGTGTTATTTATAACCAATTTACAAAATAAATATTTCATTTCATTTCATAACTCAGTAGCTAAGTAGCACAATATCCCTTGACCAGACAGTGTCATATTTTCTGACTTTAGGCAGGCCTGTTGGTCTAGTGGTCAGTGGCCTTGACTGCTATGCGCAAGGTCGTGGGTTCGATTCCCACCCAGGACAAATGTTTGTGTGATGAGTACGATCATTTGTTCTTTGCCTGGGTGTAATTTATCTATGATATGTATGTATTCAGAAATATATATGTATGTTTATCAGTTGTGTAGTACTCATAGCACAAGCTCTGCTTAGTTTGGGACTAGATGGCGTTGTGTGAAAGTTGTGGAATATTATTATATTATTATTATTATTTGACTACCCATATAATAATAAGCCCTTTATTCTGAGCTATTTGTCAAATTGTCAGAGCATGTCTCGTAACTCAGAGTGCCTTTTGGCATAAGCCTCCTCTAGCGCTTTCCATTTGGGTTCTGTCTCGTTCCACCCTACTCCAATGGTGCCCAGCTGTCAGCCTAAGGTCGTTTTCCCATCTCATTTGTTGGCGACCTCGGCTTTCCCATCCCTGGGGTACCATTCTGAGACAGTTTTGCTCCATTTTTAGGGTTCCGTAGTCAACAAGGAACCCTTATAGTTTCGCCATGTCCGTCTGTCTGTCCGTCTGTCGGCGGTTTAGCTCAAAAACCATTGGTACTAGAAAGTTGTAATTTGGCATGAGTATACACGTTAATGATGCCGAAATAGTGGTAAAATAAAATGTTGAAAAAATCAATTATATAGGGTACCTCCCCTAAATGTAAAGTGGGATGATATTTATTTTTTTTCGTCCTCCCATAGTGTAGGATATTGTTGGATAGGTCTTTCAAAAATATTAGGGGTTAGGGAAGACCTTTTTTGATTAAGCAAACCGTTCGTGACTTATCAAGCTTTAAAGTACCAATTTTCGTTAGAGTCAAGTGTCCTCCCCCTCTATCAACTAAACGGTTGTAGTTAGAAATTCAAATGACACGGCAGTAGTACCTATATATAACGAAGTTTAAAGGAAAACTATCACACATAAGTGGGCTTTACAAGTTTACGAGTAATAGTCGACCAATTGTATTCGACTCGAAAATTTCGAACAACTCCATAGAAATGTCGATAGATGGCGCTAAGCGTCAGTTGTATCGCGCTAGTTTCATATTTAAATAAGTTTTATAAAAAAAAAAACTTTTTAACAAAAAGAAACTGACTTCCAAAACACCACTAGGTACAATGTGAAAAATAACTTTAATTTCAGAAGGTGGTGTCTTTGGATCTGTATTTAAATTTTTTGCCACCGACTTCCGAAATTGAAGTTATTTTTAACCGACTTCAAAAAAAGGAGGTTTACAATTCGTCTTGAACTTTTTTTTTTTTTATGTATGTTACCTCATAACTAGGAGATGGCTGGACCGATTTGGAAAATTCTTTTTTTGTTTGAAAGGGTATACTTTCTAGTTGGTCCCATTGTCACGTTTGGATCTGATGATGGAATCATGGAGAAATCGAGGGAACTCTTCAAATATTATAGGCACACCTATAGCGTTTTGAGTATTTCTTATAGTACCTTGTGCAGTTGCTCTCGAAAAGCACCATTTGAGGAAGTGGAACTGATGATGAAGACCCCAGATGGCCACCGAAACTACACAATAATAAGTATTTCGTTGATTGCGATTAGATTACTTGAATATGGATGTTAAGCACTTTATGCTCGTCACAATGCATATGGTGAATTAGAGCTGATGGTGATGTACCAGGAGAACTCCTCAAAAATTAACGGCTCTGCACCGGGTGATAAGTAGTTGACATTTTGGCTTTTGTAACTAGATAAATTACAAACCGACCCACTAAAAAGCGTGAAAAAAAACTTTTTAGCAAAAAATAGAACCGACTTTTATATAAAAACACTACAAAGGCAAAAATAACTTTAATTTCGCAAGGCGGTGTCTTTAGTTTTGTATATATTTTCGTTTTTGACACCGCCTTCCGAAATTAAAGTTATTTTTGCCTTTGTAGTGTTTTTATATAAAAGTCGGTTCTATTTTTTGCTAAAAAGTTTTTTTCACATTGTAGTGTTTTTTAGAGGTCGTTTTTTTTTTGTTAAAAGTTTTTTTCTCGCTTTTTAGTAGGTCTTTTTATAATTTATCTAAGTTACAATAACCTAATGTCAACTTGCTTATCGCCTTTACAAAATATTGCTTTTCCCGATGCAGGGGCGTTAATTGTTGAAGAGTTCTCCTAGTATTTCACCATCAGCTCCATTTCACCATTCGCATTATGACGACCATAAATTGCTTAGCAACCATTTTAAAGTAATTGACTCGCAACCCGTGAAATACTTATTATTGAGTAGTTCCGGTGGCCATCTGTGATCTTCTTCATCAGTTCCGCTTCACCAAATGGTGCTTTCTGAGAGCAAATGCACAAGTTACTATAAAAAAATACCAAAATCGCTATACTATTGCCTTTAAAATTTGAGGGTTTCCCTCGATTTCCAAGGGATCCCTTCATCAAATTCTAATTTGGTGACAATGGTACTACCTCAAGAGCATACTATTTCAAACGAAAAAATAATTTTCAAAATCGATCCACAATTGGCGGAGAACTTTCCGTGCAAAATTGTCGAATCAGGTGGGGATTTGTATAGGAAGTAAATTAGTTAGGTAGTCAAGTTTGGCTTTTAGTTAGATTATGGTACGAAATGATCAGTCAGCGAATACGACACGCACTTGGCTGTTATAAAAACTACGGAACCCTACACTGCGCGTGGCCCGATACGCACTTGACCGGTTTTTTAAGCTATTGCATAGCTCTTATCGCGGTCTTTGAGCGCAGCGACCGAATCAAGAAATTCCGTAACGAAAATAAACCTAACACCCCCCACTCCGACCGGCACAGCGGTGCGCCTTTGAAAACCGTGCATCCTCTAACGTCGTTTCAGTTCAGCAAACTTCGGTACGTTGTTTGCGAAGACGTAAAAAAAATATTTTCAGTTTCAGTTCCATGTATGGTGAGCCCCCCGTAATTATAAATATTTTTTTTTATTTTATTTTTTCTTAAATTTGGAAAGCAGTTCACAGGATACACCTACCTACTAAGTTTCACATGTATAGTCTTAATAGTTTCGGAATAAAATGGCTGTGACAGACAGACAAACAGACATGACGAAACTATAAGGGTTCCGTTTTTTGCCACTTGCCTACGGAACCCTAAAAAGCCAAAATTATGCCTTAATTACTTAATTATACATATAGCATATCCAGTACAAATCTAAAGTTTCTCAAAGCAAGTTTGCTAACATTATCTCAGCCTATTTACGGCATTAAGTGGGGCAGGCAGAACTATCCTTATCTCTCAAGTTAGAAGTCGACGCTTTAATGTTGATGCTTTCAGATCTTAGTCTGAATAGCACCGCTGGAAGTTTGAGCTGAAAATATTGATATTTAGCGTTCATTTACGTGGATTACTAATGCCTTTTAGAATGGCTCAATCATCATCTGATTTGCCTTTTTAGGGTTCCGTAGTCGAATGGCAAAAAACGGAACCCTTATAGTTTCGACATGTCTGTCCATCTGTCCGTCCGTCCGTATGTCACAGCCATTTTATTCCGAAACTATTAAGATTATACATGTAAAAGTTGGTAGGTAGATGTATTCTGTGAACCGCTTTCCGATTTTAAGATAAAATTTAAAAAATATTTAAAATAAAGGGGGCACCCCATACATGGAACTGAAACTGAAAATATTTTCTTTCATGAAACCTATACGTGTGTGGTATCTATAGACAGCTCTTTAAAAATGACATTATGGTTTCTAAAATGACTTTTTCATAAAGTTAATCGTTTAAGAGATATACGCTTCCAAAGTGGTAAAATGTGTCTCCCCCCTCTAACTTCTATAATTATTATTTTATTATTATTATTATTATTTATTTATTTATTTATAGTGAAGTGAAAAATCTAAAAACCATATGTTGTAGATCTTAATGTAAACTTTCAAGCAAAATTGGTTTGAACGAGATCGAGTCAGCAGTTTTTGAGATACAGTATATTTTCGAAAACCGCAAATATAACTTTGTAATTCATACAAATACTATGAAAAACAAAGTTATTTGTCGTAGTTGTAAAAATTGTAAATAAGCTAGTTTTAAGAAATTTGTAAGGCTTTTTGTTTTTTTTTCAAATAAATATATTAAGTATGTTATATTTATTATAGATACTACGGAACCCTTCATGGGCGAGTCCGACTCGCACTTGGCCAATTTTTCTAATTATGTTAGGGTCTGCTTCCGGTCTAACCGGATGCAGCTGAGTTTTAGCCTTTTACATGGAGCGTCTGCCTTTCTGACCTCCAAAACCCAGTAACTGGGTAACACGATACTCTTTGGCAAGACCAGTTTCAGATATTCAGACACTACATAATCCTCATAAACGATTGTGAATATGTGAACTATGTAGGTTATTTTATTCGAGTTAAACATGATTGTCTGGCAGTTTTAGTGCTTTTTGCGGCCTACCCAAACGTCCTTACCTTTGTATTGTTCGTCAAATCGTTAAGCTCCTTGTTCTAAGTTGAGCTATACGTCATTAATTTGACATTTATTTTGAAAGGCCTGTTGGTCTAATAGTCAGTGGCCCTGACTGCTATGCACAAGGTCGTGGGTTCGATTCCCACCCAGGACAAATGTTTGTGTGATGAGCACACGATCATTTGTTCTTTGTCTGGGTGTAATTTATTTATAATAATATGTATGTATTTAGAAATATATATGTGTCGCAGCAAGGCGTAGATATTAAGAGACTTCTAACAATTGTTACGAGGTGGCGGTAGTGAGGTTATTCTATCTGCCAATGTCTGTCGGTTGTCACTGCTGACAGTGACAACTGACGCTGACACTGACGCTGATGTGACACTGATGTCAGATGGCGTTAGTGACGTCATTCCATCTGCCTCTGTCTATCGGCTGTCACTGTCAGTGTCGGGGGCAAGGATCTTCTACCTTACAAGTTCCTTGGTCGGGGGTAATCTCATTTGATAACAAAGTGTCATTGGTTGACAAGTGAGAGTGGGGTAGCATGGTGTCAGTCAGTCTGCCATAGAATGTGTGCGTGAGCAGATAACCTCACAAACTCCATCCGTTTCCATCGCAGGAAGTCATGATTATTTCGGTTTTAAAAGTTTGTGAAATCATTAAAGAAGATCAACACTATCTGTTCGTGGTATTATTTCCTGTTTTCTGAAGATGTACGAGGAGGAAGGCTTGCCTAAAGATAACGTTAATGTGCCCTCTCCGTCATCAGAAGTGGGATGTGATCCACGTTCTGCACCGCAGCCCACGATGAACAATAGTGAGGAAAGATGGAAATTGTTATTAGAGCAACAAAATCAGAATTGTTTTAGCCATAATCAGAGCTATGAAAGGACCGACAACGAGCGGCTATTGAGGTAATAGTACGTAGTACATATTACCTCAATGCGGGTGGCAGGGTTCGTCTACCTACATTCGACCCGGAGAAGACATCAGTGGACGCACGTGCTTGGTTATCGACGGCAGACATGTGCATGGTGGACCAACCGTTATCTGGAGCTTCATTGATGATAGCTCTGAGTGAAGCGCTAAAAGGTCAGGCGTCGGCTTGGCTGTCCCAAGTATCTTTTCCCGGCATGACATGGAAGGATTTTCAAGAAGCCTTCACCGCTCGTTATGATGTTTCGGAGACTGCTGCTTCAACACTCATCAATCTTTATAACAGCAAGCCTAACAAAGGTGAGTGCCTTGCAAATTACGCTGCTACTCAGCTGAATAATTTGATGTCACGCTGGAAGAACCTGAGTACAGAGCAAATCGCTATCTCTACTGTAATGGCACACATAGCTCAAATAGAACCCCGCGTCAACCGTGTTGCTTTCACCACCGAGATAGAAACTAGGACAAAAATGCAGCAGGAGTTAAAGGCACTATCATACATTAAAAGAAAGGCACCAACTAGTGACTACAACAATGACAACTCTGATCTAAAACAACGCAAGCTGATGTTGACCCCAGTTAAATGTGCACATTGTTGAAGATTGGGCCACCATATTTCTGCGTGTCATCTCAGAAAAGATAGAGATAATCGTAGCACTGGAGCGCTGCACGCAGAAGCAAACAAACTTGCAGCCACTTCGAAGTTTACAACTACGGACATCACGTGTTACAATTGTCGGAGCGTTGGACACTACGCGTCAAAATGCCCTCGAGCTGCCAGTCTAGAAGCGAAGACGACCGCTGTCAATACAACCAGCAAGCCGGTGGAGCGGCCTGTTGAAGTCTGCGCAGTCAGTGCACCAATGGGAGTTGTAGACCACTTCGGTGAGTTCTTTTCATTTCGTTTCGATTCGGGAGCAGAGTGCTCACTTATCAAGGAAACAGTGTCAATAAAATATCATGGTAAACGCCAAAATAATTTAGTAAAGATGACCGGTATTGGGTACACTAGTTTTTACAGTACCCCGCAGATTATGGCATAAAATATTATCAACGACATTATTTTCAATATTCTATTTCACGCCTTGCCTGATGAATTTTTGTTACATGACATTGAGATTGAGCAGGAACTGTTAACTCAAGAATTAGAAATTCATGTCACTTTTGACCGAGTGATTTTTACCAATATTAAATCCTCAATAATTGCATATACTGTCTATGATAATAATAGTGATGTTAGTTTTGAAAATATCGACAGTAGCATTCCCTTAGAGTTCAAGCCCAAGTTGCTAAATATTTTAATTGAGTTTAAGGACTACTTCGTTTGCAGTACTTCATCAGGCCCAGCTAATACTGACCCTGTAAAAATTCGCCTTATGAAACCTTCTAAAACCGTTTATCGACAACCATGTCGTCTTAGCCCCCAGGAACGTAGTCTTGCTCGTGATAAGGCGAATGAGTTACTCGCATGTAAAGTCATACGTCCAAGTTTGTCTCCGTTTGCCAGTCCTATCCTATATTAACTAAAAGATTAAAAGAAGGACGGCACTGATCGCATGTGCGTAGATTATCGAGAGTTAAATGATAATACCGTGCCAAACCGTTTCCCCTTACCACTTATCTCTGAGCGAATTGCCCTGCCTCCTCCTAAATTTATCCCCAGTTTTGCACAAATAATTGCTCCTCTTCACGCTCTCACCAGCTCCAGTAAGGGCAATGTTGAATGCAAGCCCGAACACGAAGGCATCAGGCAAATGATCATAGGGATCCGAGCCGGTCTTAATGATTTTTGATCCCAACTGTCCAATTGAGCTTCATACAGACGCCAGTGCGATCGGTTATGGTGCCATTTTGTTGCAAACAAAAGATTGAAAACAATTTGTAGTGGCTTACTTAAGTAAGCGTACCACAGCCGATGATTCCAAATATCTCTCGTATGAGTTAGAGACTGGCTGTTGTGAACGCCATTAAGCATTTCGGGCATTACCATCACGACAATAAGTTCACAGTCGTAACGGACTCCTTAAAGTCATCCCGCAATAAGGTTGATCTGACCCCGCGCGTACCTAAAAGGTGGGCATTTGTACAAGTTTACGACTTTGAGATTGTATACAAGGATGGGAAGCGTATGTGTCATGCGGATATTTTATCCAGGTATCCCCTTCCGGCTACACCTGTTAAAAAGGTGGAGCAAGAACGTAGATCGTTTTGTTACGTCATACCCGGCGTATTGATTCTGTGAGGAGCATAAAAGCTTTAAAGAGCAGTATTTCCTTGTTTGACACCCCTAAGCGACTCATCGTTCATCAGGGCCGCTGCTTTGCTAGTGCAGATTTCAAGCAAACCTATTGTATCGACTTGCATCAGTCTTCTAGAGAAAGTTCCTGTGCTAACGGTCCAGTTGAGCGGGTTATGAGTACGCTCCAAAATATGCTCACTGCAGTTGAAGCTAGTAAAAAAAGTCGTGGCAAGATGCTCTCCCGAAAGTTCAACTAGCTGTCAACTGCACCATTAATAGGGTCACTAGGTCGATTCCTCTTGAACAGTTCCTTGGGAAGGTAGCTAGGCCTCTATAACTCATGTGTGCTAATGATTACGAGCTCGAAGTGGACTTTGATACAGAGCGTGAGCAGGCTATTGCTAACATGAAAAAAAAAACTCTCTGTGCGATTAAGGCAAATTTAACAGTACAAAGGCAAAAGTCCAAAGCTATACTGTACGCGACTTCGTTCTTCTGCAAAATGAAGAACGCAATCAGAGCAAGCTGGACCCTAAATTTAAGGGACCTTTCCGCGTTATTGAGGTCTTACATAGTGACAGATATGTGCTCAAAGCATTTAATGGTAACCGGACGTACAAATACGCCCATGACCCATGCACCATGCATGGCCCATGCGTAAAATGCCAAGTGGTGAAATTCCTGAGGATTTATTTGAGGATAATTGTGAACTTGACGGTTAACACTGATTTAATTTGATTTGACGTCATTAAGGTAATTTGAAAAAAAGTGTGTACTTAATTTGCCATGTTATTCGCTATGGATTTGCCACCAGTTAGGTGATGCCGCTGGTTAAGCGATGCCGCTGGTTAAGTGATGCCGCTGGTTAAGCGATGCCGCTGGTTAAGTGATGCCGCTGGCTAAGTGATGCCGCTGGTTAAGCGATGCCGCTGGTTAAGTGATGCCGCTGGTTAAGCGATGCCGCTGGTTAAGTGATGCCGCTGGTTAAGCGATGCCGCTGGTTAAGTGATGCCGCTGGTTAAGCGATGCCGCTGGTTAAGTGATGCCGCTGGTTAAGCGATGCCGCTGGTTAAGTGATACCGCTGGCTAAGTGATGCCGCTGGTTAAGCGATGCCGCTGGTTAAGTGATGCCGCTGGTTAAGCGATGCCGCTGGTTAAGCGATGCCGCTGGTTAAGTGATGCCACTGGTTAAGTGATGCCGCTGGTTAAACGATGTACTGGTTAAGCTGACCTATCTTGGTCAGGCATGGCCGAAACAATGTAATGTACACAGAACTTTCTATTTCAGATGAGCCACACGAGGACGTGTGAAGCGCAGGACGGCCGTGTCGCAGCAAGGCGTAGATATTAAGAGACTTCTAACAATTGTTACGAGGTGGCGGTAGTGAGGTTATTCTATCTGCCAATGTCTGTCGGTTGTCACTGCTGACAGTGACAACTGACGCTGACACTGACGCTGATGTGACACTGATGTCAGATGGCGTTAGTGACGTCATTCCATCTGCCTCTGTCTATCGGCTGTCACTGTCAGTGTCGGGGGCAAGGATCTTCTACCTTACAAGTTCCTTGGTCGGGGGTAATCTCATTTGATAACAAAGTGTCATTGGTTGACAAGTGAGAGTGGGGTAGCATGGTGTCAGTCAGTCTGCCATAGAATGTGTGCGTGAGCAGATAACCTCACAAACTCCATCCGTTTCCATCGCAGGAAGTCATGATTATTTCGGTTTTAAAAGTTTGTGAAATCATTAAAGAAGATCAACACTATCTGTTCGTGGTATTATTTCCTGTTTTCTGAAGATGTACGAGGAGGAAGGCTTGCCTAAAGATAACGTTAATGTGCCCTCTCCGTCATATGTATGTTTATCAGTTGTCAAGTACTCATAGCATAAGCTCTGCTTAGTTTGAGACTAGATGGCGTTGTGTTAAAGTTGAGGAATATTATTGTTATTGTATGGACAGGCCCAGTCAAATCTGTGAGCATCTTTCTACAAAATATCGCCTCATACCTACAAGGTTCCCATATAATTAAATCTGTATAGATTGTATGGACTTTAAAAGAGACGGACCACTGAGTTTGTTTCAATGTTTCTTCTCAGAGTAGTCAGCTAGGAAACACCGGCTTCATTTAGTTGATATCGAGAAACGGGCCAAGAGACCCATTGGCAAAGATTCACTGGTCGAATCAAAGCTCCAGGGCCTTCAACATCGACGACGAATTGCAAGTCTATCGGTTTTCTATCGGTTACATTTCGGGGAGTGTGCGATGGAACTACACAATCTTATTCCGCCAAGCCCGTTCCATCATCGGACTACAAGACAAACGGTGATGCGCCATCGTTACATGGTGGACATCCCACCCGTACGCACAAAACGTTTTGGGAATACTTTCATTGTGCAGCTAATAAGGGGAATTCCCAGTCGATTGTCGAGTCTGTGTTTCCTGATCGCTATAACTTGGGAGTCTTTAAGTCAAGAGTGAATAGGCAAATGTGCTCACTTATACACATCATCACTTACCATCAGGTGAAATAGTGGTCAAACGCGAGCCTATTATCAATAAAAAAATATTTACGAAACAATAACGTGTAAAAGTGTTATTTAAAAAACTTTTTTGCAAAAAATAAAACCGACTACCATATCAAAACACTACAAAGCCAAAAATAGTTTTAATTTCGGTAGTCGGTGTTATTGGTTTTGTATTTTCTTTTTTTTCACACCGTCTTCCGAAATTAAAATTATTTTTGGCTTTGTAGTGTTTTGATATGGAAGTCGGTTTTATTTTTTGCAAAAACGTTTTTATTTTCGTGCTTTTTAGTGGGTCAGTGAATTTTCCAAATCGGTTCGTAAATGACGGAGTTATGCGCGAACAAAAAACGCAATGCAGAGTAAACGAAAAGATCATCAACGTAAATATTTTCTTAGACTTTTGTTGATTTTTCATAAACGGCTTGTCCGATTTCGATAAAATTTTCATGGGACCATTTGGGAAGTATACCCTTTCTAACAAGATAAGAATTTTTCAAATCGGTTGTCAAGCGACGGAGTTACGCGCGGACAAACATAAAAAAAAAAAATACAAACATCCGAATTGAGAACCTCCTCCTTTTTTAGAAGTCGGTTAATAAACAATTTGGAAAATAAAGATCGTTTATCATGTATCTAGCTTCTGACTGCCTGTAATGATTGTCAGAGATGTACGAATGACAGCCGGGATATACGACTTAACTTGGTTTCCAAGGCACGGAGAATCTCACCATGTTCAGATGGCCGCGATCGATGGTATAGTTGAGAAAAGGCTACGCAGGTGATGACGAAACAGGTGCGGGCATTTATAAAAGTCGAACTTAAATATATTCTCAATATTTTTTTTTCGTATTTCTTTAACTTGCCTGCACAAAAATACATAAATAAGACTGTACGAAACCCTCAGTACAAGAGTCCCTCGCAGTTGACCGGTTATTTTAATCCGGAAATCGAGAGTTATACAACGTGTAACGGAAACCCCATATCTTTCCAAAAGGACTGAAGACAACATCTGGTTTGGAGTCTCTATGCAAAGTTTCAGCTCAATATATTGTTTATTACTCACAGAATTGAACCCAAATTGTTGGTTTCGTATGTTTCTTGAATACCAGTAATAACAAACGTGTCACAGCACTATGAGGGTCATCACTTTCCACGTCACTTGCCAATAAAACGATAATTCTCTTCGTCCTTCTTAATTTGAAAAAATCGGTCTCTGGTATCAATGTATTGAAATTTCTAATAAGTTCCACACATGTAGACATAGAATTACAAAACCCACACACACCCACACGTTGTATAAATATTACCTAAACATCTCTAAATTTAGACCCTCCCAAACCGATTCCTCCGTAGAGTCACGGGAGCCCCCTTCTATGTTCGAAATTGATATTGTTTATCATTGATTAGGTTGAAAATATAACCTCAAGTTGAAAAGTAAGATAATTTCGGTCAACAAATATCTAGTAATAAATTTATCAATAGATAATAAATAATATTAATTATAGTCCACCTGGGTTTCCGCCATGGCAGCCAATTTTAGTTAATTAGAAAACATTGGAATCAAAGATAACCAAATATAATGCATTTATATTTGGTTACTTAACCTTCTAATTAAAGTCGGTGTCAAAACACGATGGATTAAAACCAATATTGAAAAATATCAGACCAATTGAGAATCTCCGCTATTTTTATAGTCCGTTAAAAACAATCTTACCGTTACAATATTAGCTATCCAAAGGATTTATTACCAGCTAATCATCCGCTAAGTAATCCTGTTTGTGACTTTCAATTTCTCTTATAAATATTTATCGCCGCAACTCCCTGGGTCTATTAATAATTTCCCATGAAACGAACAGAAAATTTTCTCTTCCCCAGTTAGTTTCAATGTTTTTGATTGATAACGTTTCACGATGGGAAACTTTGGTCAATTCGATTTTGTCACTCAAGTGTTTAAAGGGAATAGCTGACTGAATTAGTGGGTGAGATTTTAAATAATAATAATAGACTTTTTGGATGTGAACTCGACAATCATCGTACCGATAGTTGTCTCAGCCAATGGCTTAATAACCAAGAGCCTCGACCAATACCTTAGCAGGCTCTCGTTAGGCGGCTGGATCAAGGGCTTGCTTCAGAAAGCGGTACTCCTGGACACGGCGCGTATCGTCAGGAGGTCCTCTCTCTGGAGCCCTGACCACCAATAGCTTTGGTCCTTTGTTTCCGATATCGGCGGGCTACTATTTTTTATACTTTTGAAAAATTTTTTTTTTATTGAGATATATTTTAAAATGTACCTAATTTATACATGTATTATTAGGATTAAAAGAAATAATTTATTGATTTCAGATGACTAGATCCACAATAGTTAGTTAAAATTGATACTTAAATTATAAACTATGTTAGTGTCTACACAATCGTGATGTCTATTTTAAAGCTCCAACCCCAATGTTTACCCAGAGCGAGTGTATGGGGCACCGATATTTATTAGACATGATCTTCAGGATGTCATTGCTGCTGCCTAGTACTCTATCAAAAAATTGGCCAAGTGCGAGTCGGACTCGCCCATGAAGGGTTCCGTAGTAACTATAATAAATATAATATACTTAATATATTTATTTGAAAAAAAAAACCTTACAAATTTCTTAAAACTGGCTTATTTACAATTTTAACAACTACGCCAAATAACTTTGTTTTTCATAGTATTTGTATGAATTACAAAGTTATATTTGCGGTTTTAGAAAATATACTGTATCTCAAAAACTGCTAACTCAATCTCATTCAAACCAATTTTGGTTGAAAGGTTACTTTAAGATCTACAAGATATATTGTTTTTAGATTTTTCACTCCATATATATCTTTTAAACGATTGACTTTATGAAAAAGTGGTTTTAGAAACCCTTATATCATTTTCAAAGACCTGTCTATAGATACCACACACGCATAGGTTTCATGAAAAAATATATTTTCAGTTCTAGTTCTATGTATGGGGACCCCCCTTTATTTTAAATGTAAACTTTCAACCAAAATGGTTTGAACGAGATCGGGTCAACAGTTTTTGACATACAGCATATTTTCTAAAACCGCAAGTATATTTCATACAAACACTATGAAAAACAAAGTTATTTGGCGTAGTTGTAAAACATGTAAATAAGCTAGTTTTAAGAAATTTGTAAGGTTTTTTTTGTCAAATAAATATACGTATTATATTATATTATATTATTATAGTTACTACGGAACCCTTCATAGGCGAGAGAGATTTTTTTTAAATTTTTTTCTTAAATTCGGAAAGCGGTTCACATAATAAATCTACCTACTAAGTTTCACACGTAGTCTTAATAGTTTCGGAATAAAATGGCTGTGACATACGGACGGACGGACAGACAGACAGACAGACGGACAGACATATCGAAACTATAAGGGTTCCGTTTTATGCCATTCGGCTACGGAACACTAATAAAATTACACTCGCTTGCTTGATGCGTCTAATTGCGTAGAAGTCTTTCGTACGCGCTTAGCAAACATCGCGAACGCACTGCAGAACGGCGGCAACCGCAACATACTGAAAGCGTTATTGTATTGTACACGCAGAGTGCTGTATGCGTGTGTGTGAGTTTTTGTTTGTTTTAGCCTAGCTCTTTCGTTCCAGTCTACCCAGATGCAGCCGAGTTCGAGTATTTTTAACCGACTTCAAAAAAAGGAGGTTTACAATTCGTCTTGAACTTTTTTTTTTTTATGTATGTTACCTCATAACTCGGAGACGGCTGGACCGATTTGAAAAATTCTTTTTGCGTTTGAATAAGTATACTTTCTAGTTGGTTTCATTGTTACGAAATCAGGATCTGATGATGGGATCCTGGAGAAATCGAGGGAACTCTTCAAATATTATAGGCACACCTATAGCGTTTTGGGTATTTCTTATAGTACCTTGAGCAGTTGCTTCCGAAAAGTACCATTTGGGGAAGTTGAACTGATGATGAAGACCACAGATGGCCACTGAAACTCCTAAATAATAAGTATAAATTTCGTGGATTGCGATTCGATTACTTGAGTACGGATGTTAAACACTTTATGCTCGACACAATACATATGGTGATGTAGAGCTGATGGTCAAGTACCAGGAGAACTCCTCAAAAATTAACGGCTATGCATCAGGAAAAGCAATATTTTGTAAAAGGTGATAAGTTGTTGACATTATGGCTTTTGTAACTAGATAAATTACAAACCGACCCACTAAAAAGAGTGAAAAATAATTTTTAGCAAAAAATAGAACCGACTTCCATATCAAAACACTACAAAGGCAAAAATAATTTTAATTTCGGAAGGCGGTGTCTTTAGTTTTGTATATATTTTCGTTTTTGACACCGCCTTCCGAAATTAAAGTTGTTTTTGCCTTTGTAGTGTTTTGATATGGAAGTCGGTTCTATTTTTTGCTAAAAAATTTTTTACATAACATAATCCGCCTATAAGATTGCATTGGTGAATGTTGCATGTCTTCGGATTTTGTGTTGTAGCTGTTATCATTTAGCTACAAGCTCCATTCACCACTATTGTTGCACAATAAGTGGTAATAGTGTAACCATTATTGATATAAGTACTATTACTTAAAGTTACAGCGACAACAAAAATGCACACACTGCCAACGTTTATCATCTATGATGGTTCATGACATACAGCCTGATGGCATAAGGAAAAATGGCCGGCACGTAGATACGTCCTGTAATTTTATTTATTTATTTATTAAAACTTCAAATGGCACAAAGGCGGAAGGCAGATGACATGGTGCTGCTGAGCCCGTCAATAGGGGCCCTTCGCAAGCTATTAAAAGTATGCGAGCGATATGCCGAGTGTCATGGTCTGAAATATAATGTCGCCAAGAGGGAGTGTATGTTTTTCGGCCTGGGTGATAAAACACAAAATGACCTTCCACCTGTCTTTCTTAACCCTAGCTCACTAAACATATTTTAGAGTTACACAGTCACTAAACAGTAGTCATTTGGACTAACAAAATGAAACGTCAATATTTTTATTGAAATGACATTTTATTAATTAAAAAAAATAGGTAACATGAGAGGACATTTATTAAGACTTCTCAAAAACTATTAGACACTTTTAAAATGTTAATCCTGGCAGTCTGACCAGACAGGAATGGTATGTTCGCCACAAGTGGCCTTCCTGCAGGAGTGGCATGACACTTTAGTCATCCTGTGATTCTGATATGGGCAAAATGCGCAAATTTTTCCTTTGTTTGGCTGTGTTTGAGAAGTACTAGCCACGACATCTTCCATTTGTAGGATATCTTTGAAACTGGCCTTGATATTCTTTCTCAAAGTTACAGTGTTATACCGTTCCTGCAACCATGGCTCAATGAGATCGTCGGCCAATTTTTGTATGAATGCTCTGCGTTTCAGCGGTTTTTGTCGTTGCCGTACCATGTTAGATACATAAATGACATACGCATTGATCATACATAAGTTCAGCATATTATAAAATATGCACTGAGGCCATCTATTTGTTTTGCGATTGCAGCTCATACCAGATCAAATCTGGTCGACAGTATCAATGGCTCCTTTGGTACTGTTACAGAAATGTATTATTTCGGGTTTCTTCGTGCTGGAGTTAATGTCTGGCTGATCGTGCATTGTAATCAATAAAAAAAACACTTTATTTATACAAGAAGTTAATATATAAACTAAATTTTTCATAGCTTGCCTTGACTCACTTTACACGCGTAATCACTAAACATTAGTCCGTGAGACTAACAATGTGTCAAAACTCCGGAAGTAAAGTACGTATGTACGTAATGCATGCGCACGGGGCACTAAAACACTGAATTAGGAGGGTACTGAGCGTGGTGGGGCGGGGGAGTGTCGGGAACTTACTTAAACAGCGAATGCGTCGGGGCCGTGTCGCCTGTGAGACTAATATTTAGTGATCTAGGGTTAATGGCTCTCCTCTAAAAAGAGTGAAGAAATTTAAATATTTGGGGCATATTATCACTGAGGATTTGAGGGATAATGAGGATATTGAACGTGAATGCAGAGCGCTGGCTGTTCGTGGTAATATGTTGGCTCGCAGGTTTGCTTGTTGTTCGGCTGAGGCTAAGATAGCGCTTTTTAAAGCATATTGCCAGTCGTTTTACACGAGCAGCCTGTGGGTTAATTATACGCAGAAGACATATAGCGCTCTGCGGGTATAATACAATAACGTCTTCAGGATGTTGTTGCGGTTGCCACGATCCTGCAGTGCGTCCGCGATGTTTGCCGAAGCACGTACGGATGATTTTTACGCAATAAGACGCAAGCGGGTGTCATCCCTGTTAGGCAGAGTACGGGGCAGCAGCAATGACATCGTGAGAACAATATCAACTAAATATCAGTGTCCAATACACTCGCTCTGGGTGCAAATTGTAGTTGGTAAAATTAAATAAGTAAAGATTTCACAACTTTGTATATGGCTACTAACATAGATTTTAAGTATTTTTGTTACTAACCATTGAACCATGAATTTGAATTAATGCCTTAGGCATTTTCTACCAATCAACCGTGGTCAGGAATAGGATTCTGTCAGTCACTCTGCGGGTAGAAAACTCAAAAGATGTAGAAAGTACTTCAAGAAATAAGACGAACAGCCTCTAGTAGATTATTACGTCAGACCCATCGGAGTGACAAAGATGAAGGTATCTCGCTAAACAAAACAATGTCCAAAGGTCACTCAATGTCAAACACAAATTTAGCCAGTCCCCGTTTTCACTTAAACCCTTGCCTTGTACTATTATCAATACGCGTTAAGGTCACCTCCGTGACCCTTCTCTCGTCACCTAACACTTAGGAGGGACGTATTCATTACGTCACTTTCTGTCCAACTTCGTCACTGCGACCCAACCCTTTCGCTTCGTCTGTTTCTTGTTTCATTTGTTTACAATCCACTGAATTGTGTAGTTATTTTTGAGTCAAAAGAAAAGGTGCCTATTTAAAAGAAAGTCTGTTGAAATGTTTGAATAAATTCAATTTTACACTCGACGGACTCACCTCCTTTCAATTTTTAACCGACTTCTAAAAAAGGAGGAGTTTCTCAATTCGGATGTTTGTATTTTTTTTATGTTTGTCCACGCATAACTCCGTCGCTTGCCAACCGATTTGAAAAATTCTTATCTTGTTAGAAAGGGTATAGGTACTTCCCAAATGGTCCCATGAAAATTTTATCGAAATCGGACAAGCCGTTTCTGAAAAATCAACAAAAGTCAAAAAAAATATTTACGTTGATGATCTTTTCGTTTACTCTGCATTGCGTTTTTTGTTCGCGCATAACTCCGTCATTTACGAACCAATTTGGAAAATTCACTGAGCCACTAAAAAGCACGAAAATAAAAACTTTTTTGCAAAAAATAAAACCGACTTCCATATCAAAACACTACAAAGCCAAAAATAATTTTAATTTCGTAAGGCGGTGTGAAAAAAAAAAGAAAATACAAAACCAATAACACCGACTACCGAAATTAAAATTATTTTTGGCTTTGTAGTGTTTTGATATGGAAGTCGGTTTTATTTTTTTGCAAAAAAGTTTTTTTATACATGTTACCTAGGTATATGTATAAAAATTTAGATTACACCGTGACACGGAAAACACGTTAAGCCGATGTTCATGGCTGGCATTTGTACATCTTTGTCAGTCATCAAGCAACACACCAATAACAAGTTCACGACAAGTGAACACAAGCCAGAAAATCTGACACTGTCCTGCCAAGGGGTATCTTTTTACCCAGTTACTGGGATGTAGAGGTCAAATAGGCAGTCAAAGAAATTAGCCAAGTTGCGAGTCAGACTCGCCCATGAAGGGTTCCGTAGTAACTACGCAAAATAACCTTGTTTTTCATAGTATTTGTATGAAAAACGAAGTTTTTCGAAAATGACCCGTCAGCGTTTAAAACAAGAATGAATAGGCATTTTCTGGGCTCGCTCGTTCGATCGCAGACCTCATCTTACACTTACCATCAGGTGTGATCGAGGTCAAGAGCGGGCTAATTCGTAATAAAAAAAAAATATGCTATATCTCAAAAACTTATTTACGAACCGATTTGGAAAATTCACTGACCCACTAAAAAGCCCGAAAATTTCGGAAGGCGGTGTGAAAAAAAAAGAAAATACAAAACCAATAACACCGACTACCGAAATTAAAATTATTTTTGGCTTTGTAGTGTTTTGATAATATGGAAGTCGGTTTTATTTTTTGCAAAAAAGTTTTTAATTTCAGTTGCATAAGTATGGGATTTTTTTTTATAAACATCGTAAAGTGATTCACAGTTTACATTTACCTACCAAGTTTGAACTGTGTAGTCCTAATAGTTTTGGAATAAAATGGCTGTGCAGATAGAGATACATGACGAATGTATAAGGAAATAGCTGTAAAGACAGACCTGTCAAGTCGCATGTTCGGGTTCCGTTTTTTGCCATTCGGCTATGGAACCCTAAAAAAGGAGAATAGATTTTCAGAAGTCACAAACAAAAAAAAAAAAATAACAAAAAAACTACAAACCAACTTTTCTATATTTTTTTACGTTGGGAATATTATCAAATGACAAACGAGTGTCGGACTTCTGCTGCCTGTTTCCACAACCCCACCGCGTTATTCCGCAACACCTGCTGGACAATGCTGGACATTCCCACGACCCCGGCAATACTTTTTCTGTATCTATAGTAATGAATAATGTTTTTTTTTATTTCATTTATTTAGCGACAATAAACAGCTACAATATGTGTTGAAACAGGGAAAAGATAACACATGATATGAACAATATTGCAGCCAACTACATTACCCGCATATTAACAAAAGAAAATATTATAAAGAGTGCCATTAGATAGGTAATAAATAAATAATTAAATAATTACATCACATTGATAAGAAATTAATTACATCGTGCAAAATTGAAATTGAAAATTGAAATTAAACACTGAAATAACTATAAATGAATAAATAACAATAAAATGTTATAAAACTTTACTGTTTCACTTAAACTCTTTGGTATAATTCTCTTACGGTACCTACTTAGTTGTTTGCATCTTTTTCATAACTTGGACCGTTCAAATTTCTAAGTTGACGGAGAACCCCAGAGTTTTGGCAGATTAAGGTAATTAAAATACTTGATAGCAAAGTTACGCTCCACCGTTGAGATTAACGGAAACATGTATTTTTTATCATCCACCATAAAACGTGAAAAGATAATATTTTAGAACAGGAAAATGGTAAATCTTGAAGAGTATGGCCTGTTAATATAAGGGTTAAAGATAAAAATGATAGCGCAAATCAATGTATTGAGGTAGTTCTTCGAATTTGATTCAAGTTTGCTTTGTGGACTCGAATATTCGATTTAAGTTCGATATCTCTAAGCGTTCTTAAGTAAAAGAGTCTTGATAGACAAAAGGACAATGAAATGATCCACTTAGAAACGGAACGTTTTTACCCGAATGCAAAGGAAGGGCTATGTTTTTCGCGCATATCTTGTATGTATGTATGTAATATTCCTTATTACCTCATATCTCAAGAACCGCTGAACGAATTTACATTATTGAGGTATTGTTAGATTTATCTTAGCAGCCCAAGTGTTCTTAGATAGGTGACGTTAAAAAAAAAATCCAACATGGCGGCTGAGCGGCGCCATTGTACTAGGTGAAAAAAAAAAATTTTTTTTTTTTGTATAATTCAATATGGGTATCAAATTAAAGGGCTTAACACAAGAATTTCAAAAAGGTATCATGATTACCATTAGCGTAATACTAATAAAATAATACAATGAGAAAGTTTAAAAATATGGACTTTGCTCTTTTACTTCCTGAATCCGGTGGGGTGCCAATGTGACACGAGCGGAAAACAAACAAAAATGAATATTTAAACTAAAAAGATGGAAAAAACTTATTTATGAAATCTAAAAAACCCGACTGGTCAACTGAAATGCAAGAAACAAGCACATTTTTAACACGCTTTTATTAGGTCGACCTGTATGTAACTATCTATGTAATGGAAGCTAAGGTAACTAATTTAACCATCTTCCAAGGGTTGTAGCGTAATGAAAATTGGCAGCTGTATGTAGTTCTGATGACAATACAATAATATGGTACTGCCGAACTGATCTGATGATGGAGCCGGAAGATATGAACTGGAACTTCATCATAGAAAATCGTATCATAGTCGTGTTTGCACTTGTGAGAAAGGCCACGTAATGGACTTTGAACACGATCAGGTTTCAAGGTTAAAACAAACCTAAAGAATTTATTGTTTTTACGTGCATTCATAAAAACGTGTTTTTCTAGTATTTTTTAAACTATTAATTTATTATTTTTAAAAACGACAAGCAGGCGGGACACATCTCATTTTAAAAAAAAGTTATATTGAATTTTTATACTCCACCACCAGAGACTACAATTACACAATAAAACTACTATTTACTACTTATTATCAATATTCTAATACATATAACATAAATACTATTTCATACGAGTAGTCTGTAACGGCGTCGTGTGTCGCGCAGTATCGGGCACTATGCCGCTTGTAGTCAGATGATGAAAATTACACAAAGTAATGTGCCTGCCAGAATTCGAACTCACGAGTAAGTCGCGTGTGCTTGGCACCACTGGGCTACTACTGCTCTTTTGAAGTACCCTAATAACGATGGGATTATAATTCAAATCTATTTCAATATATTAAACAAACATAAATTCCAATTCCTTTAACACGGTTTGAGACATGAGACAAAGGTTTTTTTTAGGGTTCCGTAGCCGAATGGTAAAAACCCTTATAGTTTCGTCATGTCAGTCTGTCTGTCTGTCTATCTGTCCGTCCGTCCGTATGTCACAGCCATTTTATTCTCAAACTATTAGCACTACACATGTGAAACATAATAAGTAGATGTATTGTATGAACCGCTTTCCGATTTTAAGATAAAAAAATTAATAAAATTAAGGGGGGCTCCCCATACATGGAACTATTTTTATGAAAATATTATTTTTTAATCAAACCTATGCGTGTGTGGTATCTATAGACAGGTCTTTTAAAATGACATTGATGTTTCTAGAAACACTTTTTCTTAAAGTCAATCGTTTAAAATATATATGCTTCAAAAGTGGTAAAATGTGTCCCCTCCTCTAATTTCTATAATAATTGAGTGAAAAATCTTATAAAACTATACGCTATAGATATTAATGAAACCTTTCAATGAAAATTGGTTTGAACGAGATCAGGTCAGCAGTTTTTGAGATATAGCATATTTTTTTTTTATTACGAATTAGCCCGCTCTTGACCTCGATCACACCTGATGGTAAGTGTAAGATGAGGTCTGCGATCGAACGAGCGAGCCCAGAAAATGCCTATTCATTCTTGTTTTAAACGCTGACGGGTCATTTTCGAAAAACTTCGTTTTTCATACAAATACTATGAAAAACAAGGTTATTTTGCGTAGTTACTACGGAACCCTTCATGGGCGAGTCTGACTCGCAACTTGGCTAATTTCTTTGACTGCCTATTTGACCTCTACATCCCAGTAACTGGGTAAAAAGATACCCCTTGGCAGGACAGTGTCAGATTTTCTGGCTTGTGTTCACTTGTCGTGAACTTGTTATTGGTGTGTTGCTTGATGACTGACAAAGATGTACAAATGCCAGCCATGAACATCGGCTTAACGTGTTTTCCGTGTCACGGTGTAATCTAAATTTTTATACATATACCTAGGTAACATGTATAAAAAAACTTTTTTGCAAAAAATAAAACCGACTTCCATATCAAAACACTACAAAGCCAAAAATAATTTTAATTTCGTAAGGCGGTGTGAAAAAAAAAAGAAAATACAAAACCAATAACACCGACTACCGAAATTAAAATTATTTTTGGCTTGGTAGTGTTTTGATATGGAAGTCGGTTTTATTTTTTTGCAAAAAAGTTTTTTTATACATGTTACCTAGGTATATGTATAAAAATTTAGATTACACCGTGACACGGAAAACACGTTAAGCCGATGTTCATGGCTGGCATTTGTACATCTTTGTCAGTCATCAAGCAACACACCAATAACAAGTTCACGACAAGTGAACACAAGCCAGAAAATCTGACACTGTCCTGCCAAGGGGTATCTTTTTACCCAGTTACTGGGATGTAGAGGTCAAATAGGCAGTCAAAGAAATTAGCCAAGTTGCGAGTCAGACTCGCCCATGAAGGGTTCCGTAGTAACTACGCAAAATAACCTTGTTTTTCATAGTATTTGTATGAAAAACGAAGTTTTTCGAAAATGACCCGTCAGCGTTTAAAACAAGAATGAATAGGCATTTTCTGGGCTCGCTCGTTCGATCGCAGACCTCATCTTACACTTACCATCAGGTGTGATCGAGGTCAAGAGCGGGCTAATTCGTAATAAAAATAAATATGCTATATCTCAAAAACTGCTGACCTGATCTCGTTCAAACCAATTTTCATTGAAAGGTTTCATTAATATCTATAGCGTATAGTTTTATAAGATTTTTCACTCAATTATTATAGAAATTAGAGGAGGGGACACATTTTACCACTTTTGAAGCATATATATTTTAAACGATTGACTTTAAGAAAAAGTGTTTCTAGAAACATCAATGTCATTTTAAAAGACCTGTCTATAGATACCACACACGCATAGGTTTGATTAAAAAATAATATTTTCATAAAAATAGTTCCATGTATGGGGAGCCCCCCTTAATTTTATTAATTTTTTTATCTTAAAATCGGAAAGCGGTTCATACAATACATCTACTTATTATGTTTCACATGTGTAGTGCTAATAGTTTGAGAATAAAATGGCTGTGACATACGGACGGACGGACAGATAGACAGACAGACAGACTGACATGACGAAACTATAAGGGTTTTTACCATTCGGCTACGGAACCCTAAAAAAAACCTTTGTCTCATGTCTCAAACCGTGTTAAAGGAATTGGAATTTATGTTTGTTTAATATATTGAAATAGATTTGAATTATAATCCCATCGTTATTAGGGTACTTCAAAAGAGCAGTAGTAGCCCAGTGGTGCCAAGCACACGCGACTTACTCGTGAGTTCGAATTCTGGCAGGCACATTACTTTGTGTAATTTTCATCATCTGACTACAAGCGGCATAGTGCCCGATACTGCGCGACACACGACGCCGTTACAGACTACTCGTATGAAATAGTATTTATGTTATATGTATTAGAATATTGATAATAAGTAGTAAATAGTAGTTTTATTGTGTAATTGTAGTCTCTGGTGGTGGAGTATAAAAATTCAATATAACTTTTTTTTAAAATGAGATGTGTCCCGCCTGCTTGTCGTTTTTAAAAATAATAAATTAATAGTTTAAAAAATACTAGAAAAACACGTTTTTATGAATGCACGTAAAAACAATAAATTCTTTAGGTTTGTTTTAACCTTGAAACCTGATCGTGTTCAAAGTCCATTACGTGGCCTTTCTCACAAGTGCAAACACGACTATGATACGATTTTCTATGATGAAGTTCCAGTTCATATCTTCCGGCTCCATCATCAGATCAGTTCGGCAGTACCATATTATTGTATTGTCATCAGAACTACATACAGCTGCCAATTTTCATTACGCTACAACCCTTGGAAGATGGTTAAATTAGTTACCTTAGCTTCCATTACATAGATAGTTACATACAGGTCGACCTAATAAAAGCGTGTTAAAAATGTGCTTGTTTCTTGCATTTCAGTTGACCAGTCGGGTTTTTTAGATTTCATAAATAAGTTTTTTCCATCTTTTTAGTTTAAATATTCATTTTTGTTTGTTTTCCGCTCGTGTCACATTGGCACCCCACCGGATTCAGGAAGTAAAAGAGCAAAGTCCATATTTTTAAACTTTCTCATTGTATTATTTTATTAGTATTACGCTAATGGTAATCATGATACCTTTTTGAAATTCTTGTGTTAAGCCCTTTAATTTGATACCCATATTGAATTATTCAAAAAAAAAAAATTTTTTTTTTTTCACCTAGTACAATGGCGCCGCTCAGCCGCCATGTTGGATTTTTTTTTTTAACGTCACCTATCTAAGAACACTTGGGCTGCTAAGATAAATCTAACAATACCTCAATAATGTAAATTCGTTCAGCGGTTCTTGAGATATGAGGTAATAAGGAATATTACATACATACATACAAGATATGCGCGAAAAACATAGCCCTTCCTTTGCATTCGGGTAAAAACGTTCCGTTTCTAAGTGGATCATTTCATTGTCCTTTTGTCTATCAAGACTCTTTTACTTAAGAACGCTTAGAGATATCGAACTTAAATCGAATATTCGAGTCCACAAAGCAAACTTGAATCAAATTCGAAGAACTACCTCAATACATTGATTTGCGCTATCATTTTTATCTTTAACCCTTATATTAACAGGCCATACTCTTCAAGATTTACCATTTTCCTGTTCTAAAGTATTATCTTTTCACGTTTTATGGTGGATGATAAAAAATACATGTTTCCGTTAATCTCAACGGTGGAGCGTAACTTTGCTATCAAGTATTTTAATTACCTTAATCTGCCAAAACTCTGGGGTTCTCCGTCAACTTAGAAATTTGAACGGTCCAAGTTATGAAAAAGATGCAAACAACTAAGTAGGTACCGTAAGAGAATTATACCAAAGAGTTTAAGTGAAACAGTAAAGTTTTATAACATTTTATTGTTATTTATTCATTTATAGTTATTTCAGTGTTTAATTTCAATTTTCAATTTCAATTTTGCACGATGTAATTAATTTCTTATCAATGTGATGTAATTATTTAATTATTTATTTATTACCTATCTAATGGCACTCTTTATAATATTTTCTTTTGTTAATATGCGGGTAATGTAGTTGGCTGCAATATTGTTCATATCATGTGTTATCTTTTCCCTGTTTCAACACATATTGTAGCTGTTTATTGTCGCTAAATAAATGAAATAAAAAAAAACATTATTCATTACTATAGATACAGAAAAAGTATTGCCGGGGTCGTGGGAATGTCCAGCATTGTCCAGCAGGTGTTGCGGAATAACGCGGTGGGGTTGTGGAAACAGGCAGCAGAAGTCCGACACTCGTTTGTCATTTGATAATATTCCCAACGTAAAAAAATATAGAAAAGTTGGTTTGTAGTTTTTTTGTTTTTTTTTTTTTTTTGTTTGTGACTTCTGAAAATCTATTCTCCTTTTTTAGGGTTCCATAGCCGAATGGCAAAAAACGGAACCCGAACATGCGACTTGACAGGTCTGTCTTTACAGCTATTTCCTTATACATTCGTCATGTATCTCTATCTGCACAGCCATTTTATTCCAAAACTATTAGGACTACACAATTCAAACTTGGTAGGTAAATGTAAACTGTGAACCACTTTACGATGTTTATAAAAAAAAATCCCCATACTTATGCAACTGAAATTAAAAATAATATTTTTCATCAAACCGTAGGGTGTCTATAGATAGGTCTTTAAAATGACATACAGGCTTCTAATATAATTTTTTCGAGATTTTAGAGGAGCTCGTGGCTAAACCTTCTAGGTTAAGCAAAGCTTGCTGAGGTTAATCTGTAGATGGGTGACCGTCTTATCCAAGTTCGTCCTCAAAAAGGAAACTCTCTCGGAAAGAACTTTACGTCATTGGCCTCGGTTATCATTTGGATATCTTTGACAGTTTTACGGGTTGTCAGTAGCCACAAAATCGGACAATGGTCTCGCCAAAGGGTATCGTGTTACCCAGCTACTGAGTTATGGAGGTCAGATAGGCAGTCTCTATGTAAGACACTAATACTCAGCTGCGTCCGGTAAGACCGGAAGAATTTTTTTTCGAGGTGGAAATCCTCATGGATGTCCTCCGTCCAGGGTCGGGTTAAGGGGTCTGTCAGATTCTTACGGACTAAAACCACCCCGTGTTCCCACACATGCACCGGAGGCTGCGGGAACACATATGTATTCATCAACGCGGCCCCCGACTAGTGCCCGCCCCATCATTTTTTTTTTTTTTTTTTTCCCCGTTCATGGAAACACCAGGACTTTGTTATTCTGTTCTACTCATTCGTTCCAGTTCTGTCATTTATTCCTCTCGTACTTTCATTCTTCATACTATATCTTTCTTTCATGAATCCTTTCATTCTTAGCCGGGTTCACTCCCGCTATTCTAATCTAGTTTTTTCTTTCTATTTTTCTTTATTTAGGGGATATTTAGTACACAACTTTGTTTTTATTTTACATTGTTTTCTTATGTCTATTTCTTAACTATGTTTCTATATGCTATTTTTTATATAATCTAGACTTCTTATTACTATGTTGTATCTATACATATGCTTTCTTATTCTAATACATTTTATTTTCTAATTTACATATCTATCGTGCTTCTTACTTGTCTATTTCCTTATACTATGTCTATGTAATCTATGTAATACAAGGTTTATCCTAATATTCTACGTATCTTTTATTTTCTACATAATAGTGTATATACAAGAAGGGGTTTTACATGGTAATTTACTACACGGTACTTGCTTTACGGTTTTGTAACATAATTTTTACATATTTGATTGTCACAATTAATTAAATATTTGGTTTTATTAAGGGTACATACGTACGTAATACCACGTGAATCACCTACATTTCGCATTTATTTATCTCCTTTAATATTGCGGAAATAAAATATATATATACTTATATTACACATATTTATCCCCCATCTATTTAAGCAGAGGGAGAGAGGTGTTTGGCTGCCCCTGCGACTTCTGAGAAAGGCGTGCGTGGAGCAAAATGCGCCGCTACCTAGGGTCTAGTGTTATAGCGAACGGCGGGCATCCCCAAGCCCACCGTCCCTTGACCCATTCGGGGGGGCCGCCAGAGGGAAGACTGGAAGTGGACTGATAGCTATACTATCAGTATCAGAAGGCTAATTTTTTAGACTTATCCATACGATGAATGTTTACTGTTTTAATAACTATGTGATTATTTTACCCTCATTTGTATTTATTTTTTCCTTTGCTATTATTATATATTTTGTTATTTTATAAGTACGTATCACATCTGTGCGCTCTAATTGTTAATCTTAGTTTTTAGGGTTCCGTAGCCGAATGGCAGAAAACGGAACCCTTATAGTTTCGACATGTCTGTCCGTCTGTCTGTCTGTCCGTCCGTCCGTATGTCACAGCCATTTTATTCCGAAACCATTAGGACTATACATGTAAAACTTGGTAAGTAGATGTATTCTGTAAACCGCTTTCCGATTTTAAGAGAAAATTAAGAAAATATTTAAAATAAAGGGGGCTCCCCATACATGGAACTGAAACTAAAAATATTTTTTTTCATGAAACCTATACGTGTGTGGTATCTATAAACAGGTCCTTAAAATGACATTAAGGTTTCTAAAATGACTTTTTCATAAAGTTAATCGTTTAAAAGATATACGCTTCCAAATTGGTAAAATGTGTGTCCCCCCACCTCTAACTTCTATAATAATGAAGTGAAAAATCTAAAAAAAAACATATGTTGTAGATCTTAATATAAACTTTCAACCAAAATTGGTTTGAACGAGATTGAGTTAGCAGTTTTTGAGATACAGTATATTTTCTAAAACCGCAAATATAATTTTGTAATTCATACAAATACTATGAAAAACAAAGTTATATGGCGTAGTTGTAAAAACTGTAAATAAGCTAGTTTTAAGAAATTTGTAAGGTTTGTTGTTCTTTTTTTTTCAAATAAGTATATTAAGTAAGTAAATAAGTATAGTATTATTATAGTTACTACGGAACCCTTCATGGGCGAGTCCGACTCGCACTTGGCCAATTTTTTTTAATTCAGAATGAGCCCACTCTTGACCTCGATTTCGCCTGATGGTGAGCGATAGATGAGGTCTACGAAGGATTGAGTGAGCCCAGAAGATGAAGATGTTTACTCTTGCTTTTAAATGGTTAAAAGTTCATAAATGGCAGGGAACACAGAAGCCGGCAGAGAATTCCACAGCTTGGAAGTGCGCACGATAAATGTGGAGGAGAAGCGCTTAGTACAACAAGACGGTATATTAACCAAGTGTTGATGGTACCCTGCCGTGCGTCTGGTAGACCGGTAGGGAAGGGGAAATGGAGGGATCAGGTCATGGAGCTCTTGCGCACACTCCCAGAAGTACAATCTATAGAAAACCGACAGGCAAGCAATGGTTCGCCGATGAGCCAAGCTATGAAGCTTGTCCGATAGCGCCTCGTCGCCTATAAGCCTTTTAGCCCTGCGCTCGATCGAGTCCAGTGCAGCAAGTTGGTATTTTGCAGAGCCATCCCACAAGTAGCTGCAGTACTCCACGCAGGAACGGACCTGTGCTTTATATAGATTCAGAAGCTGTCCAGGCGTGAAGTACCGCCTCGCCCTGTGTAGGATTCTTAGCTTTTTTGCTGCAGATATTAATATATAGATATTGTTTCTCAGTAAGTAAATTATGTATGCAATTCTTATGAGAAATCAATATATTCTTAAACCTAATTATTTCATCTAGGATTAAAAAATTATAAATCGCTGTCAACTCAATTCTTACTCCACACGAATATTTCTTTTATAGGTCACATTAATTTGTGAGACAAGTACAATCGTCAATTCTCAAAGAAAATGTCGCAAAGTGGACAAAGTTTTGAACCTCTATTAATTATAAGGGACTAGAAAATGAAATCACCTTTATTTTAATTAAGACAAGGTTCAAAATTTAACGCTAAGGGATAAGATTCAGTAACTTGGACAATTAAATATTGGTCGTTTTATGATTCTTGATTTTGATTATTTTGGACTATGAAGATTAAAAAAAACATTAAATCATTATTTGACTTCTAATAAACGATAAATACCTATCAATACTAATATTATGAAGAGAAGTTTATTTATTTGTTTAAACGAGCTAATTTTCGAAAGTACTGGGTGGATTTGGTGGAAATTTTAACCGATTGCAAAAAGGAGGGTAATGTTATTGTCGTGATAAAGTCTATGGGAGTTAAGCCGACGCGACACCTAGTTCAAAATAAATGAGCAGAAGACATACTATAAGGATATCTTCGTATAAAATAAAAAGCAAGTGCGTGTCAGGCCAAACACAGAACAGGGTTCCATAGATTCTGTCCCGAAAAACATGAAAGAACACCCATAATGATACCTAATCAACAATACGTAATAAAGTTTGTTTATTACGAAATTACCAAAGCACTCTCACGAAAGATAAGTAACATTAAAGGACAAACTTAATTTAGAAGTTGCAAAAATGTTTTGCCATACAGAGATGTAGCATCACGAGAAATTTGTCTATTGATAGTGTCAGTTTGTATTTTTCATAAATATGAGATATTTTTTTTGTATTACTGATGCTCCCACTCTTGACCTCAATCTCTCCTGATGGTAAGCGATAGATGAGGTCCAAGATGGGACGAGCGAGCCCAGAAGATACCTATTTACTCGTGCTTTAAAGGCTGAAAGGTCATAAGTGGCAGGGAACACAGAAGCCGGCAGAGAATTCCACAGCTTGGCTGTGCGCACAATAAATGTGGAGACAAAAATAATAAAAAAAACGGTCAAGTGCGTGTCGGGCCACGCGCAGTGTAGGGTTCCGTAGTTTTTATAACAGCCAAGTGCGTATCGTATTCAATATGAAACTAGCGCGATACAACTGACGCTTAGCGCCATCTATCGACATTTCTATGGAGTTGTTCGAAATTTTCGAGTCAAATACAATTGGTCGACTATTACTCGTAAACTTGTAAAGCCCACTTATGTGTGATAGTTTTCCTTTAAAATTCGTTATATATAGGTACTACTGCCGTGACATTTGAATTTCTAACTACAACCGTTTAGTTGATAGAGGGGGGACACTTGACTCTAACGAAAATTGGTACTTTAAAGCTTGATAAGTGACGAACGGTTTACTTAATCAAAAAACGGTCTTAACAAACCCCTAATATTTTTGAAAGACCTATTCATCGATATCCCACACTATGGGAAGAACGAAAAAAAATTATTATCATCCCACTTTACATGTATGGGAGGTACCCTAAATAATAGTTTTTTTCAAAATTTTATTTTACCACTTTTACGGCGTCATTAACGTGTACACTCATGCAAAATTACAACTTTCTAGTACCAAAAGTTTCTGAGCTAAACCGCGGACAGACGGACAGACAGACGGACATGGCGAAACTATAAGGGTTCCTTGTTGACTACGGAACCCTAATTGTAAAAGAAGGTTGCCGTAATCTAGGTATCACTTGGCACTCCTGTGTTGCAGTCTCACAAACTGAACTCACATACATAAACTACCAGATGCGAAATCACTATCTGTAAGCATACAGCATTTGTTCCGTGCAGCTATCGAACTCGCCACGCGCAGCGCTGCAGCCAATCGTACTGCCTCTGTGCTGACCGTCTCGTGTGTTGTAGGTATTTGTAGTACCCTTACATTTTATAAAACAAAGTCTCCCACCACATGTCTCTCTGATTGTTCACGATTTACTCAAAACTTACTGAACAGATTTTCATGTGGCTACCAATGGATAGTGTCATTCAGGAGGAAGGTTTTGGTGTTTAATTTTATGTTTTTATGTGAATTAGCAGAATGAGAGCGTGCGAAGCCGGGCCGAGTCGCTAGTGTTGTATAAATAGCTGTTTTTAGAGTTCCGTACCCAAAGGGTAAAAACGGGACCCAATTACTAAGACTCTGCTGTCTGTCTGTCTGTTTCTCTGGTTGTATCTCATGAAACATGATAGCTAGACAGTTGAAATTTTCACATAATTATGATGTATTCCTGTTGCTGCTATAACAACAAATACTAAAAACAGAATTAAAAACATATTTTAGGGGGCTCTTAAAATAAAACAAACGTGATTTTTTTTTGCCGTTTTTATAGATAATGGTACGGAAACCTACGTGCGCGAGTCAGACTCGCACTTGGCCGTTTTTTTTAAAGCGTTCACTTTGGTACTTCATTTATATTAGACCTTATGGGACTATAGAGGTGCTCGTGACTAAATAATAAAAGCCACATGAGTCGATGATCAAGGTCAAGCAACACTTGCCAAGGTTGCTCCGTGGATGGGTGAACGAGATTCCTCTATTGGTCTCGACTGTCATTGGTACATCCTTATCAATCGTTACGGTCAGTCTGAAGTCAAAAATCTAATACTCGTTTTGCCGAGGGGCATGATTACCAGCTGCTGGGTTGGAGATCACTTACACAGTCGTTCCATGTTAAACACTAGTACTCATCTATATCCAATTAGACTGGAAGCCTAGGTTAACTTATCAAGCCCAGGTTTGGTCATGTATGGAGTACTGCTCTCATCTTTAAGGTGGATCTGCCAAATACCAACTGGACGCGCTTGAGGCTATCGAGAAGCGGGCCAAGAGACTCATTGGCAACGATGCACTGGTCGAGTCAAAGCTCCAGAGCCTTGAACATCGACGACGAGTTGCAAGTCTATCGGTTTTCTATTGGTTACATTTCGGGGAGTGTGCGATGGAATTACACAATCTAATTCCGCCAAGCCCATTTCATCATCGGACTACAAGACAAACGGCAATGCGCCATCGTTACATGGTGGACATCCCACCCATACGCACAAAACGTTTTGGGAATACTTTCATTGTGCGTACGGCTAAGGAGTGTAATTCCCTGCCTGTGTCTGTTTCCCGATAGCTATAAGTCAAGACTTCTGCTTCACTTTTTCACTTCAGACAGGTTTCTTCTAGATAAGCGTGCTCCATCTTCGACCATCACATCATCAGGTGAGATGGTGGACAAACGCGATCCTATTCCGAATAAAAGCAAAAAAAAATGAAGGGACTAAAGACCTTTTTTTCTGGGTTGAAAAATCATCGAATGACTTCTCCCGCTCGGGGTGGAGCGGAAGGGAGTGTCAGACTTCTACTGACTAAAAACTCACCATGTTCCTTCAACTGCCCTTAAGTTTGGGGGCCGCGGTATCTCGTTAGAACATTCCTGCAACCCCGGCAGGCAATGGCCCTATAGGACCCCGTCACTATTGCTGACAGCTCTTGAGGCGCGCGTGGAACACGATGCGTCACCGACTAAAGACCTACGTATTTCACATTAATTTTAAGTTGATACAGATTAAGGGTCGCCGCGCGCCGGTCGCGACAGACTGACAGAAAGAAATACTCACATATAGGTAACGAAGAGATTCTATACGAGTTTTGTTATTCTCCGCTTGAGATACTGAACCCTCAAAACCGGTAGGTAAACTATAAAATAATGGCGTAAGCATGGTTTTAACTTAAAATTCTCAATCAAGGTAAATAATAGGTACATAGTTAATTAGTTATTAAACACTTAATACTTTTTACACACCCGCGTTTATCCCAACCCCGCGGGAATTCCGGGATAAAAAGTTACTGATATGCTGTACTATAACACACTATAATCTATTTACACGTGAAAATCAGTTCAGCTATTGAAGCTCGGACAACCATGGACAGACGGGCAGACAAAGATTTAAAAAAGTTTGTGTTTAGTGTCGCGTAAATAATTAAAATCACTGTTATTTTCAAATCACAGCAACGAATAAGCCACATTTTAAAGATACTTAAATTTTCTCTATTTATTTATTTCACAAACTTATTTATACATATTTATCATTACCAAATAAATAAACCACGACCGCGTTTCATCTGTTGTCACCATCAATTAGGTAAGCAAAATTACACCGGATCTGATAATAAATAAAAAACAATTACATTCACGTGGAGTTGAAAGCGTAATAAACGTCAGCAAAAGCGAAAATATTCGGTAATTTGTGGAAATACAAAATTTACCGGTATTGACCGATGGTTCCTGGAAAGCTCTCACTCAATGATTGACTCTCATATATAGGAATCGAATTCAAGTGATCGTTTTCAATGTAGTGCTATTATTCCATTATCAATATTAGAGTTATAAGCCTGTTTGGTAATTGTAATGAAGTTTGAAAAGAGAAGATAGGAAATAAACAGAAATGAAAAAAAAAATCTTTTTAAGGTTTGTTTATAACTATTTTAATACATATATCTATACTACACATTGCACAATAGTATGTATGTAACTATTGTGTAGTTAAGTGGGTGCTGGTATCTGTTATGTGCCGGAGAGAAGCACATCGTTTTCGAATAATAATAATATAAAGCGGAAACGTTTGTTGCATGAGCTAGTTTATAAAATTAGTAAGACAGATATACAGCTTTCTAATCAATTTTCACCAGGCCCACTTAACGCCAGCCGTTTAGACACACCAGTACAAGTCATGTTCAGTCTAAATCAATAAAAACTCGCCGGCTACCTCGCAAGGAACCCTCATCAACATCGCTTATGTAACTGACTGACGAACACACAAAGCTCTTTTTTCCCCAACTGTCAACAAAAACAAGGGCGTTCGAACGATTCGTGCGTTTTTCAATTTAGTATTAGAATTTGTTTTTTTTTTTTCGGGTTTTGTTCTAGAAAGTTTGGGTTGGCGAGTACGAATGGAATTGTTTCATTTTGAGGTCAATAGGGAAATTGTAGCGAAAAACTGTTTTGCTCGATTACTTCTTTTGTAACTTCGACTAAAGGGTTAGGTAGGAATATTTTGCACTTTTTTCTTCACATATTAAGTTATATAAATATCATAATAACTTTATGTATTATTTTAACCTAACACTACATTCCTATATGTTGAGGATAATGTAAGTAGTATTCTTAAAAAAAAACTCTTAAAATTGCTTTTAATTGATAAAACTTGTATAGCGTCGTTGACGCACAGAAGAGAAAGTACGAATGACATTCTAGTTTGTATATAGTAGATTTTAGAATTAATTAAAACTAATTACATGCAGCGCTGACTTTCACGCTGTTAAAAAACCAGCGCAACGCTTAATTAAGTATCATAACTCGAATTTAAAGAATTCAGTTAAATGACATATGAAGTGGAAATCTTTGTCTCAGATAAATAATCCAATTGCTAACAAATAAGCTTTGAAAAAATATTTCTGAACGCCTTATGAAAATTCAATTTAAAGAAGAGGACCATCCTTCGGACCAAAATCCGAAGACATGCGATTCGCGTGATAGATTACCTACAGCAAATTCCCTTTGAGGCGGCCCGTGTCCCAACAGTGGGTACGTCATAGACATGTCGTCATGTTTATGAAACTCACAGAAAAATTATTTGTTCTAGTTGCCGCTTTGTGCAAAAAAATTATTTTGTTTCTTTATTACGATATAAGCAACCTATTTGCTATATATTGATAATATCTATCGATCTGTTCAGTTAATCGACATAAAACAACTCGCATTTACTCTCACGAGTGAGTGTGTTGCTATGTCCTTTTCTTTAGGCGCTAATTCAGAATCGCTTAGATCTATCAAGCAACTTGAAGACGCATATACAGAGTTCAATATAGCACTTAAGGGCGGGAGACATAGCCCCGTGACCCCTAGCCATGACCCTCAGAATAATATATGCAGTACAGCAACTCCCTGTATAAATTAATTTTGTATAGAATGTGGCCTTAAGGCTGTCCAGGTTGCGGGAAAGTTCTAATGAGATATCGCGGCCATAGAACACAATGTCAAATGATGGAACCGGGGGGTTTTTACTCAGTAGGAGTCTAATACTCCCTTCCCCTCCACCCTGACCGGAAGAAGTTATGTGATGATCCCCTCCAAAAAGGGTATCGGCATTTTTTTTTTTTTTTTTTTTTTTTGTTTGTGGCATCTCGCAGGTCAACCTCTGAGGTTGTCGGCTGCTTAACCGGGCTTGCCTGTGGTTGCCTTAATTAATAAATTAATTAAAGCCTCCAGCCAGGGCTTATTAGAAAACTTACAAACTAGGCGACTACACGCTAAGGGCACCCCCTGTGGGGTACGGACCTCGGCTTAGGGCGTCGCAGTGGGAGGGCAGCTAGGGACAGGCTGGATCATATCATTTTTATTATTAATAAGGGAATTTAAAGCTACTGGCTCAGCGTCGCGGGCTGGCTCTGGCAAGGGTCGGGGCGGACTATTACGGGGACGTCGCGGCGGGCCTCGGCGGCGAGGACGGAAGGACGGTCGGTTTTTGTTTTTGTGTGCCACTGTACTTGTTTCCCTACGGCTCTCTTGGAGCAGGGTGATTGCGTCATCGGGAGTGACAAGGGTATGCCTTGGTCGGCGAATCTTAGAGATACGCGAGGGTTCGTATTGGGCGGCCGATACGATAAGGGGATTCCTATGTTGGATTGCAGTATCTAAGAAACGCTTGGAGACACGTTTCATGAACTGCTGGATGGTGGGCATCTTGAGGTCTACGTGAAGAAGCTCATTTCGAACATAAAAGGGGGCTCCTGTGACTCTACGGAGGAATCGGTTTTGAAGGGTCTGCATCTTGTGGAGGAGGTAGGGCTTTGCGTGTGCGAAAACAACGCAGGCGTAGGTCATGATGGGACGGATGACCGCGGTGAAAATACGCAGCTTGCACCTGAGTGGTAACTTGCTGCGGGAGCTAAGAATGAAGTGGAGCCTACCTAGAGCGAAAGCGGCGCGCGAACGTGCCTGCTTTATGTGCTCAGCGAAGGAAAGGTGTTTATCGAGGACCACGCCTAAGTATTTGGCTTGCTTTTCCCAGGGGATCGGCTTGCCGTACATGGTAATCGGACGGGGAGAGGGTGGGTTTATCCGCGGCTTAGAAAAGAGGACTGCCTGGCTTTTGTCTGGATTGACTTCGATTCTCCATTTCCGGAACCACTTGGCCAGAGTGTTTGCGGAAGTTTGGAGAGTGCGAGCGATGGCATCGGGTTTAAGACCGGTATAATAGATAGCCGTATCGTCGGCAAATAGGGCTAGCTGAGTATTTTTATGCTTGGGGATATCGCTAGTGAATAGCGTGAAAACGAGGGGGGATAGTACGGAGCCTTGAGGAACTCCTGCGCGAATGGGATGGGGGGAGGAAAGCTCCCCCTCAATTCGGTAACGAAAGGTGCGATTCGATAAAAAGTCCCGTAGGATGAGCACGAGACGGTCAGGCACGCCGAGTTGGTATAGCTTATAGATTAAGCCATTGTGCCAGACTTTGTCGAACGCTTTCGCTATGTCGAAGAATAAGGCTCCCGTTATTGCGCCCCGTTGGAAGCCGGCGCTGACGTGTTCTATGATGCGGTGGACTTGTTGGATACATGAGTGTTCGGTTCTAAATCCAAACTGCTCATTGGGTATAAGACTCTTTGCTTCGGCAAAATCTTTGAGCCGCTTATATATAAGCCTTTCATAGATTTTACCAAGGACGTTGAGTAAGCTAATGGGACGGTAGCTAGACGGGTCAGACTTAGGCTTGCCTGGTTTGGGAATACCTATGACGGTGGCCTGTTTCCAGGTTGCGGGGAACATATTATTGCTCAATGCACCATTGAAGATGGCAGTCATTAGCACTATAAGCTGGGCGGGGAAAAGTTTGAAAACCCTATTGGTGATGCCGTCGGAGCCAGGGGCTTTTCGCGGTTGGAGACTTTTAATGATATCCTGGACCTCATCAGGAGTGATGGGGGCCAGTGGATTATCGGGATCTTCGACGGGCGGAAGGGAAGTTCTACGTTTGACTTCGGCGTTCACCATATCGAGGTGGGCTTGGTCTACTGGTTGAGAGCTGGGAGAACACTGGGACTCTAGGCTGTCGGCTAGGCATTCTGCTTTTTCAGAGTTATCGAAGGCGACACTCTTATCGGGACGAATGAGAGGAGGCATTGTGGCCTCTTCAGTGGATCGTAACTTCCTCTGAAGCTGCCAGAAGGCAAGATGGGTGGGCTCAAGTTCGCTCAGCATCTTGTCCCAGCTCGCATTACGCTGCTCGGTAATGCGTTTCCTTACAGCACGCTGTAAGTTGCGCATGTGAGCTTTGTTTGCGGCGCAGGGAAAAGCGCTGTACGCACGGATGGCTGCGTTCTTCTCGGTTATCAGATTCCGTACATCTTCCGGGAGTTTCCAGCGGTGGTCTTCCACTACAGGAACTTCCCTTGAACAATCGTTCAGGACGGATTGTACGTGATTTGTAAGCGAGTCGATCGCCGCCGTCGTGTCAGCGACTGAGACTATGTGGTCAGGAATGGTGTCCAATTGAGGCGACGTGGTGGACTTCAGTTTTTCACTTACTTTCCTCCAGTCGGTGATCAATTGGGTCGGAGGAGGTTGGGTAGGATCATGGTTACCCGAGCGGGAACCTAGGTGTAGGATAACGGGACGGTGATCCGAGTTGAGCTCGTGAAGCGCTTCTATGGAGTGTAAACGGAGGTTTACATTCTTTAGGAGCGCCACATCGAGGACATCGGGGTTATGGTTGGGGTCGTGTGGGTAGTGGGTGGGAGTCATCGGAGCGATGACGTCGTAGTTTAGGGTCGCGCCTAGGTTATACACGATTCTGCCTCTGGCATTTGTCGTGTTGCTGTTCCAAGCGGGGTGTTTGGCGTTGAGATCGCCCGCTAGTAAGACGGAGTCACTCAGGCCGAAGAGAGTCGTGAGATCGCTGGTGAGCGCGATAGGATCGTCTGAAGCAAGAGACGCGACCGATGGTGGGGGATGGTAGGCAGAGATGATGGTTATCGGAGGATGACCAGTCATGCCTAGTCGACAGGCAGAGTACTCTAGGTGAGAGAGTGGCGCGGGTGGGGTCAGAGGGATGCAGTATAACTCCTTTCTATAATAAATAAGGGTACCGCCGCCGTGGCAACGTGTTCTGTCATTGCGAACTAGACGGTAATTCGCAATTTTGGGATCAGCGCGGTGGGGTTTCAAAAGGGTCTCCTGTATAAGGAGGACGTCTAATTGGTGGTCGCGGAGGAATTGAGTTATTTCGGCGCGTTGGTTGAAAATGCCATTGGCGTTGAAAAAACCTAATTTGAGGGATCGAGGCCTAGTGTGGTTTTTGCGTTGGGAATCCATTGGATCAGTCCATCGCATCCATCTGGTCGAGACCTAGCACCACATCACTGTGTGTGCTGAATATTTGGCTGTACATTGCCGTCGTAATTTTGCCGTTATTCTGCTGTTCGGCAGCCAGAAGGGCATCGCGGAGAGATCTGGCTTGACGGGTCATAAATAACCTATAATGGCGCAGTATAGTCTGGGCGCAAGCCTCGCCGTGCGCGACGGGTGAGGGATTGGGCGGTTGTTTGACTGCAGGAGCAGCAGTGGTTTGAGGCGCGGGTTTGTGACTGGCTGTGGGCTCTGTAGCCACGGCTATAGGCAGGATCTGCGCTGCGATGGGTAAATCCATCAGTGCCTGCAAAGGTTGGGCAGGGGCCAAGGAGGGAAAGGCTTTTTCGTGGTTTAGCCTGTTCCACGGGGACGGTCTCTGAGGAGCGAGACGTTGGGGAATTTGAGAAGAAGGTGCCTCTCTCTGTTGGCGGGCGTTGGCGCGCTTCGCTAATTTAGGAGCGAGTTTGGGGGCTTTGGGACAGCCGCGGTAGTTTGCCGGGTGACCGGTCTGGCCGCAGAGAACGCAGCTGGGTGGTTCCGAACAGAGGGTTCGGTCTTTAGGCCGTGGGCAGTCCGCAGTGCTATGCTCGCCCAGACACTTGACGCATCTGGGAGTCGCATAGCAGTTGCTCTGCGCATGGCCATACAGTTGGCAACGGTGGCATTGTCCCACTGTTGCGGTTTTGTAGGGCTTTTCTATTGAGATACCGGATAAGGAGCAAATAGACTTAATCTTAAATATTGGGTGATGACCTTCGGTTGGTTCACAAATGACAAGAACCATGTCGTACAATTCACCGCCTCTCGCTTTATGTAAGCGATGGACGGCGATCACTGGTATACCTTGATCGGCAAGGTCGTCTTTAATATCCTGTACTAGGATTTCTTTAGGGACACGTTTAATAATAACACGAGTGGGCGTGTCCTCGGGGAAGGAGAAAGTGTGAAAGGAAATATTCCTTTCACGGAGGGTGCGATATAATTCCCTATAGTCGTTCGACGTAGGGACGGTGACTTTAATGCCATTTTGGCAGGCACGGGCGTTTGTGTAGTTGATCTTTCGATCAACACACATCTTAGACACATCAGTCCATTTCCCCTTGTCCTGGATGTAAAAGGGGGGCGGAGGGCGTTGCTTCCTTTGGGTTGAGGAAGTTTGGGCTATCGGGCTGGGGGGACGACTATCCTGCGCGCGAGTGGAGGTCGTTGGGACGGGGCTAGCGGGTCGTACGGGCGTTTGAGTTGGGGACGGGGGTGACGCGGTGGTCTTTTTGGCCTTGCTGGCCTGGGAGGTTTTCCCTTTCTTCCTCTTGCCGCCGGTGACGACTTGAAAGTCGTCTTCCGAGGATGAGGGGCATGATGACAAATCATTGTCGGAGTTGTTATTGGACATAGGTTCGGTGATGTCCATTTCACGGAATTCAGGTGCAGCGCACACCTGCGCGGCGTCCATTGTTTTATGAACAATGGGATTAGTAGGTGGGCCGGAAACAATGGATGATTTCGGGAATCGGGCGATCGGCACGACTTTGTCGGCGGGCGGGGGCAATAGAGGGCTATCTACCTGGAAGTCGTTCGTTGTTTGATGAACAATGGGATCGGAGTTAATAAACACTTCCGTGAATTGACCAACTGGGATGCCTTGATCGGCAAGCGGGGGAGATAATGGGCTGTCAAGCGCGTCACTAAAATCAGCGACGTTGGCTTCGGTAGCCGGAGGACTATTAGCGATTTCACGCTGGATTTTTCCGCCATATTTGGCGGAAATAGCAGGGTTTTCCCTAAGGATCTCTAACAATATCTCCAAAATATTGGAGTTCGCCATGATTGGCTATGGATCAAAAATTTAATGAGTAAATTTTGGAGATTTCTCTCCCGCGGGGGGCCTATTTAAAGCCTAACTGGCCTAACTCCCCGGATGGATGGGTCCGGGGATGTGTAACCCTCCCAGTCGGGTAGAGACTGGGAGGTGAGTACCTAATGGTGAGCCCTAAGCTTGTAACCGGTCGCCAGTCTTATTGTGCGAACCGGGCCCTATTGGGTCTAGTGCGAAGGGGTAGACACACCCAACCGACACTAGGTGAGTAGCTGAAAAGGAAACTCAGTAACTAGGTTTGACTAGGAGATCCCCCAAGGCCAAAACCTAGCACTCGACTCCAATTGACTGCTTCACCCTGAAGGGGATCAGCGGGTGCGTCGGGTCAGCACCCCCTTGGTTTTGTTGACACCGTGAGGTTTCCACCAAGGACCACGAAACTGTGGTTTTACCCTGAAGGGGCCAAACCAAATTGTTTTTGACGATACTCTGTTAGAGAAACAGGAAATCCTTCACCACCTCGAAAAAGGCGGATCCGGACCAGGCGTCGTAGTCAGCGACTACGAATGACGTCACGGCGAGCGCGACGAAGCGATGACACAGACACAGAACGATCGAGAGCGCGGAGCGGTACGACCGTCGCGGGCGAGCGTCGGAAGCGGAATGTAAGGGTATCGGCACAAATAGAGTCCCACTTTAAAGGCTTTCCCACGCTTAGTTTTCGCACTTGGAAATTCTCTAACCAGATCTCCATATTATGTCAGTTTCGTATATCTGTGCGTCCATTTATAGTTTCATTATTGATATGGTGGACTCGTGTGAGCTTCGACTGAGGATTAAAGGCTCGGAGTATCTTGAGTCAATCGGTTTTAGAAATGTATTGACATTGGGGTGGTTGGTTTTTTAGTGTTGATATTTGGCGACTGGAAGCATTTGGCTGTAAGTTAAAGTTTGACTGTGTGGACGTACTTTGTTTTCATATGCGCTTGCTCTTGACGTCACGCCTGATGGTAAGGGATTTATGAGATCTACGGTGAAACGAGCAAGCCCAGAAAATGACTATTTTACAATATCACCTATCTCGTGTACCAGTGGGCAAAGTAATTGGTTTTTATTGAGAAAGTATGGAAAAACCTTTCAAAATTCAAAACATCAATTTCAATCATCGCCTGATGTCGACAACTGAAGTCGATGATGGAAGCGAATTCTCCTCTTCAACTCTCATGTCGCAGTTCTGCTGGAAGAAATTTCTTAGGAAATAAGCAGAACCTTTGTGCTCTTTTGTCTGTATTTATATGTTTTTTTCTTTTGTGTCATGTGTGTACATAAATAAATAAATAAATAAAATAAAAATAAAATAAATGCCTGTTCACTCTTGCTTTAAAGGCTGACGGGTCATATGTGGGAGGGAATACAGAAACTGACAGATTTTCTCACCTTGGCGGTGCGCACAATAATGTAGAGGAGCAGCGCTTAGTACGACAAGACGGTATATCGATCAAGTGTGGATGGGTGCCATGCAGGACGTCTGGTAGACTGGTTGTAAAAAGGGGATGAAGGGATTAGGTCGTGGAGCTTCTGCGCACACTCTCCGAAGTACAATCTGTAGAAGATCGACAAGGCAAGCAACGTTTCACCGATGAGCCAGGCTGTGAAGCTTGCCTGCCAGAACCTCGTCAACTACGAGCCTTTTAGCTTTGCGTTCGATCGAGTCAAGTGCAGCTATCTGGTATTTTTCTGTGCCATCCGATAAGTGACTGCAATACTCCATACAAGAACTTCCCTGTGCTGTATACAAATTCGAAAGCTCAAGTGTGAATTATCGCCTCAATTTTTGTAGGATTCCCAGCGTTTTGGCCGCAGTCTGAGCTTTAGACTCAATGGTTGAGCCGAAGTTGAGATCAGACGTCAGCTGCACTGTTTTACGTTTTATATAGGTATTACATTATAAGGTTAATTTATTTTAATGTAAAATTAGTTTAAGCAATATTGTTAAACAGGTGTGTTAAAGTTTTGTTGTAAAATAATATTCTGTTGGCTGTGGCGCAGAGAATAAACTTTCCTTTCATGAATCACTTCATGGGAATAACGATCAATCGAGTATGTTTCGCATTTAAAATTGATTTCGTACGTATTTCATGAAGTTAGTTATACTTTACTAGCTGACTCGGCCAACTCCATAGCGCCATTTTTTTAATATTTCGTCACCTTTTAAACCTTCCCTGCATTAGAGGAAATATAATACAAAAATAATAAATTAAATTGGTCCAGTCGTTCTCAAGTTTTAGCGAGACTAACGAACAGCAATTATTTTTTATAAATAAGATTTTATTTCATTATTTGTATCTACCTTTTCTTTTACTAACCATAGCCTAACACAATCATGGATTAATTTATCTGAAGTAGAGAATTTGAATTTGCAAAATATTCTATCTACAAGTATGTATCTAATACAACAACAATAAGGCTGTTTTTCCTTCAAACATTTCTTCACAAAAAAGCCAAATACATTATCTGATAAATCAGCGACGATTCTACCCTCGGGTAGACATAGAATAATATTAAATCAGAGGCAGATAAGGCAGTCCTTATCGTGTCGTTTGGAAGCTCTATCTGTGACAAATCCCACTTTGAGACTTAACAAGAAACAAACTTTTGTTGGACTTCTCAAGGAAAATGCCCTTCAATCACGTCACAGTGTCTGTGTGTGCCAAATTATGTGTGTTACCAGTTTGTTCTGCGGATAAGCTGTGATATAGGAGATTCTTTTGTTGTATTTAATGCAGAAAGTGTATGTTATTAGAAATTGAGAAGGATTTTTTCGGATAGACGTTATTAAATGATATTTATTTTGCAAATTGGTTATTAAATAACACTTTTATCCCGTAATCTTGCGGATGAGCTGTGATACAGGAGATTCTTTTTTTTGTATTTAATGCGGAAAGTTTATGTTATTCGAATTTGTATAGAATTTATTTTGCAAATTGTTTATTAAATATTACTTTTATGTCGTCATTTATAGGTGTTTCCTGACTACCCCGCGAAAAAACACCGAAACAACCATATAGGTCAAGGTTTATTTTGAAGTCGTCGAGGTTTATTAGGAAGTAAGAATGGATAGCTCACTATTTTGTAAAAGATCAGGCATTTTCACGGGGGGAAATGCTCATGGACTACCTCCGCCTGGGGAAAGACGGAGGGGGTGCCGGATTATTACCGGCTAAAACCACCCCGGTGTCTCCTCACACGTGGGCGCGGGGCCGCGGGAATCCAAATTCTTCCGCAGCCCCACACTAGTGCTGGCCGGGATGTTGAGCCAGGCCTGACGAGGCCCGGACAGCGGGCCTCGTCAGGCCTGGCTCAACATCGTTTTTTAAATAGCAGTTGAATTGACAGGGCCAATTGGGCTATTACGTTCAGTGGTTGCGGTAATGTACTAACGAAATAACGCGGTCTGGAACGCATGGGTAGCTAAAGAAACAGTTTTTAGTCACTAGAAGTCTTACACTCCCTTCCGCTCAACCCAAAGCGAGAGAAGTCATTTGATGATCTTCCCCTCGAAAAGAAAAACTGTTCTTGTTACAAATCATACGATTACCATATAGGTAAAAAAATTAGATGATTCTTGAGGTGAAGAAAGAAGCACAAAGACTTGAGTAGACTTGTCCAGACATTACAAGAAGGTAAGGCGGCTTAACTTAGAACTATAAGGAGCTCAACGGTTTGACGAACAATACCAAAGTATGGACGTTTGTATAGGCCGAATAAAGTACTCAAACTGCCTCAAAATAATTATCTCACGTAATGACTAAGAACTGCGTGATCAGAGTTAATTTAAACCAAGTGAGGACAAATAACGTTCGGTAAATCTTTCTTTTACGTACATTTTCATTAACAGCAGATTTAAAACCGACTCCCAAAAAACACTGCAAAGTGAAAAATAACTTTAATTTCGGTAGTCGGTGTCTTTAGTTTTGTATTTTCGTTTTTGGCACCGACTTCCGAAATTAAAGTTATTTTTCACTTTGCAGTATTTTTTGGGAGTCGGTTTAATTTTTTGGTAAAAAGTTTTTATTTCACTCTTTTTAGTTGGTTGATTTTTAATTTACCTAGTTACAAGAGCCTAAATGTCAACTACTTATAACATTTTACAAAATATTGCTTTTCCCAATACTGGGCCGTTAATTTTTGAGGAGTTCTCCTGGTACTTCACCATCAGCTATACATCACCATATGCATTGTGACGAGCACCAAGTGCTTAATATCCATATTCAAGTAATCAAATCGCAATCCACGAAATACTTATTATTGAGTAGTTTCGGCGGCCATTTGTGGTCTTCATCATCAGTTCCACTTCCCCAAATGGTACTTTTTGAGAGCAACTGCACAAGTTACTATAAGAAATACCCAAAACGCCATAGGTGTGCCTATAATATTTGAAGAGTTCCCTCGATTTCTCCAGGATCCCATCATCAGATTCTGACTTTGGTGATAATGGTACCAATTTCGAAGTATACCCATTCGAACAAAAAAAGAATTTTCCAAATCGGTTCAGCCGTCTTCGAGTACTCGATGATCATACATAAAAAAAAAAAAAAAAAAAAAAAATATACGCGTCGAATTGATAACCTCCTCTTTTGGTCGTCGGTTGAAAATATATACTCTATTGAATGAAACGCCTACCGTAATACGAATAGCCTTATGTTGCAATTCATGGATAGTAGTTGCGTATTTCAAAATATAATTATGTTTTTAGGGTTCCGTAGCTGAATGAAAAAAAAAACGGAAACCTTCTAGTTTCTTCATAAACTATTGTTAACATGGGGGCTCCCCATACATGGAACTGAAACTGAAAATATTTTTTTTTATGAAACCTATGCGTGTGTAGTATTTATTGACATTGAAGTATCTAAAACGACTTTTTCATAAAGTTAATCTTTTAAAAGATATACATTTCCAAAGTGGTAAAATGTGACCCCCCTCTAACTTCTATAAGAATGAAGTGAAAAATTTAAGAAAAAATATGCTATAGATCGTAATGTAATCTTTCAACCAAAATTAGTTTGAACGAGATCAGGTGAGCAGTTTTTGAGATACGGCATATTTTCTAAAACCGCAAATATAACTTAGTAATTCATAAAAATACTATGAAAAACAAAGTTAATTGGCGTAGTTACTACGGAACCCTTCATGGGTGAGTCTGACTCGCCCTTGGCTAATTTTTTTTATGAAACCTATGCGTGTGTAGTATTTATTGACATTGAAGTATCTAAAACGACTTTTTCATAAAGTTAATCTTTTAAAAGATATACATTTCCAAAGTGGTAAAATGTGACCCCCTCTAACTTCTATAAGAATGAAGTGAAAAATTTAAGAAAAAATATGCTATAGATCGTAATGTAATCTTTCAACCAAAATTAGTTTGAACGAGATCAGGTGAGCAGTTTTTGAGATACGGCATATTTTCTAAAACCGCAAATATAACTTAGTAATTCATAAAAATACTATGAAAAACACAGTTAATTGGCGTAGTTACTACGGAACCCTTCATGGGTGAGTCTGACTCGCCCTTGGCTAATTTTTATAAATTTTGTAATAAGTACTTCATTGTTGCTATTTTTATTTTTAGTGCTAACACTAACAATTTATTGTCAACAATAAATTGTTCTTTCTTTTTGTGTCAATTTTTTTATCACCAACGTTTCAATAGCATTTCCAGTCTTTGACACTAAGAGCAACAAACTACTTCAAGTTCCCCCGTTCTCTAAACACTACTAAACAGATCACTCAATATTAGCAATTGTTTATCTGAGCATGCAAAACATTCAACATAATTACTCAGACATCCGGTCGATTTGCAGTTCCACTATCCAAACACGGCTCGTTCGGGAGAGAGGCATGCTGTAAGTTTCTGCATCATGAAGATTGTATTAGCGATAGTTTGACGTTTGTGAAGTTCAGAGAGCTTATTGCCGTAATATTGCTGGTTGATTTATTGAAATGACTGTTCGGAGTGTTTCAAAGGCGCGTGGATATACAGAGCCCGTAGTATTAGTAACGACATTACGTAATATCTAGTGTAAGTAAATACAGACATAAAATTACAATATGGTGTGGTGCTGCATCCATCTCTGCAGCATAGAATCCAACCGATCTGATCTGATCGGATCCGGACCAGGCGTCGTAGTCAGCGACTACGAATGACGTCACGGCGAGCGCGACGAAGCGATGACACAGACACAGAACGATCGAGAGCGCGGAGCGGTACGACCGTCGCGGGCGAGCGTCGGAAGCGGAATGTAAGGGTATCGGCACAAATAGAGTCCCACTTTAAAGGCTTTCCCACGCTTAGTTTTCGCACTTGGAAATTCTCTAACCAGATCTCCATATTATGTCAGTTTCGTATATCTGTGCGTCCATTTATAGTTTCATTATTGATATGGTGGACTCGTGTGAGCTTCGACTGAGGATTAAAGGCTCGGAGTATCTTGAGTCAATCGGTTTTAGAAATGTATTGACATTGGGGTGGTTGGTTTTTTAGTGTTGATATTTGGCGACTGGAAGCATTTGGCTGTAAGTTAAAGTTTGACTGTGTGGACGTACTTTGTTTTCATATGCGCTTGCTCTTGACGTCACGCCTGATGGTAAGGGATTTATGAGATCTACGGTGAAACGAGCAAGCCCAGAAAATGACTATTTTACAATATCACCTATCTCGTGTACCAGTGGGCAAAGTAATTGGTTTTTATTGAGAAAGTATGGAAAAACCTTTCAAAATTCAAAACATCAATTTCAATCATCGCCTGATGTCGACAACTGAAGTCGATGATGGAAGCGAATTCTCCTCTTCAACTCTCATGTCGCAGTTCTGCTGGAAGAAATTTCTTAGGAAATAAGCAGAACCTTTGTGCTCTTTTGTCTGTATTTATATGTTTTTTTCTTTTGTGTCATGTGTGTACATAAATAAATAAATAAATAAAATAAAAATAAAATAAATGCCTGTTCACTCTTGCTTTAAAGGCTGACGGGTCATATGTGGGAGGGAATACAGAAACTGACAGATTTTCTCACCTTGGCGGTGCGCACAATAATGTAGAGGAGCAGCGCTTAGTACGACAAGACGGTATATCGATCAAGTGTGGATGGGTGCCATGCAGGACGTCTGGTAGACTGGTTGTAAAAAGGGGATGAAGGGATTAGGTCGTGGAGCTTCTGCGCACACTCTCCGAAGTACAATCTGTAGAAGATCGACAAGGCAAGCAACGTTTCACCGATGAGCCAGGCTGTGAAGCTTGCCTGCCAGAACCTCGTCAACTACGAGCCTTTTAGCTTTGCGTTCGATCGAGTCAAGTGCAGCTATCTGGTATTTTTCTGTGCCATCCGATAAGTGACTGCAATACTCCATACAAGAACTTCCCTGTGCTGTATACAAATTCGAAAGCTCAAGTGTGAATTATCGCCTCAATTTTTGTAGGATTCCCAGCGTTTTGGCCGCAGTCTGAGCTTTAGACTCAATGGTTGAGCCGAAGTTGAGATCAGACGTCAGCTGCACTGTTTTACGTTTTATATAGGTATTACATTATAAGGTTAATTTATTTTAATGTAAAATTAGTTTAAGCAATATTGTTAAACAGGTGTGTTAAAGTTTTGTTGTAAAATAATATTCTGTTGGCTGTGGCGCAGAGAATAAACTTTCCTTTCATGAATCACTTCATGGGAATAACGATCAATCGAGTATGTTTCGCATTTAAAATTGATTTCGTACGTATTTCATGAAGTTAGTTATACTTTACTAGCTGACTCGGCCAACTCCATAGCGCCATTTTTTTAATATTTCGTCACCTTTTAAACCTTCCCTGCATTAGAGGAAATATAATACAAAAATAATAAATTAAATTGGTCCAGTCGTTCTCAAGTTTTAGCGAGACTAACGAACAGCAATTATTTTTTATAAATAAGATTTTATTTCATTATTTGTATCTACCTTTTCTTTTACTAACCATAGCCTAACACAATCATGGATTAATTTATCTGAAGTAGAGAATTTGAATTTGCAAAATATTCTATCTACAAGTATGTATCTAATACAACAACAATAAGGCTGTTTTTCCTTCAAACATTTCTTCACAAAAAAGCCAAATACATTATCTGATAAATCAGCGACGATTCTACCCTCGGGTAGACATAGAATAATATTAAATCAGAGGCAGATAAGGCAGTCCTTATCGTGTCGTTTGGAAGCTCTATCTGTGACAAATCCCACTTTGAGACTTAACAAGAAACAAACTTTTGTTGGACTTCTCAAGGAAAATGCCCTTCAATCACGTCACAGTGTCTGTGTGTGCCAAATTATGTGTGTTACCAGTTTGTTCTGCGGATAAGCTGTGATATAGGAGATTCTTTTGTTGTATTTAATGCAGAAAGTGTATGTTATTAGAAATTGAGAAGGATTTTTTCGGATAGACGTTATTAAATGATATTTATTTTGCAAATTGGTTATTAAATAACACTTTTATCCCGTAATCTTGCGGATGAGCTGTGATACAGGAGATTCTTTTTTTTGTATTTAATGCGGAAAGTTTATGTTATTCGAATTTGTATAGAATTTATTTTGCAAATTGTTTATTAAATATTACTTTTATGTCGTCATTTATAGGTGTTTCCTGACTACCCCGCGAAAAAACACCGAAACAACCATATAGGTCAAGGTTTATTTTGAAGTCGTCGAGGTTTATTAGGAAGTAAGAATGGATAGCTCACTATTTTGTAAAAGATCAGGCATTTTCACGGGGGGAAATGCTCATGGACTACCTCCGCCTGGGGAAAGACGGAGGGGGTGCCGGATTATTACCGGCTAAAACCACCCCGGTGTCTCCTCACACGTGGGCGCGGGGCCGCGGGAATCCAAATTCTTCCGCAGCCCCACACTAGTGCTGGCCGGGATGTTGAGCCAGGCCTGACGAGGCCCGGACAGCGGGCCTCGTCAGGCCTGGCTCAACATCGTTTTTTAAATAGCAGTTGAATTGACAGGGCCAATTGGGCTATTACGTTCAGTGGTTGCGGTAATGTACTAACGAAATAACGCGGTCTGGAACGCATGGGTAGCTAAAGAAACAGTTTTTAGTCACTAGAAGTCTTACACTCCCTTCCGCTCAACCCAAAGCGAGAGAAGTCATTTGATGATCTTCCCCTCGAAAAGAAAAACTGTTCTTGTTACAAATCATACGATTACCATATAGGTAAAAAAATTAGATGATTCTTGAGGTGAAGAAAGAAGCACAAAGACTTGAGTAGACTTGTCCAGACATTACAAGAAGGTAAGGCGGCTTAACTTAGAACTATAAGGAGCTCAACGGTTTGACGAACAATACCAAAGTATGGACGTTTGTATAGGCCGAATAAAGTACTCAAACTGCCTCAAAATAATTATCTCACGTAATGACTAAGAACTGCGTGATCAGAGTTAATTTAAACCAAGTGAGGACAAATAACGTTCGGTAAATCTTTCTTTTACGTACATTTTCATTAACAGCAGATTTAAAACCGACTCCCAAAAAACACTGCAAAGTGAAAAATAACTTTAATTTCGGTAGTCGGTGTCTTTAGTTTTGTATTTTCGTTTTTGGCACCGACTTCCGAAATTAAAGTTATTTTTCACTTTGCAGTATTTTTTGGGAGTCGGTTTAATTTTTTGGTAAAAAGTTTTTATTTCACTCTTTTTAGTTGGTTGATTTTTAATTTACCTAGTTACAAGAGCCTAAATGTCAACTACTTATAACATTTTACAAAATATTGCTTTTCCCAATACTGGGCCGTTAATTTTTGAGGAGTTCTCCTGGTACTTCACCATCAGCTATACATCACCATATGCATTGTGACGAGCACCAAGTGCTTAATATCCATATTCAAGTAATCAAATCGCAATCCACGAAATACTTATTATTGAGTAGTTTCGGCGGCCATTTGTGGTCTTCATCATCAGTTCCACTTCCCCAAATGGTACTTTTTGAGAGCAACTGCACAAGTTACTATAAGAAATACCCAAAACGCCATAGGTGTGCCTATAATATTTGAAGAGTTCCCTCGATTTCTCCAGGATCCCATCATCAGATTCTGACTTTGGTGATAATGGTACCAATTTCGAAGTATACCCATTCGAACAAAAAAAGAATTTTCCAAATCGGTTCAGCCGTCTTCGAGTACTCGATGATCATACATAAAAAAAAAAAAAAAAAAAAAAAATATACGCGTCGAATTGATAACCTCCTCTTTTGGTCGTCGGTTGAAAATATATACTCTATTGAATGAAACGCCTACCGTAATACGAATAGCCTTATGTTGCAATTCATGGATAGTAGTTGCGTATTTCAAAATATAATTATGTTTTTAGGGTTCCGTAGCTGAATGAAAAAAAAAACGGAAACCTTCTAGTTTCTTCATAAACTATTGTTAACATGGGGGCTCCCCATACATGGAACTGAAACTGAAAATATTTTTTTTTATGAAACCTATGCGTGTGTAGTATTTATTGACATTGAAGTATCTAAAACGACTTTTTCATAAAGTTAATCTTTTAAAAGATATACATTTCCAAAGTGGTAAAATGTGACCCCCCTCTAACTTCTATAAGAATGAAGTGAAAAATTTAAGAAAAAATATGCTATAGATCGTAATGTAATCTTTCAACCAAAATTAGTTTGAACGAGATCAGGTGAGCAGTTTTTGAGATACGGCATATTTTCTAAAACCGCAAATATAACTTAGTAATTCATAAAAATACTATGAAAAACAAAGTTAATTGGCGTAGTTACTACGGAACCCTTCATGGGTGAGTCTGACTCGCCCTTGGCTAATTTTTTTTATGAAACCTATGCGTGTGTAGTATTTATTGACATTGAAGTATCTAAAACGACTTTTTCATAAAGTTAATCTTTTAAAAGATATACATTTCCAAAGTGGTAAAATGTGACCCCCTCTAACTTCTATAAGAATGAAGTGAAAAATTTAAGAAAAAATATGCTATAGATCGTAATGTAATCTTTCAACCAAAATTAGTTTGAACGAGATCAGGTGAGCAGTTTTTGAGATACGGCATATTTTCTAAAACCGCAAATATAACTTAGTAATTCATAAAAATACTATGAAAAACACAGTTAATTGGCGTAGTTACTACGGAACCCTTCATGGGTGAGTCTGACTCGCCCTTGGCTAATTTTTATAAATTTTGTAATAAGTACTTCATTGTTGCTATTTTTATTTTTAGTGCTAACACTAACAATTTATTGTCAACAATAAATTGTTCTTTCTTTTTGTGTCAATTTTTTTATCACCAACGTTTCAATAGCATTTCCAGTCTTTGACACTAAGAGCAACAAACTACTTCAAGTTCCCCCGTTCTCTAAACACTACTAAACAGATCACTCAATATTAGCAATTGTTTATCTGAGCATGCAAAACATTCAACATAATTACTCAGACATCCGGTCGATTTGCAGTTCCACTATCCAAACACGGCTCGTTCGGGAGAGAGGCATGCTGTAAGTTTCTGCATCATGAAGATTGTATTAGCGATAGTTTGACGTTTGTGAAGTTCAGAGAGCTTATTGCCGTAATATTGCTGGTTGATTTATTGAAATGACTGTTCGGAGTGTTTCAAAGGCGCGTGGATATACAGAGCCCGTAGTATTAGTAACGACATTACGTAATATCTAGTGTAAGTAAATACAGACATAAAATTACAATATGGTGTGGTGCTGCATCCATCTCTGCAGCATAGAATCCAACCGATCTGCGCATCTTTTACGTATGGTGGCAGTGAAGCCATTTATATTTGCATTTACAAACATTTCGGACTCATTACAATGCCATGACAGCTTCAGCAGTACTCTTAGAACATTATTAAATTGGACCCGAAGTTCGTTGAGTGTATGCTGATTATAATAATTGAACTTGGCTTCGTCGTATAGGATGGACAGTAAGCATTGAACAGATATGTATTAGATAAACGGTACAGAACAAATTAAAAAAAGAAACTGTTAAAAATAAAATTACCTGGAAGAACGACTAAAAGTTCCAAACATAACTTTTTTCACGCATCCTTGTCTTATTTTAGTTTTAAAATCGTTTAAGGTTTTCTTTTTTACAGGTAAATATGGATAAATTAAAATATAAACATCTTTTTAATTAAGATAATATTATACATGTACCTATAAGTAAGGGTTATTGAGTTTTGACATACATTATTGTATTGTAACTATATTAAACAAAATACGTTTTGGTACATCTTAACATAAATCAAAGAGCGTTTATTCGTGGTAGCATTCTATATGTTACCAAAAAATCGGTTGTCTGTAAAGTCGGTTTACTGACGATAGTTGAACGTGACAACGTCATAAGAAAATACTGATGGAATGGTTGCATTTTTCAAAAGAAAATTTTAATTTTACATCACTATTACTGCACTTCTCATGACAATGGAAGAATCCCTACACAGTGACGTCATCTATTAGCGTTTTATGATACCCTAGTACTTGACTCGTTGAGTCATACATAAATGTCAAAGAATTCCTACACAGTGACGTCATCTCTTACCGTTTTATGATAGCCTAGTACTTGACTCGTTGAGTCATACATAAATGTCAACTTGTAGATCCAATTTGATTTGCTTTGGAACGCCTCAGAGCGATGGAACGCCTCAGAGCGAGGTAACGCCGCATGAGTCATGTATTTTCGTGCGTGCAGCCAGCTTCATCGAATTATAAGACGTTGTCACGTCAAAATGTTTCTTCTGCAAAGCTATAAAGCAGTTTATTGGCAGATGTCGCTCTAATATACAATTTTATATTTATCGATAACTACTCCTAGGTATTTTCTTCATCAACAATAATACGTAACATAACATAAAAACATAAACATGTCTAACATACGTACATTTGCTGCTAAACATTACCTATAATTAAAAACAAATATTTTACAGTAGTACAACAAAGAGTGATGAAATACCTACTCTACTAATTTTTTTTTTGTTGTTGATAGGCTCGCATTTCACCATAATCTCACCTGATGTTAAGGGATGATGTGGTCGAAGATGAAGCACGCTTGCCTAGAAGCAACCTATTCACTCTTGACTTAAAGACTCCCAGGTTATAGCTATCGGGAAACATAGACTCCGGCAGAGAATTTCACGTCTTTCCATTTCTTACTTTCCTCGACTGCTGGTTGTCTTTCCCTCTTATCAGCTTGTCTTTCGACAAACACCACCTCCAAGGCTCTCCACTTGACCCTATCTTTGGTATTTATCCACTGCGTATCCAATCCCGACTAACTACTTTCTTGCAGTCATCTTTCTATCTTTTAAACTGTCTCCCTCTAAATAAAAATGAAAACAGACCATTAACTCGTAACACTTTTGTTTAATTCCTTGCACAATGAACAAGACAAATTAAATACTTGTTTCTGCAACTTTGTGCACTATCTCCTTAACTAAAAGTAAGAGCATAACATAGATTTATGTATTTGCCATCCAGTTCTGTAATATCGCGAATGAGTATAAGAAATAGCTCAGTTTGTTTGTGTATTTGTATGTTATTAGGTTATTACGCTTTTTCTCGTTAACTGAGGATGGCTGTTGCGCTGATACTTTCTTTGGAGGGGACGGAAAAGTTGTAGGTGTCATTGGCGAATTAATGTTGATTAAGTTTTAGTAGGCAGACTGGTCTGACGAGGACCTTAATGGCCGAGAGATATCTTCAGCACATTAATGTCACAAAATACTGGATAATTATAGACGTTTTTTAACGCCTTTTGATAAGACGAAAATTACAAAATGTATAGCTTCAAGAATTAAGCATGAATAAATTTAAATTACTTATAAAAGGTAAGCGATGCCAAAATGCTTTTTGCACTGGCAATACTATCTAAACAACAAAAGGGCTACACGATAACTTATTGTATGCACTGAACAGACATGACCAGATGACCACTCAGATCTTTGTGATACTTTCCTGAATAGTACCGTGTAAATCCAAAACACTGTAATTACAAAAAACATTTTTTGAGAAATTGAGCAAAAACGTTTTTTTTTTGTTTTTCGATGATTACTCCAAAATTCACTTTGGAAAGTATATATATAGTGTTTGGTATCAAATTAAAGGTAATTTTATAAGTTATCAAGCCCGTTAGGTTTCATATACAAGTAGAGTATACACAAAAAGTAATCGTGAATAACTTGTTATGTCATAATATTTGTCAAAAAGGAATGAAGAAATTGTTACGTCAATACACTGTATCTTAGAGTTACAGTATATTGACTTGATATTACAGGGTATAGAAATGTACCATAGAAAGTTACAGTCGGAATTATTATTAGGTGGAGTGTATTGAAAAATAAAATATCGAGTTTTTTAGTATGTACACAATTATATATTTTTCAAAAAGTTAAACATATTAAGAACTTTTAAAATTAACCTTACATTATTTAATAAACAATTTTGTTTAATAACTTTTTAAGTATAGTTTTTGAGTTATACAGTCTTACAGTGTCATGTAACATGTAGGAACTTGAAAATACGTAAAAATACTTAACACTAAAATTAAAAATAAATGAAATAAACAAAATTAACAATTTTTAAATGTTATGGCAACTAAATCAGTCTTACAGTTTCATATAAGAACTTGAAAATCACAAAAAAATAATGGAACAATTTAGCATTATGGACTTCCTTAATTAAAAATCAGTATTAATATAGCGACAAGATCACCAAAATTAGAAAATCACACAAGTAAGGAATTTATTATTTTATTTAATATTAGTAGTTTGGTTCATTGTTGTGTTCGTCGAGATCAGGCTCTAATGATACCATGAGATTTTCATAAAATACTGATCTTGTAGAAGGCATAGACTTGCACAACTGTAATAATTCCCTTTTCTTTATTTCGCTTATGCCCCTGGCTTCAGTTTCTCTTGGTAATGAATGGAACAGATCGGTTTTGCCATTTGCAATTTCATTCAAAAGGTTTTGTGCATCCTTTCTTTTCAGGAATTGTATCTCTTTAAATTCTCCATCATAGTCGTTTTTAGCGAACATGGAAACATGCCCTCTTCTAAATTCTATTACTTTTAGGTTTTGTATATTAAAACCTTTGGGGAATGCTGGCTTCGAATCATTTGAAAATACGATCATATCTTTATGATTAAGTACAGCCACTTCCATGTTTTTTCGTGAGGTCTTTATATTATGTACGAAATCATCGAAGTCGTAAATTTCTCCAGCCTTTTTAAATTTTTTGGTGATAGCTGCATGTACAGTGTCTGCAGCCATGAATGTGTGACCACTCTCAAAATACTCCAACGTCACGGAATCGATATCTGTCATCTTGTCATTTATTAATCTTACTAACGCAGAGATAAGGACTTTGTTCTTATTCTGTGCGTTACAGTTGTCAAGAAAAAAGTACACATGTTTTTGATCACGACAGTAGTTTTTGAGAAAATAAACATAGGTTGTAGCCACATTATATGCTTTTCTGCCACTTTCACCTTCGTGCCAAAGAATACAAATTGCAGTCTTGTTTTTTCCTGGTGGGACAAAAGATTCGTTAAAAAGAACGAGTTTGCGGGAAAAATAATATTCTTTTGTGGTTAACAATGGCATTTGTATAGCTTTTTGCATGTCTACTGTGTAGACTGACTCCTTATTCCCGCTTTTTTCACACCGTTCTTCTACTAAATTTAGGTCCCTTCTAGATTTTCTTTTGTTCTCTGAATGCTGAGCCCAGTCAAGACAGTCATCGCAATTACACGGAAGTGGCATCGACTTATGCGCCAATTCATAATTTTTACATTTCGTACATATATCATGTACTGACTCTGCAGTAGAAATGTTCATTTCTTTTATCATTTTATGGAAATGACACCAACTACATTGTTCCATAGATTCTTCAACACAGTATTTTTTTAAATCTTGGAAAATAGAAGAAAAAGTAATACCTATTGGCAAATAACGGCGATTAGGGGATATTATATCATATTATATCATGTTGGATATTATAGTGTGAAGCAATAGGCTTGTATTTCAAGATGAAGTTCTTCAGTTTTTGTTGATAACACGTGGAAAATGCTGTTGATGGTGGGTGACGCCCTCGAGTATCTGGTGCAGCTCCCATTTTTGGATCCAAATTTTGAGATGTGATATTTGATTTCAAAACCGATTGAACTGCTTCGTCATTTGTATAACCCAATGTACTGAGGAAAAATTTTTTGCACACAATTTTTTCATCGAGCCTCCAGACTAAAGTGTATTGTCTTTTCGAGTTAGGACCAGCAGTTTTGAAAGCAGTTGGCAACTTTTCTACCTGTCTAGATAAGAAATCGCGACGTCGTTGTCTGTCCATACTCCAAAACTGTTCATATATGGATTCTCTTTTTAATTCATCTATGTGTTCAGTACATGATTTTATACATTTACTGCAAGGTGGTTTTTTTGGGTGTTTCCTTTTCTGAAATGTTAGAATGTCTGTAGGGTTCCTCGATCTCTTTGCTTTTTTTTTTTGGGTGTGAAACGTCTGTTTCGTCTAGATAGTTGTTGTAATTTAAAGATGTAAGTGGTTCCCTGGGTGGCGATGTATACTGTATGTTGGTGACAGGGACATTATCATGGCTTACGTGCAGTACTGAATGGCTGTCCAAGTTATTGGAATCCGACGCTGAGGCTTGCAAGCATTCATCCTGCGATATTGAAGACGTAACAACATCTAATAGTTCTGTGTAGTTCCCTTCACCTATTTCTTCACACAAGCTGGTACAGTTAAACTCCGGCTCACTTAAGGGGATTAAAGGACTAATAACACGACAGTCAATACTTGTATCCATATGGTCATCATAAGGTACACATAGACTTGGGGTCTCCATGATTGTATCCTTTACCTTTTGCATATCACTGTTTAGCTGAGACACCATTGTAGCACAATTAGAGTTATTATAATGTAGTACATTGTTTTGGGATAACTTTATCAACAACTTATTACGATAACCACTCATTATTATCACTTATAATCGTATTAATTTATTAATTACTACGTAAATAAACGAATATTGTCAATCACGGCACGGCGCGCAAACAATGATATGAACACCTGATTCCTGCTCCCGGCAGTTGCACATTTGTTCTCTGCCAATCATCCAATAACCATTAAGGTCGCCGCCGGTTCTCGCTCCTGGTTGGCGCGCCCGCAGGCCGCAACGCGCATGCGTGTCACTTGTTTGTTTTGACAAAACACTGTATCTTGTAACGCGCGAAAATTATTATGGTAGAACACGGTATCTTAAGTTGCCGTGTTTTGTTATAGTAGAACTGTACTTTTAAGTAAATACAGTGTGTTTAGCATAGTCATATCTCAGAACTTTCCATACAAAGTAAAAAATGTGTGAATGTGGTACGATAGAACAGGCTAAAAGAAGTCGAATGAGCGTTGTAAACTCAAAACACTGTAACTTAAGATACAGTGTTTTGGATTTACACGGTACAATAGCCCACATAAGACTTTAACAAACGAATTGTATGGATTTCAAAAGAGTCTCCGAGTATGTTTCAGTGTTTCTTCTCATAGCTAGGAAACATTGACCTCGTCTAGTTCAAACTGGCTGAAAAGATTGATATTTAAACCTATAATTTTTAATCTGTTTGATAGGTGAGTACGTAAGTTAGCCAATCTCGATCCAGTGTTTAAAATGAGATTGAAATGCGCTACCCAACGGTCATTTAATAAAATAAGTAGTTTTGTATCTATGTCAATCGTTTATTCTCATTGAATGCCACTGAGTCTAAGCCCTCAGGACGCTTTTCAAGCAATTTGTTACAATATGACTTTCAATTGTGTCTAACTCACTAACACTACCATCAGGTGAGGTGGTGGACAAGCGCGATCCTATTAACAATAAAAAAAAGCTCAATTTATACTGAACTAAACGTTAATTTAGTTTGCTGTTATTAGCCAAACAATCCAGTCGTTCTTTTTCGAGTTATTTTAGCTTATCAGTAATTAACCATCAGTGTACCAAGGGTAGCGCTCATCAGGCACAAAAACACTAAAGTGTGCGGACAGTCAAATTGCATGCCTTGTTTACTCAGCCCCTCAGTAAACAACTTCACGTAATGAAGATTCGACAATGTAGGAGTTTTGGTTTGGTACAAGTTAGAATATACTAGCGAATTGGAAATTATTTCATTATTATATTTAATTACTATGGACTAGCTGTGCCCGCGACTTCTTTTGAGTTGGAGGCTTTTCCCACGTGAATCCCGATTCCGGATGGAAATTCCGGAATAAACTCAATCTATCTAGGTAAAGTCTGATTACAATCGGTTCAGCCGTTTAAGAGATTAGCTCGGATAAACAGAAAGACAGACAGAAAAATTCATTAAAAATGTTTGTTTGTTTTTAGTACCGTGTTAATAACTATACAACGTGTAAGGGAAACCCCATATCTATCCAAAAGGGCTGAAGACAACATCTGGTATGGAGTCTCTATGCACAGTTTCAGCTCAAAATAAGTGACTCAAAGAATTGATACCAAATTATCGGTGTCATATATTTCTTGAATACCAATCATAACAAAAGTGTCACAGCACTACGAGGGTCGATAACTTTCCACGTCACTTACCAATAACACGGTGATCCTCTTCCTTCTTATTAATTAGAAAATTCTGCCTCTGGTACTCTACTGACTAAAAACCCACCCTGTTCCTTCGGCTGCCCTAAATTTCCGGTAACTCTGCAGAACTTTCCCGCAAACATAAACTTAAAGAACCAATAAAATAAATAAATTAATGAAAGTATTCCCAAAACGTTTTGTGCGTATGTGCAGGATGTCTACCATGTAATAATGGCGCATCGCCGTTCGTCTTGTAGTCCGATGATGCAACGGGCTTGGCGGAATTAGATTGTATAATTCCATCGCACACTCTCCGAAATGTAACCGATAGAAAACCGATAGAATAGCAACTCTTCGTCGATGTTCAAGGCTCTGAAGCTTTGACTCGACCAGTGCATCGTTGCCAATGAGTTTTTTCGCCCGTTTCTCAATTGACTCAAGTGGGACGCACTTGAGTCAAGAGATTTGGTACTTGGCAGATCTATCCCAAGCGATTAAGGGAATATATCCCTTAATCGCTTCGCAAACCCTGTCGTAAAACTATTTCTAACCTTATAATAACTAACGAAGTTACATACATATTTTCAAGTCCCCTTTTAACCTTTAGGTTTAGTAAACTTTTGTTTTAACCATAACCTCTTTCAAGTTTTATTTTCCTCATATTTTTGTCTTGACGCTATTCCAAATCGCTTTTTCTTCAAACCTAGGGCCACCTCTCCAAACTTTTATGTGACGTATTTATTTACCAACTGTTTAGGCTTTACGGCCGAAAACACCGTTCTACGTGCAAAATGCGTCAATTTTTAAATCGACACAAACGAGATTTTTCACTCATTCCATAGAAATTACTGATTTCCGATAAACCGTTGTTCAAAGTCAATTTACTGAACATTATGTCGATAACAGGGAGTTTTGATTTGATTTTTTCCGTGCCTAGCAACGTAAATTTTTGTTTTGGTAGTTTTGTTTTTGTGTTTAGTAAGGAAAATAAAGTCAAATGTACATTTTAAAGACACATTGTGAAGGTATGTTACAAAAAAACATTTTTATTTTGAGTAACGTTGCTGTAGCCTTAAAATAGCCTCTTTAATTTGTATATGAATGCTCTGACTGAGGCGCTCAGCAATCATCAATTCGGTTGTCATATTAATAGCGTTTGTGTCAATAATTTAAGGCATTGCAGTGCGTCAGGTATGTTTGAGGCAGCGCGGCGCGTGTTGATTTTTTTCCCAGAATAATGCGCAAACTTGCAGCATCATTGGTGGCTAGTCCCAACAGGGCTCTGAAGATGGTCGCAGATAGAGTGAACTGTCCATATATGACCATATATATGGTCACTGCTGTCAATTAGGGACATATGTCTCTGTATTGTGGTGTGTACCAAAGTCTAGTTTTTAGGGTTCCGTAGCCGAATGGCAAAAACGGAACCCTTATAGTTTCATCGTGTCTGTCTGTCTGTTTGTCAGTCTATCTGTCCGTCCGTCCGTATGTCACAGCCATTATATTCCGAAACTATTAAGACCACACATGTGAAACTTGGTAGGTAGATGTATTCTGTTAACTGCTTACCCTCCCCATACATAGAACTGAAACTAAAAATATATTTTTTCATCAAACCTATACGTGTGTGATATCTATAGACAGGTCTTTGAAAATGACATTGAGTTTCCTAAAACCACTTTTTCTTAAAGTCAATCCTTTAAAAGATATACGCTTCCAAAGTGGTAAAATGTGTCCGTCCGTCCCCTTTCTAACTTCTATAATAACGGTGTGAAAAATAAAAAAAATAAAAATTATGCTGTAGGTTTGAACGAGATCGGTAGTTTTTGAGACACAGCACATTTTCTAAAACCGCAAATATAACAAACACTATGAAAAACAAAGTTATTGGGCATAGTTACTACGGATCCCTTCATGGGCGAGTCTGACTCGCACTTGGTCAATTTGTTTAAGGTTGTTTACTAACCATACTTACATATTATTTGAGCCATGTAGGCTCGAAATAAAGATATTTGAATTTGTTGATTTAAAATAAATAACGTGTAATGTTCGAATCACAAATTTAATTCCACTAGCTAGTAGACTACAAGCATTCAAAAGCCCAAATACAAATGATTCTTGTCATCTTATTCAGAGTTTAATTAAGAAAAATATTATAAAAGCACTTTTAAACGAGAGCGCTTAGAGTAAATGAGTTCAAATTATTAAGATCATAGACTACGTTTAATTTAAGTTTTAAATAAATAGTACTTACTATTATTTGTTTAAAATCAGACGGCAAAAAGGAGCGCCTCATTAAGTAAGTCTAGGGTTCTAAGTTATTATATAACAAGCTTTTGCCCGTGACTGCGTTCGCATGGGAGGTTTTTCCCGCGTAATTCACGATCCCGTGGTAATTTCGGGATAAAAACTATCCTATGCCCTTCTCAGGATCTTAAGCTATACCCATGCTAAATTTCATCTAAATCCGTTCAGCGGTTTAGGCGTGAAAGGTAACAAACCGACAAATAGATAGAGTTACTTTCGCATTTATATTATTAGTGTGGATTTTAATTTTATTTAACGAAATGGAATTCAACTGTAAATTGAGATCAGTCTTCTATTGTTTGTGTGCTAACATTCAGGACTAGAAAATTTTAGTAGAGATGATATCTTTTTGTTAATTCGTTCAGTACATATAACGAGGTGAAAGTTTCTAATAAGTATCATACATAATGTGACCATACGTCCCGCTTTGGGCAGGATTGTCCCGCTTTCAGGCTGTCTGTCCCGCTGTCCCCAACGAGAACAAAACTGTCCCGCTTTAACAAGCAAACCTTTATATACCTACTTACTTGTCTACATTAAAATAGCACTAAAATCGCGCGGTAGTCAGGACCAAGCTAGAGTGAGCGACTGACATGCAAGACATTTAACTTCCTAACCCTAACTCTTTACTACCTATATTATAAATACGAAATTAAATCGTTATATTTCAACCCTGAACCATTTAACCGATTTTGCTATAGTAAAGTATTTTTTTGTCGCGAAAATATTTATAAACTAGTACTCACGCGGGGCTTCGCTCCCGTGGATTCTATCACGGTAAAAACATAACTCTCCTTTTTTGCAGTCGCGTAAAAAGTAGCCTATAACCTTCCTCAAGCTTCAAGCTACTTCCATACCAAATTGCATCTAAATCCACCCAGTACTTTCGAAGATTAGCGCGTTCAAGCAAACAAACAAACAAACAAACTTTTCCGCTTTATATTATTAGTATAGATATTATTTTTACAGTAAGTTGGTGTAAGAATTAAAATGCCTGTGAGGATAAGATACCACAATTATGTATTTGAAGTCACATTTGAAACCATAATTTGTATTTTTCTCTTAAATATTATAAATTATAATATTATAAATTATGAAATATGGCATCTTACACAGACTTATTTTTATTTATATACAAAATTCCATAGGCGTCCCACTTTGACACGAAAAAATATGGTCACATGTTGAACATATCATTTATGTTGAAAAAGTTTTTTTGGCATGGCTCTGAAAATTTATAATAAAATTCCTGATGTAATAAAAAATATGCCATTATTAAAATTTAATAAATGTTTCTAGCCGTTATTACTAGATAAATGTTATTATAATGTTGAAGATTTTATGAATTATAATTTTAATTGTAATTTTTCAAGTAGATTGTCTCTCTTTGTATTTTTTTCTTTCTATTGTTGATTTTGTTTATTTTTTAATTTAGCTTAAAATAGTATGTTGTTAATTTTGTAAGTATTTATTTTTTTTCTTTTTGTTACTTTTTTGTTTAGATTTTTAAGTACATATTTGGAATTACGTTCCATACTAAATTTTGTACGCCTTCACAGCAAAACATAGTGCTCTAATATTTATGTATACCAAAGACCTTTATATTACCTATGTTTCACAAATAAATATTCTGATTCCGATTCATACATCATTTGCTTAGCCTTTTACCAACTTTATCGGGATCGGCTTCCAGTCTAAACGGATGCAGATGGGAACCTACTAGTGTTTAACATGGAGCGTCAGATTGTCTGGCTTCTGATTACCCGTACCGACTTTCACAGATATATCAACACAGGAAAGCCGCGACCACCGGCGTGACGTGCATTCCGATGCACGGATGCATCTCGAAGATGGTCTCCCATCCACATACTGAATAATGACCATACAAAAAACTTTTTACCAAAAAATTAAACCGACTCCCAAAAAACACTGCATAGTGAAAAATAACTTTAATTTCGGTAGTCGGTGTCTTTAGTTTGTATTTTCGTTTTTGGCACCGACTTCCGAAATTAAAGTTATTTTTCACTTTGCAGTGTTTTTTGGGAGTCGGTTTATTTTTTTGGTAAAAAGATTTTATTTCACTCTTTTTAGTTGGTTGATTTTTAATTTACCTAGTTACAAGAGCCTAAATGTCAACTACTTATAACATTTTATAAAATATTGCTTTTCCCAATGCTGGTCCGTTAATTGTTGAGGAGTTCTCCTGGTACTTCACCATCAGCTATACATCACCATATGCATTGTGACGAGCATAAAGTGCTTAATATCCATATTCAAGTAATCGAATCGCAATCCACGAAATACTTATTATTGAGTAGTTTCGGCGACCATCTGTGGTCTTCATCATCAGTTCCACTTCCCCAAATGGTACTTTTTGAGAGCAACTGCACAAGTTACTATAAGAAATACCCAAAACGACATAGGTGTGCCTATAATATTTGAAGAGTTCCCTCGATTTCTCCAGGATCCCATCATCAGATCCTGACTTGGTGACAAATGGTACCAATTTCGAAGTATACCCTATCAAACAAAAAAAGAATTTTCCAAATCGGTTCAGCCGTCTTCGAGTAGGTACTCGATGATCATACATTAAAAAAATAAAAAAATATATATACGCGTCGAATTGATAACCTCCTCCTTTTTTGTCGTCGGTTGAAAAACAAAATTTCGTTATTAAAGATCATAACACAAAATCCCACTTAATACATCTGCCAAAAATGACGCGGGCAAACAATAAAAAGAATCCTCTTGAAAAAAATAGAACGACGAGGTTTTCAGCGGCCGCCATAAAAAAGCAATTAATTTGAATAAATATAGGGAACACAAAAGTACAGTTCCTTTAATGGGTCATTTGAAATTCTGTCCCTGTTTTATCCTTGGCTACCATCGGTAATGGTTCCTTAATATCACTGGGCCAGTTGACACCTCGTTTTCTCCTCTTATCATTTTTCCTGAATACCATTTGAATACGAAATACAGCTGCTTGGTTAAGTGCCATATATTTCTCTTGTAACGATCTCGGTGAATTCTCGAAGCTTATCAATGTCGGAACGCGAGTGTGTGAAATTGTTAAAAGATAACATTTTTGTTTTATCTACATACACACACATACATGGTAAAAGATCTCTATCTCTCTCTTTAATATGTTACTATTTTTTATATATCTCAGCTTTGTTATTTTATGTATGTATATGTATATGTGCATTGAGTATGTAGGTTATTACTTATTTATTGTATATAAGTAAATAGTACACCATGGACTACCCGCGAATTTATTTTCTCCTGCTGTGTCAAATCCATCTAAAGGTTGTCTGTAAAAGATCGCTTTTAGCGATAAGACCGCCCATTGTAACACCCTTTGTAGTTTATAAGTCCTTATTTAATTCTGTTATGGTGTACAATAAAGAGTATATCTATCTATCTATCTATCTATCTACTCGCATTTGTAGGACATTAAGGTTTTAAAAGAGATAAATAAACTAAGAGTTACCACGTTCTTCTTAAAGCTTGATTTTTGAGCAGGCAATATTAATGACGGGGCTCTATAGGGCCATTGCGTGCCGGGGTTGCGGAAATGTTTTGACGAGATACCACGGCCCCAGAAAGGCAACCGAAGGAACAGGGTGGATTTTTAGACAGTAGAAGTCTGATACTCCCTCGCGATACATCCAGATTCATTTTATGATTTTCCCACCCAAAAAAATTTTTACATCTACGACGTGTAACGGAAACCCCATATCTATCCAAAAGGACTGAAGACAACATCTGGTATGGAGTCTCCATGCAAAGTTTCAGCTCAAAATAAGTGACTCACAGAATTGAACCCAAATTGTTGGTTTCGAATGTTTCTTGAATACCAATAATAACAAACGTGTCACTGCAGTATGAGGGTTATCACTTTCCACGTCACTTGCGAATGAAACGATAATTCTCTTCGTTCTTCTTAATTTGAAAGATTCGGTCTTTGGTATCAATGTATTGAAATTTCTAATAAGTTCCACACACAGAAATCAAACTTATTTATTTTATCTATGGTTCCACACATGTAGACAACAAGGATTACAAAACCCTTGCTATATCATTTGTTATCATCCAAAGAAGCCGTGCACTTGGTATGTATATACCCGTTAAATTACACGTTGTACAGTATAAATAATAACGAATCGCTAAATGTGTTGCTAAGCGTAAAACTCGAGAACGGCGCAACCGATTTGGCTGATTTCTTTTTTATGTTTGATGAAGTCTGAGGAAAGTTTTAATGGAGAAAAAAAAAGTAAAAAATTGGCCAAGTGCGAGTCGGACTTGCCCATGAAGGGTTCCGTAGTAACTATAATAAATATAATATACTTAATTATATTTATTAGAAAAAGCAAATAAACAAAAAACCTTACAAATTTCTTAAAACTAGCTTATTTACAATTTTTACAACTACACCAAATAACTTTGTTTTTCATAGTATTTGTATGAATTACAAAGTTATATTTGCGGTATTAGAAAATATACTGTATCTCAAAAACTACTGACTCGATCTCGTTCAAACTAATTTTGGTTGAAAGTTTACATTCAGTTCTATAACATATGGTTTTTTTTAGATTTTACACTTTATTATTATAGAAGTTAGAGGGGGACACACATTTTACCAATTTGGAAGCGTATATCTTTGAAACAATTAACTTTATGAAAAAGTCATTTTAGAAACCTTAATGTCATTTTTAAAGACCTGTCTATAATTACTACACACGTATAGGTTTCATGAAAAAAAAAAATTTCAGTTTCAGTTCCATGTATGGGGAGCCCCCTTTATTTTAAATATTTTTTAAATTTTCTCTTAAAATCAGAAAGCGGTTCACAGAATACATCTATCTACCAAGTTTTACATGTATAGTCCTAATAGTTTCGGAATAAAATGGCTGTGACATACGGACGGACGGACAGACAGACAGACAGACAGACGGACAGACATGTCGAAACTATAAGGGTTCCGTTTTTTGCCATTCGGCTACGGAACCCTAAAAAACGAGAAAAATAGTAAAAATATCAATTTTCTTTTCCCATTCAAACCACTCTGTTCCTAGCATGGAGATAGGAAAAGTATCTATTCCAAGTCAGTGGTTCCCAGCTGTCAAACATTTGACGTCAATCAAAGCAAAACAAAGGCGTGTTAGGATTATCTTTGGTATGCCTTCAATTTTATTAAAGGTTGAATGTCATTAATGAAAATAATATAACGGTTTCCCTGTTTGTTTTATAGTCTTTCTTATTGTGTAAAAACGTGTGTTATTTTACTTAGTGATGATCAGTAGTCGTGAATTATATTAAGAAAAATAAGTGATAACAACACAAGCGTTGGTGCAGTAATTTGAATGGAAAGGGGCTGCATGGACTTAAATTATCACTACATTAGATATTACTAAAGTTTTTCAATGTTATTTTATTTCTATTAGACTGCGACAGACCAATGACTTTTGACAGAACGAAATGTGTCGAGACAGCTATTGACATAAAAAAAAACAATATTACTTTGTTTTATAGAAATAAGGCAGAACAAGGTCTGCCGGGACAGCTAGTATTGTATAAAAATAAATGTCAGTATTAGTTACAGTGTTCGACGGCACAGTTGTTGGTCGAGTGACTCCTGAACTGTGTGTTATGGGTTCGATTCCAAAGATAACTGTGTAGATGGCCTATAAATAGATGTACCGATTTTGTGTGTTTGTGAAATTGAATTTAAATACCCATCCAGGATACAGGAGATATTCCTAGTATGAGGTAATGTTTTTTATTAAGAATAAATTAGTCTGGCATTGTACTTGAGACAAATAAAAAATATAGCTAGAATTTATTTCGGATTCGGCATCTTTAATTAATCAGTTTCAGTCTTCAAATTACAAAACGAACAAAACGCAGGATACTTTTCTAATTTCAAATAGCTTAGGTAATAATTAAAAACAAAACAACAAAAAATCAAAGGCAGAAACTAACTGGAACAGAAAAAGATAAGAACGCCTTTGTTGTCCAATCTGTCGTAATTTTAATAAGAAACTCCTAATTAAAAATTACGACGACAAATTAATACTTACTTTTCGTTTTGTGCCTTTATTCAAACGATTCTAGAACTTTCGCGAACATTTTCACTTATTGGGGAGAAAAAGTTTTATGTGAATCCGTTGGGATTTTCGATGTGGTACGTACTTAATATTCAGTGATCATAGAGCAAAATATGTATGGAGATGGCTTTTTAGGGTTCCGTAGCCGAATGCCAAAACACGGAACCCTTATAGTTTCGACATGTCTGTCCGTCTGTCTGTCTGTCCGTCCGTCCGTATGCCACAGCCATTTTATTCCGAAACTATTAGGACTATACATGTAAAACTTGGTAGGTAGATGTATTCTGTAAACCGCTTTCCGATTTTAAGAGAAAATTTAAAAAATATTTAAAATAAAGGGGGCTCCCCATACATGGAACTGAAACTGAAAATATTTTCTTTCATGAAACCTATACGTGTGTGGTATCTATAGACAGGTCTTTAAAAATGACATTAAGGTTTCTAAAATGACTTTTTCATAAAGTTAATCGTTTAAAAGATATACGCTTCCAAATTGGTAAAATGTGTGTCCCCCCCTCTAACTTCTATAATAATGAAGTGAAAAATCTTAAAAAACCATGTGTTGTAGATCTTAATGTAAAATTTCAAACAAAATTGGTTTGAACGAGATCGAGTCAGCAGTTTTTGAGATACAGTATATTTTCTAAAACCGCAAATATAACTTTGTAATTCATACAAATACTATGAAAAACAAAGTTATTTGGCGTAGTTGTAAAAATTGTAAATAATCTAGTTTTAAGAAATTTGTAAGGTATTTTTTTTTTTTTTTTCAAATAAATATATTAAGTATATTATATTTCTTATAGTTACTACGGAACCCTTAATGTGAGTCCGACTCGCACTTGGCCAATTTTTTACTTATTATTTAGTCACGCGTTGTCCTGGATGAAATTCAAGCAACAGTTTTATAAGAATGTTGCAACTCGTATGCATATTTGCTTTCACTATCGGTCTACCAGACGTACTGCTGCATGCCACCCACACTTGGTCGATATACCGTCTTGTCGTACTAAGTGCTTCTCCTCTACATTTATTGTGCGCACGCTAAGGTGCGGAACTCTCTGCCGGCTTCTGTGTTCTCTTCCACATATGACCCGTCAGCCTTTTAAGCAATAGTGAAGAGGCATCTTCTGGGCTCGCTTATAAAACTATCGCTTACCCATCAGGCGTGATCAAGGTCAAAAGTGAGCTTAATAAAAAAAAAAGAAAATTTTCCTATGTTATTTTTAAATGTATAATAACTTCTTGTAACTATAATAATATCCACTAGCCAGTAGTTACAAGGACGAGTTACTTACTAGTTACGTATACCTAGGTTTGTTTGAACCCAGGTAAGCTAATTGTTTAGTGTAATTTTAATCATCACTATTGCTGGCAGTTTTCAGTGACCAGTGGTCGTGGGTTCAAACCCAGTCAGGTACGTTATTTTGTGTAGTTTTATCATCTTCGGGGCTCTGAAAATCGTAAAAGAAAACATCGTTAGCAGATCGAAAAACTCGAAGACATACCACATCCACTAACCTTTACTGGGCGCGCGTGGAAGATTCCTGCCATTACCTTTCATATGAAGGAGGCATGCGGTGTGATTATGCTAACATATTTATCTATAAGTATTTTCTATTTGGAGACAATGTTTCTTTAACCCATATGAAACGCGGCAGCCTAATAACTATGCATATCAATTCTAATAACACCACCAAACACAGAGAAAGGCAATCCATCAAAAAGAACAAGGAATAAATCCTCGTCAAGTACTCAAATAATCTGTTTCAGGAGCAAGCAGACTTTTTTCAGCCATGTTTTATAACAAAGCCAAGTAAAGGCGGTCGCCCACGACGCATCTGCTCAAATCTGCGAACAAATATTTATTATACCATCCTATTAGGGTGCGTACAATACGAAGATGGCTGACAGGGATTTGTTCTTAAGCTGATATTGCATTGTCGGAAGATATGATTATATTTTTATACGATTGTTTCGTGTTTACCGGATTTTTGGCTTAGGAGTTTTGGGACGATTTGGTTCGGTTTAATTTTGTTCGGTGTACTTTGTTTTATTGGATAGGCTGTGTCTGCTTGCTTGTTTAAGGGACTAATGTGCTAAAAAGCTGAGATTAATGATGATCCTTTCCTTGTAGTTTAACTTAGTTCCTTTATTTATACCCTTTCAGGGTTATTCATGAAGATATTCTAACAATCCGCTTTTTTGAAATATTGATTTACCAGATTCGTTATTCAAATTCTGCATAGTAAATTTGAATGAAGAAGCGAATATTATTATGAATCCCCTTAGTGTGTCTGTTCCAACATAAATAGAAACCAGATCTATCTCTCTGATTTGTGTGGGTTGCAGGAATTTCTGCCGCGGTTGCGAGAACGGAAACGAACTGAAGGAGCCAGGTGGGTTTTTAGTCGATAGGAGCCGGTCCATTCCCTCTCACAGAGAGGGTCCTGTGTCTCAGCAGTGGAAACGTTATAGGCTGATTATGTCATCGGTCAGATACGGAAGAGACATTAACGATTTCTCCCCTAAAAAGACAGACAGGTTACGATGAAAACTCAGGCTTGTTATGGGACATAAAAACCGATTGGTACCATTTTAAATTCTATAATATAATTGTGGAGATTGCATTGCTGGTTAACAAAATATTTATTAAATAATAATAATAATAATATTCCACAACTTTTCACACAACGCCATCTAGTCCCAAACTAAGCAGAGCTTGTGGTATGGGTACTAGACAACTGATAAACATACATATATATTTCTAAATACATACATATTATAGATAAATTACACCCAGACAAAGAACAAATGACCGTGCTCATCACACAAACATTTGTCCTAGGTGGGAATCGAACCCACGACCTTGCGCATAGCAGTCAGGGCCACTGACCACTTTACCAACGGGAATTTTATGGAATTTACCAACGTTTAAAATAAAACTCATCTTATCTTTTGCAATTGAGTAATAGTTTTTTACTTCGGGCGACGGTCTGACCTCCACAATCTTAGCTAGGTAACATAATATGTCTTGGTAAGATCTCGATGTGTTAAGTGATGTCCACTCGTCCACCGACTGATGTTGAACGTTACTTAGCCTTGCCTCGAGCTCCACAATAGATAAAAAAAACTATTCCGGATGAATAGAAAATAGGTATATGAATGTATACAAGGACAATATTTTGTGTTATTTCCGCCGAAATCTACTGAATCATGTTTAAGTGCAATATTGATAATTTGTTTTTTAGGGTTCCGTACCCGAATGGCAAAAAACGAAACCCTTACAGTTTCGTCACGTCTCTGTCTGTCCGTCCATCTGTATGTCACAGCCATTTTATTCCGAAACTATTAGGACTATACATGTGAATCTTGGTAGGTAGATGTATTGTGTAAACCGCTTTTCGATTTTAAGAAAAAAAAATAAAATTAAAGGGGGGCTCCCCATACATGGAACTGAAAATGAAAATATATTTTTTTAACCTATGCGTGTGTAGTATCTATAGACCCCTCTAACTTCTATAATAATGGAGTGCAAAATTCAAAAAACTTAACCAAAGTTATCCAATAGCATGTAAAAGATTATAAAATATTATGGTGTTATGATTTTGGCAGGCTATGTACCTATATTCACTTCTTCCCGTTTATCTCTTCGCCTGAATGTACCTACATACAAATATTGTTGCAAACTACATTTAGTTCTGATTACAATTTTGATACAATTTTAATTTAATTGCTGAAATCTAAAGAGTGTGCTGTAACAACCCGCTTAATAATAAACTTGTATACGTTACTTTGCTTTTGTAAGGAATTACACTCCTAAAGTAAAGGCATGGGACCTTGCCTAGTTTAGGGGTCTAAGACTAATGTTAAATTTTAATGTGATTCTTATGTTGTTTGATCAATAATAAGGGTCTTTAAGTCAAGAGTGAATAGGTTACTTCTAGGCGAGCGTGCTCCATCATCGACCATATCATCACTTACCATCAGATGAGATGGTGGTCAAACGCGAGCCTATTATCAAGTAAAAAAAATATTATACCTCCGTAGTCGCGTGCAAATAGCATCAATCTGTGACGAACGCAAGGAACGATCCGGGACGGGTTATTCGGACAGGTTTGATTATTTATTTGCCTTTTAATCATGTGTTTTTATTAACCGACTTCTGAAAAAGGAGGAGGTTCTCAATTCGGATGTGTGTTTGTTTTTTTTTTATGTTTGTTCGGGCATAGCTCCGTCGCTTGCCAACCGATTTGAAAAATTCTTACACATACATTTTTCAACAAACGTTACACTTCACTAGCAATAGTTTATTCCTCTTTGTGTGTATCACCCCGGGAAACAAAGTATACTTTTTAGTGTCCTCATTTCACCTAGGAGATACCATCCAGGTGAAATGATTCGACTTGCAATCACCTTTTTTCACCTCAGAATTAATTACTCCTGTATCGTGAGTGCCTTTACAAACACGTAAACTCATATACACAAACAGCCTATATCTGAAATAACTAATATTATAAAAAGGTTTTGTTTGTAAGTCTATATGTTGAGGGTAATCTCAGGAAATAATGATCAAATTTAAAAAAAAATGGCCAAGTGCGAGTCAAACTCGCCCATGAAGGGTTCCGAAGTAGTAACTATAATAATATAATATAATATGTATATTTATTTGACAAAAAAACTTACAAATTTCTTAAAACTAGCTTATATACATTTTTTACAACTACACTAAATAACTTTGTTTTTCATAGTGTTTGTATGAAATAAAAAGTAATATTTGTGTTTTAGAAAATATGCTGTATCTCTAAAACTGCTAACCTGATCTGATTCAAGCCAACTTTATTTGAAAGTTTACATTAAGATCTACGGACATATATTTTTTTAGATTTTTCATTCCATTATTATAGAAGTTAGAGGGGAGGACACACATTTTACCACTTTGGAAGTGTATATCTTTTAAACGATTAATTTTATCAAAACGTGGTTTTAGAAACCTCAATTTCATTTTTAAAGACCTGTCTATAGATGCCACACACGCACAGGTCTCATGAAAAAAATTTTTTTTTTCAGTTTTAGGTCCATATGTCAGCCCCCCTTTATTTTAAATATTTGTAATTTTTTTCTTTACGTCAGAAAGCGGTTCACAAAATACATCGACCTTCTAAGTTTCACATGTATAGACCTAATAGTTTCGGAATAAAATGGCTGTGACATACGGATGGACGGACAGACAGAGACGTGACGAAACTATAAAGGTTCCGTTTTTTGCCATTCGGGTACGAAACCCTAAAAAAATAAATGAATCAATATTTCACTTAAACATGAACCACTAAATTTCGGCGGAAATTACACAAAATATTGTCCTTATATACATTCATATACCTATTTCCTATTCATCCGAAATAATTTTTTTTATCCATTGTGGAGCTCGAGGCAAGGCTAAGACAGACAGACAGAAAAGTAGACAGACAGACAGACTTGACGAAACTAAAAGGGTTCGGTTTTTTGCCATTCGGCTACGGAACCCTAAAAAGCACTCGTAGTCAGGTGCATTATTGGTGTTTACGCTATAAATTATTTCTAAATCCACGCAGACGAAGTCGCGGGCGAAGTGTTAATATATTTTATTTCGTGCGGGATTCGAATACGAGACACGCAGCGTCGTAGCCCCCAATCCAACACCATCTGCTTTTAGCCTTTTCCCAAAACATCAGGGTCAACTTTCAGTCTAGCCGAATGCAACTTTATGTTAGTTTAATGTGCAGAGTCTGCCCTATCTGACCTCCACAACCCAGTAGCTGACCAAACGATAACACAGGCCGACAATTTTTTAACCAGAAACCAGACTATATATTTCCGAAGGTTTTCGATGCGCTGAATCCAAATCTGGCCTCAGAATTGCTCTATCACGTCAGGATTCTGAGATATCCTAACCTATAAGTTCAAAAATACCGTTTTTGCCCGATTTTGAGGTTATTTGAGGTTATACTCACGAATTGTTTTTTCTAAAAAAGTCGCATACTTTTTTGAATAAGACTTATTTCAAAGTGCGACTAAAGTCGCTTTCCCGCGGGTCTAGTGGGTTAGCCTGCTTGAGGTTCGGTAGGGATGGTTTTTTAGGGATAAGAGTGGGTGGGGATTGGTGGGTAAGAAGTTTACTGAGTTAGCTCGCTTGTGGTGTGAGATTTACAAAAAAAGACTTATTTCAAACATTATGCGACTTAACTCGCTTTTCCAAAAAATATTTGAGCAAACTCAACGGCATTTGAAAGAGGAAGACGTGTGCTTTAATATGGTAATCTTTATTTTTTTTTATAAAAAATAATTTGTGAGTGTACATAACCTCAAAATCGTGCAAAAACGGTACTCCTGAAACCTGAGGTGATAGAGCGATTCTGATGCCAGATTCAGGTTCAGCGCATCGAAAACCTTCGGAAATGAATCGGATCGAATTCTGGTTAAGAAGTTTGGTTAAATTTTGTTGGCCTGTGTAATCCTTGGCTAAACCAGTTTCAGATTTTCTGGCTTCTGTCTACCCGTAACGACTTTCAAAGATGTCCAAATAACAGACGGAACCAACTGCTTAGGGTGCTTTACGCGCCACGTAGGAATCTCAACATGTTAACACGTTCGCTGACAGTGAGCACTTACCCTGACACTACAATTTATACGCCTAGCTGCATTCAAATTTTCCCGCGCACTGCTGATCAATGAGACGCCGCACATCAGCGACGCGTCACTATTTTTATGACTAGTACTTACTAGCGCCATGCCCGCGCCACCCGCGTGCCGGTAGAACCTTGTAAATAAGACAGACTAAGATTCCCGCACACCTAACTTATTGTAATGCTGTATCTGAGTTAGTAATATGAATCTAATTTAGATGGTGTTCAAGCGCGAAACTATTCCGAATAAAAAAAAATGCAAAGCTCGTGGATAAATTATCACGTTCGCTGACAGTGAGCACTTACCCTGACACTACAATTTATACGCCTAGCTGCATTCAAATTTTCCCGCGCACTGCTGATCAATGAGACGCCGCACATCAGCGACGCGTCACTATTTTTATGACTAGTACTTACTAGCGCCATGCCCGCGCCACCCGCGTGCCTGTAGAACCTTGTAAATGAGACAGACTAAGATTCCCGCACACCTAACTTATTGTAATTGTTGCGTCCCAAATGTAATTTTGAACGCTCTTTTTGGTGTGGCAACATTCTATTGTCTTTGACGTTGCACTTGACATAACCTCTTTTGACTTGACAGATTGACTTGGCTTGTTGGAAAAATGTCCGCACGTTTGGGACTTTGATTTGATTGTAATTGGTAAAATATTGTTGAATTCGCCTGTTGAGACCGATAATTGGGTCGCGAATTATTTGTTGGTTGAAGTGTATTCCCCATTTGTTGAAAACCCCGGGATATTGTTGAATTATACGCCGCCTTGTCGTCGGTCGGCCGGCACGCGGAATTTGTTGTAAATCGTATTGGATCTCACGAGATATGAACAGATTAATTGTGTTCAGTGATTGATTGAACTTTGTAAGCTCGGATTAACAAGAATCCAGTGATATTTCTTGGAACATATCGCCTTATTGCCTACCACGCGTAGCGCGCGCTTGCTGGAAACGAGTTAGGTGTGATGCTGTTGTGACCGCGCCATCTGGAGATCGGCGCCTTGGGAACGTTCTACAACACTTGACTTACATCACACGTTACAATTACTCACCTCATATCACATACAAACCACACTTAGGGCGTGACCTTTGAAGGTCGAACTTGGCGTCCCCAGCACTCAGGTTAGTGGTACATTTTGTTTTTATTGTTGTAGGCCGAAGCCTAGTAGAGGCAGGCCATTGTGTAACCTTGTTTATAGTTTTGAAAAGCAACGGTAGTCTCCACGTATCGTGGAAAAGTTCCGGACACGTCCAGTTACCGTTGGCTGGCCTATTGCAGTCTTGAACAGTAATGTTGTATCTGAGTTAGTAATATGAATCTAATTTAGATGGTGTTCAAACTCGAAACTATTCCGAATAAAAAATATGCAGAGCTCGTGGATAAATTATCACGTTCGCTGACAGTGAGCACTTACCCTGACACCACATTACGACAGTAGAATTTTCCATACTAAATGAAAAACAATACAGTACTCGTGCACAAGCAAGCAATATGAAACTACCCACAAAATACTCGTATTATGGCAGTAAGGAATATGAAATTGCTCATAATATGACAGTGGATCACTCTTCATAATACTTATATGAAAAATTATTGTGAGACGACGTACTCTTAAAAATAAGTGGCCCGTCCCTCGACGTACTATTTTAATTTCCCGCCTACCGACGTACTGTCAGCGAACATGTTGAGATGGTCACCCATCAACAAACTGACCTAGACAGGCTTAGCTTAACTTTGAAGATTGTCCCGTTCTACTGTTATTATTTGGCCCCGAGCTCCTCTGTATTATTAACATTCATTTAGAAGTACCTCGCCGAGGCCATGTCCGATCCAATCGTACCTCCACAACGTTTGCCTTCAAATCGTGTTGTACAAATCTCAGAAGTCATGCCCATCTTAACAGGATGATGACATTGTACAGTTCAAAGCTTGTTCTGTTGACGGTGAAGTAGACATGTTTTTCAATGGCTTGCCTTGTTTCAAATCTCGGATACTAAACAATAACTTATCAACTGCCTTGCTCTTATCCTCAATGAACTTACCATATTTTATATTCATTTTTAAGCTTTATTTAATTCCATATTATAAATTTAATGTATCACATTTAATGTTTTATGTGTAATTGCGAATCATTTTAATGTACTGGAATGAAAAAGGTTTTTTGTGACATTTTTGTGATCTATGTAATCTATTTTTTGTATTAGAGTTCAACTGTAATTTAATAAGATTTTAATTTGATTATTGTTCAATTAATTTTAGGGTTCCGTAGTCAACAAGAAACCCTTATAGTTCCGCCATGTCCGTCTGTCCGTCCGTCTGCCCGCAGCTTAGCTCGGAAACTATATGTACTAGAACGCTGAAATTTTGCATGGATAGACATAAATATTAGTAACAATAATAAAAACGGAACGAAATTACTATTATTTAATTGAATTTTAATTGTATTTCTTTTTATATGGCCCTGCGTACCTGCCCTTATTTTTTATATGGCCCTGCGTGCCTGCACTTATTTTTTAGTTTACTTCCCCTACACGTAAAGAGGGGATGACTTCTTTTTAAGTATTTTTCAATTAATGTATGCCTCCGCTTTCACCCAAATTCGCTCATGTCGTAGTGTGATTGATCGACAAACAGACTTAAAGAGTTACAATTTTTAGTTGTTAGAAAATTAGGATGGTTTTCTTCTTATTAGCAACAGCGCGTGAGCTATATTAAATTAGAGGAGGTAACTATACACCTTTGATCCATTAGAAGGAAAATAAAGTTACAAAGAATCCCATTACCTATTATCAGAGAAACTAAACAAAACAAACGTAATAATAGCTAAAAATAAAACAACCAAAACGAAATACTAAAGGAGATTACTATCTATATAGGTCGCAACCATTGAGGCGAAATAAGAGAAACATATTATGTAGTAAACCGTTGTTTATTTGTTTCTATACTAAGCTAATAACAAGAATATTAACTTGACAAAATTGTTTATACACACATCAAAAGTGTCTAGGGATCAACATATATTTTTGCAATAACTTTTCTCCTGATTGATATTAATTAAAATTTTCTCTAAGGATTCATCAAATAAAGTGTTTTCGTTTGTCACAGTAACGATAAACCAAGTCACCTTTGCATTAATAAAGAAATTTGCCATTTTCCTAATAAAGGGATTTTTGACATTTGAACCACTAACATTAAAGTTCGAAAAAAAGACTGAAATAACAGTTTTCTTTAAAATTTTATTGGGTAACTTAAACAATTAATAATCCGTGTTTCTACCGCGAACACTAACAACACAAGAACATCGGTTTGGCATACTCAAAATGAGTTCATCCAAATCACGCTGTGGAATGGCCGCCCATGTTCGTTGCAACAACAAAAAAGGTCTTCTTGCGACTGGATACCCTCCATATTCGGCAGAGCTCTTCTCTGTAGCATATCCCATGCATGCTCAATCGGGTTCAAGTCTGGCGACTGAGCAGGCCAGAGCAGGACATTGATTTTAGCTGCGGCGAGAGTCTGTCTTACAACTCTTGCGGTGTGCGGTCGTGCATTATCATGCATTAACTGAAATAAGGGACCGATTTGCACTTGTAGAGGAACGATGACGTCAGATACAATCGTCTCAGCATAAATTTGAGCGTTGAGGTTGCCTCTGATATAAATCAACTCAGTTCTTCCGCCGATCCAAATACCCGTCCATACCATGATGGTTCCACCACTATAAGGATGGACTTCCTGGCAGGATTTTAATCGCTGTTGGCGTCCAGGGGTTCTCCTGTGTCGTAAACGTCTTGTATCCGGTCTCATACCAAAACGAGACTCATCAGAAAAGCACACGAAACGCCATTGTTCTTCTGCCCAATTTCTGTGTTCAAGAGCCCATTGATATCGAATCCTACGATTGTGCATTGCTATAGGTGGTACCCGTAGCGGTCTTCGGGAATGAAGGTTCACTTCATGCAAGCGGTTTCTGACTGTTTGGTCGCTAATTAAGTTCCCTGAAGAGTGATGAAGCCTCACGGCTAACATCATGGCGGTTATTGTTGGAGCTCTTCGAGTTAAGATTTGAATGTATCGGTCTTGTCTCCGTGTGGTGCAGCGATACCGTCCTCCATGGCGCTCAGCCACGGTACCAGTGCTTCGGTAACGTGTCCAAAGTCGACTGATAACACTCTGACTTGTATTCAGAGCTAAAGCCACAGTACGTTGCCGGGAACCAGCTTCTATCATTCCCACGGCTCTGAGCATTTCTTCCCTGCTTAAATGACGTCGCCGCTCCATAATAACGTTGGTTTTAATCAGTAGTAGGGAAACAGTAGCACTAATAATGTCTTCAATGCGTTGTATGTTTTTATAGGGAAAATATTGACAGCTGATTTTCATCTTTTACTCGAATTTGATTAACAGTTCCTGTTTCAAATTATGAAATGCACCAAAAAGGATCCATATAAATTTATAAAATCATAAATTTATTACAAAGCCACATCTCAATCTCAAGAAATCCGCATAAAAATGCTTGATCCCTAGACACTTTTGATGTGTGTAGATGTAACAAAGTTACTATGTTCAATCAAAGTAGAATTAAGTATCAAATTTGTTTTTACTAAGTATCCTGGTTTTGAACATAAAAAGCAGGCCTAGGCTACGGGCCTGACTTACAAGTTGAAAGTCGTGAGTTCGAATCCAGTCAAGCATAAGATAAGATACTTTATATTGCAATTATGGGTTGTATATTACTTTGGTTAATATCATCACCACCTCGTGAAGCAAAATTTCAGGAGGAATCTGGACGGAGGAATTTCGATGTATTAAAATAGTCACCCATCCAAAACTCGACCTCGTCAAGCGGTGCTTAACATTAAAACTCGACCCATGCCGCTTCTATCAATTACCCACAAACTCCTCCTTATCAATCAACCTTATCTTATTAAGCAATCATTTATAGCGTAGACCAGGGCCGAATTATACGTAGTTATACGTACTCTAGTATATTGTGTACACTCTGAGTACATACAGTATAATCATGTTCTCATTTAAACCAGCTTAAGGCACAAGGTAACTGTTTATCCTAAATAAACATCATAAATAACAAAGCTTGTAAAGCACGGATACCCAACAAAATGAACACAGTTGAATTCAATTAAAACCAGGACAAATACTAATCCGACCACCTAATTGGCTCGAACAATGCCAAAACGCAAAGATGGTCAGGAAAGCAAAGTCCAAAAACGAAAATCACACGAAACACGATTCCCCTTTGTGTACAAGCCGTTAGCTTGTCTGTTTGTCTGTACTTTTTGCAATCGATATCTCTGGACGCGAGCAGCTGCGGCGACGGCGACGGGCACACAACTTTTTGTTCGTGTCCTTCAAGCCCGTGATATTTTGAAACGGATTTCTCCAGTGGCGTTCTAAAATTCTGAATGCATACGCTGGGCCTTTTATTTCGTTTGGCTGTGCGAACATTTGATAAGCTATTGAGAGTGGATTTTCAGATTGGGAAACGTATTTCGTACTTCTTGACTGAGTTGATTGATTTGGTTTTTCTGCCTTTTAGCGCATCTCATTTCATTGACAGGTGTTAAGGGTAATAAATCAGGGTTGCTATCATCAATCACTTTCGATTTTTTTTTTTCATTTAGACTTCTTGTTTTAACAACAGTACAGCAGTTGCTCTCAAAGTCATATGACGATCTGGTGAGGAATGAGAAAATCAGGTGGAAAGGCAAGAACACATCAGTTCCGTGCCCTATAATGATATACCTAATTTATTTTATGACTTGAATAAAACTTTTACTATTCATTTTCTTTTATTTTAAATTTAATGAAGCTGGTGTTTCTTAACTGACATTCCTGAGAAGAAACACTGAAACAAACTCAAAGTTCAACATCTTTTTTAAAGTCCGTACAATTTGTACTGATCAATAATGATTTGATCAGAACCATGAGCCAATTTCTATTCGCACTATGTCTATCGTCACTTATATAATAAAAAAATGTTATAACATAGGTGCAAGCAACGCTTTTTTCCTGTTTAGTCGGAATTTATAATTATTTTCTTTTTAAGTGCCTTTTATTTACATAAATAGGTATTCTTTAACTTCAGGGTAATCCTAGCACAGGACCAATGTCTATGTCTTTTGCTGGAAAGGATAATCCAGATTAAATCTAGATTATCCTTTCCAGCATCTTTATCATGTTAGAGACGAGAGTTAAGTATAAAATTTATAACTTATTTTTAAACAACAACCCGACTGCAAAAAGTCACGCTCTAAAAAGTATCAAAACAAGAAAATATGTATTGTCATCTAAAACCGTTAAGTATAATTTATTCAATATTTATCGTCCATTAAATAAATTTAAACGTAATATAATATAATATATTTTATATCATTCATACTAATTTTCGAAGGATAGCCGTAATTGTATTCTACTTGTGTAGTTTTGTTATTAGGTAGCATACGACACACGGCTACCCTTCTTTTTTGTTTCGCCGTAGTCGGGTTAAAAGTGCAAACACAGTTCAATATCCCGTACCCAGGAAACTCCATTTAATAGATTTGTACCGTAATAACTAACCAAGTTCCTTCACCCGGCCATAATATCATGTCGTAGTTATATTTTGAGCATAAACACTTCTAAATCCAGAGCCATCGCTGTCCCATCTTATTACATGGCCGACGCATGAAAACAGGTTGACAGGTGACTGTCCGTCACTGTTGCTGAGATCTTAGTCGGTTTGAACAGTTTTGAGAATATTAGGAACAACATAAATCAAAGTGGAGGGAAATTTGGGTGATGTTAACAATGATTTTAGTAAATGGGAGCAAAATTTAATGAGGGATCAACTCCTCTTCCTGTAATGTAACAAACTATGTACGTATAGTGATTATTATACGTATAGTGATATACATATTGTTGATAGTATTCCACTTTTTAGCAGTACCACGGTATAGATATGGACAGTATAGAAACTAAGCCTAGTTGAGGACATAATTACCCACGCTCCATTGAAGCAATAGGGTTGTAACTTTTAATGATTTTGGTATTGTTTTTTTTTCACAGTTTTGTTCTGTAGTAATCAATCCATCGAATCTAAATAGTAGTTATTTAGATTCGCAGGATTGATTACTAACTAACTTACAAATACAATTTAAATAGATAATCTCATGGCGTCGGTTAATCTCAGCAAAAGAATTTCCACGATAGTTTAAACACGAAAAACAATTTAATGTTAACACACAACAACTTGTAGAAATACAGATCTGTAACTTTGTCATTACCTTGATTTTATTGTTACAACTATTGCACTATCGTCTTTAAATATTCTCATAACCGCCGCATTCTGGATTTATAAGTAATAAGATCATGAATTCATTATGATCGCGGACTTGTATAATGATTATACATATAACAATAAATAAATCATTCTTACCTTTCAAAATCAGCAGGAAATTTGGAATACGATAGCTCCGCTTTTGTTGAAGCCGAGTTCAAACAGCCGTACGCAACGCAATACGCTCGTTGCATTTTTGGAGATAAATATAAAACAAAACCTAAACTTGTTTTGACGCGGCACGCACTACTGAGAGCACCGTGACCCGCGCTTAGGAGTCTCGTCGGTGCGCATGTTTGTGTAAGTGTGCTGTTTCGAGCGTTTGTATGTAGTGTCCGTACTGTCTGTCCATATTTGTGTGTGGCTGTACGCATAATGAAAGTATTCCCAAACCGTTTTGTGCGTGTGACCCACCCATACACATAAAATGTTTTGGGAATGTGTACCATGTAACTTAACCATGATTAATTTGAATTTTATATTTGAATGCTATTACAACTACCTACATGCCTCCAATTATAAACTATAAACATGCAATATTTCATACTCCTAGTATATATATAGTTTTATCCACGTATTATAGATTATTAATCTAATTACTATTTAAACAATTAATGTGATTAAACCATTTATCTGATTATGTTTAGCTGTGGTGTGGACAAACTTGGCACGAAATCTTTGAGGAATGCACGAAAATACAGGGGCTTTTGTCCAATATTAGTAATCATTTTCGAGTAACTGAAGAAACTATATCTGGCACTACTAGAAAAAGATAAAATACATTCGTTTTTATTTGTAAAAATCATATCTTATTCATATCTATAAAAGTTTCTCCTTTGTAAACTACAATGATTATTTTTTTGTTCGTCACAACTTTTTATAATATAAAATCCTAACCAAAACTGAACACAACATCTGCCAAACTGCAAAGCACTTTACATTACAAAATCATTTCGATTCCACAAACAAAATTAAAATCATTATACTCGCAGTATGAATCATAGTAACTCTTAGAAAAAAAAAAAACAATTAAAGCCATATGCGCATACAGCTATATCTGAAACTTCCCGCGGGACTATTTCTGTACACTTACTCGTAGTTAAAAGCACCTGGCATTCGCACTTGTAACTGTTTATTTCTGAAGCAATTTGTCACTTGTTAACCAACTTCACTTAATACTTTAAATAATCTTCGAGCTTTGACACTATCCTACCATGATATTTATTTTATACTAACTCATAATACTAAAGCATAATACAAAATGAATTAACGAAATCGGTCCAGCCGTTCAGTAGTTTTAGTGAGACTAACGAACAACTATATATTTTATTACTAGTAGCGCAGAGATTCGCTCCCGTGGACTTTTGACGACAAGAAAATAACCCTCTTTTTGGCAGTCAGGTAAAAAGTACCTTAGATATGTATGATTGGACTCAAACAATATAATATCTTGATATAAACAATGCTAAAATAAATAAAGATCTCTCTTTCTCTCTCTCTCTCTTAGCGCGTTTAAACAAACAAATAAACTATTCCGCTTTCTAATATTAGTATAGATATACAGCGTTATTCTGAAGGCTAAGACTAAAAGCTATTTAAAAAAAAATCTTCTGAATGGAATATTTTAATTCATAATTTAATTATTATTTGTTATTTATCAACAGACAAAGGATAATGAGAGTCAACTGTATCTTACAAAACAGCCGAATTTATGGATAACACGCGGGACATTAGCTAAGTACGCGCGTGTGTGGCTTTGCTACTTATTAGTGTGTGTACGTGTACGCATTAGATAAATAAAGCTAAGGTCTTTACTACTGTATCAATCTTTCTTAAAGCAATCAGGAAATTATTACCGAAATCAAAATCAAAATCGATAACACAACGATTTTGATTTATTGGCTAAGGTTTTCATAATAACGCTGTATGTAAGAAGACAAGTTGTGCCAGCAATTTTGTTCACGTGGAAAATTCTTACTTGCCGGATTGCGGTGCTAACCTTTAAGAAATTGTTACACTAACCTAAGATAGTTGTAGAACATTTAATTTATTTATTTAAATGTATAAGTGTAACCAGTTATTGGTTAGCCAAATAAAGAAAATAAAAATAAAATAAAAACTGCTAAAAATTCATTACAATGAATGTTTTTTTTTCTTTTAATTTTTTTTCGATTCAACTACTGTTAACTTACTTACTTAATGCTGTCTACTTAATATTACCTACATGGATTATCTAACAAGATAAGCACAAAATAGAATTGCACAGTGGCCCCCAAACTAGGCGGCGCCTGTATCTGGCTGTATCGCCTGCATCGGGGGCCGGGGTTGCGTCACCAATAGATGGTTTAAGGACGCATAATTATAGGACAAGTACACAAATATTTATTTTTAAACATATTGGGAGGTTGGTCATGCGTAAATCCCAAACCCGAGGAAATTGCGTGATTCAGTGGATGTCTTAGTAAAATAAGTTTAGCCGTTCCAGAGGTAGCCCAGACAAACAGACAAACAAATGAAAAAGTTTGTTTCTGTTTTTTTATCGTTTGAAAAACTGTGTTGTTGCTGTTGTGTGTTGTGCTGTTGTGCTTACTCTTGTACTTAAGACCAGGCACTTTAAAATAATTTTCACGCAAGCTCCGCCCCCATGCACTCCTGGTTAGGCCATTATGTGGTAAATGCTAACGCAGCAGTAATACAGTTGAATATCGCGTGCATTCTTTCACCATGTTTAGGTTCGAAACTAAATGTCATAAGTCTCAATTCTTATTTCGTTTATATCTAAAGTAAAATTGTTCTAGACAAAAAGTATCTTATATTTGGATAATAAACTATATTTTCTTATTGTCAATACGAATTTTAGACATAAAAGCCGAGTAATCTTGATTAAATTTTGAATAATCTTTAAAAAAGACATGATTTACTATTAAAAAATGAATCGAGCTAAACTGTTCCAATTATGTAACTGGTCTTAAACATGTCAAGAAAAAGATCCAGTAAATCATATACTACAGTTCCATTTTGATTGTATCCGTGATTGTTTCAGAATATTAATGCAACGTTACATACAATTTAGGGAGCCTCCTCTTAACAATGGCGCATCGCCGTTCGTCTTGTTGTCCGATGAGGAACGGACGGTAATGAAGCTCTACAGCAAAACACTATTGTGTTTTTTTGCCAAGCCACGTAAATACTTACTAAAATCTACAAGATATTATTTTGTAATATTATATATTATGGATAAGGAGCAGAAGATTAATGTGTCAGTGGAATCTATTTATCATAACCACTACACCATTTAACAGACGACGTTGATGTGTTACTCTATTGAGATGGTGAGAAATTATTTATAAGGCCATAATACATTTTCACAACAACTGAATGACATAAAATACATAACATCGCATGAACCTTTTTAGGGTTCCATAGCCCAATGGCAAAAACGGAACCCTTATAGTTTCGTCATGTCTGTCTGTCCGTCCGTCCGTATGTCACAGCCATTTTATTCCGAAACAATTAGGACTACACATGTGAAACCTGGTAGGTAGATATATTCTGCTATAGATCTTATTGTAAACTTTCAACGAAAATTGGTTTGAACGAGATCGGGTCAGCAGTTTTTGAGATACTTACAGCATATTTTCTAAAACCACAAATATAGGTAACTTTGTAATTCATACAAACACTATGAAAAACAAAGTTATTTCGCATAGATACTACGGAACCCTTCACGGGCGAGTTTGACTCGCACTTAGCCAATTTTTTTTTTGTTATCGGGGGAGACCTTCAAAAGGCACCTGGACTTTTAGGGAAAGACCGGGGAGTGTGGGATTTCTACCTCATTAAACCACCTCGGTGATCACCATCAGCACATAGAAAGGGTCCCGGTACCTCCTAAAAGACTACTCCGGAACCCTCTCTGTGCATCGCCTATTAGGGCAACATCGCATGAATCTATCTCTACGAGTTTACTAGAGTAACTATTTAATCTATTATACAACAGTTTTAATTCACGGACTTGGTTGACTAAGTTTTTAATATGGTGTCGGAAGGAAAGTGTATCATCAAGTGGAATTCCGAGGTATTTTATGTTGTTATGATGATGAAGACTTCAAAACGCTGACACGTTAACGACCAACAAAAACCTAACACATTATACATTCCTTCATTGTTCACATGAATAATCACAGCACACAAAATAAACGTAGAATTAATTCTGTAATTGGCGAACCGACTAGACGATTCATCTTCGACTTTCCTGGAAATCTGTTTTGTACTTCCAAGATGGCGACGCTCCCTGACTATGATCAAGTGCGAAATTATGCAGATGTGACATATTTATGTGTTTAATAAGCTGACGCCGCTTTTGGAAATTTTAAACTTTGTGAAGCGCCTGTTTCTGGGGGCGTATTTAATAGTGGTTAAGGCCTGAATTGCGAGCTGGGCGCTTAGTATGTCATTACAATATACTTTTATAGTGTTCTACAACTATAGCTTTATTTATTTCTCACTCATCTACAAGTTTGGTGCATATGAATGAAACAAAGCAATAGTTTTGGGAATAGTTTCCTCGTGCGTACAGCTAAGGAGGAATTCTCTGCGGGAGTCTGTGTTTCCTGATAGCTATAACCTGGGAGTTTTTAAGTCAAGAGTGAATGGGTTGCATCTAGGCAAGCGTGCTTCATCTTTGACCACATCATCGCTTAACATCAGGTGAGATGGTGGTCGAACGGCAAGCCTTTTAACAATAAAAAAAAAAGTTTTGGCAGCTCTTACTAAACCTACTGAAGGTTGTGGATTAAAACCCAGTCAGACACATTATCTTATCACGACTGGTCCCAAATCAGTGAAGGACTAGGCATCGTTAGGAACCGGTATAGATAGATAGAAGATAGAATTAATTATAATTAAAATATAATTGAATCACACTTAAATAACAATATTGTAAATAAAATTGGTTACAATGGCGGTCTTATCGCTGAGAGCGATATCTTCCAGACAACCTTTAGAAGGACTTCAGGAGCTTCAATTAAAATGAGGAGGGCTATATTGGTGTACTACTGCACAAATGTTCATCAATAACAGAAAAACTAATAAAAATATACAAATATGTATATATATATATACAATACACAAGTACATAAAATAAATAAATATATAATGTGTTCTTTAACATCTAATGAATGAATAATCATAAGTTTGAAATAAAATGATTGGCAACCGAGCTTTTCAACCGACGACAAAAAGAGGAGGTTATCAATTCGACGCGTATATATATATATATATATTTTTATGTATGTTCGTCGAGTACTCGAAGACCGCTAAACCGATTTGGAAAATTCTTTTTTTGTTCGAATGGGTATATTTCGAAATTGGTCCCATTATCACCAAAGTCAGAATCTGATGATGGGATCCTGGAGAAATCGAGGGAACTCTTCAAATATTATAGGCACACCTATGGTGTTTTGGGTATTTCTTATAGTAACTTGTGCAGTTGCTCTCAAAAAGTACCATTTGGGGAAGTGGAACTGATGATGAAGACCACAGATGGTCGCCGAAACTACTCAATAATAAGTATTGAGTGGATTGCGATTCGATTACTTGAATATGGATGTTAAGCACTTTATACTCGTCACAATGCATATGTTGATGTAGAGCTGATGGTGAAGTACCAGGAGAACTCCTCAACAATTAACGGCCCAGCATTGGGAAAAGCAATATTTTGTAACAGATTATAAGTAGTTGACATTTAGGCTCTTGTAACTAGGTAAATTATAAATCATCCAACTAAAAAGTGAAAGTGAAATAAAAACTTTTTAACAAAAAATTAAACCGACTCCCAAAAAACACTGCAAAGTGAAAAATAACTTTAATTTCGGAAGTCGGTGCCAAAAAAGAAAAAAGAAAACTAAAGACACCGACTACCGAAATTAAAGTTATTTTTCACTTTGCAGTGTTTTTTGGGAGTCGGTTTAATTTTTTGTTAAATAGTTTTTTAAAAACAGCGAGTGACTGAGCTTGTCTTACTGACACTGGCAATCCATTCCACAACCGAATAGCCTGCATCGTAAACGACTGGAAGTAAAATTTTGTGGAATATGTAGGCATCAAAAGTCTCAAATTCTCTGATGATCTCAAATCTCTAACATGTGTGTCATGAAGGAACTTAAAACGTTCTTTGAGATAAAATGGAGTCGTTTGTTGTTTCGGTATGTTCTAGAACTAAAAACTCGAACAAATGTGTCATTCAACCAGCATTGGGCCCGCGTGGTGAATTATGGCCCATTCTCTCTCAAAAAGAGGCGGCCTGTGTCTTAGCTGTGGGAACGTAAGACGCTGAATTATTATTACAAGGACTTATCTAGTCTTTTAGCCTTTTCCAACTTTGTTAGTGTCACCTTCCAGTCTAACGGGATCCATGTAAAATTGTGTTTCTCAAAATAACACCACAGACATGAACCTACATGTTTCTCATATACAAATACAAATTTCATGGACTTTAAAAGAGACTATGACCTCTGAGTTTGTTTCGGTTTTTTAACCGACTTCTAAAAAAAGAGGAGGTTCTCAATTCGGATGTTTGTTTGATTTTTATTTTTTTTATATTTGTTCGGGCTTCGCTCCGTCGCTTGCCAACCAATTCGAAAAATTATTTTTTTGTTGGAAAGGGTATACTTCCTAAATAATCCCATGAAAATTTTATCGAAATCGGACAAGCCGGTTCTGAAAAATCAACAAATGTCTAAAAAAAATATTTACATTGACGATCTTTTCGTTTACTCTGCATTGCGTTTTTTTGTAAAAGTTGATAAGTAGTTGACGTTTTGGCTTTTGTAACTAGATTAATTACAAACTGACCCACTAAAAAGCGCGAAAATAAAAACTTTTTTGCAAAAATAAAACCGACTTCCATATCAAAACACTACAAAGCCAAAAATAATTTTAATTTCGGAAGGCGGTGTGAAAAAAAAAGAAAATACAAAACCAATAACACCGACTGCCGAAATTAAAATTATTTTTGGCTTTGTAGTGTGTTGATATGGAAGTCGGTTTTATTTTTCTTCTCAGAGTAGTCAGGAAATACCGGCCTCATCTAGCTAAACTAAACTTAACACGCAGAAAAACATGACGTGTAAAAGTGTTATTTATAACCAACTTACAAATAAATATTTCATTTCATTTCATTTCATGGAGTGACTGCCAGTCTGATTTTCACAGCCCAGTAGCTGGGTAGCACGATACCCCTTGGCTAGAAGTGTCAGATTTACTGAGTTTTGACTAACCGTAACGACTATGAAAGATGTCAATATGACAGCCGGGACTTAAAAATGGCTTAACCCTTTCGCGGACGGTACTCGATCACGTGGTATATGTAGAATGACACATCAATTCTTCATACAAAATGGTTAGACGTTTATTGACGTCGAGTCGTATTTTTTCGATACATTTGGCCAATAGCGGCACTATCGTTATCTAACGTCAACGTCGTGCGTATTCTACGTACCACCAGTGCACGAGCAGGACGTCTTCTTTTTGAAGGACCAAAAATCATAATGTAATGTGACAGAACAATTTTGAAATTTTCATGCGTTGTGGCGGAAAGACGTAGCTAGTACAGTTTTGTATTGCGAGTCAACGTGACTAAATGGTCTGCTCAAAACAAGTAAATTAAAATAGACGTGATAGTACGTTCTGTCACTACTCGTAGCTGTCTTGGAACGTATATACACGCCACCGCCCATGAAAGGGTTAAAGTGTTTTCCATGGCACGGAGGAAACCTTATCTTATATGTTAATGTCACCCATCCATGGATCAACCTCGGTAAGTGTTGCATATAATTGAAGATCAACAAATGCGGCTTTGTTAGTGGGAGTATTATTTTGTATTCATTTAGGTAGGTACTACTTATAGCTGAACTATATTAACGGGGACTGGTCAAATACCCATCGGCCTGGTGCACAAAGGGCTCTCTTTTATTAACTTGCTAGCCATTGCTCGCGACTTCGCCCGCGTTAATTTACACTTTTTCAATAATTCTCCGTAAGCTTTTTGCCGGTGTCATCACAAAAAACTTTCATCGTAGCCTAGCCTGATACACCTCAGTTAGACCCAACAAATGTAATCGTTTGTAGTGAAGGAGATAATATTCCTCTACCCTATTTAGACCCTGTGGATGTTGTTAAGGGAATTGCTAGACTCAAGCCCTGTAGTTCAGTTGGCCCTGACAACATTCCAGCATTTATTCTCAAGGGATGTAACGATATCTTAGCAGTTCCTCTATGTCATCTGTTTAACCTAGCTCTCCAGTCCGGAATTTACCCTGAGCAGTTTAAAATTTCGCGGGTCACTCCCATACCTAAAACCAGTGATAAAACTTCTGTAGAGGAACACAGACCGATCGCTATCCTGCCAACCATAGCTAAGGTCTTTGAGCACATACTACATAATTTCATAAACAAACGCATAGATATGTCTTTATCTGAAGCGCAACACGGTTTTCGACCCGGTCGCTCCGTAAATTCAAAGTTGCTGATTCATGTTGATTACATATCTAGTACGGTCGGAAGTTGCATCCAATCCATTACAACTATTGATTGGGTGGAGAAGCAATTACTCGTGCCACCAACATTAAGGACTTGGGAGTGACCTTCGACCGATGCCTGACTTTTAGAGATCACGTCTCCACCCTAACGAAAGAATCTTTTAGGCGCCTAGGATTTGTACTAAGAAATGCTCGTGATTTCCGCAATCCTTATGTTATTAGACTGTTGTACACCACTTTGGTAAGGAGTAAACTTGAAAGCAGTACCTGTGTCTGGCATCCCTACACGGCAAATCAGACATTAATGATTGAAAAGGTCCAGAAAACCTTCTTGAGGTTCCTATTCAAAAGGTTATACCATTTCTTTCCCTATATGTACCCTACCAACTACCTTTTAGTAATGCTAGGTTTTAATTCGTTGAAGGTGAGTAGAGGCTTTGATCAGCTCACAGTAGCCTGCAAGACCCTGAGCGGGCGTATCAACTGTCCCGAGCTACATGGCCTTTTCTGCCGACTATTTGTGCCTGACAAGTACATCGGGCACCGAAAAAGTAGCCTATGTCCTTTTTCAGGCTCTAGACTATGTCCGTACCAAATTTAATTTAAATCGATTCAGTAGTTTAGGCGTGATTGCGTAATACACAGACAGACAGAGTTACTTTCGCATTTATAATAGCTAATATTATAAATGCGAAAGTAACTCTGTCTGTCTTCTTATTAGTAAGGATTAGTAAGGATTAGCTGTATATTGAAACCAACTACATACTTGCAGCTGCAGTTTCCTGTTTTTTACATAGCTAAGTAATAAAGTCCCCTACGTGTATTGTATCCAACTATTGTCCTCAATCTATTTATTTAATCGTAACAGTGACGATCCCTGGGGATTGTATTTTGCTTTGTTTCCATTAATTAGGTTAGACAGGTGTAGGTAATAATAATAGATTCTAGAATCATTGAGATAATATGTACTACGTACTCTGGAATACACTCTATTAACTATATATAACATACTAGTATTTGCGTGTTGCGCGAGGTGCAAGCACCTCGCGTGCTTGTAAAAAAAAAAGGGGGGGTAGATGGGGGGGGTTTAGTATTTGCGTGTTGCGCGAGGTGCAAGCACCTCGCGTGCTTGTGAAAAAAACTAAAGCATTGCCCCTCTAAATCAAGTATTTGCGTGTTGCGCGAGGTGCAAGCACCTCGCGTGCTTGTGAAAAAAAAAAGTATTTGGGTGTTGCGCGAGGTGCAAGCACCTCGCGTGCTTGTGAAAAAAAAAAAACAAAAGGCGGGGGTTGATGGAGGGGTTTAGTATTTGCGTGTTGCGCGAGGTGCAAGCACCTCGCGAGCTTGTGAAAAAAAAATTAAAAAAAAGAGGGGGGGGGGGTGATGGGGGGGGGGGTTGCACAAGTATTTCGACTTAAGCATTGCCCCTCTAAATGAATCTGAAAAAAAAAATGTTCCAAGTCTCTTAGATTCCGAGATCCGCCTAAAGGGGGGGAGAAGGGGGGCGGGGAGGGGGGACTTTGAAAAATGGTTTTTACTTTACCGAGCCTCCTCTATACGAATCCGTAAAAAGAAAAAATACGGGTCTCGTAGTTTCCGAGATACGATAGGGGGGGGGGAGAAGGGGGGGGAAAAGGGGGGGTTTGGCACTTTTCCCGTAGGTTTGAGAGTTACTTGTTTACGAATCTGTCAAAATATACCCACCTCCCCATCCACCATCTGGGAGAACAATTCTGTCAGTGAGTCAGTGAGTGGTAATTTAGCTTTATATAGTATAATATAATAATGTGTTATGGAAATAGTAAGTTTATGTATTGATATTGAATAACTTATATCGGTAGATGTCAGGTAAATGTTAAAACGTAGTTTTAAAACATAGTGTATTACATCCTCTTTGCATAGTTTCTTTTTATTGATAATAGGCTCGCGTTTGATCACCATCTCACCTGTTAAGCGTGCTACATCTTCGACCACATCAGCACTTACCATCAGGTGGGATGGTGGTCAAACGCGAACCTATTTTCAATAAATAAAAAAAAAAAAAATTAAAACACAACTAATAGCTGAACTTTTTTTATTTCAAAACTCTCACTTCAATACTGCACCTATACCTTGGACATTTGATACGATTCTTTACAAGTTCCTGAAGCGCCATGAAAAAAAACGAATAAAATGCTAAGACTGCCTACGTATTCACTAACAAAGCACTATCGGTAAATCAAAGAGTGACATTTAATCTTCCCACACACATAGATTAGCGTTCTTAACAGGTTAAAAATATTTTATATGTGGGAACAAAGGAACAGTGTGCCAGGTGCTTTCATCCTACGCAACCCGGAACGTGGTTTCTGGACTAACAAGGAGACGGCATAGGTGTGGGGTCCTCAAATCAAACGGAGGTTCCGCGTGTAGTTAGCACTCAGTGAGTGTATTCATATACTCAAACCCTAGAGCGCACTACTCCGAGAAAAAAATCCAGAAGTTTGAAAATATTTTTTTTTTTGTATTAAAATCTAATAAATCGTTATAAACCATTTCTTTTAAACTTTTATACATTATTGAATCGCGAATTTAATCATTTTTAACTTTTTAATTTTTTATCAAGCCACTATATTTATTTTTTTGTTAAAGGACTGTTGTTGAGAAGCTTTTAGGACACTGAACTATAAAGTTTTTATTCAAAGAAAGTATAGTATAGTACTTTTAGTTACTTTTACTTTTTACATTTTTTGTTTATAGTACTTTTTAATGATTGGATCTTATAGAAGAAATTCTTAAACACTGTGAGTATATGATACACTCACTGAGTGCTAACTACACGCGGAACCTCCGTTTGATTTCAGGACCTCACACCCTTGCCATCTCCTTGTAAGCGTAAATGATTATGGGTCTTATTTACAGTTGTGTTACCCAAATTCATTTAAGGCTTGTATTCATGCCAATAACCTTGACCATTTGGGCGGAGCTAACGACCCCTCCCCGCGCGTCACTCAGTGCAGCTCTCCGCTACCCGCATGCAACAGAAAAGAGAGGCGCGCTCGGCCCGCGCTAGCGCCGCCAGCATGCGTCGTCGCTTCGCCTAGTCTCGGCACAGAGTATCGAAATCACAGAAGGTCAAGTCATCGTGAAAGTTAAATTCATTTTTATTTGTACCGCATCAAAAGTGGTCAAATTTTGTTTTTATTAACCGACTTCAAAAAAAGGAGGTTTACAATTCGTCTTGAACTTTTTTTTTTTTTTTTATTTATGTTACCTCATTACTCGGAGACGGCTGGACCGATTTGAAATATTCTTTTTGCGTTTGAAAGGGTATACTTTCTAGTTGGTTCCATTGTCACGAAATCAGGATATGATGATGGGATCCTGGAGAAATCGAGGGAATTCTTCAAATATTATAGGCACACCTATAGCGTTTTGGATATTTCTTATAGAACCTTGAGCAGTTGCTTCCGAAAAGTACCATTTGGGGAAGTTGAACTGATGATGAAGACCACAGATGGCCACTGAAAATCCTCAATAATAAGTATTTCGTGGATTGCGGGATTGCGTTTCGACTACTTGAGTACGGATGTTAAACACTTTATTCTCGTCACAATACATATGGTGATGTAGAGCTGACGGTCAAGTACCAGGAGAACCTCTCAAAAATTAACGGCTATGCATCGGGAAAAGCAATATTTTGTGAAAGGTGATAAGTTGTTGACATTATGGCTTTTGTAACTAGATAAATTACAAACCGACCCACTAAAAAGCGTGAAAAAAAATTTTTGCAAAAAATAGAACCGACTTTCATATCAAAATACTACAAAGCCAAAAATAACTTTAATTTCAAAAGGCGGTGTGAAAAAAAAAAGAAAATCCAAAACCAATAACACCGACTTCCGAAATTAAAGTTATTTTTGGCTTTGTAGTAATTTTTTTTTATTATCTATTGATATAGATGCACTTTGAGTATGTACTGTAGAAACTATACCTCTATTATAGATCAGCCTGGCTCGAAACATGAGGTAAACAACTTGATGTATCTTTTTAGCTTAATTATATATAAATAAAATATAATGGCTAAATGTGTTGCTAAGCGGAAAACTCAGGAATGGCTGGACCAATACGGATTTTTTTTTCGAATATTCGTTATAGTCTGAGGAAGGTTTCTATTAAGAGAAAAATGGTAGGTAGGTAGGTAAGGTAGGTATGTAAGTAGGAACTTAGAGTAAGGTAGATAGGTAGTATAATTATTACTAGTGTATGTCATATTATTTGTTACATTTTTTATAAACAAATAGATTATAACTAAAATTCACTGAAATTTAACTTTCTTTCACCAAGTATTTTTATTCTTTTGGTTGGTTGAACTTCTTCATCCTCATTTATTTCTCCGTGTTCACATATATTTATTTTTAGAAATTTTGATAGCCATATAAAATCTTGTTCTATGTTTTCTTTTCGTCCTTCTTCGTTCTCGTTTTCTTCATTTTTCTCATCAATCTATTTTTCTTTCCTTAGTTCTATTTCCTTCTCTTTGTCGTTTTCTTCTTTCTCTTGTACATTATCTTAACTCTATCTCTCTATCTCAACTGGCGGCTTCGTCCGTACGAAGAGAAACCGGTGCATATCGGCTCAAGCCAGGCCTCGCTCAGACGAAGCGCACACACGCGCCTTGCTTGTAGTAGTGTACCTATCATAGCGCAGTTGTATGAAGCTTACCCTCTGTCCGTTTACTCTGTGCTATCTACTTTTATGCGAGGTAAGTAAAGCAATAGTTTATAATGAATTATGTAGATAAAACTTTAAACTTACCTTGATAATAAATGTATACCCTTTTGTTTGTAATATTTTTTTAGACCTCTCTTCATTCGTTTCTGCTTATTCCCATGTTTTACAAACTAAATTTAAACACTACTAAAACTGTAAAATACTATGAGTTTATAACACTAACACTACTTATAGATACATAGAATACTCTTTAACTTATAAACAAGAATCAGAAATAAAACTTTTTGACGAATCGAAAGTCGGTTCTATTTTTTGATAATAAGTTTTATTTCACGCTTTTTAGTGGGTCGGTTTGTAATTTTTCTAGTTACAAAAGCCAAAATGTGAACTACTTATCACCTTTTACAAAATATTGCTTTTCCCGGTGCAGAGCCGTTAATTTTTGAGGAGTTCTCCTGGTACATCACTATCAGCTCTACTTCACCATATGCATTGTGACGAGCATAAAGTGCTTAACATCTATATTCAAGTAATCTAATCGCAATCCACGAAATACTTATTATTGAGTAGTTTCGATGGCCATCTGGGGTCTTCGTCATCAGTTCCACTTCCTCAAATGGTGCTTTTCGAGAGAAACTAAACAAGGTACTATAAGAAATACCCAAAACGCTATAGTTATGCCTATAATATTTGAAGAGTTCCCTCGATTTCTCCATGATTTCATCATCAGATCCAAACGTGACGACAATAGAACTAACTAGAATGTATATTCTTTCAAACAAAAAAAGAATTTTCCAAATCGGTCCAGCCATCTGCGAGTAATGAAGTAACATCATAAAAAAAAAGTTCAAGACGAATTGAGAACCTCCTCCTTTTTCTAAAGTCGGTTAAAAAGCTATTCCACTATTTACAAAATTAATCTTTGCAGTAATATTTTACGATATTATTTCGTAGTGCTTGAGCTCTCGCAACGCGACGTACGTCCACCTAGCAACACGATGCGCCCCACACTGAATTTGTGGACGAGTGCGGGGGTGATGTAAACGCAGTCTTTAATTGGACGCATTTTTAATTTATTGTAATAAAAATAATACATATTTGTAAAAAGTAACAAAATCAAATTATTTTCATTTGTATTGCAAAGCAGTAGTATATTTTTTTATACTCTTTTGATAAGAAATTAAGGAGTAAAATGGTTTCATCTCAATAATTTGGAGGTGATTTGGCATTTTTTTTTCTTATTATGTGATACCGATAGAAAAATTGTGGCTAAACCAAATTACGGTTCATATCATGTAGATTACTAACAATTTTTTTCAGATGTAATTTCTCTGTAATTGCCGATGAAAAGTTGCTTCATCTGAATGCTTTTTTCAAGCTTTTTTCGAGAGAGCAGCCTTAAGTAACAAAAGAAAATAATTATTTTGTTACACCATTATCAGTTGCTTAAGCTTTTGGCCCATATGTTGGGATCGGCTGCTTGTCTAAATAGAGGCAGTTAAGTACCAGTGTTCATGGATCTGGCCTCCATAACTCAGTAGCTTTTACGATTAACTTTGACGAGACCGAAGTCAGATTTTCTGGCTTCTAACTACCTGTAACGACTGCCAAAGATATACAGACGCCAGCAAGTCAATCTACCCCAATCTGTCAAATTTTACCAATCGAACATTAACCTTCCACTATTGTGATAAAGTTGAAAATCAATTAAAGAAATTTGACTGATTGAGGTAGGTTGATGAGCCACGACCACCGGCTTTACGTGCTTTCCAACGCATGGAGGAATCTATATATTTATGTTAACACGTTCACTGTCCATGACCAACCTGTGGGTCATTTTGGGTTGGAATAAGACGTCGCACGGACGTCACACAAGTGGGTCACTGAATTCTCTGCTTCTACGTCCGTGACATACATGTGGGTCACTCTGCAAATTGGGGATAAAAGCACAGATTACTAAATAGTTACTTCGTAACAGATACATCACTCTCATACAAAAGCGAAAATACCTACGCTATAATAGCCTACAAAATCTTAATAATAATACCTGCTGTTTGCAGCGAGAAGAAATGTACCATAAGCCCGCACACAGAGAGTTGAGATTGGTTTGCCCGCCGCGCGACCCACGTCATCGAGCGAAATATGGTGATATTGGTAATAAAACGAATATAGAAAAACAATTATTTTTTATTTGTTGATCAAATATGTTTCAGTTTAATAAATGATAGATACTTTTTTTTCTTCCCTGAATTCCCGATTATTAAATTTTAGTGTCGAAAATATCCGAAACCGCGTAAATAATTTTAATTTTAATAAAATTTCGCGCAAATAAATAATCAAAAGGGAAACAGGAGCAAAGCGGAGGAAAATAAATTGTTTGTAGGTCGATTATGACGTCATTATGACGTTGTCAAAATTATTTAAGAAGGCTCAGGCAGGCGTGCGGCAGCCCACTGTCGGATGTACCGACGGCGATACGCGAAGCGGTAGGCATATAACGCGTGGCCTTGAGCGAGTGATGGACACCTGGTAAAGGGTTCCCCCTACTTTTATGGCCCTTATGGACCTGAAGTGGTATAAAGGTAATTATCTCAGTAAATAGAAACGAAAAACTAAACTGGACGTGAGACATAATTTCGATATTGCGGCTGAACAGTGAACGTATTAAGATGGTCTCCCATCCACGGACCGGCCGCGGCAAGCGTTGCTTAACCTTGAAGATCAACCCGAGCAGATGTTATTATTTAGCCACGAGCTCCTCCGAGATTTTGTTACACCATTTAAAATTATTTTAATTATTTTAACCTAGGAGTCTTTAAGTCCAGAGTGAATAGGCTACTTTTAGGTAAGCGTGCTCCTTCTTCGATCACATCATCATTTACGTGTATTTACGTTTACGTACGTTCATTTACGTCTAGGTGAGATAGTGGTCAAACGCGAAAATATTTTCAATAAAAAAAAAAATAATTACTAGCTGCCTGCTGCCGCCCGCAACCGTTCACGTGGGAGGATTTCCCGCGTAAATCCCGATCCGTGGGAATTCCGGGATAAAAGTAGCGTATGTGTTATTCCAGGATGTCAACTATCTAGTTACCAAATTTCATTAAAATCCATCCTGTAGGTCCAGAGATTAGCGTGTACAAATTGACAAACAGACTCTTTTTTATTTTTTTGCCGTGTTACCGTTTCTTAACCCACCTCAATAATTATTTTTGTATAAAATGTAAATGTACAGACACACTTTTTACTGTTTTATTATAATTATCTATAGATAAAAAACTATATAATTTTGTTATATTAAATATAAATTATCTATAGATAGATTAAAAACTTTCACATTATTTTATTTACTTACCTTCGTCCGTGTGTCATGGTGGAGTGCCAATTGAAATTACACTATTTACCAGCCCTGGGTGACTAACGCCCCACAAATGCTGAGTTAGTAACCCTTTCGGTGTGGATATGCTCAACACAATTTGTCGTGTTATTACCCGACTGCGGTGAAGCAAGCAGGAGGGTTATGTTTTTACCGCGTATGTATGTATGTATGTCCGTTCCTTTGTTCCCTCGTAACTATTAAACCAGTGAACTGATTTGAATAAATGATTTTTCGTTAGATTTGTCTTGATGGCGCGAGTGTTATAGGATACATTAAAATAAAACCAAATCACCACAACGACAATCAGGCGCCATATTGTCAAAAATAAAACTTTAAAAGTCGACAAACTATGTCAAATGGGGTATCATTAAACAGATCTTTAAAAATTATTTCGAGGTTGCTTTTACTATTTTTCATTTTGAGCAACCGTTTAGGAAATAGAACATTTTAAAAAAGAATTAAATACTAAAAGCTGAAAATAAAAAACTTATTTAAAACAGCAGCAGAGCAGACGGATTTTTTAGATTTTTTAAATAAGTTTTTTTTTCAATAATGTTTGTAACTTTGTGATCATAGTCGTTGTGTATCTGTATACGAATAGATAAACGTTTTTCTGTTGTACTCTATTGAAATATTTATTGATTTATATTTTTAGTTAACCAAAAGTTGTTGTGTACACTAATATTTAACATAAAAACATACATTTAAAACTTTATAACTGCAGTACAACGATCAATTAAAGTTAAACATCACATGATCAAAAATTATTACAAAAGTTGTAAGCCACTGAAATAAATAAAATAAACAAGCAAACTTGTAACTCAATTATATATTAAGGCTGCTGTCTCGAAAAAAGCTTGAAAAAAGCATTCAGATGAAGCAACTTTTCGTCGGCAATTACAGAGAAATTACATCTGAAAAAAATTGTTAGTAATCTACATGGTATAAACCGTAATTTGGTTTAGCCACAATTTTTCTATCGGTATCACATAATAAGAAAAAAAAATGCCAAATCACCTCCAAATCATTGAGATGAAACCATTTTACTCCTTAATTTCTTATCAAAAGAGTATAAAAAATATACTACTGCTTTGCAATACAAATGAAAATAATTTGGTTTAGTTACTTTTTACAAACATGTATTATTTTTATTACAATAAATTAAAAATGCGTCCAATTAAAGACTGCGTTTACATCACCCCCGCACTCGTCCACAAATTCAGTGCGGGGCGCATTGTGTTGCTAGGTGGACGTGCGTCGCGTTGCGAGAGCTCAAGCACTACGAAATAATATCGTAAAATATTACTGCAAAAATTAATTTTGTAAATAGTGGAATAGCTTTTTAACCGACTTTAGAAAAAGGAGGAGGTTCTCAATTCGTCTTGAACTTTTTTTTATAATGTTACTCATTACTCGCAGATGGCTGGACCGATTTGGAAAATTCTTTTTTTGTTTGAAAGAATATACATTCTAGTTAGTTTTATTGTCGTCACGTTTGGATCTGATGATGAAATCATGGAGAAATTGAGGGAACTCTTCAAATATTATAGGCATAACTATAGCGTTTTGGGTATTTCTTATAGTACCTTGTTTAGTTTCTCTCGAAAAGCACCATTTGAGGAAGTGGAACTGATGACGAAGACCCCAGATGGCCATCGAAACTACTCAATAATAAGTATTTCGTGGATTGCGATTAGATTACTTGAATATAGATGTTAAGCACTTTATGCTCGTCACAATGCATATGGTGAAGTAGAGCTGATAGTGATGTACCAGGAGAACTCCTCAAAAATTAACGGCTCTGCACCGGGAAAAGCGATATTTTGTAAAAAGTGATAAGTAGTTGACATTTTGGCTTTTGTAACTAGATAAGTTACAAACCGACCCACTAAAAAGCGTGAAATAAAACTTATTATCAAAAAGTTGAACCGACTTTCGATTCGTCAAAAAGTTTTATTTCTGATTCTTGTTTATAAGTTAAAAAGTATTCTATGTATCTATAAGTAGTGTTAGTGTTATAAACTCATAGTATTTTACAGTTTTAGTAGTGTTTAAATTTAGTTTGTAAAACATGGGAATAAGCAGAAACGAATGAAGAGAGGTCTAAAAAAATATTACAAACAAAAGGTTATACATTTATTATCAAGGTAAGTTTAAAGTTTTATCTACATATTTCATTATAAACTATCACTTTACTTACCTCGCATAAAAGTAGATAGCACAGAGTAAACGGACAGAGGGTAAGCTTCATACAACTGCGCTATGATAGGTACACTACTACAAGCAAGGCGCGTGTGTGCGCTTCGTTTGAGCGAGGCCTGGCTTGAGCCGATATGCACCGGTTTCTCTTCGTACGGACGAAGCCGCCAGTTGAGATAGAGAGATAGAGTTAAGATAATGTACAAGAGAAAGAAGAAAACGACAAAGAGAAGGAAATAGAACTAAGGAAAGAAAAATAGATTGATGAGAAAAATGAATAATCAATATTTCTAAAAATAAATATATGTGAACACGGAGAAATAAATGAGGACGAAGAAGTTCAACCAACCAAAAGAATAAAAATACTTGGTGAAAGAAAGTTAAATTTCAGTGAATTTTAGTTATAATCTATTTGTTTATAAAAAATGAAACAAATAATATGACATACACTAGTAATAATTATACTACCTATCTACCTTACTCTAAGTTCCTACCTACATACCTACCTTACCTACCTACCTACCATTTTTCTCTTAATAGAAACCTTCCTCAGACTATAACGAATATTCGAAAAAAAATCCGTATTGGTCCAGCCATTCCTGAGTTTTGCGCTTAGCAACACATTTAGCCATTAATTTTTATTTATATATAATTAAGTTAAAAAGATACATCAAGTTGTTTACCTCATGTTTCGAGCCAGGCTGATCTATAATAGAGGTATAGTTTCTACAGTACATACTCAAAGTGCATCTATATCAATAGATAATAAATAAAAACAAAATTTGACCACTTTTGATGAGGTACAAATAAAAATGAATTTAACTTTCACGATGACTTGACCTTCTGTGATTTCGATACTCTGTGCCGAGACTAGGCGAAGCGACGACGCATGCCGGCGGAGGCGCAGGCGCGGGCCGAGCGCGCCTCTCTTTTCTGTTGCATGCGGGTAGCGGAGAGCTGCGCGGAGTGACGCGCGGAGAGGGGTCGTTAGCTCCGCCCAAATGGTCAAGGTTATTGGCATGAATACAAGCCTTAAATGTCTTATCTTACTTCTTCTTACTAATATCACTACATAGTATAAAACAAAGTCTCTTCCGTCTGTCTGTCCCTATGTATGCTTAGATCTTAAAAACTCCGCGACGGATTTTGATGCGGGTTGTTTTTAATAGATAGAGTGATTCCTGAGGAAGGTTTTAGTATATAATAAGTTAAGGATTTGTGTAGATTGAATGAAATACGATGATATTACTTCAACATGTCGGAAAGAATTAAGCCCATCGGGAGCTTTATCGAAAACGCTGCCAAAACCTTTTGAGTTATAAAAATACAATGTATGGCGGGATTGTTTCTCTTTTATAGATCTTCAAAAAAGTTCGTGATGGCATTGTCTAACTCCCAAGAATAACCCACAGTAACCATTTTTTTCCTTTTATAAATTACATTAAAATGATGGGTTTTATTAAGTATTATTCCTTATCCAATTAAATACGTCAGATATGTTGAGGATTTAAAGTAGATCAAAATTGCTTTTTACACTATACCAATAAAATGAATATCTTATGAGTTATCGCCGATATATGAGTGTGGCAAATTACCGGACGGGAAATTGATTAAGCAAAATCATATATAAGCAAATATAAACTTACCCGAGCGAAGCCGGGTCGGGTCGCTAGTTATAGATAAATGCGAAAGTTTGTAAGAATGGATGGATAAATGTTTGTTACTCTTTGGGTCTGTCTTCGGGTCTGGGTTTATGTGCAAATTAATTTAAATGTTTGTAAACGCACCCACGCCTCTTGACTAGGGCGTTACCCTTGTCTAGACATTAAATAATTAATTTTGTAAATGAAACAGTTATTTTAAAGAAACGTTGATTTTACGAAGCTGTTTGATTTACAGAATCATAAATTAGTAACAGTAATTTTGATTTATAATATGCAAAATGCGGTCCGTGGTAGATTCCTCCATCTCTTGGAAAGCATGTAAAGCATCAACGGCTTTACATGCTTTCCCTGCTGTCATTTATACATATACATCTTTAACATTGTCACGTATAGTCAGATGCCAAGCCAGTCTTACCAAGGGGTATCGTGTTACCCAGCTAGTGAGTTATGGAGGTCAGATAGGCAGACACTTCTATATTTATAGATAGATAGAATATACTTTATTGTACACCAAAATTTAAACACACCTATTTAAGACAATTTCTTAGTTCTATGGTTACAATGGCGGTTTTATCGCTAAAAGCGGTATCTTCCAGACAGCCTTAAGAAGTACTTTAAAAACTTTAATGATAATTTATTTATTATTATATACTTTATTGTACAACTTACGATATTTATGTGGACACAAAAGTTAAAACTAGTATACAATGGGCGGTCTAAAAAATAAAACACGAGTTTATAGCTGTATCCAGTGAGACTCGAAGTCACTCCTAACATAACTTTTTTTCTTTTTAGGGTTCCGAGGCCGAATGGCAAAAAATGGAACCCTTATAGTTTCGATATGTCTGTCCGTCTGTCTGTCTGTCTGTCTGTCCGTCCGTCCGTATGTCATAGCAACTTTATTCCGAAACTATTAAGACTATACATGTGAAATTTAGTAGGTAGATGTATTCTGTGAACCGCTTTCCGATTTTAAGAAAAATATTTAAAATAAAGGGGGGTCCCCATACATGGAACTAGAACTGAAAATATATTTTTTTCATGAAACCTATGCGTGTGTGGCATCTATAGACAGGTCTTTAAAAATGATGTAAGGGTTTCTAAAACAACTTTTTCATAAAGTTAATCGTTTAAAAGATATAAGCTTCCAAAGTGGTAAAATGTGCCCCCCCCCCCTTTAACTTCTACAATAATGGAGTGAAAAATCTAAAAAAATACATATCTGTAGATCTTAATATAATCTTTCAAGCAAAATTAGTTTGAACGAAATCGAGTTAGCAGTTTTTGAGATACAGCATATTTTCTAAAACCGCAAATATAACTTTGTAATTCATACAAACACTGTGAAAAACAAAGTTATTTAGCGTAGTTGTAAAAATTTAAATAAGCTAGTTTTAAGAAATTTTTAAGTTTTTTTTTAAATCGTCAAATAAATATACATATTATATTATATTATTATATTTACTTACTACGGAACCCTTCATGGGCGAGTCTGACTCGCACTTGGCCAATTTTACTTTTTTAAATTAGGGATTTTATCCACAAGGATACGTCAACCCATCCTAACAGCAGATGATGAGTTTTATTTAAAAGACGTCAAGTAGTATGAACATTTTTAAATAAGCGTCAAAGACGTGAAGATTCTTCATTTCAACTATGCCACACTACTGCTTACCCTTTTAAACCCCCAAACATCCGGATCAAAGCATTGTTTCCTTCCTGACCGGTCATTATCCGGAATGCCACGTGCTGCACCATAAATAGATGAGCGTTAGTCCAACGGTTATAATGATGCGCGTGCGACGATGAGAGATATGGGTGTGTAGGAGAAATATTGTGCGGATATATCTGAAGATAAGTGTAGGTGTAAGGTGGATGATGTGCCCTAGTCGTCTTGAATTAAGTGTGTATTTTGTTTGTATTGATATCATTTTGTTGAGGGGACTTCTCAACCCTCAGCAAAATTAAATCAATAGGTACTATATACTAAAACAACATGTTATATACACTTGGGTAGAACAAAATTTTTCATTAAAAAAAAACTGTCGATTGAAAAGAACATGAATTTATTTTTCAAATTTATTTATTTATTTAACACACACACATGTTTCCTTTGCCATTACAGATCTTAAATGTAATGCGACCAACTAAATAAGTAAATTAATTTAACAGACTTTTTTTTTAATTTTTAATAAATAATCTTTCCTGTTTATTATTTCTTATTTTTATTATTGTGTTTTAAGTAAATACCTACTGCTGTGAAGGAGCGGAGTCTTCTAATACAGGCATTATTTGCTTAATTGAAGACTCCAAACCCAAAATTGTTTGTTATAACTTTTGGACACAATAAACGTTATTATTATTATTATTAATCTATGAATTAGGGCACGCATTTTATGAACATTGAATGTAAGTAAATTATTAACAGCATTACGAAACTAATTGATTATTCACAAAGACCATTTAAAATAAGCTCTGGGTTATTTTATTAAATTAATGCTACAAAACATGAAACTATTCATTCAAATACTTACGTAACTACCTATGTGAATTAAATTACGCCAGTTAAAAGCATAATAAACAGAATGAAGCTTCAATTACAAATATAACAATTAATCAATTATTAACTAAGGTAGGTATTTAATACCGTTATATCACCAATAAAATAAGCGTTCCATTTATTAAACGTCTAAATTGATGGATCTAGTATTCAATATAGATAATTGAAATTTCACATGAATAATTTTGCACAAAATAACAAATTGTATTTGCTTGACGTGTCAAAGTGCTTTCAGAAGTCCAAATAAAATGGTGTCTCACACTCGTTGTAATTGTTTCCACGACTAAATCCAGATGGACACAAAAGAAAATCCAGCGAATGGAATGTTCACGTCTTTAGAAACAATCTCAGCAATGCCCATCCCCTCTGCTTCGAATACCGTAGTATTTTGGTATTAGAGAGTAGAGACTCGCGGGGACAACTTTGGACGCTATCCAGTTGGAATCACGCGCCGGGAACGCGTAAACGCCGTTTATCGATCATCAAAAAAAAATTACGAAATAAAAATAGACCGCGTTTGGATAATGTTCAAAAACAAACATTTTCTATTCCAATTTCGAAACAAAAATCTGTGATAAAAATATAAATTCCAAAATTGAATTTCGAAATATGGGCAGTTTATTTTTAAGTGAAGTGTGGTATTATTGGAAATCGGAGTTCACTAGTTAAAAATAAATCACGATTAAGATCGCAGACTCACAGAGTACAGTGGACAATAAAAGCTGAGTGCAAACAAACAATAAAACGGCAACTATTTTCAGAACGCTGAGCATAAAACGAGCAAACCGTTGCTCATAAACAAAATGGCCACTAACCGGCACGCGACTTCGTTTATAAATCACAATATGTTTATTTGTATTTTCGTCTCGCTCTTGTTGCCGATGGCGAACGAAGGTGCGACGAACGTGTACGTTGACAGCCGAAGTTTTCTGAATGATGACGGAGGGAAACGATTGACGAGAGAATACCACCTGAGGCAAGGTGCTTTACGAGGATTGATAGTGAAGCCAAGTCGGCAGTACGATCTTCAGTATGTGGAGATGTTTCTTGGCATACCGTATGCTGCTCCGCCCACGGGGCCTTTAAGGTTTATGCCACCAGGTAAGAGACACCACACTAATTTACTCGTTATTGAGCGATGTTTGAATGCATGATTTGTAGGTACCTAGTTAGGACTTTATTATGGCAGTTCCGTTCAAAACATAACACGATAAGATCAGTTTTGGGATCAGTGCCAGGTCAAGCCAGATCCAACGATATGATTCTCATACGGGTTTACTGTTATGCAAACACGTTAGGATATTATTCAGTGCAGTATTGTTATGATTGTAGTTTTGAATACTTATTGCAGTTTGTAAAGAGACTGCATTGAATATCTTGTGCAGAGGATCTCAATTTAGTAAATAACATAATTATTATGTAGTAATAATTATCATGAACAGAATTTTTTTAAAGTTTATACGATTATATATCTAAGGTTATCTATGATTTATATACAGAACTAGCTCCTGCTCGCGACTTCGTTCGCGTGGGAAGTTTTCCCGTGTAAATCCCAATCCCGTGAGAATTTCGCAAAATCCCGTCTTAGCGAGCATCCACGTACTAAAAGATTGTCCCCATGCAAAATTTGAGAGCCCTACTACTTGTAGTCTCTGAGATTTCGTGAAAACGCGATAATATCATATAGATATAGATGCGATAGATCATTGATTAATCATCAATGAGTGGTATTATCGCGTTTAAACAAACATACTATTCCGCTTTATAATATAAGAATACAAATTATTTGGTTTATACATACATAGCTGCGTGTAAAGGACTATTTTTTGGCCAGGATAAACTTCACGATTCCTGTAAAACAGGCCATTGAAATGATACTACAAACTCAGTTGTTATATACATTGTAGTGTTTGCTTTACAAAATTTAGTTGCCAATTTCCTACAATCGTTATTCGAACACTTTGTAAGCTCATACATTTTCGACTTCCGTTCGTAGTTCAGAAGCTAATAATTTATTAGTCATAAAACTAGTCTAATTAGAGGAGCTTTTGGCTAATAACAGCCGCACATGTCTACTTTCGAAGGTAAGCAAAGCTTGGCGAGGTAAGTCTTTGGATGGGTGAGCATCATAACGTATCGAGAGTCCTCCGTGCTTTGGAAAGCACGCTAAACCATTGGCTGTCATTTGTTAGAGGCTAGAAAATCTGATACTGCTTTTTTCAAGGGTAATACGAAATATTACCCAGCTACTGGGGTTTGGTGGTCTAATAAGCACTCACTCCTTGTAAAACACTAATAATATGGGATAACAACGAATATTATGAATAGATTACCGCATTATCTGGCAGTTTGAGTGCTTTATACGGCCCACCCAAATCTCCTTACTTTGGTATTGTTCGTCAAATCGTTCGAACTCCTTAAGGTTCTAAGTTGAGCTACGCGATATTTGACAAATGCTTGCACTGCTTGGACGGGCCTGCTCAAATCTGTGTGATTATGTCCTCTAAAGGGCGCCACAGACATTAACCTACATGACTCTCATATGATTTGATCACTACAGATTGTATGAACTTTCAAAGAGACGTTGACCTCTGAGTTTGTTTCAGTGTTTCTTCTCAGAGTAGTTAGGTAACACTGGCTTCATCTAGTTTACATTAACGAAAAAAGAAAAAAAGAAGGGTGAAAGTGTTATTTATAACATATTTGCAAAATAAACATCATTATTTCATTATTATAATACTCAACTGCATACGGATAGACTCGAAACCGACCCCGACATAAAGAGTTGATACGATCGAGGGGCTTTCCTTTAAACTGCGTATACTAGGTACCATTTTCAAGCTTTGTACCAAAAATCAATTAAATAGGAGAAGTAATTTAGTCGCAATGATTTTCATGAGATCGATAAATCTGACCAAGACAAGAGATAACACACGCCGCGCTACGTTGCCACTTTGTTAGGTCAGTCACATTTATTTACAAAGGGTGGTTGCGTTTTACTCTGATTTGTAAGCTATTTAGTTTGTTTGAATAAAAAAAAAACTTTTTAACAAAAAATTAAACCGTCTCCCAAAAAACACTGCAAAGTGAAAAATAACTTTAATTTCGGTAGTCGGTGTCTTTAGTTTTGTTTTTTCGTTTTTGGCACCGACTTCCGAAATTAAAGTTATTTTTCACTTTGCAGTGTTTTTTGGGAGTCGGTTTAATTTTTTGTTAAAAAGTTTTTATTTCACTCTTTTAGTTGGATGATTTTTAATTTACCTAGTTACAAGAGCCTAAATGTCAACTACTTATAACCTTTTACAAAATATTGCTATTCCCAATGCTGGGCCGTTAATTGTTGAGGAGTTCTCCTGGTACTTCACCATCAGCTCTACATCACCATATGCATTGTGACGAGCATAAAGTGCTTAACATCCATATTCAAGTAATCGAATCGCAATCCACTTAATACTTATTATTGAGTAGTTTCGGCGGCCATCTGTGGTCTTCATCATAAGTTCCACTTCCCCAAATGGTACTTTTTGAGAGCAACTGCACAAGTTACTATAAGAAATACCCAAAACGCCATAGGTGTGCCTATAATATTTGAAGAGTTCCCTCGATTTCTCCAGGATCCCATCATCAGATCCTGACTTTGGTGAAAACAAAAAAAAAATTTCCAAATCAGTTCAGCCGTCTTCGAGTACTCGATGATAATACATAAAAAAAAAATATATATATATATATATACGCGTCGAATTGATAACCTCCTCTTTTTGTCGTCGGTTGAAAAATTTGTTGGCACTTTTTATTTTTTAACTGTATCAAATTAACACTAAACACGTATAGTATACGTAGTGTAATTTAATGCCCCTCTGTCGTATCAACTCCGTATGTAGATGGGAATAGGTAAAGCAGATAATGAAACCTTATTTTCCGCAACGACTCAAATGAACGACTAGCCGTTGATCATAATTGTGGCTTAATAGTCGGCCTTTCGAACTAGGTGCTATTATATTAATTTTAACTATGTCTTCGACCACATTTAGACAAACGGCGATGCACCATCGTTACATGTTGGACATCCAACACACACGCACAAAACGGTTTGAGAATACTTTCATTGTGCGTACGGCTAAGGAGTGGAATTCCCTGCCGGAGTCTGTGTTTCTCTATAGCTATAACCTAGGGGTCTTCAAGTCAAGAGTGAATAGGTTACTTCTAGGTAAGCGTGCTCCATCTTCGACCGCATCATCACTTACCATCAGGTGAGGTGGTGGTCAAACGCAAACCTATTATCAATAAAAAAAAACTTACCATCAGATAAACCTCACCTGATGGTAAACGATTTAAAAGTGAGCCTATTATCATTAAAATAAATACTAGCGTCTGCCCTCAGCTTTGCTCGCGTCATAAGTTCTTTTCAGAAAAACAAAAACCACCATATACCATTCTCCGGCCCTTCAACTATCACCTCACCAAACAGCACTTCAACCCGTAATGAAGTGAAAGAAAAACCAACCAACACACTTTCGCATTTAAGTACAGACGCCAGCATGTGAAGCTACCCGATACTGTCAAATTTTCCCAATCAACCTTGAACCTAATCTCTTTATCAATAAAGTTGAAAATCTATTAAATAAATTTGACACATTGTTGTAGCTTGATGTGCTGGCGTCTATACGATATTATAATAAATTCGTGTTCGGAAGATTGTGATTTTTATATATTTTTTACGGGGGGAAAACCATCAAATCTCTCCTCCCGCTCTGGGTGGAGCGAAATGGAATGGACGACATCTAGTTAGTGACCTTATTCTTCAATCTTATCATTGCTGATAGTGATCTAAACTGACCATAAAAACTACTCCTAATACCCGTGGTAATAGGGGTCAAAATTACAAGTAATTAATGGTCATCGGTCGCGGTTGGGATATATACCTGATTTTAATTCAAAACTGCTTTTTAGGGTTCCGTAGCCGAAGGGCAAAAAACTAAACCCTATAGTTTCGTCATGTCTGTCTGTCTGTCTGTCTGTCCGTCCGTCTTAAACTATTAGGACTAAACATGTGAAACTTGGTAGGTAGATGTATTCTGTGAACCGCTCTCCGATTAAAAAAAAAAAAATATTTAAAATAAAGGGAGCCCCCCTTTATTTTAAATATTTTCCTCATACATGGAACTGAAACTAAAAATTTTTTTTTTTCATGAAACCTATGCGTGTGTGGTATCTATAGACAGGCCTTTAAAAATGACATTGAGGTTTCTAAAACCAGTTTTTCAAAAGTTAATCGTTTAAAAGATATATGCTTCCAAAGTGGTAAAATGTGTGTCCTCCCCTCTAACTTCTATAATAATGGAGTATAGTAATGGAGTAAAATTGGTTTGAACGAGATCGGGCTAGCAGTTTTTGAGATACAGCATATTTTCTAAAACCGCAAATATAACTTTGTAATTCAGACAAACACTATGAAAAACAAAGTTATTGAGCGTAGTTACTACGGAACTCTTCATGGACAAGTCTGATTCGCACTTTTTGAAATATAATGTAAGAAGAAATATGACAAGGATATAAATGGACATACATCTCCTTTTTATGAGCTCACTCTTGGCCTCGATCTTGCCTGATGGTAAGCAATAGATGGGGTCTACGATGGAACGAGCGAGCCCAGAAGATGCCTGTTCACTCTTGCTTTAAAGGCTGGAAAGTCATAAGTACGAGGGCACGATATGTCAGCCGGCAGGGAACACAGAAGCCGGCAGAGAGTTTTACAACTTGGCTTGGGCGGGGACGCACAATAAGTGTGGAAGACTGCTTGGTACGACAAGACGATATATAAACCAAGTGTGGATGGTACCACTAGCAGTGCGTCTGAACTAATAGTGAAAGGGAGATTGAGGGATCAGGTCATGGAGCTCTTGCGCACACTCCCCGAAGTGCAATCTGTAGAAAACCTATAGGTATCTGTAGAAAATGTATTAATAATACCTACTCAGATATATTTTTTATTTTTTTAACGTGGTAAAATCATCAAATAAGTCCTCCCACCCCGGACAGGGCCGGAGGGACTGTCAGACTTGTACTGACTAAAATCCACGGTGTTCCTTCAATAGCCCTTTACGTTCCGGGGTCACGGTAATGGGATAAGTCCCACGACCCCGGCAGGCTTCGGCCCCCTACAGGGGGGGCCTCATCATATTGCTGACGCTCTTTGAGGCGCGCGTGGAACACAACGCGCCGTCGACCCGGGCATGGTCCATGGTCGGACAGCGAGTTGCCCTTTACTCGCTGTCCGCATGCCCGCGCCTACGGTGGCCGGAGATCGTCGGCCGACGTCCGACGCCGTGGGCTTCTACCACTGTGGCTGGGCTGGAGGGAGGACGCCATCCTCTCCCTCACGCGGCCCACCTCCTCCTTCGGTAGCATGACTGCTTCGCAGAAGGAGGCGACCGCTTCCCATTTCGTCTCGCCCCGCAGCATGGCCTCGACCAGTGCCGGGCGCGAGAGGTCTCCACCTATCGCCGCCCTGAGGACACGTCGGTGCTCTGCCCAAGCGGTGCAGTCTTGCACCGTATGCTCTACTGTGTCCTCAGGGCGATCCTTGCAGTGGTGACACCCAGGCGTTTCGTCCTTCCCCATCAGACACAGGTACCTCCCGAAACTTCCGTGTCCGGTGAGGACCTGCGTCATGCGGTAGGTCAGGACGCCGTGACGCCGATCTAGCCACTCCTCAAAGAGGGGTCTTACCGCCGCAATTGCGGCGTGCCCGTACTCAGAAATATAACAAATAAATATGGCAAAGCGCAACTAACACGAGATTGATCCTACCCATATAGTTTAGAACGTAGTTCATAGAAATAACTGGAAACGCATGCTTTGGAACGCAAAGAATTCTCCGGTTAAAGCTATTTTAAACAAACCAATCAGGTTAGCGAGATTTAAAGATTATTTCGAGGAAAAACTGCGCTCTAAAAATACGAACAGGTTTGAACAAAATGAAAAAAATATGAAAACAATCGTTTGTAAAAGCAAATGAATTGATTCGCGCAGCTAATTATTTTCTATTCCATTCATAAGATATTACGCTACCAATGTACTCAGAGGAACGATTTAAAACGGATGTTAAAATTTTTATGACTTTAAACCTTGGCACTCACAAACTTTGTTCTAAGAATAATATTAACACGGTTTTGCTATAAATAAGTTCTTTCTTTATAACAAGTAGCATTCAATACCCACTAAATTAAAGAAAGATGATCTTTAAATAAGTTTCATTTTTCTTTAATTTGTATTGTGTGACGGAATTGATATAAATCTGTATATTAAACAAGTCTCATTACTTTAATTTATGGTCCAGTTTAGTTCGTTTTGACTGTACAGCGATAGTCTTTTTAATATCGGCACATATAAGTAACTATATCCGGACTTTTAATTCGATGCAGTAAACTGACATAAGCTAATATCACGCTATTGTAGCGTGAATTTTGATTAAACAATCTAATTTTTATATTTATTACTTGTGAGATATATTGTGTTTTCATGCGATGGCCGAGTCAATCTATTTATTTAAAACGTTAAAAGAAATTAATATTGATATGGTCACTATAAGATGTTGTTAGGTTAGATAATTACCTAACAACTTAAGACAGAAGGTCTAGAGGTGTAAAAGTAACGAAAAAAAGCGTACCCGTATGTATTCGTTACTATAGCCATTAGTACTCGTTACTATCGTATCGTTACTCGTTACTTTGATACGTCATATAATATGGAATTATAGACCAACACATCGAGTCGTATTGCGTATTCGTACGGTATGAGATCACGGCGTCGCATCATTCGTAATTTGTAGAAAGATATATATACGTTACATTTTATTTTAAATCTAAATTTAGTTTGATTTAATAGATAAAGGTTGGAATTACAAGTAAACTGCGACGAAATCAACTGAATTTACAATGGATATTACATAATTAAAAAAATATATATTTGGGAGTTTTTTTTAATATTATATTTGAGAATGATATATCACACTGATATATCGCAATCATTGAAGTATTTCATTTCATTTTTTCATTTATTCAAAAACAATTTACATTGTGTGCGAATATAAAAGCTTAACAACTAGGTACACATGCAGTAAAAACTAATAATTGAATGGCTTATAATGGGACTGATAACAATAAAAAATATAAGAAAATAATGGTAATAGTAATGTCAAAAAAATAGAATTATACAACAAGAAATAAAAATAAAAATACTAAAATCTTGAAAACAAACAATGTCAATACATTTCAAATAATTAAAATTATTATTAATAGTTTTAATAAATAAGTAATAACAATGTCAACAAATAATAAATAATTTTAATCTAGTATTTTACAAATCCTTTACAGAGTAGGGGCATTTCACCAACAGGAATCCCTTGAGCCTTGCTTTGAACGAACTTGTATATAATGTGCTTTTTAATTCAAGCGGCAACCTATTAAATATTTTAACTGCCTGGTACAGTGGACTGTGTTTAACAATGTTAAGTGTCGGAATGAGTTTGCTATCTAAATCTTTTCTACGTGTTTTTTCCCTTACCAGTCTGTCTTCATGAGTTTCAAAGTAGTAAATGTATTTCTTTAACGTGGATAAAAGTTCCAATATATACAATGCAGGTACTGTGAGGATGCCAAGTTCTTTAAAATAGGGTTGACAGCTTTCCCGTTGCGAAGTACGAACAATGGTTCTAATTGCTCTTTTCTGGAGAATGAACGCCCTTTGAAAATTATAATTGTAGCTGTTACCCCAAAACTGTATGCTGTACCGTAATCTAGACTCTATTAGTGCGTAGCAAACTAGTTTTAGAGCTTCTAAACTTACTTCATCCCTAAGAATTCGTAGAGCATAACACGCCGATGATATGGATGAATCAAGTGCTACTAATTCTTTTTTCCAATTTAATAAATCATCTATACATATTCCTAGAAACTTTACTTCCCTGACAAGCTGAATTTTAACCTTATTTAGTTCAATATCCATACTATCTTTAATACGTGCAGTCGTTTTAAATAACATTATATTCGTTTTTTTCACGTTAATTATAAGTTTATTCGCAGTAAACCAAGAATGAAAAACAGCTAGAGCTGCATTAACTGCATCGCTAAGCGTTTGAATGTCATTTGCTGATACTACTGCATTTGTGTCATCCGCAAAAACTATTAGTTTTATGTCAGGTAATATTTTATTAAAATAATTTATGAGATCGTTGGTAAATATAATAAATAATAAAGGTCCTAAGATCGATCCTTGAGGCACACCAGCTGTAATATTGAGCAAGGATGACTTATAACTTTTTTTACACCTATTAAATTGCGAGTTTTCGACTTCGACAAACATTTTCCTATTTTTTTAATATGAAGAGAAGAGTTGTAAAGCTTTACCTCTTACACCATAGTGCTCAAGTTTTGCGATGAGTAGTTCAAAGTCAATAGTATCGAAAGCAGAGCTTAAATCTAGAAAAATACCAGCTGCCTTCATTTTACGATTAATTTGGTCAACTACATCATTTATTAATGTATAAATAGCATCTCCAGTGCCAACATTCTTCTGGTATCCATATTGTCTATCACTTATCACTTTGTTTAAATTAAGATGTTTACTTAAACGATCCTTTAAGACTTTTTCAAAAAATTTTGATAGCGTGGGTAATAAGGAAATGGGCCTGTAGTTTTTTGCATCCGTTTTTGGACCCTTTTTATGAATAGGAATGATCTTAGCTACTTTTAATTGTTCCGGAAATATGCCTTCCACTATGCACTTATTATAAAAGGTGGAAAGTGGCCCTGATAAAATTTGCAAATTGTCTTTAATAACTGAAATCGGAATTTCATCGTACCCACAAGATTTCTTATTTTGCATACTGGTAACGATCTTCGAAATTTCAATAGGAGTAGTAAGTTTGATATCCATATCATTATTCACTCTTGCCGTACTTTGCTGAAGAAAAGTTACAGCATCTTGGCTATGGCGTTTAGTCGTTACATATTTGTGATCAAATTGTTTTACCAGAAGGTCAGCCACTTCCTCCGGATTGTCTATGATTTGGTTGTTTACTTTTAGTCTAATTTCCGTTTTCCTAGCTTTAACCCTGTTCGTACTTTTGTTTATTACTTTCCAAATTTCCCTACTTGAATTTCTAGATTTACAAATACTTTCACTTATAACAAGTTTTTTTGCCTTCGAAATAACCCTTCTATAAATTCTGACGTATTTATTTCTGTAGTTGAGAACACTAGAATCAATTTTCCACCAGTACATAATAAACGTTTCATTTTACTCGAAGTTTTCACACCTTTTGTAACCCATTTTAGTTGAAAACAGTTTTTTTGATTAATTTTTTGCTCCCGTCTCTTAAAACTACAATGAAAAATCTTATTGAAAGTCTTAAGAAAAGTGTTGATTCCCATATCATCCCAGCCAAGTTCAAGTATTCGATGCCTAAAAGTTAAACCATTTTTACTATTAAAAACTCTCCTATTTATAGTGATTACATTATTGCTATTGAAATTGTCAATAACATTTTCCATTAAAAACTCACCCAGTTAAGCCCCATGTCCATCCACTAAACCATTGTGATCCACCTTACATCGTTCTACACAGTCATCAGGCAAACATGTTAAAATATTATCTATACAGGAAAAAGAGTTATTACGAACAAAAGTGTAAGTATCAATCAGGTGTCTAAAGTTATAGCAAGCTAACAGGCTAATTAACTCAGTTCGTTTTTTGCTCTCTGTAAGTAGGTCAATGTTAAAGTCTCCACAAATTATACACTTCTTATTAAACAAATGTTCCAAAAGCTTTTCGAAACTGTTTAAAAAAATATCAAAATTCTTATCATTAGGAACTCGGTAACAACAACACAGATAGAGATTAGTACTAAGATCCTTTACACAACAAACTTCAAAGCTATCCACCCTATACAGCTTATTTATTACATCGACATTCTCAACTTTTCTGTCAGTATATCCTAAAATTAAAGTACCACCTCTTTTCTTCTGTTTTCTAGTATTATAGGATACCAGATTATAATTCTCTAGATTAAGTAAAGGTGCAGTTTGATCGTTCAAAAAATGCTCGCTTAAACATATATAATCGACCTTCTTTTTAAGCGTTTGTAAATAAACTTCGAAATCATTTTTCTTATTGGTAATTCCACAGACATTCTGATGGCAAATACACATTTTAGACTGAGAATCTTGATTTACAGCACTACGTAATGGTATTATTTTATCTGAATAACTCACGAAAAAAATCTGACTGTTGTATGACATCTTCAGTCTGTGTCCCAAAATTTACAGTTTTAATTTGCGAGTGGTTACTTTGTTCAGTACATGTGGCAATACAATTCGTTTGGGTGGCAACATGTAGGTATATGATACTTAATACAACTAAATTTGTTATATTTGGTAAATTTATTCACGTAATTTTGGTAATTAACTATGTAATTTGTCTGCAAAATTTGTCTATGAATTAGTCTACATGCATGCAATTTATTCAGCCTACTGTAATAATTTGAATCCAGAGAAATAAAAGTTGAATTTTTACAATGATTACATACAAGTTTAAGTGTATTATTCAAGACATCCACGTTTACATATTCATTATTATAAGTTTTACCTACTATTACGTTTGTTCTCAGTAATTGACACAAGGTATAGTGCAAATATGTTTGTATCATTAAGGGATTTTTGTCATTGGAACCCGCAAGTATAAGTACAAACTCAGATTTTGTGTAATCACGGCACGTAGATATACACGATTTCAGTACTTCGTCCATTGTTGCGAAAGATTTTATATATGAAGTTAGGTACCAAAAAGGAGTCTCCCATGTAATCCTGCAGTATTTGCCTGAACCCATATGCTGTTTGGTCTGCAAAAATTGTGACTTTATGCCTCTTCTTGTAAAAAATATTTGAATTGTTTTATTGCACTTTCGTTATGTTGTCACTACACCGGGTATGCCCAGGGTGCACATCCACGACATTTACAATATCAGCACTATTTCCAACTTCATTAACCCTTCTAGGACTCAAAGTTGATACATACAAATCTTCACTATGAGTATTTTTGCTCAGTGTAGTACTGCAGGCGCTAACTGATTTTATTCCTTCGCAATCATTATTTCCAGTTTTATCTGTACTTTTTTTGGGGCTTAAATTTGATACTAAAAAGACTTCAGAAGTACAGGTAGGTCTTATTTCATTATTACCATAGGATTCAAGTGATATAGATTTATCAGTTGTCGTTGAAATATCAGTTCTTTCATTTATCATCTCTGATTCTTGAAAATTATCCAATTGAACTATGATATGTGACTGGGATTGTTTTAATTTCGTTGGTGTGGAGAAACCGTTATTTGGTAGGTTATTCCTACGAAGAGATCTAGTTGTCATGCTCTTTCTTTCAGATACCGTTACTTTTTTGTATGCATTAATAGTATTTAGGCATTTACCCAGATCCATCTCTGAAATTTTCACTATTTAAGTTCTCAATTTCCGTGTGTGCAGTTTGTAATTCTGCTGTTAACTTGTTGATGGTATCATTTAGATTCATAATAGTGTCGCTTTCATTTATTGACATATTTGGTACACTCATCATAGTAGTATCCAGTAAATTTGAATTATTATAGTAGAGATTGTCTAGTGAACTAGACTTTTGTGGCTTTCTAAAAGTTACGTTTTCTAACTCTGATGTACTCATTATTCTGTCATGTAGCGCAACGCAGGAATTTTCCGTAACTGGTTCCGAACTTGCGATCCGCAGCACGAAGCTCGTTTAACCACTTTGCTTCGTTGTCTAACAATTGACTGACCACTGCCGGTTACGTCATATATTCTATCTGCCGATCGCCGAGCAGAGGTGGGTAAGTCACAACCTTTTTTAACGTTCACAACACAATTCTTTTATTTTTTATGTGAACTTGTTAGTAGCAAATGGTAATCGTAACTTATAATACAAATATACAATTTTAGAATCCTAAAAAAGAACTTAACTTTGCCGAGGATCGAACTTGCTTTTGTTAGAATCTCCCAACGATGTAACACTTGTCGCCACTCGTCCAAACGTACTTAATGTTTTATTGTCAAATTGTGGATCTCATTGAGCAGATATTATATTTAAACGAGGGAAAACGGTTAGAAATTACTCATTAACTTGGAATGTTTTGCAATGTTGAACACTTAAGTCACTTTGTCTTTGTTTTAAAAGTTATGAAATTATACACTTTTTTGAACTTCTTTTTATATATGCTTATTGGAAATTGTTTACGAGTTACTTTATAGCACTATTAGATGATGGCACCTACATTAATCATAGTTTTATACACTTTTTTGTTTTAATAAAGTCAATGTTTTCTTTTGTTTTAAAGTATATCTTGGATTTATTTTTTCACTTAATATTAAAAAAGGCACTGTTTTCTGAGTTACTGGTACACTGCACTCTATTTTCAATTATTGTCATTTTGTTTTCCTATGTTTGTCGAGAGTTATTTATCTTTGCTTTTTATAATGGATATTAACATTAATTTTTCGAGATAACACTTTCACTTATTGATGGTAGCTATATAAACCAATTTAGCTACTAAAAGTCAACAAAAAGTCACTTTCACTATTTTTAGTTAATTTAGTTACGGAGCGGATTCGAACTCGAGCAAGTGAAACGAACGAACGTGTCATTTATATATAAATTATATATAAAAAAATTATATATAGTAAAAGCACAGCGAAAAATTTGGATAAGAATTTTCAAAAATCTCCGTTTTCAAGTAAATAAGAATCGTTATTTGTAACGTATGTTTTTAAATACACTGTATGCTCGCGCATGCGTAAAACACGAAAAGCAAACCGCATTCAACACTCGTATCAACGGTACTTGCAAGATGAGAAACATTTGTATCGAAACATGCGAGTAACGAATTGCATTCGTGAGTAACGTTTCGTTACTCGGTACTTGATGGCGCACCCGTATCTCAGTAATGAATACATACGGTTTGCTACAGCTTTAAGAAGGTCCCTTAAGTAAGGACTGAATAAATTAATAACATGGATCTCACAACTTTTTACGGTAGAAGAATTGAGTTGCGAGACTTGGTTTTTTTTGACAAGTATTGTTTTTTATGGGTCACATTTTACTTTTTGTAATTATCACACAATATTATGAAAAATTGTTTAAATGGTTATTCGATTTTATTCCTAAATCGATTAATTTAGTTACATCACAATTTCGTAGTCGTCATTATCTGACATCTCCGAAACTGTCAGTCTACTGCATCGAATTAAAAGTCCGGGTATAGTTTGGGATTTTTTTAAATATAAAAATATAGAAATCTATTCGGTAAATTATTCTGAAGAACCCAATGTCGGGATATGCATTAGATACGCCAGCACATGAAGCTACCCGAAACTGTCAAATCTTCCCAATCAATCTTGAACCTAATTTCTTTAACAATAAAGTTGAAAATCTATTAAAATAATTTGACAGATTGTTGTAGCTTGATGTGCTGGCGTCTGAACGATCATTGAACGATTACCTATCTATCCTCCACAATTAGCTGGGTAACACCCGTTACCCGAGCTTCAAAGATCTACAAATGGCAGTTGGGACCAACGGCTTAGAGCGCTTTCCAAAGCACGGAATAATCTCGATTATATGTTAAAATGTTCACCGATCTATAGACTGACCTCGGCAAGCTTTGCTTAACCCTGAAGACCGACACGTATTGTTACTATTTAGCCACTTGCTTCTCAGTAAAACTCTTTAGTAAACAACAAATAATAAAAAATACAGGAAAAAATACATCCTGAAACCACGTAGTATTTTTTACTACGTAAGCAGATGCAAATTGAATCAAATAAACTTGAATTATAACTTCAATATGAAAACTAAGAAGCGAGGATCAACATAAATATTAAAAACAATGAGCACGCCACTGCATAGCATTATGCTGGATACAGACCTAGTGAACGATCTAACTTGTAAAAACTCCCTAAGGACACACGTTCGTTCTCTTACTATCGTGTGCAGACCCCATGCGAACAAAAACAAACGAACGGTAATGAGTTTGAAGCAACATCTAGATCCATTTTAACTGTAACAAAGATCTGACTTTTTTTATCGTTAATTAGCTCGCGTTTGACCACCACCTCACCTGATGGTAAGTGATTATGTGGTCGATGATAATGCACGCTTAACTAGAAGTGACCTATTCACTCTGGACTTAAATACACCTAGATTATAGCTGTTAGGAAACACAGACTCCGGCAGCGAATTCCACTCCTTAGCTCTAATGAAAGGATTGCCAAAACGTTTTGTGCGTATGGGTGAGAAGTCCACCATGTTACAACGGCACATCGCCGTTCGTCTTGTTGTCTGATGATGGAACGGACTTGGTGGAATTAAATTATTATCATACAACACACAAAGTGCACAGGAAAAGTTAGGTATTCCCAAGTTAGCATGATAAGTATAAATGTACGATTGTAACTTTACAGACAAAACACTCGTATGAGTGGCGGGTCCTCTCTATTCAACTGAAGATTTGGTACTCACATCTTTACTCTCTTCTGCATTCTTTAAAGTCTGTAGCCTATTAATGGTGAGAGAACATCGAGTCCGTTGGCAATTCACATTGTTAACGTTCATCCGCTCGTTCGCATTGTCTGTACCCTGCATTAGAATGCAAACGTGTAGTTACCAAGCCACTGTTTACCATAGTATTGCAAGATAAGTGATATGTTGTATTGTTCTTAATGCGTCTCTGCATTTCTATTAAGCTAATTAGGATAAAGGTAAATTGCGTTACGATTTATGAACCTTTACTGACGCGTTCTCTGCTTCGAAAATAAGTCGAAATGGCGAAAAAAAACTAGTAAATAAACTAAAATTACGAATTGGATCTTTTGGCAGCGAATACCTATATAATAAAAACTAACACATTATTCTTCATTATGCATTTATTGGGCAGGTGTAGCCCAGTAAAAGGTGCGACTTACGAATTGTGGGTCGTAGGTTCACATTTTTTTAACCGACTTCTAAAAAGAGGTTCTGTATTCGACCTGTATGTATGTATATATGTATGTATGTTTGTATATCCGCGATTTTCTTAGAAACTGCTGATCCGATTTCAATCGCAGTTTCGTTGTTTGAAAGCATATTTTACAAGGAAGGTTTTAGTATATAATACATCAGGTTCTGATGAAGACCTTCGGAGATAAGTGATGGAACTCTTCAATTTAAAACAGCAAATCTTCCGCGATTGCTGCCCTCTATGTACTGTTTAGCATAATCAGCCTATTAATATCACCACAGCTGAGGCACAGACCTTCTGGATCACGTCTGAAATATGGTTTAAGTGGGTAAAAAAAAGTTCAGCCATGTAAGTAGATACCTAGCCCTTATTTTGAACGGAATTAGACATCCAATAAAACAATATTAAAGGTTATTTCTCTCTTTGTAGTGCAAGTCTTTTTTGTAAGTTTTGAAGTTGGTTCAATTTTTTGTAAAAAAAAAGTTTTTTCTTATGTTATTTTTAATATCACCACTACTCTTACCACCGTGAAGGAAAATGTCTTGAGGAATCCGACATGTCCTAGAACTGATAAATCTGAAGACATGCGACATCCACCTACCCTCCGTGTTGGATTAGGGGTCATTCCTCTCATAGAGAGGGTGCTATGTCCCACCAGGGTAAACGTTATTTGCTGGTTATGTACGCCTTAGAGTGAAAACCTCGTAAGTGAAAAAGGAGTAACTTTTCAGGAGGAAGAAAAATCTGCGTGCTATAAAATTTTGTACGGTTTTTTTTTTATTTATTTATATGCAAATTTAACCCGTTTTTATATCCAGAACTGTTCGATGTTATGTATAATATGAAAAATATTATACATAATATCGAACAGTTCAGAAATGCATAATCCATGGCCTGATTACGCTAGTCTGACGACGCGATGCGAGTGTTTACGAGGTTCTCACTTACTTTCATAGATAGCGTTTCGAGTATCGAATGAACATATTAGTGAGATCAGGATGTGCGTTGCTAAGATTGCTTTCTGGAACCGTAATTAAAAAAAATTGGACAAAATGTACTCCCGAGGTTTTCACTCTAAGGCGATGATAATTATGTGGGTTATGAGGTATGTAACCGTACACATTATTAACTGCCTCGGTAGTCTAGTCATCGTAAGCTTAGCTGCTGAGTAAGAGATCTCGGGTTCAATTCCCAAAAAAGCGCAAAAATTCTTATTGGGTTTTTCATATCAAAATTTCTCAGTACTAGCCTTTTTTCTTGGTGGGAAAATCATCGAATGATTTCTCCCGTTCTGGGTGGAGAGGAAGGAAATGTCAGACTTTTATTGACTAAAAACCCACCCTGTTCCTTTAGCTGCCCTTAAGTTCCAGGCCACGGTATCTCGTTAGAATATTCCCGCAACCCTGGCTCAGTCCTAGCCTGGAGTTCAGATGTTGGTGATGTAATACCCCCCAGCCTCGGAATGCTCGTTAAGCATTGGTCCTACACGTGATCTCTCCCCGGTCTTGTCTGATTTCCGTCCCAACTCATGTTATGTAAGCAAAGGAACAGAGTGGGCACCTCAACCTATGCACAAACTTGTGGACTACAATATCTCTTACACAGAATGCAAATCAATGGTGAAAGCCGCCATGACCGAAAATCGGTTTGGACTATTATTGTAATATTTATTTATTTTATTACTTATGTACACACAGTAAAATACATTAGGATAAGCATAATTATAATATTAGAGTAAAAAGGTAGGTACTGCTTATTTCTTAAGAAATTTCTTCCAGCAGACCTGCGAAAGGAGAACTGAATAAGAAATGTAGACAATAGTGTGTGAGAACAAGAAAAGAAATAAATATTAATATGTGAAGTCTAAAACTAAAATATTAAATAACACATACTTATAATGCAATAAAAATAACATATACTTAACCCTATACTTGGCAGAGATATGTATCCTAAAAAAAATATGTTTTTGCTTTTATTTCATATTAATTGGACTATTTGGACGTCAGAAAAAATGAAATAAAAAATCTCTGAAATTCAGTTTTCATGATATAATATGTGTATTTAAGTTCACAGTGTGTAGTTCAGTTTAAGGTTACAAGAATGAAACAATAAAAAGACATGTGTCTTTACATGCACACTGCCCTGTCGTAGGCAAACAAAATAAGTTACATTAAATGAACAGGTAGCTACAAAATCGTTTAATACAAAACTTTTTAACTTATCATTAAACATATTAAACATAACAACAAGTGTTGAGATCTTTTAGGAACATTTTATCAATGAGTAAGTAAGCTTATTGTAAGTATGGTAACACCTTACATATTCTTAGGAACTAAGTATAGTTTATAATTTATATCTGAGATCTTTATGCTTGTCAAATAATTCAGTCGTAGAGTTCTGAGATCAACAGATTAATTAAATTTGCTTAGTAGTATTTAGTGTGGAAATCCAAAAAAAAAATATCGTCCTTCAACTATACATAGCCGTGCATTACATTTGTGACAAAAATACTTTGTTTGGTACCTGCCTTTTGTCGTGAAAGTAGGTAGATGTCCCAACAGATCGTAACGACTAGCGTTGTCAGGCCTTTCTGCAACCGGTTTCTTTACCTTCTTTACTGATTTGGAGAGAGCATCAGACTGTAGATCAGGAGAACTCTCAAAACAACACAATTGTCTAAAAAGCGCGAAGCGAAACTTTTTGAGAGGCATCAGTTTTTGTTTACCACTGTTCTCGCGACGGTATAGCAACCAGGCATTGTTTACACTAATATCCAGGATCTGCGAGAAAAGTAGTAAATACCAACGATGGCCTTTCAAATCCGTTCGATACAAGGCAACTAACATGTCGGCATAAATACATAATGTTAGAATATATAAACATATAATATAAAAATAAACATGAATATTATTGAATAAAAGCTTGACAACTTGATTGAACTTGAGCTTGATAACTTGTCACAAAACTTTTCCTTTGCAAATACTCTATTTTTTTATGCACCTGCCATGTTATCTCTTCACCACCCATGTTTGACTGGTAGAGAATGCCTATGGCATTAAGTCCGCCTTTGTACATTTTGTGTTGCATAAAGTTTTAATAAATAAATAAATAAAAGCGAAAGTATGTTGTTTGTCCTTCTGTCACGACAAAATGGAGCAACAGACCGATATGAATGTAATGTGAAGATGGTGAAGATGGTGACATAAAGACACTTATACGTTCTATTTTCGCTGAAACTTTTAACGCGCGCAAAGCCGCGGGATTTATAAAAAAAAGTTAGAAGCGAATAACATTAAGTACAATGGCTAACGCTTTTATAACTTTGTAAGTACGGATGGATTGAAACTTAATACGAAAGAGTTCGTGATTAAACTGATAACAGTGAGACTATCTTGACGGATAATCCTCGGAACTTAATTTTGAAAAGTTATTTAAGCCGTTAGTTCCCATTGTCAGTCGTTACCGGTAGTCAGAAGGCAGTCAATCTGGCACTCGTCTCGCAAAAGGATATCGTGTTACCCCTAATGGGCTGTGGAAATCAGGCAATCGCTCCATGTGAAATACTGGTACCTTCTCAGATTTAACAGGTTAGACTGGGAACCGATGATCTAAATAAAATAGAACTCTTGCAATTTATTTAAGAGACTAAGAGTGGGATATCTACGGTTCATGTGTTTCGTTAGATATTTTGGGGTGATCCCAGCTGGTCGTTGGGATTTTTTAATATGTATCTAAACCACAGAACAGATAAAAGAGGTTAGAAAGGAAATAGTTCCTGATTTGTATGAGAACGCGTGTCGCCGCTTGTCTCCCACTCTTTAGCTCCAGTACAAGTAGTGTTGCCCAAATGAGAGTCTCGCAAGATTCTTGCAATCCTATTGCTATTTATTAAACGGTAGTTGAGATCTCAGAATTGTAAGACTCTTGCGAGACTCTCATTTGGGCAACACTAAGTACAAGCAAGAGGACCGTTGCGTATGCGAATTACGCACACAAATAAATTACACACACTTAAATCGAGAGCTTGCTATTGATAAACATGCGCCGTGCATCACGGCCAATCAGGGCAGAGGACGAAACCTGCAGTACATTATAAGCGGACTTGGTCATTGCGTTGATTAAGCGAGTACACATCGGGCAATGTATATTTTTTGTAACTTGTTGCAATAATGTTGTTAATGTTCGGAATTTCATAGTGATCAGTATATTTTTATGTTTTTACATATAAAATTGTAATTAAATGTTATTTTGGACTTACTGATGGAAAGATATACCTCCTCGCTCTATACTTGCGGTCTGAATTTTTGTTTTACAGGTTATAATTGCACAACACGGCATTTTAAAGCAGAGTTCTGTGTTCCGAAGTAAGCCGAAGCGCACTAAACACGGTGAATGAATTAATCTGTCGAGCTATGATTCTCGAATCATACATGAGGCGTGCTCGCCACGCCCACATTACTAATACCATTCCAACCTTATTCATCTATTTCGTAATCTCAACCGACTAGGTACTCGACCTTCTGTGAGTGTTGTGCATGCCTTTAAGTAACTTATTCACACAGGACTATTAATATTTTTCTGTACATTATTTTTAAATACGTAATTTGCTGGTATGCCTAGAGATTAAACAAGCATTTCGCCCGCGCCTTTGTACGCATTTCGAAAATACACCCCATAAGAAGTAGGTACTCAGGTGCTGGAAATGAACGAGACACATTTTTCGGGAGAAAAACCATCAAATGACTCAGTCCTCCCGCTCTAAGTGAAGCGAAAGAGATAAGAGATAGACTTCTATCGACTGAAAACGCGCCCTATACATTCAGTTAGGTTTAAAGAATATTTATTTCTCAAAAAGAACATTGTACAGTTCACTTGTATGTTATTTGAAGTTTTGACAAAAATTTCATCGTCGTCTAATGACGCAGCATGCAATAATAATAATAAAAGTACATTAAATTTACGTTTAAACATAAGATGGAGAAAAATCAATTGTAAAACATTAGAAGGGTAGGTCTATCTAAGGTTTGAACTCATAGCTGGCCAGTTATAAACCAAGTACCCTCATTACTACGTTCTAACTATTTAAAACGTCAGGCCAAATGTGTCATGTTTGTGTGCGTAAACCAGTATAGTCTCGGAGATCAGCAACCATTTATTTTTCTCAGATGTTTTATTAATTTTAGTTTAGTGTAGATAAAATACATATTATATAAAAATAAGTAGGTATGCAGTAACTACAATGTAAACAAATAAATATAAGTTTATTGATCCACAATATAGTCAGCACACGCACGTTCTCCCAAATAATTACATACAATATTATATAATTATGTTAGTTGCCCTTGTTTTCCGGGGTTGCGGTAAAATATGATATTTCAGAAAGCTGTAACTGTAAGATTTACCTATAGCACACTGTCTTGTTATATTTACTTTATACCTTTGGAGTAATTCTGGGAGCTTTGGACATCGTCCAAAATAACGATGTTATAATAACGGTAAAAGTTATCTTTGGAAAGACAATTTGTTTCTCCTTGAAAGCATTTAAGTTTTAATAATTTCTTCGCAGTAGTCTCTGAACGGCGACTGAGGGCTAGATTATTACTTACAATATTAATGTGTTTTTCTGTTAGTACCTAAACAAAATAATAATAAAGTTTTAATAAAAACTTTAGTTATTTTTCACATTGCAGTGTTTTTGGGAGTCGGTTTAATGTTTTGGTAAAAAGTTTTTATTTCACTCTTTTTAGTTGCTCGATTTTTAATTAACCTAGTTTCAAAAGCCTAAATGTCAACTACTTTTTTTTTTTCGTGGTAAAATCATCAAATAAGTTCTCCCACCCCGAGCAGGGCCGGAGGGACTGTCAGACTTGTACTGACTAAAATCCACGGTGTTCCTTCAATAGCCCTTTACGTTCCGGGGTCACGGTAATGAGATAAGTCCCACGACCCCGGAAATGTCAACCACTTAAGTATAATCATTTCCAAAATATTGCTTTTCCCAATATTGGGCCGTTAATTCACCATCAGCTTCACTTCAGCATATGCATTGTGACGAGCACATTGTGTTTAATAACCACATTCAAGTAATCGAAGCGAAACACATGAAATACTTATTATTCCTACTTATATATTGAGTAGTTCCAGTGGCCATCTGCGGTCTTTATGATCGGGTCCACTTCACAAATGGTGCTTTTCGAATGCAACTACACAAATTACTATAAAAATACTCAAATCACTATAGGTGTGCCTATAATATTTGAAGAGTTCTCTTGATTTCTCTAGGATCCCATCATCAGATCCTGACTTGGTGACAACGGGACCAACTTCTTCCTACCAACCAACAACCCTTTCAAACAAAAGAAGAATTTTCCAAATCGGTTCAGCCATCTTCGAGTAATCGGTGATCATAATTACATTTAAAAAAAATATATATATATATATATACAGGTACGGTTTTTTTTACATGTTTATAATGAATACACTCAAAAACAACTGGATCAAATTCAAAGTCTTTCACCAATATAAAGCAACATTATAATTATCAGCCAGTAACATAAGCCTATATTTAAGACTGAAAAATGATTGATAGGATAGTCACCCATACACAGACAGACAACGGCAAGCGTTACTTAACAATCAATCAATAAATCATTTATTCTCTCTCCACAAAGTTGCCTTATAATATAATTAATATAGTTACAATTTCATAAGCTGTACTCTTTGTGAGAGACTGGTGCCTGAAATAGGTTTTTGGAAAAAAACCTGTGTTACAGGTCACCAGGCCCCTTCACGGCTAGAATACGCTTTTAATTTGGTGCCGTGTAAGGACAAAGGAGTAAAAAATATTAAAAAAGAAAATAAATAAATAATAGAAATGTAGCTATAACAAAAAAAAAGAAAAAATTATATAAAAAAATTAAAACTACAACTAAACAGAAATTATTGACTCAGTTTATGAAATCGGGTGTGTGAGTGAGAAGTGTAGTGTCAGTGAGGTTGTGGGTAATATGTTTTGTATAGGTGAGGAGTGTGAGTGTGTGTAGAGGTGAATGAGGTATGTATTTGTAATAATGTATGTGAGGCAAATATTGAGATGAGGAGTAGCTATGAATGGAGTTAGTTTATTTCAGAACGGTTAAAAGATTCTCTGTTTTTTGATAGTCAAGGGTCTTCAGGTGCTTTTTTATTGCTATAATACAACTTGATTTGGTTTTAGGATATAGATTTAGGTGTTTGTTAAGGTTATTATAGAGATATTGCCCGAGGAAACAGAAGAATCTTTTATGGAGTGAGGATTTGAATTGGGCTGTGGGACACACTCTATCCTTACGTCGCTTATCTTTAAGTAGGTTAGCATCAAACTGCAGCTGAGAATGTTTTTTCATTAAAGTGTGTAGTATGAAAGTTTGCCTGACAGTGAGAGTATCCCATACTTCGTACAATTCAGTGGTCGGAAAACGAAATGGGAGTGCAGCACCAACCTTGAGTATGGCACGCTGGGCTCTTTCTACTTCAATCATGTGCGTTTTAGCGGAACCACCCCATGATGTGATGCAGTAGTCAATTAGCGATTGGCATAATGCGTAATAGACCATTTTAATCGTCTTCCGTTCCGCCGTGTTCCTTAATATTCTAAAAACGTAGATAAGCTTTCGCAATCTGGTCACCAGGCTCTCAATGTGTGGTTTAAAAGATACATATTGGTCAATAGTTATCCCGAGGTATTTAATGTTGTCTGTCATCTCAAGACATGGGCAATCGCACACGAAAGTTTCAAAGCCACAAGTGTGAGCAGTAATAGTTAGAGATGAAGGTGGGAGCAAGTTAGACCTATGTACAAACGCTATGTACTTTGTCTTCGAGACATTGAGGGTTAAAATATTGATTTGGAGTCACTGACTAACTGTGTTAAGGCCCAGTTGTGCAAGAAGAAACACTTCCTCCCAGCTATCACCACTAAAGAACAGGGCAGTATCATCAGCAAAGGTAATGATCTTTCCCTTCTCCAGAGAAAGACGACAGAGATCGTCGATGTATACCAAGAATAGTGTCGGTCCAATAATACTACCCTGGGGTACACCAAAAAGTACTGACAACTCGTCGCTTAGACTATCATTTATCCTTACCCGTTGTTTTCTACCAGTAAGATAATCCTCTAAAAGTTTCAAGGGAATCCCTCTGATACCGAGCCGTTCCAGCTTATTTAGAAGGTGTGGGATAGAGACAGTATCGAACGCTTTTGCAAGGTCGAGAAATACCGTCAAACATCTCTTTCTGTCATCCAAGCTCATCACGACAGAGTTCACTAATTCGTGGACCGCATCATTTGTACACTTGCCAACTCTAAAGCCATACTGTGCTGAGGAAAGAAGTTTATTTGCTTCCAAGAACTTTATAAGACGCTGGTTGATAATACGTTCCAGAATCTTAGATAGAGCAGGCAAGATAGAGATGGGACGGTAGTTATTTACGCAGTCTCTACTGCCGGTCTTATGGATAGGCTTGATAACAGCTGTTTTAAAAGCTTTGGGGAAAACTCCCGTTGCGATGGATAGGTTGCAGATATGTGTTATTGGAGTGCGGAGGAGGTTTTCATATCTTTTGATAATTTTACTGCTAATCTGATCGATTCCCACTGCACAATTATCCCTCAGGCCTTTGATGAGATTGCCAATTTCCTGTTCGTCGGTCGGAAGAAAAACAAGCGAGCTAAGGGGAGAAGGAGACGAATGCATATCAGCGCTTAAAGGTGGAGAACGGATCGAACAAGAGAATTTACTAGCCAGATCTGCCCCAACGTTCGCAAAGAAGCTGTTGACGTTGTTAATATCCGTCTCAGGACTAGTTGATGACAAGAGAGATGAGGAGAAGTCTGCCCTTCTGTCTGAACCGCTCATTCCTTTTATGACATTCCACAACTGTTTGTTGTTACCCTTTGCATTTTCGATTTCCTGTTTTTCATACCTTCTTTTTTCTTTTTTGAGTAATGCATTGCAGAAATTTCGGTAGCGCTTGTAGGTAAGTTTTACTATGTCGTCGTTAGGATTCTGTTTTGATTTTTTGTGTAAGTTAACCTAGAAGACAAGCTAAGACCCAGGCGTCTCTTCTCCGCAATAAGGCGCCAATTCCAAAATCCGTGGTGTAACCGTGCCGATAACCGATCGTATTGTGTTTCTTGGGCCTTAAGAAGCTGTCGTATCTCTCTTCTCTTTATCTACGATGATCACAAGTTTAAAAGGCTTAAAAAGAGGAGAGAAAATAAAAAAAAAACAGATACAATTTTCGTTCGTTCATCGAGGCAAAGGCTGAACTAGCAGCAAAATAGTTGGTAATCTAAGCAAAGGTAAGACAGTAGTTCAGACCGGAACAGCTTCTTAATCTGTATCAAGCTCAAGTTCGATCGTGTATGTGAGTAATGCTCTCATCTTTAAGACGGATCTGCCAAATACTGGACGCGCTTGAGTCTATCGAGATATGGGACAAGATACTCATTGGCGACGATGCACTGGTCGAGTCAAAGCTTCAGAGCCTTGAACATAGACGACGAGTTGCAAGTCTATCGGTTACATGTCGGGGAGTGTGCGATGGAATTGCACAATCTAATTGAATGGAATTCCACCAAGCAATCCTCGGACTAACTACAAGACAAACGACGATGCGCCATCGTGACATGGTGGAAATTCCATCCATACTTGTACTATTAATTATTCTGTGCCCATACGCACAAAACGTTTTGGGAATACTTTCATTGTGCGTACGACTAAGGAGTGGAATTCTGTCGGAGTCTGTGTTTCGTGATAGCTATAACCTGGGGGTATTTAAGTCAAGATTGTATAGGTTACTTCTAAGTAAGAGTACTTCATCTTCGACCACATCCATTACTTACGAGCTCCTTAGATCAATTTAAATTATACAGTAAACCGCTAAAAGGTACTGTCTGTCTTTCTCATTTTACAAATGTATGCCAAAGCACTAAGACTAAATAACACTAATTTATTTCATGTAAGTTATGCAAGTTATGTAAGTTCGATATCGGGGATTTGTTCAAGTATTATACGAAGACTATTAATTAATTATCTATCAGAACATTACTAGCTTCTGCCCGCGGCTTCGCTCGCGTGTACCTAAACGTTTACTAACAAGCAAATCCATATCCCCCAATATTATTAGTAAATGCTAAAGAGTACTTATTTGTTTTTTTCTCCGTCTTGGAGTTATTTCATAACGGAGCAACGGCTCGATATGTTTTCTGGTGTGAAGAAAGTTGAAAGTTGTAAGGACTAAATAGTGACAGTCTATTACGAAAAAAAAACAAGTAATCGAAGCCGTGGGCATGATCTAGGAGAGTTTTATCTTTTTTGGAGTACCTACAATCAATCGATTCAATAGGTAAAGGTTTGGTTCTTGAATGAAAAAGAAACATGAATAAATACTTTTGTTTTACAACAAAAGTATTCCTTACTTAAATCGTCTTTTGTAATAAATCGATGGACCCTAGTTTCGTCGAAATTAACATTGAATAATAGATTGAAGAGAATGTAATGACGATATTACAAAGCATTCCCACATTTAATTCACTCGGTTGACTCCTAAAACAATTCTGTAAGGCGAAGAAGTTATTACGAGTCTCAAATGTACTGCAGTTTTCCGAGAAAATCCGCTGGCGTTTAAGCAAAACACTTTAGCGGGGCTTTAGAGATTCCCAGGCTTCGATATTTTCTTTTCAGATAAATAAATATATTGGTATTTTATTTTATAGAGAGGAAACTGATTTTTTTTGCAAATAATCTTTCAAATATTTTGCACTTCGTTTGACCCACTGGGATGGCTTTAACCTCGAACAGAGGTTAAAATACTGGCAGCATTGCCGTTAATGTATTTTGGTCACATTAATTTCCAGTGGAACGCTATACACATGTACTTATTATAAATTTAATTAAGAGTTTTCATTAAACTATTGAATTTTAATAGATATAATACAGTAAAATCCTATTTGTTTGGAGCAAGCGATGATTTTGAAGCGATAGATTTTGTAGCCGACTTCTCCAAGAGTTTAAACCTTATGTGCAGTAAATAAGTATAGCAAAGATTTATTACTGGTAATACTTTGATGACTCATAGTATAACACTTAGCAGGGACACACAGACCATTTTATAAGGACACTTCAGAATAAAGTTCATAGCTGAACATATCAGTGTATTCAAAAGGACATGTCTCCTGATATACAGGCCTCCATTTTTGTTTTTATTGGTAATAGGTTCGCGTTTGACCACCATCTCACCTGATGGTAAGTGATGATGTGGTCGAAGATGGAGCACGCTTACCTAAAAAATAACATATTCACTCTTGACTTAAAGAGCCCTAAGTTGTAGCTATCGGGAAACACAGACTCCGGCAGGGAATTCCACTCCTTAGCCGTACGCACAATGAAAGTGTTCCCAAAACGTTTAGTGCGTATGCGTGGGATGTCCACCATGTAACGATGGCGCATCGCCATTTGTCTTGTAATCCGATGATGGAACGGACTTGGCGGAATCAGAATGTGCAATTCCATCGCACACTCTCCGAAATGTAACCGATAGAAAACCGCCCGAACTATCTAGTTCAGGAGACAGGATCAACACGCTGCAACCGCCATAATCAATGCAACCGTATTTATAGATCTATATCTAAAAATAAGTTTGCAATTTAAGTTTAATTTATAACTACTTATCTTGACTTCATTCGCTTATCTTTAATTTTGGTTTACAATAAAGTTCTATCGTTCCAGGTACATAAAGTATACTTTATTGTACACCAATCATTGAAATACATTCAAATAACAATATTGCAAAAAACTATTTCCCTTAGAATAGAATAAATTAAAAATGTATTAGCTTAGATTGTAGGTACAGTACATGATTGGTCTTAATTACATAAATACGAGATCCTTGTACAATCTACCTTATGTTAGGCATGCAAACATTCGGGACAGTAACAAAAAAAAACACAATCATATCAAAATTCAATGTTCCAATTTCAAATTAAATAAGTATAGGTAAAAATAAATGTTTAATAACAAATTGGATTTTCCTTGTGTATAATGGAAATTAGGCATGTAAACAATTGAAGATTCCTTAATAATAATAATAAAAAGGAAAAGATCAAGATAAAAGCTGGATCAAGGGCTTGATCCAGAAAGCAGTACTTCTGGACACGGCGCGAATTGTTAGGAGGTTCCTCTCTCAAGAGCCCTGACCACCGGTAGCTTGGACTCTGTTCCCGATACCGGTGGGCTACTGTATTTTTTATATTTTTAAATATTATTTTTTTGTTTTTATAGGAATATTTAAAAATATAAATAATGTGTATATAAAATGTAATAAAGGATATAATAAAAAAGTATAATATTGTTACGCCAGTCACTTAGATGAATATATCGAGAAACTTCGACCGACTTCTAAATACGTTCGAGACCCTAACGCCATCTGTTGGCGATTAGCAGTACTGAGTATCTCAAGTAGCGTCTAGAACATTATTGGCAGTATAGGTAGTGAGTCGATTTTACAAGAATGTTCTAGAACTCATAGACCGGGGTATAAATAGATCGCAGAGGAACGCAGACGGCTTTTTCAACTGGCCAGAAAAGTTAATATAGACGCGTTACTTGTTTCTTACCATGGTTTAGTAGCCTCACTTCTCAGGTACTGAATAATGTTTTGGGGTAATTCCCCAGATAGGGAATTAATATTTAAGGCACAAAAAAGGTGCATCAGAGCCATGTGTGGTCTGAAAACAGATGACAGTTGTGTACCATACTTTAAAGCATTAAAGATACTTACGCTACCGGCGATATACATATTGGAAACCAGTGTCTTCGTCAAATCAAATCCCAACCTTTTTGAAATCATTACAACGGTACGAAATGTTCCAATTCGTAAACAATACAAAAATTGTTTGAGTAATTATAAGTGCAGGACTGCATTATTAAGGAAAAGTGTCTTAGGTATGGCTCCACGCATGTATAACAAAATTCCAGATTCCATAAAGGAATTAAATTTGACACAATTTAAGAAAAAAATGCAATTACTCTTAATTAACAAATGCTATTATACAGGCGCGTGCGCTCCTTGAAAGCATAAATGCAGTGCATTACTTGCCATTCACAGATATTTTAATAAAACGTTCGCACGTTTTAGATGACTTTAATTAATAGTAAATAAATGAATAAACAAAATATAATAACTTAAAAACGCCTAATAGTTTATAAATAGGCTATTTATAAACTATTAGGCGTTTTTAAGTTATTATATTTTATAGGACCTATTTGCAAGCACACAAACATTGTTTGCCAGGCGCTGCAAATTAACGTACCTATTATTCTCAAGTCCTGCCACCCTCTACGGCAGGATTTTTGTTCGCATGTGTGCAGTACTTTTGCTATTTGTGCACAATTCGCCTACGCACACACCCATGAATGTCTAAAGCCAAAGTCCTGCGGCATGATACCACAGACTACATAGAGATTCTACGTATGCATGAGACAAACGTTCAGAGATGTTGTTCATTGCCGTTCCGAGTAAAAATAATAGACAGAATAGGCTATTTGAATGGTTTCTAAAAACCGTCTCATATTATTTATTGGCGTATAAGGACCCTACAAATAATATTTATTTTCATATTTTATAAATATTTCGTTTAAAAAAAAAGCATTACAAAATATAGTGATTATATAAGCTGTCAAAACGCTTGTTGGACGAACAATATGACGGAGTGATGTCACACGTTTCACGTTTGTATATAAATATTGGGGAGCAAGTCAAATTGAGAGTTTTATGTAGTTTAATAAAGTTTCTGGCTCTGCCGTGCAGACCCTAAAACGCAGTAACAGGCTTTTTGTCATTTTTTTGTTGAATATTGAACCTTAATGGACACGTTATAAGGAACATGAAGATCTAATCAGGGTTTTGTTAGGATGCTTTAAACTGTTAAAAAATCAAATTTGTGAAAGCAGTAACTTAACTTTTCATGTCTAAATATATTACAATACCAGCTAAAATACAGTTATAGCAGTTACGTCTACCACGATCCGGTACTTTACCAAGTTAAACGCAGTAAATATCTATATTACCACAAAAAAACTGTATTCTATACCCAAAAATATATTGAGGGATATAAATTAAAACGCAGTAAGTAGTTTTTGTACCAACAGTGTTAATACTGCATGGTTGATCTCTAGTTTATTTCACATGAACTACAGATTAAAATGCAGCAAAGTACTAAAATGTGGTATTTTATTTGGTGTTATTCAAGTAAGTTTATATCGTGAAAACCAACTAAAGTGCAGCATAATCAAAACTTCTTTCTTTTACTTTTATCGTAATATGACTTTTAAGTGTGAAGATACTATTTAAATTGCAGTATGTTCATTATTTACTGTAGTATAGTCGGTATATTTCAAAAGATGAAAATAACTTAAATGCTAATTAAAACGCAGTATGACACTTTGTTACTGCATTATAATTGGTATGTTGAACGATTTTACTAATTTCACTGTAGTACAGGTCATATTTTACTGCGTTCTAGTCAGAATTTGTCGCTATCTCTCTCGCTCAATCAGTCGTGTTCGTGTGTCGATCGCTGCCGCGGAAGGAAGACGTCTGCACCGCGCCAGAGTGTAGGCAGCCACTTGCCACTAACTTTGGAATATCCAGCTGGGCCATGACCAGCTTCGCCACAACTAGCCTAGACACAACCAGCTTCGACACTACCAGCTCCGTCACAAATAGCTTCAACACAGATACTATCAATACAATCAGCTTTTATAGAAATGGCTTTGTCTCCCCCAAATCTGACCCAGCTTGTTCCAGTACAACTGTCTCAAGAAGATCAAACATCTGCTTTATCGATTCTCCCTCAGTCTGGTCTAGCGGATTTAGCTACGACAGAAATAGCTTCTGAACATTCATTCAATAATCTTGTGACATTAGAATATTTATTATGTTCTGAGGTTTTACCAACTTCAACAGATATTTTTCAGACCGCGACACCATGAGCTAAAACACCAGTTTTTCAAGATTCTGACGACTCGGTGGCAGATAAAAATTATATTCCTGTGCCTTCATTAGAAAGTAGTTTATCAGATCATACGCAAGCAGTCGGAAAAGGAATCACCAAAAAACGAAAAAGTAAAATAAGAAAAACCATAACTATACAAAAATCTAGTAAAAAGTTAAAAAAGAACCTTGACAAATATTATATCAGACCACCGTGTGCAGATTGCCTTTTATCCTCACTAAAACTCAATGTACACAGTTTTTTTAGTTAGAACCTATGGTCTAACTAAAAAAACTGTGAACCATGAATAATCTATCCATCCTGATTACTGGTATAGACCAGTAATCAGGATGGATAGATTATTCATGGTGATTACTGGTCTATGGTCTGGGAATCCAGAGGTCTTTTTCTTAAGGGTCTAGTTCATACCAATGAATGTGCTAAGACAAATATTAAGACCAAAAAGAAACGCTACGTAACTCACAAATACCATTTCTTTTATTTATACTTATATTATATGTGATACTAATTAATTCCTCATTTATATATATCAAAGACACTCAAAGTACCTTCCTCGTATTCTCATTTACTATTTAATACTATGTGCCATATTTTTGCGATTAAATTTCTTTATAGAGTTACAATTTGTATGATTATTTTGCCTATTTTAAAACCCGGGTAAAGGCTTCCTACGTCGGGGGTCAGGTCTCCCATCCAGGCGGGAGATATTAGCCAAATGTCACTTTGGTAGAAATCTTAATTACTCATTAACTATTAATGATGTATTAAACTTTCTTATTAAAAAATATAGATAAATAATGCAGCTTCAGATACAATAAATAGGTAAGTAAGGCAATTGGTAAGTATAGAAAGATTTATGAGCATTTTAGTGGAAGGCGGGTATACTCTCTCGGACTCCCCCTAATGGGTTGGGTTCGAACACTATATTACGATATTAGTATAGATATCGATGTATCTTAATTTATAAATTGATAATCACAGTCAAAATTCAAAGAAAAAATGTTTTAATATATCACATAGTAGGCCATGGCCTTATAAAATATGGGCACTTATAAATCGTTAGAAACTAGTGCATACATAATGTAAGTGGCAGGCTTTGCAAACACTTCAGCGTCAATAGCCTGACGGCTAAGGTATCGGACTAGTGATCCACAGGTTGCGGGTTTGAACCTCACCCATTAAACTATTGTCATGTACTCATTACAGACACAAGCACATTAATCTTAGTTTGAGAGATTGCTAGTAATGTGAATTCTACCCACAAAGTTACAAAAAAAAGTGAAAACTTGAGTTTTCATTATCTAGATAGCTTTAAATTTATTCACTCGTATCTATCATAGGCTGCGTTTCATTCCTGAAAGAATTACATCATCAAATGATGTGCAATATGTGTAATGTGTGTACCCTATTTTATTATTTTTATATTTATGCATGCCATATATAGATGTATAGAATGTTGAGCATTTATGTTATTTTTTTTATAAGTACTTTTGATATTTTTTGTGATTTATTTTTAGTTATATATATAAATGTGCCATTTAATTGAAAGATCTCGTTTCTTGCGAAACCAAAAAGCTTTAAACCATTAATTTTTTTATCGAAATGTATTTATAACCGCTTGTGTTCAAAGCACCTTAAATTTAATTTACAATTACCTTATAATATTATAAAATAAATGAGAATTTTATACATACATAAATGTATTTTTTTCTGTAAATTCCTACCTAAAACATACTCGTAAGTTGGAAGAAATTGATAACAATTTTTGCACACGTAGTATATAATACTACGTGTGCATTAGTTCAAGACACAAATTAAAATGCAGTAAAGAAAGTCTTATGCTGCAAAATAGTCTGCAAAGTAGCAAAAAAATTAATTTTTTTGTAGTATCGAGTATTTTTACCGCAATTTAATCTGTATATGTGTAACTTTTTGCGTGCAGTAACTGCTAAGATTTTAAAAAACCCGATTTTACTTAAAATCTAATAAACTAAATTAACATTTGTTTTTGTAAATATCATCTTTGTTGTCGCTTAGTCCTCGTAGCAATAAAAATATGCACCATACACGTTAATAATACAAAAAAAAACAGTGTTAAAAAGTTTTTCGCGGTTTTCTCGAAACCGCTTTTTTCCTCATACTGCACTTTAGGGCCTGCACGGCAGGGCTGTAATTTACTGGAAAAAATGAGTTATAAATGGTGTGCAGTACCACGGTGCACAAATACAACGATAAAGATGCCGGAGAAGCTATTTATAACCGTTCCAAAAAATGTTAAAGTTCGTAATAAGTATTTACAACTTGCACGCAGAAATACTAAAGAAATAAAGGATAGTTCGGTAATTTTCGTCTGTCAGGATCATTTTGATGTAAGTAAACATGTTATTATTACTAACTTTAAACATTTTTACAATATAGTTATTCTTCTGTTTTAAGGTTAGATAACTGAGATGTTTTTTTTTGTATTATACCTGAATAGCCACAAATATTTCAATATTCAATTATATTTATTACCACTAAATACATCAACATTTATGGCTTTAAAATAACATTTAAAAATATTTCAGATTGAAAAAGATATGGCTATCAATATAATATGGGATTAAGCAACTTTGAGCTCTTGCTCAAATGCTTATGCTCTTGCATAATCATGGTGCCTACAAAATTTTATTGCCAGGAAGACCGCAGAAAAAGGATGAGTGATGCTAGTACTTCTAGACATGTATTTGTTTAAAAACAAAGAACCCAACTCATTCAAGAGTGCCAAGACACACTGATGCAGGAAGTGTTAAGTGAACCCAGCCCGTCTAGCACCCAACCGACTACAACACCTGTGCAAGCAGTAGTTTTAATGACAACAGGTATGTAGACATAACTAAGGATAAAAATAGGTAACTGAAAAGTGAACTGTGCGTTTGTTTGTATTTATAATTTTATTTATTTTCAGAATCACAGTCAACACAAAATAAAAGCACATGAACAGATCCTATTGTCACCAGTGAAAAGGGTACCAATTTCATTTAAAAGAAAAAGTTAATTATAGATCAAAGGCGATACGGACAAGAAAAATTTTGACTAAAGAGATTACTGTTTCATTTTCTAAGAATACTTGATAATGTGATTGTTATAGCCTGTGCACTTATTAATTTACAGGACTTGCTTATAAAAATAGAAATTAGACAAAATCTGTTGAGCAGCTTTGTTATAATGATTTCAAACAAATAGTCATACATACATGATATCAATACTTTATAAATAAGTGTTATTATTTTTTGGTAATTTATATTGCATACCAATAATAAAAGAAAGAAATCAGCCGTCTTGTTTTATTACTGTTTTCTAACTTTTAACGTTTAACTATTAAGGAATTTGGATTAATAAATACAATAATAATAGGAATCACTGATTTATTCTCATAAAAAACACAATTTTAGACATTATTTAATGATGCACTGCGCTTTAATATTGGATATATATATATTTTGCTTCCAAAAGGAAGATACACTTGTTAGTAATGTTGTTAAATGTATATTCATTGTCATTTTGTAGTAGTATGATATCAACTTTTTTTGTTTTTTTTTTTAAAGTCAGGGTGTACAATACAAAAGTACCCTTTCTTCATATTAGTGACATATATTTTTAGTTGCACTTGAGCTTATACTTTTCAGCAACTACACCACTGAGACGGCATAACCTAAACAACACTGGCAGCAGGGTTGCCAACCGCAAAAGAAAATCCCTCGTACACATGCAGCTAAAAATCTCGTATTTTGAATTTCAAACCTCGTACATTTAGGTATTATGCATGGAAAACGTGCTAAAACCAAAATTAAGGCATATAGAATTTCTGGATTTAGGACTTTTTACTCGAAATAAACTATTGCAAGTTTCCTATTAAATAAAACATCACTTTGTGTTGTATTTCCAAAAAATCTTTATTATTAATCAATCAAGTAAAATAAAAATAAAAAAACTAAATGTATTACTACTACTATTACTAAATTATTATGAAAATTTGCAAGGTAACTTAGTTTACATCTCTCCAAATATTAGTCAGGAACACCCTCACTGTCATAGTTTTTTCTGCCGTATATTTTATCTGTTGTCATGCGGCTATACACTCCTTTTGTGGGTTCAAAATTGACACAGTTTCCTTTTGCACTCTCTGCAGCAGGAAGTGTGCCGTTCACTGTTTCCACAGTTAGCCGGTTTCTTATCTCTGTCTTTATTAAAATGACTTTACTATTATAAAATGGTGATGCAAAATGTTCGTATGGCCATATTATTAAAATCTCGTACATAATTGTACGAGGTTGATAGTGTCCTCATAACTCGTACGGAACACTCCCAGGTTATAGCTAAGAGTAAGAGTGAATAGGTTACTTCTAGGCAAGCATGCTTCGTCTTCGTCCACATCATCACTTAACATCAGTTGAAATTGTGATCAAACGCAAGCCAATCAACAATAACTTAAAAAAAATTTAGTGTAAACGCAATTATCTTATTAAACTGAGTGAATAGTTCGGGCCAATTTCAGTTATTATTTAAATATTTATCATTTTCATTTCGCTTCGTACCTACAGCATTTGTGTCAAAGTATTTGTTTAACGAAAAATTATTGGCGCATTCATTATGCGCGATGAGTGGATAAAAAAAATACCAGTATTTAAAGCAAGTAAAGTAGGTAAAAATAAATTGATTTAAACTACATTTTTACTGATATTTTAAGCTATATAATTAGGCTACCTACCACTGACTGAAATTCGGCTATATTAGGCTACTTAAGCTGTGAAAAACGGGCGACATTGACCCCCGCGTTGTTGGCAACACTGGTTTTGTGTTCGCGGGGCCTGGGAGCCATATTGCTTTTTCATGTGATGAGCATTGTTTACTATTTTGTTTACGCCAGTATATTTATAGTTTTCTTAAAAGATTTTTCATTTTAACATTTGAAAGTGTGTACATTTAACAGTTTATTACTGAGTTTCTATAATAATTGTATTGTAGTGATTTGCTTTTACTAGGTAGTGCGTTTGTTGATTTTTTTTTTAAATGTTATTTGATTGTGAGGTCTGTGTTGAAAATGTGTGTTTATTAAAAATTAAAAATAACAAGATCTCACAATTATCATTCAATGAAAAGATTCAAATTGTCTCTAAAGGTAGGTGTGTACCCGAGTTACAACAATTAAACCAGCAAAAAGGGAAAGTAACTCGAAAGTTTCATGTTAAAAGTTATGAAACGTATGACTGGCTGTGTGGTTGTATACACACGATTAAATTATATTGTTTTCCTTGCATATTGTTTAGTAATTCTAGTACAGTGTGGACTGATTCGGGATATTCAGATTTAAATAATTTTTATACCGCGGCAAAGAAGCATGTCCATACAGAAAAACATATGGAGGCCTGCTTAAAATTAAATACTTTTGGTAAATCTCGTATTGAAATGAGTATCAACAGTCAGTTACGATTAGATATTGAGAGGCATAATGCTAAAGTCGATCGCAATAGAAACATTTTTCAAAGGCTCATCGATGTTGTTTGCTTTCTGGGAAAACAAGAATTAGCTTTTCGCGGTCACGATGAGTCGGTATCGTCGTTGAATAGGGGTAATTATTTAGAAATAGTAGATTTATTAGCCAAGTATGATGGAGTTTTAGAAACCCATTTACAGAGTGCAAGTACCTCATTCATGGGCATGTCGAACCGTACGCAGAATGATTTGATCTCGAGCGTTGCATCTGTGATGATCGATCGCGTTAAAGCCGAAATTAAACAGTCCGATTTCGTCGCCGTCATGGTAGATGAGACTCCTGATGTTAGCGGCCGTGAACAATTAGTATTAGTTTTGAGATATTTTCGTGATTCTGAAGTAGTAGATCAATTTATCAAATATGTTGATGTCAGCGCGGATCGGACCGCTGTAACCTTGAGTTCTATAATTTTGGAAATTTTAGAAGAGTTCGATTGTGTATCCAAATTAGTTGCACAAACTTACGATGGGGCAGCAGTTTTATCCTCACAAATTAATGGCGTGCAGGCTTTGGTGAGACAAAAATGTCCACAAGCTATGTACGTTTGGTGTTCAGCACATATATTAAATTTAGTTTTATCGAAATCGTTCGAACGAGTTGCTGAAACAAAACGCTTTTTTAGTATTATAAAATCAATCGCGGCTTTTTTTCACACCAGTACAAAGCGGCCCATTACAACAACTTTGCCGATATGAAAAAGCTGCCTCGTGTCGCGGAAACAAGGTGGACATATCACTCGCGCACGGTTAATGTAATTAATAATGAGTCCACCCACCTCCTAGAATTGTTTGAAAATATGAACGAAAATACACAAGACTGGGATGGTGAAACACTGACACAAGTCAGTTCATTTTTATTTATTATGAAAGAATTTGAATTTAATTTTCTTTTAAAATCTTTCGCAGATATTTTTGCAGAAACGGATATTCTGTATGATATTTTGCAAAAAAAAACTAGTGACATCGCGTATTGTGTAACAAAGATAAAAGAGTTAGAGTCATTTTTAGAACGTTTCAGAGAGAAGTTTGAGATCTTTTATGATGCCGCCGTTCACATTACCGAACCACCTAAAAGAAAGCGCAATGTCGATGATGTAAAAATACATTATCGGCGAATTTTTGTTGAAATAATTGATAATGTAGTCAGTGAATTAAGAAATCGCTATAAAAACATTAAAGATTTAAAGTTTATTGAGCTAGAAACGTTCACTATATTTTTTAAAATTCTCACAAGAAAGTTGTGAGAATTTTAAAAAATATAGTGAACGTTTCCCTGAAAATGAAATCAGAGAGTTCACTAATAATTATCAGGCAAAATTTAATTTCGATAAATTGAAAAATGAATTGCGCTGTATTTATAGATCACCTCAATTTGCAAATAGTTGTGTATTTAGTATTATTCAAAATTTGTATAAGGACAATTTAAATAAAGTTTTTTCTGAAGTGTTACGATTAGCGAAATTCATTGTGACTATCCCAGTAAGCAGCGCATCGGCAGAGCGTTCATTTTCGTGTTTAAAACGTATCCACACATATTTGAGAAACACACAAAATCAACAGAGACTCACAGAGCTTTCCATGATTTCTATAGAAAAGGCATTAATGATAGAATTAAAACGCAATCCAACTTTCTACGACGATATCCTAAAATCATATTTAAAAAAGGATAGGCGCATAGATTTAATTTATAAATGAATGAGTAGTATGTTTTTTTTTTACTAACCTGTTGTTTTATTATTAAGTTTATTTATATATTTGCGAATCACATGAAAATCGGCCTTTTTAAAGGCCACATCGGATATCTTCCAAGTGACGTGTTCTGTAACTATCACTCACTTGGATAAGATATTTGAGGTGGCCGAAATCTTGCGTTTACATCGGGATATAGTAACCGGAACCTTGAATATGTGAAAATTGAAGCTGACTAGGTGAGTAGTAATATCTTAGCTTATTATTTTACGTATTAGAATTTCTTCCGCCGCGACGATCGATCGCCGTTTTGTCTGCGTTGCCGTAGAAGATGTACATGAATAGTAGTACATCTAAGACTTGTTCTGTTGGCATGGTTTCCGACTTAGAGATCCGTCGCGTGGCTGCGGCTATGCTTAAAATCTATAAAAGAAAAAGTTTTTGTGACCGAGTACTCCGCCGCATACCCAGTATCATAAACCTGTGCACGCCGCTGCTATTATACCATTGACGAATACTTAAATGACGAATTAATTTAGTACCAAAATTATTAGTACTGTAATTTTTATTATTTGACGTTTTAATTAATTGACATTTTGATTAATTGATATGTTAATTCCGTTGACTTTCAATTATTTTACGTATTAATTATTTGGCATTTTGATTATTGGACATTTTGATTATTTGACATTTATTGGCACTTTAATTATTTTGACATATTTTTTTTTTTCTTATATATTAATAATTCCTCATTTAGATCTGACATAATTATTGGTTAGTGTTTAATTTATTAAAATGTAATACTAAAATAATGCATGATATTTTTACAATATTTGGAATAATGATACTCGCAAGGATTTGCACACCGCATTTGTACGCCTCCTGGCATAACATAGCGCTCTATTTATAAATATAAGATCTGTACTTTCTACCTATGTTAACAAATGATTAAATAATTTCTAATTTCTAATTTCTCCTTTATTCAATGAAAAAAAATTGTTTTCTTATCGGTCGCCACGATCAAAAAGTGTAACTTGAATTAATAACAAAGAAAAAAAATACTGCATAAATAAAATAAATAATTAATTATAATTGCATAAGTTGATAAAAAATGCTATGCAATAGCTTTACCGCGGCAGACCCCGAGTGCCACACTCATTTTTTTTAAGTTTCTTTGTCTGGGTGTAATTTATCTATAATATGTATGTATTTAGAAATATATATGTATGTTTATCAGTTGTCTAGTACTCATAGCACAAGCTCTACTTTGTTTGGGACTAGATGGCATTGTGTGAAAGTTGTGGAATAAAAAAAAAAAAAAAATAGTGTAATGGGTGGGATCCGCACTCGTGACCTCTCGATTACAAGTCCGACACCTTATCCATCAAGCTATTGACGCTTCATGGATGTCTTTATGTCAATTGTATAACATACAAACTAAATAGGAGCCAAATAAAAACTTTTTACCAAAAAATTAAACCGACTCCCAAAAAACACTGCAAACTGAAAAATAACTTTAATTTCGGTAGTCGGTGTCTTTAGTTTTGTTACTTCGTTTTTGGCACCGACTTCCGAAATTAAAGTTATTTTTCAGTTTGCAGTGTTTTTGGGAGTCGGTTTAATTTTTTGGTAAAAAGTTTTTATTTCACTCTTTTTAGTTGGATGATTTTTAATTTACCTAGTTACAAGAGCCTAAATGTCAACTACTTATAACCTTTTACAAAATATTGCTTTTCCCAATGCTGGGCCGTTAATTGTTGAGGAGTTCTCCTGGTACTTCACCATCAGCTCTACATCACCATATGCATTGTGACGAGCATAAAGTGCTTAACATCCATATTCAGGTAATCGAATCGCAATCCACTCAATACTTATTATTGAGTAGTTTCGGCGGCCATCTGTGGTCTTCATCATAAGTTCCACTTCCCCAAATGGTACTTTTTGAGAGCAACTGCACAAGTTACTATAAGAAATACCCAAAACGCCATAGGTGTGCCTATAATATTTGAAGAGTTCCCTCGATTTCTCCAGGATCCCATCATCAGATCCTGACTTTCGTGATAATGGTACCAATTTCGACGTATACCCATTTGAACAAAAAAAGAATTTTCCAAATCGGTTCAGCCGTCTTCGAGTACTCGATGATCATACATAAAAAAAAAATATATATATATACGCGTCGAATTGATAACCTCCTCTTTTTGTCGTCGGTTGAAAAGGACACGCGTCTTCCGCGGAATCCTCGCGCATTCTCGAGAATTCCCCTAGCTACTGTCGTTGTATGTTACACAATTGACATAAAGTTCATTATGCTATGTACAATTTCGTTGAAAAAAGTCGCTTCCATTCCAATCCGCGGTGGTGTAAATTGAGCCTTAATCCTATGACGTATTGGTTTATTATATCTTTGCCTTAATCTGCTTTCCGAGGTACGGAGGAATATCGATATGTTAAAATGGTCACGCATTCAAAGATCGACCTTGGCAAGCTTTGCTTACCTTCGAAAATAGAATTGTGTGGCTTTTATTTATTTAGTTACAAGCTCTTATACATTGTATCGTAATTAACGCACACACTCAAACACACCAATTAGAAAAGTATGTTGTTATCATAATACATACTCTGAATTTTTTGTTTTAAAAGTTAAAAGTTAAAGTCTTAGAAAACACTGTTTAAACACTTGTTTAAACAGTGTTTTCTAAGACTTTAACTTCCTTTAAATGAGTTTAATTTTTCTGTAATGTGTACTGAATGACGGAATTTATATAAATCTGCATTTAAAAAGTCACTACTTTAATTTACGGTCCATAGTTAGTTTGTTTTTGCTAACAGCGAAAGTGTAATTTGTAATTAACGTAGATTTAATTGCTTTGGGAAAAATTTTATCGATATTAAAAACGATAAAAATCGATTCAGTAAACGATTCTGAACAAACTAATTTCAGGATGTGCGTTAATTATGTTACATGTTGTATAATTTAAAGATACTTAACTGACAATAAAACTCGTTGTTTCAGTAAGCGCTCCGCCATGGCCTGGCGTGAAGATGGCGACTCGTTTTGCTCCCGTCTGCCCTCAGTCACTGCCTCCTATCAAGAAGGGAAACCCTCCATCATCAGGCCGCCAGCACTATATGAACCAGCTGAAGGCATTCCTCACTAATGAGTCTGAAGACTGCCTGTATTTGAATATTTATGTTCCTTATAGAGGTAAGTGTTTCCCAATAGATACCTACATTGCCTAAGTTTCTTCAGCCTATAGATACTATTCCTTTTGTATTTGTGAGATGTTATAGTTTTACCATTGAATTTAAAGTTTTAGGATTGTCGGATTTCGATATCAGTATTGTTTAAATAAAATACAGAAAGTAAAACACTCGCGCATCTAATGCCATAGTAAGCCTCTAACAATGAGTCCAGCTCAGACCTCAGATCGGCTATTTCTTTAAGGACCTATTGCGCTGTCATTTCTTGCAAGTTGAGGATGGTTGAGTGGTTATTTTGGCCCATTGCTTCTCCGACATGCTGCATATATGTATGAGCAGCCCAGTTCCACATTAATCTTTCGGCTTTAAGCCTTTTGACATCGACCCTGTGTTTTAGAGCAGTATAAGTACCTACTACCTATAAAATGTCTGTACACTACCACAATAACTACGATAAATAATTAAGTGTACACATGTATAATTTTTTGTATTTTATATACCTACATACATTGTGTCGAGTTTCCTTTAAGCACATACAAGTTATTTTAATCTTTGCTCCATTTATGTAACTTATACAAAACTAAGTCGAATGGAAATGCGTAGGCTCGGTTGATCAAACATCTCTCCTGTAAATCAACGCACACCGTAATAAACACTGCAGTATAAAAAGAAATATTTACAATATCCATTCGTTTCATAAGAATTGATCTCCTTCGAGAAATCTAACGGTCTCTCTTTAATATTTCCTTTGATCTTAGAAAAATATACAGATATTCTGTAATTTAGAGGAGTATCAATATAAATGAGTAACGACTGTTTACTTTTAAAGATGACGGCGATATGACGTGGGGGAAGTGACAACCAGAACTTCTGTTTTTTATAATATCGATGTTAAGTATAAAATAATATACCTCATTACATAATGTGTGATAATATTAAGAGATGTTCTGTCTCATGCCTACATAAGAAATACGATAAAGAAACATTTCCGACAAGCGATTTATTTGGAACTTCCTAGTCTGTTTTTAATGTCTTTAAGAGTTTCTTCATAGTTCTTAGCTATTCGTAGGTATCTACAAGATTATACAGTTAACTATAAGAATCGGAAGAATCTTCTTTCGATACTGACGATTTTTTTTTCGCTATATGTCCTTTTTATGAGACTGAATTTGAAATCGTCCATTGATGTTTTAAGTTTGATTTAAAAATTCAACTTTTAAATTGTGAAAACACCACAATATTAAAAGCTATGCCCACCGGGAATCATTTGCTTATACTTTTTACCGTAGATACAAAAATTAGATTTCGATAAAAAAATCAAGATACAAGCCTATAAGAGTCAATTTCAACAACTCGATTTTTTACCTAATTTCCATGGACATTTTCATTTTAAGGTTTTGTAAAAAACTTTAATAATAAAGCGCAACATATCCACATCGTAAATACATTTTCTAAAAGGGCATTATATAATTATATTACTTAGAGAGTTATTTGGCTCACCGAAATTAGCGTGCCACAGAAATTTTATTATTGCCACTGAAATTGTATTGGTGACACAGAAATTGTGCGTGTGCACTGAAATTGTAAATTACTAAAACAATTTTTTTAGAATGATAAAAACTGACAATATAATACGAATCATTTTAATAAGCATTTATAAAAACACAACGTGGTGTACTATTGCTTAAATCAGTCTTACAAAATTAGCAATCAAGGAACTGATGACGTTTTTTATTCCTATGATGGGGTAAAATTTACTTATAAATATTTATCAAACTTATATTAACAACCTACGCAAATTGTAACCAATCTAAAAAAAAAATATTATCACTGCAATAACAGTAGTTTTAATAATGTCCAATCCTAAAAATCAAATAACATATTCTGATTAGCATAATAATATGATCAATTTGAAACTAATAGAAAAATCCTAAACAAATTACTTAAATATTTGTGGACATACAGTTTACTTCTCAAAATCAAACAACGCTTTTTATATTTTCTTATTGTCAGAATCTTAAAACTAAATAACGAATTATTGCTATACACAGTTAATCAGTTAACATTCATTCTGATATCTTGTACGTATCAAAATGACAAATTAACAACTAATTTAATAATCATAAGAGCAGCTCAATAGAAGCCATTGCTCTGAAGTAAACTATAAAAAATAATGATATTAGATATCAATCAACTTTTAGGTAACTAAGATATTAAAAAATATTCTTTAAACATATAATCACTGACATGGCGAAAATCTTCAGAAAATATTTTTATCATCACTATCAAAAATATTTAAGTTATGTCTTGTAACCAATTCTATGGAATATTCAATGATGGCATCATTATCAGTCTCAATGGTTTTTTTTCAAAATTCGACGTTATATCATTTAACATTTTGGAAAAATGAGGCTGATGGAACTGGATTGTAATAGTCTATATTGCCCAAGTCGTGTAAAGCGTCAGCTGATTTGATGGTCTCATTTTGAGGTATGTTCTTGGTTTTAAAGTAAAATAATAATTCAGATCCTTTAAATCTGTGGATTTTTGATGGCTTTAAACTGGAATCCGATTGTGATGCAGGTGGAACGATCGTTGCATTATCCAGGATTTCAATAAGCAATTCATAGAAACCTAAATGTTTTCCGTGAATGCATTTTATAGGATTGTAACGACAGTTTTCATCAGTGCATGACAGTGATCGCATTGCAAGTGCTTTGGTTGTTTTTGCCCAAATGATCTAATGGATCTTCATAGATCCCGGGAAACATTTTAGGACTTTAGACAAAAGCCAATCCATTTCATTCACTTCATAGTCGTTAACAATCTTTATTTTCACACCTGTGACAGTTGTTTGAAGACCTTCCACTAAAGCTTTAATATCGTTGATGCCAAAGGCAACCAGAAGATTTGCATATCTCTTAAGAACATCGCCTACACCATCAGGTGCTCCTTTTCCATTTCCATGCCCACATTCGCAGTAATGCCATATCACTCGAGACAATTCACTCAAGTCCTGGCAATATAATATAGATTTGATAATATAGAGCTGTGATATAATATAGATTTTGTATCTGTATTGTTCTGACGGAGAGTCGGATATGAGGTGGAGAACCGATTTTAGGATTCCTAAAATAAAAAGGATATTTAAAATACTGATGAGTCAATTTAAACTCTCACATTTGTTTATGAAAGGAGGCATGAGCAAAATAATGGGATATCACAGACTGTAAAGGATTAGATAATGCTATCTCTGTGTAATCTATAACTAGGGATGTTGATTGAGTTCTGTCAAAGTAATTTTGGCATAACAAATATTGTTTCTTTTCAAAAACCTTCATTAACATTAATACAATAATTGATAGGTACAATTTCTGTGGAGTCGTGTAATTTCCGTGGACGCCCAGATGCCACGGAAACCACAGAAATTGCCCCACAGAAATTGGAAACGTGGCTATTTTTTTTAAATTACAAGAATCTATCAAGGCTGTGACTATTGTTTTCTATAATCATAAATGTGTACCAAAGGCTACTTAGTATGCATAAGAGTAATATCTTTATTTCTTGAAAAAATCCTTTTAAAACTTGATTACCGAAATTGCAAAATTTCGTTCCGAGTAAACTGAAATTAAGTACTAACATTTTTTGCGAGAAGATGTGGCAATATGGTGCACTACCGTTCTCACTACGCGTAAGAGCACGACTGTCTCTTGCTGGGCAGGGATTTATTGTTCGTTTAAACTCATTGGTGGAAGCTTAGGTAACTTTGCTCGGACAATCATTAACTATGAGTATAAATATTTAAAAATAATTAGCTTCTTGTAGGTCAATTATTACTTAACGCAATCAAAATATATTTTCCTATATATGTTGAAGATTATCTTCCTGAGAGGTAAATGCTGTGTATGAAAGTGATGGTGGACAAGACACAGAAATTGATAATTCATCATTTACCGATTTTTTTCTTAAAAAGTAATAGTCTTATAAATATAATTTAACTGGCTTCATTTAGATTCACGTCTCTTTAATTCTGAGAAAAAAAAAATCGTTGAATTATCTGTAAACCAGCACTACGTGTTCAGCCTAGACGCGTAAATTTTTCGCTTGAGAAATTCACTCATAAGTAACCTAACTATGTTCAATCAATTTTGCAAACTTTTTCTTTGTTGGGATTCGCTTCCAGTCTAACAATATGCAGCTAAATACGTTCCTCACCTAGTCCGGATAGTGACTGCTCAACTTATTAACTGGTTGACATTAAACTTCTTGACAAGACTGTTATCAGATTTTCTATGTCCGTTTGCCCAGCAAGGTCCTCCAGGAATTTACATTTCAGGTGTGCACCAATGCAATGTGCTCGCCTCTAAGAGTATATGTACCGGTTTTTCTTTTTCAATGTACCTCTGTACTTTTGAAGAAATATGCAAAGAAGGGGCGTGCCAGCCAAACGTTTTCAGCATGGCCCCCATGTAACTTGAAAAATATATAGCGTATTAAAGTTTCTTTAAACTCAAGGAATGTATAATGACTCACTCTATAAAACACGTTATATGTACCGCAATAGATATTGTGAATTCGTAATAACAAATAATATAGAGATGTGTGATATAAGAAAATTAGGGCGTCCAATCCCGGAATACCGAGATCTCGGTATTGCGGGATCCCGCATCATTTTCCAATCCCGCGTGATGCGGGATTACGGGCGCGGGATCCGTGGGATATGCGGGACTGAAAAAAAGCATGCTTACGACCTCTCGCGAGCGCGATCCCTCGGTGATTGGTGGCCGGTAGTGTTGCAAACAACGCGGGGGCCGATGTCACCCGTTTTTCACAGCTTAAGTAGCCTAATATAGCTGAATTTCAGTCAGTGGTAGCCTAAGTATGTCGCCTAAAATATAAGTAAGGTTTTTATTCAGTATTTGTTACTGTTTTTCGTGAAGAAAAACGGTGTAATTTGATTGATCTCATAATAATAGTAATATGTAAATAAATGTGGAGTTGATTAATTATTTTTTTTTGTGATAAATAAACGGTGTAATTTGATTGATCTCATACTAGTAGTAATACTGAAATAAATATGGAGTTAGTAGATTAATTCATTGTTTTTTTTTGTGATAAATAAACGGTATAATTTGTTTAATCTCATACTAATAGTAATACGTAAGTTAAATGTGGAGTTAGTTGATTAATTCATTGTTTTATTTGCCTTATATAAATGCGAATATTTTCAATATCAATCCCGCGGGATCCCGCAAATACCGAGATCCTGCGGGATTGAAAATTCGTAGTCCCGCAAATACCGAGATTGAATTTAGGCTGCGGGATTGGAAGCCCTAAAGAAAATATCTTAAAAAAACCGACTTCTATATCAAAACACTACAAAGCCAAAAATAATTTTAATTTCGGTAGTCGGTGTTATTGGTTTTGTATTTTCTTTTTTTTTTCACACCGCCTTCCGAAATTAAAATTATTTTTGGCTTTGTAGTGTTTTGATATAGAAGTCGGTTTTATTTTTTGCAAAAAAGTTTTTATTTTCGCGCTTTTTAGTGGGTCAGTGAATTTTCCAAATCGTTTCGTAAATGAGGGAGTTATGCGCGAACAAAAAACGCAATGCAGAGTAAACGAAAAGATCATCAACGTAAATATTTTTTTAGACATTTGTTAATTTTTCAGAAACGGCTTGTCCGATTTCGATAAAATTTTCATGGGACCATTTGGGAAGTATACCCTTTTCAACAAAAAAATAATTTTTCAATTCGGTTGGCAAGCGACGGAGCTATGCCCGAACAAACATAAAAAAAAACAAACAAACATCCGAATTGAGAACCTCCTCCTTTTTTAGAAGTCGGTTAAAAAGACAAAACAACCTTAGCCAAAAACTATTAACAAATAACAAGTAACATAATATTTACCGTATTGGTTTTGCATACAACTTGCTAAATTTGAAAAATAAACCAGATTTAGTTAATTCAGCATGGCCCTCTATAGTTGCCTAATCTTTTAACCGACTTCAACAAAGGAAGATCTGTATTCGACCAGTATGTATGTATGTATTTTTGTATATCCGCGATTTTCTCAGAAACTCCTAATCTGATTTTGATCATGTTTCCGTTGTTTGAAAGCATATTTTACAAGGAACGTTTTAGTATATAATACATCAGATTCTGATGAAGATCTTCGAAGATCAGCGATGGAACTCTTCAACTAAGAACAGCAAATCTCCCGCGATTGCTGCCCTCTTACATCTATGTACTGTTTAGCATAATCAGCCTATTAATATCACCACAGCTGAGGCACAGAACTTCTAGATCACATCAGAAATATGGTTTAGGTTGGTACAAAGAGATGTACAGCAAACTCTCTTTTTAAAAATTAAGTAGGAACGGTATGTAGGTATCTCATGTAACACAAACATTTCATTGGGCCATGTGAGTAGGAACCTAGCCCTTATTTTGAATAGAATTATACACCCAATGAAACAACCTTTAAGTTTATTTTTCAGTTTGTATTGCCGTAGTTTTCTTTGGATGTTTTGAAGTCGGTTAAATTTTTTGTAAAAAAGTTTTTTTAATAGGACATGTTTGTTTACAAAATTCGACTTCCTGAATATAGGAGTACATTCGTTCCAAATAAATTGCGATTCTACTGTATTAGTACTTTAAAAGATAAATTGGATTTTGTTTACTTATCCACAGATTGACCTCGCTAAGCATTGCTTACCCTGAAGGATCGAACCTTGCGCCTGTTTTTATTTAGCTACGATATTCTCATAAGCCAGCCCTTTAAGTTATTATCAGTCTAGTTTTCAAGAGATAAATCTGTGTAAACAATGTAACCTAAATGCTTTTGGTAATAAATACTTCAACACTTCAGGTATGTTTGTGTGTAACTAAAAGCGTACTTACCAATGGACGTTCGAGCTGTTAATTTAGTATCTATTATATTATTATAAGCCATTATTTTATAGAAAGCTAGTGTAAACTTAATTATTTTTGGGTTTCATTAGAACTTAAAACGGGATATTTACCATGTGTATTTTTTGTTTTGAGTTTCCGATATTTCGGCACTGTTGCAAGCGCCATGATCACGGATGAACTGAAGTAATTGCGGGTGGAAGCTTATGAGCAGACAAATCGGTCTACCGTCTTTCTCGTTAGTTTTCTGTTAGCGACACCGCTACCACTGTCACATGTATCACTAAACACTCGATTATGTTCCCGACACACAAAACTCACCGTGTCGACTCGCGAACTTTCTACGGAACTTTTTCTAATGATACTGTTAGTGACTATGTTAGGTTAAAAACTTATATTTTTGGATTATTTAATTTTTTTTTTTTAAATAAGTGGCTGTGGGTGGAGCGGAAGGGAGTGTCAGACTTCTACTGACTAAAAACCCACCCTGTTCCTTCAGCTGCCCTTAAGTTCCAGGGCCGCGGTATCTCGTTAGATTCCAGCACAAAAGAGACATACACATCCGAGTTTGTTGCGATATTTCTTTTCACCCAGCCAGCTAGGAAATACCATCCAGCTCATCTAGTTAAAAAATGATTGACGTGTAAACTGTATTCTTTTTTTAATATAGGCTCGCATTTGGTTAGCGATGGTGTGGTCGAAGATGAACCGCGTTATAACCGATTTGCAATTCATATTATACTAGCGTCCCGCACGGTCTCATTCTGCTGATGCACATAAAAGTTCAACACAAACCTCCCTCAAGAAACACTCTATCTTTTAGTGAAAACCGTAACCGGAAATCTATTCAGGAGTTTTTGTTTTTATCGTGAACATACCTAGACAGACGCGGCGGGTGACTTTGGTTTTATAATATGTAAGGAAGACAGAAGAAAATGCTTGATGAAGTCTGTATTTCTTGATAGCTCTATTAAGATACATAACCATAACGCTGTGAAGGTTACCTACCTATATAGCGTTATAGTTAGAGCTCTATAGTTAATTGCAGAATTGTATCCAAACGCGAGCATATTAACTAATAAAAATATCACATTAATATATGTTCCAACATTGACAAGATAAAGAAAACCATAATTATTACATTGGGTCAAATGGTACTTAAATGATATTTTTTTAAATTATAAAAATATTCTGCAATTAATCATAACTACAAAAAAATAGATTAAGATGCGAACTTTTTACTCGGCACCCTACAATTAATCAAGTTATAAAATAATCCACAAAAAGTCAATTTACGTCAGTTTAGCTAAAATAAAATCTAGTCAACAGATAAATGGTAAGTGATCTATAATTATTTGAGTCACAGAAGAGTTGAAACAGAAAGACCATAGTACAAAATAGATTTTTATGTTAGACAAGAACAAAGTAGGCATGTAAATGATAAATGCGTTTCATCATAGGCTGTATAGGCTTCCATCAGAGGTAATCACGATCGTCATTCCGTTCTGCAGTATCTATCAAACACAAATAACAGATAAAAGAGGTTAGAAAGGGAATAGTTCCTGATTTGTATGAGAACGCGTGTCGCCGCTTATCTCCCACTCTATAGCTCCACTACAAGCAAGAGGCCCGTTACGTGTGCGAATTACGTACACAAATAAATTACACATACTTACATCGAGAGCTTGCTACTGATTGTAACTCACTGTCTATAAACATGCGCCGTGCATCACGGCCAATCAGGGCAAAGGACGAAAAGTCAATGGTCGAAGTGTGAAGGACGCAACGCATGCAGTATATTGTAAGCAGACTTGGTCATTGCGTTGATTTTCTAAAATTGTCATACGGAATAATCTGTAACTAATAGTGCAGGGGGAAGGCGTCGATGTCTGTCACACAGTTCCAACTAGCGCGGACATCGACGTTTCACTCTATCTTTAGAAACATTAATGTGTATCTATGTACTTTGTTTTAGATTAAGATAGACGAGTTGTACCAACATTTTTATTTATCAATAAATTATTAATAAAAATTATTAATAAATTAATAAAAGATTAAGCGAGTAGATATCGGGCAATGTATATTTTTTTGTAACTTGTTGCAATAATGTTGTTAATGTTCGGAATTTCATAGTGATCAGAATATTTTTGTTTTTTACAAATAAAATTGTAATTAAATGTTATTTTCGACTTACCGATGGAAAGATATACCTCCTCGCTCTATACTTGCAATCTAACTTTTTGTTTTACAGGTTATAAGTGCACAACACGGCATTTTAAAACAGCTCTGTGTTCCGAAGTAATAAGAAAAGCGCACTAAACGCGGTGAATGAATTAATGGGTCGAGCTATGATTTTCGTATCATAAATGTGGCGCGCTCGCCACGACTACATTACCATTCCAACCTTGTTCATCTATTCCGTGCTATCAAACGTAAAAGTTTGGCGAGCTTAGATTTACACTCGCTGTTTTTTAAAGCTCGGTTGCCAATCATTTTCTTTCAAACTTATGATTATTCCTTTGTTTTTCTCCGCACGATGTTCTTATGTATTGTATTTATATAGGTATATATATTTTTGTTCGTTTTTCCGTTTTGATGAGTATTTATAATACACTAATATAGCCCTTCCCATTTTAATTAAAGTTTTCTTCCAAAGGTTGTCTGTAAGATATCGCTCTCAGCGATAACCGCCATTGTAACCAATTTTTTTACAATATTGTTATTTAAGTTTGATTGAATTATTGGTGTACAATAAAGTATATTCTATGTATTTATGTCCGTATATTAATAAAATGAACTATTTAAATAACAAAAAGTTCTCGCATTTACCTATTTAATTAAGTCCAATGAACTCCAGCAGCTCCCATTGCTGCATCAAAAGCTTGTCTGCTGGTTAAAGATGTGTGAGAGGCTTTAAACGCTGCATATTTAACTGCAAAACATTCGGCTCCATCTACCAACAAACTGTAACCAATGTGTCTATCCAGGCCAGCGCCACATAAGTTTAGCAATTCATGGGATTATTTCAGTTACCCGTCTCTTCTCTTGAGAATTGTGAGCATTAGTCCCCTGCAATTTCTTTTTCAGTGACACAATTTTTTTTTAAAGGCGACTTGTTAAAAATAACTTTACTAAAAAAAGTCTGTATACAAAATTCCATAAATGTATGAGAACTTACATGTTTGTTTTGCAGTCTCGAGGTAGATCTAAGCTACTAAGGTAGCTAAGTGTAGTTAGTGCTTGCATTGCCGACCGCTGTAACCTTTAATAATTGAATGGCAGACTTATTCGGTGCCCAAATCGATCATGTTGCTGATTCTGAACAGATTATTTTCAAGTTTAGCATATACCTAAAGATACGCTGAACGTCTTAATAATTCGTAAAGGTCAATGTCTCTGAAAAATATTCAAATACATATTTGATGCTCCACTGTTGTGTTTAGAATAAAAATACTTGTATAAACGGTAGCATCATGTTTCGTTAAAAGGAAAACCTTTGAGTACTCTTAATTAATTTACTGTAAAGAAAAATAACATTTGCCTTGGTCTTTATAAATGTATCGCATGTGATCGCATACCTATTATAATATTTGTAGAAACAGGAACAAGAAATGTAGAAATTATCAGCATTTTTACCATAATTTTCAATAGAAATTTAAACTTTACAAAGAGGTAAAATTGTTTGGTTGATTGCCAAAGGTAACCTTAATATAGATAACTAGTACTCACGCGGGGCTTCGCTCCCGTGGATTCTATCACGGTAAAAACATAACTCTCCTTTTTGCAGTCGCGTAAAAAGTAGCCTATAACCTTCCTCAAGCTTCAAGCTACTTCCATAGCAAATTGCATCCAAATCCACCCAGTACTTTCGAAGATTAGCGCGTTCAAGCAAACAAACAAACAAACAAACTTTTCCGCTTTATAATATTAGTATAGATTACAATAAGATACCAGGAAATTATTGAACATTTAGAAAATAATTCTTTAGAGACAATTATATTGTGGAGTTTTTATGGGATATAAAACGTGTCACTAAAATAAACATTCAAATTCGACTCAAACTCAAAAATATTTTATTTCACTAGGCCTACATGGGCTCTTGTAAAGCATTAGAATCTACAGCACGGTTCATATTAGTCGACTCCTATGGAGAAGCACCCACAACAAACTCCACGAATACTCTTTTCTAAACACTGATTTGCTGTTTGTACAGTGGTCAGTGGCCCTGACTGCTATGCGCAAGGTCGTGGGTTCGATTCCCACCCAGGACAAATGTTTGTGTGATGAGCACGATCATTTGTTCTTTGTCTGGGTGTAATTTATCTATAATATGTATTTAGAAATATATATGTATGTTTATCAGTTGTCTGGTACTCATACCACAAGCTCTGCTTAGTTTGGGACTAGATGGCGTTGTGTGAAAGTTGTGGAATATTATTTATTTCGACATGAACTAAACAGGAACAATAAGAAAGGTAGAACTAAGCGTTGCTTGCCTGTCGGTTTTCTACAGATATTACTTTGGGGAGTGTGCGCAGGAGTTCCATGACCCGATCCCTCCATCTCCATTTCACTACCGGACTACCAGACGCACTGCTGGGTACCACCCACACTTGGTTTATATACCGTCTTGGTGAACCAAGCTTCCACATTTATTGTGTGCATAGCCAAGTAGTGAAACTCACTACCGGCTTCTGTGTTCCCTGCCACTTATGATCTTTCAGCATTTAAAGCAAGAGTGAATAGGCATCTTCTGGGCTCTCTCGTCACATCGTAGACCCTTACCGTCAGGCTAGATCAAGGTCAAGAGTGGGCTCATCTGGATTATAAAAAAAATAAGGTCTTCTGACCTTTCCTTTTGTGTGGCTTCAGTGACATAATACGGCGCCAAAATGACGTCACAAGGTCGCCCAGATTCAACTGAAAATAAAAATTCTCGATATCAATGTTGATTCTATTTGGCAAACTTTCATGTCAGTTGTATTCATAAATATCTTTTGTTGGGAAATTGAAGTAAGTTTTGGATAGTCAAATATATTTTTCTATAGGAGATATACTTAGATATTAGTAAAAAAAAGAGCTAAAAGGCTCATAGGTGACGAGGTTCTGGCAGGCAAGCTTCACAGCCTGGTTCACCTGCGAAACGATGCTTGCCTGTCTATCTTCAACAGATTGTACTTCGAAGAGTGCGCAGGAGCTCCACGACCTAATCCCTTCACCTCCCTTTTACTACCGGTCTACCAGACGTACCGCAGGGTACATTATGACTCGTCAGCCTTTAAAGCAAGAGTGAATAGGCATTTTCTGGGTTCGTTCGTTCGATCGTAGACCTCATCTTACACTTACCATCAGGTGTTATCGAGGTCACGAGCGGGCTCATTCGTAATAAAAAAAAATTGTAACTCATATGGGACCGTTCAAGTATTACATAAGCACATTTTTTGCCATTTTTAACCCAACCTCCCCCTCGTCAGCAAAAGTAAGCAAAGCTCTTACCCCCCCCCCCCCCCCATGCTTACGTAAGTATTGGTACAATTGATTGACAGGCCTCTTGGTCTAGTTTTCAGTGGCCTTAACTGCGATGCTCAAGGTCGTGGGTTCGATTCCCACCCAGGGCAAATGTTTGTGTGATGAGCACGATCATGTGATCTTTGTCTGGGTGTAATTTATCTATAATATGTATGTATTTAGAAATATATATGTATGTTTATCAGTTATCTAGTACTCATAGCACAAGCTTTGCTTAGTTTGGGACTAGATGGCGTTGTGTGAAAGTTGTGGAATATTAATTAATTAATTCATGAGCAGCAGTTATGAATCTAGAAATAAGGAATAGGTTTGGAATAGAAGTCTGTAACACACATAATATTCATTTAAATAAACTTTACTGACACAGAATTCAACAATTCATTATTTGTAGGAATCCCCGAAAATGCATTTCGTTTTGAAGCATAGACAATCTGTGTTGCTATATGTGTAAAAAATTGTATAATTACTGCTGACGTAATCGCATCTAGATCCCCCCACACCCACGTCATCAAAAATAAGCAAAGCAAAAACCCCCACGCCCCCCCATAGTGCTTACGTAATACATGAACGGTCCCTATACAAGTAGGTCATAGGAGAGGAGCTCTAAATTCTAACAGCCACACGTGTCAATCTTCAAGGTTAAGTAACGCTTGACGAGTTCTGTCTATGGATGGGTTGGATCTTCACTTTCAAGATTCCTCCGTGCCTCGGAAAGCACAATATGCCGTTGGTTCCGGCTCTCGTTTATACATCTTCGACCGTCGTTGTCATAAAATTTGACACTGGTCTTACCAAAGGGGATCCTGAAAGCCAGTTACTGGGTTGTGGAGCTTAGGTAGTCGCTTCATGTAAAATACTGATACTCAGCTACTGCACTAATACTCAACCGGATGGTTAGACTAAAAGCTGAACCCCTAACTTGGGAAAAAACTAAGCAGGTAATGATGCATGTAAGTTGTGTATATTAAAAAAAAAAACGTTATTTAAAAAATCTAAGCAGTCAGGTTTTTTAGATTTTATAAATACCATTTTTTTTTTGTCAACTTTTCAGTTAAAATATTAATTAAAACTTTTTAATTTTCCCGGTCGTGTCACATTGGCACCCCACCGGATTGAGAAAATGAAACAGCTAAGTCCATATTTTTAAATTTTCTCTTTGTATTATTTTTGCTCATATTACACAAATGATAAACATGATATACCTTTTAGAAATTCTTATGATAAGCCCTTTAATTTGATATCCAAATTGTGGTATTCGAAAAAAAATCTTTTCTCTATGAATAATGGCTTCGCACAGCCACCATATTTGATTTTTTCAAATGTCACCTATCTAAGAATATTTGGTCTGCTATGACGTATCTAACGATACCTCAATTATGTGAATCCGTTCAGCGGTTCTGGACATATGAGGTAATAAAGAATATTACATACAAACAATATACGCGCGAAAAACATAACCCTTACTTTGCAGTCGGGTAAAAAGATATAAATAAATAATTGCTCAATATTACCCATCTCAATTAAGGATAATGCTTTCAACATTTCAATACTGTAAATTTCAAATATAAGTAACTATAATTATATTTCCCTATATTCGTCAAAAAATATTACTCAGTACAACACTATTTCATCAATATCTTAAGTTCCAAAATATACTTCCTTCCTTAAGTTACTAAAATGAATGAACACAATCATTATTGTTTTCTAAGAAAATCACTTTGTTACTGCAAATTCCACAACATTTCACAGAGTGACAAAATTGCATTTTGCATAACATTCCAACGCACTAAACGTGCAATAGTTTCTAAAAATATTTTAAGTAGGTAAAGTCCTGAGTTGACTGCTTGGTAATAATTATGCTACCTGAATGTAGGACTACAATTAGTTCTCGCTAAGAAAACCTTACCCACTTTTCTTTAGACTATTAAAAGATATGATTAATTATTGCAAGCACTGCTCGCTTTGGGAGTATTTTTGATGTCTTCAAAAGTACAAAACTGGATGTGAAAACGACTGATTGAATTCTTTAAATATTTATAATGCAAGCAGAGCCGGATTAACCCTGTCAAAGGCCCTAAGACAATGGCATTCTCGGGGCCCCTTTTCTTACTTTGACTGACCAAATCGTGTGTGAACTGAGGAAACGCACATTAAGGGCTGTGGTTTTTAATATATTTGTTTACTTATTCCCAGATTTGTTCTAAAATTGTTTTAATTCTACTACTAAATCTAACGACTTGTATTTTGTGAGATAACAGTGAGGTCCCTAAGTTCACACGCACATCAAATTCTCGTTCGAAGAAACAAGTTAGAAAACTTGTTTCTTGTGGTGCGTGCACTGGGCCTGGGCCCTAAGATGATGCGGGGCCCCTAGGCAGTTGCCTACTCCGCCTAATGGTTAATCCGGCCCTGAATGCAAGTACCTATTTTGTAACCTTATTCTATCCGACAGTAGACTGGATTGGTGTCGGATTTATGATCGAAAGGTCGCGGGTTCGAACTTCAACGATTGCACTATTGCCGTGAACCCACTAATGAAATAATGAAATAATTATGTTTATTTTGCAAATAGGTTATAAATAACACTTTCACACGTCTTTTTTTCGTAAATGTAAACTAGATGAGGCCAGTGTTTCCTAACTGACTACTCTGAGAAGAAACACTGAAACAAACTCAGAGGTCAACGTCTCTTTTAAAGACCAGACAATCTGTAGTGATCCAAATCATATGAGAGCCATGTAGGTTAATGTCTGTGGCGCCCTTTAGAGGACAGAATCAAACAGATTTGAGCAGGCCCGTCCAAACAGTGCACGCATTTATCAAATATCGCGTAGCTCTCCAAGACACAAGCACAGTTAGCTTATTTGGAAGGATAAACAAGATGCTCAATAGAGTCATAGGTCCTCTTTGGGCTGTTGGGACCTCAACTTTAGTACTCTTCCTCGTATCTTGAATGATATGTATGTAATAGTCCCACCTTACTGAACTATCAAGCTGTCAATTCCATCTCATTTTATATAAATGTCCGTTTACACAGCAAGGCCCCCAAGAATTTGCGTTTCAGATACTGCACCAATGCAATGTACTCGCCTCTAGGAGTATTATGTACCGGTTTCTTTTTCAATGTACCTCTGTAATTTTGTAGAAATATGCAAAAAAAGGAGGCTGAGCCATCCAAAAATTTTCAGCATGGCCTCCATGTAACTTGAAAAATATATAGCGTATTAAAGTTTCTTAAACTAAAGGAATTTACTCTATTAACACGTTATATGTAGCGCAAAAGATATTGTGAATTTGTAATAACAAATAATATGTAGATGGGGATAGGGGTCCGTGCAAGAAAAAAAAATAATAAGAAAATATCTAAAAGCGACAACACAGCCAAAACCTATTGAGAAATAATTGATGATTGGCAGTTAGAATTTAGTTTAAGAAACTTTTTAATACGCTATATGTTTTTCAAGTTACATGGGGGCCGTGCTGAAAACGTTTGGCTGACACGGCCCTATTTTTACCCGACTGCGCCAGAAGGAGGGTTATTTGCATATTTCTTCAAAAGTACAGAGGTACATTGAAAAAGAAACCGGTACATATACTCCTACAGGCGAGTACATTGCATTGGTGCACACCTAAAATGCAAATTCTAAGGGGCCTTGCTGGGCGAATGGACATAATTTTGAGATATCTCTGTACATGTCAAACTATTTACAGACCACCTCAAAAAAAATATCACCATTAGTTTTCCATTCTTCCCAGTGTGATGCCTTCTGTGTCCAAATCCGTCATGAACGCCGCATACTCGTTTTGCCAGCGTCTCCTAAGCCTTACCAAGGTTGCGAGAATGTTCTAACGAGATATCACGGCCCCGGAATGCAAAGGCAACTGAAAAAACAGGGTGGGTTATTAGTTAGTATAAGTCTGACACTCCTTTTCGCTCTACCCAGAGTTTCCTACGCCTGCCTACAAAAATAAAACAATCATATTTACCTAAACCGACTTGAACGGTCTTATAGATAGATGATTGCACAACGTGGCTCTAAAAATGTCTGTCAAGTATTGAACTAGAATCCCCTCGGCGCCTATTATTGGCAATAGTACACAACACTCGTACTATCACATAAATTGGCAGGAGTTCCACAGTTTTCACATACTTCAGATGAATCACATAAATAATGGGATCAAGTCACAATAACAAGGGTTATTTTATTATTACTTTTTTACATTTTATTTTTTTTTAACTGTGTCATTTCTTTTTATTGATTACTAGCAGTTGCGCAGGGCTTTGCTACCAAGGACTTTATCATGATAAAAAATAATCCTCCATTACTTCATACCAAATTTCATCCAAATACACACATGACTTTCGAAAATTAGCACGTTCAAACAAACTTTTCCGACTTTACTAGTACAAGATTATTGTTTCGCATTTGACCACGATCTCTCCTGTTGGTAAGCGATGATGTGGTCGAAAATGAAGCACGCTTACCTAGAAGTAACCAATTTACTGTTGACTTGAACAGAACAAATATTCTCGAGTTGGAAATTCTCATAGATGTACTTTGCCCTGAGGCGGGTGAAGGGGTTTGTTAGACTGTTACTGACAAAAACCATTCCGTGTTCCCTCGTGACCTCGCCCCTGACTGATTATTCTGGCACGAAAAAAAAGAAAAACACATTATAATTATACACCATCATCATTTCAACTTTTAAAGCAAGAGTAAACAGGCATCTCCTGGGCTCACTCGTTCCATCGTAGACCTCATCTATCGCTTACCATCAGGCGAGATCGAGGTCAAGAGTGGGCTCATTCCAAATAAATATATATGTTCAGGACTAAAAGAAGCCAGCCAACGGTAACTGGACGGTCTGAACTTGTCCACGGTTCGTGGAGCCCTACCGTTGCTTTCAACAACAATAAACAAAACTACAGGCTCTTCGGCCTACAACCATATATACAAATAACTTATTGGTACCACTTACCTTCTGCGCTGGGTCCGCCAACTTCGACCTTCCTAGGTCACGCCCAAGTGTGGTATGTATGTAAATATATGGTGAGTAAATGAAAGTGTGATGTAAGTCAAGTGTTCTGAACGGTCACAAGGCGTCGATCTCCAGATGGCGCGGTTCAGACAGCATCACAGCCCAAACTCGCACCGGATTGAAGCTATTTATCACTACTTATTTCCAACAAATGCGCGTGCCACGCGGTGGCAACCAACCGGCGATAAATCCCAAAATATCCCGGGTTTTTCATCAAATGGGGATTACAACTTCCAATTAATCGTTACTCGCGACCCAATTATCGGTTTCAACACGCGATTGCACACGATATTTCTATTACAATTACATCACAAGAGGTCCCAACGTGCGGACATTTTTTCCAACCGAGGAACCGAAGTCTATCTGTCAAGTGAAAAGTCAAAGAGCATAGAATAATATTGCCAACCAAAAGGGTGCGTTTCATTTCACGTTGGACTAAACATCTACCCCCCCCGGACGGGCCTACCCGTCCGCTAATCAATTGGAAGTCTTGACCAGGTTGCGAATTCAACACAGCTTCAATGCGGCCAAATACCGTAGCTAGTTCCTCAAAGGTGAGAACGATGTCTCCCAACAATCTCCGCCAGCGTCCCTTTGCCGCTTTCACCGCGGCCCCAAAAATACCCCCCCAATGGGGGCAGGCTGGCGGGTCAAACAACCAAGTGACCCCTCGGTGGGCCAAACTATTACCAATGTCAACCTGGCTTTCATTAAGGAAGGCGTGTACCTCCTTCAAATAGTTACTTGTACCCTTGTAATTCGTACCGCAATCAGACCTAATCAAAGAAGGCAACCCACGGCGAGACACAAATCTTTCCAAAGTCGCCTCAAAGGCCTCTGTCGAGAGGGAGGTTACCAGCTCCAAATGTACTGCCTTGGTTGACAGGCAGACAAACACACAAATAAGGCTTAACAATCTTACTATTACGAAGGGTGGACGTCTTCAACAAAAGGGGACCAACAAGTCCGTTACGACGCCAGCAAAGGGCCTCGTCTCATTGACGCGATCAGCCGACAAATCCAAATTCTCGCTGCAGAATGGCCAACAGCGCATTGCAACCGGCATGCGAGTTCTTAACGTGACGATCAGTCACCAACAATTAAACCAAGTGGCCCTCCTTGGGCAACAAAAGGGGGTGACGGGCCCCATAAGGAAGGCTAGAGAGCTTCAACCGTCCTCCAATACGCCAAAGACCCGTCCTATCCAAGAAGGGATTCAACTTACCAACGGCTCCCGACAACCTGACCCTACCAGACCTCAAGACCTCGATCTCCTTTTCAAAGTGTGCAGCCTGCACAGAGCGGACCCAAAGGAGGAGTGACTCCTGTCGCTCTTGAGGAGAGAGAACTGGTGACAGGCGCTTGTCCCCTGGATTCCTAGAATTATGGCCAAAACGCCTGATCCACGAGGTAACGTTCAACAATTTTTTGAGAGAGCTGTATCGATTCAACAAAAATCAAGATCAAACGGAGGGTCCTTTGTCCCAACAGCGAACACCTTAAGTCCGGGCAAAGGATCCGACATCAAGACTGGCGTTCGAGGCCAAGCGCTCGCGGGGCTCCCGTTCAACTTGCGCGGGGGGTGGAGTGCGGCGTACAGAATTGCGGGTCTCAGCCCGGTGCTCGTCTCCGGGGTACCCCCCCTTGCGCGAACCCCCCTCAGAAGCTGGTCTGCTGGAGTGGTTCGCGTTGGCGCACAAAATCTCCAAGTGGGACCCTTCACAAATTCTACACGGGCGGGGGTCGGGGCAGTCCCGATGAAAGTGGGCCCCCAAGCACGAGAAGCACAAACGGCGTGCGTTGACAATGCGGCGGCGGGCACTTACGTGCAAATTCAAAAAGTCTGGGCAACGCGCCATGACATGCCCCATTGCCTTACAAAAGTCACAATGATGAGGACTCCGGGCGCCAGCAAAACGGGGGGCGGGGCGGACATCAACAGGCCCCCGGGCCCGAGAACTCCGGGCGCCAGCAAAACGGGGGGCGGGGCGAACATGAACAGGCCCCCTAGCCCGAGGACTCCGGGCGCCAGCAAAACGGGGGCGGGGCGATCATCAACAGGCCCCCTAGCCCGAGGACTCCGGGCACCAGCAAAATGGGGGGCGGGGCGATCATCAACAGGCCCCCTAGCCCGAGGACTCCGGGCGCCAGCAAAACGGGGGGCGGGGCGATCATCAACAGGCCCCCTAGCCCGAGGACTCCGGGCGCCAACAAAACGGGGGGCGGGGGAACATCAACAGGCCCCCGAGCCCTAGTCCGTCCCTGGTCTCTGGGCTGAGAAGGTAGTGGGGGTGACCCCGTGGCGCCACGAGTGGTATCCGAAAACCGACACTCGTCTTCCAAAAATTTGAGGAGGTCGTCAAAGGGGGGAAGATGGGTGGCACTATCCCCACCATACTTCTGCTCAAAACGTGACCACAGCTCCGCGGGGAGCAACTGCAGCACTATGTGCACCAACAAGTAGGACCAATGTTCTACCGGTAACTCCAGGCGTCTCAAAGCGTTGGTCGCTGAGACCAACGGGTTCAGCAAGTCAGTGCGCAACGTCGACGTGCTGGCAATGGCCGGTAGTCCCAAAATCTGGTCGATATGCACATCAGCCAGGCAGCGCTTGTTCTGATACCGTCGGGAGAGAAGCTCCAGAGCGGTCGGGTAAGAGGAATCCGTCACCGGCAAGTGCTGCACCAAGGCTCTGGCTTCGCCCTCCAGGATAGACAATAAATAGGCCAGCTTCTGGGCTGGTCCGAGGTCCGAGCGTGCATCGACAAGACTCTCAAAGAGATTTAGGAAGCCCAGCCAGTGGTCCAAGCGACCGTCAAAATGTGGCAGCTCCAGGGTGGGCAGCCTACTCAATAGTCCAGGGCCTGCAACAACGGGGGTCTGCGGCTTGGCCGCAGGCACCCGGCTCTTCAAAATTTCCCGCGCTCGTAGACATATGACATCCCCCAGGTGGTCAATCTGGTCATAGTCACCCAAAATCCTATCGCGGGCCGCCTGATCCATCACCCCCAAATCCACGTCCATGATGTACTCGTTGAAGCGTGTGAGCGCATCAGCTGACTTGATCCTCTCAATCACTTGCCCATACCGAGCAAGGGTGAGCTCTTCCAAATCTACACGCTCAACCGTTGCAGCTGCCGATGTGAACCATCTCATCATCTTTCATATACGTCGTGCGACTGCTGCTCTGAGTGTAGTGTGTCAAAGTTAGTCCATCAAATAAAATCAAAAAGGTGTTAATTTTCTGCAAATTTCTACGTTAAATTTATTGCGTTATGTACTGTGACTCAAGTGAATTCTATTTCGTATAAAAAATAGTCTAATAAACAATATTTAATACCAGTTTTTATCTAAAACAGTTTAAAAATTTGACGTTTCTGAGTGCTTAAAGTGACCTCACGATTTCGAGAACAAAGGAACTTATTAGTCACACTGTATTGCAAGTCATCTATACATAAAATCTTTGAGTAAGGCTGGTAATTTCGACAACTAATTAAAGTCACCGTGATCGAGTGCTGCCAGGCGTGCTTTTTGACCTACTACTGCCGCACCGAATACCTCTGGTTCGAACCCCACAAACTGCAAAACTTTTTCTATCTTCAAAATAGGATTATTTGAAAGAGAAGCTTATTATTTAAATAACTATCGTTGGTGGCAAATATTATAGTTGTAAATAAGACATGTTTCATTCACCTGACAAGAAAAAATTCCTGTCCGATACCGACCTAAATATTGCTTCAAGTTCGGAAATGAGCTGTGAACAAAATGTGGCAGCACGTAAGCGAAAACAACCGGAGTCTGAGTGGACACAAGCAATTAACGAGTTATCTGCAGAATTCAAGAAAACTTTAAATGAATGGCGTCGGGACATGGAATCTGATATAACCAAAATATCTGACAACGTAATAGCAGTGAAAAATGAACTGTCGTCACTAACTCAGATCACATCGGAAATTAAGAACGATATTAATTCTCTGCGTTCTGAGCAATTGCTGATAAAACAACGAGTCTCTGAGTTGGATGAAAAAAACGAAGGTTTGGCAAGTCAAATTAATTCTCTTAAGGATTCGGTACAGTTTGTCGGCGATGGCCAAGCTGATATCTGCAAGAGAGTCACCCAGATTGAGCGGCAAATTCAAGACACCGTTAATTTGAACCCTACTGTTACGGAGCTAGTGACAAAAATTGATAATCTAGAGCAGAGTGCTCGAAACTGTAATATTGAAGTGTGTAATATACCTGAACGGCGGAATGAAAATCTTCTAGCATTGATGCAAAATATTGGGTCTGTAATAAAATACAACATCCAACAAAACGACATCATATCGATCCATCGTGTCCCACATGCACACCAACAAAATAATAAGCCCAAAAACATCATAGTGAAATTAGCTACTCGTATAATGCGTGATAACATACTTAGTGTCCATCGGTTATGCAAGGGACTTACCACAGAGCAGCTCGGCATATCGGGAACATCGCAACAAATATATATGCATGAACATCTGACCTTGAAAAATAAACACTTATTTCGTGAGTGTCGTGAAGCTGCCAAAAAGCACAATTATAAGTTTCTATGGGTCAAGCATGGAGCAATACTTGTTCGTGAAAAAGAAGCTGCCAGGGCTTTTGTCATTCGGAATTCGCAAGACATTGCTAAAATCAAGCCTGGTTATGCAGCAACAAATGAAAAACAGTAAGCTACATGCGTTAAAAAATGTCTTGTTAATTGTATTTAGATGCCCACATAATATTTCAAGGCATACTAAATTTTTGTTTATAATAATTTATCTTTTCTATAAAACTCAACTACTCAGAAACACATATTTAAAGAGTTCTAATATGCTTGAAACTAAATGTATTAATGTATTACATTTATTCGGTCATCATAGTGTTACCAGATATATTTTCTACTTTATACTATTTATTGCTATGTTTTTATGTCTAGGCGTTAACTTATGTATAATGCGTTTAATGCAAATAGCTAAACATTGTTTATACGTATGCATGTTAATGTTTCGCTTTCTACGTTTGGTGTGTGCTTTTAGATACTCAAACATTCCTGTAATCTATTCTCTACTTTATATTCTCTTATGTTATTCTCTGGCTTTTGCAATCACAACGTCAACAACGGATAATATTTCTCTATGTATTTTTTGGGTAGACTTTTGCTTCATTTATCGATAAAAACTACGTAATATATTACCAGAACTGCAGGGGAATCCGCACTAAATTGAATACTCTGTACATGAATATTATTGCTAATTGCTACGACATTATAATATTGACGGAGACCTGGTTAACGCCAGATATATTTAACAACGAGTTCATTGATGATCGTTACGTGGTTTATCGCTGCGACCGTGATCGTAATGCGACCAAAAAGAAAGATGGGGGTGGTGTTATCGTGGCCGTATTAAGGGAACTGCGTCCAGAAGGTTTAACCCTGCATTCACCTATGCACTTTAATATTGAACATGTCCTTGTGCAATTGCCGAGCTCAACTAGAGGCAAATTTCAAACCATTGCAGCTGTGTATATACCACCAAATACTGGTGAGAGTGTATATGTTGAATATTTTGACCTATTGCAATCAGTATTGGACAACATTAAAACTGACAATTTTTATTTATTAGGTGATTACAATTTACCAGATATTGACTGGGTTGCCTATTCTAACGGCGCTTTATTCTCTGATCAGATTTGCCAAGGCAACTCTCCCGTTTGCAAACAGCTGTGTACGTTTATGTCTATATTAAACGCCCGTCAATTCAATAATATAAAAAATCAGAATGGTAAAATATTAGATTTAGTTATTAGCAACGATGACTGCATGATTTCTACACCAGCGTACTATTTATTAAACCTTGACAAACACCATCCTCCATTTTGTATCTTGGTCTCGCCGTGTCTACCGCATAACTCAATGAGACGTAAAATAATCAAGAAATATAATTATTTTAAGGGTGACTATGTAAAAATTAATGACGACTTAAAAAATGTAAATTGGATAGAGACGCTAAATCAACAAACAATTGACGAATCTGTTGATATATTTTATGACATTATATTCTGTATTATTAAAAAACACGTGCCTTTGACTGTTTGCAGTCCTTCGAAGTTTCCCATTTGGTTCTCAAAATCTCTAATACATATTTATAAGAATAAGACCAAGGCCTGGATTAGATGGAAAATGTATGGAAATGTTTCAGATTTTGAGCAATTTTCATTGTACCGGTCTAGATTTCAAAACGAAAGTAAGAAGTGCTATAACAAATACATGAACTCGGTCGAGGATGGTATTCGAAATAATATAAAGCATTTTTGGACGTTCATTTCTAACCGCAAGCGTTGTACAGGTATTCCATCTTCGATGATATATAACAACCAATCAACTGGAGACCCAGAAAGAATTTGCAATTATTTTTCAGATTACTTTAATTCGGTTTTTGAGTCATCTACTATAACCCATGATCCACCTACGCACGACGACTGTTCTGAGAGCTGCACTCTATTGAACAGCATTCAGTTTACAGTTGATGAAATTTACAGAGCTCTCAAGGCTCTGGATCCTTCTAAGGGCCCAGGACCGGATGGCCTACCAGCACATTTTCTAAAACAAACTGCTGATAGTCTCTGCATACCTTTGCATATTATATTTAATTTGTCTCTTTCACATGGAATCTTTCCACGTGCATGGAAACTGGCTAATATAACCCCTGTCTATAAATCTGGACCTAAAGAGGATGTTGAAAACTATCGCCCTATATCAATATTGCCAGCCTTGTCAAGAGTTTTCGAGAAACTAGTACATAATAAAATATATCCTATACTACACAACATTCTTATTAAACAACAGCATGGATTTGTGAAAAAAAGATCAACTACAACAAACCTAGTGACTTTTGTAGACTATTTATTTAATAACATGGACTCTCGTATCCAAGTTGACTCTGTATACACTGATTTTAAGAAAGCTTTTGACAAGGTTGATCATGCACTTCTTTTGAATAAAATCGCGTTTAATGGCATACGCGGTGATCTTTTGAGATGGTTCTCGTCTTACATTTTAAATAGAACACAGAGAGTTGTGATAAATGGGTATAATTCCAACACTTTGACCGTCACTTCTGGAGTTCCCCAGGGCTCTATATTAGGACCACTATTATTCATAATATTTATAAATGATATTGACACTTGTTTTCTCAACTCAAAAATATTGCTTTATGCAGATGACCTCAAAATTTATAGGCCAGTTAGAAGCGTGAAGGACTGTCTTCTGTTACAGCAAGACTTAGATAGATTTTCTGAATATTGCGTCAAAAATAAACTGCATATTAACATATCTAAGTGTTGTTGTATAAGTTTCACTAAGAACAAAAATATTTTGACCTATTCCTACACTTTAAATGACGTAACTTTAACAAGAGTGACATTAATACGCGATCTCGGAATTTTGTTGGATGATAAACTGCACCTTGACGGTCATATTAGTAAAATAGTGAACAATGCCTTCAAGATGTATGGCTTTGTAGTGAGATCATCTACCGAATTTAAACGTCCATATACATATCTGTATCTTTTCAAAGCGTTAATCAGGTCTCAGTTGGAGTATGCTGTGGCGGTGTGGAATCCTTTTTATGCAAAGTATTCAGATGCGATTGAAAGAGTGCAGCGTAAATATCTAAGAGCTATGCATTTCCGTTGTTTTCGTACCCAAGCATCTTACAGTAACCTTTTAAATAGATATAAGTTACTTAACTTAAAAGCCAGACGAAGTTTATTAGAGACAATGTTTTTATTTGACCTATGCAACCACTCATATGACTGTATTGATATTAGTAATAAGATTTGTTATTTAGTGCCTAGAACTACCATGAGCCGTGGGGTGCGTGCAAGACCGCTATTTGCCATAACATCATGTCGCACGAATGCTGGCAAGCGCGCGCCCTTGCGCCGCCTTACTGCTAAATTTAATGATATATTCAACAACATTGATATCTTTGCTGTGCATTCCGGAAAGTTTCGAAGTCTGATTCGCAAAAAAATTGCTGAAATTTCAACCGAATGATATATTATTATATAATTACATGCCTTTTTAACTATAGCTTTGCTAACATGTTTGGACACTTTTTAGATAGAACGTAATATTCACTTCATAATCGCATTTGCAAGACGACCTATATTTAATCATTACTTTTTCTATAATCTGTGGAAAATGTTGTGGGTTATACACTGACTCACCCTATATGAATTGTCTTTGTATAATTTTAGTGTGTAACTGTTTGTTTTCCCAAATAAATAAAATAAAAATAAAATAAAATAAAATCTCAACTGTGAGGTCAATCCGGCAGCAGCCTCCCTGACTGCCCTTAATGAGGCCATTGCAACTATCAAATATTAATACAACAGGCTAAAATTAACTAAACAAACAACAATGACTTGTTAGCCGACCAAATAATTTCACCAAAATTACAACTTAAATTCAATTATTTCAAGTCCAAATCCGACCCTGTACCCATTCCAAGTATGAATCTAGCTTGGTACAGATGGCTAGTTACAAAATAAATAACAATTCAATGTATATATTGTGCAGGATCAACACCAATAAACATCAATAAAACATCTTTTATCACCAGCACAATTTGGATTTAGGGCAAATAGGTCTACAGCAGATGCAGTATCCGAGCTTACAAATCATATAGTTAATAAGCTAGACAGTAAAAAGAAAACAATAGCCATATTTCTGGATCTAGCAAAGGCATTTGACACAGTCTCTGTTCCAATTCTATTGAGGAAGTTAGAATGTCTTGGGATCCGGGGTCTCCAGTTGAAACTTTTACAAGACTACCTAACTGATAGGACGCAATGTGTGCAAATAGGTAATGTTATAAGTGAGGAGATCCCTGTGACTTTTGGAGTCCCCCAAGGTAGTATCCTGGGCCCTACCCTCTTTATAGTATACATAAACGATCTGTGTCAGATGGATATCCCAAATGCTAAAATCGTAACCTACGCAGATGACACAGCCTTGCTCTTTTCTGGTAGTTCGTGGGATGAGACTTTTTCAAAGGCACAGACGGGGATGAATATTGTCACAAATTGGCTACGCAAAAACGTTTTAACGCTGAATGTTGCAAAAACCCATTATATTAGTTTCTCTATTTTAACGAACGACAAACCGGACTCTTCTCACCATATTGTCTCGCACTCATGTACTAACTCTGACAGTGTGAACTGTTTATGCCCTAATATTAATAACGTGGCTGTAACAAAGTACTTAGGAGTAATGATTGACAAAAATTTGAATTTTCATCAGCACATTGATCTACTCGCAGCAAGAATTCGCAAATTAATAGTCATATTTAAGGCTTTACGACATGTAGCTCAAAAAAATATTATTAAATCAGTTTATTTTGCTTTATGCCAATCACAACTCAGTTACTGCATAACCTCTTGGGGAGGCACTTCAAAAACTCACTTTTTGAAACTGGAGAGATCTCAAAGAGCAGTTTTAAAAGTTACTTTGTTCCTACCATTTGATCATTCAACCATAGACCTGTATCGGAGATGGGAGGTTCTAACAGTCCGACAACTGTTTATTCTGCACACAGTTATAAAACAACACTCTCTTTTAAAATATGAACCACATAAATTCAGAGGCAAACGCCGAAAGTATGCAGTTTGTAAAACTAACCCCTTTAATACAAAGTTTGCTCAACATTTTTTTTGTTACCAAAGTTTTAATTTGTACAATAAATTAAATCGGTATTTGTCTATTTATGCAGTAACTAAAGCTAAATGCAAATCATTGGTCATTAAGTGGTTGCGTGGCTTAGATTATAATCTTACAGAAGACCTTATAAAAAATACATATAAATAATTATAATATGCATACCCTCATAAACATTCACTCGCGCACACAGACGCAAACACAACTCACACACACGCACACATACACACACACACACACAAACACACACACATACATACATACATACACACACACATACATACATACATACACACACATACATACACACACACTTTACATAAATGCACAAAGTTATGGCGTAATTTTTACCCGACTGCAAAGGAAGTTATGTTTTTATAAATCATGTTTAATTAGGATTATTTTTACTTTTTATTTTACAATCTCAAGTGTTGTGTTACATTTCTAATATAATTTATATTTAATAAGTATTCTATAAGAAAAAGCTGCTGATTTCTTTCCTTGGGTGGAGACCTGGTGATTTGTGTTACAGGCATTTTTTGCCTAATTCAAACACCAGCTCCTCACAAATTAAAGGATGTATAGCTTTTAATTATAATTGTAATTAGTTTTATGTTTTATTTTTGTTATTTTGTGAGGAGAAATAAAGAGATAAAGAGATTAAATAAACACAACAATTGACTGTATAATATTGAGCCGGACAATCTCTATCAACAATCCAATAAATACAAATAATTGCAATAAGTCAATCCACACCATTCAAGTCTTGTTATGTTAACAAATGTGTGATGATTATTTAGATAACCTTTTAAATTCAGATCAGTGACATTCAATTATTAATTGCAAGAAATACCAAACAACTTTTACAACAATATACCAAATTATGTACCAAAATACAACCAATAATTCCTAATTTCACAAATAAATCTTACTTGTCAATGCTATACCAAGGGGCTAGCACTACAAATTACAGTACAAACTACAAGTACTATTTGAGCCCGGCTGACAAAGCAATATATTCAAACTTATTAAGTTAGAAGTTGTGTTAAGTAATTAAACTCAAGTTATTTTCAAAACTTCCAATTTACTATGTGGATTTATTATTAAAACCCACGCTCTGCTTACCAAAAATGTTCAGGACTACAAGAAGCCAGCCAACGGTAACTGGACGGTCTGAACTTGTCCACGGTTCGTGGAGCCCTACTGTTGCTTTCAACAACAATAAACAAAACTACAGGCTCTTCGGCCTACAACCATATATACAAATAACTTATCGGTACCACTTACCTTCTGCGCTGGGTCCGCCAACTTCGACCTTCCTAGGTCACGCCCAAGTGTGGTATGTATGTAAATATAAGGTGAGTAAATGAAAGTTTGATGTAAGTCAAGTGTTCTGAACGGTCACAAGGCGTCGATCTCCAGATGGCGCGGTTCAGACAGCATCACAGCCCAAACTCGCACCGGATTGAAGCTATTTATCACTACTTATTTCCAACAAATGCGCGTGCCACGCGGTGGCAACCAACCGGCGATAAATCCCAAAATATCCCGGGTTTTTCATCAAATGGGGATTACAACTTCCAATTAATCGTTACTCGCGACCCAATTATCGGTTTCAACACGCGATTGCACACGATATTTCTATTACAATTACATCACAAGAGGTCCCAACGTGCGGACATTTTTTCCAACCGAGGAACCAAAGTCTATCAGTCAAGTGAAAAGTCAAAGAGCATAGAATAATGTTGCCAACCAAAAGGGTTAGTTTCATTTCACGTTGGACTAAACTATATAACGATTAAAATAAAAAATGGTTCCAGGCAGGCGACAAAAAAGGGGTAGGTAAAAGAAGCTTTTTTATTTAACAGGCTCGCGTTTGACCACCGTCTCACCTGATGGTAAGTGATGATGTGGTCGAAGATGGAGCACGCTTACCTAGAAGTAACCTATTCACTCTTGACTTAAAGACCCTCAGGTTATAGCTATCGGGAAACAAACTCCGGCGGGGAATTCCACTCCTTAGTCGTACGCACAATGAAAGTATTCCCAAAACGTTTTGTGCGTGTGGGGGGATATCCTGCTTTCTGCATTCATTAAGAAGTTCGTGGCTGTTGGAAAAAAAGTGTCAAAATCAGATAAATGTTTTGCGTTACATTCTACAACACATCGAATGATTTTTGTACTGCAAAATGAATTTTGGAATGTGCGTAGTTTATCGGGTTAACTAGTAATAAAATAATAATTATAGCATTAGCTTCTCATCCTTGTATTTCTGTTTCTAATAAATTATTGATTGTGAATAATTGAGAAACGTGTGGGTTACTGTGGTCTGTGACATTAATTTATTTTGGAAACAACCAATCACATCATTATGTCAGCGCCAGCCGTCACGCGGTCATCGCTGAGCATAATGCTGTGCGTGATCGTAACGCCAGATTTTGCTGCCTTTCAGTTCCGGGGCCGTGGTATCTCGTTAGAACATTCCCGCAACTCCGGCCATATTTTGCCCTAGACTAAAAATTATGTGTGTATTATTTTGTATTTTCTTTTTTAATTTATTTGACTTTCCTAGAACCGGCTGCTTTTATCTCACGGCTCCTCTATCAGCGGCCCAGCAAATGGTATTTCTCTACGAGGTCTGCACAAGTCTAGGGTATACTAACTATAATATCCTACCCTAGACGTAGTCGATTTGTGGCCTCTACTCAAGAACACATTTACCGCAATGATCATTTGCTCTATGACTAATAAAACCGAATTATAGCCACTTCAGGTTGTTTATTCTGTGCACCATGTCGTTTAGATTTCTGGATCTCTATATATGTTACCGAAAATGTATAAAACCCAGGAATTGTATAATAATCCTAGGAAAAGTATACAATTCCGTAGCTATTTAGTGAATGTATATAATATTGTTTCAAAGATTATTTAATACACAATATGTCCTGGGAAATGTAAACATTTCCTAGGATTTGTATAAAACTCCGATATCGTATTAGGCAATGTATAAAAGGAATGCTTTTTGTGAACAAAATAAATGAAACACTTTACTAAACTGAGAAACAGGATTAGGATTTATTAAGACTCCCGTTGAGACAATCAGGTAACAACCATTTTGTAAAAAAATACAACAAATTCGTATGGCTTCTAAATAGTTAAAGCTTTAAAAATTAACCATTTATACACTTTTAAAGCCCATCTAGCACAAAAATTACTCACATATATTTTCTTACAAAAGCTCAAACTTTCACTTGGCAAGTAACACGAGGACACGGCGGTGCTCCACCCAAGCAGGGCACACCTCTACCGTATGCTCCACCGTGTCCTCCGGGTGGTCCCCACAATGACGACACCCGGGCGTCCGTTAAATCTGAAACAGGTACCTCCCGAAACAGTCGTGTCCGGTAAGCATCTGCGTCAGGCGGAAGGTGAGGACGCCCGCGCCATGGCGTCTCTCTAGTCACTCCTCAAAGTGGTGACTTATCACTGCGATAATATAAAAGTCTTGCCATATTTTTTTATTAAACTATATGTAAAGAAGTCCGTCCAGGTAACAGTCATCGTCATAATTAATCTTCCGCTATCCCTGCCAACCCATTATCATCATGAATGTATTACATTTCCAATTGCTATTTAGGAAATGTATATATTTCCTAGAAAATGTGTCAAAATAATTCATTTTAGGAATTATATACATTTCCTAGGAATTGTATACAAAGACGGATTACATACATTTCCGTTAACATATACATATATACTGAAACATGACCGAAGAATTTTTAATGTGTTTTTAACCTAAAGGTTGATTGGTAGAGAATTCCTTGCTGCATTAAGTCCGCCCATTGAACAACATAGTACAAAAAGTTTAAATAAATATATAAGAATTTTTTATCAGTGTGGATGAGGCTAAACTATATATCGTGAAGGAGAAACTTTGTACCCCCTTTTCATTACTAATAAAGGAATCATTTTCATGAATAATAATTATTGTTAAGTGTAAAGAGCGTATCGTGGCATATACACAGAAAAACATTTAAAAAATGATTTATACTCTTCGTAATGCTAGCTAATCGTAACGAACATAAATTGTTTGCATCTTAAATCACCTTGAAAAACAATGGTAAACATCATTAGTAATGGCGTCAATATTTTTAAAAATTCATTTTTTTATATGATTCATTTCAAATATGAACGGTCTAGAATGTGCTATGAATATAAATAAATTACTCTAAATATTATTTGAAATCCAATTTAAAAATGTCACCTTTGTATTTTAGTTTTGATTTATAAGAACGAGATTCCTGCTTTGTTGTATTTTTCTTGTTCTTTCAATTAGAGGTAAAGCTGTTATAAAGATGAAATATAGTATGACACTTAAATAAATGTATTTCTTTTGATATTTTACTTTTACACTGTATACACGATATGAGCTGATGTAGGTGATTTCACACATACTAAAAACAGTATTTTTTTGTTTAATATTTAGATTAATGAAGTGATCTATCTACACAAAGCCGTACCTACGTACAGTTCCTCCTTTTTGCCGTAAAAGATAGTAATCATCCATCATCCACAGCCTGACTTCACCCACTGCTGGGTATAAGCCTCTCTTCGCTTATGCCAAGTCTCATCCAGGGTATGTATACCCACGATGGCATCAATGTCGTCTGCCCATCTCGCTGGCGGACGACCAACACTACTTCTACCAGACCTTGGACGCCACTCGGTCACAGCTTTACTCCACCTGCCACCACCATTCCTAGGTGTAAAAGATAGCCAAAAAAACAATCACCGTATTAAAGCAATATTATGTAAAAAAAATTAACATTATAGAAACAGTAAAGAAAGATTTGCAAACAGAATAATTTTCTAAAAATTCAACCTCAGAAAATACTATAAAAATAAAAAAAAAAACATCACTTTTCAAGATGTTTTCAAGACGTCTGATGCAGTTCTTCATATTTATTTTAATCACAGAATAAATTGCTATTCTTGAGGTAAGTTTTTGAAAAGATACTTTTTTTTGTTTTTGTAATGTTTTTTTAACCGCATTTCAGATGAAAAGCATTGTCTTTCAATAATATGTCTACGCACTTTTGAATAGATGTTTTATCGATTAAACGTTTGAATATATAACTTATGTCCCAGTTCCTAAGGCCTATATCACTGCTTCCACCCCACTTTAGAGTAAACCGTATATATTCAGAGATACATCATTGTCAAATTTATGTTTGAGATATAATTTTCAGTAACTGTAGAAATAACTTCAAAGAAAAAAGTTATTCCCAAAAAAAAAATCATCGTTTGATCCTAAAAACCCACACTGTTTCTCCAGTAGGTAGTTCTTGCATTCCAGAGCCAGGGTGATTCGTTGAAACATTCCCACATTAGTACTGACTGTAGTCTTTAGTACTGACTGCCCTTTGAGGCGTAAGTGCAACACAATGGGTCGTTAACTCGAGATCAGACATTCCCTGCAGACGAAACTTAGGCTCAATAAAATCCAAGATTCCTAAAAACGAGCCACCACTTAGGTCCTATCTACTGGTCCTAATGATAACTTAAAGTACTGTTCCAAAAATTGGCATCCCCTTAGAGAGTACACCCAAATGGATGGTGTGTTCATCAAAAAGTTGAATTGCCTATTTAGCGCCAGAAATGAGCGTCGAAAAGTTTTAAGTACACCTAATCGTATCGCATCCGTCAAGAAATATAATCGCCGTTTACTTTGAGTTTGTTTCAAGGACAGACCACTGTGGAGGATATTGTTCCTGATTTATGTTTCTGCTAGAGGCTTTAGTGACATAAAAGTTGCAACTAGGAAACGTACTTCAGAGAACAAAAGTATCCTACGTCATATTCGAAGACATGGTCTACCCGTGTGCCAAGTGTCATCGGAAACCGTTTCGACGTGAAGACGAAAGGAGTGAAAAATAAACGAAGAAGCTTTTTTACTACAGTGGTTAGGAAACGTAATTTATTAATTCATTCTGACATCATGCAAACAGGTACGGTGGATTTAATGCCCTAGCTAGGTATTCTGTGAAAAACAAGCAAGGATGGTGAAGAAATAGCGTCTCATCAATGTATTTTTATTGTTTTTGCTTTGACCTATGTTGTAAGATGAGGAACTAGGTGTAGCGCTACGTATCGCGGATTCGATTCGTTAAAAATGCCTCCATGATATATTTGAAATGCTTAGTCAAACTTAAAATATTTTCATCATCACTTATCGAGTGAGATGGTGGTTAAACGCGAGCTTATCTATACTAATATTATAAAGCGGAAAAGTTTGTTAGTTTGTTTGTTTGTTTGTTTGTTTGTTTGCTTGAACGCGCTAATCTTCGAAAGTACTGGGTGGATTTGGATGAAATTTGGTATGGAAGTAGCTTGAAGCTTGAGGAAGGTTATAGGCTACTTTTTACCCGACTGCAAAAAAGGAGAGTTATGTTTTTACCGTGACAGAATCCACGGGAGCGAAGCCCCGCGAGAGTACTAGTTATAAATAAATAAAAATAATAAAAAATATTTCAAATAGGCCTACATGCGCATTTATAAAACGTCGTAAACTAGTGCACGGTTCGAAATTGGTCGTTCCTAATAGAGAAGAACTGGCAAGAAACTCCACAGTCACTCTTTTTGTATGGGGCCATCAATGTTAAAAAATAGATGAATATTTTTTAAAGAGAATAAGCAATGTGGATAGAATTCACATTACTAGCAACAAAATTAGGCTACTGACACTTCGTTTTGATTTTATGAACTCATATTTAAGATATTCCAACATTTGAAACCTTTATTTTAAATTATTCTTAATGAAGTACAGTCGCTTCACAACAAGCTTCACTCCGTAAATATAGGTAACAGAACAAGCCAATCATCGTGGTCGCATTAGCAACACTACATTTAATAGCATCGCAACAGTTCATTACACATGAACTAGTCTTTGATCTGGTAGTTATGACAAGAGCCGTGCACTTTCTGTTTGTTGACTTCAGAATGAATGTGCAACTGACTCAGGAAACAGAAAAGAGGACAGAAATGGGATAATTAGTAGCTGTTAGTAGCGAAATATTTGGCGATTATATAATTGAGAATTTGACGCCAAACCTTACATTAATGCTTAGTTTTGACATGTTTTGAAGTTTATAGTTACTACTAATACTTGTCTTTAAGATACGGTGAATGTTTAGGTGGTCCTGTGAGGATGGCATAATTTTTATCAAACCTTCCATAAACATAGAAAAAAGGTATACAGAATGGAATCAGGCTTTACTTTGCGGAAAACCAAACCAAACTAATACTTCAGAAAAATATCAATGCCAAGTACCAACTGGACGCACTTGAGTCAATCGAGAAACGGGCCAAAAGACTCATTGGCAACGAGGCACTGGTCGAGTCAAAGCTTCAGAACCTTGACCATTGACGAAGAGTTGCTAGTCTATCGGTTTTCTATCGGTTACATTTCGGAGAGTGTGCGATGGAATTACACAATCTAATTCCGCCAAGCCCGTTCCATCATCGGACTACAAGACAAACGGTGATGCGCCATTGTTACATGGTGGACATCCCACACATACGCACAAAACCTTTTGGGAATACTTTCATTGTGCGTACGGCTAAGTAGTAGAATTCCCTGCCTGAGTCTGTGTTTCCCGATAGCTATAACCTAGAGTTCTTCAAGTCAAGAGTGAATAGGTTACTTCTAGGTAATTGTGCTCCATCTTCGACCACATCATCACTTACCATTAGGTGAGATGGTGATCAAACGCGAACCTATTACCAATAAAAAAATCTGGTGTTATAATCTAGTGTTAATGTTGTAAGGGGGTCGAAATTTAAAATTTAAGCTACTAATTTAAGTAAGATATCATAATATGAAAGGGCTTGATGTGAATATTCCAAAACATATTTTATTTATTTTGTAAGACGCATAAATTCTTATGTATAAAATAAAATATGTAAATAAATTACCGATCCTCCTGCGGTACGGTACCCGTGGTGTCTGCGTCAGTCCGACTCCACTTGTTCTGCTTTTTTTTTTAACCAGAATAATGCTATGGCTACGTTATCACTAACACTCAGTGATAACGTAGCCATAGAATTATTCTGGTTATGGTATTAATTTTTTAAACCATTTTCAAGCGATTGAAGCCTCTGACCCAATCTAGTGTCTAAATATGGGAGGCATTTATTTTCCAGATTTTATTCTACAGCTCTGTATGCGTAATGGATCTATAAACGTACAAAATAACAGGTGCAGCTTCAATAGTTTTTGAATAAAACAGCGAACAGATGGCAGGGCAGACATGATAAAGCTAAAATAGTTATTTGTTTTACTAGGAAACGTCGAAAAGCGAAAATGATATTAAAAATATTTTATTTCAGATAGCCACTTATGTTAGAAGCTAGTGGACGGATCAAATTGGTCGTTACCTGTGGAGGTAAGAATCTCCACGGTTACCTACTCTTTTCAAAACTTAATTGATTTTCAAAATGTTTCCTAACTAGCTACTTGATAGGGTACGAAATAACAGTATAGAGTTATAGACCATTAAACAACGAAAACGGATAAACGGAACTATAGTTGGGTCACGTTAAGAAAATAGTGACGTCATGGTTGTCCGCGCCTCTTGACCAATTAGGTCGCAACAAATTAGAAAGCTAAGTTCACAGTGACCAGTTGACTGCAGATCTTTTGGCGAAACTGTTGTCTTTTGTGCGTTACCTACATAAAATAATTTAATTTAATTCAATCCTATTGTATTGAATTGGCGTGGGCCCAGATAAAAAAATATGTTGGGGCCAATAATTCAACGTTCAAGACCAGTAATGTAAAAAAAATATTTTTAACGCAATAGCATTAATAGATACTAATCGATGGAAAAAATTCTGCGACCACGTGATACAAGAAAAAAATCTTATGCGAAATTTGGATCACGTCATAGAGAACACAGAACAAAATTCTTTCATAATAAATACAAATGAAAATTCTATTGCCACTGATTAAAACATATTAGGTACTATTATTCATTAAACTATTAAACGTAATCTTTTAAAATACTCGTATAAATTTAATTTTGAATTATTACTCCTTTGTGAAAACACCTTTATCCTGCAGTTGCACTGTAGACGTCACTATTTTCTTAACGTAAACCAACTATAGGTATTTTTTCTAACTAAAGACTAATTAAAATTGGCTACCTAGTTTAAATTAATTGCCCCGTTCCACATCTCGTCATAAAGGTAATCGTCAAAATTTCAATTCAATCCGAATTCGCCGTAACACAACCAGTTCAACTCAAAAACTTTAAAAAGAACATTAGCAAAGAAAACTAATACAGGTTCCCGCAGTTAAAAATAACTTTGGCGCCATCTCGTAGATTTGTAAGAGTAAATATATGTCAATCATGCCAAATGTCGGCCGAACATCCAGAAATAGTGTGTAGACATTCGCTTACCGAGTTTTAGGAGGAATGAGAGCAATTTATTTACTTTTCTATAAGTTCTATTCTCCTCTATTTGTATTTATAGCAATGCTGGCCCCGTTGTCATAATTACAGTAAGTCAAAAAAATGAAATGTTGGGAAATCGCACTTTTGTTTTGAAATGTTTAAATTGGTGTATCTTGATAATTATAGCAGATAGCTTAAATATTTAAACGGATAACAAAAGATTCATGTTTGTAGATTAGTCCTCAATATAATTTATTTGTTAAATACCTATTGATGGTTTTTTTATCTAATGAATTGTATCTATAATTACCACTTCTATCAGCCCAACTAACACTTTTTAAGCGTATTTACAGTAAGTCGGTAAGATACTGTAATAACATTGTTACAGTAAGTATATCTGCTCACTCACTTACTTGATATAGGTACATCAAGTAAGTGGCTTACGGATTGGTTTTATTTTATGTGAATTACACAAGTTATAAATAGAGTAACTTTACTTACTGTGAAAATGAGTAGCTAAAACGCCATATTTAAATAATATCAATCTACCGGAACATTAGTTACTGTAAATATGATAGTGAAAATATGAAATAAAACATAATTTTAATAGAGTAAGTTAAGTTCAGTAAGCTTACTGTTATTATTATAATGAACGATTGAGTCTTCTCAACATTTACTGTGATTGTGCTTATCGTAACTTTGTTAATAATTTAGATATAAAAATAAAGAAAAATTTTCCTTATAAGGCTTGATTTAAGGATCACAGAATGGTGACCGTGCCAATATCGTCAATTTTCCCAAATTTAGAAGTGTTATGGACAAAATCTCCGCAAACAAAGAACGATAATAATAACATAACATCCCGTAATTTTATTTATTTATTATAGGTTTATATTTTTATAGCATTAATATAAATATGTATTTTAAGTCTATCTATACTAATATTATAAAGAGGAAACCTTTGTATTTTTGTATGTTTGTATTGAATAGGCTCAAAAACTACTAGACCGATTTCAAAATTTCTTTTACCATTACTTAGAGGGATTCTTCCGAATCCGTATAGGCTATATTTTATCCCGGAAAATAGATAGGATTTTTCGTGGTATTGAAAATTGTGGAGTAAGGCGTCGAAAAAACTGCCGTACGTTAACGATTCTCGCGAACGCTGCCTATATTTAATATAAACATTGCACCCGTGCGAAGCCGGGGCGGGTCGCTAGTGTATGCATAATAGTGGGTCTTTTTTTGCTCAATTGGGCGTAGAAATGAAACGGATTCACCGGAGTAACTTGAGTTTAATATTTCTTAACACTTCCAACCAGTCTCCTCACTCTCGCTCGTCGCTATCGACCTCTAACCACAGATTCTCTACCATAGATCACATTCTTTTATTTTTAAAACAACCATAAATGATGATGCTGATGACCTACAGCTCTACGTGCAAGCTGACGTTGACAACCTGGACAACTGCATCTCACTGCTGAATGCTGACCTTCTAGCTATCAGTGATTGGTCAAGCAGGTTTGGTGTCACTGTCAATGTCAGTAAGTGTCAGGCTATCCTGATTGGTAGCTCATATTTCCTGCGAAACTTGGACACCAGCCAACTTCTCCCGCTTAACTTCAACAATACTGTCATCCCTCTCTCGCCACACGTAAAAGACTTAGGCCTATATATCGACGACAGGCTAAGTTGGAATAAGCAGATTGCACAGGTTAGCCAGAGGGTAACGTTCACACTGCGATCTCTCTATAGATTCAAGCATTTCCTTCCTTGTAGCACTAAAACCACATTGGTCCAATCACTTGTGCTTCCTATCATTGATTATGCTGATGTTTGCTATTCTGATCTTTCCCAAGAACTTCTTAACAAACTGGATCGAATTCTCAACAACTGTATTCGTTTCATTTTTGGCCTTCGAAAATATGATCACGTTTCTTCCTTCCGTTCTCAGCTAAAATGGTTGCCTATTCGTCAAAGGAGATCCCTCAGATCCCTCTGTATGCTCTTCACTATTATGAACGATCCTTGTGCTCCTGTTTACTTAAAACAAAATTTTAAATTGTTGGGCAGTTCTCATTATCTTAACCTTCGCGCATCCAAAAACTTACTTCTTCACATTCCTTCTCACCGCACCGGGTTTCTATCTAACTCTTACGCTATTTCTACTATTAAACTCTGGAATTTGCTACCCCTTGACATCAAGAAGGCTGAGTCAAAATTTTCTTTTAAGCGCAAAATTAAAAACCACTACTTAAGGGGCTGTTATTCTTAGTTTGGTCTTCGTCATAATTATTATGAGCTCTCTTATTCAGAAAGAATATTATAAAGCACCGTATCTATTAGTTTGTCATTTTAGCATATATGTGTATTTTATTAGTATTATTATATATTAGTATTATATTTATTAGTATTAAATATATTATTTCATTCCATTTTCTTGTACACCTACCATAGTGTGTTTTTTTTAACCCAAAGGTTGACTGGTAGAGAATGCCTTGCTGCATTAAGTCCGCCCATGAAATACAATTGTACATAAAGTTTAAATAAATAAATAAATAAACTATTTACAATATTCGACTAACTTATTATCGACTCCCACACTCGGCCGTCCTGCATTCAGACTGTCCTTAGACTGAGCACCACAGTTGTTACACAGAATTACAAATGGAAAAGAACCATAAAAAAAACAAGTTAACCAACTAAGTCATTACAGGCATTTAGAAACACCAAACTGTTACACCTTCTCAGCAAATTAAAACAAAAAAATGTTTAAACAAAAGAAAAACAAAAAACTTACAATTAAATCCTACATAAGTACTTAATAGACTATCAACAATCAAGTACAATGATGTTGACCGATAGCACACATAATTTTAAGTTTAAACAAAATAAACATTATGAAACAACATCACCACACAACAATACCACAACAATAGGTTGGCAACAACAGACTCAGATTTTAAATGTGATGGAATGGCTGAAATCATAAGAATGATTTTTCACACCCCGCAATGTACACCTGAATACCCATAATACACATGGTCAGTGGGATTGCTACTTACGGTTCAGCACCATCAGCCGGCCACGGCTTCATGAAGTCTGCTGCTGAGCTGGTTCTTCTGGGACCCTCCTGCGTCCCATCTAACTTCTCCATCTCGTACCTATCTCTACCATTCACCTTGGTGATCTTGTAGGGACCTAAAAACTTGGGTTTGAGCTTCATGCCCACACCAAACTGTGTTCTTTGGATAGCAACAATATCTCCTATGGAGTATCGTTGGCTTTGCTTCCGTTTCTTGTTATAAGTCTTCAGATTTTCGTCCTGATTCTTCAAGATTTGCTGTTTAGCTTGCACCCTGAGGCCTTCTCTTGCTTCTATGTAATTATCAATATTTTCTTGCTTCAGCAAGTCATACATTTCTAAATCTTCTTTGTTTCTCATCTTTACCCCAACCAATAGTTCATATGGAGACGTGTTTATGCTTCGTTGATATGTACTGTTAAGTGATCGCTGAACACGACTGACATGTTTATACCAAAGCGTTGGGTTCTCCACACATAGCTTAGTCAACACAGATATTATTGTCCGATGCATCCGCTCGACTTGGCCATTTGACCTGGGAATACCTGTAGTGATCTTTACATGATGGATCCCTTCTTCCTGAACATACTCCTCAAACTCCTTGCTGGTAAATGCTGCCCCTCTGTCAGAAATTATTCTAATCGGGTTTCCAAAGCATTGCTGGTGCAGTCGCAGCTTGTCAATCATCTCCTTACTAGTTGTACTCTTCGTAGGGAAAATCCATGTAAACTTGGTGAATGCGTCAACTACTGTAAGGATATAGTTGTATTGCTTCCTTGTCTCCGTCATTGGTCCAAGATGATCTATATGAAGTGTGTGTAATGAAATATTTTGCTTATCAATACAATTTAAATATCCTTCTTGTTTACCTTCCTTCCGGTTTGCTAATAGGCATGGTACACAGGTAAGTAAATAATTTTCGATTTTCTTTTCCAACTGAGGTATGTAATAATCCTTGCTCATAAGTTCTACCATCTTCCTTTTAGCAAAATGTCCATTCTCATGAATTCTTTTCAATATTTCGTTTTCCATTGACTTTGGTACCACTAACTTCTTTTCAGGACCCTTAAACAACAATCCATTGTTTGTTGAGTAATCTTCATATGGTTGTCCCTTCAAAATTTCTATGATGGCCCTCAAACCTTCATCTTGTTGTTGACAGTGCCTCAAGTTATCATGTTAATGTAAAAAAACTGCAGCTACACAAGGGTTTCTACTCAACGCATCCACGTGACGCATTTTGCTCCCTTCACGATGTTCCACATCAAATTCATAATTTTGCTATAAGATAATACATCTAGCCACTCCGGTCGACATGGCTAAATCTCGTTTTTTTTCAGAGTTAACTCAAACGCCTTGCAATCTGTTACTAGTTTGAACCGGATCCCATACAAGTAGTGCCGAAACTTCTTAACACTTAATAATTGCCAAGGCTTCCAGTTCAGAACTTGTGTATTTGCTTTCAGCTTCAGTCGTCTTGCGGCTCATGTAGTGGATAGGATGCAGTTGGCCGTCTTCTGGTTGATATTGTAACAAAATTGAACCATATGCAGCACTGGAGGCATCTGTGTGAAGTTCTGTCCTCAACTGTGGATTAAATATCTTCAACACAGGACTTGATGCTAGTGCTTTCTTCAATGTGTTGAAACTCCTTCGATGTTCATCATGAAACTGGTAATCTTCATTCTTTTTCAACAGGTCTGTTAACGGCTTGGCTATCATAGCAAAGTTCTCAATAAACTTCCTAAAATATGAACATAATCCAATGAAACTGTGCAAGGTCTTCATGTTTCTGGGTTCTGGAAAACGCATCACTGCCTCAGTCTTCCCTGGTGATGGCCTCACTGTTCCATTTTCAATTATGTGGCCGAGATACTCAACTCTTCTGACCATTAGTTGGCTCTTCTTCCAATTGAAATCAAGGCCATATTCTGATGCTGTCTTTAGTACCTCCGCTAATCGACTCACAGCTTGTGACTCGCCGTCCGCTAAAATTAATAAATCATCGATAAATATGATCATTTTTCCCTGATGAATCAAATCCTGAAATATACTTGTTATAAATCTCGTAAATACATTTGGGCAGATGGCTATCCCAAATGGAGCTCTTAATAATTCATACTGACCCGTCATGGTCACAAACGAGGTATATTTTATTGACCTTTCATCAACACGCAAATGAAAATAGCCATTTTTTAAATCAAGAGCGCTGAATATCGTAGCCTTCTGACATCGGTCAATGTGATCAGCTATGATCGGCAATGGATATTGATCCTTGATCATCTTCTGATTCACTTTCCTATAGTCCACACATACACGCAGCGTACCATCTTTCTTCCGCACCAACACTAATGGGCTAGAAAATTCAGAATTACTTACACGGATTATGCCATCTTTCAACCACTGTGCGATATGGTTGTCTACCTCCTGTTGCTCCCTCAGAGCCAGACGTCTGGGCCGCAGTGCCACCGGCGTGTCATCCCTCAGATGAATCTGCAGCTGTATAGGCGCCTCCTTCGTCCTCACAGGTTTGTATGACGTCACCATACTTCTCACCTGCTTCTGGATGTCTCGACCAACCTCGCAACCTACAACAGACACAAAACAAATAATATTCCCTACCCAGTCATCATTTATGGGCATCAGAGATACATTGCCATGTCTCATAACCATCACTGTCTGTTGCAAAAACTGTTGGCATATGGCATAACTTGACTAGGTACTATGTGGAAACTAACACTTTTATACAACTTGTCATCAACCAAAACATTCGTTGGTTGTTCCCATACCAGAAAACAGACCATGCTGGTAGAGAGGCGCGCAAGTTTGCTTCATCGCTAGATCTCGACCAGCTGGTTCACCAAGCTACCCGCATTCCGGATGTTGACGGCCACACACCCAATTGCTTAGACCTTGTGCTCACAACCATTCCAGACAGGCTTTCAGTATCGGTCTGGGCCCCGCTCGGATCGTCTGACCACTGTCTGGTGAAAACAGTATCTACCTTTTCTCCTCCGGATAAAAGCTCTAGGGGCACGAGGCGAGTATGGAAGTACGGGTCGGCAGACTGGGATGAGATGCGGCACTTCTTTGCTTCTTACCCTTGGCGGCAAACTTGCTTCTCGTCGTGCAACCCATCAGTCTGTGCTGACGCTATTGTTGACGTGGTACGTCAGGGAATGGAATATTTTATCCCATTTTCTGACGTTCCACTTGGCTATGAGGCTCAGCCTTGGTATAATGCAGCATGCACACAAGCCGAATTGTGCAAAGAGCAGGCTTACAAGGCTTGGGCCTCGGCCCGCAGTAGTAGCAGCGTAAGTATTGATGTTCGCGCTTTGAAGAAAGCCTTTAAATCCGCCGCTAAGGCTTGCAAACGAGTGTTGCGTAAAGCTCGTTTCGACCATGTTGGACAAGTCGGGGCTAAATTGGCAACCTACCCGTCGGGCAGCAAGCAGTTTTGGTCCCTCGCCAAATCGGTCGAGTCGAACTTTTGCCGTCCTTCGCTGCCTCCTATGTTAAGACCGGATGGAACACTGGCTCACACAGCACAAGAAAATGAAAATATATTTGCCTCCCTCTTTGCAGAAAGTTCACGTCTCGACACGGCGTCTAAAATACCACCTGAAACACCTCATTGTGGCTCCGTGATGCCGGAAATTGCACTTCATGTTAAGGAAGTCCGTAAAGTCCTTTCCAGTCTTGATGTGAACAAAGCCAGTGGGCCGGACGGAGTACCAGCTCGAGTCTTAAAAAACTGTGCCCCGGAGTTGTCTCCTGTACTGACTCGCCTCTATCGCCTTTCTCTTAAAACCGGAGTGGTGCCGGTGTCGTGGAAGCTGGCTAATGTGCAACCAGTACCCAAAAAGGGGCGAGGCCATTGAGAAACACGGCGAAGCCCTTGCCGTGTCCCTCGACATCTCAAAGGCCTTTGACAGGGTCTGGCACGCTAGTCTGCTGAGCAAGCTTCCTAGATACGGTGTTCCTGCTAGCTTATGCAACTGGATTTGTGACTTTTTGAGTGAACGGTCGATCCGAGTGGTCATCGATGGCTGCGCATCGGATCTAATGGCTATTAATGCCGGTGTTCCTCAGGGGTCTGTTCTCTCTGCGACTCTATTTTTGCTTCATATCAATGACCTACTTCAGTTGGGAGCTATTGGGTACGCGGATGACAGCACAGTCTCAGAGAGATACTTGTCCAGTGCTAGAGCTGGTAGGGACGAAATAGCCGCTCTTAGAAAGGCCATGGTAGAGCGAACGAATTTGACCTTAAATCTCGTTTCCCAATGGGGCGATGACAATCTGGTCAAATTCAACGCTTTAAAAACACAGGCTTGTCTTTTCTCCGCTAAAATGAGCCAATTTGAATGGTCTCCTACTTTCAGAGGTGCATCTGTACCTATTACCGACCGCCTGGAGCTCTTGGGTATGGAGTTGACGTCTGACATCAACTTCGGCTCAACCATTGAGTCTAAAGCTCAGACTGCAGCCAAAAAGCTGGGCATCCTACAGAAAGTGAGGCGATACTTCACACCTGGACAGCTTTTAAATTTATATAAAGCACAGGTCCGTTCCTGTATGGAGTATTGCAGTCACTTGTGGGATGGCTCAGCCAAATACCAACTAGCTGCACTTGACTCGATCGAACGCAGAGCCAAAAGGCTCATAGGTGACGAGGTTCTGGCGGGTAAGCTTCACAGCCTGGCTCACCGGCGAAACGTTGCTTGCCTGTCTATCTTCTACAGATTTTACTTCGGAGAGTGTGCGCAGGAGCTCCACGACCTGATCCCTTCATGCCCCTTTTACTACCGGTCTACCAGACGTACCGCAGGATACCATCCACACTTGGTCGATATAACGTCTTGTCGTACTAAGCGCTTTTCTTCAACATTCATTGTGCGCGCAGCCAAGGTGTGGAACTCTCTGCCGGCTTCTGTGTTCCCTGCCACATATAACCCGCCAGCCTTTAAAGCAAGAGTGAATAGGCATTTTCTGGGCTCGCTCGTTCGATCTTAGACCTCATCTTACACTTACTATCAGGTGTGATCGAGGTCAAGAGCGGGCTCATTCGTAATAAAAAAAAAAATATACTGTCCAAGAGATTTCACTCGACTATCTAGTCCATTTAAAATTACTGTTGTTGTTCCACACTCAGGCGAACCTAACTTCTTGTAAAACTCGATGGACATCAAATTCACCTGGCTGCCTGTGTCGATTAGTGCGTTCACCGACTCCCATTGCACTCCATTATAAACATTTACTGCCTTCATTGGCTTTTCAAAACAATCTGTTTCGATCGCGGCGCAGTGTCATCTTTTTTGTTTACGTCTTTGTTGGTGAAATTGACGTTTACACTCGCTCTTGTCACTTTCGGAGACGTCATTGGTGTTACCAGCTGTCTCTGGGGCGCGTTCCAGTTCACACTCGCAGCATTCACAACAATATGTCGCCTGTCTCTTTCGCTCTCGGTGATGCTTCGTACTCGACCGTGTGTTGGAGCTGGAACTTCGTTGTCCATGGTGGCCAACATTCCGCTTCTTATCTTCGTCCAATATGGCGGAACTGCTGTTGCCGACACGACACTCCGACGCAATATGACCGAACGAATTGCAGTTAAAACACTTCAGCCCCTTATCTCTGTGAGGACACTCCGTCGCTATGTGTTTTGCTTCACCGCAATTATAGCACTTTTTATGCTTTTCGCTCGCACTTGTACTGACGTTATCCGGATACCGCTTGCTTTCCTTTCGATTTCTAGAATTATTCACTCTGTGTTCGTGCGGGCCACTTTTGGTTTTCAGACTTATTTGCTCGTAAATTTTTAATTTCTCCTTGAAATCTGTGTAGGTCGTCGCACCATACAGCACCGCTTTGTTAGGCTCATAATCTTGAATACCATCAATGATATATTTTATCGCCACAAAGTCTGCCATCTTGCCGCGCTTGCCTAGTTCCTTCATTACCAACATATAATCTAGACATGACTCACTATTTTTCTTCTTACGCGCGCTCATCATTTCATGCACCGCCTTCACGTCAATGGTGTCAGAAAATTCCTTGATCAACGCCACCTTTAGGTCTTCCCAGCTTTTGTATGGTTTTTTAGACCTCAACCATAGGGATGCGGTTCCCACCAACGGCGATCGTTCGCCTAGCCACAGAGAGTTTGCAGCGGCGTCCACTGAAAGATTTCTGCGTTATCATCAACATCTTGAGGCCATTTGGTTACCGCATGTGTTTTTCCTTGCCCGCTGAACGTCGAAACAAGGCCTTCCATGTTCCAAGCAGCTAGCTCGCGGCTCATAGCTTGCCTTGCAGGTGCGGTTGCCACGCGTCCGGCGTCATCATAGTAATCTGGTTGGCGGCTGTTTCGGCGATTATTTCCGCCCATCTCGTCGTTTCGTCGTTAGAGAAATAGCACGTCGTCCGTCGTTTGTCGTCGTAATAGTGTAGCAGAACACCCAGCCACACCACGTCGTCAATTAGTTTCGTTTCGCCCCGTCGCTGTTTCGAAGTAGCCCGTCGTTTGGCTTTTCCGAAAACTATTGAGCACCCCGGACCGAGCCCTCAACTGTCGGTCTTTTTTTGCTCAATTGGGCGTAGAAATGAAACGGATTCACCGGAGTAACTTGAGTTTAATATTTCTTAACACTTCCAACCAGTCTCCTCACTCTCGCTCGTCGCTATCGACCTCTAACCACAGATTCTCTACCATAGATCACATTATTTTATTTTTAAAACAACCATAAACTATTTACAATATTCGACTAACTTATTATCGACTCCCACATATATTTATTAAATATATCATTTTAGTTTAATTTTATATTTTATATCGTAATTAGTATTTATACACACTGTGTCTATCATCTCCTCTTCAACTCTCCTGTCGCAGGTCTGCTGGAAGAAATTTCTTAGGAAAACAGCAGCACCTTTGTGCTCTTTTGTCTGTTTTTATTTTTTTTCCTTTGTAAGTGTCATGTGTGTACATAAATAAATAAATAATAATAATGATACTCGTATTTTAAAATTTTTAGAGAAATCTCGCTTTGTTAAGAGGACGCTTTTTTTTAATGTTACTAACAATGTGGGTAGAAATCACATTACTAGCAATCTCGTTAACCGCTCCAACTAAGCTAAATATGCTTGTGTCTGGAGTGGTTTCAAGGCAATACTGTAATGGGTGAAGTTCGAACCCGCCACCCAAAGACCAACACCTTAACCGTTAGGTTATTGACGATTCATTCGACAGTTTATAGGCATTACATCTATAAATAAATGTGAATAACAACATTTGCAGCAAAGTATAGAAAGATAATCGATTGGACAAGGATGTTTAATGTAGGGAAATGATTTCTATAAGTTTCAGTTGCTTTTGAAAAGATAATCATAATCATTTAAAAACATGGTATAAAAGATGGTAATGTTAATAATGTGAACAAATATGTTTTGCTTAATAGATATAAGCGTGCAAATACATACATAATGAAACTATCAGTCATCATGCGATTTTATGTTCTTAACACTGTAAAAACTATTAGCAGAGAGCCATTTGTATAATTTATTTTTGAACATTCTTGTATTTAATGTTTTTAATTCATTAACCAGGACACACATAAACATACAGCTTTTATTATATTTCGCAAGCCTTGGAAGGACATCTAACACGAGCCTGTAGGGGTCGCGCCTACTGCGAGAATTCACATCGCTTGCTTTCGAAAACAATTCCCTATGCCTCCACACAAATAAACAAATTTCAAAAATATAAAGGGACGGTAGCGGTAACAAATCAAGTTTTTTAAACATCGGCCTGCAAGATTCGTCGGGCTTAAGGCCACATAATGCTCTTTTGCATCTCTTTTGTGCAACAAATGCTCATTTTGATCAGTGCTGTTTCCCCACATATTAAGCCATAGCGTAGCACTGATTCAACATTTATACATGATATGTTGTTATAGACGTTTTAATGTTCGTTATTTTTCTAATCTGTTTTAGTGCATACACAAACTTATTCATTCGTTTGGATACTGTATCAACATGTGCTTTCCAGTTGATGTCTTAATCTAAGGTTACTCCTAAAAACTTCGTTTGCGTTTGCGTTGATTGATAATTCTATGTCGAATGTCAAGCTATGGTATGACAATGGAGACGGGGTGACTAATCTCTGTCGCCGACTGGCTTGTCTTTTTTCCACTATTTTTTTAGATTTGTGTGTCATGTTGATATCTGGCAAATTAAGTACCTATCTACTTTACCGCCGACCCAAATGGGCGGACATTAAATGGGTAGAATAAACATTTATTATTCATATTATTCGTGAAATCGTTCAAGCTCCTTAAAGATCCGTTTTCATGCATTTTATAAGATATATATTTTGTCAGATTACAATTTCGAAAGTTTGTTACGTGATAACTGAACAATGCTTGCACTATTTAGACACCCCACTTAAATCGGTGTTTCTTTTCGCAATAGAGCATTATAAGCAATTAACCTACATAGCTGTCATAAATTATTCGACAAGTAGGTACGGATTGTATGGATTTCAAAAGAGACTTTGACCGCTGAATTTATATCAGTGTTTCTTCTCAGGTTAGTCTTGGAAACACCGGTCACATTTAGTTTAAATTTACAAAAAAGATCAAGTGAAAGTATTCGTTATAATCAATTAGCAAAACGAATATCATTCATCAGAACCTATAGGTGCCTATGTATGTAAATGGAATTCATGGTCCATCTTCCTGAAGACTTGGAGAAAGTTATTTGTATCCGAACGAACGTTTGTGCTATACCAAACTCTTCCAGTCACACGAGGCTCTACTCCCGTATACTTTATCACGATAAAAACATATAATCATAATACTAATCATAATCATGACTTTTCAACCGACGACAAAAAGAGGAGGTTATCAATTCGACGCGTAATTTTTTTTTTTTTTTAATGTTTGGTCACCGATTACTCGAAGACGTCTGAACCGATTTGGAAAATTCATTTTTTGATTGAAAGGGTATACTTCGAAATTGGTCCCACTTTCATAAAAGTCAGGATCTGATGATGGGATCCTGGAGAAATCGAGGGAACTCTTCAAATATTATAGGCACACCTATGGCGTTTTGGGTATTTCTTATAGTAACTTGTGCAGTTGCTCTCAAAAAGTACCATTTGGGGAAGTGGAACTGATGATGAAGACCACAGATGGCCGCCGAAACTACTCAATAATAAGTATTAAGTGGATTGCGATTCGATTACTTGAATATGGATGTTAAGCACTTTATGCTCGTCACAATGCATATGGTGATGTATAGCTGCTGGTGAAGTACCAGGAGAACTCCTCAACAATTAACGGCCCAGCATTGGGAAAAGCAATATTTTGTAAAAGGTTATAAGTAGTTGACATTTAGGCTCTTGTAACTAGGTAAATTAAAAATCAACCAACTAAAAAGAGTGAAATAAAAACTTTTTACCAAAAAATTAAACCGACTCCCAAAAAACACTGTAAAGTGAAAAATAACTTTAATTTCGGAAGTCGGTGCCAAAAACGAAAATACAAAACTAAAGACACCGACTGCCGAAATTAAAGTTATTTTTCACTTTACAGTGTTTTTTGGGAGTCGGTTTAATTTTTTGGTAAAAAGTTTTTATTAAATGCAAAGACGCTGCACAACCCCGAGGTACGCAGCCTTAGGGAATATTTCCTAGAAGCTGACGTGGGTATACATCGGGATGTGGTAGCGGAGGACAAAGGTCTCACTCCGCTCTCCTTAGGTAACGAGAATTGGCGCAAACCTGTAGTATTAGATACTAATGACCGCAGAGAATTATGGCAGAGCAAGGAGCTTCACTGACGCTACTACCGGCCCCTTCATAGGTCTGAAGTAGATTTATTAGCGTCCGTAGCCTGACTACGTTTTGGTGACCTCTTCGGGGAAACCGAAGGTTTTGTCTGTGCGACTATGGACGAAGTTATGATGACGAATAACTATCGGAAATACATTGTGAAGGATGGTATGGTAGACACATGTGGGGCATGTTACAAACAAGGAGAATCCATTCGTCACATTATCTCCGGTTGTTCTCGTCTGGCTAACGTAGACTATTTGCATAGACACAACCTTGTAGCCAGGATTGTTCACCAGCAACTTATTATACTGTACTGGGATCGGTCTATCATCATTGACAGGACTATTGTTGCCAATAGGCCTGACCTAGTGGTATTAGACCGATTAGAGAGTCGCACAGTGATTGTTGATATAGCGGTCTCTCGTGACGAGAACCAGTAATCACTAGCAATTTAAGTATCTTGATCTGGCTCGTGAGGTTGTCGACATGTGGGATGTGGATACAGCAATCATTGTGCCGATATTCGTCTCTGCCAATGTCAATGCCAATAATACCTAAGAACCGCGACCAACATCTGAGGAGGCTCTCGTTGGGTAGCTGAATCAAAGGCTTCATCCAGAAAGCAGTACTTCTGGATACGGCGCGAATTGTTAATAGGCTTCTCTCTCAAGAACCCTAACCACCGGTAGCTTGGACCCTGTTCCCGATACCGGTGGGCTACTGTCTTTTTTATATTTTAAATGCCTTTTATAGGAAATTTAAAAATGTAAGCAATATGTATACCGCGTAGCGATTAGGTTATCACATTAATTGAAACCTCGTACTCTATATTAGGTATTTTATCATATACAATTAAAATAATTTAATAATAAACAATATTATAGCCATATTCACAACATTATGTATTGCATAAACGTAATCAGCTAACCAATCACTCGGCACGTGCTCCGCCGGCGCCGGTGCCGCGGCGTTCTGCTTTTACAGGTCAGTAGACTAATATTATAAAGGATTATTTATTTTTTACCAATAACGCCATTTATTTTGTTTGAAAAATGCATTTTCTAAATTTTAGTAAAAATATTTTTATTTTATTATTTTAACGGACTGATAACAACGTAATATCTGCTGTACAATTTAATGTGACAACCTAATCGCCACCCTGTATAAAATGTAATAAATGGAATCATAATAATAATTTAGCCTATTACGTTCCCACTGCAGAGACACAGGAGAAAAAATAATCCTGTTTTTTGCAGTCGGGTAAAAAGTAGGCGCTAACCTTTCTCAAGCTTCAAGCTACCACACCAAATTTCATCCAAATCCACCCAGTACTTTCAATGATTAGCTCGTTCAAACAAACTTTTCCACTTTTTAATATTAGTATAGATAGATTAGTATAGATAGCATTGATGTGTCAACAAGACAAGTCTATAAGACATAAATTTTTAAGCTAACATGGTCGCTTGCAACAGTGCCGAAATATCGGGAACTCGAAACGATGAGTACACATGGTAAATATCCCGTTTTGTAAGTCTATAAGACATCTCAAATTTACCTAGTTGTAACAGACTATTTGTGTCTGTCATAGTCATATTGAGATCCAGCTATCAAAAAGTGGCGGAAACCACATTGTTAACTGCCAACGCCAACAGATACTCAACATAATTATGTCCGAGAATTGGCCAAGTTTCGAACGCAAGGAGAATATAATTATAAACTGGCGTCAATACAAGTTCGGCCCACTTTTTAAAGACAAATTGTTCGTTTGCCTAGTTATTTTTATTTTTAACTGAACTTGAAAAATTTTTAACAATAATTGCAATGCTTTTTTTTGCGTCAAATATACATCTACGGTCAATAATTAGTAAGCTGATACATTTAATTAGAAAGAATCAAGAGCGAATCTTGCTTCTGCAATTCAAGCAATGGCTAAGGTGTCGGCTTTGTGATCGAAAGGTCGCGGTTTCGAACCCCACCCATAACACTATTTCTATTCTTACAAAAAAAAATAACAGAATCTTAAATATGAAAAATCACAATCCTATATTTTTACAGTAAGTATTGTGTGAAAGCTTATATATTTTTGTTTTTACTTCTAACGTATTAATACATCCGAATCCAAATAAAAATATCTATATCAAAATAGCTCGTTCCATCGTAGACCTCATCCATCGCTTACCATCAGGCGAGATTGAGGTCAAGAGTGGGCTCATTCCGAATAAAATAAAAAATAAAAATACCTACATAATTATATGATAAAGTATAGCAAATTGAAGTCTCTCTTTATGTTTTAGGGTTCCGTACCCAAAAGATAAAAATGGAACCCAAACTAAAGCTCCGCTGACAGTTGATATTCTCACAGATGATGTATTTCAGTTGCCGCTATAACAACAAATACTAAAAACAGAATAAAATAAATGTTTAAGGGGGGCTCACAAACGTGTTTTTTTTTTATTTTTATGAATAACGGTACGGAACCCTTCGTACGCGAGTCGGACTCGCACTTGGCTGGTTTTTATCTATTTACATGTCAATGGCTGGGCGAATTTAGGTGAAACTGGTGTGTGTCAAGTGCCAACTCGTGTTAACTATGTCGCAGAACATAGAAAAGTTTATAAATGATTATTATTACTAGCCTGTTGTCCCAAGGCTGGGCAAAGGCCTCAGTCCGTTATTTCCAACGATTTCAACTCTGCGCCTCATAAAAATAATCAAATATATTTTCAAAAAACGTACATCACACAAAACAATACAGCATTTTGAAAGTCTATTCATTTTGCACACACGATTATTGAATCACCAAAACAAAGGAACCAGTAGATGGGTAACACGGTACGCCCTGGCAAGACTGGTGTTAGATTTTCTGGCTTCTGCTCTCTAAAACACGGAAGTCTTGATATGTTATGATGATTACCCATCCACGAACCGACCTCGGATAGCGTTGCTTAACACGTTGAACGCCAACGCGGTCAGTGCTGACCGACAGTGAGCTTTCCCTTTAGGCCAACCAAGAATCACAGTTCTATCCAAATTTAGACCAAATGTTTTTTAATTGTTGGTTTGACGGGAAGCCAATCCCAAAAAAAATTAGATACTTATATCTAATGTCAAAATATATATTTTCATTAACAAAAGTCAACTTTAGTCATTAATTAATTAATTATGGAGATATTAAACGTCGGGCAGCACTGACCGACGCGGCCCGAACGGCAAGTCTAGTTGTCGGCCATCATTGACCGACGTGGCTTGAACGGCAAGTCTAGTTGTCGGCCATCACTGACCGACGCGGCCTGTACAGGAAGATGCATTTTTTTTCTTGGCATTCAACGTGTTACCTTGAAAATCGATCCGAGCGGCTATTATTATTTACCCACGAGCTGTTCAATTAAATCATTAGCTACAAAACCATTGATTTGCACGTCACAAGAGCTTCTTAAAATACAAACGCACAAATTACACCAACCAAAGTTTAGTTTCACGCGCCACTTATAATAGTTTCTAATGTGTATTTATATCTTAGAATTTAGATAGCGACGGAAGTGACGGATTTAGCTTTGGAATTGGTGCGCAGCTGACGTGACTTCTGTTCCGCGTATAGGGGTAGCCCGTGACGTCATCGGGAATTAAGATGGCGGCCGTATTTTTTGTTAGAACGTGTGGTGCGGGTAATACAGTTGGGCATAGGGCGTCCAATCCCGGAATACCGAGATCTCGGTATTGCGGGATCCCGCGTCGTTTCCCAATCCAGTAAATAAATGTGGAGTTAGTTGATTAATTCATTGTTTTATTGTGATAAATAAAAAGGGTAATTTGATTGATCTCATACTAATAGTAATACGTAAATAAACGTGGAGTTAGTTGATTAATTCATTGTTTTATTTACCTTATATAAATGTGAATATTTTCAATATGCGGGATCCCGCAAATACCGAGATCCCGCGGGATTGAAAATTCGTAGTCGCGCAAATACCGAGATTGAATTCAGGCTGCGAGATTGAACGCCCTAGTTGGGCAGAATGAGTAAATCCAGGATTTATTTACGAATATTGAGCGAAAAAAAAATATGTCCCCTTTCCTTAATTTGGAGGTCAAACACGAGCCTATCAACATTTATTTATTTATTTATTTATAACAAAATCCACAACTCTTAAACAAAAATAATAATTTTGAGATGGCTTCTGGGCCATTGCGCCATGCATCCATTGGTGCCAACAATGAAAATAAGAGAGAAAAGTATAGTTAAAAAAAAACGAATTACGACTTTATATAGTTAAACATTATATTTAAATTGGATGTGAGACTCGGTTACAGTAATTAAAATAAACTGTTATTAATTTTCGCTAAAAGTTTCAGCAAACCGTACTTTTCAAGTGTAATTTGATAGATTGAGCTCATTGACGTTCTCATTCTTATTTGAATCGCAAAGCACTAGTGTTTTACATGGCGCAACTGCTTATTTCTATTTATTTAGTCTATATACATACAAATTACATTTTTAAATATTAATATAAAAAATATAAACATTTAAAAATATAAAAAATAGTAGCCCACCGGTATCGGGAACAGGGTCCAAGCTACCGGTGGTCAGGGCTCTTGAGAGAGGAACCTCCTCACAATACGCGCCGTTTCCAGAATTACTGCTTTCTGGATCCAGCTGCCCAACGAGAGTCTCCTGTCGAGGCTCTTGGCAATTATACCATTGGCTGTGACGACTATCGGCACAATGATTGCTGTCTCTACAACATCCCACATGTCGACAACCTCGCGCGCCAGGTCAATATATTTATTTTTATATCAATCTCAGTTTTCACGAGGTTCTCGTCGTTCTCGTTATTATTATTATTTGGCCTCCACAACACAGTAGCTGGGTAACACGATACACAAATAAGATGGCATCACACTTGATAATTTTATCAGCACACTCCACTAAATCACTGACGCAAAACATATCCAACGACGCGTTTCATTCACAGATCACGACACGGTAGTTAAGCCTAGGATAAAGTACATTGCCTTCACTTCCCAAACGTTAGAACTACAAGCACTCTTCAACATAATACCTTTGTTATAAAGAACTCGATAAAATCTTAAATGGAAAAAAGTGGGATTACTAAATTTTCAGCGCCATTCAATGTTGGACTCTATAAAATGTAATTACGGTTGAAATTTGTGTGAGGGGATGGAACGTCCCGTCAACTCCAGACGTAACCTAGCAAACGTGAGTCGGTGAAAAGTTGTAATGGCAGAAGTTTCGTTTTGTACATAGGTAGTTACTTAGAAGATGATGTTAATATAAATAAAATATAAATATACAGAATAGAATCAGGCATTACTTTGCGGAAATCCATATTAAGCTAATAGGGTAGAAAATTATCTAATTATTTCCGCCAATAACCAAATGTTCATTTTCGCATGCAGAGTAGGCAGCACGTCTACGTCCACGTCCCGCTCGCAAATATTTGCACATACAGAAGTGATGCAATAAAATTGCGAGCGGGAAGGCGGTCAAGAATCGCGGGCAAGAATTAACATCTGGTTTTTGACAACATATCACACGCTTAAACCAATATTGTCACTATCCCAAATAGTCAACTTTTCAGGAGAGGCAAAAAATGGAATGAGAATTGGAACATTTTTGTTTAGTGACGAAGCGGACTACTGCCCGTATAGCGCCTATATCTGTTACTATTAGACTAGTGTAACCGCGATTACGCGTAGTTCTACGTTTCCCAACAGATGCCATTAAAAAGTCGATTTGGCAAAATTTTGGATAGTGACAGTATTGGATTAAGCGTGCGATATTTTCAACATAGCTTCAAAATGTTAATATCAGTTCATTGTAGCTAGTAGTGCTATCTGGGGGCATGGCAGTGCCCCAGCCAAGTCGAGCAAATAGCGACAGGGCCGTACCATACTTTTCTCGAAGCAATTCAGGCCATTTTCGACCCCGTATAACTTCGTTGTAGATAAAACTAGAAGCCTGAATTTTCAGTAACCAAGCAGGCATTGTATAAACACGGTATATTACAAATTTCATTCAATTTAAACCAGTAGTTTAAGAATTATAACGAGTCAAAGTTCCTTAATTTTGTCACTCACTGACTGACCGGTCATCAAAAGTCTAAGGCACTTCTAGCAGACATAGAAGCTAGAAATTTAGAATACAATTAGTGTGTAGTGTATGAATCAAGGAAAATCTAAATATTTTTAAATTTTGGTCCAGTTTTCTAGATACATCAACTGCATAAATAACTTCGTAATCCCATATATTTATATGGCATTACAAAGTTACATTAGCAGTTAATTAATCAGTGTACCTGTATATAATTATGTATAATATAATGGAATAATATGTGTAGATAGGTATCTAGATATAATTATGTTCAAAGGTTACTTGTAAAATGGTCTACCGAATAAAAAAGCCAGAGAGAGGGCTTGAAAATACCAAGTCGGTTATTCGATTATTCAGTCCCTACTTAAGGGACCTTCTGTCTTAAGTTGTTACGTAATTATCTAACCTAACAACATCTTATAGTGACCATGTCAATATTAAAAATCTTTAACGTTTTAAATAAATAGATTGACTGGTCAATCGCAAAAACAATGTAATTTATATATGTATGTATTACTTGTGAGATATATTGTGTTTTCATGCGATGGCCGAGTCAATCTATTTATATAAAAAGTTAAAGGTTTTTAATATTGATATGGTCACTATAAGATGTTGTTAGGTTAGATAATTACGTAACAACTTAAGACAGAAGATCCCTTAAGTAGGGAATAACCGACTTGGTATTACATGTATCTCACAACTTTTTACGGTAGAAGAACTGAGTTGCGAGACTTGTTTTTTTTGACAAGTATTGTTTTTATGGGATCTATATTTACAACGAGGTAAACATAGATGGCTGATTTTTGTAAAAATGGTAACTAAGTACCTAAATAGCAAACTTCTTCAGAAAAACATTTCTTCCTCAAAATTCACCCATTTAACTTATTCTACAGTAATCGTAAAAGAAACTGCAACAATAGCCGCAATTCGACACCACTTAATTAGTTTTAAGAATCAGTCTTCTTACTTTTGTTCCATGAATTTTCAGCATTGTAGATACGTAAAAATATTCTCACGATGTGCTTAGATACTTTTATACTGTCAAGTTCTTTAAACAATTTTGTATGGAATATTTGAATGTAGAATGTAAGTAAAAATTGATCAGCAGAATGTAACGACTCCAGCTTCTTAACGACTGTACCAAATTGACAAATTGTATATATTTTTTTGGTTCAATATGGTCAGGACAAGGTTTGTGTAAAAATATTTTGAAAAAAAAAATCCGGTACGAAATTCACCGAATCAGCTAGCTGATAAAGTTTCTTCAAAAAGTTTGAAAAAAGAAATAGTGCTGTGTATTTTATTTATATCTTGTACTTCTACCGTATCCTGCACAGTGTCTCAGTAAAATTTTCACGTAATTTTCCTACAAACAAAAGCCCGTTAGGAACAAAGAAATCCAGCGAACAATGCGCAGTAGACGTGTTGACTGCAAGGGTACGACACTATTGTTTTAATATTGTTTTTTAATGTCCAAAAAACTGTAATTATCTGCCACTGTTCCTATGTGTTAGATAAGATTTACAAAGTCGGTTCAGTTAAGAAAATTCGACTTGTTTTCTTTTAACTCTGTCTGACGGCAAAGATATATATATATACAACGTGTAACGGAAACCGGAAAAGGGCTGAAGACAACATCTACTATGGAGTTTCTATGCACAGTTTCAGCACAAAATAACTGACTCAAAGAATTGATACCAAATTATTGGTTTTATATATTTTTTGAATACCAATCGTAACAAACGTGTCACAGCACTACGAGGGTCAATAACTTTCCACGTCACTTGCCAATAACACGATAATTCTATTCGTTCTTCTTAATTTGAAAAATTCGGTCTCTGGTATCAGTGTATTGGAATTTGTAATAAGTTCTACACACGTAGACTTAGGATTACAAAACCCTTGCCATATCGTTTGTTCTCATCCAAAGAAGCCATGCACTTGGTATGTATATACCCTTTAAATTACACGTTGTATATTTAAAGAGATCTATCAATGTGAGTAGAATTCACATTACAAGCTATCTTGTAAACGCCTGCAACTAAGCTAAATATGCTTGTCTGGAGTGGGTTCATAGCAATAGTGTGATGAGTATGAAACTGTGCTTAAATCGTCCTATATACGCAAAGACTAGAAAACTATATACATCACCTGGTGGTTTACATGACCTATCCATTTGGACACGGGCCTGTAGTCTAGTAGTTTTCATACTAATACCCAGCCGGTAGGTCGGTCTCACAGAAATCTTAATAATATAAGATTTCTGTGGTCGGTCTCCATGATTAAGCAACGCTTTTCGAGGTAGATCCGTGGATGGAACGTTAAGTTGTATCAATTGTACATATTTGGCAGTCGTTATTGGTAGTCAGATGCCAGAAAATATGACATCAATCTTGACAAGAGGTATTATGTTACCCAGATATTAGGTTATTGAGGTCAGATCGGAAGTCGCTCCGTATTTTTTTATTGTCATAACACCTATGTTTTTATGCCACCTGTGCTAGTATAGACTGTCTCGCAGGTATTACTGTACATTCCTAAATTAATTAAATTACAAATAATCTTTACGTCATCTATACTATTACAATAATATTATAAATAGGTATATTTTTGTAAGTTTATATGTAATCTTAGAAACTGGACGCGCTTAAGTCCATTGAGAAATGGGCCAAGAGACTCATAGGCAACGATGCACTGGTCGAGTCAAAGCTCCAGAGCCTTGACCATCGACGAAGAGTTGCAAGTCTATCGGTTTTCTATCGGTTACATTTCGGGGAGTGTGCGATGGAATTACACAATCTATTTCCACCAAGCCCGTTCCATCATCGGACTACGAGACAAACGGCGAAGCGCCATCGTTACATGGTGGACATCCCACCCATACGCACAAAACGTTTTGGGAATACCTTCATTATGCGTACGGCTAAGGAGTGGAATTCCCTGCCGGAGTCTATGTTTCCCGATAGCTACAACCTAGGGGTCTTTCAAGAGTGAATAGGTTACTTCTAGGTAAGCGTGCTCCATCTTCGACCACATCATCACTTACCATCAGGTGAGATGGTGGTCAAACACGAACCTATTATCAATAATAAAAAAAAAATAATGATCCAATTTTTTAAATTTTTCTTTTTTGGTTGTTCGAGTACTTAGTCTGTATTATTAGGGAGTGCTATAGCCTATACATTATTTCGAAATCCACGATGACAAAGTTTCGGGTGAAGTGCTAATACAACATAATATGTTGTATTAGCACTTCACCCGAAACATTGTCATGAGTGTGAAAGTGAAGAGGAATCCGACTCACACATCCCTCCTCACTTTCACACTCACACGACTCACTTACAATACATAAAAAAAGAAACATGTTAATTTTCTTTTATAGACTTCATCTTTGCTCACAAACAATATATTAATAATAATGTATAACATAATCTTAGTAAATAATTTAATTTAATTTTGTAAAACACCAACCGGGAAGGCAAACGTTGCCCAGCAACCTAGCTAGGAGAACAGCAGGTCACCCAAAAAATTGTCGATTTGTAATACATACAACATAAATTTTGCTAACATCATGTACAAATACTATTTGATGAAATAAACAACATAATATAGAAACCAAATAAAAAAACTAAATAAAAAAATTTAAAAAGTTAAGGCTAAAAATCGTACTATCATGCATGTGTATATGTTTGTCAGCATGCATGCCGTTTAAAATATGGAACAAACTAATACTGAGCTGTATCCAGTTACACTGGAAGCTGGCCCTGAAATAGTTGGAAAAAGCTAAGTAGATAATAATGAGTTGTTGTCCTCAAACAACTTACAAACGAAAGAAACTTACAGACTGTTTTTTTTTTATTACGGATGAGCCCGCTCTTGACCTCGATCTCGCCTGATGGTAAGCGATAGATGAGGTCTACGATGTGACGAGCGAGCCCGGAAGATAACTTATAACTTTTATTTCACCATAAAAAATACATCAGCATGTAATACAAAAACTTAAAGGCTAGTATTTAGTAAACAGCAAATGAGCATCTGTAGCCGAACTAGGACATGTCCTGTATCTCGACATACAGCGCCACACCCCTAGTAAAAACGGTAATTATGAAATAGCCCAAGTGATTGAAACATTAGTTAACAATACTAATATTACAAAAAAAAAAAAAAATATTAATTAAAAATATTATAATTTATAATTTAAAAATATATTTAACACGGTATATTAACCAAGTGTGGAGGGAAATACTCACCTTCTTCTTTTTCAGTCTATGGTCCAATCCGTTGATTTTTTAGACTAGAAGTGGCTATGATAATTTTAACACACTTAGATGACCTTCAATGACTCCGACTGTGCGAGTATTTGGGAACTCGATAATGACCATATGCGACATCTGAATAGCACTGCATAAGCATTTGGTATCCCACGAGTCTAAAAAAAACACCAATTCCATAAGTTAATTTTGAATTTGCGAGTGATTGAGAGTAGTCTAACCGGAGACTAGTCTTCGACTAATTAACAGTATTTTGTATAAAATTACTACATTTATCTGCTGAATATTGTATGATAAATGATAAAAATATAAATTGTCCAAATTCAGGCTCAACCATCGAGTCCAGAGCTCAGACTGCAGCAAAAAAGCTGGGAATCCTATACAAGGTGAGGCAGTACTTCACGCCTGGACAGCTTCTAAATCTGTATAAAGCACAGGTCCGTTCTTGCGTGGAGTATTGCAGCCACTTGTGGGATGGCTCTGCAAAGTACCATTTTGCTGCATTGGACTCGATCGAGCGCAGTGCTAAAAGGCTTATAGGCGACGAGGTGCTGGTGGACAAGCTTCATAGCCAGGCTCATCGGCGAACCGTTGCTTGCCTGTCGGTTTTCTACAGATTGTACTTCGGGGAGTGTGCGCAGGAGCTCCATGACCTGATTCCTCCATCTCCCTTTCACTACCGGTCTACCAGACGCACGGCTGGGTACCACCCTCACTTGGTTAATATACCGTCTTGTCGTACCAAGCGCTTCTCTTCCACATTTATTGTGCGCACAGCCAAGCTGTGGAATTCTCTGCCGGCTTCTGTGTTCCCTGCCACTTATGACCTTTCAGCCTTTAAAGCACGAGTAAATAGGCATCTTCTGGGCTCGCTCGTCCCATCTTAGACCTCATCTATCGCTTACCATCAGGCGAGATTGAGGTCAAGAGTGGGCCCACCGGTAATAAAAAAAATAAAAAAAATGTAATTTTTAATCTGTGTGTCACGTGACCGCAAACGCCAATCACGAAGTGTGACGTCATTTTCTCAAAGCTGTCAAACGTGTCGTTCTTTTTGTGTTATTTTCATAAAAAGGCACTACACAATATTGGTAATATAATTTTAAACTCATAATGAAAGAAAGACGAGAGTAACCTAACCTAACCTAACCTCAAAAACACTTTGTTGTTTGAGAAATATGACGTAATGCGACTTCGTGACAGCGATGGGTTTTTGGGCGGGAAAATATTTAATTTGAATTTTATTTCGTAGTTTCACCAATGTTACTTAGTTATTTTTTTATGAAAAACATTATTTGTAGCTTAAAATTGATCAATAATTAAATCTAAACTATTTTTGAAAAATAGGCAAATACCCTATTTGCAATAGGTAAATTGGGCAATGTTGGTAGCTGCTTTATGAATAAACGACAGGCAATTTTCTGCTTATTTTTGATATCTCATCATAACCTAACCCAGTGGTTGCGTAACAACGTAAAATATCCTTTAGAGTTTGAGTTTGAGTTGCGTAACAACGTAAAATATCTTTTAGAGTTTGAGTTTGAGTTGCATAACAACGTAAAATATCTTTAGAGTTTGAGTTTGAGTTGCGTAACAACGTAAAATATCTTTTAGAGTTTGAGTTTGAGTTGCGTAACAACGTAAAATATCTTTTAGAGTTAGAGTTTGAGTTGCGTAACAACGTAAATTATCCTTTGCAAAGACTGGTTTCAAATTTTCTGGGTTCTGACTACCCGTATAATGACTACCAAAGGCGTACACAATACAGCGGGGACCAACGCTGCTGTGCCAATCCAAAATACTGTAAGTCGATTCACAGTGTTTTTGCTTAACAACTTTATATTAGTTCTTTGAAGTCTGTTTAAGACCCCTGACTTAATTATTTTTCATTAATGTATACAGTATGTTAACTAACAGGGGGCGTTTCCGTTAACTCGCAGTAGTAGGTATAGCATCCATACATGCTAAAAAAAAATATTACCATTCGAAAACAAAATGTTTTTATTTTTTTAATATTAAAATATTCACTAAAAATGTTAAATTGATACATAAAAGAAACACTGTACACGCGTACTTGAAGGACGGCAACGTCGCAATTTAATTATGAATGACGGGCCACGTGTGCTGCGACCTAATTAATGTGCTTATACTATTGCGGGTTAACGAGAATGCCCTCTGTTAGTTAACATACTGTGATCTGCAAGATACGGCAAGCTAAACCACTATCACTTACAAATTAAATAAATTAAAAACCTATATCGTTAAATATCCCAAATGTGGTTTCTGAAAGTTACAGAACGGTTTAACATACTTTTAGCAGCACGGAGGATAAATCTCATCTCTAAACTCCATATGTAAAGATTTTCACCCATCCATGTACTGACCTCGAAAAGTGTTGCTTAACCTTGAATATTAAACCTTGTGGCGTGCGCTTAACCACTCGCTTAAGAACGACAATACCAAAACAAAATCGACCTAAACCGATAACCCTAGAAAGCAAGCACATTACCACTACCAAACAGGCAATCTAGACACGTCGATCACCATAAACCAAGCTAATAAGTTCATATCACTGAACTAGTTACTACTAAAAGATACGCCCGCAGTAATATAATCATCTCGCACGTTCTAACATATAAAATATGACTTTTGCTCAGTACATTTAACTTAATTCAGAATTTATTATGACCCTGCGGTTTTCCCTGATCTTTGACATTGCCTTTCAAGCTCGTTGCCCTAAAATTAAAAAGATAATGGTGTGAATTCGTAATAAAACCTTCACACAAGTTCATAAAAAGTACCATCAGCGGACTGCACGACGAATGGTGATGCGCCATAGTTACATGGTGGTCATCACACTCATACGCAGAGTTTTGGAAATACTTTCATTGTGCGTACAGCTAAGGAGTGGAATTCACTCCCGGAGTCTGTATTTCCCGATAGCTATAACGTACGGGTAATTAAGAGTGAATACGTTAGTTCTAGGCAAGCGTGCTTCAGCTTCGTTCACACCAGCTTACCATCAGGTGAGATAGTGCTCAAACACGAGCCTATCATAAATAAATAATATTTACTAAACATACATTAAGTTGAACGGGTTTTTTTTGTATACATTTCCAAAAAAATCAACAAAAATATCTGTTTAACTTAATTCACTACAACACTGGACCAATTTTTGAGGTTCCGTTGTCGTCAAAGAACCCTTATAGTTTCGCCATGTGCGTCTGTCTGTGACTTAGCTGAGAAGCTTGGTAGGTACAAGAACGATGAAAATTGGCATGGAATACATATTGATCACGACCTAAGTTGGCTTCACAAATTTACGAGTAATAGTTGACCACCATATTCTACTCGCGTTCAGACAAATTAAATTGAAAAATATTTAGGTAAAGTTCTTAAAACACAGTAGTTAGTGTTTGTTAGACCATGGTACGGAACTCTCGATCAACCGACTCGCACTTGTCGTTGTAGTAAACAACGGAACCCTATACTGCGCGTGGCCCGACTGGCACTTGACGGTTTTTTTAAGAGTCTTGTCCCTACTTGGTATTCGGATGTTTATAATAATCTAAGGTCACAAACATTAGAACAGCCTTATAATTGAGTTCAACCACCCATGATCCATCTATGCCCAACATTGGCACAATGTACTAGATATATCTATTGAGATTAATCATTGGAGACGGCTGTTGGCTAATTGCCTACAAGCTGTACTAATTAACCCATTTTGACAGTAAACAAATGTTTAACAAATAAACATTTTCAGGAAGTTAAAATAAACATTTCTATTTTTATATTTAGAATTCCTTTGGACAAAGTACCAGGGTTCTAAGTCAATTTGCAGAGGCCTTATTGAACGTTTTAAATGAAATGATGCACCACTGACTGATAACAACTTGTAATACCTTTTTTTTCTGCTGTACAATTTAATGTGATAACCTAATCGCCATCCTGTATAGGCAAGAAATGAATGAAAACTATAGCATCTGTTGCAAAAATAGGCCCACAAAGCATGTGTTGTGTTACAGCCTCATTAATATAAACAGCAGTGAATCTGTTAGGTTTTGAGATTGCAAATGTTTATAGGTACTAACGACTTAATAGCTCATAACTGACAAGTGCTATCGTAACCCATTTCTAGATTATTCTTAGGTGTTACGCATCGGATGAATGGTTGGTTGATGGCTCATTTGGAATTTTAGTAGAATTCCAGTTTTCTACAGACTCCTAGTTTGTGCTTCCTGATAGCTATAACCTAGGTCTTTAAGTCAAGAGTGAATAGATAGATAGATATGCTCTTTATTGTACATCATAACAGAATTAAATGAGGACTTAAAAACTACAAAGGGCGTTACAATGGGCGATCTTATCGATAAAACGTACTAGGTAAAGGTTATTCTAGGTTAACGTGCTCAAACTTCGACCGCATCATCGCTTAACATCAGGTGATCAACAATTAAAATAAAAATCATTTACTTACTTCCGATTTTCAATAAGTACACCATTAATGGCCATAATTACTGGATTTGTGTTTCCGCATCTGACTGATTCTGGCGACATTCGCCCGGCCGTAGTTGCAAATGAAATTCGCTAAAAAAATAACATAATTATGATAGAAATTTAATTAAGGATTGTTTCAAATTGACAGTTTTCCATAGATTTTGTTTTTTAATAATATAATATTCCACAACTTTCACACAACGCCGCCTAGTCCCAAACTAAGCAGAGCTTGTGCTATGAGTACTTGACAACTGATAAACATCTATACTAATATTATAAAGCTGAAGAGTTTGTTTGTTTGTTTGTTTGCTTGAACGCGCTAATCTTCGAAAGTACTGGGTGGATTTGGATGCAATTTGGTATGGAAGTAGCTTGAAGCTTGAGGAAGGTTATAGGCTACTTTTTACGCGACTGTAAAAAAGGAGAGTTATGTTTTTACCGTGATAGAATCCACTGGAGCGAAGCCCCGCGTGAGTACTAGTTTAGTTTAAATGGAGGAGTTAACAAGATTACTAGTAATGTGAATTCTACCCACATTGCTAGTTTTCTCTATAAAATAAAATAAATATCTTTTAGCAAGGGTGCCTAGAATGAGTGCAGTGAATAAAAGCATCATAAAAATATCTGGCTTTAGTAAGAGATAACCAATGACCAACTGTCACAGGATTGGTAAATACTTGTCCTATGTATGTTAATTATTGTAATATGATTATGATATGACTTACCTTCAACTGTAGGATTACTATCTATGTATTTTTTGAAGTCAATTCTGATGGTGACGTGTAGATTCTAAAAAATGTGATCAGTTATTTCCTGTAAAATGCAAAATTCGTAGTAAGTACATACATTTAAGAAATTAATATTTGTAAAACTGACCTCTGCCATTGAAAAAGCCATTAAAATCGACTCAGCCATTTCCGAGATTAGCCTGGACAAACAGAAAGACTATATTTTTTTTAAGTATAATATAAATAACAATATGTATTTATTCAAATAAGTAGGTAGTAGTATATGCAGGCGAAAATATAAAGAAATTATAGGGCATCGAAAAATTCGTCAACATTGTTATCAATGGGAAAAGTGCCCACAACACTGACCGCATTGCCACGTTGAATGACAATGCTGATTCTCTGTGCAAAGAAAAGGCCAGCCCTCTGCGGGCCTAAAATAGCCACTTTGTCTGAATCGTATTAGGATAACAATATGAATCATATTGCAGATCGTAAAATGGCAACAAATTGGCATTTCATAATATGATCTGCGTTCAATTAATATCCCGCGAATCATCTGTTTGACAGTTTTGTATGGAGATTCGTAAAATGGTCCACTAATGATGAATTGATTTAGTGTCAGTTAGCAGAATCATACGGAGTTACGCAAGACCAACATCTTTCGATTCATTTCGCAGATATTTTTAAGAAAAATAATATAAAGGCAGATTTAGGACCCTTGAGCACGCGCGTTACGGAGAGGATTTTATATCGCCGCCGAAACGTAGCTCTTCGGAAACTGGAACTGGCTTTTGAAATGCCAGACTCAGAATTTATAGGACTATATCGGCTAAATAACAGTGTGTGTCGTGACCTCATTCATGAGTTGGAACCGTACCTTAGCCGAGGAGGTGGAATAAGTGCTGTCGCTAAGATAGGTTGAGGAATCATTAAGAAGGTAGTTATTATTTACTAAGTACCATTACATAATATAGAGGGGAACAACCTAATATAGCCATTGATTTACCCCCATTATTTGTATTTTAGGTGTTGTGCGCACTAAGCTTCTGGTTCATAGGGGCTAGTGCACACCATAAGATTGATCAAGTGAGTGTATCTAATTGTGTGAGAGCTGTCTCATAAAAAAAATATATCCACTTTCCACAAATTCGGGAAGAACGGAGCGTGTCATTAAAAATGGGTTAGTTAAATAAATCCTTTGATACATTTAAAATACGTGGGGCAGCCCAGTGAATAAAGATCTCACTCTCTGTGGACATAGAGGCAAATGGTTACATGCCACATACATCACATATTTATTACAAACTAGCTTTTGCCCGCGACTTCGTTCGCCAGGGAGGTTTTTCCCGCCTAAAGCTGAAGCTGAAACTGATGCTGAAACCAAAACTGAAGCTGAAGCTGAAACTGAAACTGAAGCTGAAAATTAAGCTGAAACTGTAGCTGAATCTAAAACTGAAACCAAAACTGAAGCTGAAGCTGAAACTGAATCTGAAACTAAAACCAAAACTGAAGCTGAAGCTGGAACTGTAGCTGAAACTGACGCTGAAACCAAACTTAAACTGAAGCTGAAACTAAAACCAAACTGAAGCTGAAACTGAAACTGATGCTGAAACCAAAATTGAAGCTGAAACTGAAACTGAAGCTGAAACTGGAACTGTAGCTGAAACTGACGCTGAAACCAAACTGAAGCTGAAACTGATGCTGAAACCAAAACTGAAGCTGAAGCTGAAACTAAAACTGTAGTAACATACATAGTGAACGTAGTTCAAGATACAGATAATTTAATAAACCACCTTTATTCTGATTTGAAAACAAATATGAGGCATAAAGAATGGCTGCGTGAAAGAGTAATTTTGGCACCAACTAACGAAATTGTAGGGCAGATCAACGAAAAGATTAAGTCTCATGTGGATTGTGATGTTGTTGAGTATCTGTCCGTCGACATTGTCATGGATACAAAGCAAGTGACGTCGTACTCTGTAAGGTTTATCAACTCTCTGGAATTATCAGGGTACCCCATCACATTATTTGAGGCTTTAACTTGGTGTCCCAGTCCTGTTGATGCGTAATCAGGGCGCACCAAGGCTCTGTAATGGCATGCGACTACAAATTACATACCTTGGATGCAATGTTTTCAAGCAATAATTATGACAGGAACAGCAAGCGGTGAAAACGTACTTATTCCTCACATTCAGTTCGAAAAACTCAAATTTCCCCTACAAGCGGCATTCGCAATGACCATAAACAAAGTTCAAGGACAGACACTGAAAGTCGCAGGTGAACATTTAGAAAAAGACTGCTTTTCCCATGGGCAATTGTATGTGGCGTACTCATGAGTATCAAGCATACAAAATCAACACGCCAAGGACGGGAAAACCAGAAACGTAGTTTACAAAAATGTATTGTAAACTACGTTTTTGGTTTTAAAAAGATACATTTTAAATACTAACTGTCTGTCTGTTTTTGGGGATGGATGGACCCTGGTGATGGTTTTTTAAATATCATATGCGTTTTTTAACCACCCAAAAAGATACAGTACACATTTTTGGCAACAAGAATTGTTGACAAAGTGTATATTAACGCGGGCGAAGCCGCGGGCAAAAGCTAGTACTATTATAAATGCGAAAGTAACTCTGTCTGTCTGTATGTTACCTTTTCACGCCTAAACCGCTAAATCGATTTAGATGAAACTTTGCATGGGAATAGTTTAGGACCCTGGGACGGACATAGGATAGCTTTTATCCCGAAATTCCCACGGGATCGGGAATTACGCGGGAAAAACCTCCCTGGCGGACGAAGTCGCGGGCAAAAGCTAGTTTGTAAGAAATATGTGATGTATATGGCATGTAACCATTTGCCTCGATGTTCACAGAGAGTGCGATCTTTATTCACTGGGCTGTCCCGCGTATTTTAAATGTATCAAAGGATTTATTTAACGTACCCATTTTTAATGACGCTCCATTATTCCCGAATTTGTGGAAAGTGTATATTTTTTTTATGAGACAGCTCTCACACCATTAGATACACTCAATTGATGCATCTTATGGTGTGCACTAACCCCTATGAACCAGAAGCTTAGTGCGCACAACACCTAAAATACAAATAATGGGGATAAATCAATGGCTATATTATGTTGTTCACCTCTATATTATGTAATGGTACTTAGTAAATAATAACTACCTTCTTAATGATTTAAGGAATCATTAAGAAGGTAGTTATTATTTACTAAGTACCATTACATAATATACAGGGAAACCTACCTTAGCGACAGCACTTATTCTACCTCCTTGGCTAAGGTACGGTTCCAACTCACGTATGAGGTCACGACACACACTGTTATTTAGCCGATATAGTCCTATAAATTCTGAGTCTGGCATTTCAAAAGCCGAAAGAGAGCGAAAGCGGCTCGCGAGTGATCCGACTATATGTGCTCTCTGAAATTTAGGTTTTGGTCTAGGATCACTCCTAGCGCGGCCTGCGACGCGCTATTTATAGGCACGCCCTTCGTCGGCACCGCGCCGCAACCGCTATGTCCTTACATTTTAAATCTGTAATATCTTCGAAACTATTCTTTTAAATTATATGCTTTAAAGGGCAATATTGATCTATAATAAATGCACAATGTATTTATGTTACTTAATTGGATAAGGATTAATGCTGTATTGCTTAAAATCGCTTCGTAAAATATGCTCGTATTTCTCGTAAAAAGTAAAGGATAAAAAATGGTTCTTGTGGGTTATCTATAAGAGATAGATCGATGCCATCCAGAACTTTTTTGTTGACCTTTTTAAGGTGTACAATACTGTAGTACATTATTTTGATCTATCTCGTAGGGTTCAGCCAGTCTTTGCAATGCAAGCGCAAAAAAATGAGTTTATTTGCGACATCACATTGGAAATCTCAAAAATCATCAGTGTTCCTCTACTATATTATGCATGTTATATACTTAAAAACCTTCCTATTGAATCACTCTTCCTATTGAAAGAAACAGCACCAAAATCTGTTACGCAGTTTTAAAGATTTAAGCATACATAGGGACAGACAGACGGAAGCGACTTTGCTTTATACTATGTTATTATTATTAAGATTAAGAAGATTATAAAAGAGGACTAACAATTGAAAACAATAAAATGTACCTACCTATAATCTATATTAATACGTTAGGCAAAAACTTTTTACAAAATATGAGCTGACTGAGAAGTACCATTGAAACTTCGCAAACTAAAATTTTATAAGATAATAGGATAGAATAGAATTTATTTATTTTCTCACCACAAATTAATACATTAGGTAATTGACATAAGGTACAGACAATTTAAACATAATTTGTGGGAGACTGTTGCCTAAACTAAGTTTTTTCCAAAACCTGTAAGTCAGGTCACCAGGCCCCCGAATTAGATTTATTACAAACTTACTGGAGACGAGTTAAATCTAAAAAAGAGTCCAATTTACAGTAGTAATTAAGTAACTTAATTTAAATAATTTATCATTTAAACAATTTAATTTAATAATGCAGGTAAGACTATAAAAAAAATATTAATAATTATATGTTATAATAAATAGTAGGTATATACAACGTCTAACAGAATAAACGCAATTCCTGAGAGTATAGTTGGTTCAGAATCGGCTTCTGAATCGATTTCCGTTATAAAAAATTGGTGTTAAATTTTGACGGCAAAATCTTTCATTTAACTTAAAATGGAAACACAGCATCGTGACAAATTAATATAATCCTTAATTCAAGGAAATGCGCGCGTGTGCGTGTCGGCCGCTATCATTGCATGATTGTATGCGTCTGCGTAAGGATATTGTATGACGCACATACGTTTTGCGTTTAGTAAGGATAACTATTTTATAAAAAATGTCTAGGTTTGGTTTCAATTTATTTATGAAATGAAATGAAATATTTATTCTGTAAATTGGTTATAAATAACACTTTTACACGTCATGTTTTTTTGCGTGTTTAGTTTAGCTAGATGAGGTCGGTATTTCCTTACTGACTACTCTGAGAAGAAACACCGAAACAAACTCAGAGGTCAAAGTCTCTTTTAAAGTCCAGACAATTTGTATTTGTATATGAGAAGCATGTAGGTTCATGTCTGTGGTATTCTTTTGAGGAAATAACCACGCAAATTTGACAGTGCAAGCATTTGTCAGTTATCGTGTAGCTCAACTTAGAATTTAAGGAGCTCAACAATTTGACGAACAATGCCAAAGTAAGGACCTTTGGGTAGGCCACACAAGTATTCAAACTGCTTGACATCATTAAATAAATTATAGTGAAAGCAAAAACAATGAAGAAAAAATAACCTACATTGTCCTCACATTTACAATAATGAAATAATTATATATATAAAAAAAAACAACAAACAAAAACAAAAATTAATAGGTATTTACAATACTTGAGAAAGCAAAATTTTAATCAATCAAAAAAAAATCATCAATCAAAATTTTAAAAAGAAAATAAAAAAAGGCACACGTATATCACGGGAGCATCTCATTCCCAAGCCATCTTGTCCTCAATATAATCTTTAACACTGTAAAAAGCTTTCTGACATAGCTTACGTTTTATCAATAATTTGATTTTATTAATACTTAGTTTTTGAATATGGCTAGGAATTTTATTATAAAAACGTATACATTGGCATCTAAACGAACCACCTATTTTTTTAACCTTGTTTTAGGAATGACATATGTGTCTTTGTTCCTTGTATTTACACTATGAATATCACTGTATTTTTTAAACAGATTAATATTTTTGTGTGCATACAAGAGATTCTCATAAATTTACTGAGATGGCACAGTCATAATATTAATATCTTTAAATTTGTCTCTTAAGGAGTGCTTGGGACTTAATTTATAAATTGTACGAATGGCCCTTTTTTGTAATACAAATATTGTGAGAATGTCGGCGGCATTTCCCCAAAGTAAAATGCCGTATGACATCACACTGTGAAAGTAACTAAAGTAGACTAAACGTGCTGTTTCGATATCAGTTAATCCACGTATTTTTCTAACGGCATATGCTGCAGAACTTAATTTTTTTTTGACCATTTATCTATATGGGGGCCCCACTGAAGCTTCGCATCCAAAGTTATGCCCAAGAATACTGTGGTATCTTCGGGTTTCAATATTTCGCCCTTTATTGATACACTAGTATTCACTTGTCTAGTACGGACTTATAATTTAATATTCTAATTGGGGTGTCTGAGGTCAATACCTCAAGCGCAATCGCTTAATCTGTTACACCTTGTAACACACACATGCAAGTGCAAGTGTGTTATGTGTGTTTGTGTTCGGGTGTAAGGCATGGTGTGTGTGAGATGTGTGGTTCGTAAAGAACTTAAGATGCGGTTTTGAACAGATCTTCAATTTGGGCATAGTCTAGGCTAAGAAGCCATTCTGTTAATATAGTTTTTAATTTGTTTTGTTTACGGTATAGATTGGGACTAAATTATTCAATTTGTTGTAAAGAAAAGGAAAAGCAAATAAATTACGAACAAAATTGGTTTTAACTGATTTAGTTTGGCATACATCCCTTCTTCTGTTTCTTAATTCATTGTTATGGGCCCTTCCCTTCAATGAAAGGAATGAGAGAGCGTTGTTTTATAGTAACATTGAGAATAAAAAGCTGACGAACTCACAGGACTTCAGCGGTTTTATACAGTTCTATTGTAGGAAAACGGAAAGGAAGAAATAGCGCGAATTTAAGGACTGCCCTGATGATTAGGTTGGTTTTATGGGTGCCACCCCATGAAGTGATACAATACGTTAAGAGTGATTGAAACAAGGCGCAGTAGATGGATAGTAGTTGCTTAGGGTTGAGGACGGATCGAAGAGTTTTGACTACAAAAATAAATTTCCGTATTCGGCTTGTGAGACAACGAATGTGTGTGGCAAAGTTCAATTTTGAATCCAAAGTAACGCCTAGGTATTTAATGGTGTCTGCTTCCTGTAGTATTGGACAGTTACAATCACTGATATGAGGCGATGGACAGGTATGAGCGAGAATGGAATGTGTTTGAAGCGATGATTGGCGGCGGCTTTTTAAGGTAAAAGTTATGAATTTAGTTTTCTCAGTGTTTAAGGTGAGAATATTAGTTCGGAGCCATTCGTTGACAATATTGAACCCGGCTTGAGTGCAAACAAAAACATCTTTCCATGAGTCTACACTGAAAATAATAGCAGTATCATCTGCAAAGGTTATGATACGTCCGTTTTGAAGGTTAATATTATAAAGGTCGTTTATATAGACCAGAAAAAACGTAGGCCCAAGAATACTTCCCTGGGGAACTCAAAAAGTAATGGGAAGACTGTCACTTATGTGGTTATCAATTCTAACATATTGCATGCGGTCAGTTAAGTAATCTTTAAAAAGTGACAACTGATTTCCTCGAATGCCTAGGTTCTCAAGTTTATCTAACAAAATTAGAACCGACACCGTGTCAAACGCTTTAGCCAGGTCTAGGAAGATAGCCAAGGTCTTTCTTTTATCATCCATGTTGGAAACAATGAAATTAGTCAGCTCGTGTACAGCCATGGCAGTCGATTTCTTGGCACGGAAACCAAATTGAGACTGTGACAGTAGATTATTTGATTCTAAATAGTTGACTAATCTATTGTTAGTAGACGTTCCAGTATTTTAGATAAGGCTGGCAGTATTGCAATTGGTCTATAGTTAATAACACAGTACATAATGCATTCCCAATCATTTATATTATGGTTGAATATCGACCATTGGGCGATCACTTGTATTAAATTAAAACAGAACAATAGTTAGAATAATAGTGTAAAGGTACAAAACTCTAACTCAACATTATTCTATTATTTATCTTCATCTTTGTAAATCTTCACCAATTAAGTATTGATTTTGAAATCTATATGATGAAGATACACAAAACCAAAGGTACAATTGTATTATAAATTCAATTAGCTACATTATCTAAGGTCAGTATTTTTCACTATACAATGTGGTTTTTTATACCCTACGACTCTAGGGTTACAATCTCTAAGTAAAAATAAAACGAAAATCCTCGAACACATTATCAAACCAATCATTTATATTCAAAGTTATGAAAATGCGACATTGCCATAAATTTTACTTTATGGTGTTTTACAATAACAATCGTGACTACAAATTCTGTGTACTGTAAGTTGAATTATTTCATATGAAAATTGAGACCAAAAAAAGTAGCTACGCACAATAACTTTGTTTTTTGTTTTTGTTTTGTTTAACACCATTATTTTCACCGCCCTAATGTGTTTCGAGATTCTGCAAGCTACGGTACGCTTTGTCTGACCGATGACTACATCTTTTAAACGCGGGATCGAACCATTGGATCGAGTTACATAACCCTCAAGTCATCTCGACAGAACGCCACTAAGTATATACCAAGACTGGTAAGGGAAGCGATTGAAATTACCAAATACGACAATTTCAACCGGGAGGACGGGTTTCAACTGTCGAGGGCCTAGAATCCCGTGGTTCAAATGTGTAAAAACCGAAAAAGTTCCGTAGAAAGTTTGCGAGTCGACATGGTGAGTTTTGTGTGTCGGGAACAGAATCGAGTGTTTAGTGATATATGTGACAGTGGTAGCGGTGTCGCTAACAGAAAATAAACGAGAAAGAGGGTAGACCGATTCGTCTGCTTATAAACTTCTACCCGCAATTACTTCAGTTCATCCGTGATCATGGCACTTGCAACAGTACCGAAATATCGGAAACTAAAAAACAAAAAATACACATGGTAAATATCCCGTTTTAAGTTCTAATGATACTGTTAGTGACCATGTTAGCTTAGAAACTTATACGGACCCCTGAGTTTGTTTTGGTGTTTCTTCTCAGGGTAGTCAGTTAGGAAACACTGGCCTCATCTAGTCTAAATTTACGAAAAAAAATGACGTGTAAAAGTGTTATTTAAAAAAACTTTTTTGCAAAAAAATAAAACCGACTTCCATATCAAAACACTACAAAGTCAAAAATAATTTTAATTTCGGTAGTCGGTGTTATTAGTTTTGTATTTTCTTTTTTTTTCACACCGCCTCCCGAAATTAAAATTATTTTTGACTTTGTAGTGTTTTGATATGGAAGTCGGTTTTATTTTTTTGCAAAAAGTTTTTATTTTCGCGCTTTTTAGTGGGTCAATTTGTAATTAATCTAGTTATAAAAGCCAAAATGTCAACTACAAAAAAAATAAAAACGCGCGAACAAAAAACACAATGCAGAGTAAACGAAAAGATCATCAATGTAAATATTTTTTTAGACTTTTGTTGATTTTTCAGAAACGACTTGTGCGATTTCGATAAAATTTTCATGGGACCATTTGGAAAGTATACGCTTTCCAACAAAAAAATAATTTTTGAAATCGGTTGGCGAACGACGGAGATATGCCCGAACAAACATAAAAAAAAAACAAACAAACATCCGAATTGAGAACCTCCTCCTTTTTCAGAAGTCGGTTAATAACCAATTTGCAAAATAATGATCATTTATCTCAAAAACTGCTGATTGTATCTCGTTCAGAGAGCGAGGAGGGGGGGGGGGGGGGGGGGGCATTGTACCACTTTTTAAAATTCTATCTTTCAAACGACTGACTTTGAGAATACATGGTTTTAGGAACCTCAATGTAAGTTTTAAGACATCTATAGAGACCCCACAATTGATGCCGTAAGTAAGTGATGATGTGGTCGAAAATGGAACACGCTTACCTATAAAAGTAACCTATTCACTCTTAATTTAAAGACCCCTAGGTTGTAGCTATCGGGAAACACAGACTCCGGCAGGGAATTCGACTCCTTAGCCGTACGCACAATGAAAGTATTCCCAAAACGTTTTGTGCGTATTTGTTTTTGTTATTCTCTAATTTATAAATACATAGCTTTTTGAAAAGCCGGTGGCTAAATGTTGACTCGTCAAAGATAAATGTTGACTCGTCAAAGAAAACAGGTCTCGATGATTTACGCGGTGTTCGTAAAAATGTTTTTTCCTTCTTCTAATTATGCCGATTTCACGGAAATCGAGGAAGGGGTTTGTCTTTTTGCGAACATTTAGATTTATTTGTGTCGATATTTTACTAATTGCTATGATACGTTTTATCTATTTAACAAGCCAATTATGTGGCTTCTTTTTTGTGTCGTTTAAAGCTCTCAGGAGTTTTAACCCTATTTTTTTTAATACAGTGGAGCGTTTTGCTAAAAATCTCGTAACTATGAGTAGTTACATTTGTAAACGATGATTCATTTTACCTGTTTCACTTTCATGTTTTCGCAGCGGAAACATTAAAATAATTGAAGCAGTTAATGCCTTTAACACCTCCACTTTATGGTCACACTATATTAACTTTTTTCTTACTTATTCCTTAACAAGCATCCTTTAATACTTGACCCGTCTCTTTATGCTTTTTTTTTCCTGGTGAGAATATCATCGAATGACTTCTCCCGCTGTGGGTGGAGAGGAAGGGAGTGTCAGACTTTTACTGACTAAAAACCCACCCTGTTCCTTCAGCTGCCCTTAAGTTCTGGGCCGCGGTATCTCTACATTACCGCAACCCAGGCAGGCAATCGCCCTATGGGGCCCCGTCACTAGTACTGACGACTCTTTGAGGCGCACGTGGAACACGACGCGCCGCCGACCCGGGCCTGGTCCTTACCGGACGGTGAGTTACCCCTGCTCGCCGTTCACAAGCGTGCATCTCTTTATGCTTACCAGACCTTTCTTTATGCTTACATTTAAATACAAACGAGTAAAAAATCTCAGGTTCACAAACCCCTTTTGTTATATAAATATGTAGGTACGTAAGTTTCTTTTTTATGCGCCTACCATGTTATCTCTTCACCGCCCATGGTTGACTGTTAGAGTGAGAATGCCTGTTAATAAATCCCACTCTGCTCTTAAAAAAGTTTTTAAACAGTAAACTATTTAAATTTATAGGTAGTTAAATGTAAATTATTTAAAAGCTTTTTGTAAATAAAAACTTAATAAAAAATTATTTTTTGTGTTGCATAAAGTTCAAACAAATACTAAACGGATTTGCCGAAAATAGTGACATTGCAATTGTGTCTGAAGCTACATTCGCGAAATATTTTCTTTGTCATGCTCGCGTAAAACAAGCCGTGGCCTTAGTAGCGGTACAATAATGTGCTAAAATATGCCGTCGTCTGCGCCGCTAAAATTCTCTCATTTCCGCTCGCGTTACTCATGGTCGAGTTTATATCCTTTTTTAAGCGTTCACTTTGAAGTCAAGGCGAGTTTAACTATTTAGTTTTACTTAGGGTTTTCATCACCAAATTTACCGGCCCCAGACAAAGACTTATAAACCCCGGACATTTGGGTAAAATCACAGTTTTTCCCCGGACATCGTAGAAAAATACATTTTTGAACTTGAAACTAAAAACAACGATAATTAATTATAATTTAACGATATTTATTTACTGATAAAGTGATAACATTGTAGAGCTTTAGAACTATTTTTTACAACAGTCTCTTCCTTTTCATTTAATCAACATAACATAAACAATGAGATGAAATACCATAGGAAAATAATAATAGAGATCGTGCTTTTTGGTACCCGTAAGACCAATGTGTGATGGCACCCTAGTTTTATTTTTATTGTTCCTCATAGGTTTGGAATTTTGTTAATAATTAATAAGGATTAACATAATATGTCGCATTAATTAGAGCATGGGTTTATTTATTTTAATTAGTAGTTCCTATTCAGCCTTTTAAAATAGATAACAATCAATGTGGGTAGAATTCACATTACAAGGAATCGTGTTAACTCCTCCAACTGAGCTAAATATGCTTGTGTCTGCAGTAGGTTCACGGCAATATTAAGTTGTTGTTTGATCTTCGGTATGTGCCCATCATATGATTATTTACCTATTTATTGTATACTTATTTTATAACAGCCATTAAAAATCAAACGTTTCATACTGTTGGTAGGGGCTTGTATCTATGGCATAATTTATTTGTGTCAGTTTTCGAGTTTATTGATTCTACATATTTTGTGTTGTGTAAGTATAATCTAACTTATAAAAATCTCGTGCCACAGTGAATTTCATAGTTTATTTGTGTACATTTAGTAGGTCTGAGAATCGGTCGTAAGCTATTTTTTTTTTCTAGAAATAATTTGTATGACAGAACAAAGTTTACAGAGTTAGCTAGTAAAATTATAATTAAATGAGTGAAGCAATTGGTCCAATTTACTTGGTTTGATAACTACGCCATCTATGTTGATAACGTTACACTTCTCAGGCACTTCCCTTCGGTTTATTTTTCAGGGGAATTCTTACGGCAACAAGCACAGCTATTCAGCAACTTTAGTAGTTCACTCAAATAATAGTAGATGGCGCTACAGGTCTTATAAATTGAAAGTGAAAATGAAAACTGGATTATATGATTAAATTACAAAATGATGTAGGTAACTTCAGATGTTTTTTTTTTACAAAACCTGCATTTAATAAACGCGAGCCTATTATCAATTAAAAAAAAATAAAGTCGCAAATAAAATGACTAATAAGTTTTTTTCTGTAAAAAATAAAATTTTATTTGCGACTTTATTTTTTTTTAAATTGATAATAGGCTCGCGTTTGACCACCATCTCACCTGATGGTAAGTGATGATGTGGTCGAAGATGGACACGCTCGTCTAGAAGTAACCTATTCACTCTTGACTTAAAGACTCCCACTTAATTTGTGTACATAATCCTCCCCATTTATTTGATTTTTGTTAATTCCAATCGAATGTTGTTTGGAAGATATCGCTATCAGCGATAAGACCGCCATTGAAACCATAGCAGTATTGTGAAACAGTTGTGTTTAAATTAAGATGTACAATATACATAGTATATTCTGTCTATCTAATTAATTAAGGGCTTATTTTCCCATACTAATATTTTTTCAATACACTTCCTCTAAAACTGGCTCTTATCGCACTAAGATTAGGTTGTTGAACCTAATCTTAGTGCGATAAGAGCCAGTTTTAGAGGAAGTGTTTGTGTGTGAAATGTATTACACGCGTGGATTTTTTTCATTTTTCACACACGAGGGTTTACCATTCCAGGTTTTCAATTTCGTATATTCGGCAGTGATTGTTTTTTTTTTTTTTCACAGCAAAGAGGCGCATATTTTTAAGGCCTTGTATTTAATGAAAATTAAAATTGTGTTTATGAGCAGAATATCAGAAATACACATTATTATTTGTAAAATAATTTTGCTTTTATCAACAAATTAACATTTATTTGTGTTCTAAATAAAAGTTAAAAAAAAAAAATAACATCAGTCTGTTTTGCGGCTTCATACCTTTGCTTCTCCTTTAACCCGCGAAGATAAAGCGCGGGGAAAATTAAATATTTTAATGACAAAAATACTTTTCGTTCTATTATTTTATTTCTTCGAAGGTGTATTGAAAAATGTTGTTTGATACACGTGGGCATTTGTTACTGCAGTACTCGGCTCCATAAGCCCCTCGCCTTGCGGCTCGGGCGTAACTCCGCCTCGGCCGCAATAACAAACTTTCTCTACTTGTATCCAAAAGTAAAATGTATTAGTGCAGTGGTGGCCTAGTGGTAACTGGTGCAACTTGCGAGTTGCAGTCAGGCATATTTCTTTGTGTAATTTATATCATCACCACTGATCCCATAGAGCTGGGAGACAGGCCTCTTTGGCCTGTGTCCGAGTGCTGTGGGAACATTAGAACATAAGAGGCTGAATTATAATATTTTTTTCTTGAAGCACACATATGGCAGCTCGACATAAACTTTCTACACCATAAACCCTGCCAATCCATTTTCGTTTTTCAAAACTTTAGATATTCATTTATTATAACCAGGGCCGGATTAACCATTAGGCAGCGCAGGCAACTGCCTTGGGGCCCCGCATCAACTAGGGGCCCTCGCCGAGTGCACGCACCAAGAAAACATGTTTCTTCGAACGAGAATTTGATGTGCATGTGAACTTAGAGACCTCACTGTTATCTCACAAAATACAAATCGTTAGATTTTGTAGTAGAATTAAAACAATTTTAGAACAAATCTGGGAATAAGTAAACAAATATATTAAAAACCACAGCCCTTAATGTGCGTTTCCTCAGTTCACACACGATTTGGTCAGTCAAAGTAAGAAAAGAGGCCCCGAGAATGCCATTGCCTTAGGGCCTCTAACAGGGTTAATCCGGCTCTGATTATAATATCTGAATAATGAAAGATCGGCCTTTACTGAACAAATATTTAAAATGCGTTTACAAAAAAGTAATTAATATAAAAGTTTAAGGAAAAGCAACAATACCTTAACATAAGTTGTAAAAGGGGAAAGATTAGACAGGATTGATTTGCGGAAAAGCTCCTTTGATCTTTGCAACGATTACAATTTACCGGAGCTAAAAAATAAAAATAACGATAAATCAATACCGAACCTTAACGTAAATACATATGGATGAAATTACCTGGTATTGCAAGAAGCGTAGGTCCAATTTATTTGACTTTTCCCTTTTCATCTACTAAGAGGGGAGATTATCGAATAAATAAAGATTACTTTTTTTAAAGAGAAAATTACTGTTACTTTTTTCTTAATATTATTGGAAGACTTTAATCATTCATAAAAAAATGTTAGTGAAATGTGTACCTAGTTATAGCTGGGTTTCTTATAATCGCCGTTCGTTTGACAACTCCAACTGAAACAGTATCAACATAAAATAACCAGCTGATACCGTTCCCACTAAAACTATTCGGTCACATCTCAAGACGTAACAACGACTCCATAGAACGTCTCGTCGTCCAAGGCAAGATAGAGGGCCGTGCGGACGATCGCCGATACGTTGGACCGACCAAGTAAAGAACATGGTTGGCGGGCCGTTGCATGAGTGCATCAAAATGTCGGCAAATAGTGAGAGATGGCGGGACATCGTGAGGCGAGCTACATCCGCCATTCCACTCCTATTTACTACACGCTGATCACGACCACTCTGGCAAGAGTGATACGACTGAGAAAAAGCCCGTTCATAGAGCTTTCTATTTAAAATTTACTTACAATTTAAAAAAAATCTTGTACTTCTTGTACCCCAATGTGTTTTTGTAACCCAAAGGTTGACTGGTAGAGAATGCCTTACTGCATAAAGTCCGCCCATGTAACACTGTTGTACATAAAGTTTAATAAATAAAAATATATTCGAATTGAGAACCTTATTTTTTTGAAGTCGGAATATAAAATAAATGGGTCAGTTTCACTGAAACGTATATAAAACGCGCGTTCGGTCAAACGCTTACACTAAATCAGGAATATCTACAAAACTTGCATATTTCTTATATGGACACGCCGGAGTTATCTGCTGCTATATTTTACATAGGAATATTTGAACATATTCCTCGATTTCCATACAAAAATGAAGGTGGATGAATAATGTAATGTAAAAAAGTAAAAAATCTAAAACCCGACTACGACAAAAAAATCGATGCTAAAAAGGATGAAACAAGATTTTCAGGATGCTGAAATAAACCAGGTTACTGGAAAAAGAAGAACAGAACAAAAATAAAAGCCGTAGTCACACGTTATATAGGATATCAACTGTAACAAAACAATTAATAACGTGACGTGTGACTACGGATTTTATTTTTGTTCTGTTCTTGTTTTTCCAGTAACCTGGTTTATTATTAGTATAGGAATATTTGAACATATTCCTCGATTTCCATACAGAAATGAGGGTGGATGAATAATGTAATGTAAAAAAGTAAAAAATCTAAACCCCGACTACGACAAAAAAATCGATGCTAAAAAGGATGAAACAAGATTTTCAGGATGTTGAAATAAACCAGGTTACTGGAAAAACAAGAACAGAACAAAAATAAAAGCCGTAGTCACACGTTATATAGGATATCAACCGTAACAAAACAATTAATAACGTGACGTGTGACTACGGATTTTATTTTTGTTCTGTTATTGTTTTTCCAGTAACTTGGTTTATTTCAGCATCCTGAAAATCTTGTTTCATCCTTTTTAGCATCGATTTTTTTGTCGTAGTCGGGTTTTAGATTTTTTACTTTTTATTATTTAAACTATTTTGGTGTTAAATTACTGTGCTTCAATACTATTTACTTTATTTTTTATAAGTTCAAGTGAAGCCCTTTCAAATGATACCAAACACGGTATATCTATCTTACTTTTATTTTTTACACATGACTTTTTGACCGCTAGAGGGCGCCACGTTAAATTTAAGCAATATTTTTGATAAGTACAAGTAAAGCCCTTTCAAATGATACCAAACACGGTGTATCTATCTCATTTTTATTTTACATATGACTTTTTGTCCGCTAGAGGACGCCACGTTAAATTTAAGCAATATTTTTGATAAGTACAAGTGAAGCCCTTTCAAATGATACCAAACACGGTGTATCTATCTTATTTTTATTTTTTTACACATGATTTTTTGTCCACTAGAGGGCGCCACTTTAAATTTAAGCAATGTTTTGGAAATGTGCATGTGACGCCCTTTCAAATGATATCAAACACGATGTGTTTATCTTATTTTTATTTTTTAACACAACACTTTTTGGGCCCTAGAGGGCGCCACATTGGGTTTTGTGACACGTCACGTAGCCTATGTTCAGCGGACGGTCAAGACGGTTCTAACGATACCTCATTTGTCGAGTTCCAATAAGCAGCTTTGGAGCTATGAGGGAACAGATGAACATACACACATACATACATACATAGCCTGTCAAAATCTCCTTTGGCTTTGCCGTAGTCGGGTAATAAATAATAATGTAATGTGTAAAGTAATTATTTTATTGACATAATTTTTTTAGAAAATATAAATACATAATTTGTAACAATAGACAGGGCCACGCTGACCTAAGACAGCACCTGTGTGAAAAATCTATGAAGCACCTATGATTTTATCCACAGGCGTGAGTATTGTCTTGGGGTGTCCCAAGACAATACTCACGCCTGTGGTTTAACTTTACACTGTTTGTACCTACTCAATTATAAAGAATAATATGTTGTAGTTTTACAAAAGTAATAACAATAATTAATGCTGGCATTACATCCGGCGCCCCTTCTACCTTGGCGCCTGTGTGCGCTGCACACTTCGCACATAGGGACGGCTTGGCCCTGACAATAGACTAATACATATTTTTCTAATTCATAAACTATATACTAACACATATTTTCATAACATAACACTATCACTATGCACGAAGTGGCGGCGTCGTGTTACGCTGCGGGGTGTCACGTAGTCTCCCACGAAATCGTCGATACACGACACTCTTTAGCCAAAACTCTTCTTTGAGAAAAGTCTCCAGTTGGAGGGTTGTGTGTAGAGTTGAATGCTTGGTTTACGGGTGTAAACCAAGATCGATGTTGCCTAATTGTGAGATTAAGAAGGTAGAGTTGTCTTACTGTAAGAACTCTGCTTTCATATAGGGTTACTGTAGGAAAATCATACCGTTTAAAAGTCATTACTTTGAACAAAGATCTTTGTGCTCTTTCCAGCTGAATCTTATAGGTTTTGCATACACCTCCCCATGTCGTTATACAATACCCTGTAATAGATTGTGCCAGTGCAAGATACACTGAGCGGAGTAGCTCGAAGTTGGCAACGAGTCGAAGTTTCTTAAAGGACCATATGAGTTTCCTGACACGAGAAGTGGTCAGTTCAATATAAGGTTTCCAGCTAAGTTATTCATCAACAATTACTCCTAGATACTTGACGATTTCTTATCTTTGATGTTTCGTTTTAGCGATAGAATTGGCGATAATGTGCTGGATTTATTGCTCGGTGTGGTATTTTTAACGTGAAAGCTAATATGGAAGAAGTGAGACTTATCTATGATATTAATTTATTTTTGAGTTAAAAAGTACTAGTTTTTACTGACGGCCTCGCACATGCGAAAAGATTTTTTCAGTCAAAATAAAGTACCCCATGCCATCTTTACACCAAAAACAACAACGATACTTTGCTCTGTTAAGACGTGAAAAAATGACGAATAAACAATCACAATTGCGTATTTATAATACTAGTACTAGCATTTATATTATTATAAAGGCAATTCTAGTTTGATAGGTTTTGAAAGTCTATTTATATAAATCAAATTACATAATTATCATCATGACATCCCACCTATACGCACTAAACGTGTTAATAATATAATAATGGGAATACCTTCATTGTGCGTACGGCTAAGGACTGGAATTCCCTGACGGAGCCTGTGTTTCCCGATAGCTATTACCTAGGGGTCTTTAAGTCAAGAGTGAATAGGTTACTTTTAGGTAAGCGTGCTCCATCTTCGACCACATCATCACTTACCATCAGGTGAGGTGGTGGTCAAACGCGAGCCTATTATGAATTAAAAAAAATGTTTTTTAGGTATTTTTTAATTATCGATCGTTGTGATGAACTTTGCCAAAGTTTTTTTTTCACTCTAACACCTCCGAGAATATTTCTGGACTAAAAATCCACTTCCGCAAGTTTTGCGGTGAATACACTTTGGCATTGGTACACACATACTGTGACTAACAGGTTTATTTTGATTTTACTACTAAAGAAAGAATTTTTATAATTGATGATTAGTTCCAAACATTTTCCCTACATACAAACATAAATCTTACAAACAAATTTTACTTCTTTATAATGTTAGTATAGATTAAATCTAAATATATATAACTCAAAAGTGACTGACTGACTGACTGACTGACTGACTGACTGACTGACTGACTGACTGACATAGTGATCTATCAACGCACAGCCCAAACCACTGGACGGATCGGGCTGAAATTTGGCATGCAGGTAGATGTTATGACGTAGGCATCCGCTAAGCAAGGATTTTGCGAAATTCCCACGGGATCGGGATTTACACGGGAAAAACTTCCCACGCGGGCGAAGCCGCTGGCACAAGCTAATTAAATATAAAATGAAAATTTATTTGGTATGAATTCTGATACTTACATACTTAGCGATTACAACCACCATTGAAGATTATACACATTAAGTTAGACAAACCATACATTTTTAACGAAAAGTTTTCAATATTGATTTATGATTCCAATATTCTCCTTTTGTCCCCCAGAACAAAAAACCAAGAAGTTTCCGGTGCTGGTCTTCATACACGGTGACTCCTTCGAGTGGAGTTCTGGCAACCCTTACGATGGCAGGATGCTGGCTTCATACGGGAACGTTATGGTCATCACTGTCAACTTTAGGCTCGGGATATTAGGTAAGTCTGTGTTTTTTTAAGCTATAACCTAGAGTCTTTAAGCCAAGATTGAATAGGTTACTTTTAGGTAAGCGTGCTCCATCTTTGACCACATCATCACTTACCATCAGGTGAGATGGTGGTCAAACGCGAACCTATTATCAATAAAAAAAAGTTACAGTAGCAACAAACATCCGAAGAGCTCGTGGCTAAATAAAACGTCAATAGCCTAATGGATAAGGAGTCGGACTTGTGATCGAGAGATCACGAGTTCAAACCCCACCCATACAATTGCCGTGAATCCACTCCAGACACGATCATATTTAGCTTAGTTGGAGGGGTTAACAAGATTGCTAGTAATGTGAATTTTACCCACATTGATAGTTACCTTTAAAAATAAAATGGCAGACGCTAGGGTCGATCATTAATAGGAGGCTCCCTAAATTGTACGTAACTTTGCATTAATATTCTGAAACAATCACGCATACAATCAAAATGGAACTTTAGTGTATGATTTATTGGATCTTTTTCTTTACATGTCTAGACCAGTTTCGTAATTGGAACATTTTCGCTCGATTCATTTTTTAATCAAAAATCATGTCTTTTTTAAAGATTATGCAAAATTTAATCAAGATTACTCGGCTTTTATATCTAAAATTAGTATTAACAGTAAAAAAATATAGTTAATTATCCAAATATAGGATATTTTTGCTCTAGATCAATTATTGCTTCAGTTATAAACGAAATTAGAATTGGGACTTACGCATTGACATATATATTATAAAGACTGGGCGGACCGCATGTTATAATGACGCCTCGAACTTGGAGGAGTCGTCAGTTTTACAAGCAAAAATACCAAATTGTGTCGTGAAGGGTTGCGTGAACTACGACATAAAGCACAATAAAACAAAATATAACATTTCATATCACTGATAAGTTAAAAATATGTCATTAAATCAACTTCTAACATTATCTAAAACAATTTTCTTTCTTGTTTGTCTCAACCTTTAGCATAAACAACGCGAAGCTGCGTAAAAGTGCGACATAACTTTGCAGCGGCGCGCGTTGCAGCCGATGAAATAAAAAGATTTAATAATATTACTATAAGATTAAATTATGTACAAATTCTATGAAATGCTATGTAAATATTCTTTATTAAAAGCCAATTAAAATGTATTTTTATGTACAACAAATATAAAATTCAGAAACTAAAAGGATTTTTGTATTTCTTTGTACCTCGAAAAATACCACACCCCGCTCTTACAAGGCTACGTCTAGGAGCAGACCACGCCGATTGACATCTTAGTTATAGTAGATAGCGCTAGTGTGTTTTGTAGGGCGACCGCGTCCGTCAAATGTTCTGACGACCGTATCTTTACTATTAAAATCAATGGACTTACGACATTTAGTTTTGAACCCGAATCTGGTAAAAGAGCGCACACAATATTCAACTTTATTACTGCTGCGTTAGCGTTTAGTATACAACGGCCTAACCGGGGTGCATGGGGGTGGAGCTTGCGTGAAAATTATTTAGGACTGCCTGGTCTTAAGGTAAAGCAACGCTTGTCATGATAGGTAATCATTTTAACACATCGAGTTCTGTTCTTGCCTCGAAAAGCACGATAAGCCGTCTCGGTAGTCATGTGCATCTTTGACAGTCGTTACGGAAAGTCAGTAGCAAAAAAATCTAGGCACAAGTTTTGCTAAGGAGTATCTTGTTACCCAGATACAAAGTTATAGAGGTCAGACAGGTCACCCTCCATGTAATACATTAGTATTTGACTACACCTGGTTAGACTAGGAACTAACTCCAACATATTTGGAGAAGGTTAAGATGATAAACTATAGTAACAAATTTCTACACTGAGAATTATTCCTATATAGTGGACGGCTGGACGCATTTTTACAAACTCCCAGACCCGGAATAACTATTAATTTGTTCCGGTGCGAGAATCAAATCCGCGACACGCAGTGCTGCAGTCTATTGCTCAACCAGTGCGCCGTCCGTGTCGTTAACACCCGTATTCACAAACAATACTTTTCTCAGTAAAGTAGCAACGCCATGCGAAGTAAGTCTTTTCTCACTGCGTTGCATATGGCAAGCCTTTAAATTCATAAACAATACTCAAACAACCCTTAATCAAGCAAACCTTAACGCACAGCGTTGAATAGAGCTCTGTGATTGGTTCGTTTGTGTTGCGTAGTTCACTTCGCTGTTTGACGTTAATATCATTTGTCATAACATAACCTCAAAATGAAAACATAAATGGTGACCGGTTTTCTAGAACTATACTAGCTGCCAGAAGAATAAAATCTTAAGGCCACAAGCAACTGATAAATAGCTGGCACTGGAAGTCCTCTAGCAGTTTTTTTTTAATAGATAATATGCTCGCATTTGACCACCATCTCACCTGATGGTAAGTGATGATATAATTTTTCTAGGTCTTCATTTATCATTAAGATTATAAAAAGTACTACATCTTTGGAAAACCTGTAGCGTCGTTTAAATTCATCCGAACTGTAATAATCAAAAGTATTTTGGAAATCCCGAAGCATTTTTCTGGTATTTATTGTGCTTCTCTTATTGATATAATTACCAAATTCTTCTTCACTACCTACTATAATCCATTGTAAAAGGACGCTTTTAAAACTTTTTTGCAAAAAAATAAAACCGACTTCCATATCAAAACACTACAAAGCCAAAAATAATTTTAATTTCGGTAGTCGGTGTTATTGGTTTTGTATTTTCTTTTTTTTCACACCGCCTTCCCAAATTAAAATTATTTTTGGCTTTGTAGTGTTTTGATATGGAAGTCGGTTTTATTTTTTTGCAAAAAAGTTTTTATTTTCGCGCTTTTTAGTGGGTCAATTTGTAATTAATCCAGTTATAAAAGCCAAAATGTCAAACACAAAAAAATAAAAACGCGCGAACAAAAAACACAATGCAGAGTAAACGAAAAGACCATCAATGTAAATATTTTTTTTAGACTTTTGTTGAATTTTCAGAAACGGCTTGTCCGATTTCGATAAAATTTTCATGGGACCATTTGGGAAGTATACCCTTTCCAACAAAAAAGAATTTTTGAAATCGGTTGGCAAGCGACGGAGCTATGCCCGAACAAACATAAAAAAAACAAACAAACATCCGAATTGAGAACCTCCTCCTTTTTCAGAAGTCGGTTAAAAATGGAAAATTATCACAAACAGTAAAATCCAACCCCGAAAAATATTTCTCGTAACACATAATTAGACCACAGAGAATCAAGAGACACTGGCTATGCGATGCTTAGAAGCTAGCAGGCTACCTTAGCTGTGCGTCCATTCTAAGGGACGCATGGTGCTAATGCTAACCGCCACTCAAGTATTGTCTATGAATAAGTTTTGCCCTGTGCGCTAGCGCGCACTGTGAGACCACATTGTAAAGTTTGTGAATACGTTAGTTTGTGAGTATGTGTAAGCCAACATTAAGAACATAGGCTACCCATCAGTTGAAAATAAGTCGCTGATCCACAGTAAATTTGCTACTACCCACAACTCTTAAAATATACATTTCAAAATGATTAGTGTATTTACGTTCACTGTGTTGCATAAAAACTTAATGGCTTATTCTTGGAGATTAATAAAACAGATTTTAATGGGTCTCGGTAGATATACATAAGATACCTAGGACTGAACAATTAATTATGAACTTTCTTCAAAAAATTCTGAGAGGATACGAATAGAAAAATCACTCGCACACACACAGTTTCATTAAAAAACTTCCAAGAATTTTCTTCTTCTTCCATGCCTACTTACTTCCTTTACTTGAAGTCGGCTTACCTCGTTTTAAGGCCCCAAGATGCTGTCCTGAGTTGTCTGTGGTTTTTCTTGGTAGCAGTTGTCCACCACGTGGCTGGCAATAAACACTCACGTAATAAAGAGCCAGGCTGAGACTTGACGTATCTGCAGTATGACAACTTTGCTTTGCAATTCAAGCGCTTCATGTAAATAGAAATATGGTTCAAATTCACATGAAGGACTATCTTTCTTTATCAAAGCACTTTCGAATTGACTAACTAGACTTGACTATTAGTCCTTAGTCCCTTAGGTGAGGCAGAGAGCGTTTACAGTGCTGCGCCATCGCGTTCTTTTTGGGCTACGCGCTTTATTTCGGACCACGTTCACCGATTATCTCTAACTCTTCCAAGTATCCTTTGGATAGTCACGTTTTTGCTTCCCCTATTCCCCTTTCAATTCCTTGTCTAGGGATGTAACTGGAATATCCAAGGCAAGCAGAGTGAGGCCAATCCAAGACCAGTTGCGGTGTGCAATCTGCTATCCGTATTTCACGTTCGAATTACGATCTTATAAACTAACTTTAAATTTGGATTTAATTACAGGTTTTATGAAACCAAGTCTAACAGAACACGTTTACGGTAACAACGGATTGCTGGATCAGTTAGCGGCTCTTCAGTGGATCAAAGATAACATCGAGGATCTGAACGGAGACCCATCATCGGTGACCCTGATGGGATATGACACTGGAGCTGCCTGTGTCAATTTCTTAATGCTGTCTCCAATATCGAATGGTATGTACACAGTATAGAGATAGAATATACTTTATTGTACATCAAAATTTAAACATGAACGTAGGTAAATATTGTTTAACATCGTGTGGGGGAGAAAACAAGTCATAACTGTAGAAGTGAATGAAAATGATTGGCAACCGATCTTCTAGAAGCAGTGAGTGCCTGAGCTTGTCATACTGACACCGGCAATGCATTCCAAAAACGAATAACCTGTATAATGTGCTTTTTATTAAAAAAATATATTGATAATAGGCATGCGTTTGACCGCCATCTCACCTGATGGTAAGTGAGGATGTGGTCGAAGATGGAGCACGCTTGCCTAGAAGTAAGTTAATTAGAAAGAAAGAATAATTAACATTTAAAAATAAAAATAATAATAATTATGAGGTTCCGCTGTCTAGAGCCCTGACCACGGCACAATAGAAAAAAAAGAAAAACAACCAAATATTTACACAGTTACATTTACAGTGGTCCAAAGATTTTTTTTCATCTTGAGAGCATCTTAAGTGATAATTTAAAACATACTTTATTTAAGCGAAAACTTATGGTTTAGAAATTATGTTTTTTTTTTAAATAACCCCAAATTTCAATATTTTTGACAACAAAACCATTCTGTTATGAAAAGTACTGGACCGAATCGAATGAAATTTGGTATAAGCATAGTGCAATAATCTACCTATCGCACTATAGGCTCATCCAGTGTAAATAACTAGACTAGATTATTAACCTCTCAAGGACCGCCATTATTTACGTCAACTATTAGTTGAGCCCCGCGGCTCAACTAATATTTGTTTACTGGCACGTTTTTGTGCCGCTGAGGCTCTAGAGGTTAAGAGAGGAGAAGAGTATCATATAGGTAGTCATTATTCATTCAGTATGGGAATTTGAGATTGTGAATAACATGTTACGAAGTTTGGCATATGTCGGGGCCCCTGAAGCTCGGGGGCCCCCTATTATTGATACGATGATACGGGTAACAAGTACCTACTCAAAAACACAAAAATAGTAATTATACATTGCTGAAATAATGTTATATGAAGTTAATAAGTACGTACTAGCGAAGAAAAAGAAAGCTTAGTCCGCCAATATTTCATAGCTACATAGAGAGAAGACGAATTCCGACGTCTATACTAATTTTTGGTGTTAAATTCTGCTGCAAATTCTGCTTTATCGTAGTTTACGATGCAACTGTTGTGGAACTTGTGAAAGAAAAACAGGAATGCCGCTTTCCAAGTTTTAATTACCTACACTTGGCGTGCTCCCATTTTTCATTCTTTGGAGAGTTACCTATAATCGTGTTCGGGCGATTACGTAAGCTATTTATGTATAAGACTAGCTGTGCCCGCGACTTCGTACGCGTTGAATGTTTTACCCGCGTAAATCCCGATCTTTATGTTTCCCTATAATCTCTTCTATCATCTACCATTAAAATTGGTTCAGCCGTTACAGAGATATTTCTTGCTTTTGATTATACGCTTGCGTTTGACCACCATATCACCTGATAGTGCAAGCACGCTTACCTCGATTTAACCTATTCACTCTTGACTTAAAGACCCCCAGGTTATAGCTGTCAGGAAACAGACTCCGGAAATGTTTGGTGAGATGTCCTTCATGTAACGATGGCGCATCGCCAGTTATCTTGTAGTCCGATGATCGAACGGGCTTGGTGGAATTAGATTGTGCAATTCCACCACATACTCCCCGAAATTTTACCAATAGGCTTGCAACTTACCGTCAATGTTCACGTCTCTGGAGCTTTGATTCTCCCTCAAGATATTAGTCCAGACAAATAGAAAGACAAATAAAAATTCAGAAAATGGTTGTTTATGCTTTAGTGTATCGTGTATATAACTATAAGCTATTGAAAATACCTGTTATTTTAAAATCACTTCAGTTTTATTTACATGTATGTATCTATTGAATAAAAACGTATGAGGTTTCACTCCATGTTTTCCCGTCTCAAAGCGAAATCTTACCACCTTTCAAACGGCTTTTCTGTATTGTACTTTTGTATATTGAAAGCCTTTGCTAAACGAGCGTTAACGGAATAGCATCTGTAGATATCAATGCAAGAACGTCGTGTGATTTTTAAACGTTTCTAAATGTTATTGTTTCACTTCAACATCTATTTTGTGCAGAATACTTAGTTTTTTTTTTATCTTTAAGTCAATTCTTGATCCAGTTCAGAGATTGATGAAGAGAAGTTCTGACGAAAATCTTGGTAATCCTAAGTTGATGGAGACCTTTGCCGATTTGAACTTCTAAAACACTTTTTAAATATTGTTATACGAAAAGGTATTTGTTTGTGGTACTCTCAATACGAAAGGGAACAGCTAATTGATCTGATTTTTAGTATGGATATACATAGGTAAAGGGCTGGATATAAGTGACTTTAATCCCGGGAAAATTTTCGAAAATTGCATGCGAACGATTTTGCGTGCAACAGCTTGTTTTTTAAATTAATTTTTCTTTGTAATTCTGCAAAACTCTATCTTTTCTATTTTAAGCACTACCGCACTAGTTACCTGATAGCCCATGGAGTAATCCGTGACGTTTACTTTTCCAACTTACTATTGGTACTCGTTTACATATTTCCAATTATTTACTATTCTATTATATTTCACTGACAATCATGATGTCCAATAGGGGATATCGGGTAGGGATTCTTTCTAGCGCTTGCCAATCCCGTACAATTTATTTTTTTTAAATATATTTGTTTTGTGTGTTTGGTTTGGCTGACAACCATTATATTGTCAGTCACTAACTAAATGATGTCATTCTGAATCCAAGATGGCGGACCAACTATTTTAATGACATGAAATGAAATATTTATTTTGTAAATTGGTTATAAATAACACTTTTACACGTCAGTTTTTTTTGCGTGTTAAGTTTAGTTTAGCTAGATGAGGCCGGTATTTCCTAACTGACTACTCTGAGAAAAAAAACCGAAACAAACTCAGAGGTCATAGTCTCTTTTAAAGTCCATACAATTTGTATTTGTATATGAGAAGCATGTAGGTTCATGTCTGTGGTGTTCTTTTGAGGAAATAACCACGCAAGTTTGAGCAGACCTGTTCAACAATTTGACGAACAATACCAAAGTAAGGACATTTGGGTAGGCCACACAAGTACTCAAACTGCTTGACATCATTAAATAAATTGTAGTGAAAGTAAACACAACGGAGAAAGAATAACCTACATAGTCCCTAATTCGTTGCATAGTCCTCACATGCAATAATGAAATAATAATATAAAAAAAAAAAACAAAATAAATACTTAGGTATATACAATACTTAACAAAGCAAATATTTGAAACAATAAAAAATAAATCAATATACAAATTTAAAAAAAAAAAATTGGCCAAGTGCGAGTCAGACTCGCCCATGAAGGGTTCCGTAGTAATTATAATAATATAATATAATATGTCTAATATAATATGACGAATAAAAAAAAACCTTAAAAAATTCTTAAAACTAGCTTATTTACATTTTTACAACTACGCTAAATAACTGTGTTTTTGATAGTGTTTGTATGAATTACAAAGTTATATTTGCGGTTTTAGAAAATATGCTGTATCTCAAAAACTGCTTACCCGATTTCGTTCAAACTAATTTTGGTTCAAAGTTTATATTAAGATCTACAGACATATATTTTTTTAGATTTTTCACTCCATTATTATAGAAGTTAGAGGGGGGGACACACACATTTTACCACTTTGGAAGCTTATAACTTTTAAACGATTGACTTTATGAAAAAGTGGTCTTAGAAACCCTTATATCATTTTTAAAGACCTGTCTATCTGGCCTGTGTGTCTGTCTGAGTGTAACCACACACGCATAGGTTTCATGAAAAAAAATATTTTTAGTTTTAGTTCCATGTATGGGGAGCCCCCCTTTATTTTAAATATTTTTTTTATTTTTCTTAAAATCGGAAAGCGGTTCACAGAATACATCTAGGTATCTACTAAGTTTCACATGTATGGTCTTAATAGTTTCGGAATAAAATGGCTGTGACATACGGACGGACGGACAGACAGACAGACAGACAGACGGACAGACATATCGAAACTATAAGGGTTCCGTTTTTTGCCATTCGGCTACGGAACCCTAAAAATGGCTCACGTATATCACTGGAGCAGCAAGCCTTCTTGTCCTCAATATAATCTTTAACTGTGTTAAAAGATTTCTGACATAGCTTACGTTTTAAAAATAATTTGAATAACCATAATACACCCTCATGACTTTATAAAATGGGTATCAAGTGGTTTGCTGAAAATAATAAAAATAAACTTATTTCAATAATAATAATTTGTTTCGGACTAGGCGGTCCAAAGTTATACAGGCAGAGGTGTACATCCTAGGTTAAAAAATAGTTCTTCTTCTTCTGAAGTTAGGTTTCCGCACTTAGTCTCTGCACGAGACCATTGTGTGTGAGCCATGTCGGCCGTCACTTCATCCAGCCAACCTCCCTCCAGAAGCAGATCAGGTCTTTCGGTCTATTCAGGATATCTGTAAGGGAATTTAATGACCCGAGGGTTCGTTTCCATATTTCGGTGATTTCCGTGTACTCTAGGAGCACGTGTCCTACCGTTTCCTCCGTCCCCATGCATGCCCTGCACAGGGGACTGTCCGTTATACGTATTGTGTGATAGTGTTTGTTCAGTGAGCAGTGCCCAGTGATGGTCCCCGCCACCATTCGCAGGCTTCTTCTGTCCAGGTGTAGGAGGCGCCTGGTTAGTTTATTGTCTAGTTTTGGCATCGCATCTTTGGACTGCCTGCAGCCTAGTGCCGAGGACCACCATTTCTGGGCTTGGTCGTGTGTGTGGTCTCTAAGCCATGTGCGCAGCTGGGTGAAGGGGAGCGGCACGATGGGCTCGGGTCCGAAAACCATCGTGTCGGACTGGCTTGTTCGTCGCTGCATCATTGCCGAGTGATCCGCTGTGTCCCTTTATCCATTGCAGTGTCAAAAATAGTTAATTTTTATTTATTTTTTTATTGATAATAGGCTCGCGTTTGACCACCATCTCACCTGATGGTAAGTGATGATGTGGTCGAAGATGGAGCACGCTTACCTAAAAGTAACCTATTCACTCTTGACTTAAAGACTTCGAGGTTATAGCTATCGGGAAACACAGACTCCTAGTTTATTACAATAATTTTTTTGTCTAAAATCCTAAATCCGTTTCCTAAACATCGCCTTTGTGTTACTCTTGATTTTAAAGTTAAAATGTTTAATTTTTCCAGGGTTATTCCACCGTGCAATATTAATGTCTGGCTCTGCACTATCCGACTGGGCGATGACAAAAGACCCTACACCGTACACGTTACAAGTAGCCCAAAGCTTGGGATGCAACCCCAACTCTAAGAACATGATGGATTGCTTGCAGAAGAAACCGTAAGTATACCGTAACTGATAATATTTAGTTTTTTGAACCGGCTAAGAACGAAAAAAAATCACGTTTGTTGTATAGGAGCGCCCTTAAATATTAATTGGAACGAAGTTCCTTATCGCGCGTTGCGAAAGGGTAACGAAAGGAAAGGTAACGACACTTTTTAAGGGGACTACAAGAGCTAAACGCGAGTTTTATAATGCTTTAAAGTATATTATTCACTGCAGTTAACACAATCAGAAAAATATATGATATTCTTCAGGATATAATCTAGTTAAGTAGTGTGTTGAAACATAATACAACAAATTTTAATTGATAGAAAAAAATCACAAAGTAACCTCTAAAAAAATCTTTTAACGAATAAAAACCATATTAAAATACATACGATCTTTCTGATTTTTTGACAAATTATTCAACAAGAAATATACTAACGTAATACTGTTTTATTTTTTTAATCCAATCAATATATTTTCAGTAAATCGCGTATACTTATTTCGCAATATAATACGTACGCATGTGTGCGTAAACGCCTGTGTACCGACAGTGCCTGTCAACGCCTGTTGCTATTATTATAAAGTTTCGTTTGTAAATTCATTATTTTATTTATATATTCATTGTTGGAACCGACTTCAAAAGAAAGGAGGTTCTCAATTCGTCTTGAACTTTTGAAGTGAAAACTTCTTTAGGGGAGTTGAGGTGGGAGTTGAGAGGGGAGTTGAGGGGGGAGTTGAGGGGGGAGTTGCGGGTCGAGTTGCGGGTCGAGTTGCGGGTCGAGTTGCGAGTCGAGTTGCGGGTCGAGTTGCGGGTCGAGTTGCGGGTCGAGTTGCGGGTCGAGTTGCGGGTCGAGTTGCGGGTCGAGTTGCGGGATGAGTTGAGGCATGAGTTCAGGGGCGTCTCGTGGGGAGTTGAGGTAAAGAGAGAGAGAGAGAGGGCAACGGTATACCTTTGAAATTTCGTAAATTTTTGAAGGTTTCACTTCTACCACGTGTTAATTGCACACATGTTTTTTTTAGGGTTCCGTAGCCGAATGGCAAAAAACGGAACCCTGTCTGTCCGTCCGTCCGTATGTCACAGCCATTTTATTCCGAAACTATTAAGACTATACACGTAAAACTTGGTATGTAGATGTATTCTGTGAACCGCTTTTCGATTGTAAGAGAAAATATAAGAAATATTTAAAATAAAGGGGGCTCCCCATACATGGAACTGAAACTGAAAATATTTTTTTTCATGAAACCTATACGTGTGTGGTATCAATAGACAGGTCTTTAAAAATGACATTATGGTTTTTAAAATGACTTTTTCATAAAGTTAATCGTTTAAAAGATATACGCATCCAAAGTCGTAAGATGTGTGTCCTCCCTCTAACTTCTATAATAATGAAGTAAAAAATCTAAAAAAAACCATGTGTTGTAGATCTTCATATAAACTTTCAATCAAAATTGGTTTGAACGAGATCGAGTCAGCAGTTTTTGAGATACAGTATATTTTCGAAAACCGCAAATATAACTTTGTAATTCATACAAATAATATGAAACACAAAGTTATTTGGCGTAGTTGTAAAAATTGTAAATAAGCTAGTTTTAAGAAATTTGTAAGGTTTTTTTTTTTCAAATAAATATATTAAGTGTGTTATATTTATTATAGTTACTACGGAACCCTTCATGGGCGAGTCCGACTCGCACTTGGCCAATTTTTCAAAAAAAAAAAAAAAAAAAAATTAATCGAAAGGAACTTCGTTCCATCCGGGTGTCCCTTGACACCTCTCAAGTTTTTTATTTATTTTTTTATTCTGTTTTTAGTTATTTGTCGTTATAACAGCAAACGAAATACATCATCCGTGAGAATATCAACTATCTAGCTATCACGGTTCATGAGATACAGTCTGGTGACACACAGACAGACAGACATACATCGGAGCCTAGGTGCGAAACCCTAAAAATGTCGTGCATTACATGGGGTACAAAATCGGATGTTAAAGCATTTTATTTCATTAAAGGTTATCCAAACTATGACTTACTTGACTTAATGTCCTAAGTCCCCTACGTGGGGCAGAGGGCGTCTACAGTGCTCCGCCATCGCGTTCAGGCGACGCGCTTCCCCTGGGGTTACATTAACCCGATTTTCTTCGATTCTGCCGCTACCGAACGCGTCCAAGTATGCTTTGTACAGCCACGCACGTTAACCCGTTCAATCTAGACCTTGTCTAGTGATGTGACTAGAATCCCTTCGGAGCGTGTGGCCAATCCAAGACCAGTTGCGCCGAGCTATCTACTGTCCGATCAACATCTTATGGCAGACTTCCAGTAGGTGGTTGGTTGTTTTATCCGGCCAGATAGGTACGGAGAATCTGCCGGAGACAGCGGTTGACGAATACTTCGATCCTAGTCGAAACTATAGGTTTGACAAATTGCGATGGAACTTAGAATTCTGGGTATTAAGTTCAGCGACCGAAGACGTAATTCAATGATACGATCCAAAACTGGAATCGCTGATGTAGGTAACAAGGCTGCTAGATTGGGATTATATATAGAGCAGGCTTCGTCGCGGAGGAAGGCCTAGTAACGCTTTTTTTTTTCGGGCGGGCAATGGCGCTATGGGGTCCCGTCACTAGCGCTGACGTCAGGCCTAGAAAGCGCTACGCTGGCGTTCATGACGGATTGTTCGGAGAGGGCAGTCCACCAAGTAGAGTGGAAAGCTATGAGGGGAGGGGCGACCTTTGCCCAGCACAATATTTATAGATAACGACTACTGCACAAAAAATAGAAAGTACATAATATCTAATAGCAAAAATAAACATACGTAGATACACTTTATTATTTAAAATACCACTCGATACACCAATTAATGCTTAGTGCATTCTGACTAACTACGTTTTGACTACGGCGTCGAACTTTCCTTCGCACTAACATTTCGAACTAATAGTTTCAGTTTGAGAGTTTTTTTAATCATCACACTGGGTTGCTGTGTTGTACGAGTTGGTAAAGCTAAGGTACTAAATCGTATTTTTGCACTCGCATTTATAAATTGAGTACCTATAAATATAATAGAATTGGTCATCTCAATAAGTCCTCACCTCCCATAAGTCAACCCCTTGTTTCTTTCACAAAGCGCTTCAATTGCTTTCTCAATCATTACGTACTTTAACCATTCACATAAGATAAGTCTTAAGTAACGCCATCTCGAAATAAACGTAACATTATTTGAAATTCTATTGGCAACAAAAGTTTTAACAACAAATACAAACAAATGCTTGACGCTAGAACCCCTTCCATTCATTCTTATCACAATAACTTTAAAGCTGGTCTTTAAACCTAAACGAACAATAAACCACGGAATATTTACCATTCAAGCAGTTTCTATTCCTCATCGCGAGCGTTAAAAGCTTTTAACGTTTATAGAAAATTTAAAAGCCTTATAAAATATGTAGACTCTATTCCGGTTTTAATGTTCAGGCAAATATATTTTATTAGCAACGCATCGAGCTAGTGGGTCGGGTGAGTTTGTTTTGGATTCATTGGATAATGGGGATATTGTAGTTACGTATTGTTATAGCCGTTATACGATTCGAAGGCACAGTCGGGTAATTTGCCCATTTCTTACGTGCTAATGGTAGGGTATAATTTTAATGGGTCGATGTCGCGTCGTTTTATACGCGCGCCTCAAAGAGCAGTCAGCAGCATTGACGGGGTTCGATAGGGTCTTTGCCTGCCGGGGTTGCGGAACTCGTTATAACGAGATACCGATGCCCCGGAATGCAAAGGGAACTGAAGGAACAAGGTGGGTTTTAGACAGTCAAAGTCTGACACTCCCTTCCGCCCCATCCAGAGGAGTCTTTTTAATGGTTTTCCCACCGAAAATAAAATAAACTATATACACTTTTATGTTAATAAAGATTTATATTGTTATTATTATTTATATTTAGGTACCTATATAAAAGCCAAATTTCAAAGCCGAACTTTATTTAATATTTTATTAAGGATACTAGTTTTATAAAGAGAAATAATTTATAACCTTCTCAAGTACAATATTTTACCGACTAATTATTGACGTTGTTTTATTTCTTCTGTGTTATTATTTTATTAAGTATATGCCAGTTGAAATAATAATCTTTTCTGTCTTTACAAAGGGATTCTTGTAAACAAGGCGGACCTTTGAACTTGTTGGTTTTTCGATAATCATAATCAGGCATTGTTTTCTTATTTCTGTCTTTTTTAGGGTTCCGTAGCCGAATGGCAAAAAACGGAACCCTTATAGTTTCGACATGTCTGTCCGTCCGTCCGTATGTCACAGCCATTTTATTCTGAAACTATTAGGACTATACATGTAAAACTTGGTAGGTAGATGTATTCTGTGAACCGCTTTCCGATTTAAAGAGAAAATATAAAAAAAATAAAAAATAAAGGGGGCTCCACATACATGGAACTGAAACTGAAAATAATGTTTTTTCATGAAACCTATACGTGTGTGGTATCTATAGACAGGTCTTTAAAAATAACATTATGGTTTCTAAAATGACTTTTTCATAAAGTTAATCGTTTAAAAGATATATGCTTCCAAAGTGGAAAAATGTGTGTGTCCCCCTCTAACTTCTATAATAATGAAGTGAAAAATCTAAAAAAGGCATATGTTGTAGACCTTAATGTAAACTTTCAACCAAAATTGTTTCGAACGAGATCAAGTCAGCAGTTTTTGAGATACAGTATATTTTCAAAAACCGCAAATATAACTTTGTAATTCATACAAATACTATGAAAAACAAAGTTATTTGGCGTAGTTGTAAAAAATTGTAAATAAGCTAGTTTTAAGAAATTTGTAAGGCTTTTGTATTATTTTTTTTTCAAATAAATATACATATTAAGTATGTTATATTTATTATAGTTACTACGGAACCCTTCATGGGCGAGTCCGACTCGCACTTGGCGAATTTTTTATAATAGCCCGAACATCGGGGTTATGATTTCAGTACTCAAGTTTATGTTTATAACGATTTTCCTTCACAAGAAGGTTATTGTAGCCGCATGAAGATTTATACTGGTAATAATTCGGGTTTATCTTTCGCCATAAAGTATGGCAATGTTCAGTTTGTTATTATCTTTAGTTTTAAGGATTTGCGTCTTTACAAGCCTGGAAGATATTATTATGAATAGGAATAATAGAAGAAGAGTTAAACAGAATTTGATGTTAAACCTCTTTATTAATTGCTACTAGCTCACCTCGGATTTCGAATCGCCATAAAATTTTCTGTTCCATTTTGTTTAAATTTTCTTTTATCCAATATTTTTTCTGGCCACAAAGAACACAAAAGAAGACTTTCGCTGTTGTAATGTTTGCAAATTATGTGCGTACATATAGTTCAGCGGTTATAATATGCAAGTCCTATAATTATAGTCATGTGACAAAACCTAACGCTTTCAATTACGGGCAATTGTTATCTAATGGTAAAAAGCTAGGAAAGCAGCAAAAAGCAGGGTAATCCTGTCCCTGTTCCCTTGTACCTTGTATTGTGTCGTAACGTCATGTGACTCAATTAATGATTAAAAGAAACTCTCTGTTTTACTCAGTTGTTGCATTACTATATTTTGCATCACGGCACATTCCGACATAGTGATTAGAATCTATGTGCCTGAGAAAATAAATTGTTTTATTTATTTCCAATACGTACATATAAATTACATTTTTAAATATTCTCTATAAAAAAAAAACATTTAAAAATATAAAAAATAGTAGCCCACCGGTATCGGGAACAGGGTCCAAGCTACCGGCAGTCAGGTAACTATTTAGTAATCTGTGGTTAGGGCTCTATAGAGAGGAACCTCCTGACGATACGCGCTGTGACCAGGAGTGCCGCTTATTTATTTATTTATTAATGTAGGGAAAATTAACATTAGCGTATTTTTAAAAATAACAAAAATTTCTTATACTATAGCTTATCTAATACACAACCCACAACATTTTCCTCAGATTACTGTAAAAATTTAAAGCCTTTACTGTCCTTCTGCTGGGCAAAAGCATCCCCCAATTCCTTCCATTACCTCTTTCCTCGCACCGTCTGAAACCAGCCCTCATGTTACACTTCTCAGTCTCTTACCAAATTTCCTGGGCTAGCTTTGGTTGCAGTGTATTGAACACTATACTCGTACCTATATTTATCGCTTAGGTTATTTTGGTCATTAAAAAAATACGCTTTCTAATTACAGGTTATCGGAAATCAAAAAGGTGCAGATCTTAGCTCGAGAGTTTGAAACGCCTCTGGGACCCGTCGTAGCAGGGTCTTTCATCCCGAACGAACCCGCCAAGACTATGGAGTCATACCCTAATCTTTTGAGCAAGTGAGTAATAGAAATTATATTTGTTACCTATATTCCATTTACGACGTAATATAGAAGGAGATCGGGGCTAAAAAAAGCAGCTGTAAAATTCAATCTTCAAGGTAAGCAACGCTTGCCGCGGTCGGCGCGTAGATGTGTGACCGTCAATATTCCTTTGTAAATGAAATGAAATATTTATTTCATAAATTGGTTATAAATAACACTTTTACACGTCATGTTTTTTCCATGTTAAGTTTAGTTTAGCTAGATGAGGCCAGTGTTTCCTAACTGACTACTCTGAGAAGAAACACCGAAACAAACTCAGAGGTCAACGTCTCTTAAAGTCCACACAATTTGTGTTGCTCCAATCATATGAAAAACATGTAGGTTCATGTCTGTGGTGCTCTTTGAGGAAATAACCACACAGATTTGAGCGGACCTGTCCATTTGTCAGTTATCGTGTAGCCCAACTTTGAACTTAAGGAGCTCAACGATCTGACGAACAATACCAAAGTAAGGACATATGGGTAACACTGGCTGTATCCTGTTAGTCTGGTAGCTGACGCCTACATAGTTGGGCAAAATCTTTATTTATCTCCACAAATTACATATCAAAGTGAGTATAAATTACAGTCAAACACAGAAAAGTTTGGCAAAGCGTGTAATTTGTGGGAGATCTGGAGTCTAAACTAAGCCTAGGCCTGTATGAATGAGCTAATATGTGCAATGTGCATGCGTGCGCACATGTGAGATTGTGTGTGTGTGTGTACTGTATACAGGTATGTGTGCGTGTATGGATGTGTGTGAACGTGCGTGCGTCAGTTTGAAATACATTACTACATTATACTATGGAATAATGATGATGATATTTATTTTGCTTTTCAACCGACGACAAAAAGAGGAGGTTATCAATTCGACGCGAATATTTTTTTTTTTTTTTTTTTATGTATGATCATCGAGTACTCGAAGACGGCTGAACCGATTTGGAAAATTCTTTTTTTGTTCGAATGGTACGAATGGTAATATACTTCGAAATTGGTACCATTATCACCAAAGTCAGGATCTGATGATGGGATCCTGGAGAAATCGAGGGAACTCTTCAAATATTATAGGCACACCTATGGCGTTTTGGGTATTTCTTATAGTAACTTGTGCAGTTGCTCTCAAAAAGTACCATTTGGGGAAGTGGAACTGATGATGAAGACCACAGATGGCCGCCGAAACTACTCAATAATAAGTATTAAGTGGATTGCGATTCGATTACTTGAATATGGATGTTAAGCACTTTATGCTCGTCACAATGCATGTGGTGATGTAGAGCTGATGGTGAAGTACCAGGAGAACTCCTCAACAATTAACGGCCCAGCATTGGGAAAAGCAATATTTTGTAAAAGGTTATAAGTAGTTGACATTTAGGCTCTTGTAACTAGGTAAATTAAAAATCATCCAACTAAAAAGAGTGAAAAAAAAACTTTTTAACAAAAAATTAAACCGACTCCCAAAAAACACTGCAAAGTGAAAAATAACTTTAATTTCGGAAGTCGGTGCCAAAAACGAAAAAACAAAACTAAAGACACCGACTACCGAAATTAAAGTTATTTTTCACTTTGCAGTGTTTTTTGGGAGTCGGTTTAATTTTTTGTTAAAAAGTTTTTTTACTCGTATTTTTTTACGTTTTAAGTTTAAACATCGAAACAATCACAAAGTGTAATGTCTCTTCTGAAGTCCATACAATTAGTACTAGTCAAATCATATGAGAAACATTTAGATTTATGTCTGTGAAATCATTCGTAATGATGATAAATAATTATTTTCGGTTGGGAATTGAGCTGTACGAAATAAAAAATGAGAAGAAAGATAAGCTATACCTGTCCATTCATTTCACACTTTGTATCTTAACCCATGCCTGGTTTTTCTTCATGATACATTAATTCATCTGCCCATATTCTCCCCAAATATACAGGGTGGCAGGGACATCGACGCACAAACGCTTACTATGGATACAATAAATGATTCTGGACCCCCTGCGTTGAAATTTTTCGTTGGCTTTTTCTAAAATTTTCAGGTTTATTCAGCATTTTTTTTACTGAAACTGTATAAAATCATTGTTTCTATCTAACCCAATGAAATTTTAATGAAAAAATAACATTCACTTGTTTCACTTAAAACAGTAATGTAAATAAAACTCGAAAGGGCTACCTGATCAGCTGTTTTGCTAGAGTTCATTTGCGAGGTCAACACAGCTAATCAGGTAGCCCTTTCGAGTTTTATTTACATTGCTGTTTTAAGTGAAACAAGTGAATTTACTGTTTATTTTTTTGCATCGGCTTTTTAGGGTTCCGTAGCCGAACAGCAAAAAACGGAACCCTTATCGTTTCGACATGTCTGTCCATCTGTCTGTCTCTCCATCCGTCCGTATGTCACAGCCATTTTATTCCGAAACTATTAGGACTATACATGTAAAACTTGGTAGGTAGATGTATTCTGTGAACCACTTTCCGATTTTGAGAGAAAATTTAAAAAATATTTAAAATAAAGGGGACATTAAGGTTTCTAAAATGACTTTTTCATATAGTTAATCGTTTAAAAGATATACGCTTCCAAAGTGGTAAAATGTGTGTCCCCTCTAACTTCTGTAATAATGAAGTGAAAAATCTAAAAAACCATATGTTGTAAATCTTAATGTAAACTTTCAACCAAAATTGGTTTGAACGAGATCGAGTCAGCAGTTTTTGAGATACAGTATATTTTCTAAAACCGCAAATATAACTTTGTAATTCATACAAATACTATAAAAAACAAAGTTATTTGGCGTAGTTGTAAAAATTGTAAATAAGCTAGTTTTAAGAAATTTGTAAGGTTTTTGTTTTTTTTTTTTTTTCAAATCAATATATTAAGTATATTATATTTATTATAGTTACTAACGGAACCCTTCATGGGCGAGTCCGACTCGCACTTGGCCAATTTTTCTTAATTTTATTATATTAAGAAAAAGCCGACGAAAAATTTCAACGTAGGGGGTCCAGAATCATGTACTGAATCCATGGTAAGCGGTTGCGCGTCGATGTCCCTGCCACCCTGTATTGGGGGTGGTTTCCAGTCTTACCGAATGCAGCTGACTACCAATATTACACATAAAGCGACCGCCTATCTGACATCCACAACCCAGCAACTGGGCAGCATTAAACTAATTGACAAGACCGGTGAGAGATTATCTCACATAAACAGAATTGTCTTACAAAAGTAGTTACGAAACTCTAACTGGACCAAAATAAATCGTTCTTACAAAAATCTCAATCGTTAATAATGCCTTCACTCCTGTCAGGGCTGAAAGCCTAAGGAAAATAATAAATTAGAGCCCAGGCTTTTTGTCGTAAATAAATTGATCTGTCAATTTTAAATCCCTCCGCCAGATTGATGTTTAATTCTCTCCAAAAATGAATTACTTTTTCTGTTTTTTCGTTCTACAGTACATTAATAATTCTCCGAGAATAAGTATTAGCGTCCAATAATGTTATAATCGTTATACATTCAAAAGTCTATATTTATTGTTTTAAAAGTGGCCTTGTGGTCGAGTGTTCGCGGGTTCAAATCCCATCCATAACACTTGCCGTGTACCCATTCTAGACACAAGCGTATTGAGCTTAGTTAAAGGGGTTAACAAAGTTACTAAGAGACTAACATGAATATATATAAGGATTCTGTTTTTAGGGTTCCGTAGCAAAACGGGCACAAACGGCACCCTTATACAGAGTTGATACGACCGAGGGGCTTTCCTTTAAGCTGCGTATACTAGGTACCATTTTCAAGCTTTGTACCAAAAATCAATTAAATAGGAGAAGTAGTTTAGTCGCAAATGATTTTGATGAGATGCACCTTAAAGCGATAAATCTGACCAAGACAAATGATAACATACGCCGCGCACTTTGTTACCTAGGTATTTAAGGTTAGTCACATTTATTTACAAAGGGTGGTTGCGTTTTACTCTGATTTGTAAGCTATTTAGTTTCATTGAAAAAAAAAATTATTTTGGCTCTTTTTATTTTTAACCGTATCAAATGAACACTAAACACGTATAGTATACGTAGTGTAATTTAATGCCCCTCTGTCGTATCAACTCTGTATGTTCGTCATGTCTGTCTGTCTGTCCGTCCGTCCATCCGTATGTCACTGCCATTTCATTCCCAAACTATAATCACTACACATGTGAAACTTAATAGGTAGATGTATTTTATGAACCGATTTTAAGATAAAAGTAATAAAATTAAGGGGAGCTCCCAATACATGGTACTGAAACTAAAAATATTTCTTTTTTCATCAACCGGTATTTATAGATAGGTCTATTAAAATGACATGGAGGTTTCTAAAACCACTTTTTCTTAAAGTCAATCGTTTAAAAGACATATGCTTCCAAATTGGTAAGATGTGTGTTCCACCCCCTCTAACTTCTATAATTATGGAGTAAAAAATAAAAAAAATGTATATGCTATAGATATTAATAAAAACTTTCAACAAAAATTAATTTGAATGAGATCGGTTCAGCAGTTTTTGAGATATAGCACATTTTCGAAAACCGCAAATAAACAAAGTTATTTTGCGTGGTTACTACGGAACCCTTCATGGGCGAGTCTGACTCGGACTTGGCCAATTTTTTGCAATTCGGCTACGGGACCCTAAAAAGAAACTTCGGTTTCTCAATTCAGAAAATAGCCATTTGTAGGTAGGAATCCATTTAGTACACTTTCATCGCATTATAAATAAGTTTAATTTTACTATTACCGTTTATAGCTAAAGATAATTTCAATGTTGGTCAATGACCTCTATTGCTTAGCTATATCATAGCATGATCATAGCGAAGGGGAGTATATCTAAGGAATTTATCACCGAACGCATTATATTCGGGCAGATATTGATGGCTTTAGTTCTGTTAGTCATTGTTTTGTTTTGCCCTAAGTTTGCCCGAATCTAGGAATGGGAGATGTTCATAATACAATATGTTCGTTGGAGATAATAACGTTGAATGTGCGTCGTCTAAGTAAAAATGTATTTGTTAAGATTATTAATGTAATAACTTCGCAAATGAACTTATAGCCGGGATTCAAGTATTTTATGATTCAGGACATGGTCTATCCGTGTGCAAAGTTTCATCCATATTCGTTCAGCTGGTAAAACATGAAGTGGTAAATAATAGGCTGATAGGCTGACGGACACACAGACACTGTTAACTATGGCATTCATAATATTAGTGTAGTCATATTAAAATACATATTTTAGAGTGTGGATGAGGGAAAATCATCGAATGACTTCTTCCGCTCTGGGTTAAGCGGAAGTGTGTGTCAGACTTCTACTGACTAAAAACCCACCCTGTTCCTTCGACTGCCCTAAAGTTCCGGGGCCGCGTTATCTCGATAGAACTTTCCCGCATACCCCGGCAGGCAATGGCCCTATGAGGCCCCGTCACTGGTGTTGACAGCTCTTTGAGGCGCGCGTGGAACAAGACGCGCCGCCGACCCGGGCCTGGTCCTTACCGGACGGTGAGCGACACCTACTCGCCGTCCGCAGGCCCGCGCCTACGGTGGCCGGAAATCGGCTCGCGATCCCCTACGCCCGGGGCGTCTCCCGCGGCGGCTGGGGCGCGAGGAAGAGAGTTGCCTCTCCCTCGCGCGTTCGGCCTCTTCCTTCGCTAGCATGACTGCTTCGCAGAAGGAGGCGATCGACTGCATCCCATTCCCTCTCGCTCCGCACCATGGTATGAACCAGAGCAGGGCGCGGGAGGTATTTTGAATGAGCTTGGACTGGCATACGAGTCGATCTTGAAGGTTAAGCGCTTGCTGAGGTAGTTAATGTGGATGGGTGACAATTTTAACATCTTATCTGACCTTCACGATACGATTCCAAGGCACTAGTCTCGATATGTTAAGGTTGGTGTAAATCCCGATCCCGTAGGAATTTCGGGATAAAAGTCAACTGTCTATTTACCAAACATTCAGATACGTTTAGTAGTTTTTTTGCGTTTTGAGAGTATCAAACATCCATACATCTAGATATCCGTACATATACAACGTGTAACGGAAACCCCATATATATCCAAAAGGACTGAAGACAATATCTGATATGGAGTCTCTATGCAAAGTTTCAGCTCAAAATAAGTGACTCACAGAATTGACCCCACATTATTGTTTTCATATGTTTCTTGAATACCAATAATAACAAACGTGTCACAGCACTATGAGGGTCATCACTTTCCACGTCACTTGCCAATAAAACGATAATTCTCTACGTTCTTCTTAATTAAAAAAATCCGGTCTCTGGTATCAATGTATTGAAATTTCTAATAAGTTCCACACATGTAGACATAGGATTACAAAACCCTGGCCATATCGTTTGTTATCATCCAAAGAAGCCGTGCACTCGGTATGTACCCTTTAAATTACACGTTGTATACATCTATCCTCAGAGACTCGCATTTATAATATCAGTAAGATGTCACTCATCCACGGACAAACCTTGGAAACTTTGCTTATCCTTGAATATCGACCCATGCAGCTATTATTATTTAGCAACGAGCTCTTCCTTATTTCCTTATTTGAGTACTTACGATAATCAAACCATTTTGATCCTTTCAGGTATCAACTCCTAAGCGGTGTAACTGAAATAGAGCGGTACCACGATTTTGGAGTCATAGAGTTGGAGCATGGAGTTCTAGAGAACCAAAGAGACGACTTCATCAAGAAGTATGCCAAAATAATATTCGAAGGTGCTGAGGATGAAACATTGAAGTCTATATTGAAAGAGTAAGTTCTTGTTGCAGTTTTCTTTTGCGCTTCGTGGTCTCCTGCATTCGCCATCTTGTTAGCCCCTTCAAATTTCACAGGTTCACGGTAATAGTGTCGACCTCTCGATCACAAGTGCAACACCTTAGCCGTTCGGCTATTGGCGATTTTTTTAATTGATTTTATTTATTTCACAAATTTATCAATATCTAATGCATTATTATATAAAAAAAACTAGCGACATTTCTAGTCCCATTTTGCGAATTCATTCAAAACCTTAATTAATAATACACTAAAACCTTCCTGATAAATCACTATCCCTTGGTGAAAACAGCATGAAAATGTATTTAGTAGTCTTTTGAGATGATTGCGAGAATACAGATATACAGACGCGACGGGAGACTTTGTTTTATAGTATGTAAGGAAATTATCTTTCTGCACTTTTCTCCATATAAACTTTAACTGTAACAAATTTCGTACTTATCCATCTGCGTAATTTTCGTACAAATTAACATAATAATTTTCTTGAGTTCACCTGGGATTGAATGGTCTCAGATTATCGTATTATTATAAATTAATATAAATAGCAAAAATGTAAATCTTTTGGTTCTGATTTGGAATTTTAATTTGTGATGGCTCATTTTTACTGACACGTATAACGGGTTCAAACCCAGGCAGGCACATTACTTTGTGTAATTTTCATCATCAACAATACTCTCCAAACGGTGAAGAAAAACATCATGAAGGAATCGACAGGTCCTAGGATTAAAGAATCCTAATATATGTAACATCTACCAAACCGCACTAAGCCCGCGTTGTTGATTACGGTCATAGATATAAGGCCTGTGTATTAGCAGTTAGAACGTTACAGGCTTTACGTTATTGGTCTGGACTACAAAAGGCCAGTGCAACGATACTGGTGTGTCCGAACTTGTCCACGGTACGTGGAGCTTAACGTTGCTCTTCAAACAATGAACGAATAAATGCAGGCTCTCCGGCCGACAAAACAATATATAGTTAATAACACTTACCTGAGCTGTAGACGGCAAGCCAGGATCTGTTTTGATCACGTCCAAAGTGTGTGTGTATAAGTATGAGTAATTGAAAGTATAGTGAAAGTCAAGTGTAGATGGACGGAGGTTCTCAAATGCAGGTCCTCCCAACGCGGTCTATCAGCAATCGCAGCACAAACTTCGCACCAGGTTGAAGCAGCTATTTATCACTATTTTCAGCACAATTCGCGTGTCAGACCGGGCTGACGACAATACGGCGATATATTCCAAAATATCCCAGGGTTTTCATCAAATGGGGATTACAAATTCCAACAATCGTTATTCGCGACCCAATTATCGGTTACATCAGGCGATTGCACACGACATTTAACCAATTACAATTAACTCAACAGGTCCCAAGCGGACATTTTTCAACAACCAACCAAAGTCTATCTGTCAAGTCAGTAGTTATGTCAAGTGTCAACATCAAAAAGACAATAGAATGTTGCCACACCAAAGATCGTTCAAAAATACATTTGGGACGCAACAGTTATGTTTTTTTTTAATGATTATATGCTCGCGTTTGACTAACATCTCATCTGATGGTAAGCGATGACGTGGTCGAAGATGAAACACGCTTACCAAGAAGTAACCTATTCACTGTTGACTTATAGACTCCAAGGTTATAGCTGTCCGATACGCCGTGTTCCGCGCGTGCCTTTAAGAGTCATCAGCACTATTGACGGGGCCCTATAGGGCCATTGCCTTCCGGGGTTACGGGAATGTTCTAACGAGAGGCAGATGAAGGAACAGGGTGGGTTTTTAGTCAGTAGAAGTCTGACACTCCCTTCCACTCCACCCAGAGCGGGAAAGAAAAGAAAAAAAGTTATAGCTGCCAGGAGACACAGACTTCGGAAGGGAATTCCACTCTTTAGCTATACTCACAGTGTAAGTATTCCCAAGTTGTTTTGTATATATCAATAGTCACATAGTCTCGTTTTGTTTCCAGATATGCACCTTCAAAACTGGACCCTCAACGCTGGAACGTGGAGACCAACCGTGACGTGATTCTGAACATGTTCAGTGACGCTCGCACCCTCGCCCCCGTCATCCGCTTCGCCAACTACCAGTCTAAGGCTAACAGACAGTCCTATTTCTATGTCTTCGGACATAACTCCATCAGCTCGGATTATGCTGCGGTAAGTTGTTAACTTCTTACCAAATTCACTGTTACATCAATCATGAGGAGCTAATAGAAAAATTATAATAGCCATAAAGGCCGACATTCAAGGTTAAGCAAGGCTTTCGAGGTCAATTCGTGGATGGGTGAGCATCTTAATATACCAGATTCCTCCATGCCTCGGAAGCTCCGTTAATTTCGGCTGTTCTTTATACAACGTGTAACGGAAACCCCATATCTATCCAGAAAGACTGAAGACAACATCTGGTATGGAGTCTCTATGCAAAGTTTCAGCTCAAAATAAGTGACTCACAGAATTGACCCCAAATTAGCGGTTTCATATGTTTCTTGAATACCAGTAATAACAAACGTGTCACAGCACTATGAGGGTCATCACTTTCCACGTCACTTGCCAATAAAACGATAATTCTCTTCGTTCTTCTTAATTTGAAAAATTCGATCTCTGGTATCAATGTATTGAAATTTCTAATATGTTCCACACATGTAGACATAGGATTAGAAAACCCTGGCCATATCGTTTGTTATCATCCAAAGAAGCCGTGCACTTGGTATGTATATACCCTTTAAATTACACGTTGTATATCTTTGACAGTCCTTACGGGTATCCAGAAGATCTGACACCGTGTTACCCAGCCTTTGGGTTGTGAAGGCTAGTTAGGCTTTCGCTCAATGTTAAATACTAGTATACGGCTGTATTCGGTTATACCGGAAGCCATCGGAATCGCCTTCCGTTTTTGTAGGTTTCTGAAAAGGCTATGCAGATGATTACATGATTCACTGTAAAGTCAAATTATATGTCATGTCGTCATGCGAACTTAATTTAGAGTTAGTCATTATTGTCTTTCAAAACTAAGATTATTTTAAATTGACATAGATACTGTTTAGGTAGGTACCGGAGTCTGTGTTTCCCGATAAGTCTTTAAGTCAAGAGTGAATAGGTTACTTTTAGGTAAGCGTGCTCCATCTTCGACCACAACATCACTTACCATCAGATGAGATGGTGGTCAAACGCGAGCCTATTATCAATAAAAAAGGTACTTTTAGGTAAGCGTGCTTCATCTTCGACCACATTATTGCTTACAACACAAGCGCGAGAATATCATCAATAAAAAAATGGCATCCTTACAGCAGAGATTTTTCTCCAATAATTATATAAATGTTACCTGAAAGTACTTTGTAACCTTCAAAAAGAATAATTCGTAAAATGAATATGCAAATAAATAAAAACTTTTTGCCAAAAAATTAAACTGACTCCCAAAAAACACTGCAAAGTGAAAAATAACTTTAATTTCGGTAGTCAGTGTCTTCAGTTTTGTATTTTCGTTTTTGGCACCGACTTCTGAAATTAAAGTTATTTTTCACTTTGCAGTGTTTTTTGGGAGTCTTAAACATTTAGTGTTAAACATTATTTAATTCTGCCATTTAATCTTGTATCCCAGAATCCCACGGGATCAGAATTTGCGTGGGCTGTAATCGGTTCAGCCGTTTCAGAGATTAGCCTGGAAAAGCAGAAAGACAGAGTCAAACGAAAGTTTGTCTGTGTTTTAGTATCGTGTAAATAACTATAAGCACTTGAGAAAACACAGTTATTTGAAATCTAGCTCTATATACTAGCAGTTGCTCGCGACTTCGTTCGCCTGGAAAGTTTTTCCCGTGTAAATCCCGATCCCGTGGGAATTTCGGAAAATCCTTTCTTAGCGGATGCCTACGTCATAACATCTACCTGTATGCCAAATTTCAGTCCGATCCGTCCAGTGGCTTGGGCTGTGCGTTGATAGCCCTTATGCCAGTCAGTCAGTCACCTTTGAGTTATATATATTTAGATAGAGGGATTTATGGCGTATCTAGTCACTAGCATAACCCAGTAATTCCGTGTTCTATGGTGGTACTCTAGTAATGTTCCCCTAAGTATAGAACTTACTTGTTAAAGTTAGGTAGTTCACTCCTTCAAATTAGTTTCTATAGTGATATCGTAAACTAGTGTGAAGATACTGCAAGCCAGGTGTTGGTATCAGCTGTTACATCAAAGATAAGCTACTGGTTTAATATACATGCATATTCAACGAACCAAATGTATACTAATATTGTAGAGTCAGTTTGTATGTAGAAAGTTACCTTCGAAATTATTGATTTGTATTAAAAAAAATATATTTACGAGTGGAATGCTACATTATCACTGAATGATGTAGGTCTAATTTCTCGTTGAAAACTTTTCATGCGAATAAATCTGCGGACAGAAGATAAGACCGTCATTGCATTTGTTTGATGATTTTTTTTTTCAATATCACCTTTATGTTTTAAGTTTTTGTTTTTTAAAAAAAAAAACACATACAAATGAATATTCAGTAATTGTTTATTAAACTAGATGAGGCTGCTATTTTCTAACTAACTACCCTGAGAAGAAACACCGAAACAAACTCAGTGGTCAACGTCTTTTTTAAGACCATACAGGGTGTACTGATCAAACCATATGGGAACCGTGTAATGTCTGTGGTACTCTTTTGAGGACAGAAATACACAAAGATTTGAGCAAGCCCATTCGAACAGTGCAAGCATTAGTCAGGTTTCGCGTAGCTCAACTCAGAACTTTAAAGAGCTCGAACAATGTGACGAACAATACCAAAGCAAGAACATAAATTGCGTAGGCCGTATAAAGTACTCAAACTGCCACAAGGCGGTAATCTACTCATAATATTCGTTATTTTCCCATATTACTCCTATATCTCTGCATATATGACGTCAAAGAAATTAGAAAACTACAAAATCTTTTCTTAAGTTAGGTATTTACAAGTAAATAGATAATGATTTTTTGTGTTGTATTTTTATCATCTGAAAACCTCGCTCATTGGTTAGGTCTTCCAAATACCTATGTATACTACAAGTGGGTCGAAACCTTAAGCGATAAAACTGTGTTTTTTTAGTCTTGGATCTTTTCCTCCCCAGTACCAAATAAATCATATACCAAATAGATATATAGCAAAGTGACAACAGGAAAACTCTCATAGTTAAGCAGACTTTACATGTTAATTTACAAAAAATACGTACAAAAAAGTAAAACGTCGTCGCAGGAATTCCTTAGAAAAAGACTTACAAGTTAAAATCAAGATGACTCTAAAGAAAAATTTGCATTTTTCTGCTTGGGTGTTGTTTTCATTGTTTCTGGGTTTGCGATAAGGAAAATTGGCTCGAAAGCGAATTTGACGTACCATTACGATAATTTCATGTTGATGCCAGCAATGCATATTTTTTACATAAAATGGGTGTAATTTTTAAAATCATGGGAAAACCTAGATAACCCTATATTGAGCTGTGAGCATTGCCTAAGACACACTTGACTGGATTTTAGGGTACGTACCACTAAAGGGAAAAACGGAACGCTTATGGTATCAGTTCGTTGTCCGTCGATCTGTAGGTCCGTCAAGACCCTTTTACTGAGGAACAGGTAACTATCAAACTGACATTTGTATTAACTCGGGTGTTTTCTTTTACCTGTAAATAAATGAATCCTGTAAATCAACGCGACCAAAAGATATGATCATTTGTGTCGCATATATTGCGATTTCACTAGTTGGGTACTTCCCGTTTACCTAGAATATATTTTGAGAATGTAATTTATTCTTTTTGTATTTTATATATGTACTTAAATAGACTATGGACTATCCGCGTATATATTTTCTCCTGTGTCAAATCCATCGAAAGGTTGTCTGTAAAAGACCGCTTTTAGCGATAAGACCGCCGATTGAAATCTTTTTAGTTGTGAAGTCCTTATTTGTTTTTCTATTATGGTGTACAATAAAGAATATATCTTTCTATCTATTTAGAATGCGAATGTGTGGTCTATTTTCGAATATCTTTGTATTTTATTCTATGGTGAGATTTTTATTTCAGCTCAACAAAAGCGTCCAAGGGCAAGAGCTGCCTTATGTATTTGGAGTCCCTCTTGGAGCTACGAATACCCACTTCAGTCCCGACTACACACAGCAGGAGAAACTACTCAGTGAAGTTGTGATGAGGATGTGGAGCAATTTCGTTAAATACGGGTAGGTCACTATTGATATATATTTAATGTTATAAAACGGAAAGGTTTGTTTATGTGAACGCGTTAATTTTCGAAATTTGTAATTGGATTTGGATGAAGGTATGGAAGTAGCTTGAAGCTTGAGAAAGGTTCTAAGCTACTTTTTACACGACTACAAAAATAATGGTAATGGTTTTATTGTGATAAAGCCCAAGGAAGCGAACGCCCGCGTGGCACTAGTGTACATATCGACACGCCCTATCAACAACGCAGGATCTGCATTTTGCCGATTTTATTTTTATTACATAAAAGTACTTGAAAAAGTATGATAATATATTTTATATTAAAAATAAAAATATTTTACACGAATTTAAGAAGTTAATTACGTCAACATCGTCGGTAGTAACGTTTGTGTCCGTTTAAAAACGTAGGTACTTACTAAGCGTCGATGTTGATCAGACAGATCGAGTAATCTAGAGCAGCGATCTGCCAGTTCCTGAGTTCATGAGCGCAAAATTGCATGCAAGTTTATTTTCACTGTGGCAGTTAATCTTTTTTGTAACTGCGATGTCTTGCAGGAACAAACGGAGCAAATCTTCTAAAATAATAGGATTAAAACGACAATCGAGTATTCTACTTGAAAATAATGATATTATTGTAAGTGCCTCAAACACTGAACGGGTAAGATTCTAATATTATTGTTCAGTCCCAAGCCAGCGCAACGGGGCTGGTATGCTGAACGGTCCACGGTACGTGGAGCCTAACGTTGCTCTTCAAACAAAGTTACACTATAGCCCTTGGGCTTCCCCTTAATGGTTAATAATTATAATCACTTACCCAAGGAGCTGATGACGACAAGCTACGACCTTTCCTGAGGCCGCGTCCGTGTGTGTGTGTGTATAGGTAATGAGTAATTGAACGTATAGTGAAAGTCAAGTGTGGATGGACGAAGGTTCTCAAAGATGCAGTCCTCACAATGCGGTCCGTCAGCAATCACAGCACAATTACTTCGCACCAGATTGAAGCTGTTTATCACTACCTTTTTCCAACAAATGCGCGTGCCTTGGTATGGCGTCAATATGGCGTAATTGTTCCAAAATATCCCAGGCTTTCCATCAAATGGGGATTCTAAAGTTCAATCAATCACTGAACACAATTAATCTGTTAATATCACGTGAGATCCAATTTGATTTCCAATTATAATCAATAAAATCAATCTCCCAAGCGGTGGTTAGTTTTTGCAAGAACGGAAAACGTCAAAAAGAAAAAAGTCAAAGACAATAGAATAATGTTGCCAACCAAAGGTGCGTTCGGTTTCACGTTGGACTTAACATCTACCCCCCCCGGACGGGCCTACCCGTCCGCTAATCAATTGGAAGTCTTGACAAAGTTGCGACCGCTCTCTTTATGATGGATCCGTCCACCAAAACTTCAGCAAAATGAGGGACCCCGTCGGTGCCAGCCACCAAATTGAGAATGCGCCCCATGCGCCAATACAAAGGCTTCAGGTTGGCATCCTTAATCAGGACGAGGTCTCCGATCTTGGGCGGATGAGTTTTATCCGTCCACTTGACGCGTTGCTGGAGGATGTGCAGATACTCTAAGCTCCAACGCTTCCAAAAGTTCTGAGCGAGCTGTTGCACCAACTGAAACCACGAGAGCCGATTTTGGCTCACATCAACAAAAGGGTACTCCGGCAAGGCGACAAGTGGCTGTCCAATCAAGAAATGGCCCGGGGTTAGAGCCTCCAAGTCATTCGGGTCCGAAGAGAGCGGGCACAATGGGCGCGAATTCAACACAGCTTCAATGCGGCAAAATACCGTAGCTAGTTCCTCAAAGGTGAGAACGGTGTCTCCCAATAGTCTCCGCCAGTGTCCCTTTGCCGCTTTCACCGCGGCCTCAAAAATACCCCCCCAATGGGGGCAGGCTGGCGGGTCAAACAACCAAGTGATCCCTCGGCGGGCCAAACCATTACCAATGTCAACCTGACTCTCATTAAGGAAGGCGTATACCTCCTTCAAATAGTTACTTGTACCCTTGTAATTCGTACCGCAATCAGACCTAATCAAAGAAGGTAACCCACGGCAAGACACAAATCTTTCCAAAGTCGCCACAAAGGCCTCTGTCGAGAGGGAGGTTACCAGCTCCAAATGTACTGCCTTGGTTGACAGGCAGACAAAAACACACAAATAAGCCTTGACAATTTTACTATTTCGAAGTGTGGAAGTCTTCACCGAAAAGGGACCAGCAAAGTCCGTTCCGACGCCAGCAAAGGGCCTCGCCTCATTGATACGATCAGCCGGCAAATCTCCCATTAGGGGCTGCATAGTGGAGGCCTTAGTCCGATAACACGGCATACAACGGAAGACAATGCTACGAATAGTACGACGAGCCGACAAAATCCAAAATTCTCGCTGCAGAATGGCCAACAGCGCATTGCAACCGGCATGCGAGTTTTTAATGTGACGATCAGTCACCAACAATTGTACCAAGTGGCCCTCCTTGGGCAACAAAAGGGGGTGACGGACCCCATAAGGAAGGCTAGAGTGCCTCAATCCTCCTCCAACACGCAAAAGACCCGTCTTATCCAAGAAGGGATTCAGCTTGCTAACAGCTCCCGACAACATAACCCTACCAGACTTCAAGACCTCGATCTCCTTCTCAAAGTGTGCAGCCTGCACAGAGCGGACCCAAAGGAGGAGTGACTCCTGTCGCTCTTGAGGAGAGAGAACTGGTGAAAGGCGCTTGTCCCCTGGATTCCTAGAATTATGGCCAAAACGCCTGATCCACGAGGTCACGTTCAACAATTTGTCGAGGGAGCTGTATCGATTCAACAAAAAATCAGGATCAAACGGAGGATCCTTCGTCCCAACAGCGAACACCTTAAATCCGGGCAAAGGATCCGACATCAAGACTGGCATTCGAGGCCAATCGTCCTCGGGGCGGGTCAGCCAGTCCGGTCCCCACCAGAGGGGGTGAGCAATCAAGCGGGGGGCCATGCATCCGCGTGAGGCTACGTCACCCGGGTTCAGGTCACCAGGCACGTGCCTCCAAATCAAAGGCGTTTCAGAACCTTGAATCTGAGACACTCGGTTCGCAACAAAGACCTCCAAAGAGTGGACGGACGTCTTCAACCAACACAAAACAATTTGACTGTCCGTCCAGGCGTAACAAGCCCGAATGTCAACAGTTCCACCCAAAGTATGCACAACGTGATTTAGGAGACGCACAAGAAGCACCGCCCCTGACAACTCCAACTTAGGGATGGTCAATGCCGTCCAGAGGGGGGCCACCTTGCTCTTGGCCATGACCAGTGACAACTTCACCTGGCCCGTGGCGCTGACGGTGCGCAAATAAACAGCGGCGGCATAACCGTGAGAGAACGCGTCACAAAACCCATGAAGGGTGGCAGTATAAACCCCAGGGGGGAGTATGGCGCGTGGCAGCGCGACCTCATTGACCGCAGGGAGCGCGGATACAAATTGGAGCCAGTCTTCCAACAGGCTTTCCCGAAGTGGCTCGTCCCAACCAAGTTCAGCGGTCCAAAGGCGCTGAAGGAAGCATTTCGCCCAAAACAATACCGGGCAGGTCCAACCATTAGGGTCAAAGGTCCTCGCTACAGTAGACAACACCAGTCGTTTAGTCCAAGTATGAGGAGACTCCAAGTCGACATCGTACGTAAAGGTGTCTTGAACTGGTCGGTACTGCACGCTGAGGACGGCCATCATGGCGGGGTTGTCAACGTTCTCAAACAAGTGAGGATCCTGCTTATGATCCTCCAACACACCTTCCAATAGCGCTGGCGAGTTGGACACCCATTTACGCAACTCATAGCCAGTGGAAGCCAGAATCTGGACCAACTCGTCACGCAACAGGATAGCTTCCTCAACTGTAGGAGCTCCAGTACAGACATCATCGACGTACAGGTCCGTTTTCAAGATGGCGGACGCACGAGGGAACCTCAAACGCTCCCGGTCCGCAAGCTCCCAAAGCGAACGAATAGCAACAAAGGGGCTTGATCGAAGGCCGTACGTATTCGTGTTGAGCTCGTACACAATCATGGGATCCTGGGGATGCTCCCGCCACAGGATCAACTGATAACGTCTGTCATCCCGGTGAATAACCGTTTGCCGGAACATCATTTTGATGTCGGCTACAAAGACTACTTGATGAAGACGAAAAGACGTGATGACGTCACAAAGATCCCTCAACAATTTGGGGCCGGAATGCAGGCAATCATTCAAGGAGACGCCGGAAGAAGTCCGCGCAGACCCATCAAACACTGTGCGCAGTTTACCAGTGGATGGCTTGAGGACCGCGTGATGCGGCAAGAAGAAATGCTCTACTGAGGGCCAATCCAAATCTGACACCGACATGTGTCCCAAGTCTGCATACTCACGCATAAAATCTACATATTTTTGCCGCAGCACCGGGTCCTTGGCCATGCGGCGCTCCATTGCCAACAATCTTTTCTCAGCCGTAGGTCTGGATTGGCCGAGAGGTGGTCGCACCGCAACAAAAGGCAGCTGGGTCTCAAGCCGACAGGAGCGGAGTCGACCAGTGTTGTTCTGATAGAACAACTCGCACTCTTCGTGTTCCGGATTCAAGCGGGCCACCTGAGGGGGCTCCTCAACCTCCCAAAACCTCTGAACGGCGTCAGAGAGGGCTGAGCCGGACACCAATGCAAAGACAGGTTCAGGTGGAGGGGGCACGTTCAACACTGGGCCCATAATCGCAAAGCCGAAGATGGTTGAGACCGCCACCAGACCCCTCGGGTGGCACCATGGGGTCTCCGGCTGCAAGACCGTCATATTTCCCAACAATATTTTCCCTAAAACATCGGAACCCAACAACAAATGCACCGTACAAGGGGAATCAAACCGGGTGTCAGCCAAATCCAGACCTGACGTCAACCGTAGAACATCCAAAGGCAACTGGCAATCGGAATGGCTACCTAATATAGTCGGCATAACAAGGGCAGGAGCACCAATTTTACAGGGGTGATTTCAAACCAGGTCTCTCCCTCAACAGTGGTGACAGCCGCTTCGCCAATTCCCTGAATTTTGCCTGAAAAGTCGTTCACCTTCAGACCAACCTGTCCCGCTAACCAAGACGACAAAAGGGAACCCTGGGCTCCCGTGTCCAAAAGGGCACGGACCACAATCGAGTCACCAAAGGGTCCCCAGACCCTGACCGAGGCCGTTGGCAACAAAATCGACTCGATCCGGGGGGGTTCTTTAGCGGGGCAGGCGCCAATTCGCCAACAAGCGGTGCCTGGGCGGCGACCGATCGCCGCATCCAGGCTGCCTTAGTTCACGACGAGGGTAGACATCAAATGGTTCGTCCGCGCGGTGTCCCGAGCCGCTCGCCATCGCCGGAAGGGCATATCCCACCGGATGCCTGAAGGGCGGAGGGCGCGACTCCAACCGGGGACGTTCCGCCAACGGAGGGGAGAGGTAGCGGTGCTGGTCCGGCCACTGCTGCCTAGCAGCCAACGCGCGCTCTCCCTGACGAGGGGAGACTAAATGGCGCTCGCGGGGCTCCCGTACAACTTGCGCGGGGGGTGGGGAGCGGCGTGCAGAATTGCGGGCCTCAGCCCGGTGCTAGTCTCCGGAATACCCCCCCTCTGCGCGAACCCTCCTCAGAAGATGGTCTGCTGGAGCGGTTCGCGTTGGCGCACAAAATCTCCAGGTGGGACCCCGTGCAAATTCTACACGGACGGGGGTCGGGGCAGTCCCGATGGAAATGGGCCCCTAAGCACGAGAAGCACAAACGGCGTGCGTTGGCAATACGGCGGCGGGCACTTACGTGCAAGTTCAAAAAAGCCGAGCAACTTGCCATGACATGCCCAGTGGCCTTGCAAAAGTCGCAATAGTGAGAACTCCGGGCGCCAGCAAAACGGAGGGCGGGGCGAACATCAACAAGCCCCCTAGCCCGAGGACTCCGGGCGCCAGCCAAACGGGGGGCGGGGCGAACATCAACAGGCCCCCGAGCCCTAGTCCGTCCCTGGTCTCTAGACCGAGAAGGTGATGGGCGTGACCCTGTGGCGCCACGAGTGTTGTCCAAAAACCGACACTCGTCTTCCAAGAACTTGAGAAGGTCGTCAAAGGTGGGAAGATGGGTGGCACTATCCCCACCATACTTCTGCTCAAACCGTGACCTCAACTCCGCAGGGAGCAACCGCAGCACTATGTGCACCAACAGGTAGGACCAATAGTCCACCGGCAACTTCAAGCGTCTCAAGGCGTTGGTCGCTGAGACCAATGGGTTCAGGAAGTCAGTCCGCAACGTCGACGTGCTGGCAATGGCCGGTAGTTCCAAAATCTGGCCGATGTGCACATCAGCCAGGCAGCGCTTATTCTGATACCTTCTGGAGAGAAGCTCCAGAGCGGTAGGGTAAGAAGAGTCCGTCACCGGCAAGTGCTGTACCAAGGCTCTGGCTTCGCCCTCCAAAACGGACAACAAGTAGGCCAACTTCTGGGCAGGTCCGAGGTCCGAGCGTGCAGCCACAAGACTCTCAAAAAGATTAATGAAGCCCAGCCAGTGGTCCAAACGACCGTCAAAATGTGGCAGCTCCAGGGTGGGCAGCCTATCCAACAGTCCAGGGCCCTTGACAACGGAGGTCTGAGGCTTGGCCTCCTCAGGCATCCGGCTCCTCAAAATTTCCCGGGCTCGTTGACCTATGACATCCCCCAGGTTGACAATCTGGTCATAGTCACCCAAAACCTTATCGCGGGCTGCCTGGTCCATCACCGCCAAATCCACGTCCATGATGTACTCGTTGAAGCGTGTGAGCGCAGCATCAGCTGACTTGATCCTCTCATTCACTTGCCCGTTCCGAGCAAGGGTGAGCTCTTCCAAGTCCGGACGCTCAACCGTTGCTACCGCCGATGTGAACCATCTCAACTGTGAGACCAATACAGCAGCAGACTCCCTGACTGCCTTTAATGAGGCCATTGCAACAATCAAATATTAATACAACAGGCTAAAATTAACTAAACAAACAACAATGACTTGTTAGCCGACCAAATAATTTCACCAAAATAAAACTAAAATTCAATTTATTTCAGGTCCAAATCCGACCCTGTACCTATTCCAAGTATGAATCTAGCTTGCTAAGGATGGCTAGTTACAAGAGAAATAACAATTGAATGTATAATACAATGCTGGATCAACCTCAAATAAATACAACAATAGGATGTGTAATATTGCTCCGGACAACCTCCAATAACACAATCCAATAATCACACTATAAACAATAACCAATACACACAATTCAAGTCTTATTATGTTAGACTATGTGATTATTATTTAGATAAACTTTTAACTTCAGACTCGTGACATTCAATTATTAATCACAACGAATAAACCAAACAGCTTTTACAATAAATATCAAATTAACCTGATAATTCCTAATTTCACAAACAATCCCACCTGTCAGTGCAATACCAAGGGCTAGCACTACAAATTACAGTACAAACTACAAGTACTATTTGAGCCCGGCTGACAAAGCAATATATTCAAAACTTATCAAGTTATAAGTTATGTTAAGTAATTAAACTAAAGTTATTTTCAAAACTTCCAATTTACTATGTGGATTTATTATTAAAACCCACGCTCTACTTACCAAATGTTCAGTCCCAAGCCAGCGCAACGGGGCTGGTATGCTGAACGGTCCACGGTACGTGGAGCCTAACGTTGCTCTTCAAACAAAGTTACACTATAGCCCTTGGGCTTCCCCTTAATGGTTAATAATTATAATCACTTACCCAAGGAGCTGATGACGACAAGCTACGACCTTTCCTGAGGCCGCGTCCGTGTGTGTGTGTGTATAGGTAATGAGTAATTGAACGTATAGTGAAAGTCAAGTGTGGATGGACGAAGGTTCTCAAAGATGCAGTCCTCACAATGCGGTCCGTCAGCAATCACAGCACAATTACTTCGCACCAGATTGAAGCTGTTTATCACTACCTTTTTCCAACAAATGCGCGTGCCTTGGTATGGCGTCAATATGGCGTAATTGTTCCAAAATATCCCAGGCTTTCCATCAAATGGGGATTCTAAAGTTCAATCAATCACTGAACACAATTAATCTGTTAATATCACGTGAGATCCAATTTGATTTCCAATTATAATCAATAAAATCAATCTCCCAAGCGGTGGTTAGTTTTTGCAAGAACGGAAAACGTCAAAAAGAAAAAAGTCAAAGACAATAGAATAATGTTGCCAACCAAAGGTGCGTTCGGTTTCACGTTGGACTTACCAATTATTAACCATTCTTTTTAGCTATCATCAAGTGACTTGTAGTTGTAAAAAGTATTTACTATGTAGTTTTAGTTTTAGTCAGTATTTTAATAAGACAATTTATATTGTTGATTGATAACAAATACTTATTGGTCCATTTATAAAGTACGTATCGGTCACATCCGACATTAATGAACGTAAATTATGGATTCAAAATTGTGGGATCTACCACATCCAACGTTTTTGACTGTACCCTTTTCTTTTTGGAGTATTTTGTTGGATCTGCCTTATCCGCAGTTTTTGATCGAAAATTTAAAAACGTATTATGTAGGATCTGCCACATTCGATGTTAATGGTTGTAAGTAATGAAATCGCTGATGATGGATCTTCCCTTTCTGACGTTATTTTACGATAAAGTAAATTTTATTGGATCTTCAATAACAGACTATAATCACTAATTTATTTTATTTTCTTTATACTGACTACAATCTAAACTTTAACACGTTCATTGTTTTTCATTTTACATAGATCTTAAAAATATTTACAAAAGTATACCTAAAAGTTAAAAAATAATACTGTTTGTATTATTGAAAGTAATTACGGTTGTTTTTCATAGGATTGTTTCGAGAGTCATCTGTACTCGATGACGGGAAACATGATTTAGAGAATTTATCGATACTATTAAAGGATGTTTTTGGTTTTTGATGAAAAGCTTGAATGTTAGGAAATGGATAAGATGAGTGATGACAAAATTGATGAAAATTTAGACCCAAATATAATTATATTAACTTAAATCTTAAACCTGTTACTCCTGCTCTATCACCTGTGCAGGTTCGTGAAGCAGCACGTCCTGCCTCATCACAGCTCAGATTCACGAACCTTGTAATAGTAACTTTTGTGTCCATTGTACTGAAGATATCGTTTTAATAGCACCTGATGATCATTACGAGAATCTACCGACACCCTCTGTAACATCTATTGCAAATAGTGCTACACCAATATCCACGTAAGGTAAAAAGACAACATATAAAATTGATAAAGGGGAAAAAATATTTGCACATAAAGAAAACTGGATGGTGGTTAAAAGCAAATTGTTCAAGAATCAGGGAAAAGCCTGCAGGTCATAAAGGGACATTGTAGTTACAACATTGTAGAACAATGTAACAGAGTCTGCAACATTGTTCTGAGATCTCAACTACCGTTTAATAAATAGCAATAGGGTAATCGCTAATTGCAAGACTCTTGCGAGACTCTCGTTTGGGCAACACTAGTCATGCCGCATATACATTTGAGATCTTAGCCATCTGTAAAGCCCTATCTATACCGGTTATCTTTGCTTCGGCTGACTTGGTTTCGCAGTCTGTTAAGGTATTTCCAAGTTGGCCACGGTAACACGCGCTCAGACGGTTCGATAAAGCCATAAGGTGGATTCAGGACTTCCCATCAAACGTCGCACATTGCTGTGCAGGCGTTGCTATTCGCTGAACAAGCTGGGCTAACGCACCCGAGAATTTTTTTTGCAGCTTTTCAGCCTCTGGGGTACTGGGACGTGTCCGTGCATTGGGTGGCGCGAGTCAGCTTGTAGCTTAGTCTTCTCGATGCGACTTGCTATAATCCTACGGACACTTGGAAGTGCAATCCAAGTTAGTGGATATAGCTTTCGTAACGGGGTCGGTCGGTATAAGGCAATCACTAATGATCTGGCATGTCTCATTCAAAGCTATATCGACAAGGTAGGCGTGAGCGGAACGGTCCCGTACTGGACAGGTATATTCACCAGCAGAGAGACAGAGTGGAACGACCGATGGATGTTATTTTTGCTGTGAAGATATTTGAGGGGCTGAAGTTTAACAAACGTTTTATTTTTCCGATGAAAAAGAATAACTGTTTAGACGAGTGCTGCCATGGGCCGATGCTAGTTTTTAGGGTTCCGTAAAAGGGTAAAAACGGTACCCAATTACTAAGGCTCCGCTGTCTGTCTGTCTATCACCAGGCTTTATCTCATGAACCGTGATAGCTAAACAGTTAATATTCTCACAGATGATGTATTTCAGTAGCCGCTATAATAACAAATACTAATAAAAAACTTTTTACCAAAAAATTAAACCGACTCCCAAAAAACACTGCAAAGTGAAAAATAACTTTAATTTCGGTAGTCGGTGTCTTTAGTTTTGTATTTTCGTTTTTGGCACCGACTTCCGAAATTAAAGTTATTTTTCACTTTGCAGTGTTTTTTGGGAGTCGGTTTAATTTTTTGGTAAAAAGTTTTTATTTCACTCTTTTTAGTTGGTCTATTTTTAATTTACCTAGTTACAAGAGCCTAATTATCAACTACTTATAACCTTTTACAAAATATTGCTTTTCCCAATGCTGGGCCGTTAATTGTTGAGGAGTTCTCCTGGTACTTCACCATCAGCTCTACATCACCATTAGCATTGTGACGAGCATAAAGTGCGTAACATCCATATTCAAGTAATCGAATCGCAATCCACTCAATACTTATTATTGAGTAGTTTCGGCGGCCATCTGTGGTCTTCATCATCAGTTCCACTTCCTCAAATTTACTTTTTAAGAGCAACTGCACAAGTTACTATAATAAATACCCAAAACGACATAGGTGTGCCTATAATATTTGAAGAGTTCCCTCGATTTCTCCAGGATCCCATCATCAGATCCTGACGTTTATGAAAATGGGACCAATATCGAAGTATACCCTTTCAATCAAAAAAAGAATTTTCCAAATCGGTTCAGCCGTCTTCGAGTAATCGATGATCATACAAAAAAAAAAAAAAAAACAAATATACGCGTCGAATTGAATAACCTCCTCTTTTTGTCGTCGGTTGAAAAGAGAATAAAATAAATATTTAGGGGCTCTCATACAAAAACACGTAATTATTTTCGTTTTTATGGATTCACGAGGATGATTCACACTTGGTTGGTTTTCATAATTTTCAGCGTAAAGGCAAATCACATCCTTTCAAAATCTGTAGAAATACGGATTCCATTACATCGTATGTTGAAAAAATCATGTGGTTGAATTAATCATGATCTTTCCGATTTATTTTTATTTATTTATTCCCGATGATATTCATGATTCATTCAACCACATGATTTTTTCAGTTTTTAGATTATTTCAGTTGGCTAAAATATATTGATCGATTCCATTCATGCTTTTATCGTAATTGTCGGTTTGGATCAAATTCGGCCGCGGGATATAACATAAAAAATATTTTATTATGAGGTATTGAATGTAAGACGTAGGTTCGATTCCCGCGGGAAGCATATTTGTAATGTTGTTTCCAATTTGGCTAGGACATTGTAGGCCTGAATCACCTAATTGTCTGACAAAAAGATGGTTCCGCGCTTCGGAAGGCACGTATAAGCCGGTGGTCCCGGTCGCCAAATGGCGGTCGTCAAAATAGACCACGTCAAAGGCCCTTAAAGCAGTCTAGAAACTCTGACACTAGGGTGTATGGGATCGTTAGACCTTACTACCCATACGATAAGAAGTAGTCCGGAATCCACCTCGTGGGTCCAGTGCGGATTGTTTGGATGTCACACGTCTTCAAGCTTCTTGAGCTCCTTAAGTTCTAAGTTGAGCTACACGATAACTGACATATGCCTGCACTGTCTGGATAGGTCCACTCTAATTTGTGTGGTTAATTCCTCAAAAGAGCACCACAGACATGAACCTACACGTTTTTCATATTATTGAACTGTACATATACAGGGATAAATGTAAAACACTGAAAACCTCTCAGGACTATGTTACTAACATCATAATCAACAACTTTTGTTCTATGACTTTTAAGAATTCGTCATATTTTAGTTCACCAGATTTTCATACAAAAACAAAAATATTCAAATTGAACGCCCTAAATGTTACGAACTCTATGCGAAGCAAAAGAAAGCAATTTATACTATCGCTTTCTTTTGCTTTGCATAGACGCTACATGCGTTTAGGGCGTTCAATTTAAATATTTTCATTTTTATATGAAAATCTGGTGAACTAAAATATGACGAATTTTTAAAAGTCATAGAACAAAAGTTGTTGATTATGATGTTAGTAACGTAGTCCTGCGAGGTTTTTGGTGTTTTACAATTAACCCTGTATAATTAAATGAGAATTGTATTGACTTTAAAAGAGATGTTGACCTCTGAGTTGATTTCGGTGTTTCTTCTCAGAGTAGTCAGTTAGGAAATTTTACAAAATAAATATTTCATTTCGGATTTTTGGTCCTAGGACATCCAGTGCACCACAACTCATAGTGTTTTTTTTTTCGACTTACAGGTCACCAAATTCTCAAGCTCCGGTCAAGTTCTATAACTTGGATAAAAGACATTGGAGCCTGTATGACCTCGACTGGCCAGAGTATGATGGTACCAGGCAGTCTTACTTGAGGTTCGGTGAGTATTTTTACATTATTATGAATCTCTAGATACCGTTTAGCGCCTGTCTGTAATATTATTTATTAAAGCTTTATGCATCACAAAATGTACAAAGGCAGACTTAAAGCCTTATGTAAATGTTTGAGTTTTATCATACCATTAACAAATTTTATACACTATTATATTATTAAGCATCATAGCTCTTTTATTCTCACTATATAAAAATACGAACGAGTAGATACTTCTTACTTTTTTTATAATAACAACGCACGCATTAAATTTATCCTTAAACCATTATTCTGCGGGCATTGATGTGGGTTACACGTTTACTTATTTATACATTTTATTTCTACATACTTATATTGTAATGTGTAACAGTTTTATGTCCCAATAAAGTAAAATAAAAATAAAATAAAATAAATAAAGGTATTTCAATAAATTACTTTTTCCGATTTTGAAAGATTATTTATTTGTTGTAAATCTACCACTGTATAGTTTTTTCAGCCCAAAGGCTGGAGTCAGCCTTTGGGTTAAAAAGACATTATTCACAAGTGTAAATAATGCCTTGTTGGCCTCTCTTCCCTATACACTACACATCTGTACAAAACATTAAAAAAACAAATAACGGTTGTCTGTAAGAGATTGCCCTGTGCGATAAGACTGCCCATTGAACACTAGTTTTATTACCTGTATCTATAATTATATTATACGGTGTACATAAAGTATATAATAAAGAAATAAAATAAATTATCTATTTAATTATATTAATATTATTTAATGTTTAATAGGTGTGTTTAAATTTTGGTGAACAATAAGGAAGATTGAATAGGTTATTTTTAGGGAAGCGTGCTCCACCTTCGACCACATCATCACTTACCATTAGGTGAGATGGTACTCAAACGCGAACTTATTATCAATAAAAAAGAGTATATTCTATCTATCAATCTATCTAATACAAAAACAGGATCATCTAGAAAAAATAACGCAATTTTTCCTATCAAATAAATCCACTTTTGAATGGGGCTTATGTAGAATTTATAGCATTACTGAGAAACGATTGTACTATTTTTATGTATTAATTAAGAGAAGGAGTGAGACAGCCTAGACACAAGTGTTATTAACAACTACAGGGGCTGTTTTATTTACATTTGTTAATGTAACCGTTGGAGACACAATTATCATTATTGTTTAGCTCTCTCCGAACTATGATGGGGTTGGGCTTTCGGTGTATTCGGATGCAACTATTTATTGATAATAGGGTCGCGTTTGACTACTATCAGGTGAGATGGTGTTGGTGGTCAAACGAAACGAATAAGTGATGATGTGGTTGAAGATGAAGCACGCCTATCTAGAAGTAATCTGTTTACTCTTGACTTAAAGACCTACAGATTACAACTATCAGGAAACTATATTTTACATGAAGCTACTGTCTATCTGACCTCCGCAACGCAGTAACTGGGTAACACGATATCCCTCGGCAAAACCTGTTGAAGACACAATAAACAATGAATTCATTTTAATTTTCAGACATTCCGCCAGAAGTAGATACATCCTACCGATCTAACTATACCAAGTTTTGGATAGATACATTACCGAACAAAATGAGCAAGTATGTGGTGGATCCCCTGTTTGAGTACACTCCCTCGCCCTCCTCACCGAGACCAAAGATCACGCACAGAAATACTGGGTACTCTGGAGGAAACACTGGGTACTCTGGAGGAAATACTGGGTACTCAGGGGGAAATACTGGGTACTCTGGGGGAAATACTGGGTACTCTGGAGGAAATACTGGGTACTCTGGAGGAAATACTGGAGGGCATACAGGTAAGAACATTTATAATAGTCCTCCTAACCGATTTTGTCCAATGCGGCCAATCTTTCCTTTTAAAGGATACTAGCAATGTGCAGCATCACATTACTAGCAATCCTGGTAACCCCTCCATCTAAGCTAAATATTTATTTATTTATTAATGTACACACGTGACACTTACAACGGAAAAAAAATATACAGACAAAAGAGCACAAAGGCTTATTCTTATCAGGCATTTTTCCTAAGAAATTTCTTCCAGCAGACCTGCGACAGGAGAGTTGAAGAGGAGATGATAGACAGTGTGTATAAATACTAATTACGATATAAAACATACTTAGATATAAAATTAAACTAAAATGATATAATTAACAAATAAATACATACATAGAATTAAATACATATTTATGTTAATGTTATAAAAATAAATACCTATAATAAATATATAAAATTACGAGATGTTAGATAGGTAATGATCTTTGACTAGCTTTTTGAAAGTACTAATAAAACTTCGCGGATTTTAGCGGGAAGTGAGTTCCACAGTCGTACTGCATGAAAGGAGAAGGAGTGGGAATAGAAACAGGTTTTATGGGATGGGAAATTGAGATGGAGTTTAAGGTGGGATCTACAAAGGGCATCAGTAAGACGAGTGAATGAAAAACGATCGCGCAGGTAGCTAGGATATGCAGGGTTGAATAGGATGTTGTACAGAAGGAATAATATTCGAGTGTTCCTGCGAAGATGGATAAGGAGCCACTTGAGATAGATATATGCTTGTGTCTGGAGTAGGTTCAAGACATTAGTGTATTGCGTGGGGATCGAACCTGGAACCTTTGGATCACAAGTCGATCTATGAAAATAAGTGGAGATTAGCCATCTGCGCAGGAGATATATTATAGTGCACGAGTTTGTCCATAGGTACAGGTGCACTCTGTTTCTTTACTCTCATAGCCCGATGGGACAGCAATCCGACACGATTGGAGAGAGATCGGGTGCTGGACCGGCTTAACATGCTTTTCGAGGCACGGGAGTACCACACCGCCAATTTCCAAACTCCGGGCTGGCTACTACTGAGAAATTTCTAATAGAAAATCCCAATAGTACTTTTTGTTCGACCCGTTGAATCGAACCCAAGAACTTATGCTCAGCAGTCGTGCTTGCGACCACTAGACCAACATTACACAGAGTGTAACAGGAGGATCGACGGTATCCCTGGGATCGAGGACTTCGTTATCTGAGTTATTTTCAAGACTTAAAATGCAAATGCAATGCTTACTCGAATATCAGAGGTATTCCTCGAAGCGCTACCATTTTGAAGTGCACCTAATGAAGCGCTCCTTTTTTATTCCTCGGAGCGCTCCTTTTAGTAGCGCTCCCGATACCATGTTATCGGAAAAGGAGCGCTCCGAGGAATAAAAAAGGAGCGCTTCATTAGGTGCGCTTCAAAATGGTAGCGCTTCGAGGATTTTACATGAAAAAAGATCTACTGATTTTATGAAATATTATGTTTTCAACGAGTGGGACTATTGAAGTCATTGATGTATTGAATGTAAGCATTCTTTTTCCAAAATGTTACTGTGTCATTAATATGACATTCCTTTTGTCCAAAACCTAGTTATTTAAGAAAAAAATATTACACCTAAATTCTATATATAAAATATCATGTGCGTCATGATATCTTTGTAAATATCATTAGGAAAAAAAAAATTGCTAAGGTGTATTCCAGCCAATGCCGAATATAGCCGACATATCAGTTAAAAGCCCATAATAGCACATTACCGAGTTCTTGGTTGGGAGGATCGACTTTATTTTTTTCCGTTATAAACTGGATTAAGAGTCACGATGAGACCGGTGTTTCCTAATTCACTGCTATAGAATATTGCTAAATATAAATGGATGTTAAATTGGCCCTGCGACACCATTGATCAAATTGGCCCTGCGACACCATTGATCCACCCTGTATGTATATTATACGTTAGCTACACTATTACACGATAGACGTAAATCTTTTTACTTAGTCTTAGAGATTTCAAGTAATTTTAAAAAAGTAAACTTGATGAATTGTTAGCTGAAAGTACTAAGCGGTAGTGTAACTTAACTTATCAGTTAAGCTACACTACCGCTTAGCGCTTCAGATTATAATCAAAATTTTAATATGAGATACATTCATACCTTTTACCGGACTGAGGAATATGAACTATGGCACAATTAAAGTTTACTGGTGATCGAAATTATACCATAAATTAAATTATATCAATTATGCACTCCTCCTCTACAGAAACTTTAACAGACCTAAATTTCATACTCCTGCAATCGCCCTATATCCCTCAAAAGGTAAACAAAGATTTTGCTTCGCCTATTAATACATATAAAAGTAATATATAGAGAAGGAACAGGCAGAAATCATATATAAAATTGTCTTTAACAAATGCATTAGAAATAATTGGCCACTGGAAGAAAAATAATAATGTTCAGTTTCCGTAGGATATTCCAAAGAAGTATCATATTCTAACTGAAACAGCTCGGATTTAAACTGTGTTAAAGTATTTACCAAATCTTTTTATTTCACAGATCCAATCCGTAAAATATGGACGCCGCAAGTTGCGGAACCACCTCGTTATTCTCCTTCATCAACGTATGGAAAACTGCGTCCATACTCGCAGCCAGCACGCAGGCCGGACACTAACGTTATATACAAACAGATCATGTCCATAGAAAAACCATCCCGACCCGTTCCATCAGGATTAATCGAACAAACTTTCCACTACACGACTACAGCTAAACCAAAAGCTAACAACATGGCCGTCAAAACGTCCAGTTCAACTATTACATTGATAGTCTCGTTAGCTATTCTCTTTCTCGCCGTCAACGTCGGTATTTGCTCTATATTATACTTCAAAAAACGTAAGCTCAGACTACGTGAGCAAACACTCGAGAGCTCTCATCAGCCACGCGCCGAAATTGGTGAAGTGGATGTAATCGGTCAAAAGAGCTCTAAAGACGACAAAAGCGCTTTGAAAACCCTAAAAAACGGTTGCAGCGTCATTAAATCGATGAGTTTCAATAAAAAGAAAAGCACTTCTAAGAAATATAAAAAGAAATCTGATCCCTGTAAGACACCTAAGTCTGATGACTCAGGGGGGTTTAGAGAGAGATTTAAGCTGAGAAGGCACTTATCGACGAGTACTTTGGATGCGCACACTAAAGTAAGGGACTGGATTGCCAATGAAATGATGCATCGATGCTCTCCGGGCATTCTAAGAAAATCAAACTCTGATTTGAATGAAAAACATATGACTGTGGCCAAGCCTTTCACGAGATCAGAAGAGTTGCTTTCAGATACTAAAAAAAATAAGAAGGACAGCCTTCAAATTAATGACAGTGTAAATTCTAAGAGTTTCGCATCAAAAACGTACAGTAAAACTAGAACTTCTGAAAAAACTACTTCCACTTCGGCACTTGGCTCACACTCTTCAATAGGTAGTCATAAACAATCACTCAACAGTATTAAACAAACAAGTAAATCTAATGATTCCATAAGAAGTAAAGCTACTGAGAGCATTAAGTCTAAAAAAGTTTCAGTAGCCATCGATGCGACACCGGCCGCTCGAACTCACTCCATATTAAATCAAGAACCGATTGAAATATCTAAATCATTCGATGCTGGTGATCAGATACATTCCAATAAACTTGAAAAATCTACGGAGGTTGAATTAAAAACTCCAACAAATATTGAACAGAAAAATGATGAAAAAACATTCACGAACGTTGTGACTCTAGCAGTTCAAGATAAACCGTTGATTATTTCACATAAGCATTCCTCATCTGATCCAGTTACTGATGTGAATTATGATAAATTACTAGAAAAGATGGAGACTGCTAATCTTGCGAATATCTTACCACCTGTGACTTTTAGGAACGATATAAATGTGACTTCTCGTGAAGAAAGGTCGCATGCCAACCCTATGACAGCTGAAGAAGCCTTGTTGACCATCAAAAAGAGAAATTTCCCAAAAGTATTACCTGATTTGCCGAAAGCCCAAAAGCGGTTGTCTCTACAACCAACATCGTTGCAGACTTTCCGCGGATATTCATCTATGGATGATCGCCCTAGGGTGCCACCCCAGCCTCCGCCAAGAACTACAACTTTAGAAAGACGTCTCGCATACAAGAATACAAAACCGCTGTCTTCGTTTGACGCTTCCAGCGTTAAGAAAATTAATGAAGATGTTACGGTTAAAAGCTATGAAAATATCGACAGCTTATCACCATATTATGCAGCTACTTCACGCAATGCATCATTTGACAGTAGTGCAAGTAGTAAACCAGAAACGACTATTATGTTGGCAAAAGATAGAGAGATTCCTCGTGTGATTATAGCGTCCAGTGACATTCCTTCATCGCAAGAACCAAGAATAGTAATCACACCGTCGCCTAGCCAGGCTGAAATACCTACAAATGCACCAAGAGTACGACTTCCCGCTGACTTCCACATACAAGCTGGATCACTTACATCATTCTCATCATTTTGCTCAGATGAAGATGATGATGAAATAGACTTAGATGAAGAATTTGAAGACAAACTAATACAAGAGTTAGTTGGAGGCGTTGACTCCCCAACAAACATGTGTGACGTATTAGATTCAAAAGGTCCAGACTCGATATTTGAGAAGAAATTAGAAATCGTGCCTGTTAAGATTAATCCCGGTATGGTAGTTCCTAAAAAGAAAGATGATTATGTGTGCATAAGTGATTTGTTTCTGCCAGATGTAAGTGATTTAGAAAAAACTGCCCAAATAAAACCAAACTTCGGTTTAAACAAACTGCAGCATAGAACAGATAGTATTAACAGACCACCAGAAAAGGCAGTTAAAGTGAAACAACGGAAAAGCATAAGAACGCCTTCCATTTTGAATCGAAGCTCTAAGGGTAAAAGAGATTGCGACAAAAGTAGAGGTGATTCAGTAAAACTCGAACATTCTAATTCTGGGTCATCGAATGATACTGAAACAAGCACAGGCACTGTGAAAAAGGTAGAATTTAAGAAAGGTTGATTATAAGTTAGACTGAGAAGTAAAAAGTAGTCATATAGTTTTAAGCTTAAAGTTCAATATCCCAGTAATAATGGTTTTTCATTTCACGCTGTAGGAACAAACAATGGTAAGATCTCTGTAGTATTAATAATTTATGCAGTAAATGATAAAGGAGTTTCTATAAAATATTTTACGAAATATTATTTGGGTATTGTTGAGCCCTGCTATAATTCGATATGTTATTGAGAGAAATCACATATTTTGTACAGAGTAATGCACTCTTTTTTATTAAATAAAATAAAATTTAATTGCGAAAAAGCGAACAAAAGCCTATCTACCTATTTAAACCATGTCGTTTATATTTCCATATTAATATCCCAATAAATGGTTGGTATCTTTGCAACTTTATTCACACTGATACTTTCATTTGCTATAGTTTAAGATTATAATATAGTACCTACGTAGTAGGTTAGTGGAATTACAGTGGTAATGTATAGTTTTGTATCAATAATTATAAAATTACTATGTATGAATGTATTTTGTATGACTAAGATATCTGACCAAATATAAGCCAAAGTGAGTAAGTACCATTTATGTAAAAATGCATTTAGAAAATATAAGTTTTGTACAAAATTTATTTGTGTTTATTTTTGTTGAGTTTTATTATTTGTTGAAGTAGCAAAATGTCACACAATCCTAAACGTATACACAAAACCGAATTCTCACCGCCTGCTTTTGGCTCCTTACATTAAAACCAGCAGTAAGTATTAAACGATATTCCCGGCTTCCCAAAATCTCTTACTGTCTTTTGAAAGCATTGTAACTTCCCAAATGTCCCGAATTATACTTTGATCCTCGATGTGGTCTAAGTTGAAAGATTCGAAGAGATTACAATACCTGCCTTAACTGACAACAAGGAAACATATATGTACCTTTAATTCTAATCAGTTAGTGGCTTATCTATACTAATATTATATAGAGGTAAAATTTGTAAGTTTGTATGTATGGGGTAATCTCTGAAACTACCGAACCGATTTTGAAAATTGTTTCGTTTACATGTAGCTGCATTATCCTTGAGTGCTATAGGCTATAAATTATCTCTATATCATGCATATTAGCCGAGCTATTATAATCTTTGTCAAGCAAGTCGGGGACAGGAACCCGTGGAATATTTTTGACTTCTACGCGGACGAAGTCGCGGGCAGAAGCTAGTACCACATAAACTAGTATGCTGTATCCGGAAATTTTGATATTTAATAATAATAAGTATAAAGTACCTATTTTGCCATGGATCGCAAGTTTTTCGACATGTGGGATCATCAATAATTGTGCTGATTGTTACCACAGCCAATAACGTAATTGCCAAGAGTATCGCCCAACAATTAAGCAGACTCGAGTTAGGCAGCTGGATCCAGAAAGCAGTACTTCTGGGCTTGGCGCGTATAGTCAGGAGCCCTGATCACCGGTAGCTTGGACCCTTTTCTGATATCTACACTATCAGTAAGTGCCAAAAACGACTACCTCTTACTTAGCCTTTTTCCAACTTTGTTTGAGTCGGCCTTCAGTTTAAGCAGATGCCAGTAACTGGGTAACAAGGTAGTTCTTGGCAAGACTGTTATCAGATATACTGGATTCTGACTACCCGTAACGATTGACAACAATGTAGAAATGATAATCTGGAATAAGGAACTTAGGAATCTCAGTGAGTTAGGATCACAGGTTAGGATGGTCACTCATACACGGACTGACTTTGGCAGTCGAGACAACGGTCGACCCGTGTGGCTGTTTTTATTTTCAAAAACAACTCTACCTACCTATTAACTTACATAATATCTTCAGCAAATTGAGAGCGCACTTTTGTGTGATACATTTTCTAAGCAGCCGCTCCTATCTTGTAAACTAGCCCTTTCAAAATCTTACAAACTTTACATCCAGCCACGTTATCGTGGAGCGAGTTTGTAAGTGTTATTCTTGAGTCATGAATGCTATTCAAGGTCCCCGTCATCACTGCTCATTCCAATTAGCCCCTGATCCTTACGCGCCACTCCAAAAACTTGGCCAATTATAATTATTTGGAATCTTATGATGACAGACGCTCTTAAATTCAGTTTGTTTGTCAAGTATGTTAAGTATAAGAGGTAGATGATATTGTTTTGTGGTTTCATAATAACAAAAGTCAACTAACTTTCAAGGTTAAGAACTGATCGGTGAGATTGGTTTGTAGTTGAATGAATATGTTTTACAACCTGACACCTTTATGTGCTATAGACAAGGATCTTATATACATTGGCTATGGCTAAGACGTAAAGCAGTTCGTTCCAACGTCATTTGGATGTAGATAATCGGAATCCTGGAAATCTGGTAACCTCTCTAGCAATTGGTTCATCGACATTAGTCAATAACTGCACGTAAAATATTTACATTAACCTGTGTCAGGTTACACTGAAAACCAAGTTCACCCAAGATGGGATAAGTCTAGGCATATAAAGTTAGAAAGATCTTAAATAAGCAAGGAATATTCTGAAAATAATGGTCAATGTCATGTTATGGTATTAAATTTGATTTCGACTAATGTCCTCTATACCTACCTATATTTTACTCATTAATTAAAAAAAAAACATATGGTACCTAGTCAATTAAGTAGGTACGTTTTAACTAATTAGAAACATAAACATGTAGGCTTGTAATGAGTGATTTTTTTATTTTAAAATATTATACCTAATAAGTATATACATAGGTAAGTAGTTATACTAATTCTTAAAATTACATTTTTAAAGGCAATAAGGTTAGATAAGGTAAATATTTCTTCACATTGAAAAATCACAAATGTCACATATTGATGTGCAAACCTCAAAAAACATGAGAGCCGGCTACTTAATGCCTCAATAATCGCGCGATATGCAACAAATTGGAAGCGCTCAGCGTGAAACCAAAATGGCGATTATCTCTTTTGTTCTACGCGGTTTTGTTTATTTTCACAGGTGATTCCGTATATATCCGGTGGACTATACTAGTAAGTATGTTAATCATTGACGCATTGTGGCAAAGCGAATTGTGTTTTGTTTGACTGATAAAATTTATCGCTTCGATTTTTGTTTAATTGAGCGGCGCGACACGTGATGATTTTAATGGATTGCTATTAAGCTCGTTCTTATTTATTGCTGCGTGTTATTTAATGTTTCTATGTGAATGAAACTTGGCTATGTTAGCTCTCATCGGAAATCAGTCAAGTTCACAGAAAATATTAAGACAAGAAACTGCACAAACAGATATTCAGCCTCTCTCTTTCTCTACTAATGATATCTTTCTTTATAGTCCATACAATATGTTTTGCTTCAATACTTTCTCTCACGACCGCACAAGATCAGGTGCAGAATTATTAGCTTTACTGATTTTTCGAGGTATCAGGGTGTTCCAGTTCCATCGCACACTCCCCGAAATGTAACCGATAGAAAACCGATAGACTTGCAACTCGTCGTCGATGTTCAAGGCTCTGGAGCTTTGATTCGACCAGTGAAACGTTGCCAATGAGTCTCTTGGACCGTTTCTCGATAGACTCAAACGCGTCCAGTTGGTATTTCACAGATCCATCCCAAAGATGAGAACAGTACTCCATACACGACCGAACCTGGGCTTGATAGAGATTGAGCATGTATTCCGGTGTGAAGTACCGTCTCACCTTTGCTATGATTCCCAACTTTTTTGCTGCTAGCTGAGCCTTAGCCACGTTAAACGGACCAAAATTGAGGGTGGAAGTTAGTGTTACCCCCAGAAGCTCGATACGGTCGGTTATCGGCACGGTTACACCTAGGACAATAGGAGCCGGTTCGAATTGACTCCTTTTTGCGGAGAAGAGACACGCCTGGGTCTTAGTTGCATTAAACTTGACCAAGTTGGCATCACCCCATTCGGAGACAGTCTTCAAGGATAAGTTCAAGCGCCCAACCATATCCTCACGGAGAGACCGGATCTGTGTTCCACCCACGGGCTCTGGACACATATCTCTCAGCAACTGTGCTGTCGTCTGCATACCCAAAGGTACCGGGCATAAGCAGATCATTAATGTGCAGCAAGAATAAAGTTGCTGAGAGAACCGACCCCTGAGGGACCTCGGCATTAATTGCCATTTGGCCAGACGAGCAGCCATTAATAACCATTTGAATGGACCAATCTCTCAGGAAGTCTTTCCCTATAGATAGAATTAGAAACAAGATGCTCTCTTTATTTACCTTGCAATCTGACATTACATTTACCTAGTCTGAGAGTCGTTGGGAACATGGTGGTAAGATTTCTATTGACTAAAAACCTACCCAGCTCCTTCTGGTTCTCTTTCGTTCTAGGGCCGCTTATTTCGTTAGAATGTTTCCGCAACCCCGAATAGAAGAGACCTTGGAAACGGTTACAGGCTATTTTTTTGTAATTGATTATTAAAGTTAGGTTTGTCACGAGCGAAAGCTGTTTAGTTATAATCTTGGTTATAATTTAGTTATAATTATTTATTTCGTTATGACATTGTCACTTCAGACACTTTGGTTGGAATAAGTATCTTTTTATGTTAACGCAACTCACGCACGGTCTCCAAGATACAGGCGCCGCCTAGTTTGGAAACCATTGACATCCCTGTTGACTAAACTTTGTTTTGTTACAGTGTACCCTTAACGTTAATTATTTAGGTTAAGCAATTCTGTAACTAAGATTCAAATTTATTCTTATTCTTATAAAATATATATATAATTCGTTGATTCATTTTATAATTCCCAATAACGGAACCTCAAACAAATGAGTACCCAAAATACCAATTTGTCTTTTAAGAAAATTCAACTTTTAAGAAAATTTCACAAATTAAAAGAGAAACAATAGGTATTTTCTGCCTAAATCACAAAGTAATTTAACATTATTTCGTAAGCAGAGAGTGACATGAATTCAAAATTAAATTCAAATTAATTGTTCACAATTTCGCTGGCTGTCATGCGTTTATTACAATTTGCAGTTATTAACGTGGCTGTTCAGTCAGGTAATTTTACTCATTTCGCCTTTAGGTAAAACTGGGATAGGTAATTAATTTAATGTTTAAGATTATATCTAATCACGTTTTCTTTATTGGATTTTCGGGATTAGTGTAAAATTATACATTTTTAGGGTTCCGTAGCCGAATGGCAAAAGACGGAACCCTTATAGTTTCGTCATGTCTGACTGTCCGTCCGTCCATATGTCACAGCCATTTTATTCCGAAACTATTAGGACTATACATGTGAAACTTGGTAGGTAGATATATTCTGTAAACTGCTTTCTGATATGAAGAAAAAAATTAAAAAATACTTAAAATAAAGGGGGCTCCCCGTACATGGAACTGAAACTGAAAATATTTTTATAAAACCTATGCTTGTGTGGTATTTATAGACAAGTCTTTAAAATAACATTGAGGTCTTTAAAACCAATTTTTCATAAATTTAATCGTTTAAAAGATATACGCTTCCAAAGTGGTAAAATGTGTGTTTAAGCGCATACAAACACCGCAGCTAGGCCTTGTTATACCTTTACCTACATGTAATTATGTATGCCTATGGTTAGTTATTACAGTCCACTAACGATTCAAATATCTAGTCAAGGATAAACGTTCAAACTGTACGTCGTTTTTCTGTGTCTAAACCACCACAAGCAAAACACATCCTTATCCCCGTGATCATGTGTCTCCCCCCTCTAACTTCTATAACAATGAAGAGAAAAAAAAAAATATGCTGTTGATCTTAATGTAAACTTTCAACCAAAATTGGTTTGAACGAGATCGGGTCAGCAATTTTTGAGATACAGCATATTTTATAAAACCGCAAATATCGATACTGGAAATATGAAATAACGTAAGAGACATTTTGTCGAAAATGAGTTATATATATCGTTGGATTCGAAATTTTTTGCTCTATCGATTGGTATATTTAAAATCTCGATATCTTTAAAAAAATGTCCTTTACATCACATATTTTCCGTAGGCATAGACCATTTTTTTTCTAGAAACTGGCTGTATATGATATTTAAATTAATATTTTTATAAAAAACTAATGTAAGTCTCTTTACTCACAATATTTGGTATTTACATTAAATTAAAATCAAGTACATTTTACAACAGGTCACATAAGTTATTCCATAATTTGAGATTGTTTATTATTGTCTTATACATTAGTGTTCCCTGAGAAGGTACAAATACCATGTCCCTTACATTAAATTGTGACTCAAAATATCATAATTATATTGACCCTTACGTTAATTTGTCAGGATCGAAAATAAATTGATCTGTCCTTAATAATTGACACTGGACTGCGTGATCCGTAAAATTTCTCAAAATTTATCTGAATGAATATTATTATGCATGTCTGTCACATACACAAAACTAAAAATTAAAATGTTAAACCTAGTTCATTTCACCACTGTCCTTTACGTTTAAAATTACGTTGTTATACGATGGTATTCCATCATTTGAATATTAATTGTTAACAGATGTAATTCTTCTGCAAACCATGAAAAAATCATAGGAAAGTATAATAGAGAATAGCGATACAGAAATTGAGTTTTTGTAGTGTATATGAAAACGTTTAAACGTTTATGTGTTAATGAAAACATTAGATATAAGTCAAACATTTATTTTATACACAATTAAAAATGCCTACGAAGGTTTATCTCGTCCAGATGGTCGCAAATGGTCAGCCCCAGACAAATATGACGAATCCACCAAACTTGCTGCAAAAAAGTACATTGAAATATTATCAACTTTGCCATCCCATTATAGTGGAAAAAAGTCAACAAAATGTTATCTTCCAGAAGAATTTAGAAATACATCTAATTTATACAGAATATACGTTGAAAATTGTAACGAGAAATCCGAGGCATTCTTAAATGAAAAGCTTTTCATTAACCTATTTCGAGAGTATAACATAGCCTTTCATGTCCCTAAAAGTACAAAATATGTTCCTTGTGTACCAAGAATGAAAACAACCCCGATCAGGCGACTGTTGAAGAATTACAAACACATAAGGAAGAAAAAGAGGCAACATATAAACGTTTTCAAATCCACCAGAATTTAAAACCTGATAATACATTTGTCGTAGCCAGCTTTGATCTTCAAAAAGTTTTGGGAACACCTTACGGTGAAAGTATGATGTTGTACTACTCGAGAAAGTATGCTGTTTATAATTTTACTGTATACAAAAGCAGAACACAGAACGGTTATTGCTACACATGGGGAGAAGCAGATGGCAAACGTGGAAGCTGTGAAATTGCAACTTGTTTGTTTCAATACCTTAAAGAACTTGATTCCAGGGTTACAACTGCGTTATTCTATTGTGATAACTGTACACAATAAAAACAAAGTGATTTTATCAATGTTAAAATATTTTTTGGAACGTTCTGCGAATATACAAATGATTAAAATAAATTACTTATTAGCTGGACATACATACATGCCAGTAGATTGCATGCATGCTATCATTGAAAGGGAGGTTAAAAAACTGATTGCTTGGGGACCTTCCCAGTGGCCATCATTTATGGAATCAGCCAGAAAAGGACCTCATGCTTATCGAGTGAATGTGTTAGGACATCAGGATTTCTTTGATTTCAATGATTTTGCTGAATCAGGTTTTACTCCTGCTACTCTCAAAACCAAAGACCTGCATTTCAAGAAAATTCCAATATGTACATTTCAAAAATCGAACTTAAAGATAGTCGAAGTAAAATATACGATGTTAGAGGATGGGACAACTCACAAAATAGAACTCTGCAAAGAAATGCAAACTGGAAGAAGGACAGTAAAGGGTAAAGGGAAGGATAAGGGCCTTGCAAAGAATGATCAATCCGAATTAGAAAGCACCAGAAATCCAGCTGTGGCCAGTAGCATAGACAGCTTACCATTTCTGTATAAGGAAAGACTGCCAATTTCAATTCCAAAGTTTAAAGACTCCAAAAACTTATGTGACAATGTTATAATTCCAAATAGGTTTCACAATGAATATTTGAATGTTCCTAATAAGAGTATAATTAAAGATAGGCTCAATGACACCGACGATGATGAGACTGATAAAGATAATGACTAATTTTTGAGACTTTTTCAATTTAACTGTAGGCTTTCTATTAAGGAAGAAGTTAGTTTGTTTTTTATGTTTAATGATTACTTCTTGGGGTAACACTAACTTCCACCCTCAATTTTGGTCCGATTATCGAGGCTAAGGCTCAACTAGCAGCAAAAAAGTTGGGAATCCTAGCAAAGGTGAGACGGTACTTCACACCGGAACAGATGCTCAGTCTCTAAGCCCAGGTTCGGTCGTGTATGGAGTACTGCTCTCATCTTTGGGATGGATCTGCGAAATACCAACTGGACGCGCTTGAGTCTATCGAGAAACGGGCCAAGAGACTCATTGGCAACGATTCACTGGTCGAATCAAAGCTCCAGAGCCTTGAACACCGATGACGAGTTGCAAGTCTATCGGTTTTCTATCGGTTACATTTCGGGGAGTGTGCGATGGAATTACACAATCTAATTCCGCCAAGCCCGTTTCATCATCGGACTACAAGACAGACGGCGATGCGCCATCGTTACATGGTAGACATCCCATCCATACGCACGAAACATTTTGGGAATACTTTCATAGTGCGTACTGCTAAGGAGTGGAACTCCCTGCCGGAGTCTGTGTTTCCTGATCGCTATAACCTGGGAGTCTTTAAGTCAAGAGTGAATAGGTTACTTCTAGGCAAGCGTGCTCCATCTTCGACCACATCATCACTTACCATTAGGTGAGATGGCGGTCAAACGCAAGTCTATTATCAATAAAAAAAGAAGATTGATTTGTTGATTTTGTTTATTTATAAGTGAATTTTATTTTTCTTTTGGGACAATGAGTCTAATTTTAGTCAGCCAAAATAGCTAGTTTTATTATGATTTAAAACAGAATTTAATAATGTTATACTTAACATAATTTACGAGACTGCCTAAATTGTGTTTATAAAAGAGGATTAGTGAGCACATATAAAAGTTTTGATATATTTTATTCGTTTATTTTTATCCCTATGAATCAGCAAGTAGTTTTAAATTGTATGGTATAGGCATAGTAGATCACGAATGTATAAAATTATATTTTTTATATTTGTTAACAGCATTAACAATATAGAGTGTACCATTAAGAGACCTTTACTTTGAAAAACTCTAAATGTTTCTTTCCTTAAATGTCCCATACATCAATGCCGTTTTTTTTTATATCAAAAATTTTGTAAACGTATATCACTATTATTCATTATTATTTAACGTACATGGGACATGCTATCTTTGAAACTGTAGGCCTTATTGATTTTTTACTATTTTAGCCTCAAAGAATGAAGAAATCTAAGAAACTTTGTCCTAGACACTTTTTACATAAAACATATAGTTAATAAATTATAACCAGTTTTGTAAGAAAAATATCTTATTTTTGCTCTCCTGAAAAACCTTAGTTTTGTCCCTTACGTTATTTCATATTTCCAGTATCGATATGACTTTGTAATTCATACCAACACTATGAACCCCAAAGTTATTTTGCGTAGTTACTACGGAACCTTTCATGGCCGAGTTTGACTCGCACTTCGCCAATTTTTATTCTTTATTGGCTTTTCGGGATTAGTGTAAAAGTTCTACCTTTTTTTATCAACCACGCATTATAAACGACTCGAGTATCTGGTGGCTAAATTATAACAGACGCATTGATAGATTTTCAAGGTTAAGCAAGCTTGTGACTTGTCAAGGTTGCTCTAGACCAACCGCCTAGCGTGCTTTCCAAAGCACGCTAGGCGGTTGGTCTAGAGTGTTATTTGTACGGTGGCCGGCACATCAACCTACTCCAATCTGTCTAAATAATTTAATAGACTTACAACTTTATCACAACATGATAAGGTTCAAACTCAATTGGGTAAATTTGACAGATTCGGATAGCTTGATGTGCTGGCGACTGTACATCTTTGATAGTCGTTACGATTAGTCGGAAGCCAAATAATTGACTATTATCTTTTGAAGGAAAGACCTAGTTGGTTCACGTTAAGAAAATAGTGACGTCATCAGTGCAACTGCAGGGTAAAAGTGTCTTCACAATGGAGTAACAAATTCAAAATTAAATTTATATTTTAAAAGATTAAGTTTAATGGATAAAACTCGAATGAATTCTCTTAAATTAGTAATATTTTCAATCATTGTCACTAGAATCTTCATTTGTATCTATTATGAAAGAATTTTCTTCTGATTTCTCTATGACGTTATCCAAATTTTACATTAGATTTCTTCCATCGATTAGCATCTATTAAAGTTATTAGTGGGTCTAGTGGATGGGAGTGTCGGGCTTATATTTTTATTTTATTTATTTGAATCACCAACAATTAGATATACTGATACAAATTGAGAATACATTCAGTAGGTTTATGGGCCAGTATATCAACTTCTTACATGTAAGCACATCGTGCAATAGGTACATATTACATGAGAGTGGTGACTTATAATTAGAAGAGTTATCAATTACAGAACACGATAAAATTAACAAGCATAAATCAAAGCTAAAATTAAAACTAAAATACAAATCATAATTAAACTAAAAATTTAATAAAAATCCAATGAAAAATAATAGAAAAATCAAAGTAAGACAAAATGAATAAGATTAAAAATGAAAATTACAATGGAGATTACAATAAAAACTAAGATTAAACACAGAAATAAAATTAATTGCATGCAATCCATATCAACTTAACACATTTATACTTACATATTTTTATAAACAGTACTATAAAACTTTTTAAAGGAGTCGGAGTGCACATCGACAAGATCACTGAAGCTGTTTAATAATTTACATAGATGAGATTCAACTGACTAAAAACATCGTTACAAGGTGGACCCATACGTCCAAAACGTTTTCGGAATACTTTCATTATGCGTACAGCTAAGGAGTGGAATTCCCTGCCAGTCTGTGTTTCCCGTTAGCCTGGGAGTCTTTAAGTCAAAAGTGAATAGGTTACTTCTAGGCAAGCGTGCTCCATCTTCGACCACATCGTCAGGTGAGATGGTGGTCAAAGGCGTGCCTATTATCTAAATAAATAATATAAAAAAACCAACCCTGTTCCTTCAGTAGCCGGGGCCGCGGGATCTCGTCAGAACAATTACGCATACCCGGCAAAGTACTTAGTCCCGTTTCAATTAATTGTTTCTAAAACTTTGTTTCACAATCGGATGAAACGATGACTCCTGTAACGTAAAATGTTGTGACCTCTCAGAAGTGAGAGCTTTAAATGAAAATATAACATCTTATTTGCCAATAGTAATATTATTATTATTTACTAAGAGCCTGTTCAAATCCAAAGTAATTTGTACCAAAACCGATTTGGTAATAAATGGCAAATATTCGCTTCCCCAGCGATTTGTTCAAGGTATACTGAAAAACAAGGACAGAACGTCACTAACAATTGGACCCTGCAAAAGGTAATACACAAAAATGTCACTTTGTCTTAGAAACCCAACATTGTCGTTACCCCTTGTTTTCTTTTCTGAAATTTTCGCGAAACGTAGGCATCGCCCACAGTGAGAGGGTTAGGCGATATTTAACTCTGTTTTTTGTAGTTGATATATATACAGCAGTGGTGTCTCAGTGGTTGCATGACTTAATTGTAGGTCGTAGGTTTGAACCCAGGAAAGCATTTAATTATTTAATTATGCCATTTTATTAATTTCTATAATTTTAATCATTTAAATTCCGATTTAATTTAATTTTAATTTATTGATTATATTGATATAAATATATACGCGTAATTCAATTATTTGTCGTTCAAGCGATATTAGTTGAAATTTTTACGCGTGTTTATTGCACGTTCAAGCGTGTGGCATCTTATAATACTTTTTGTAATACTTTCAGGATTGCCACCTGACATTATGCTGAGTTAAGGCCCTTTTAGCACAACGATGTTTTTTATTTTTAATGTTGTACATAATGTGTTTTCTTTTTATATTTGCCAATAAACGCAATTTTCTTTCTTTATTTCTTGATTATTTTCATTACATGCTGACATTCATGAACAACCGCTACTGTGGTGGATTACGGCCCACTTCTTCTGTTAGAGAAGAGGCCTCGAACGTTACAGACTGGTCATGTTTGGCCATAAAACGCACATTACAAACAAATATAATCCCTTCCCCTCGGACCGCGAAAGCGTTTAGACGTGCATTCTGTACAAGTATTTTTAATTTTATTAAATAATTTATAGTTATTTCGAATCTAAATACCAAATTTAAACTTCGCAAAGTACTAGGCGCACATAAAGCAGAAGAGAACGCAGAGCTCTGGAGGAAACAGGTCGAAAACAGTCAAGACAGATATATAGTGGGCGGAGTCTGGTGCGCGTGCGCTGTTTGGTTGTGTTCCTTGACGGTTGCCCAACTCAGAAGCGACAGCGATTAGCGGATAACTTTGAATTATCTTACTTTGTACTGATTTGCGGTTTAAGATAATAAGAAGCAATAAATTATCTGACCATGTATAAAACACCACCCAAAACTTCTCCGAACCAATACTCATCACGTTCTGAGTCCGACATCCGCAAGTTACATGCAGATGACACTTTGGAAGGGAACATAACCCAGAGAGCCAAACGCAGATGCCCTTCGGAGGAAGTGACCGGTGATAACCTAGATATGTTTAAGAACGATATCAAGAAAATGTTCAGTGAGATGATGAGTTCACAAAACTCTCGATTGGATAAATTGGAAGATCATATTAAGGAAATAAAAAAACATTACACCGAAATCAAGGCTACGAATTCGGACCTCGAAAAATCAATGACAGCTGTGTCCGACCAACTTCAGTCACTGGAAAACAAAATTACGGGTCTAGAAAATATACGTGGCTCTATGGCAATCCAGTTATCTAAGTTAGAAAATAAGTTAGAAGCTCTCGACCGGAATCTCAACAAAACCTTCATAGAACTGCGTAATGTACCCAAAAGGCAATTTGAGACCAAAACCATGCTGTATGAAACTATAATGTTCCTGTCGAAATATCTGGACCTTGAAACGGAATCCACTAGTATCCGAGATATTACAAGACTACCCTCAAAAAAGGAAAACTTAACATCGAGTGTAACAATTGAGTTCTCAAACACACTAACGAAAACGAAATTTCTTGCTGCTGTTAAAGGCTACAATAAACGGAATCCCAAAAATAAGATAAATTCAACCCATCTAAACCTAAAGGCTGTACAGGAAACACCCATTTACATCACTGAACTACTAACAGCTAATTCTAAAAGGCTATTTTATCTTACTAGAAACTACGCTAAAGAGCATCAGTATACCTATTGTTGGACGTCAAATGGAAAAGTTATGCTTAAAAAGGATCCTGATGGCCAGACTATCGTGGTAAGAAACGAAGAACAACTGAAGCTGCTGGCGAAGAACGATAAGCCATGACTACCTGCATTTAAGTATCCCTTGCTTTATCTTACGTGTTTTTTTAGTATCTTTACGATTTTCAATTGTTTTTTTAATGTACCTATCATTCATACACATAAACCTTACTCACATAACAATTTCTATCAGCACAACACACACTCATGCTTGAATCATGCTACACCTACACATTACAAATTCTTAATTTACCCGCTCATTTTCTTTACATTAGCTTGCAGTAATCCTAACCATTCCTTACCTACTCATATCAAAATCATTCAGTTTCATCTTAAATATATGTTACCACGCCTCTTATGCATCTCAGTTTTCCAAAAAACAAAACCCTCCGTATTCTCTCATAGCCCCCTATTAACCCTTATCTTACCGTAAAAATGACCAGTAATATTAACAATTTAATGGAAAACATCGATGAGCTGTCTGTATCACATAACTATACATGCGCACCTGAGGAAACACTTGCCATTGTGAAGCATCCTAATAACTTTACTAAAATCCTAACACAAAACATTCGCTCTATAAACCGTAACTTTTTAAACTTACAAACCCTTCTACACCGTTTTGCATTTGATTGTGACTTTATTATTTTAACTGAATGCTGGCTACCATGCTCTAGCAATAACACTATCCCGATATTGGATAATTACACGTCGTTTATGACAACGAAACATAAAAACCAAAGTGATGGTGTGGTGGTGTATTCCAAGTCCGACTTATGTGTTACATATGAAGAACCAGATTTCCACCCATCAGCATCTGGTCTTATAATAAAAATTAATAACGACCTGGCGATAGTATGTATTTATCGATCACCGTCAATAAACAGCATAAACAGCTTTCTCACATCGCTTAACAACATTCTTCCGTCGCTCCATGGATTTAAATCGGTAGTCATAACAGGTGACATGAACATAGACATCAAATTAAGTACATTTGATATGCGCTCACACGATTACCTAAATTGCCTTGCCTTTCACGGCTATCTTCCTGCCCATGTACTCCCGACCAGGGATGATAACTGTTTGGATCACACATTCCTTAAAACAAATTCCACCACCGTTTCATTTATCCTTAGCTCTACTGTAACTGATCACTCCTCTTCCTTACTGTGCATTCACGAAAAATGCATACGTACGGTCGGCAACTTCCTTAAAACCAAAATTGACTATGAAGGGCTAGACGAATCAATGTCACAACTTAATCTCACCCCAATTTTTAGTTTGAAAGACGCAAATGTGGCTACCAATACATTACTGAATTTACTGATGGCGTCTATTTCTAAAAATACTATAGTTAAAAAAGTTTCATCAAAACAAAGAATCCTTAAACCATGGATCACACCTGGTTTACTACGGTGCATAAGAAATAGAGATGCTCTACATAAGAAAGTCAGAAGTTCTCCAGCAAATGAAGTTCTAAAAACTACTTACCTTCGATACAGAAATTTTTGTGTTAATATTTTAAAGAAGGCAAAAAGGGCGTTTGATACAGAAGAACTAAAACAAGCCAGTAAGAGTCCAAAAAGGTTATGGAATGCAATTAAACGAGTAACAAACACTTCTAAAACTAAAAATACAGCTGCCCAATTATTAACTTTGTCATCCTCACCTACTGAGTCTTGTAATAATGTAAACTCATACTTTGTAAATATAGGCAAGAAACTTGCTAGTGATATAACTCACATTAGTTCACCATCAAAAGTCGCTCAACCCACTTCTAATAGCACATTTTCTTCATCATTTGTCCTCGATCCTACGGACCGTGACGAAATTTCTATAGCTATTCACTCATTGCGCTCTGATGCCGCTACGGGCTGGGATGGCATACCACCCTACTTCTTAAAGAGATATTCATCCGCCCTGGCACCCATTCTATGCCACATTTTTAATCTCTGTTTCGAGACTGCCGTCTTTCCCTCTTCATTTAAAAAGGCAATCATTCATCCAGTTTTCAAGGGGGGTGACGGGAACTTGCCGGACAATTACCGTCCCATAGCGGTTCTAAGTGCCTTATCTAAAGTAATTGAACGTCTTATCAATAAAAGGCTTACATATTACTTAGAACACTTCAAACTAATATCATCGCAACAATTTGGCTTTCGCAAAAACAAGTCTACCTGTGATGCAGTTCAGGAATTAACAAACAATATCGTTCAAAATCTGAACAGCAACAAAAAGGTTCTAACAATATTTCTAGACCTCACGAAGGCTTTCGACACCGTTCCCGTCCCCACCCTTTTACAGAAACTTGAAAAATTGGGTGTCAGGGGGTTGCAACTTGACCTATTTCAGAGCTACCTCACAAATCGCTCCCAGATAGTTAATATTGACAGTCACAGCAGCAATGAGCTCCCCATCCACTACGGTGTTCCCCAGGGAAGCATACTGGGTCCCACATTATTTTTGGTCTATATAAACGACTTATGCAATATTAATATACCAAATGCTAAGATCACATCCTTTGCGGATAACACAGCTATGACTTTTGTTGCTGACACATGGTCTGAGCTTGAGGACAAGGCACAGCATGGCTTCAATGTTGCGCTGACTTGGCTTTGTTCTCATACACTTACACTTAACACCACCAAAACCAAATTCATTACCTACTCCATCAGTTCCGCCACCCAACCAAACCCTCCAATACTACTTAAAGCACACAAATGCACATTGCAAAGCCAAGCTTCATGTCAATGTGCACCCATATCTTCCACCGATCATATTAAATACCTAGGTATAGTCATAGACAATAAACTTAAATTTAAATTGCATATCAATGCCCTCACTAGCAGAGTTCGCAAACTAATTTATATCTTTAAAACCCTCCGAACCATTGCTAATCCTTTAATTATACGTACTGTTTATTTTGCCTTATGCCTATCTATTATAACCTATTGTATTCCGTGTTGGGGTGGTGCAGCTAAAACTATCCTTAAACCGTTAGAAGTCGCACATCGAGCCATACTAAAAGTGGCTACTTTTCGTCCATTTATTTTCCCAACAAATGAGTTATACAACAATTGCAATGTCCTTAACATACGGCAACACTTTATTTTACAAACTGTCCTATTACAACACCACAAAACCCCATATACTGAAATTAAAAAACGTCGAAAAGACATAGTATGTAATCCTCCGCAAACCCGGGTGACGTTTACTAAAAGATTCTTTTACTTTTTAGGTCCATCACTATATAATAAAATAAACAAAAAATGTCCAATATATAACTTAACTTATCACAATTGCAAAAAAACTGTCCGTACATTTCTTCAAAACCAGACATATGACGAAACAGAAAAATACTTAAATTAACTTATCACAAGCTTGTGTATTGTACCACACACCTTATACTTATACCCACACTGATTCAATCCTCTTTCATCTACACACTCGCATAGCCACGGTTCCAAATGCACGCTCGCTTACACATCCACACACACACATCCACACATACACTCCCATAAACACATCCACACATGCACTCACATACACAAAAATACGATCTAGAGTATTTCTCAGCAACTACCTACCTTGCATAAATTATAGCACTTAGTGTTAAACTTTTGTTAGTAATACCTTACAATGTACTTAAAAATATTTGATAATATGTTAATAAGAGGGGCTCGGCACTGTTACTCCTTAATACAGGCTATCTTGTAGCCTAGCTAGGAGAACAGCAGTTCACCCACTTAGTCGGAGATTTTATTTTGTATTAAGTATAGTACATAAGCAGATGTAATTTATGTAACAATCTCCCCTTTTTATATAAATAAAGATTATTAAATAAAAATTGGTATACGTGACTCACCCTACGGGACTTAGCGGTCTCGAGACCTAGCGATCGTCTTTTGTTTTGCCGAGTGAGAGCCAGTATATTTCTCCGTATAAATTGCACTTAATATTATATTTTTTTTTATTAATTTATAATATACAACGTGTTACGGAAAGCCCATATCTATCCAAAACGACTGAAGACAACATCTGCTATGGAGTCTCTATGCAAAGTTTCAGCTCAAAATAAGTGACTTACAGAATTGACCCCAAATTATTGGTTTCATATGTTTCTTGAATACCAGTAATAACAAACGTGTCACAGCACTATGAGGGTCATCACTTTCCACGTCACTTGCCAATAAAACGATAATTCTCTTCGTTCTTCTTAATTTGAAAAATTCGGTCTCTGATATCAATGTATTGTAATTTCTAATAAGTTCCACACATGTAGACATAGGATTACAACACCCTTGCTATATCGTTTGTTATCATCCAAAGAAGCTGTGCACTTGGTATGTATATACCCTTTAAATTACACATTGTATAGTGTTGCTCAATTTAAATGAATTATTATTTTCATTAACTATTGATACACTGTTGCCACCAAATCGCTCCCGCCACCGCCGCTGCTACTACACCAGTCACCATGCACCATGAAAAAGTACTAAGAAATATATTCCTGGTACATTTTCACGTTGCCACCGCAAAACGTGCCCAAATTTAAATGTGACCGGTTTGTTCGTGAATATACAACAGCTGCATTTTCAACGTTTTGTATACGGTCTAAGTTATTTGCTTGCTGATCAGAAAAACATTGTTTTTAGTCGATGTACTTCACTTCAATTCACTTTATAATGTAAAATAAGGTATAAAACAGTCAATATCATTGATGGGGCCTTATAGAGCTAAAGCCAGCCGGAGTTATGCAGGAATGTTCTAATGAGGGCAAAGGAAAGAAAAGGGTTTGTAGTTAGTAAAAGTCTGACACTCTTTTCCTCTCGACACAAATTGGGAATAGTCATTCAGATGATTTTCCCCTGAAAATAAAGTTGCAGTGAATGAAAAATATAAAAATCCGTAACTTAACATAAGCACAGACACCATCGATAAAATATTTTTTATTTCTCTGACAGACACACACACATACACTTACGTGCACTCACCCATAGAAGTGTTTTCACACACAAACAAACACACACACACCCTTACATATACACACCCATTCATACTAGAATTAAGCTTCTTTCTTTACTTATTCATTTTATTAGGGTTCCGTAGCCAAATGGCAAAAAACGGAACCCTTATAGTTTCGATATGTCTGTCCGTCTGTCTGTCTGTCCGTATGTCTCAGACATTTTATTCCGAAACTATTAAGACTATACACGTGAAACTTAGTAGGTAGATGTATTCTGTAAACCGCTTTCCAATTTTAAGAAAAAAATTAAAAAATATTTAAAATAAAGGGGGGTCCCCATACATGGAACTAGAGCTGAAAATATTGTTTTTCATGAAACCTATGCGTGTGTGGTATTTATAGACAGACCTTTAAAAATGATATAAGGGTTTCTAAAACCACTTTTTCATAAAGTCAATCGTTTAAAAGATATAAGCTCCCAAAGTGGCAAAATGTGTGTCCCCCTCTAACTTCTATAATAATAGAGTGAAAAATCTAAAAGAATACATGTTTGTAGATCTTAATATAAACTTTCAACCAAAATTAGTTTGAACGAAATCGGGTCAGGAGTTTTTGAGATATAGCATATTTTATAAAACCTCAAATATAACTTTGTAATTCATACAAACACTATGAAAAACAAAGTTATTTAACGTAGTTGTAAAAATGTAAATAAGCTAGTTTTAAGAAATTTTTAAGGTTTTTTTTTATTTGTCAAATAAATATACATGTAGGATCAGGAGTACCGAGAGGTAGAGCATCAGGGTTTAGAGTCCCGATTTTATTAGAATAAATACGCTGGTATAAGCAACATCTGATATTTATTTACTGAGTTTACTTATAATGAAATAATGATGTTTATTTTGCAAACTAGATGAGGCCAGTGTTTCCTAACTGACTACTCTGAGAAGAAACACTGAAACAAACACAGAGGTCAACGTCTCTTTTAAAGTCCATACAATCTAGGTAAAAGATAAAGCAAATTACAAAGAAAGAATACAGTAAGGCGAACAGACTCTTTTAAGGTCACAGTTCGTATAGTGGCCAAGCCACCCAATTACAAAGAATACAGTCAGGCGAACAGACCCTCTCAAGGTCACAGTTCGTATAGTGATCAAACCACCCAATTACAAAGTGTATCCGCTTGCTTGCTATTAGCAGGGTTATACAGCTATTGTAAATATACAGCAGCGCTGTACCAAATAAACCGACAGTTTTGTCGGGAGCAGGGAAGCTCTTTATTGAGTCAGATCCGAAGACAGACTGATGAGCTTATTTTTTTTTTTTTTTTTTTTGTGTGTGGCATCTCGCAGGTCAACCTCTGAGGTTGTCGGCTGCTTAACCGGACTTGCCTGTGGTTGCCTTAATTAATAAATTAATTAAAGCCTCCAGCCAGGGCTTATTAAAAAAAACTTACAAACTAGGCGACTACACGCTAAGGGCACCCCCTGTGGGGTACGGACCTCGGCTTAGGGCGTCGCAGGGGAGGGCAGCTAGGGACAGGCTGGATCATATCATTATTATTATTAATAAGGGAATTTATAGCTACTGGCTCAGCGTCGCGGGCTGGCTCTGGCAAGGGTCGGGGTGGACTATTACGGGGACGTCGTGGTGGGCCTCGGCGGCGAGGACGGAAGGACGGTCGGTTTTTGTGTTTGTGTGCCACTGTACTTGTTTCCCTACGGCTCTCTTGGAGCAGGGTGATTGCGTCATCGGGAGTGACTAGGGTATGCCTTGGTCGGCGAATCTTAGAGATACGCGAGGGTTCGTATTGGGCGGCCGATACGATAAGGGGATTCCTATGTTGGATTGAAATTTCAAAGAAACGCTTGGAGACACGTTTCATGAACTGCTGGATGGTGGGCATCTTGAGATCTACGTGAAGAAGCTCATTTCGAACATAAAAGGGGGCTCCCGTGACTCTACGGAGGAATCGGTTTTGGAGGGTCTGCATCTTGTGGAGGAGGTAGGGCTTTGCATGTGCGAAAACAACGCAGGCGTAGGTCATGATGGGACGGATGACCGCGGTGAAAATACGCAGCTTGCACCTGAGCGATAACTTGCTGCGAGAGCTAAGAATGAAGTGGAGCCTACCTAGAGCGAAAGCGGCGCGTGAACGTGCCTGCTTTATGTGCTCAGCGAAGGAGAGGTGTCTATCGAGGACCACGCCTAAGTATTTGGCTTGCTTTTCCCAAGGGATCGGCTTGCCGTACATGGTAATCGGACGGGGGCAGGCTGGGTTTATCCGCGGTTTAGAAAAGAGGACTGCCTGGCTTTTGTCTGGATTGACTTCGATTCTCCATTTCCGGAACCACTTGGCCAGAGTGTTTGCGGAAGTTTGGAGAGTGCGAGCGATGGCATCGGGTTTAAGACCGGTATAATAGATAGCCGTATCGTCGGCGAATAGGGCTAGCTGGGTATTTTTATGCTTGGGAATATCACTAGTGAATAGCGTGAAAACGAGGGGGGATAGTACGGAGCCTTGAGGAACTCCTGCGCCAATGGGATGGGGGGAGGAGAGCTCCCCCTCAATTCGATAACGAAAGGTGCGATTCGATAAAAAGTCCCGTAGGATGAGCACGAGACGGTCAGGCACGCCGAGTTGGTATAGCTTATAGATTAAGCCATTGTGCCAGACTTTGTCGAACGCTTTCGCTATGTCGAAGAATAAGGCTCCCGTTATTGCGCCCCGTTGGAAGCCGGCGCTGACGTGTTCAACGATGCGGTGGACTTGTTGGATACATGAGTGTTCGGTTCTAAATCCGAACTGCTTATTGGGTATTAGACTCTTTGCTTCGGCAAAATCTTTGAGCCGCTTATATATAAGCCTTTCATAGATTTTACCGAGGACGTTGAGTAAGCTAATGGGACGGTAGCTAGACGGGTCAGACTTGGGCTTGCCTGGTTTGGGAATACCTATGACGGTGGCCTGTTTCCAGGTTGTAGGGAACATATTATTGCTCAATGCGCCATTGAAGATGGCAGTCATTAGCACTATAAGCTGGGCGGGGAAAAGTTTGAAAACCCTATTGGTGATGCCGTCGGAGCCAGGGGCTTTTCGCGGTTGGAGACTTTTAATGATATCCTGGACCTCATCAGGAGTGATGGGGGCCAGTGGATTATCAGGATCTTCGACGGGCGGAAGGGAAATTCTACGTTCGACTTCGGCGTTCACCATATCGAGGTGGGCTTGGTCTACTGGTTGAGAGCTGGGAGAACATTGGGACTCTAGGCTGTCGGCTAGGCATTCTGCTTTTTCAGAGTTATCGAAGGCGACACTCTTATCGGGACGAATGAGAGGAGGCATTGTGGCCTCTTCAGTGGATCGTAACTTCCTCTGAAGCTGCCAGAAGGCAAGATGCGTGGGCTCAAGTTCACTCAGCATCTTGTCCCAGCTCGCATTACGCTGCTCGGCAATGCGTTTCCTTACAGCACGCTGTAAGTTGCGCATGTGAGCTTTGTTTGCGGCGCAGGGAAAAGCGCTGTACGCACGGATGGCTGCGTTCTTCTCGGTTATCAGATTCCGTACATCGTCCGGGAGTTTCCAGCAGTGGTCTTCCACTACAGGAACTTCCCTTGAACAATCGTTCAGGACGGATTGTACGTGATCTGTAAGCGAGTCGATCGCCGCCGTCGTGTCAGCGACTGAGACTATGTGGTCAGGAATGGTGTCCAATTGAGGCGACGTGGTGGATTTCAGTTTTTCACTTACTTTCCTCCAGTCGGTGATCAATTGGGTCGGAGGAGGTTGGGTTGGATCATGGTTACCCGAGCGGGAACCTAGGTGTAGGATAACGGGACGGTGATCCGAGTTGAGCTCGTGAAGCGCTTCTATGGAGTGTAAATGGAGGTTTACATTCTTTAGGAGCGCCACATCGAGGACATCGGGGTTATGGTTGGGGTCGTGTGGGTAGTGGGTGGGAGTCATCGGAGCGATGACGTCATAGTTTAGGGTCGCGCCTAGGTTATACACGATTCTGCCTCTGGCATTTGTCGTGTTGCTGTTCCAAGCGGGGTGTTTGGCGTTGAGATCGCCCGCTAGTAAGACGGAGTCACTCAGGCCAAAGAGAGTCGTGAGATCGCTGGTGAGCGCGATAGGATCGTCTGAAGCAAGAGACGCGACCGATGGTGGGGGATGGTAGGCAGAGATGATGGTTATCGGAGGATGACCAGTCATGCCTAGTCGACAGGTAGAGTACTCTAGGTGAGAGAGAGGCGCGGGTGGGGTCAGAGGGATGCAGTATAACTCCTTCCTATAATAAATAAGGGTACCGCCGCCGTGGCAGCGTGTTCTGTCATTGCGAACTAGACGGTAATTCGCAATTTTGGGGTCAGCGCGGTGGGGTTTCAAAAGGGTCTCCTGTATAAGGAGGACGTCTAATTGGTGGTCGCGGAGGAATTTAGTTATTTCGGCGCGTTGGTTGAAAATGCCATTGGCGTTGAAAAAACCTAATTTGAGGGATCGAGGCCTAGTGTGGTTTGTGCGTTGGGAATCCATTGGATCAGTCCGTCGCATCCATCTGGTCGAGGCCTAGCACGACATCACTGTGTGTGCTGAATATTTGGCTGTACATTGCCGTCGTAATTTTGCCGTTATTCTGCTGCTCGGCAGCCAGAAGGGCATCGCGGAGAGACCTGGCTTGGCGGGTCATAAATATTCTATAGTGGCGCAGTAGAGTCTGGCCGCAAGACTCGCCGTGCGCGGGTGAAAGATTGGGCGGTTGTTTGGCTGCAGGAGCAGCAGTGGTTTGAGGCTCAGGTTGGGAACTGGCTGTGGCCTCTGGAGCCACGGCTATAGGCAGGATCTGCGCTGCGATGGGTATATCCATCAGTGCCTGCAAAGGTTTGGCAGTGGCCAAGGAGGGAAAGGCTTTTTCGTGGTTTAGCCTGTTCCACGGGGATGGTCTCTGAGGAGCGAGACGTTGGGGAATTTGAGAGGAAGGTGCCTCTCTTTGTTGGCGGGTGTTGGCGCGCTTCGCTAATTTAGGAGCGAGTTTGGGGGCTTTGGGACAGCCGCGGTAGTTTGCCGGGTGACCGGTCTGGCCGCAGAGAACGCAGCTGGGTGGTTCCGAACAGAGGGTTCGGTCTTTGGGCCGAGGGCAGTCCGCAGTGCTGTGCTCGCCCAGACACTTGACGCATCTGGGAGTCGCATAGCAGTTGCTCTGCGCATGGCCATACAGTTGGCAACGGTGGCATTGTCCCACTGTTGCGGTTTTGTAGGGCTTTTCAATTGAGATACCGGATAGGGAGCAAATGGACTTAATCTTAAAAATCGGATGATGACCTTCGGTTGGTTCACAAATGACAAGAACCATGTCGTACAATTCACCGCCTCTCGCTTTATGTAAGCGATGGACGGCGATCACTGGTATACCTTGATCGGCAAGGTCGTCTTTAATATCCTGTACTAGGATTTCTTTAGGGACACGTTTAATAATAACACGAGTGGGCGTGTCCTCGGGGAAGGAGAAAGTGTGAAAGGAAATATTCCTTTCACGGAGGGCGCGATATAGTTCCCTATAGTCGTTCGACGTAGGGACGGTGACTTTAATGCCATTTTGGCAGGCACGGGCGTTTGTGTAGTTGATCTTTCGATCAACACACATCTTGGACACATCAGTCCATTTACCCTTGTCCTGGATGTAAAAGGGGGGCGGAGGGCGTTGCTTCCTTTGGGCTGAGGAAGTTTGGGCTATCGGGCTGGGGGGACGACTATTCTGCGCGCGAGCAGAGGTAGTTGGGACGGGGCTAGCGGGTCGAACGGGCGTTTGAGTTGGGGACGGGGGCGATGCGGTGGTCTTTTTGGCCTTGCTGGCCTGGGAGGTTTTCCCTTTCTTCCTCTTGCCACCGGTGACGACTTGAAAGTCGTCTTCCGAGGACGAGGGGCATGATGACAAATCATTGTCGGAGTTGTTATTGGACACTGGTTCGGTGGTGTCCATTTTACGGAATTCAACTGCAGCGCACACCTGCGCGGCGTCCATTGTTTTATGAACAATGGGATTAGTAGGTGGGCCGGAAACAATGGATGATTTCGGGAATTGGGCGGTCGGCACGACATTGTCGGCGGGCGGGAGCGATAGAGGGCTATCTACCTGGAAGTCGTTCGTTGTTCAATGAACAATGGAATCGGAGTTGATAAACACTTCCGTGAATTGACCAACCGGAATGCCTTGATCAGCAAGCGGGGGAGATAATGGGCTGTCAAGCGCGTCACTAAAATCAGCGACGTTGGCTTCGGTAGCCGGAGGACAGTTAGCGATTTCACGCTGGATTATTCCGCCATATTTGGCGGAAATAGCAGGGTTTTCCTTAAGGATTTTTAGCAATATCTCCAAAATATTGGAGTTTGCCATGATTGGCGAATGGATCAAAAATTCAATGGGGAAATTTTGGAGATTTCTCTCCCGCGGGGGACCTATTTAAAGCCTAACTGACCTAACTCCCCGGATGGATGGGTCCGGGGATGTGTAACCCTCCCAGTCGGGTAGATACTGGGAGGTGAGTACCTAATGGTGAGCCCTAAGCTTGTAACCGGTCGCCAGTCTTATTGTGCGAACCGGGCCCTATTGGGTCTAGTGCGAAGGGGTAGACACACCCAACCGACACTAGGTGTGTAGCTGAAAAGGAAACTCAGTAACTAGGTTTGACTAGGAGATCCCCCAAGGCCAAAACCTAGCACTCGACTCCAATTGACTGCTTCACCCTGAAGGGGATCAGCGGGTGCGTCGGGTCAGCACCCCCTTGGTATTGTTGACACCGTGAGGTTTCCAACCAAGGACCACGAAACTGTGGTTTTACCCTGAAGGGGCCAAACAAAATTGTTTTTGACGATACTCTGTTATAGAAACAAAATATCCTTCACTGCCTTGAAAAAGGCGGTTCCGGATCGGGAGTTGTAGTCGGCGACTACGAATGACGTCACGACGAGCGCGACGAAGCGATGACACAAAACACAGAACGATCGGGAGCGCAGAGCGGCACGACCGTCTCGGGCGAGCGTCGGGCGGAGCATGGTGTTGTAACTTGGAACAAAAGTGACGAAATGATAACCGACTAGTTTAGGTAGGGTTCTGCTTTTGGATATAAACTACTCAATTCAATTGATTTTTAATTTATTCGTATAGCAATAATCAAAGTTTAAGTTACGTATTGATAGATGGCATTTTTCTCAAAATAGTTACACATTTAGCTTAAACTTGTTCTCCGTTTTACTCAGATATTCTAAATTATCTTTAACAAATAACCATTTTATTTTATATAAATTAAAATATTAGGGATATAAGGACACCTTTTAAATTTCACACCTTTTATAATATATTAACACACGTATCTTCAAATTAATAAAATCCTCCAATTACGCAATCCCATTTTTTCTTTAACTTATTTAATTTTAAACTAAAATGGTAACGAAACTTGCGTAAATGCAGTGATGCCAGATTGGAGGGAATCCCCCCAAATTTGGGGGGTTTTTAAAGTTATGGAGGAAGAATTGAGGGACAATATTTTTGGGGGAATATTTGGACTGATGATGTCTGAACGCGATCAAACCACTAACTAATCTGTGAAAGCACACACACGAAAACAAAATGCTGTGCACGATGATAGCTGAGTGGCTCCGAAGTTGCCGCAGAATGGAATGATTTACATCGTACAACTTGGAAATCCACGCAACACACCGAAGAGTTCTGGGTTGAAGTTTATAATTTCAAAAATGCAGTCGGTGATAGAACATACCCGTGGAAATGTTAGCAAATTGGCACTAGGAATTTTGTCTTTATGTTTTTCTAACGCAGTTGCGGAAAGAGCCTTCTCTCAAGTAGCTATTATTGAAGACAAATGTCGAAACAGATTGGCCATTAACACTGCCGAATCCATCTTGAGAATAAGATATAAATTGCTAGAAGGATGTGTTCATTTTAAACCCGGTTCAAAGATGCTAAACAGGTTTAACTCAGAAAAAATGTACGGAACTGCAACCGGCGCGAGTGAAGAGGCTAATTTAGTCATGGACGCTATTGCTGAAATTGTATCAATAATAAAAAAGAATAGCCATTTATGAGGTTTTTACAAATCTTGAATTTTGGGGAGATTTCGGGGAAAGTTTGGGGAGAACGCGAGTCGGTCACTTGGCAACACTTTGTAAATGTCAAAGGTTTAAAAAAAGTTAAATAATTTGTCAAATAATAAGTCAATAATTGCAAATAATTCAAGAAATTTAAGATATAATATATTCTTATTTAATTGGTGTGTACCTAAGGATACTTCTAAGTTATTGTGTGGATCACGAAACGATTATGGAAGATAAAATTCAGATGGCCATCAAATATTGTAACAGAAGATTTTAATAAAGTATTTGGTGTTGTAAATATATTGTTTTATTGTAAATCAACATAAATTACTAAGTACTAAATAAAAAGGAGTAAATAAATACAGTACACTGATTTGTAGGTAGCTATATCTATATGCTATATATATATATAGCTACATATGCTTCATACATTGTTGTTGTTACTTGTTGCCAGAGGGCGCGGGCGCTCTGGAATCTTCGAGTGACGGCTCTATCTCAGTATATAAAATGTACTCTGTGGGGCGGAGAGTGACTGATGAGCTTACCAAGTGCACGGTCTTTTATAAGACGATACCTGCACATTGAATTCCCTCCAACTCTGTCCATTGGCGCGAGGAAGTGCGTCACGTGTTTACTTGATACAAAACTTGCTAAATTTAATAAGACTTACGTTATACAATAATCAAATAATACAAGAGTAATTATCGATAATAAACAATGGTGATTACACAAAGTTTAAATTAAAGAAACATGTCATCCATTGTTTTGATCAAAACTATCAGTCACACTTATCGAAATAAGTTGCCAAAAACCAATCAGTGCGTACACTAAGTTTTTTTTTTTTTATTACCGATGGGCCCACTCTTGACCTCGATCTCGCCTGATGGTAAGCGATAGATGAGGTCTAAGATAAGACGAGCGAGCCCAGAAGATGCCTATTTACTCGTGCTTTAAAGGTTGAAAGGTCATAAGTGGCAGGGAACACAGAAGCCGGCAGAGAATTCCACAGCTTGGCTGTGCGCACAATAAATGTGGAAGAGAAGCGCTTGGTACGAGAAGACGGTATATTAACCAAGTGTGGGTGGTACCCAGCCGTGCGTCTGGTACTTAATAAATTATGTTTCGATTTATCAGACAGTAATTGATACTAAAAGATCACTTAAATTCATAACAAGAAAATCAACTCTTAACAAAATATGATGAATACCCACAATAACTAATTGTAATTGACAACCAACTCCGACATACATATTATATTATATTATTATAGTTACTACGGAACCCTTCATGGGCGAGTCTGACTCGCACTTGGCCAATTTTTAATATTTGTGTTAACTTACCTTTCTCTTACTAACTGTACAATTGTGAGTAGATCGACTGAGTCCATACAAAACAAAAGTCAAAACTCTATGGCGATCCACTGTCCCTTAAAATACAGGTGTACCCTAGTTTAAGAGTCAGCGTACGTATATTGTTAACAGATGTATACCACCTTTTAGCATAATTGTAGTTATTAAGATTGTATATGGCATCTTAGTTCCTAGCTTAAGATATGTATTCTACGTTCATCTGTACTTGGTGCTTGTACTTTTCAATTGAAAATCCAAGTACTTATTTGTAGAAATTTATCCTCTTCACTTGAAATAGTCCACGCGTACTTCTCAAGAAAAGATGCCGAACTTGTCCGACATAGCCATAATATTAAGTGTTGACATAACTGTCCAACTTTCCCCAATCAGCTTACGATAAGCCGCTAAACTCGGCGCAACTGTTCATGCTTCTTACCTCTGAAATTAGTACTTAAGCAATAAGCTAGACTGACTTCAAGCCCGCTGGTCTGTTTTGCCAAAAGTATTTTCACTTGAGAGCGTACAAAATGGTTGTGTAAGGTGATGTAATGAAAAAAGAAAACGACATAGCGCTGCACCCGGAACGCATGGGTAATTTTAAATACTCGCTTCCGCTTCTCTCAGAGCAGAGCGTAAAATATGGTTGAAGGAATGTAATTTAAAAAATTAAAAATAAAATAAAATTCATTTATGGTCCAAGACCCATATAAAATAAAATAAAAATACACAAATTCAAACAATTGCTCGGCTTCCTAATTTAAAATACAAATGGAGAAACAGTGTTCAAATTGAAAAGAAAGTTGATACTTTCTGAAAGGTGACCCTTTTTTTTTTTTTTTATCGTGGTAAAATTATCAAATAAGTCCTCCCACTCCAGGCAGGGTGGGAGGGACTGTCAGACTTTTACTGACTAAAATCCACGGTGTTCCTTCAATAACCCTTTACGTACCGGGGTCACGGTAACGGGATGAGTCCCACGACCCCGGCAGGCTTCAGCCCTCTATGGGGGGGCCTCGTCATATTGCTGACGCTCTTTGAGGCGCGCGTGGAACACGACGCGCCGTCGACCCGGGCATGGTCCATGGTCGGACAGCGAGTTGCCCTTTACTCGCTGTCCGCATGCCCGCGCCTACGGTGGCCGGAGATCGTCGGCCGACGTCCGACGCCGTGGGCGTCTACCACTGCGGCTGGGCTGGAGGGAGGACGCCATCCTCTCCCTCACACGGCCCGCCTCCTCCTTCGGAAGCATGACTGCTTCGCAGAAGGAGGCGACCGCTTCCCACTCCCTCTCGCCCCGCAGCATGGCCTCGACCAATGCCGGGCGCGAGAGGTCTCCGCCTATCGCCGCCGTGAGGACACGTCGGTGCTCTGCCCAGGCGGGGCAGTCTTGCACCGTGTGCTCTACGGTGTCCTCAGGGCGACCCTCGCAGTGGTGACACCCAGGCGTTTCCTCCTTTCCAATCAGACACAGGTACCTCCCGAAACTTCCGTGTCCGGTGAGGACCTGCGTCATGCGGTAGGTCAGGACGCCGTGACGCCGATCTAGCCACTCCTCAAAGAGGGGTCTTACCGCCGCAATTGCGGACCCTAGCCTTTTTTATAAAAAAACCTATTATCAATAAAAAAAACAAAAAGAAATCTCTCGGGAAAAATGATGCGTCACGTATGTAACTTAGCAGCAACACAGAATGTTTTTGTTTTCCTTATCAACAGCGATTTCCGACATGCGACATAAAAATCTCTTCCACTGTAGTTTGACATTTTAACTTTTATTTGTATGTCACAGCTATATTTAACAAGAGCGCAAGATCTTAGTGAGTGTACCTATATCCTTCAAAACAAGAATTTTCAGAATCCTTCAAAACAAGAATTTTCAGAATCAGTTTCTAATACGATAGTCAGTGTTACAATTACAAAAATGAAGTTAATTAAAATTAAGAACATCCTCTCTTTTTTAAGGTCGGTTATAAACTGAAGAGTGATATAATAAACTTCTAGTTCCATTTTAAACAAATATCGGCCACCATAAAATTTGGTTACAAAAAAACATTGAACCTATTCGTATCCCCCTGAGAAAAAAATAAACGCAGCACACATCAACCCACTAACACTTAACATCAACAAAAACGTACAACGCCGATGTTTTAACATTTACCATTCACAGAGAATTTATTTTAATCGCATCATATTTTTCCAAAACAGCAGCGAATGGTACGAGTCCCATGCGGTTTGCAGGATACGGGTGTTTATACGGGACGATTCGGATACGTGACGACTCTATACGTGTAGTATAGGTTTATTTATTTATTAAAACTTTATGCAACAAAAAATGAACAAAGGCGGACTTAATGCTATAGGCATTCTCTACCAGTCAACCATGGCTGGTGAAGAGATAACATGGCAAGTGCATAAAAAAATAAACTAAGTAGATAATATATTCAAAGTAAAGGTCTTATTACAAATACAACGTGTAATTTAAAGGGTATATACATACCGAGTGCACGGCTTCTTTGGATGATAACAAACGATATGGCAAGGGTTTTCTAATCCTATGTGTACATGTGTGGAGCATATTAGAAATTTCAATACATTGATACCAGAGACCGAATTTTTCAAATTAAGAAGACCGAAGAGAATTATCGTTTTATTGGCAAGTGATGTGGAAAGTGATGACCCTCATAGTGCTGTGACACGCTTGTTATTACTGGTATTCAAGAAACATATTAAACCAGTAATTAGGGGTCAATTCTGTGACTCACTTATTTTGAGCTGAAACTTTGCATAGAGACTCCATACCAGATGTTGTCTTCAGTCCTTTTGGATAGATATGGGGTTTCCGTTACACGTTGTAGAGCGAAGAGGTATATCTTTCCATCGGTAAGTCAAAAATAACATTTAATTACCTACAATTTTATAAAAAAAAAAACATATAAATATTCTGATCACTATGAAATTCCGAACATTAACAACATTATTGCAACAAGTTACAAAAAGTATACATTGCCCGATGTGTACTCGCTTAATCAACGCAATGACCAAGTCCGCTTACAATGTACTGCTTGCGCCACAGTTCAACCATTGACGTTTCGTCCTTTGCCCTGTTTGGCCGTGATGCACGGCGCATGTTTATCGACAGTGAGTTACAATTAGTAGCGAGCTCTCGATTTAAGTGTGTGTAATTTATTTGTATGCGTAATTCGCATACGTAACAGGCCTCTTGCTTGTAGTGGAGCTAAAGAGTGGGAGACGCGTTCTCATACAAATCAGGAACTATTTCCTTTCTAACCTCTTTTATCTGTTCTTTGTATGTTATCCAACTACTGGATTGTGGAGGTAAGATAAGCAGTTGCTGCATATAAAACAATTATACTCAGCTGCATCCATTAGACTGGAAGCCGAACCCAACATAATTGAGAAAAGGCTAAGTAGGTTGAAATTGAAATTGATAAACATTTATTCGGATGAAGGCGCACACAACAATATACAATACAAAATTACGAACATTATAAAAAAGGATAAAAATAATTGTTGAGCATGTCCACACCGAAAGGGTTACCAACTCAGCATTTGCTGGGCGGAAGACACCCAGCGCTGGTTTTCAGTTGGCACCTAGAAGTGGCACACGGACGCGGGCAAGTAAATTAAATAAATGTTAAGGGCCTATACTACCTCAAATGGTTTATCATGATCCTCCGTTATGTCGAAAATACTGCAGCAGTAATTTTGAAATAAATATATGGTAAAGTTGAGGATTAATGTTAGGTACTATGTTTGACAAAAACACGATTCCACAAAATTTTCTTGATAGAAAAAGAATCCAAAGTTACCTCCAAACCGAACAATAAACCGCTGGTATTCAAAAATAACTTCAAATTAGATAATGAAACTTTGCATATTAATTGAACTAACTATAAAGCAGGTCTTATGTTATTTACTTTTTTTAATTACCATTATTTTCAGCGTAAAAAGAAATAAACTAAATTATCGGTGTCTAGGAGTCTTTTCCCTGCCACCCTTGGCCGCGTCGCGTGACCGCGGCCAGTAGTGTGCGAGCGAGATAAAGAGTGAGAAGCGCTGAAGTAGTATAGGCCCTTAAAGAGTGTGTAGTGTTTTAAATACATAAATAAAATAATATTGAACAATGCAATATCATTTGATGAAGAGCTCGTAGCTTAATAATAATAGCCGTACGGGTCGATCATCAATGTAAAGCAACGCTTGCCAAGGTCAGTCTTGGGATGGGTGACCATATTAACATCGAGATTCCTTCATGCCTCAGAAAGGACGTTAATCTGTTGATCTCGGCTGTCGCTGGGTTGTGGAGATAAGATAGACAGTCGTTCCATGTAAAACACTTAAAGACTAAAAGGATGATGAGATGATTACGTGCGTAATATGAAGGCTTACTGAACTAGGGATGACAAAATTTTAATAGTATTATTTTGTAACTGAGATCTGTGGTGATACAGTGACTAATGAGTTGTGGCTTGGGGGTTTGTACCCAGGCTTTTTAGGATTCCGTAGCCGAATGGCAAAAAACGGAACCCTTATAGTTTCGTCATGTCTGTCCGTCTGTCTGTCTGTCTGTCTGTCTGTCCGTCCGTCCATCCGTATGTTACAGCCTATACATGTGAAACTTGGTAGGTAGATGTATTCTGTGAACCGCTTTCCGATTTTAAGAAAAAAAAATATTTAAAATAAACGGGGGCTCCCCATACATGGAACTAGAAATGAAAATTTTTTTTTTTTCATGAAACCTATGCGTGTGTGATATCTATAGATAGGCTTTTAAAAATGACATTGGCGTTTCTAAACCACTTTTTCATAAAGTAAATTGTTTAAAAGATATACGCTTCCAAAGTGGTAAAATGTGTGTGCCCCCCCTCTAATTTCTATAATAATGGAGTGAAAAATCTAAAAAAAATATGTGTCTGTAGATATTATTGTAAACTTTCAACCAATATTGGTTTGAACGAGATCGGAAAGTAATTTTTGTGATACAGCATATTTTCTAAAACCGCAAATATTACTTTGTAATTCATACAAACACTATGAAAAACAATGTTATTTGGCGTAGTTGTAAAAAAATGTAAATAAGCTAGTTTTAGATATTTGTAAGGTTTTGTAAGGTTTGTCAAATAAATATGAAATTATATTATAATATTATAGTTACCACGGAACCCTTCATGGGCGAGTCTGACTCGGACTTGGCCAATTTTTTTTTCCCGGGTGGTAAAATCATCGAATGAGTTCTCCCGCTGTGGGTGGGGAAGGGAGTGTCAGACTTCTACTGACTAAAACCCACCCTGTTACTTCAGCTGCCCTTAAGTTCCGGGGCCGCGGTATCTCGTTAGAACATTCCCGCAACCCCGGCTTACTGCAACTGGGGATGACAAAATTTAAATAGCATCATAGCTGTTTATTTTTAAATGAGAGCTCTGGTAGACTAGAGAACAGGCGGGACTAATGAGTTGTGTCTTGGGGGTTTGTACCCAGGCTGGCAAATTACTTTGTGTAGTTTTCGTCAACCACGTTGCACTCAAGTTAAGTAAAAAGGGCGAAGGGAAACATGTACTAGGACTGTCTGGGTTTGAACCCACTTCGTAAAACTCTGGGCCACCACTGCTATATCTAAGTTAGAAAAGATAATATTTGAAATGAAATAAAATATTTATTTTGTAAATTGGTTATAAATAACACTTTAACACGTCATGTTTTTTTGCGTGTTAAGTTTAGCTAGATGAGGCCGGTATTTCCTAACTGACTTCTCTGAGAAGAAACACCGGAACAAACTCAGAGGTCAAAGTCTCTTTTAAAGTCTAGACAATTTGTATTTGTATATGAGAAGCATGTAGGTTCATGTGTGTGGTATTCTTTTGTGAAAATAACTACGCAAATTTGAGCGGACCTGTCCAGACAGTGAAAGCATTTGTCAGTTATCGTGTAGCTCAACTTAGAACTTAAGGAGCTCAACAATTTGATGAACCTTTGCGTAGAAAAATTAAAGTAAAAATTTGCGTAGGCCACACAAGTACTCAAACGGCTTGACATCATTAAATAAATTATAGTGAAAGTAAAAACAACGAAGAAAGAATAACCTACATGTCATTGTCCTCACATTTACAATAATTAAATAATTATATATAAAAAAAAAAACAACAAACAAAAACAAAATAATACAATACTTGAAAAAGTTAATATTTTAATCATTCAAAAATAAATCATCAATTAAAATTTAAAAAATTAATAAAAAGGCACATGTATATCACTGGAGCATCTCATTCCCAAGCCTTCTTGTCCTCAATATAATCCTTAACTGTGTAAAATGCTTTCTGATATAGCTTACGTTTTATAAATAATTTAAATATATTAATACTTCGTTCTTGAATATGGCTAAGAATTTTATTATAAAAACATTGGCATCTAAACGAACCATCTATTTTTTTTAACCTTATTTTAGAAATAACATATGTGTCTTTGTTCCTTATATTTACACTATGAATATCACTATATTTTTTAAACAGATTAGTATTTTCGTATGCATACAAGAGATTCTCATAAATATACTAAGATGGCACAATCATAATATTAATTTCTTTAAATTTGTCTCTTAAGGAGTGCTTAGGACTTAATTTGTAAATTAACGATTGGTACGGATCCCTCGTTCTCAATTCTGATTAAATTGGAAACTTATGATATTGAAACTGAAAAAACAATGTGATATATTGTTTTTTTCAGTTTCAATCCAAAAACTCAATATTTTCAATAATTAAGTACCATTCAAAGCCCGGATATGAAAGCCCAAAAGTTTAAATTATTCAGTGAACATTTTATTAAGTGCATCCGTTCCAGTGAAATGACAAAACTGTGTGACGATTGCGATTTTAATTTTTATTGCATATCGACGAACGAATGAATGGAATGCGGAATGGATATTTGAAACAGTTGTCATTGGAATAAAAGCAAATGGTATTTGGTTTGTTGATGCAGTATGGACAGATGGTCTACATGAATATTATAGTAGCGTAGGTTAATAAACCAACTGCCGGGGTTGCGGTAATTTTCTAACGAGATACCGCAGCCCCGAAACTTAAGGGCAGCTGAAGGAAAAGGGTGGATTTTTTGTCAGTAGAAGTCTGACATTCCCTTCCGCTTTACCCAGAGAGGGAGAAGCCATTCGATGATTTTCACAACTAGGAAAAAAAGGGTTCATAAACCAAGATTAAAAGTGGGCACTTTAATGTGGACCATTTTAAAACAGAACTATTAAGAATTTTAATAAACAAATACTATTTCACTAAAGGAATATTTGGACGATAATTCTATAATTACTTACTGCTACAGAAAATTGTACATCAACTTAAATGATGTTGATTTTTGTTTGACATTAGCATTAATATGACATGTAAGTAAATCTATTTGACATTTATTGAAATTGAGTATAATTTAAATTTGTATTGATATACATGTTCCTATTAACATTTACTTGTTGACTATTAAAATTGTACATCACCTTAAACGATTTTGTATTTTTGACATAATATGACATGCAGCATAATATATTTGACATTTATTTGAATTGACTTTATTTTAAAATTGTATTCATATGCATGTACTATTTAAGAGACAAAACATAGAGGATCTACCTATCTGTAACATCTCGTACGCCGTTTTAATTTGATCTATGTTTTCAAAGCAATTATATAATAAAGCATTCTGATTCTGCGCAAATTACCAAAAAGATAGACTGGGTGATGAGGTGTCATAACATATAAGGAGCTTACAACCAATAGATAGAATATTCTTTATTGTACACCAATAATACATGTATAATACAAATACATATATAATAATATGATGGATGCATCAATGATTCAACCTACTTATGCTACTTACGAAAAGAGGCTTTGCTCGAACAAAGTGAATTAGGTAAATTTTCGCAACGGTTAGAGGTATCTGGTCGAATGGTCAAATAGCGACTAATCAGTTTAATGAACGTTCCTTTGAATGGTTCGCTCCAGAAATTGTGGTTGTTGCTACTGGCAATGTGTTGATAATTGGCAAGTGGAAGATGTATCGATGTTTTGCATTTTCAAGTTGTTTATTATTTACAGTTCTAATGTGATCGGAACCTTCTTTTAAACCTTTTGTTTAAAAGAAGGTTTCGATCACATTAGAACTGTAAATAATTTTGTTGTAGAAATCTAAGCATCAATAATGTGTGATGTGGCAAAATGATAACAGCCGAAGGAGGTCGATTTTTAAGGTTAATTAATGCCTGAATGTGTGACCTTAACAAGCGTGTTTTTTAAGGTACGCGTGCCTTTTTTTTTAAATTGCTACCAAGATAGCCCATTTTATTGCAAATTATTTACCACTTTCGCTGAATTTTGACATTTTATATTTTTACTTTAATATAATATTCACCAGATAGGGAGTATTTATTTGGATAATACTATTATTTAGCAGTCACAATTAAAGCCGTTCGAAATATAACTAACATGAAATCGTTCACGATTTTATCTGCATAGTTTTTCTGCTCAACTAACGACGATTAAATAATCGTCCAATCATTAAAAATATTCAAGATCTCATTCTTCTATTTAAGTTTTGATTGGCTCGCTTTTTACGACGATTTCACATGATGGTACACGACGATGTGGTCGAAGCACGCTTTCAAAGAAGTAGGTAACCTATTCACTGTGGACTTAAATCAAGAAACAGACTGACAGGGAATTCCACTCCTTAGCTGTAAGATAGCAGGATGACCCATACTTCTTTCAAAAATCTTTCTCTCTAAAAGTCTTCCAAGAATATCGCTTCCATACTTTTACTTAAAATGACATGGACAAAAAAGTACATTCCATGTACACATACATAGTAAATAATATTGTATATGAAAAATAGAAAAATGATTTAATACGTAGTTTTTAACCTCTCTGATCTCGTCAGTGTTTATTTCAAAATAATTAGTAATCAAGATGAATTCAAAGTACAATTTGTCAACGTCCGCCAGACCGCCATAATGGACCATAGAGTAAGATAAATATAATAATGGGTGTTCCACATCAAGCATACTACTTGCGTATATCATATAGACGTGTGATATGGACGACAAAACGCTATTATTAAAAACATTTTATTTATACGAAACTGTCTTCCTTGGTATTTTTGGCATTTAATAAAATTATCTTTTCATAATGTTGATGCGTAAGATAGTTTTTTTTATATTTCACACACAAACTAATCGGAAAACGGAACGCGTTACTTGTTTGACAATGTGTCATTGTCTATGTCAAATGTCAATATTATGTTATTGCAGATTCTACATTGAGTCCTGTTTGTTTTTGCGATTATTTTCTAATATTATTGACCCCTGCTTATTTCAACGTACTGATACCTTCTACCACCCGATTACCTTGCTATAATAACATAACATAACATGGTTTGCCTTGGATATGGCAAATCAGTGAGGAAAATAAGACACCATAATGTCAGTATGGAGTGTCCGTTGCTGGCTGTTCTATTATCACAAAATACTAATTATGTGGTAAGCATTTTGTTTTTCATTATTATAAATACCCAGTTGTATTAATCTATAAAAAAATGAGCTTTCATACTATGTATGTATGATTGTTGTATCTGTGTTTTATGTATTTTTCATCTTTAACATAATATACTAGCCTAAAGTAGGCATGTGTAACATAGTAATGCTCATTTTACTATAACATAGTACTTGAAAACATAAAGAGATATTTAAAAAGATACCCTTGTTACTAAAAATTATATAAACATAAGAATTACCTATCTAATGATTGAATTAATTTATTATTGTGTTTATTCTAACTATGGTTTATTTTCAGCCTTCAAGAAACAACTATGCTTGCCATGTGTGTTGGATGCGAGCAAATAGACAGGCAGTGCAAGACTCAACACGAGACATGCAAGAATTGGCTTTGGATAATGATGTAGCAGCCCCTAATGTTAGCCAAGTTGTTAGCCCACCAGAGCCACCACCGATGCCGCCTGTTCAAAGAGGGCCATGGGAAAGTAATACCATATCATTACCTAATTACAAGCGAGCTTCGATCACATCTGTTCACAGTATATTTCAACATTGTAGAAACAGAATGGTACATTTGGTCCCGCAGTTCCTTAAAAGACTGCTTTTGCAGGAACATAGTTTCATGTTCCTCGCAGCTGTAGAGTGTGTGAAACACATTTGTACAGCGATCAATGGCATTTATTACCTCAAATGAATGAGACACATTCTACATTTAGTGCTATATAGCCATATAGAAGACATAATTTATATTATGAAGTTGACTTCTAATATAAGCTAATATTTTGAACTTTGAAAATGTCTCAGAAATTCTCTCACGGAACAGTAATCACAATTGTAAAATAATAATAAATAAATCTATGATTGTATTTTTTTTTAACAAGTCTGGTTATGTTTGAATTACTGAAGCCCTATATTTACACTTAATCCAGGTTAGTGTATTGGTGAAATAAAAATGCTCTGTTCTAACCAAGCTGGTTGATTGACCTCCCTAAGTCTCTTTATTAACACTATCGCTGCATTGCTCTAATGTATATTATCTTCGTAAGCATTTAAGATATAATAATTATAATATGTCAAAATATTTTTATTTATTTTCTCTAATAAGTAAATAAATAACTCCTTTGTTTTATTCTGTGTTTCCCTTGTTGTTCTAATGGTTGCAAGCACTACTGCTGAGCATGAGGTCCTGAGTTCGATTCCCAGGTCCAGCAAAGTTATATTGGGTTTATTCATCAGGAATTTCTCAGTAGCAGCCCGGAGTCTAGATTTGTGCCTGGTTGATAGAAACAGACTCGCCCCCTATTAAATGGTACTCAAAATAACTGGTGAAATCTGGGTGTACTATATATAGGTACACCTCTGCCCAACCCTTCGGGGAATACAGGCGCGATGTTATGTTAATGTTTGTTATTATTGTCACATTTTTTGAGACTATTACCCAGTATAATAAATGTTAGTCAATATTCAGTTTAAAATCCTTACTTTGTTTATTGGTTTAATACTAAAACTATATCAGTTATACGCAATAATTCACAACTGTTCACTATTTTAAAGCGCCTTTAAGTTTTTAATAGCGAAATTATAATCTAAACACCTTATTGCTAGCGATCTGATTAAAAGGTTTACTGTAACTGTTTTTTGTCTAGTCTGGTGTAATGACAAGATTTCTGAGTTTTTTATTTATAGCAATTTAATGAGTCAATATTCACGAATATAAAACACCAAAAATCATTGGTGTACACTAAATTCGATAACTATGCCGACGTCCATAGTAAAATTGGCCATGTCCTTTACAGTTTTAAGATATTGTATAAACACGACGTGGAACACGTTTGAGAAATTTCGTTCGGCATCGTTTTATGAAGCCTTCATAGTTAACTTTGGGCCATTACGGAAGTATTTGAAAACTTTTAATAACATATAACATTCTTTATGTTACGAAATTCTTTACAACACGTTTATGCTTGTATAATTCAGGGTGTGGTGTTATACACATAGTAAAAGTATGTGTTGTGATGAATATATTTTGTTTTTAACCTCCAACGCAAAAAAAGGGGTGTTATAAGTTTGACGTGTTTGTGTGTCTGTCTGGGGCATTGTAGCTCTTAAACGAATGGACCAATTACGATGTACTTTTTTTTGTTAGAAAGCTGACGTAATCGACATGGTTCTTACCTACAATTTATCAATACCTGTTCAGGTGTTTCAAGGTTGTAGGAGGTTACAAAAATTTTTGTTTAATAAATTCTGCAAATTATATCATTAATTAAATTATACTATTTTATCAGTCTGCTTTGCGTGGGAATTTGTTCGCTGGGACGTTTTTCCTTCGTTAAAACGACTCCGTAGGAAATGAGTGAAAAAAAAAAACACCTATATATTGCCCTATAACATTCTCTATCACTCATTTAAAGTCCCAATAAAATTGTTTCAGCAGTCCCTGAGATTATTCCGGACAAACAGAAAGACAGACAGACAAAAAATTAAAAACAAGTTTGTTTGTATTCAAGTATCGTTTAAATAAGCGCTTGAGAAAACACTGTTATTTTGGAATCACAGAGAGAGATTTCAATTTGGTTTAATCTTAAATCCATTTAAAGGTTGTCTTTAAAAGATAGCTTATAGCCGCCCATTGTATCACACTAGATATTTATATTTTTTCGTTCTGTCTATCTATCTATATTTTTGTGTAATTACGGTTTTCTATTTCATGTATGGCGGTATTTTAATTTCATCCAATAACATTAGTCTGTAGTTCTGTACAAGTCGATCATCAATGTAAAGCAACGCTCGCCGTGGTTGATCCGAGGATGATTGCTCCGTGCTTCGGAAAGCACATAAGCTATCGGTTCTGGCTGTCATTCGTCATTTGACAGTCGTCAATGATGTACATATCGGCGAATCATCATCGTAGTGCTTTCAATGAGTTACGCTAGATGGCGCTGTATGTTCCTTAAAAATATAATTTAGTATTTAAATTAAATACTTGATGATATGATAGCGTTCTTATAATTTATAGGCATTTAGTTTAACTATTTTATGTTTTTAGTATTGCAATATCCTGTTGAATGTAATGTGTATTTCACTTGGCAACTTCCTTTATTATTTTACGAATATTGTAACATCCGATTGAGTTTAAAGATGACAAGTTTCTTTTCATTTCAAATAGTAATTAATTTAACCAATTCAGTCTAATTATTTATTTAAGAATATTTCTCTACTATCTAAGTTCATATTGTATTAATTTATTTTGTTTTAGTTTTTGCCGCGTTATTTCTTAAATGTTAACTTCCGCTATCAACTTAAGACCTGTCATTTTCTGTGTATAAAAAGCGTTGTAATGCGGCAATCTGCCTCTTTCTCTGACTACTGTGGAATAAACACCTTGGATTCAAGTTAAGTATCTTTATTTTGTGAAACCTTTGTGAAAACCCTGCTACCTACATATTTGTTGTCAAATTGTATTTTAATGAAACTTTATTTTGTGTGATTTCAACGCCGACGGTGATGATGCGCCAACATACACTGTCTACGAATGACTGGTCGTCAGAAATCAGAAAATCTGGTACCAGTCTTACCAATGGGTTATCGTGTTACCCAGCTACTGGGTCGTGGAGATCAGATAGGCAGATGCTCCATATTAAACAGTAGTACTCAGTTGCATCCACTTAGACTGGAAGCTGAACCCAAAATAGTTCGTAAAACCCACGGAATAGATGATCATGAAAATCATAGCGTGACCGATTAATTCATTCACCGTGTTTAGTGCGCTTCAAATTACTTTGGAACACAAAGCTCTGCTTTAAAATGCCATGTTGTGCAATTATAACCTGTAAAACAAAAAGTCAGACCGCAAGTATAGAGCGAGGAGGTATATCTTTCCGTCGGTAAGTCGAAAATAACATTTAATTACAATTTTATTTGTAAAAATCATAAAAATATTCTAATCACTATGAAATTCCGAACAACATTATTGCAACAAGTTACAAAAAGTATACATTGCCCGATCTGTACTCGCTTAATCACCGCAATGACCAAGTTCGCTTACAATTGACGTTTTGTCCTTTGCCCTGATTGGCCGTGATGCACGGCGCATGTTTATCGACAGTGAGTTACAATCAGTAGCAACTGTCGATAAACAGAGCTTGCTACCAGCAAGCTCTCGATTTCAGTGTGTGTAATTTATTTGTGTGCGTAATTCGCATACGTAACGGGCCTCTTGCTTGTAGTGGAGCTAAAGAGTGGGAGACAAGCGGCGACACGCGTTCTCATACAAATCAGGAACTATTTATTTCCTCTCTAACCTCTTTTATCTGTTCTGTGGGAAAACCCTAATCGTAAGTATACACAAAACTGCAGGTCATTACCGAATTATAAATATCTAAATTCCCATTAAACATGGAAATCCTCTTTGTACTGTGGAGGAAAATACGGGGTTGCACAGTGCTAAATCAGTAGGTACTTTACTAGTTCCGCGGAATAAGGTATTATAAATGTCCTCTAGAGTCCTGTTTACACCTAACGAATGGTAATTAGAGCCATTATTTTCCTTACTCATTATGATGTTGTGTGTGAGTTTCTAACGCGTTCTGTTATTAACTGCAGTTTTGAGATTATTACTTAATTTATCGATTTTGTAATTTTTGTAATTTATTTTTTTTATTAACGGTAGGTTCGCGTTCGACCTATCTATCTCACCTGACGGTAAACGATGGTGTGGTCGAAGATGCAGCACGCTTATTTAGAAATTACCTATTCACTTTTTAAATAAAGGCCCCTAGGTTATGGCTGTCAGGAAATACAGGTTCGGGCAGGAAATTCACTCCTTAGTTGTACGCGCAATGAAAGTATTCCTAAAACGTTTTGTCGTATGGGTGTGGTGCCTGTAACTCATTGATTAAAACCGACACAAAACATCACATTACATCATACAATAGTAACTGTTGCTTGGTATGTCCCATGGGAATCAAGTAGTTAATACTATTCCAGACGTTTATCAAAATCCGTTTAGATAGCTAATCAGTGATATCTTTTGATTGCGTATTTCCCTTTCCGTGTCCAACTGGCGACACCGGTCTCGCGAAATACACACGCTTTTGTATTATACTACACAATTCAACCAACCCGTACTCAACTCGAGACAACTGAGTACGTTTTTGCGTCAAGCAAGTTTTACAAAATGGTGTGCAATTGAATTGAACACGGTTTTTACCCGACTACAAAGGAAGGGTTATGTTTTTCGCGCGTATCTTGTATGTATGTATGTATGTTTGTAATATTCTTTATTACCTCATATCTCCAGAACCGCTGAACGGATTCACATACTTGAGGTATCGTTAGATTCGTCTTAGCAGCCCAAGTGTTCTTAGATAGATGACATTTGAAAAAATCAAATATGACGGCTGTGCGAAGCCATTATACATAGTGAAAAAAAAATGTTTTGTTTTGAATACCTCAATATGGGTATCAAATTAAAGGGCTTATCGCAAGGATTTCAAAAAGGTATATCATATTTGTCATTAGTGTAACACTAGCAAAAATAATACAAAGAGAAAGTTTAAAAATATGGACTTGAGCTCTTTCACTTTCTTAATCCGGTGGGGTGCCAAAGTGACATGACCGGGAAAAATAAAAAATTGTTAATTAATATTTTAACTGAAAAGTTGAAAAAAAAAAAATATTTAAAAATACTAAAAAACCCGACTGCTCAACTGAAATGCAAGAAACAAGCACATTTTTATTTTAAAAAGCAGTCGGGTTTTTTAGATTTTCTAAATATTTTTTTTTAACTGATCTGTTCGAAACAAATCCGTACTGATTTAGCGGGGTGCGTCTCATATCATATAAAGTTATTTGGTATATTTTCATTTCAATAACGTTCACAAGATAGTGAGTTATACCAACTGTTGATATAATTTCTTTAGACATAACATTTATATACTCTAAAACTTATTTCGTATAACGTTATTGGATATAACGTTTATTTAATCGAAAATCATTAGGCCTATCGTTTAAAATATATAATATTGCGAGTAATTTGATCGAGCATGCTGCGGAAACGGCGTGACAAACGAATTGCTGCGAAACCGATTCCACGTAGTCTTGTCTGTCCTACACCTAGAGTGTTATTTAAAATAGCGTAAGCGCGGAGGGGCGAGGCAGCCTACGAGCTGAGGAGCAGGTGGTTTTAACACTCGCCACCGCGGCTGAGGCTGGTCGGCGAAGCCGGCCAGCAAGCCGAAGCCGCAGTGGTGAGCGTGAAACACATCTGCGACGATAAGCTCACATGGGACCACCGGAGCCCTGCAGCGCCGGAGCCGTGATAGAAACTATGCCTGCTGCATGTTGCATGCTTGCTTGCATGCCTGCTACATGCATGGTGTATCCTTGTTTGCATGTTTTTTTACAGGAAAATACAAAGTAAGCATTTTATCATAGTATACTAAATAGGTTTTATGTCCACTATAGACTAATTCCGTTGCTGATGCAACACGCTTTTGAAGAATCAAACAGTCTAAGAGTCAAGTCAAAAAAGTGTTCAGTTCAACTGCATACTATTTTGTCAAACCTCCCCCAGCGCCACTTGATCACAAATGCGTGCTCAGTTGACGCGAATTGAACACGGGCTAGTAGAATTCCGTAGTAATACAAAAGCGTGTAGATTTCGCGAGACCGGTGTCACCAATTGGACACGGAAAGAGAAATACGCCTTTTGATTACATCTTTTATTCTTCAATATTTGAACACATGCTCAATAATTTCTAACATATTTATTTACATTACTAGTAACATAATAGGTACCGTGGACTTAATTACGAAAAACATAACCCTCATTTTTTTGCAGTTGGGTAAAAAGTATCCTATAAACGTCCTCAAGCTTCAAGCTATACTTCCGTGCCAAATTTCATCCAAATCCGCCCAGTAAGTACTATTAAAGATTAACTCGTTCAAACAAACAAACTCTTCAACTTTATATTATGAGTATAGATAATTAATCACATACCAAATAACAAATGTTTCAACCCTTTTAAACTTAAACAAGAATTTCCAAAACATCCGTGTTTACTCTTAACCGCGCCACCCAAAACACAAAACAGGATAGTAGCGAGAAGTATTAAATCATTTTATCGATAAAATATAAACTTCCTACGAAGCAGTTTTCAAACACTATCTTCATAGTCATGCGACGTAATAAAAGTTTATGATATACTCGTATCGCCTGCGACCTCGCCCGCATATTTTGCGATTATTGCATCTATGTTATGGGCCCTTGGTCATATAATATTTATAACGGCTGCGTGTGGAGATTTCTTGTATTTTGAAAAATAGTTACGCATGATATTTGTAGCTATACTAATTTAAAACGTGTGAAAATATTTTATGCACTAAGAAATCTGACATTTCAGAATAAAACATTTGCAGAATTATGTCACTTATATATCGGTAAATTAATGTATTTTAAGTAACTAGTTTTATCTGCTTTTTCTTATTTTTAATTATAGCTTCACACATGTATTTTTTTTGTATTTGTACCTATGAGTATAAAGTGAACATAAATATATTAATAACACGAGGTATCCCACCTATACGCACAAAACGTTTTGGGAATATATTCATTGTGCGTACTAAGGAGTGCAATTCCTTGCTGTAGTCTGTATTTCCTGATATTATAACCTAGGGGTTTTTGAGCGCCCCCTAAACGTAGGTATGCGGAGCGCAGACGCCGCGACAACGCGGTGTAGGCGTCGCGTTGTTGCAACGTTTCCTCTGGAATCAATTAAACGCTGTGCTAACGCGGCGCAGACGTCACACAATTGCGTTGTCGTTTTGGAAATATCATTAACAAAATGGTTTCTGACGAGGAAACTCTATTCTTGGCTTTGCTTTTAAAAAGTAACGCAGTAACGCGGCGCACGCGTCGCGCACCTGCAGCGCTAGCACAGCGTATTCATTTACCCTTGTACTGATGCCGCGACAACGTGACGCCTGCGCTGCGTAGTCGCGGCGTCTGCGCTGCGCGTACGTTCATCGAACACCTACGCTGGACAAACGCTAGTGTGAAGGCGCTCTTTAAGTTAAGAGTGAATAGTTTACTTCTAGGTTAGCGTACTTCATCTTATACCTCATCATTGCTTACCAACACGTGAGATAGTGATCAAACGCGTGCATAAAAAACATTTGGTTGATCAATCACAAGTATTATTTTGCTTTTTAAAATCAGCTGGTATCTGCAAATCTATTTCAAATTCTCAACGTAGATACAAATTTTCACAGACATCGCCAAATTACAACGTGAAAATCTAATAACACGAAAACTTATACTATCACAAATTTAAATTAAAAACTTTGCCCCAATCGTCAGTACTTACCACACGAAATTATTACATCGCTCAAAATGTTTCCCAAGTACAAAATCAAGGGAAAAAAGTTGCACCCATCGAAAATTAAAACTTCACGGCGGCGGCGCCCATTAAAAGTTTTCTAAAATTTATTAACGATCTACTACCAGAAGCTGACTCCTGCGAAACTAAACAGACATTGAACTATATTTACAAAGCCATAAGAGCGAAAATCTAGCTTAAAGATAGCATATTTAAGTTTGCTGTGTAATGATTTGACAAAAATCTAAATTGCTGTTGAAAAAATCTGTACAACAACCTTATGCTCTAGACGTTAAGGGTGATTTTTGATCATCTGATTATTTTAATACTGGAAATTCAAGGTCTCTTCATGTGTGAAACCTAATAGAACTTCTTGCTGGGACCGGGAACTTGAAAATTTGTCCAGCGCGCCGCCTTAATAGTTCCGATCACTTTGTATTGGAAAGTTAACAGGTACAAAGTTATGATAGGTTCAAAAATGTATGGTTGGCATGGCAAAAAACAGATCCTCGGATGACTTTACTCGAGTTTAATCTAGTTAGATATGTTAATGGTGGGCTTTTAACAAATGCTGAATTATTCGGGAACTCTCACTTCTTGCTGTATTGAAAGCAATGGCGTAATTTTACAAAGATCAAGGTTAATCTAAATTATTTATTTATTTAATACAGTTAAACTCTGGAATTTGCTACCCTTTGACATCAAGAAGGCTGAGTAAAAATTTTCTTTTAAGCGTAAAATTAAAAACCACTACTTAAGGAGCTATTATTCTTAGTTTGGTCTTCGTCATAATTATTATGAGTTCTCTTAATCAGAAAGAATATTATAAAGCACCGTATTTATTAGTTTGTCATTTTAGCATATATGTGTATTTTATTAGTATTATTATATATAAGTATTATATTTCTTAATATTAAATATATTATTTAATCCAAAGGTTGACTGGTAGAGAATGCCTTGCTACATTAATTCCGCCCATGTAACACAATTGTACATAAATTTTGAATAAATAAATAAATACTTACGACTATCTGTGCAGTGTCACCCAATGCGATAGTGTAAGCCAGCTTGGGACCTAAAGGTCTGCCGGTCTTTGATTGGGTCCCGCTGTAGGTGGAAGTCTACAATATATGCGATGGCCTCAATTCATATATTACCTATATAAATAGATAGTATTGTATACTTTTTTACCATCGAGGGAAAACCAACAAAAGGCTCTCGGTCTTCAGGGAGTTTTACCTACTGTTGAAACTATCCTAGTCATCACCATCAACACGAGGGCTTCCCGCCCTGGATTCTCTTAGGAAACCACTCCAAAGGGCCCTAGAGTTCTCGGGCTCAATTCCCGGTCGGGCAAATAGTACGATTGGGTTTTACTATTAGATATTTTTTTTAATTAAAAATAGATTCGCGTTTGACCACCATCTCACCTGATGGTAAGTGATGATGTGGTCGAAGATGGAGCACGCTTACATAAAAGTAACCTATTCACTCTTGACTTGACTTGACTTTACTCCTAGGTTATAGCTATCGGGAAACACCGACTCTGGCTGGGAATTCCACTCATTAGCCGTACGCACAATGAAGGTATTCCCAAAACATTTTTTGCGTATGGGTGGGCGCTTCGCCGTTTGTCTCGTAGTCCGATGATGGAACGAGCTTGGCGGAATTAGACTGTGTAATTCCATCGCACACTCCCCGAAATGTAACCAATAGAAAAGCGATAGACTTGCAACTCATCGTCGGTGTTCAAGGCTCTGGAGCTTTGACTCGACCAGTGCATCGTTGCCAATGAGTCTCTTGACCCGCTTCTCGATAGACTCGATAGAAGTAGCCCGTAGTTTGGAATTAGGCGGTGTATTATTTATTTATTATTTATTTGTTATATACTTTATTGTACACCTTACAATAAACCCATACATACTTACATACATACTTGCATACTTGTAATACCCCATGACTTGGTAAGCACGTTAAGCTATTGCTCCTGCGCCTGATCTGTCTTTGATCGTGTCAGATTGCCGTCCCATCTGGCTATGAGAGTTTATGGAACAGAGAGTATCTATACGATTATATACACTATAAGATCTCCTGCTCAGATGGATAGTCTCCGCTGAGATTGTCCACCGCGCGCCGTGGCGGAAATTATTATTATTATGTACGGTTGTAAGTGAAGCTAAGCATTTATAAATTAAGCTTTTAAACTAACATACTTTCACCAATGTATCTGTTTCTATGTTTATCTAAATGAAGATATGTTACAACTTCATTTGCAGAAGACGTGAAGATCAGCGTATCAACTACCAAATTAAACCCAAAACAGAGCTGTCAAGCTCATTTTCTCCTAACATGATCCTTTATAACAACCAAATTACCTGTAATTATACGAGAAAACAGCACAACAACGTATCTCATTACGTATTCACGTACCTAGATGACATTTTAGTACTAGCTCAGTAAACACTCCCGAGGCGCACTTTCTTCGCGTTGGCAAAGATAAAATAAACGTTGTAGGTAATAAACTCGCTTCTGAGTTAATTAAGAGGTACGTGTCACACCGTGAACTGGCTAAATTAAAATACATAGCTCGCAAGTGCACGATGTTTTGAGATTAACTTCCCAGAGATTGGCCGAGGGTAGTGATGCGAGAAGGCGTTCTACGGCCGACTCGAGAAAATGCCGGCGTTAATTTTGCATGTTAAATTTTCATGATGATTTTTGGAATGAGGGGAAAATTAGAGTGCGTCTGAGCACGAATGGTGGAGGGTGAGAGTTGAGAATTGATATCTTGAATTGCTTTATTACGACGTGAATCTTCTTCACATTCAAGTCTCGTCAAAATTATAAGCTGTTGGTTCTGACAGTCATTTGGACATTTTATTATAATATTATAAAAATTGTATATCTGTTATTAAACTTTATTAATAAAAATGGCTATGTTCATGAATAATATTCGAGGGGTTTTACACTGATAGCTGCAACACAGGCTCTGCGTAGTTGAAGCAGTTATGTAAGCGAAGGAGGCGAAGGAGGTGGCGGGACGCGCGAGGGACAGGCGAGTCTCAAGGCCGTCACAGCCCTCGCGCTGGAAGTCACAGGGTGACTTCCAGCCACCGTAGGCGCGGGCCTGCGGGCTGCGAGCAATGGGTAGCTCACCGCCCGCCGAAAAAGAGTTTCAGCAAATTGTCGGGGCCCATAAGGGGGCCGTTGCCTGCCGGGGTTGCGGAATTTTTAGAAAGAGTTACCGCGGCCTCGGAACATGAAGGGCATATGGTGGAACACGGATGGGTTTTAGTCAGTAGAAGTCTGACATACCCTCCCGCTTCACCCAGATCGGGAGACAGTCACAGGATGATTTCCCATCACTAAAAATTTTTATTTAAAGATGTATAGTTATTTTATTTAATCAATAATGGAATATACACTTAAATAAAAACCCTAAACTACATATATACCCCTAAAACTAAACTAATATATGGCGTCCAGAAATTCTTGCGCATCGCTGTCCACTGGTAATGTGCCCAAAACACTGGCGGCATTGCCACGCTGTATGGCCATACTTAACCACTGTCCAAGGTAAAAGTCAGCCTTTGGGTCACTCGAAGTGTCAACTAGGCGCCCAGATAGTTCTTTAAATAGTTATTGAGCACTGGGACCCCATGATCCCAAGGTTGCCACCCCAAACGGCTCGAAAATATAACCTCCAACAAGTTTATCATATTTCCGCCGCTTGAGGTTCTCAGCGGCTGCAGCGGCAGCGTCAGCACAGCAAGACGAGCTAGAAGGATGGTATGGTGTAAGAGTATCGACACAAGTTGCGTAGAAACACTAAAGGCCTACCCATCTTCCATGGAAATAAAGACATGTGTTTTGCCATCGTCGCGTGCCAGGCCATTGGGTTCTAATACAGCCGGAACGCCGACGGCGACAAGAGCTCGTCGGATAATGTCATTAATATTCGCGTGCCATGCTATGCGACCCTCGCTACGGCCGCATGAAAGGCCGTGGTGACCGAAGCTGTTGACAACTTCGCCACCATGGCAGAGATGAGCAGAACAACAGGGAGCACCTAATCAGGGAAGCAGTGAGGCGGAAAGTAGTATCATCAAAGAAGGTGCCAATGTTCGATGACGGTAGTGCATGAAGCCAAAGACCCGACCCCCATTCACTCACAGCCAGTAGGCGCGCACGCTGTGCAGCCGAAGCAGATGTGGCAATAAGGTCACTCTGAACTGCTTTACAGAGCGGCTCATCCCACCGCCTCTAAGATGATGGGTTGTCGGGTGGATTTAGATTTGGGCAAGTGGTTCTCCAGGTGTCCGTAACCTCGGTGAAGTACGGCACATTGAAATCAACCAGAGATGGAGCTAGAATATTCCTGATTAACTTCTCAGTGTCGTGGACCGAGGATATAAAAGCCGGTAGACTGATACTAGAAATTTTGCGGACGCCGAGACCGCCGGGAAGAGTAGCTTGTGCCCAAGTTCGGTCGTCCATAGCCACATTTAAAATTGGTGTTAGAGTATGCCGAATAATTTGGTCCGTTTCTTCCAAAATGTGAGGATGATGCCAAAGATGTGAAGCACGAAGAAAGTACGTCAATTTAGGTCCAAAACAACAGTATTATATTAATTTATTTTTTCCAAAGAACAATTCTGTGAATGCCATAGATAGATAGATGGAATACTCTTTATTGTACACCAATAATTTAAACACACACTTGATTTACAATACATATGAATAAAGAAGCCAGAAAAATTTTACCTGGTCTGGCCATGGGGTTACCCAGCTACTGGGTTCTGGGGGTCAGATAGACTGTTAGTTCATGTAAAACACTAGTACTCAGTTGCAGCCAGTTAGACTGGAAACCGACCCCAACACAGTTGGTATAAGGCTAAGTAGATAATGATGTGTACTCGATAAAAACTATTTATTAAACATTGCCCCACACTAGGATTTTATCCTGTATCGTGAGTGCATTTTTACAAACACTCACACATGAAATAACTATTCGAAGGCCATACAAACATTCAGCGGATTCGTTCCGGTGTGGGTATTGATCCCACGACATGCAGTGTAGTAGTCAATCGCTCAACTACTGCGTTGACCTTATCGACAAAAGAACAATGCTCAAAACGTCCCCACTCTTGTAGCACTTTAAAACCAACGTCAATCCAATGGCAATAGTCATCTTATAATTTTATTGTATGACAGCGAACTGTCCCAAAAAAGTTACAGAAACATGAAAATACCGGAATCAGTTACAATATTTACAATAATTTTGCCGTCTAACATTCTTTTTGACATGATTAAACCCAAAGTACTACAGTTAAATATCCAAAGCCGAAAAACCCCGTAATACTTTACCTGAACCCTGAATCGAATCTGAGATCCCTAGTTCTACAAACTACGCGCTTGTGACCACTCGACCAACGAGACAGTCATTATAATTGTAGTATTTTTGGCTTTAAACATGCCAAAAAAAAAGTGAAACAGCAACGTAATTTTGACTGATTCCCGTATTTTCATGTCACTGTTACTTTTTCACTTTCGTTGTCATACAATAAAATGATAACATGACTATAGCCCTTCGATTGACATACCTAGATTTTAAAGTGCTACAATGGTGGAGACGGTGTCCATACATTTCTGGGCATTGTCCTTTACCATTGAATTGAGACTCCCAAGACTTCGGCGTCATAATCATTGCACATCCTACACCTTATTGAAGATACGCATACAAAATATACTAATCTATATAATACTAACTTGAGCCTGCGGCTTCACTCTAATGAAGCATGTTATACCACAGAATACTTATTAGTACACTACTATGACACTCTTCAGCCCTTCAACATAACCACAGCCAAAATCAAATCAATCCGTTGCTCCCTTTCATATTAGCTATTTGTTTGTTTGTTCTTCTCTCATGACAGACAGACAAGCATGGATGTAGTTTATCTTCAATAATTTCGCAAGGTATATTATTTGTTATACACATTTCCATAACCAGGACACTTGAAAATGAAATGTTCATTGGTATGTGGTTATAATTATTAAGAGTGACATTTTGTATCTGATATTTTTTATAAAATTAAATCCGACCGCAAAAAGAACTAGTAAGCACAGAGTGCTTACTAGTTCTTTGCAGTTGCTTGCAACAATTCTATGATAAAACTAAAATAAATGCCATTTTCGCTGTTATCATACCCATGCATTAAAAGTTAACAGACTGCTGTACAACCCAAATCTAAGGACATTTCACAACACTACCCTCTTCTAAACATTACCCAGGAAATTAAAAATCTTTGGACAATATGATCGGTATCGAATTATGATGAAAAACATTCCAAATTGACTCACTATTGAACAAAGTTCTCGGATACTAATTAAATTCAATAGTTAAAGGACACTCAATTAGTTATCTCCCAAAGACATCTAATTCTTCTATTTTTTTTTAAGATACTAGGGTTTTTGTGTTATCACTATTACTTATTATATAAATATTATTTCTAATTTTACTTTTTACGTACATATTGCACCTCCCACACCATCTCTTCACCACTCATGGTTGACTGGTAGAGAATGCCTACGGCATTAAGTCCGCCTTTTTACCTGTGTGCATAAAGTGTAAATAAATAAATGACGTCACACGCTACGTAGTGCAATTTAATTAACTTCTGATCATTCAGCAGATGGTCGACACCGAAGTTTCAATTGACGCACTAATTGAAATCCGCTTAACCGATTACGTGCGTAATATACAAGGAGCTAGTGGCTAAATAATAACAACACGTGTAGATTTTCAAGGTTAAGCAACGCTTGGCGAGGTTGGTCCCTGGATGGGTTACCATCTGAACCCATCGAGATTCTTCCATCTGACTGCTATGCGCAAGGTCGTGGGTTCGATTCCCACCCAGGACAAATTTTTGTGTGATGAGCACGATCATTTGTTCTTTATAAGTTTTGAGCTAACCTGGTACTAAAACGGAATATTTACCATGTGTATTTTTTGTTTTGATTTTCCGATATTTCGGCACTGTTTCAAGCGCCATGATCACGGATGAACTGAAGTAATTGCGGGTGGAAGTCTATGAGCAAACATATCGGTCTACCCTCTTTCTCGTTCGTTTTCTGTTAGCGACACCGCTGCCACTGTCACATGTATCACTAAACACTCGATTCTGTTCCCGACACACCAAGCTCACCGTGTCGACTCGCGAACTTTCTACGAAACTTTTTCGGTATGTATGTATTTAAAAATATATATGTATGTTTATCAGTTGTCTAGTACTTATACCACAAGCTCTGCTTAGTTTGGGACTTGTGAAAGTTGTGGAATATTATTATATTATTATTATTATCTATTTTCGGAAAACGCGTCATGACTTTAGTTCCAGCCGTCAGCGTCGTTTGTAATTTCTTTAACAGTCGGCGGCACTCGCTCCATGTGATACTCTAAAAGGCCAAATGTCATTACTTTGGTATTGTTCGTCAGATCGTTGAGCTCCTTAAATTCGAAATTACACGATAACTGACAAATGCTTGCACTGTTTGGACAGATCCGCTCAAATCTGCGTGCTCCTTTCCTCAAAAGACACAACAGACATGAACCTTCATGCTTCTCATAAGGTTTGATAAATACGAATTGTATGGACTTTAAAAGAGACGTTGACCTCTGAGTTTGTTTCGGTGTTTCTTCTCAGAGTAGTCAGGAAACACCGGCCTCATCTAGCTTAACTTAAAAGGCAAAAAAATTACGTGTAAAAGTGTTATTTATAACCAATTTACAAAATAAATATTTCATTTCATTTCAAGATGACGAGATGATTACGTGTATAATATGAGGACTTCCTGGAACCAAAATCATCAAAATTTGTAGCAAGCATTTGTTGCAAAAGTTACATTTGCGTCTTGGGGCCTACTCAAATACTCAGATCTCGTTAACAAAACAATTTGATCCATTGTATGGTGATGTTAACTCGATTTGTTCTTCTCTAACGACATTGTTTCTGATAAAAACTTAATTTCACGAATTGATGTCACGCTTGGCGCTTGGCGCAGTGGATAGCGATTGACTGGTTTGCTGCGTGTCGCAGGTTTGATTCCTGCATCTGAAGTGAATTTCAAAAAGTGATCTGACGGTTTATTCCCTTTGTGCCTTTATATAGTTTCTTTTTAATAAATGATGAATTAAAAAAGCATGAATTAAATTAATTATAACAAAATCCAATCAATTACGAGTCGTATCTGAGTGTAAGGTGAATGATTTTAATTCATTGACATTTTGTATTATTAAAAAAAATCTATACCTAAGTGCACGATTTTTTTAATCTCTTCTGTCACGTTACTTACCATTACTGGAGTTCGTGTCCGTCTTGAAAACTCTTAGTAGCGTCGGTCGTAAATCTTCTCCATCGATTCCTGTCTTCGGGTTTCTTCAACGCTGACGTGAATGGAAGGCCCCTGAGTGTCTGTCAGCGATCTGGTCACTCCATCGAACGGGAGAGCGGCCCCGAGGTCGTTTACCTTTAACTTTACCGATGATAACTAGCTTTTCCAGGTTGTCTGGTTCTCTGCTTGTGCGTTTTTTTATAGATAGATTTTTTGAAGCGTTTGAAAAAAGAAGAACTTTGAACAAATAAAAAAAATTGACAATTCAATATACACATTAATTTATTCTTCCAATGAATCTATAGAGATATAGAATTTAACACAACTGCAATGCAAATGCCCCCTAAATCTCAAAGTTCCCGGCCCAACCATTCTTCCTAAACGGCTTTCGGCAATCACCATGATCGGTTCTCATAGTCCCTGGAGGGCACCAATCACCTGTTAATATCTCAGGTGCAATTCGCCGGATGTAGTCTGGCTGGTCGTCGCTGTCGGTGTCTATCTGACACAGGATGCTCGCTATGTTGACTAACACAAGAAGGGCAAGTAACTTCAACATCTTCAGCTTGTATTCACAGCTTGCCTTTTGATGCTTAAAGATCTCAGACGATATGTGTCACGAGCATCAAGCTGGTGTTACATATTTATATAAATGAAATACCGTAGATAATTGAATTTCATCAGTTTCATTCTGAATTCTTTAAATCGATTTCTACTGTAGTAGTTTATTTAATAAAAAAATTACTCACGCTCATTTTGTTTACATTTATGTACTCACAAACTATAATGCCTTTACATATAACGATCGCAAATCAATTTATCGTGCGTAATTATATTGCATGAAAAAATATAGTTAAATCATTATTACTATAGAAGTAATAATTTAAAAAACTTTTAATTCACAAAAATAAAGAAACACTCTGTACACGCGTACGCATTCATTAATAAATTGTGACGTTGCCCTCCTTCAAGTACGCGTGTACAGAGTGTTTTTTTTTACATATCAATTTTACATTTTAAGTGAATATTAAAAACAAAAAAAAAAACATTTTGTTTTCGAATGGTAATATAGTTTTAGTATGTATGGATGCTATACTTTTGCGGATTAACGGGAACGCCCTCTCTGTTAGTTAACATACTGTATGATAAATAAATATATCTTCGACAGTCATTAAGGGCAGTCAAAAGCCTAAAAACTGACACCAGTAATGGCTAAAGTGTATCATGTTATCTATCTACTGTGTTGTGGAGGACAGATAGTCAGTTTCTCCATGTAATCAATCAATCACTTTATTTTCGGCAACTTAGCCCATAAAAATAAAATACAACGTGTAACGGAAACCCCTTATCTATCCATAAGGACTGAAGACAATATCTGGTATGGAGTCTCTATGCAAAGTTTCAGCTCAAAATAAGTGACTCACAGAATTGACCCCAAATTATTGGTTTCATATGTTTCTTGAATACCGATAATAACAAACGTGTCACAGCACTATGAGGGTCATCACTTTCCACGTCACTTTCCAATAAAACGATAATTCTCTTCGTTCTTCTTAATTTGAAAAATTCGGCCTCTGGTATCAATATATTGAAATTTCTAATATGCTCCACACATGTAGACATAGGATTAGAAAACCCTTGCCATATCGTTTGTTACCATCCAAAGAAGCCGTGCACTCGGTATGTATATACCCTTTAAATTACACGTTGTATATCCTATCACAATAAATAACTAAAAATAAACTAATATATATATATATATCACTTAACCAAAACATATACATATTATATTACACGAGTTATCGGCATCGTGTGTCGCTCAGTGTCCGGTCACCGGCTTTGAAAACGCCGGAACATTACTCCTCTCGGCCAGTGAGTGGCCAGCCAGCGCAGTGCCACACTGATTTTGACAAGCTGGCTTCCTCTTCCTCTTCACCACCTTGACGAAGTCATCCTGGGCGCACTTGTAATACTCAGCTGCATCCGGATAGTCTGGAAGTTTAACCTAACTTCTTCTTCTTAGTCGTTTCACTCTTGACAGAGTAGTCGTCAATCAGGAACAGTTCTTTGAATGACAAGTTCTGTTATACGGCGCCATTTTTGTCGGACCGCAGCCTTTCTGGTACACTCATGAACAGGGCAGTTTGTTGCCGCCTTTATTTTTTTCTGTGCATCGCATCGGGGATCTACCGCACGCTTTGGTACCTTCAACTTTTTGAACTAACAGACGTTCCACGGAATCACAGTTGCGTCGTGATACATGACATAGTTGGCTAAAAGTTGGTTAAAAGGTAAATCAGCTGATGACCTCCTTATTTTTGTAATTAATTAAGTTTTAAGATTTCACCAAACTCTAAATACTTATTATTTTTAAGCCGGTATCTCAGACTCTGCTTTCGTTTTAAGTAAAAAATTACCTCGTGGTTTTTCTTTTATAGACTCTTTACATTCAGAATTTCGTCTTAATTTACGGTCTCGGTGAAAAAGCGCGCCTTAATTCCGTCTAATTTAGCATTCATAATTTTGTTTACGTTTTTCGGTGTTTACATAGGGTTCTTATTATATTACCGGCCGGAAAATATATTTTTTAGCTTTTCATGACACTTTTTATGACATTATGACTCGATTAAACAGTTTTTCGAAAATGTTTAGTCCATAAGCTGTTTTATAAAATCTAAGTAACTTGTGGTAATTAACAAAATTATTGTATTGTCCTATGATGGGATAAAGACAAAATTACACATTTTGAATGAGATTTATTGTTGAAATTTGATTAATTTATCGTTGTTCGTCAGTCGTCCCCAACTTTTCTCATCTTTACAATCTGTAGTTACTGCTATAAAAAGTCGTGGATGAGAGTAATCCTGTTGTCCTATATGTATGTGAACATTTCAATTGAAATAAACAAGCCACAACGCTTTAAATGACACGACATTATGTCGCCACGTCATAGTAGGAACCACAGAAATCTTATTATTAAGATTTCTGTGGTAGGAACGCACCCTACAAATAATGGGGACAACATTAACACGTTCGCTGACAGTACGTCGTTAGGCGGGAAATTAAAATAGTGCGTCATGACAGTACGTTGAGGGACGGGCCACTTATTTTTAAGAGTACGTCGTGGAAAATTCTACTGTCGTAATGTGGTGTCAGGGTAAGTGCTCACTGTCAGCGAACGTGTTGTAATGTAACCAAGATAAGAAGTTGAAATAGCAAAGTCGCGTATGACGGCATTATTCAGTCCTGAACTAGGTATATAGTACACTTAAATTATTCGTTTTATACCTATTATAGTTCTAACATCCTTTTTATAAATTACAAGAAGTTGTAGCTTAAATAAAATCGTTTCATTTTTGAGATGGTAGTCAAATGTGAGCCTATTAAAACATAATAAAAAAAAAATAAGCAAGAACATTTTTTATTTATTTTAACTGACTTCAAAAACGGAGGTTCTCTATTCGACCAGTATGTATGTAGGTATGTATATATACATACATACATGAAGTCGGTTAAATTTTTTATTATTATTTTTTAATATATTCTGTGTTTTCTAGCGTTGCAACTAGACTCTAAGCTTTAAAGAATGCCTTAGATCCAGCTGCCTCCAGCTTCACGCTCTGCCGAGCCGAATGCAAACCGCATTTACTCATCTCGCTTGTGACTTCGGGACATTATATTTCATCTTATTTTAAAGCTACTCACGAATATAAAAAATATAGCTTCTGCCCGCAGCTTCGTTCGCTTGAGAAGTGTTCAGGGAAAAATGTAGCCTATGTCACACAAGAATAATTTATTTATTTTTATTCAATTAAACTTTATAGAACAAAAAGGTACAATGGCGGACTTAATGTCTTGGTGAAAGAATTTTCAAAATACCTCAAAATATATTAAACCTCAAACAAAGAATACTTTGATATGAACGTATTATTTTAAAGTTAAAAGATATTTTGTTAAATAGAAAAAATGTTAGTTAAAGCTAAAAATGCTGCTCATTTCATTAGCGTGCGTTTTAGACCTAATGGGCAGAATTTTTAAAACTGAATAGATACGAATAAGATAGATTTAGTCATAATCAAATTTTAAAAAATATGAAAACCTGTAATATGGTATTAAATCCTCTTACTCGATTTATTTACTCCCACGAAGTTTTTTAGGTTGTAGGTATAATATTTTACTAATATAATAATTAGATACGAAACGTTAGAAGGATATTTGTTACTTAATCACGCGAAAACAGCTGAATCGATCTGAACGTAACTTGGTATATGGATACGTAAAAACCGGGCTTAACACATGATACATAGGCTGCTTTTTATCCTGGAATTATCACAAGATCCGGATTAACATAACCTGCAATTTAATACGTACCTATTGGGAGTTCTTTCGAGATTCTGCGACCCCGGAACGTAAAGGAAACTGAAGATATAGAGTGGGTTTTTAGTCAGTAGAAGTCTGACACAACCTCTGCTCAGCCCAGAGCCGGAAAATTCATTTGATGATTATCCCTCCGAAAAATAAAATAAAATGCTCTTTTACTATAATTCATTTTCGTCTAATGTCCTTTGTCGTGCATGTTACGCTAAAGTAGATAGAACACTAAAACTTTAAATCACATTATAAAAATGCAACATAATATGAAAGGACATTATAAAAAAAATCTAACTAGGCATAAATACGATTAACCTAAATGCTATAAATTATAATTACAAGCACGAATTGTATTCAGCACTGCCATATAAATTTTAGTTAGTAAATTATTGAATTAAACAACCACTATAAATAATGAAGTGTTTTCAAATAATCGACTCCATTGGATCACCACAAAACTGTGAAGTTCCAAACTATTTTACATTATTTAATATTTTATAGCGTTTGGTTTCAGTGTACATTTGAATATTTAAACGGAGGAAGCTACTTAGAGGATACGATTGGTCGTTTCAAAAACTCGTCAGCACGATTTATAAATATAAGAACTTAAATGTATGTAGATAATAAACGTTTTGTGAATATTTTCGTTGCGCGTAAAGCTAAGGAGTGGAATTCCCTGCCAGAACATATGTTTCCTGATAGCTATAACTTGGGAGTCTTTAAGTCAAGAATGAATAGGTTATTTCTAGACAAGCGTGCTTCATCTTCGACCACATCATCACTTACTGTCAGGTGAGATAGTGGTTAAACGCAAGCCTATTAATATTGGCAATTAATGCCGGTGTTCCTCAAGGGTCTGTTCTTTCTGCGACTCTTTTTCTGCTGCATATCAATGACCTACTTCAGCTGGGAGCAGTTGGGTACGCGGATGACAACACAGTCTCAGAGAGATACTTATCCAGTTCTAGAGCTGACAGGGACGAAATTGCCACTCTCAGAAAGGCCATGGTAGAGCGCATAAATTTGACCTTAAATCTCGTTTCCCAATGGGGTGACGACAATCTGGTCAAATTCAACGCTCTGAAAACACAGGCTTGTCTTTTCAGCGCTAAAAGGAGCCCTTATGAAATGACAAAAAAAACTGAAAACGGCTAAGACATTGACCGTACCGAGTCGACGGTGAATCATGTTCCACGCACGTCTTAAAGAAGGTCGAGCCTCGATATGGCAATAGCCTGCGGGAATGTTCTAACAAGATATCGCAAGGACCACTCAAAGAAGTTTTGTGAGTTTAGAGAAGGCGAGTTTTTAATCAGTAGAAGTCTGACACTCACTTCCACCCCACCCAGAGCATGAGGAGTCATCCGATGATTTTCCTACAAAAAAGGCAAAGACGTTTAGTGGGAATGAGATATTACAATAAAAGATAGACAGAAATTGAGTACTTTATATTTTTATACTTGAAAGTAGCTGCGCCCGCAACTACATTTGCGTGGGGATTTTCTGCGTTAGTCCCGATCCCGTGGGAATTCCGGGTTAAAAAGTAGCCTGTAGCCTCCTCAATAAACACATCATAAAAAAAAGTTTATGTGTTAGCACCTATCGTGTAAATAAATTTTAGCACTTGAGAAAACACAGTTATATTGAAATCATAATACGTATAGATGGGAAAATGAAGACTGTTGCTGTCCGTCTTTGTAAACCAACTTGAACCTTTTTAACAAAATCAAATTAAACTTTCAAAAAATCGTCACTATAAAATCGTACATACTAAACATACCTAAATAAGTAAAGGCCAAGATAAGTCTAGAAACTCACAAAGTTTGAGAATAATGGTCAACCACAGACCAGTCTCTAGCCAGCAGGGATTCAGAGTTTGATAATACGTTAATCAACTCCATGGAACACCCATCTTGGATTTGAATGAAGCAAGTTTTTAGTATGAACCAAGTTACCTCGAGTTAGTTGGGAAAGATAAGCCGGCACTGGAGCAAGTCTAGCAGCAGAATTTAACTATCTACAAAATTCTTTTGAAGACGTTGAAGTTAACGAAAATGTTGGTGTTGCTGAACCTTCGGAAGTTTTTGTAGTTAATCCTGCTATTTCGATAATACTTCTTGGAGATGCAATGTTTAAAGTTTTTTAGATTTTAAAACGAAATAAAACATTATGCAGATGGACTAGAAAATATATTATATTTACTTACATAAATGTATCTGTAGAGCTTATTGGGTTGAAGTTAATGTAGTAGTTTATTGTAAACTTTTTCTACGTAAAAGCAGATTTGGTGGAGATTTTAGGACAAAAGTGAACTAAATGTTTTCTTATAACCTCCTCTTTCTTTCAAAATCTGCCTTTAAGCCTTTCCGGAGAGAGAGAGAGAGAGACTGACTAAAAAATAAAAATATGTTTAAGTATCGTGTAAACAAGCACAATTAAGAAATTGCAGTTACTTTGAATTAACAAACTGACACTTAAATTTTATTAGTCTTATTTTTAGGGTTCCATTGCCGAATGGCAAAAAACGGAACCCTTAGAGTTTCGTCATGTCTGTCTGTCTGCCTGTCCATCCTTCCGTATGTCACAGCCATTTTATTCCCAAACTATTAGGGCTATGCATGTGAAACTTGATAGATAGATGTATTCTATGAACCACTTTCCGATTTTAAGAAAATAATAAAAAATATTTAAAATTAAGCGGGGTTCTCCATACATGGAACTGAAACTGAAAATATATTTTTTCATGAAACCCATACGTGTGTGGACATCTATAGATAGGTCTTTAATGAATTGACATTGAGGTTTCTAAATCCACTTTTTCTTAAAATCAATCGTTTAAAAGATATACACTTCCAAAGTGGTAAAATGTGTCCCCCTTCTAACTTCTATAATAATAAAGTGAAAAAACAAAAAAAAATATATTCTGTACATCTTAATGTAAAGTTTCAAAAAAAATTGGTTTGAACGAGATCGGGCCAGCAGTTTTTGAGATATAGCATATGATCTAAAACCGCAAATATAACTTTGTAATTCATACAATCACTTTGAAAAACAAAGTTATTTGGCGTAGTTACTACGGAACTCTTCATGGGCGAGTTTGACTTGTACTTACCCAATTATTTTTAAATACGAGTGCAGAACAATTGATATTATCGATAGCAATAAGTGGTAGTAATCAATTAATTTTTAATGATCAACTCTCGGTTTTTGTCATTGAATAATTTAATTGGTTGCACTGTATTTAACGATCTACAAAAAGCTATTTTTAACACCCTTTTATTAGGTCGAGCTGTAACAAACTATGCTATAAAATTTAAGAATCTGCGCACTTCTAATTGTTGTATCACCATGAAACTTGGCAATTATATGAAAATTAGTAAATGACAATACAATGTTATGGTACCTGAAATGAAGGTTGCTGATGAAACCTTTGACTGCGTACTAGTAAACATATCGAACTTCTGCTTTTAATAATTGGAATAGTTTTAGGTAGGTTTCGTCATTTCTTATATTTAGTAATGCATATAATAAAGACACAATTCGTGACTATTTTTAATTAATTTCCGGTTAAAATTTAGTTATTGAATTAAGACGGTGTAATATTAAAAAACCAAGTGGCTGATTACCAGTGATGGTATTAAACAAATAAAACAAATATTTTACTACATGAACTATTTTTATCTTGACTGTACTTAGCATTCAAAAAGAGTTAAGGGGATCAGACCGGAATGTCAAAGTTTGTAGGGGATCAGACTAGAAAATTAAAAAAAATACAAGCAGGGGATCAGATCGGCGGGATCCGAATGGAATAACTCATTAACGCGTAGAAAAACGAAAATGTAAAGAAATCATGGGGCAATAAAAATATGCTAGTAGCTGACAGTGGGAAAAGCGCCCAGAACACTCGTAAGCCGCGCAATCTTCTGGGCCTGCTTGTTCTATCGGCTTGGCGTGTTCGAGGTCAAAACCGGATATATATTAAATAAAAAAAAAACAGTGCTACGTTATAGTCTCCATGTCTTATCCGAGACTTTTATTAACGGACGAAGTACGTTCGTATCAATAATTCGCCTTCCTAGTACTTCCTCGCATACGATCAAGCTGAAAATAAATAAATAAAATAAAATTTTATTAACAAACATGTACTCAAATAACGAACTAAAGTTATATAGTCACAAAAGTATATTATATTTAGCTATTAATGTATATTACATTTAAACAAAAATGTATATGCTAAATACAAACTAAAAATTGAGCGTCGTTACTTTGAAAAATTGCACCTTTCAGCGCGAATTTGGAGGCGCCCCCCGAGCCCTTGGACTGATCAAAATTTAATCTAATAGAGATGTGATAAGCAAAAACTTTAAAGAAAACTTAATTTGGTAGTCATGTTTTCGGTCGGTAAATCATTTTAATAATTCCTCCCGCTTTAGATGGTGTGGTTGGACATGTTAGACTTTTACTGACTACAAACCTACACTTACCTACACGTATTTAGTTACAGAACATTCCCGCAACCCTAATTTGCTCTACTCATTCCAATTTCTTATCTTCGACTTTAAAACTACATCTTATCTACCCTCTCTCCCTAACATCTGGCAATTTCTCAGGATAAGCCCTCGTCGATCGAGCCCGACGTTGACAGATGACAACCCTCTATTACAGATTATAGAAGAAAACACTGACGGCACTTGTAATTAAACGATATTTTATGTACCTAGTGATGTTTTTGTTCAAGTGTTTATATATACGTATCGTATGTTATCATTACTGACAGTGATAATTCACAGAATGGAATGTGGCCTTTCTTTGTAGAAATCCATGGCATATATCACATCTGTCATTGACAGTGTGAAGTGATAATTCCTGGGCTAATGGAGACTTCTGCCGGGATTGAGGGAATGTTCGTTAGAAGCACAGATAATAGTTACTTCGTAACAGATACATCACTCTCATACAAAAGCGTAAATACCTACGCTATAATAGCCAACAAAATCTTAATAATAATACCAGCTGTTTGCAGCGAGAAGAAATGTATCATAAGTACGCACACAAAGAGTTGAGATTGATTTGCCCACCGCGCGACCCACGTCATCGAGCGAATGTCCTAGGGTTGTATATGATGATATTGGTACTAAAACGAATATAGAAAAACAATTATTTTTTATTTGTTGATCAAATATGTTTCAGTTTAAAAAAAATATAGATGCATTTTTTCCTTCCCTGAATTCCCGATTATTAAATTTTAGTGTCCAAAATATCCGAAACCGCGTAAATAATTTTAATTTTAATAAAATTCTGCGCAAAGAAATCATCAAAAGGGAAACAGGAGCAAAGCGGAGGAAAATCAATTGTTTTTAGGTCGATCCATTATGAGGTTGTCAAAATTATTTAAAAAGGCTCAGGCAGGCGTGCGGCATCCCACTGTCGGATGTACCGACGGCGATACACGAAGCGGTAAGAATATAACGCGTGGCCTTGAGTGAGTGACGGACGCCTGGTAGAAGTCTGACTCTACCTTCCGCTCCACCCAGATAGGGAGTTAGATAGTTCATCTTTGACAGTCTTCAGAAGCCAGAAAATCTAACAATAAACTTGCCAAGAGGTGGTCAGATTGGCAGTCACGCCAAGTAAACTATAACACCAGTACTCAGGTATATCCGATTAGACTGTAAGCCGACCTCAATATACATACGTAGTTGGGGTAAGGCTAGCAAATGATAATCATGGTATATCCTCATGAGACAAGACGAACGGCGGTGCACCATCGTTTCATGGTGGATATCCCATCAATACGCACAAAACGTTTTGTATGCATGTGTCTGTATTTCCCGGTAGCTATAACCTGGGGATCTTTGGTCAAGAGTGAACATTTTTTTTTATTTTTTATTCCGGATGAGCCCGCACTTGACCTCGATCTCGCCTGATGGTAAGCGATAGATGAGGTCCACGATGTGACAAGCGAGCCCAGAAGATGCCTATTTACCCTTTCTGTAAAGGCTTTTTTTTTATTCCACACCTTGTGCTGTGCGCACAATAATTTTGGAGGAGAAGCACTTGGCACTACAAGGCGGTATATCAACCAAGTGTGGATGGTACCCAGCAGTGCGTCTGGTAGACCGGTAGTGAAATGGAGATGGAGGAATCAGGTCATGGAGCTCCTGCGCACACTCTCCGAAGTACAATCTATAGAAAACCGACAGGCAAGCAACGGTTTGCCGATGAGCCAGGCTATGAAGCTTGTCCACTAGCATCTCGTCGCCTATAAGCCTTTTGGCTTTACGCTTGATCGAGTCCAATGCAGCAAGTTGGTATTATGCAGAGCCATCCCACAAGTGGCTGCAATACTCCACGCAGGAACGGACCTGTGCTTTATATAGATTCAGAAGCTGTCCAGGTGTGAAGTACCGCCTCACCTTGTGTAGAATTCTCAGCTTTTTTGGTGCAGTCTGAGCTCTGGACTCGATAGTCGAAGTTGAGGTCTGATGTCAACTCCATGCCCAAAAGCTCCAGGCGGTCGGTAACTGGCACAGATGTACTTCGGAAAGTAGGGGATAGTTGAAATGGGCTCCTTTTAGCGCTGAAAAGACAAGCCTGTGTTTACAGAGCGTTAAATTTGACCAGATTTTCGTCACCCCATTTGGAAACGAGATCTAATGTCGAATTCATGCGCTCTACCATGGCCTTTCTGAAAGTGGCAATTTCGTCCTTGTCAGCTCTAGAACTGGATAAGTATCTTTCTGAGACTGTGCTGTCATCCGCGTACACAACTGCTCCCAGCTGAAGTAGGTCATTGATATGCAGCAGAAAAAGAGTCGCAGAAAAGAACAGACCCTTGAGGAACACCGGCATTACCGGAATATGTTACTTCTAGGTAAGCGTGCTTCATCTTCGACTACATCATCGCTTACCATCAGGTCAGATATAATCTTCAACACAGCAGACCATTCACACAACCTAACTCCCACTTCTCCACCAGATGTATGCATCACTAGTGACAAGTGAATCACGTACCAGAACAATAAGAACACACAGCCGCGTGATGTACTCCGTATACTCCCGTAGAAGTAATACTTGTCATAATTAATTACAATCGCTCCATTGTTTCAGGCTCAAAATGCGAACCTTTCAGACGGGGTCCTGCCTGTTCAAACTTGTTTGCTTAGGGCTCCCACTCGGCCTGTTTATTAAGCTGGTAGGTATTTCTTTCGTTGGTTTTAGTCAGTGAAAATGCTGTTTTCGTTCAGGGATGGCCGCAACTTGTCTTTAATACTTTTGAATCATATAATAAGCTGCTGTCTGCGACTTTGTTCGCGCGAATCGATGTTACCTAAGTTTTTAGGTGAGGTGATACTCGCTTAAATCCCGGTCCCGGGATTCGGGATATAAAGTACTAAAGTCTATATGTTGCCCAATAAACGTATTTTTATTCCAGTGTAAGTCCAACTAATATCGGTTCAGCCGTTCCAGAGATGAGCCCGGACAAACATACATAAAGACAAAAATTATTTACAGAGAAAATAACAACACGTTTAAGCACTTGAGATAACACAGTTATTAATACATAATATAAATATAATGCACTATAAATTATACGATCCTGACCAAGATGCTCATTAAGAGCGAGTGAAATGAAATGAAATATTATTTATTTTAAAATTTATTATTACAAATAACACTTACGTGCATTATTTTCATAAATTTAAACCGGATAGGGCTGGTATTTCCCAACACAAACTCATAGGTCAAATTCTCGTTTGAAGTCCATACAATCTGCACTGGTCAAAATATCAAAAGCGTGAAGCAAAAACTTCGTACCCCTTTTTACATAAATTACGCTGGTGGAGGAGTATGCAATTTGGCACATTTAATGTTTATATGGAGAAGAAGTGGAGAAAACTAATATATTTAAATAATAGTGCATAACAATTAATTAATTTATGACGAATATCGACCGTTGAGCGATCAGCAGACTAATTATTTTAATTGTGTTAACAGAGTTTGTAAGGTTTTCTGTTAATAACATTTTTCTACGGATTGTAGTTGTCTGTAATTAAACTTTTATTTATAAACAGTGAAAGACAGGCTATGGATAATGACCAAGAGTAGCGCATTATGTGTGTTTCTGAAAAATCATTCTAAAACTCCTATATTTCCAATACCCCCGTCAACCCTACGTGTATAGCAAGTCACGCGAGTAATTAATGTGGAAACGAAAGGTATCTGCTGTAACGAATCGTTTGTGGTAACCGTATTTTGAGAATTCGAAACACTGCGAAGTTACAGTTGCTGAAATGGCTTGTAATTTGAAAAGTGAGCTGTGATCAATTGTTCATTATTGGCAGAAAACAGTTTAGGTAGTCAATTACTAACGGTTTGCACGAAAAGTTTTAGGGGAAAACCGTGAGGGAACAATGGGGTATTTTCCTGAAGTATTTCGTCCATTTAGTCCATCACTTAGAACACCAAAAAATATTGGAAATGTATTTTTTCTTAAAAAAGAGTGAGTTGCTATTTTACGTGGCGTCACGCCCATTTTATACCTTTTAGCAAATAAGTTGCACATGATCTTTATTATTTTTTACTGAATTGAAAATTGATATTTTTTAAATCGTACTGACTGACTAAATAGATAAAATCATTTTCCAATACAAGAAAATACCCTATTGGAAACCTTTTCATGGTCACATATTTGGAAATAAACAGCACTCGCTTACCATCAGATGAGTTGATAGCCAAACGCGAGCCTTTCAACGATAAAAACAGCAATTTGATTAAGCGCAATTATGTCGATTGTTTTAGCTAGGATGGACAAAAACTCGCAGACGCGTCGTATATCATCTTAATCCATAGAAAGTCATGAAGGAATAAGATAAAAAAGTATAACAATAAGGTAGATATGTGTTGGGAGAAGAAACCAACGTAAATATACGCAGACTGCATGCGAAAACGGCGCGCGGCGTGGTCATATCAACGCGTCATCACCAGCGGCGAGCGACATCGCGGCGCGACATCGACACGGCCCGACCCCGGACCCGACGACCACTCACTTCCATGAACATCACCGCGAAGGACGAGATTCTTAACTTTAAATTCGTTTTTGCCATGAAACTCTGTGGTCGTGACTTGGCAGTAACAGCATTAAGACTTCTTTCTTCTTGGTCGGGAGTTCGGGACGCTCATGCCAGAGTGCTCGTGATTGGCATGTAGTTCCAGTTTTCCAGGCAGTTGCGATCACAGTTTCTCACCAGTTTTGTCAATTAGCATATCTATATTAATATTATAAAGCGGAAAAGTTTGTTAGTTTGTTTGTTTGTTTGTTTGTTTGTTTGTTTGCTTGAACGCGCTAATCTTCGAAAGTACTGGGTGGATTTGGATGAAATTTGGTATGGAAGTAGCTTGAAGCTTGAGGAAGGCTACTTTTTACCCGACTGCAAAAAAGGAGAGTTATGTTTTTACCGTGATAGAATCCACGGGAGCGAAGCCCCGCGAGAGTACTAGTCTGTTAATATATTTAATAAGAATATATTTTCTACTTGGTTTATTTTTATACACCTGTCATGTTGTCTCTTCACCACCTTTGGTTTATTTGTAGAGAATGCCTAAGTGCCTAAGGCATAGTCCGGCTTTGTACCGTATTGTATAAAGTTTAAATCTATAGGCACATACGAGTATAATCGTTGCTCCTTAGTCATTAACATTATACATATTAATAAAATTCTCAAGTGATTCATAAGAACTTGCAAAAACGGGATATTTACCATAAATATTTATTGCAGAATATATCAGTGAAAAAATGCTTACAGTTATTTACACAATAAAAACACAAAAATCTTTATTAAATTTTTGTCTGTCTTTCTGTTTGTTTGTGAACCGATTTTACTACTACTTTATATCTCGGAATTCCCACGAGATCGGGAAATACGCGGAAAAAACTGGAAATTTTGACGCCCAAGCGAACGAAGTCGATGTTTCCAACTATATTACATTTTGATATATGGTCCGACCAATCATATTTTAACACACTCGTTTCATTAATCTCCGCGCCCGGATACAATATGACGTTCGGGTCACAGCCTCACAACTAGGTATCTAATATATAACCGACCCGAACTATGTTCGGATACAACTCGTAAACGGGCTCATAAAATCCGTGACGTAAGTTTCCGGTCAGTTGCTCCGTATTAAGTTTTGGTATGCCGAATACTGTAGGCCGTTAATGTCGTAAAATATTTTTACGGAATAACATTACAGTTATTAGAGCAGTAGAGACCCAGCATTTACGGTAAGAGTTGTATATCGTGACTTCGAACACATCTAATAAAATTTGTTTGCTCTGAAAATACATAAATACATACGTAAATAAATACATGTGTACAATTTTTTTTTCATCCTACCTCTGTCTTTTCAGTCTACCTCAAAGGCGTGCAAATATTCAGTACACAGCAGAAATTATTTGTATTTTATAAGAATTATGTCAACATAAAATTAAAGTAGTCAAGAATTTAATTAAAACATGACTTTTATATCTAAATACAACGAATGCTAAGATTAAAACACTCTTTTGAAAATTAAAATTCAAAAGTTCAAATTAACCCTTAACCACCTAGCACGGGTCTCACAGACCTCGACGATTTAAAAATTGTGAATATTTCGGCGCCCGAGTTTTGTATAAACTTGTTCGTGCGTGTACCTTCTCCCCGCCTCCCGCAGTGCCGTATAACCGCTCGCTGAGGTCGGACGCGCACGCGTTTGTCACAGGTGAGTAAAAAACTACTACCCCGGGTCTGAGAGACCTCTGTTAGGTGGTTACGTGAAATGTTTTGAATATGCCTTTTTATTATTTTAGTTAAAAATGGCTCTAAATGATGATATTATTGCGCGTTCGTTGGAACACGATCTGTCAGAAAATTAAAACCTACCAAACGACGAATTTAGCGATGTGGAGACTGATATTGGACCAGATCACGTATTGGAAGAAAGTTGTTCGTCTGCTCCGAATGTGAAGAGAGAACTGCTGTTAGCAATAACTAGAATTCACCATCCCATAATATTGCTTCTTCAAATTTAAATCAAGACCAAGAGTTTTCATCAGAAGATGATGAACCTTTATCTAATATTCAATCGAGACCGAGGAAGACGAATTGTTTCGGTAGAAATCGTTTCGCTGGTCATCTACCCCACATTCTTCGTGGTTGAGAACTTTGCAACATAATATAGTGCAGAACACCAGGTATAAAACCAGCATATTGTGGTGAGCTAAATTCCTCTTCTTCTCCGCAAAGCACCAATTTGCCTCGAATGCTCAAATAAGCTATGTATTCACTGCCGTGAAAAACTGTAAATTAAGGGGTTGCAATTTTTTTGATTTTATTATTTTATTGTATATGTTATAACGATATTCCTGATTTATGTGATCATTTTTGTGGATCTCATTTTCCAAAGGTGTTCGTGTGTAAGTTTAAAATTAGAGTTAATAACAATTATTAGAGTTTAAACAAAAAGAAAAGTTTATTTTACATGTTCCTTTATTTTTAATAAATTGTTTAATATATTTCTAAACAGATTTTAATTAATTACAAAACCTTTCTTGGCAATTTTTTATGAAATTGAATTATTTTACTTTGAGGTCCAACAGACCCTTGTTAGGTGGTTGTGTGACAAAAATATATGCTAGGTGGTAAAGGGTTAAAAAGAACATGTCAAAATTAAAATACATATTCAAAATCAGTACATTACAATACCATTCAATCACATGACTTTGGATAATTTACAACATCAACAGCTCTCAAAACGGAGAAGGGAAACATCTTAAGGGAACTATCAAAACGCACTACATTTTCGTTGACTTTCTGCCTTGTTGGTCTTGTGTTCGCAAGCATGACTGCCGAGTAAGAAGTCTTGAGTTTGATTTCCGGGTCTTGCAAAAAGTGCTATTGAGTTTTTCTATTCGAAATTTCTTAGTAGTAGAGTTTATTGGCGGTGTGATATCCCCCTTTTTTCCCGTGTGGGAAAATCATGTAATGACTTCTCCCGCACTGGGTTAAGCAGAAGGGAGTGTCAGACTTCTACTGACTAAAAACCCACTCTGTTCCTTCACCTGCCCTTAAGATCCGGGGCCGCGGTCTCTCATTCCTGCAACCCTGGTATACAAGGGCCCTGTCAATGGTGCTAACAACTCTTGGAGGCGCGCGTGGAACACGACGGGCCGCCGACCCGGGGAGTGATGCTCCTGTAACTCGGAAATCAGGTCCTACTACTGATATCTCTGCGCTCGTGTCGGCTTGACGTCCCATCAGATTATGAGACTAAAGGAACAGAGAGTACACATGTACGTCCTCTGAGATCTGAGAGGGAATGTGAGGAGGACTATTATTAATCATTACCCAAAAATATCTACATTTTTAAAAGTGAAATTGGCATGTGTATTACCCGAGTTGCTATCCAAAACCCAAAGAGAACTAAAATGGTCAAATTAGAAATTATTTATTCATTTGTTAACATAGGTAGAAAAGTACAGATCTTATATTTATAAATAGAGCGCTATGTTATTTTTTTTTTATTGAAAGTAGGTTCGCGTTTGACCACTATCTCACCTGATGGTAAGTGATGATGTGGTCGAAGATGGAGCACGCTTACCTAAAAGTAACCTATTCACTCTTGACTTAAAGACCAGAAGAAATACAGACTCTGGCAGGGAATTCCACTCCTTAGTCGTACACACAATGAAGGTATTCCCAAAACGTTTTGTGCGTGTTGGTGGGATGTCCACCATGTAAAGCCTGCAATACATGTTGGCCGAGCGTAGGCCAACGCGAGCGTTGGCAAACAGGTACAAGGCAAGAAATAATGTCCACACGTTCGACAAGTTCGTCGAACGCCAATGCAGACGACCAATATAGAAGAGGGTCTGTAGAGCTGCCCACACGTTGGACGATCGCAGGCGAGCGCCTTTGATTTGTGAACAAAAACCGACACCGATCCGAAGTGAGGCAAGTGATCACGAGCAACGGCGAGCGAAGACAAGTTGCACCAAATGAGCTCTATACACGTTGGCGCTGGCCTCCACTCGGCCAACTAGGCAAGTGACACCGAGCGATAGCAAGACAAGGCAAATATACCGTCTACATGTTGGTATTGGCCTTCACTCGACAACGCTCGGCCAACATGTATTGCAGGCTTTACAATGGCGCTTCGCCGTTTGTCTCGTAGTTCGATGATGGAACGGGCTTGGCGGAATTAGATTGTGTAATCAAATGCGGTCTGAAAATCCTTGCGAGTATTATACATTATTCTAAATATTTTAAAAGTATCAGGCATATTATATTAAAACCAAAAATAACTTTAATTTCGGAAGTCGGTGTTATTGGTTTTGGATTTTATTTTTCATCATCAGATCCTGATTTCGTAACAATGGGACCAACTAGAAAGTATACCCATTCAAAAGCAAAAATAATTTTTCAAATCGGTCCAGCCGTCTCCGAGTTATAACATACATAAAAAAAAGTTCAAGACGAATTGAGAACCTGCTTTTTTTTGAAGTCGGTTAATAATAATTAAAGTGCCAGTAATTCAAACTGCTAACCATTTCCCGGACTTGGTCACAGATACTTCTCGTATCATTGACCTTTTTATTGAGCTATTGTAATATGTTACCGTCCAAACTACGGGTTTATTATTGCAAAGTTTTTATAAGTTTTCTTTCGAACTCTTCGACTTTAGTTTGGCTGTGAGCGAAAATTGAGACAAGTTGACATTCTTCGTAAAGTTTTTTTAACGTGATTGGAACGTTGACTGTAACATGAGTTATTAAAAAAGTATTTTATTGATCGGTTCACAGATTTAGAAATTTAGCAGTGGCGTAGCGAGGACTGATAAAGACGTGGGTCGAGTCGCATCAGCGAGTCCCCTTTTCTTTCGTTCCTCATTCACTCATGATAGTAGAAAAATATAAATGTGCCGTGAGAGAAAATTCAAAAGCATATAGATTAGAAAAAGAAAATGATTATTAGTCACCGATAGTTACGAGGTTGCGTGAAGTGCGAGACCGTGGGCGAGGGGCCATTTCACCCATGCTTAGGTACGCAACTGAAATTGAGAGTCAGTATTCGAAGTTGATGGGCTTAGTATGAGTTTGCAACACTATTCTCGTCTTCGAAAATTATCGCTTTATCTCTTTTTGAAAAGAGAGTTATTTCTACTTAAGATGTTCTCAATTTACTGTATTTTTCAAAACTGTTAACATTTGAAAAAGTAATGAGTACGCAGCTATTAGAATATCTCATTAATAATTTTGAATCTATCATATCTTCTATTCAACGAATGAATCACAATATCTATTGATGAAAACTTACAAAAATTCATTCAGTAGTTTTTAAGTTTATCGCGAGACAGACAGACGCGGGCTGGAGATTTGATTTTATAATATGTAAAGATAAAATATAGAACTACTCAATTACGTCTTACTACGTGCTAGTGTTATGATTTGCTCCACAATATTTTTGCTTTGGAGTACGTTGGAAATATTACCAGCCATTAAATTCAGATTGAAAACAAAAATTCACGTCAGATTATATTCACAATGCAGACCATTTCCTGAATTTACTGCGTACCGAGACGGTGGCTGTGGAATCTATGGGGCCAAAACAAAAGCGATCCACCCCATAACAATGTTACCATACATGAATAGAATTTACGCTGAGATTTTAACATCCGCGGTACTACCGCCCTTGTATAACACCTCTGGGAAATTTGCATGAAAATTCACAGCTAGATTTCCATTTGAAACGAAGTCTGGCTTTGAAACGGTCTTTCTCGGTTTTCGGGACATATTGTTGAGTATATTCCGCTATAATTCTGTTAGAATCCGCTGATTGAGAATCCGTTGTAAACTTCTTTATAGTTAGGTATGTACTGTTTATTTTTTAAAGTATCACCGGTCTGTTTGCTTCTGTTCCAAGCTATGTATCTATGTCCTAAGAAGTAGGGTCGTTTGGTACCACGTCGACGCACCAGTCCCGAAGGACTCCTACTTATTTGACTGTTATTTGGTAACAGCAAACCAAAACTCTGGAACGTTATAGCAGATAAATAAATAATATTTCCTCAAAGCCCAACCAAGCATTAATAATTTCCACCTAAACTGCAAAAAATATTTGCAGGGTCATGTTAAATACCTACAAAACTAAACAACTGTCTGACCATTAGACTATCTTCACATTATAAGTAGTCAAAACATTTTTGCGGAAACTAAAATAAACATCGTTGCAACTAAAACAATAAAATAAATTCAGGGGTCGACCTCTCACTAAATTATCACTGTTTCCTTATTTTGACAGTGTTATTCATAATTTTTAGGACAAGGGCCTTTAGTTCGAAAGTTTTGGGATTGCAACGTTATCTAATGTTGACACGCTTGCGCGCTTCCATTTTGTCGACAATTTTTGGGAAGAGACAAATTAAACAAGAGTGATTTGTTGTTTTTGGTTGTATGGAGTTGGAACTGACTTTTGATACCTTTCACCTTCATTATTTATACCTACTACAATATATACATAATAAACGCGAGCCTATTATCAATAAAAAAAGTAACTCTATCCGTACTTTCACGTCTCAACCACTAAATCGATTTTGATTAAATTTGGTATAGAGACAGATTAGACCTTGGACATAATACTACATTTTTATTGCTGAAAATAATTGCAATTAAAATAATGATTTGATTTGATTTCAGAACTAACGGTTGGCTTGGTTAGTCCCGTATATGTGTGTTTTAAGTTTTGTGCTAAAAAAAATTAACCAATACTTCTACGTTAATCCATTATTTTGTCGGGGGATCATTATTAATTTGGGTTTGTAGTCAGTAGAAGTCTGATACTCCTTTCTGCTCCATCCAGACTAGGACGAGTCATTTAAAGATTTTCCCACCGAAAAAAATGCACTATAGCCTGTTTTTTAATCTCAGAGACAAAGTTGACATTACGACGATTGCCAGTTTTTTGCAAATCTTAAATAGTGATATACCACTATCGAAACTTTACCTTAAAAAAATCAAGTATCGGTTTTTTATAATACGTTATCCTGAAATAATGTGTAGGTGCTAATTTAAAACATAGAAAAACAAAATTAATAATGTAAGATATCTATATACCTGTAATTAATTTTGTTATTAAAATCATAATTAATTCAAAGTTAATCAGATTCAAGTTATAATTCCATTTCTTAGGAATATTCTGAATCATCAGAATCACCACTTATTTCTATGATGAACCTATCAATAATGTCTTAACTAAATGGCCCAGATAACACATAATAACACAATATACCTACCGAGTTACACAATAAATACCTATTCAATGCAAGCAGGCGGGACCCAATCGAATATCTGGGGGTACGGCAGTGCCCCCACCAAGTCGAACAAAAAAGCGGCACGGCCGTATGTACCATCCTTTTCTCGAAGCAGTTCAGGCCATTTTCGACCCCCTATAACTTCGTTATGGACAAAACTAGAAGCCTGAATTTTCAGTAACCAAGCAGGCATTGTACAAACACGGCATATTTCAAAGTTCATTCAATTTTAACCAGTTGTTTAAGAATTATAACGAGTCAAAGTTTCTTAATTTTGTCACTCACTGACTGACCGATCATCAAAAGTCCAAAGCACTTCCAGCAGACATAGAAGCTTCAAATTTAGAAGACAATTAGAGTTTAGTGTATGATTCAAGAAAAAACTAAAATATTTTTCAATTTTGGTCCAGTTTTCTAGATACATCAACTGCATATATAACTTTGTAATACCATATAAATATATAGGATTACAAAGTTACATTTACAGTTCATCAGTGTACCTGTATATATGTATAATATAATAATGGAATAATAAGTGTAGATGGTATCTAGATTTTTTTTTTTAATCATAATAGGTTCGTGTTTGACCACCATCTCGCCTGATGGTAAGTGATGATGTGGTCAAAGATAGATCATATTTACCTAGAAGTAACCTATTCACTCTTGACTTATGTTATAATTATGTTCAAAGGTAACTTGTAAAATATTCAACGGAATAAAAAAGCCACAAAGCGGGCTTTAAGAAAATTCGTCGTTGGTACACAAGAAGTAGAAGGTACCGGAAAGGAAAAAAGCAGGACTATCTACAAAAAGAAATGAGATCCCATAAAAAAACAATACTAATTGTCAAGAAAACCAAGTCTCACAACTCAGTTATTCTACCGTAAAAAGTTGTGAGATCCATGTAACACCAACCAAGTCGGTTATTCATTTATTCAGTCCCTACTTAAGGGACCTTCTGTCTTAAGTTGTTACGTAATTATCTAACCTAGCAACATCTTATAATGACCATATCAATATTAAAAATCTTTAACGTTTTAAATAAATAGATTGACTTGGCAATCGCAATAAACATCCTAATTTATATAATTATGTATGTATTACTTGTGAGACATATTGTGTTTTCATGCGATGGCCGAGTCAATCTATTTATGTAAAACGTTAAATATTTTTAATATTGATACGGTCATTATAAGATGTTGCTAGGTAAGATAATTACGTAACAACTTAAAACAGAAGGTCCCTTAAGTAGGGACTGAATAAATTAATAACCGCCTTGGTTGGTATTACATGGATCTCACAACTTTTTACGGTAGAATAATTGAGTTGCGAGACTTGGATTTTTTGACAAGTATTGTTTTTTTATGGAATTACATTTATAAAAATGGGATGGGACCCGCCTACTTGTCACTTTTTTTAAATAAGTTTTATTTTATACAAATAAATCACACATTTATAATATATGTTTAGCTTAGTTAGAGGGGTCAACAAGATTGCTAGTAATGTGAATTATACCCACATTGTTAGTTATCTTTATATAAAAAGACCTATTCAACGATATCCCACTTGATATAGTTTGCCGATTTTGTTAATTAACTGTTATTTCTTTAGTGACACTCGCATGGTAAAGGTGAATTGATTAACGTAAGAATTATTCAAATCGGCCCACGCGTTTGGCCTGTACATCGCCACATAGGTACAAATATACATATTTACAAACATACACAGACTGTGAAACACATTACCCTCATTTGCGTCGCGCAGTCGGGTAAAAAGTTACGATTCAAGAAACCGGTATCGTAGGTGTAACACTGCACAAAAGAGCGGGCAACATTATTTCTAAACTTGACATTTCCATGTGTCAATTCTGTCTCTGAGATTAAAAAATAGGGTTTAGCTCCTGACGTTGTATAAGTACCTATATAGGCCAATGTGAAATATTATAATGTTTTTGACTTGACATTAAAACCGGTTCAGTCGTAACAGAGACTAGCATGGACAAAAAGAGAGGCAGACAGGTAGAAAAAATTAGCCAAGTGCGAGTCAGACACGCCCATGAAGGGTTCCGTAGTAACTACACAAAATAACTCTGTTTTTCATAGTGTAGAAAGCGGTTCACAGAATACATCTACGTACTAAGTTTCACATGTCTAGTGCTAATAGTTTGGGAATAAAATGGCTGTGAAATACGGATGGACGGACGGACAGATAGACAGAAAGACATGACGAAACTATGTATAAGGGTTCCGTTTTTGCCATTTGGCCACGGAACCTTAAAAAGCTTTGTGTTTTACGACCGTGTAAATAATTACTTTTAAATGAAAGACTTAAATTTTTAATGTAATATTTATGTATAAGGCTGTATAGATGAGTTTGTAAACTATTCCCCGATACTATAAACATGTGGCTTAATAAGTTTAAACATAATCGAAGTTTTGATCGATCAGCACTAGTTTGTTGAGAATTTAAATACAATCAACTGTATATAAATTGGAAACTATTAAACTTTGCCTTTGTATTTCGGATCGGCGGTTATGCGTTAATGTGGTTTCACCATAGTGAAAATTATTCTTAACAAGTTCTATAAGCATTGCGGGTAAAAGTGCCCAAAAATATTCGGGAGTGGACATGGTGAGTTTTGTGTGTCGGGGACAGAGTCGAGTTTTGAGTGATCCAAGTGACAGTGGGAGCGGTGTTGATCACAAAATATTATCAGAATAAGGGTAGACGGATTCCTCTGCTCATAAACCACCCGCAATGACTTCAGTTCATCCCTGATACCATAATCAGGGATGAACTGCAGTCATTGCGGGTGGTTTTTGAGTGGTTTTTACCAGTGCCAAAATACCCCGTTTTAAGTTCTAATGATACTGAGCATAATATTTTAAAATCTTGCAAGTTCTATAACAAAAACAGTCTATAACGATTCCACTACTCTCTTTCTCTAAATTCTCTTCAAAGTTTTAGTCTCTGACGAGCCAGTTTCATCACGACGTTTTCTTCACCGTTTTGAATGCAATGATATTGATATATAGTCCTCCCCACAGAACAGATAAAAGAGGTTAGAAAGGAAATAGTTCCTGATTTGTATGAGAATGCGTGTCGCCGCTTATCTCCCACTCTATAGCTCCACTACAAACAAGAGGCCCGTTACGTATGGGAATTATACACACAAATAAATAACAGACACTTAAATCGAGAGTTTGCTACTGATTGTAACTCACTGTCCATAAACATGCGCCGTGCATCACGGCCAATCAGGGCAAAGGACGAAACGTTTGAAACGAAATGGTTGAAATGTGGCGCATGCAGTACGTTGTAATTAGACTTGGTCTTTGCGTTGATTAAGCGAGTACATATCGGGCATTTTCATAGTGATCAGAATATTTTTATGCTTTTCACAAATAAAATTGTAATTAAATGTTATTTTCGAGTTACCGATGGAAAGATATACCTCCTCGCTCTATACTTGCGGTCTGACTTTTTGTTTTACGGGTTATAATTGCACAACACGGCATTTTAAAGCAGAGCTCTGTGTTCCGAAGTAATTCGAAGCGCACTAAACACGGTGAATGAATTAATCGGTCGCACTATGATTTTCGAATCACAAATGTGGCGCACTCGCCACGCCCACATTACCATTCCAACCTTATTCATCTATTCCGTGGCCCTCCCCACCAATGTCGGCCACAGCGGCCAATCTCATTGATAAGCCATCTGCGCAGGAGATATTATAGTGCACAAGTATGTGTGTAGGTACAGGTGCACTCTCTGTTCCTTTATCAACCGATGACAAAAAGAGGAGGTTATCAATTCGACGAGTACATTTTTTTTTTTTTTAATGTATGCTCATCGATTACTCGAAGACGGCTGAACCGATTTGGAAAATTCTTTTTTTGATTGAAAGGGTCTACTTTGGAATTGGTCCCATTTTCATAAAAGTCAGGATTTGATGATGAGATCCTGGAGAAATCGAGGGAACTCTTGAAATATTATAGGCAGACCTATGACGTTTTGGATATTTATTATAGTAACTTGTGCAGTTTCTCTCAAAAAGTACCATTTGAGGAAGTGGAACTGATGATGAAGACCACAGATGGCCGCCGAAACTACTCAATAATAAGTATTGAGTTGATTGCGATTCGATTACTTGAATATGGATGTTAAGCACTTTATGCTCGTCACAATGCATATGGTGATGTAGAGCTGATGGTGAAGTACCAGGAGAACTCCTCAACAATTAACGGCCCAGTATTGGGAAAAGCAATATTTTGTAAAAGGTTATAAGTACTTGACATTTAGGCTCTTGTAACTAGGTAAATTAAAAATAGACCAACTAAAAATAGTGAAATAAAAACTTTTTACCAAAAAATTAAACCGACTCCCAAAAAACACTGCAAAGTGAAAAATAACTTTAATTTCGGAAGTCGGTGCCAAAAACGAAAATACAAAACTAAAGATACCGACTACCGAAATTAAAGTTATTTTTCACTTTGCAGTGTTGTTTGGGAGTCGGTTTAATTTTTTGGTAAAAAGTTTTTATTTTCATAGTCCGATAGAACGGCAATCCGACACGGCCGCAGAGGGATCAGGCGCAGGCACCGCCATTGTAATATGTATTTTGTACTTTTTATTGTTTTGAAATACGGAAAAACGTCTAACGAAAAAAAAATTGGCCAAATGCGAGTGAGACTCGCCCATAAAAGGTTTCCCAGTACATTTTTACAACTACGCCATATAACTTTGTTTTTCATAGTGTTTGTATAAATTACTAAGTTGTATTTGCGGTTTTAGAAAATATGCTGTATCTAAAAGATGCTGACTCGATCTCATTAAAACCAATTTTGGTTGAAAGTTTACATAAGATCAACAAAAATTTTTTTTTTTCAGATTTTTCACTCCATTATTATAGAAGTTATAGGGGGGAATACACATTTTACCACTTTGGAATCGTATATCTTTTAAACGATTAACTTTATGTAAAAAGTGGTTTTAGAAACCTCAATGTCATTTTTAGACCTATCTACGGATACCACATACGTATAGGTTTCATGAAAAATATATTTTCAGTTTTACTTCCATGTATGGGATAATAAAAATATATTTAAAATAAAGAGGCTCCCTTTATTTTAAATATAATTTTTTTTCTTAAAATCGGAATGCGGTTCATAAAATACATCTACTTACCAAGATTCACATCTATAGCCTTAATGGTTTCGGAATAAAATGGCTGTGACATACGGACGGACGGACAGACAGACAGACAGACAGACGGACAGACATGATGAAACTATAAGGGTTCCGTTTTGTGCCATTCGGCTACGGAACCCTAAAAAGGTGGCTAGTGTATGGAGTATGACAAAGTGCTTGAAGTGTAAATAAATAAACAAGAATTTAGTAGCCGTGTACGGTTAACAGGATTAGAATCGCGTAAAATACGTGTTCCGTTAATCCTTAGCAAGAGGAATAAGAATAGGAACAGATGGTGATTAGTTTCAACAGTTCGCTGTGTAATTAGAATACTGAACTGCCTTGATATCTTTTCACTCTTTTCGATCGTGATGAAAATAGATAATAATAATAAAAATTGATAGTGAAACTTAGGCTAGATTACATTGCAGGCTAGAATTACCACAGGCATTAATTGTGTCTTAATTAAGATAATGAATTAAGTACTGATTTCCCAGACAGGCTACGGAATAACCTGTGTTTAGAAAATACAGTTCCGGACACCAGTATTGGACATATTGTATACCTATATAGCACGCTCACGCAAAAAGTAAAATATATGCAATAGAGAAAAAAAATGAGACGCGAGATGGCCTTTGTACCATAGTGATAAACTAAATGAACTTAAAATATATATGAAAGTCGGGTAAACCCCTCAAAATCGGCTTATCACTGCATGTTGATTTTCCACGCCAATAGCAAATAGGTATCTGAAAATACCGTAGAATGATTGCTTTCCGTAAAGGAGTGAATTCTTTTGTCCGCTAGACACGTCTTTTGTTTCTCATATATTCAATAAGCTAAGAAAGGACACTTTACGTTTAAATGTTAAAAAATACCTACCTTATCCTAATTTATTTAGAGATAGTACAGAATGGACAAAAACATTTCACTAAGCATTTCAGGCTTTTTAAACAATATCCCAATAAACAAATTCAATTTACCGCATTGGTTAAGTGTTTAGCCGATGCTTGCGTGTCGCGTGTTCGATTCCTGTACCGCAACTAAAGATTTGTTCCGGGTGAATTTAAATGTTTGTAAACGCACCTTCTATTCTATAAAAGGCAACGTTTTAAATCGAAACTGTAAGAATACCAAAATGTAAAGCATTAATCACGTGTCATTTCCACAACGGTGATTACCGATATTATTTATCCCACACAATTTATTTTACAATCGCCTTTGCCACGCTACCGTCGATCGCTGAAATCAATGAGGGTTCTCAGGAAAATTTACACTATTACTTGGCGCCACTGAGGCGAAGATTCTTTGAAAATTTGAACACGACATTGACGTCAGATTGACAGATGGCATTTGACAGGTGCCCGGACGTGACCTTAGTGCTGCCATCTTGTGAACGTTATTTCAGAAAACCCTGATTGAGCCTTCCAAATCTTGTTATTACACCTGGTGCGACCCAAAATAACATTTACACTTAAAACCACAAGGGAATATTATTAACTACCAAAATAATAGTTCAATCTTCTCAATTTCAAGTGGAACTAACAGCTAAGTAATTTGAAGTTTAAAATTAGGTGACCAAGTTTAGAGCCCAAAGGTAGGTAGCCTACTCACAGGATAGGCTTAAAATTTTGTTTTAATTTGCACATTTTTAGGGTTCCGTAGCCGAATGGCAAAAAACGGAACCCTTATAGTTTCGATATGTCTGTCCATCTGTCTGTCTGTCCGTCCATCCGTATGTCACAGCCATTTTATTCCAAAACTATTAAGACTATACATGTGAAACTTAGTAGGTAGATGTATTCTATGAACCGCTTTCTTATTTTAAGAAAAAAATAAAAATAAAGGGGGTCCCCATACATGGAACTAGAACTGAAAATATTTTTTTTCATGAAACCTATACGTGTGTGGTATCTAATAAAATGATATAAGAGTTTCTAAAACTACTTTTTCATAAAGTCAATCGTTTAAAAGATATAAGCTTCCAAAGTGGTAAAATGTGTGTCCCCCCTCTAACTTCTATATTAATGAAGTGAAAAATCTAAAAAAAATATATGCTGTAGATCTTAATATAAACTTTCAACCAAAACTGGTTTAAACGAAATCGGGTCAGCAGTTTTTGAGATACAGCATATTTTCGAAAACCGCAAATATAACTTTGTAATTCATACAAACACTATGAAAATCAAAGTTATTTAGCGTAGTTGTATAAATGTAAATAAGCTAGTTTTAAGAAATTTTTAAGGTTTTTTTATTCGTCAAATAAATATACATATTATTTTATATTATTATAGTTACTACGGAACCCTTCATGGGCGAGTCTGACTCGCACTTGGCCAATTTTTAAGGTTACGTATCCAAATGGCAAAAAACGGAACCCTTATAGTTTCGTCATGTCCGTCCGTATGTCACAGCCATTTTATTCCCAAACTACATGTGAAACTTCGTAGGTAGATGTATTCTGTGAACCGCTTTTCGATTTTAAGAAAAAAATTAAAAAAAAATCAAATAAATGGAGCCCCCCATACGGAACTGTAACTGAAAATATTTTTTTCATGAAACCTATGCGTGTGTGGTATTTATAGACAGGTCTTTAAAAATGACATTGAGGTTTCTAAAACCACTTTTTCATAAAGTTAATCGTTTAAAAGATATAGGCTTCTAAATTGGTAAAATGTGTGTCCCCCCTCTCTAACATCTATATTAATGAAGTGAAATTTCTAAAAAAAAAATATATGCTGTAGATCTTAATGTAAACTTTCAACCAATATTCATTTGAACGAGATCGAGTCAGCAGTTTTTGAGATACAGCATATTTTCTAAAACCGCAAATATAACTTTGTAATTCATACAAACAGTATGAAAACAAAGTTATTTGGCGTAGTTACTACGGAACGCTTCATGGGCGAGTCTGACTCGCACTTGGCCAATTTTTTGAGGTATTCCTCGAAGCGCTACCATTTTGAAGCGCACCTAATGAAGCGCTCCTTTTTTATTCCTCGGAGCGCCCCTTTTCCGATAACATGGTATCGGGAGCGCTACTAAAAGGAGCGCTCTGAGGAATAAAAAAGGAGCGCTTCATTAGGTGCGCTTCAAAATGGTAGCGCTTCAAGGAATACCTCAATTTTTTCAGTCATCATCATCTGATCATCATCATTTTTCCTAACTATTTTAAGATTGGCTTCCAGTCTAACCGGATTCACCTGAGTATTCATGTTTTACGTGGAGTTACTGTGTATTTGACCGCATCAACCCAGTGCCAAGTCCAATTAAATATCAGTTTTTCTGACTACCCATAACGACTGTCAAAGACGACACCCTTCTGCCAAAAGTCTCCTTGAGAAAAGTGTCAATAATTATGATGAGTCAGAATCCGCACCACGAAGTACTTGGGGTTTGTGAAGTGGCGTGGTCCCATTGATCTTCAATCACAAGTACTTCATGATCTCCTCAATCTTCGTGGAGTGATGCAGTCTGGACACGTGCAGCTGGTAATAATCGATAATAATACTTTCATTTTTTTTTTTCTAAAATAATGTTAAGTATTTAGAGAGGATAATAAAAAAAAATGTAACTTGGGATTTATTTTATTTATTTAAATTCTATCTATGGTTTACTTCTAAATTCGAAAGATCTGAATTCCCTGAGAATATCCTTAAATACTCAGTTGCTTCTTGTCATATTGACAGGTGCAGTATGATCAAGTTTGTAAATACTTATGATGACTCTTGGAACTACCTTTTGTGACAGTAACGTCAAACTGAATACTGCACTGAAGGTGCTTGTGGCCAAAAGAAAGTCTTGCAATGACCTACGGCAAGAATGAAGGGTAAGTTTGGTACCCATAAGTTAAAAAAAGTTTAATTCTCTAAGCCGTGGTTTAGAACTCAGTTGATTCTTATTACATTCCAGGAGCGGTTTAATCAACTTTGTGTAAGTAAGATGACTCGTGGAGAGAACAGGACTGTTCATGACATGAATGTCAAACTAAAAGGGCTTGAGGCCTCTAGAAAGACTTGCTATTACCTACTGCGAGAAAGGATACCGAATTTGAAGTCAAGAAGGCCAGTTTGTCGAACTGCCACTAAACTGTCCAGTAAATGAACATTCTTGAGCAATATTTCCACCTCCACAAACGTGTTTCAAGAATGCGGCAACACGCCTACCTTCAATATGAGTTTTAGAAGGCATAATATATGAACCGTAAAAACGTTGAGAACACCAAGTTGCCAACACCAATAACCTCTTCGATGCTAATTGGTAGTCTACTGGGCTGCAGTGTGTTAAAAGCTCACCTGTACTGTAATATAGACGGGCTTTAACATACCTGTAACCTACTAAATAAGAGCAGCTTTTTAAAATTAACTTCAACAAATTTTTTATTTCTACTCTACAACGCGTATCGCAATTAACGCTCACTCTCAAACACCTCAATTAGAAAATTATGTTATAATCATAGAATAGAATGTTTATTTACTAATGTGACTTTGACTCAAAACTGGTTATTAGAACATACTTAAAAACCATGTTTGTAACATTTGCTTACATACACTGAAAGTTTAGTTTAACTTGTATAAACAGCATTTATAATATTAGTGAGAATAATTAATTACGAGAATTTGTATATTTTGGCATGCCGTCATACCTGTCAGTATTTATATGTATAATTATTTATTTGTATACTAACAATTTTGTGAGAGAATTTGTTTTGATTCCAGAGTATATAATGTTTCTTTCTAAAAAGTCGACTATTACTGAGACGAAATGCCGTTACGTTACTTATATTTTAACACTTTCTATAATTGAGAAATGCATACCTTAAAATGTAATTATATTTCTCAGTTATAAAAAATACCTTAAGATTTCTATATTGTCTTTAGCGCATGCCTGGAGAGGGGCCAGTTTCCGCTTCGCTGGAAGACGGGAAAGCTGGTCCTTATCCAGAAAGCCGGGCGCCCTGCGGACTCTCCGTCCGCATTCCGGCCCATCGTGCTGCTCGACGAGGCGGGCAAGCTCTTGGAAAGAGTAATTGCAGACCGCCTCTTCGGGCACCTGAATCGGGTGGGCCCGGATCTTGCGGAGTGCCAGTTTGGCTTCCGCAGGGGGCGCTCGACGGTGGATGCCATCATGCGCGTGAGAGCCCTCACGACGGGGGACGCGGTATCCCGGGGCAGGGTCGTCTTGGCGGTGTCTTTGGACATCACCAACGCCTTTAACACCCTGCCCTGGAGTTGCATCAGGGAGGCACTACGGTATCACCGGGTGCCGACCTACCTCCGTCGCATAGTCGAGGACTACCTGACGGACAGAGCCGTCATCTACCCCGGTCACCGGGGAGAATGGAACCGGCGAGAGATGTCGTGCGGTGTCCCACAGGGATCGGTCTTGGGGCCGCCCCTGTGGAACATCGGATACGACTGGGTGCTGCGCGGCGACCTCCCTGACGGCGTCAGCGTAGTATGTTACGCTGACGACACGCTCGTCCTGGCGCAGGGAGAGTCGCACCAGGCGGCGGCCGACCTGGCGACGCAAGCGGTTGCGACAGTCGTTCATAGGATCCGGCAGTTGGGACTCGACGTGGCGCTGCACAAGACCGAGGCCATGTGCTTTCATGGCGCTCGGAACGCGCCACGGTCCGAGTCCCACATAACGGTGGAGGGGGTTCGCATCGGCGTCGGGAGGACGATGAAGTACCTGGGACTCGTCCTCGACAGCCGGTGGAACTTCAGGGAGCACTTCCTGAGTTTGGCCCCAAAGCTGAACCGGGCAGCAGCCGCCTTCAGGCGACTCCTGCCTAATCTCAGCGGGCCAAAAGCCTCCTGCCGAAGGCTGTACGCCGGCGTCGTGCGGTCCATGGCCCTCTACGGGTCCCCAGTGTGGGCCCTGTGCATCCGGACGCGACCACTAAAGTTGGTCGCATGCCAGAGGGTCATGGCTATCCGAATGATCCGGGGATACCGCACGATCGCCGGCGAATCGGCCAACCTCCTTGCCGGATTGCTGCCCTGGGATCTGGAGGCGACTGCCCTCCAGCGCGTCTATGAATGGCGCGTGGAGGCGCGGCGCCGGGGCGTATCCCCGCTGCCTCGAGAAGTCGAGGCGCGGCGGGAAGAGCTCCGGCGCGATCTCAGGGCAGTATGGAGGGAGCGACTGTCGCAACCGACGGCCGGGCACGCCGCAATCGCGGCGGTAAGACCCCTCTTTGAGGAGTGGCTAGATCGGCGTCACGGCGTCCTGACCTACCGCATGACGCAGGTCCTCACCGGACACGGAAGTTTCGGGAGGTACCTGTGTCTGATGGGTAAGGAAGAGACGCCTGGGTGTCACCACTGCGAGGGTCGCCCTGAGGACACAGTCGAGCACACAGTGCAGGACTGCCCAGCTTGGGCAGAGCACCGACGTGTCCTCACGGCGACAATAGGCGGAGACCTCTCGCGCCCGGCCTTGGTCGAGGCCATGCTGCGGGGCGAGAGGGAGTGGGAAGCGGTCGCCTCCTTCTGCGAAGCAGTCATGCTTTCGAAGGAGGAGGCGGGCCGCGTGAGGGAGAGGATGGCGTCCTCCCTGCAGCCCAGCCGCAGTGGTAGACGCCCACGGCGTCGGACGTCGGCCGACGATCTCCGGCCACCGTAGGCGCGGGCATGCGGACAGCGAGTAAAGGGCAACTCGCTGTCCGACCATGGACCATGCCCGGGTCGACGGCGCGTCGTGTTTCACGCGCGCCTCAAAGAGCGTCAGCAACATGACGAGGCCCCCTCTGCAGAGGGCCGAATCCTGCCGGGGTCGTGGGACTCATCCCGTTACCGTGGCCCCGGTATGTAAAGGATTATTGAAGGAACACCGTGGATTTTAGTCAGTAAAAGTCTGACAGTCCCTCCCACCCTGCCCGGAGTGGGAGGACTTATTTGATAATTTTACCACGTTAAAAAAAAAAAAAAAGATTTCTATATTGTAAGATAACAAAAAGTAAATAAACAAAAACCAAATATTATGTATAAATAATCGCTGTCAGAGTTTTAATTTATTATATTGTTTTTCTACAATACTGAGGAGCTCGTGTCTAAATAAAAGCAGCTGCACGGATCGATCTTCAAAGTAAAGCAACGCTTTCGGAGTACGGTCCGTGGATGGGTGGCCCCGTTAACATATTTGTCCTCCTGCCTGAAAAGCAGCCTTGTGCCTATTTTCCAACATTCCAATCATCAGCTTTCTAACCATTAGGTACCTACTAGCTGGACTAACGAAATTCGCAACGCCTTTTTTAATCCACATTTTTCACCTTTAAAACTTCACTGGACTTCCACAAGTATTATTGTACATACAGAACATGACACGCATTATCTCATTTTCAAAAACTCCCAAACAAAATATCAGTGTACAACCGCTCCTGACCGCACGAACTCCATTATACACTACATGAAAATGTACACTGAGGAGATGAAGTGCGTACATTGTTCTCTTCCACGCAACTGTACTAAATCATTCTGGGAGTTCGTCACGCACAACTCTTTTGTTCACCATTGTACTCGTTTCTAAAGGGTACTGTCGAGTACAGGTAAATGGATGCGGTAGTTTATAGTTCAACAACAGGTAGGGTAGTACTAAAATGTTTTGTGGAGGCAACGTAATGCACGTAAGGGCCGGATTTTTTGTTAGAGTAGTTTTACAGGTTGGGGAATGAGTGTTTGTGTAACTCCGGGGTTTTATTGAAACGAGATTCGTAATGATGTAGTTTAAGTTGAGGATCAGGCTGCTACGCGAACATTTTCGTTTCGTAAAGTTTTAGTAACGTAGAAATGTTTTACAATCAGAGTGAATATAAAATATATAAGTATTGGTTGCAATACTCAACGACGAAGACCCGTATATGTTGATATACGGGTCTTCGTCGTTGAGTACCCTGTTACCTAGCTACTGAGTTATAGAGGTGAGATAGCGATGTCCGGTTATAAATCTGACCCCAACAAAGTTGTGAAAAGACTAGGTAGGTAATGAAATTCATTATACTTAATGTTTATTTCTCCTTTCTTTCAAAGTTATCACGTCTAGAGTTAGTAGTAACCCACAAGACAAAAAATCAAATGCGCACCAATTGTTCTTGGTCCGCAGACTTTTTATAATAGCGTTGAAAATCTTACAATTCCAAATTAATAAATAATAATAATAATAAATTGTTTATTGGCATAAACAGTGACACAAATGATGTGAGGACCCTGCTTCCAGAACTAGGTTAGAAAACCTGTATTTCAGGAGCCAATGACTTCTTCCAATAATGTTAAAATTTTGCAAGTTTTATGCAACACAGGCAAAATATTAGATGAAAATTGCTTGTCGAATACAAATCCAAAACCCTATCATAATACCACCGGATTATAAAGACGAACACGAACATATGAAACGTCAGTGATTTTTTACAATGGCCGGCTAGGATTACATTTTCAATACCCTTTAAAGAAGCCAGACTGTCATCCTTTTTAAATCCTTCAATATTACCACATGCCCTTTCATTTTCTTTTCTTTCATCGTGTCCACGTCTTATATTATCTTCAAAGGTTACTGTGGTTCTATTGTTGATTATGCTTTAGGCTTATTTACGAGGTTCCTCGCTGAATTATGAGATGTCAACGCCGGGTTGATTTATATGTTGAGTGGATAGCACGACACGCGATCGTCTATGGACACTGAATTAAACTTAATTAATGCTGGTTTTAGATTAATAATATCTTGCAGAAATGAATCTGGCGTTACTTTGTGGAAATCCATGACGTATAAAGATGTTTAGCACAATATTAACTGATATTTTATACAACGTATAACGTAAAGTCAACATCTGGTATGGAGTCTCTATGCACAGTGTCAGCTCAAAATAATTGACTCAAAGAATTGATACCAATTTATTGGTTTCATATGTTTCATGGATACCAATCATAACAAACGTGTCACAGCATTACGTGGGTCAATAACTTTACACGTCACTTGCCAATATTACGATCAAACATTCTTCTGAATTTGAATAATTTGGTCTCTGGTATCAAAGTATTGAAATTTTTAATAAGTTCCACACATGTAGACAGGATTACAAAATCCTTGCCATATCGTTTATCATCCAAAAAAGCCATACACTTCGTATGTATATATCCTTTAAATTACACCTTGTATATATTTTATTCGGATGAACCCGGTCTTGACTACGATGATGAATTTGTCTGAAGATGTCTGTTCACTCTTTTTTTTTTAAAGGCTGACGGGTCATATGTGGTATCAACAAAGTTCTTCGAGCTTGTATGCAGTGTTCAGAACCGCTTTTCCGCCCGCAATTAAATGCATTGTACGCAAAAGGAGTACCTACGGTGATGCAACATGTATCCCAAACTTGTTCATGACACGTATTGCGCCCCTCCATGGAGCATCCTCGGGAAATGTCGGCGAGTCGACCGCTCAGGTGCGCAAATTGCTGTTAGAACTTAATTTTGCATAACTACCTACTAAGAATAATTACTATGAAAACTGATAGATAGATAGATATAACATTTAATTGGTACAGCACAAGACACAAACTCAGTTTTAAACTCGTAAATTTCTACTATTATAGCCTTGAAAATATCAAAAACAAAGTGCCAGTTAATTACGTTTTTATGTTATTTTTTTAAGCTAATTACGTTTGCAGATATTCATATTTTTTTAAACATAACCTAATATACATATATTCTTTCAGGAACATCTTAAGAGCCAGTCTCCAAACCTGCTTCAAGTTGAGTCAATGGTCTAAGTTTAAGCGTCAATAGCCTAATGGATAAGGTGTCGGAATTGTGATCGAGAGGTGGCGGGTTCTAACCCCACCCATTACATTATTGCTGCGAATCCACTCCAGACACAAGCATAGTTAGCTTAGTTGGAGGGGTTAACAGGATTGTTAAGAAAGAAAGAAAGAAATCATTTATTAGCCATAATGTAGGTATACATATAAGTTGATTAGATTTAGTAGCGTCCCAATACATTTTACCATTACGGTGTGCGAAATATTACACTGTTATTTAAAACTAAATCAAATTCTAAAAACATATAATTTAATACAGCATTGTCCAGCATCAATAATGCAATTTGGCCCAAAATAAATAATGGCAATAACGCAGTAATAATAATGTCAAAAATATAATTATAGTAATGTCAAAAGTAAGATTGTCTAAAATAATAATGTCTATAATAATAAGAAAACAAAAATACAATTAATTTATGACGATTAAAGATTAATTGCAATATATAGCTAGTAATGTGAATTCTACCCACATTAATAGAAATCTTTAAAAAAAAAATTACACAACCAGCCAATAATATTCCAACTGCGGGGACACAAACCTCCTCTAATAGAGAATGTCCCTAAACGACCACGCAGGCGCCGTGCGGGACGGTGGGTGGATGATGGATTCTTTAAATAGATGATATCTTTGGATTTTCGATCCTAGAACATACCGGATTCCTGACGAAGTTATCCTTCACCGTTTTGACAGAAGTGGTGATGAAAATAACACAAAGTTATGTGCCTGCCTGGGTACACGTAACATTTTATTCTTTTTTTTTAGGGTTCCGTTTTTGCCATTCGGCTACGGAACTCTAAAAAAAAAGAATAAAATGTTTCATCATGTCTGTCTGTCTGTCTGTCTGTCCGTCCGTCCGTATGTCACAGCCATTTTATTCCCAAACTATTAACACTACACATATGAAACTTAGTAGTTAGATGTATTCTGTGAACCGCTTTCCGATTTTAAGAAAAAAAAATTAAAAACTATTTAAAATAAAGGTAGCCCCTCTTTATTTACCCCCATATATGGAACTGAAACTGAAAATATTTTTTTTCATGAATCCTATGCGTGTGTGGTGTCTACAGACAGGTCTTTAAAAATGACATTGAAGTATCTATTACCAATTTTTCATAAAGTTTCCAAAGTGGTAAAATGTGTGTCCCTCTAACTTCTATAATAATGGAGTGAAAAATCTAAAAAAAATATATGTCTGTAGATCTTAATGTAAACTTTTAACCAAAATTAGTTTGAACAGTTGAGATATAGCATATTTTCTAAAACCGCAAATATAACTTTGTTTTTCATACAAACACTATGAAAACCAAAGTTATTTTGCGTAGTTACTGCGGAACCCTTCATGGACGAGTCTGACATGCACTTGGCCAATTTTTTTTTAATAGAAGATTACTAGCAATGTGGATAACACATTACTAACAATCTTGTTAACTCCTCCAACTAAGCTAAATATGATTGTGTCTGGAGTGGGTTCACGGCAGTAGTGTAATGTGTGGGGTTCGAACCCGCGATGCTTCGATCACAAGTCCGACCCTTACTCACTAAGCTAGTGACGCTTAAACGCATCGCAATACCTGTAATCACAGGGACACCATCACTCGAAAATATTTCAGTTTGTGACCTCTTTCAACAAACACAACCCTTCCTATTGGGCTTAGCCGTAATCGGGTTAACAGATCAGGTATTTTTAACCGACGAAAAAAAACGGAGGAGGTTATCAAGTCGACGCGTATATTTTTTTTAATGTATTATCACTGATTACTCGAAGACGGTTGAACCGATTTGGAAAAATTTTTTTGTTTGAAAGAGTATACTTTGAAGTTGGTCCCATTGTCACCAAGTCAGGATCTGATGATGGGATCTTGGAGAAATCGAGGGAACTCTTCAAATATTATAGGCACACCTATAGTGATTTGAGTATATTTTTTAGTAACTTGTGTAGTTGCATTCGAAAAGCACCATTTGTGAAGTGGACCTGATGATAAAGACTACAAATGGCCACTGGAACTACTAAATATATAAGTAGGTAGGAATAATAAGTATTTCATTGGTTCCGCTTCGATTACTTGAATATGGTTATGAAGCACAATATGCTCGTTACAATGCATATGGTGAAGTGAAGCTGATGGTGAAGTACCAGGTGAACTCCTCAACAATTAATGGCCCAGCATTGGGAAAAGCAATCTTTTGTTAAAGGTTAAAAGTAGTTGACATTTAGACTTTCATAACTAGGTAAAATATTTTTTTACTTTGCAGTGTTTTTTGGAAATCGGTTTAATTTTTTGGTAAAAAGTTTTTATTTATCTTCAAAGCTTCGAGGTGTCATCGCTGAATCTCTCTCATATTAATATTCAGAAACCATTGAATTTTCAACAAACACTTGATTGTTATTAATTACAAATCTTGAACTTCCGCAATTCAATTAGTCCAATCGATCAAACATATTGTCACTGAGCTAAGTAATTGCTACATGGAGTTAACTAATAGATAGGTGTAGGCTTGTTTCACAATAATAGTCCTTATTGAGATACTATCTTATAGGAGTTCGTAGCTAAATAATAATAGCAGCACGGTTCAATCTTCAAGGTTAAGGAATGTTTGCTAAGGTCGGTCTGTGGGTGGTGACCATCTTAACATCTCGAGATACCCGTAACTCGGAAAGCACGTTAAGTTGCCTCAAAACCTCTCATTAAAATCGGTGTAGCTTTTCCAAAGATTAGTCCGGACAAACAGACACAAAAATTTAAAGGAAAATGTTTTAATAGCGTGTAAATACTGTTACTAGCTGGGATTCGCGATAGAAATAATTAACGCCAATTAAATCAAAATTAACACTTTAATTAATTAACCTTCGGTATGCCTGGTGGCAAAAAGTTACACGGTATGCCTGGTGGGTTTATCAGACCCGGATTTTTAATTGTAATTTCTCAAATAATTTTTGATAAATAAGTTATTAAAATGTACTAATATTTTAACTAGGGGTGTATGTTACAAAATAAAATAAAAAAGATTGCAAATCAACAACTTTTAATAATTATTTTACAAATTAAACTTAGGTAGTGTTTTTAACCAAAAAAATACTTCGTTACTCTTATAACATACATTACTTATTAAAAACTAAAGAGATCTCAATCAGACTATATAAAATTAGAAGGCACTTCTATGTACTTGTTAATAACTAAAAAAATATTCAGTCTTCATCACTTCTATCAACATTTTCCAGGGCTTTGGTTCGGAAGCAAATTGCACATTGAAAAATTGCATGATCCAGGCATAAGTGACCCTTACAGGTCTCACAAACATATTGCGTTTTGCGATCTTTCTTGACTAAGCATAGTAGCATCTACGTTTTATACCAGGAGTCGATTTTTTCGATGGCCTGTCATCTTGTCTGAAATTTCCGCGTAGCAATATGCATTAGAAGATTTCAAATTGTCTCTCGTTCTTCGGATTCTTACATTTGTGTGAAGCATTTTGTCGAATAACATAGACTCGTTGATGAAGAGTTCGAAACATTCTAAAGGAAGGTACTTGCATCTCTAGCTTGAGGCTTTACTCCTGGTATACCAGATATTATATTTTAAATTCGTGTACGTACGTTATATCGACCAGGGTTTTTATGCCATAAAGTTCCATCCTTACCTTTGTACGCTCTTCTTGATGGCAATGAAGCTAGCGTAGACATGGGCACGCCCATTTCAGAATCTGAAGAATTTCTTCCGCAACAGCCCTACCAATATCATTGTTTTGTGCCTCTGAATCAGATGCCTCGCTTCCCTGACTCACGTGTTCAGACTCTTCTCCACTTGAGTTGAAAATTACGTCATCTTCTTCAGCCGCTTCGAGTAATAAATTACTAATATCATCATCACATAGATGACTCCTCATTTTGAAACTAAAATAATGTAAAAAATATTATTTTTAAGCACAAAAATAACATCAATTTCCAAAAACACTAACAAAAAATACTTACATAAAAACGTCACGTCGTGTGCCTGGTCGGGTCTGGGAGACCCGTGCGAACTATACGTAAATCCTACTACCACGAGAACACGCTCCGGACTGAGGTGGCGGGCGGCGGGCGTCTAGCAATTCATAACGACCAGCTACTAAGTGCAGTTAGGCGCAAAATTCGAATTTGAAGGAAATACAACGGTTTATGTATACAGGTGGGTCTGACAGACCCTACCAGGCATACCGAAGGTTAAACACAAAATAAAAATTTAACACAATTATTCGCACCACAACAGTTGTCACTTAACACTTAAATCGCACTGAAATTCACTTGTAAAGCTTCGATTATATCGCGTATTCGCCTCGTAATAAGACTGACTCTCTGCGTCCTTTTGCGATCTATATATACCCCGGTCTATGAGTTCTATAACATTCCTGTAAAATCGACTCACTGTTTATACTGTCAAGAATATTCCAGAAGCCACTTGAGATGTGATGTAGTAGTTGTAAGGTATATAATAAGGTATCATTATTCCAATACAGTCAGTATATTCTTGAACCTAGTGCGTTTCATTTGTCTCCTAAACACCCGACCTTACATGGCGACCCTGCCGGTAACAGTAGTCGGCGCGGGCCCGCGCGCGTGTGTGCCATAAAAGGACCAAATATTATAAACAATCAGTGCAGAGTTAATGTGGACTTTAAAATGAAGCAAAAAATCATTAATATACCTGAGCGCAAGGCGTGTTCTATTGTTGCGTATTCGTGCATATTTTTTGGTGAAAATGGGAAACACTAACAGCAAGGAAGAAGTTGTAATTGCGCAAACTGCCGGAGTCGGTAGTAATTCGGCTCGTACGCAGCAGCTACAGGAGACCTCGAACACTATTCTCGTGGTTATATATACCATATTGGCGATTGGACTTTTAATCATATTATACAAGCTGTATAATCGTTGTAACAAGAAACAAATACAGCGTCGCATAGATGAAGTGACATTGAAGCGATAGGGTGCTGTGCCACAGGCTGGCAAGGCAGAAGTTCTCGACATATAAATACAACGACGAAATAGTCCATGGCATCTTCAAGGCTCGTAATTCAACGTCGTGGGAGTAGTGCTAGTGTTGTGTTGGTGTGAAAAAGTAGGCGAAAGTACTAGTAAGTGAATTGAGGTAATAATGAGGTTCATTTTACGACCTATTTTATGAATTTTAGGAACTACCTGTCTCTTGATAATGGTATGTAATTTGATTTTTTTGTTTACATTTATTGTTTATTTTTAGAGTACCTATTTACTAAGTATCTACTAATAATCTCTGTTACATTAATATGTGCGTTTTCTTGAAATATCGATAACATGAAATATGTAGTTTAGAACAAGCGCTAGTGACTAATTCGAAGGCTAACGTGTTATGGCTGAGGATTTAGGTATATTATTAAACGAGTTAAAAGTTATAAGAAGCTACTTGATAAAAATTGGCCCTATCCGCCGACAAGGAAATATTTCAGAGATAAAAAGAAAAGAGGCAAATGTTGTTTTAGTCAAATACAATAAGTTTTTAGAAATCTATAAAAAAAACTTAAAAAACTATACGAGTTCAGAAATTACATTAATTAAAAAGTTTTGCGAAGAGTTCGATAGGTTATTTTTAGAAATCATTTCATTGTGTAGTGTAACAGGAGAGACAAATATCTCATTACAAACCATGGCGACTGATTCATTCGATTTAAAAACTGCGCTACATCTTATGCCTGTCATGGATGATAGCATTAATAACACTAAGCAACTGATCGAAAATATCGAATATTACGATACTATGTTAGACACCGGCATGTAAAAACAAACTAATTCAGTTTATATTAAAAAGCAGGTTATCCCAGTGCGCAAAGTTATTATTGTCAACAAAATATGAGACTGTCGATGAGCTTACAAAGGATATGCATAAATTATTACTACCACAAAAGAGTTACATCGCTATTCAGTCAAAATTACAGTTTTGTAAACAAGAGAGTAAAACAATTACAGATTACGGCAAAGAGATGTCAGAACTTTTTGTAGATTTGACGATATCGCAAGCTGACAGCGATTCAGCTAAGTATGCTTTATTGAAACCCATGAATGAGAAGTTAGCAATGAAACGATTTGCGGACGGTTTGAGGGATCGTCGATTAACTTTACTTCTTTAACAGAAGCAATCCAGACAGCACAAGACGAGGAGAAACCCGGTCCCAGTGGCACATCAGAACTGATAGGTACGTATAGACAATCGCATTACCAGGCTCGGGGGGCCCAACGAGGTTACCGAGGCCAACGAAATTTCGGCGCAAAGGGTGCACAAAATGCAAACCAGCGTCGGGATCATCACCCACAGGTACCACATGGTTATAGTAATAACAATTATTATCGTAGTAATTATAATAATCGTTATCGCAAAACGTATAGATCACCGCGTAGTAACCGCGGCCGAGGTGTCGGGTTGAAAAAGGATATCAATGTCATAACAGAGAATAGCCAGGCAGCAACAGGCACTTCGAATAATGAGTCATTAAATCATTTTTTTTTCGTGACTGATGTCATCTTCACATGTAACATTTTAAATAAGGTGTTGTTTAAAATTGGTAACTGTAACCATAACATGCTAATTGACACGGGTGCTTCTATATCGGGAATAAAGTTGAAATGTTTAGAGCGTTTACAGATTCCTTACCATAAAGAGAGAGTTAGCATAAAAGGTATTGGTGGATATTTGTTCTCTGAAGGTTATGTGTATTTAACTCTTAATCATAACGAGTTTAGTTTTTTACATAAATTTACAGTATTTAAAGATTTACCGTGTATTACTGATGGCATTTTGGGTCAAGACTTTTTAACACATTATAGAGCTATTTTAAATTTTGAAGTCAATACGTTACAATTAATGGCAAATGAGTCTAAGTTAGTAACATTATCGTTCGAAAATAATCAGACAAAGCGTCACAGCTACTATCTGACCATACCAGCACTTAGCGAATCCACGCATTACATTAATACGACGTTAAAAGAAGAGTGTGTGGTGTCAAATCAACAATTATGTGATGGTGTTTATTTAGCGAGTAGTATAAATAAACCAATTAACGGAAAAATGCCTATTCGTATTTTAAATACTCGAGACACAGATGTAAATTTAAATTATTTTCAAGTTAGCACTAGTAAGTTAAATGAATACTACATTTGTCAATTCAATAGGAATACGGTTGATTCGGAAAGGGTGAAAACTTTACTTTCCTCATTAAATTTAAAGGGCTTGAATATAGAGGAACAGAAATCGATAGAATGTATTTGTGCAAAGTTTCCTGATATTTTCCATTTACCAGGGGATAAATTATCCACTACCCCAATTTATGAACAGACAATTGACATGAAACCACATACTGTTCCAATTTATACGAAACCATACAGAGTACCATATGCTCAAAAACCGGAAATAGAGAAACAAGTCAAAAATATGTTAAATGACGGCATAATTGAGCCATCCCGAAGTGCATGGTGTAGTCCATTATTGCTGGTCCCCAAAAAATGTGATGTGGCTGGTAATAAAAAGTGGCGAGTCGTAATTGACTATCGCAAGTTAAATGATAACATACAGGACGATAAATTTCCTTTTCCCAACATCACCGAAATACTAGATTCCTTGGCAGGAGCAATGTACTTTACTCATTTAGATTTAGCTCAAGGATTTTTCCAAATTAAATTAAAAGAAAGCTGCAGACCTTATACGGCATTTACTAAATAATCAGTATCAGATGACTCGGATGCCGATGGGGCTCAAGTCTAGTCCCAGTAGTTTTAGTAGAATGATGACTATTGCAATGTCTGGCCTCAACTATGATAAATGTCTCATATACCAAGACGATTTGTTAGTAATGGGTAGAAATTTGAGTATTCATAATCAAAATTTAATGGATGTTTTTTCTAGATTACGAAAAGTAAATTTGAAATTGAATCCCACTAAATGTACATTTTTGCAAAAAGAGATTCTTTATTTAGGTCATACAGTATCCGGAAAGGGTATTTTACCAGACCCAGAAAAAGTTAGAGTAGTAGAAAGTTATCCAAGGCCCCAAAATGTTGATGAATTAAAGCGTTTTGTAGCCTTTTCAAACTATTACAGAAAGTTTATTAGAAACTTCGCCGAGTTAGCATTTCCTTTAAGCAAATTGTGTTGTAAAAACGTTAAGTATAATTGGACCAAAGAATGTGAGCATTCTTTTCAAATGCTGAAATCAGCCCTGATAAGCCCACCGGTCCTCCAGTATCCAAATTTTTCAGAGAGCAATGAGTTTGTATTACAAACCGATGCATCAGGTATTGCAATCGGTTCGGTGTTATGTAACGGAGATGGACGGCCAGTGGCTTACGCAAGTCGGGGTTTGAATAAGGCCGAAATTAATTATCCTACTATCGAAAAAGAACTATTAGCAATAGTATGGAGTGTTAAATATTTTAGACCTTATTTATACGGAAGACGGTTTAAGATACAGACCGACCATCGACCCCTAGTTTATTTATTTTCTATGAGAGATCCATCTAGTAGATTATTGAAATTTAGACTGCAGTTAGAAGAATTCAACTTCACAATTGAATATTTAAAAGGACAATTAAACTCAGTGGCAGATGCACTGTCGCGAATAATAATTACGTCGGAAGACTTAAAATCAATGAATGAACAGATAGTTGGTGTAATGACTAGAGCGCAATTGCGTCAATTAAACATAAATAATGATAAGAGCAATAATAACCAGTCGGTGGACACACACTCGAGCCCTGATCAACCGAGAGTGGTGGAAATAATTAAAAAACCGAAGGATATTGTTGAACTTTCCTTAATAAGCTCTAGGCAATTAAATTATTTACAAAGAAAAGGAATAATAGTGGAGAGATACAAATATTTTATGTATGTGCCCAGTAAAGCTATAATTTATTTACAAACAATATCTCGATCTCCGATTACGCGAGTCGAATTGGTGAGAGACTTGTTATGTTTATGTAAAAAGTTATTGATAAATGAAATATGCATAATAAGAAACGACTACAATAAAGATTTTATAAGTGGACTTATAAATGAAATAAAAAGTTATGAAAAGTGGTCCGGACCACGAATTTGTGTAGTCAGCAATGTCCAAAGAATAAATAATTTAGATAACAGGCGTGTGATATTAAATGACTTCCACCTATTGCCCACAAGTGGCCACGCGGGCATTAGGCGGATGGTAAATAACATTACAAAGTATTACTTTTGGCCAAGTTTAGAAAAAGATGTCGCTGATTATGTCTCAAAATGTGAGCAATGTAAGAAACAGAAATATTCTAAACATACCAAGCAACCATTGCAGGTCACAACAACTGCAAATTCAGCACTAGAAAAGATCTTTTTAGACATAGTAGGGCCGCTACCAACGGACATACATAACTATAAATACATTTTGACCCTACAGTGCGAGTTATCGAAATTTACGGAGGCGTACCCCCTATACAGCAAAGACACAGTAAGTGTAGCTCGTGCGTTTGTTGATAATTTTATTTTAAGATATGGCATACCTAGAGAAATAGCGACCGATCGTGGGTCCGAGTTTATATCAAGTACTATGAGAGAGATATGTCAAATCTTAAAAATCAACCAAATTTCTTCTACAGCATACCATCACGAGAGTATTGGGGCGCTGGAAAACAATCATAAAGCGATGGGTGCGTATCTTAGGATTAATTGTGAGAATCGAACAAGTGCGTGGAGTACTTGGTTGCCGTATTGGTGTTTTTCATACAATAATACAGTACATACGGAGACCAAGTACACACCACATGAATTAGTGTTAGGCAAACGCTGCTTGTTACCGAAAAATCTAGAAGGACATACGGTAGACCCTTTGTATGCTCACGACAATTATGCTCTTGAGCTAAAATATAGGCTACAAGTAGCGCAAAAAGATGCACATAGTAATTTAATCAAGAGTAAGGTTAAGAGAAAGCATAACTATGATACTGATATAAACCCAGTGTATTATAAAAAGGGTGATTTATTATTATTAAAAAATATATCAGATAGTAAAATGGATCCTATATATTTGGGTCCTTTTGTAGTTTTTGATGACATGGATACTAATGTTAAAATTTTGAAAAATGGAAAAGAATATGTAGTTCATAAAAAACTTTTTTTGCAAAAAATAAAACGGACTTCCATATCAAAACACTACAAAGCCAAAAATAATTTTAATTTCGGTAGTCGGTGTTATTGGATTTGTATTTTCTTTTTTTTTCACACCGCCTTCCGAAATTAAAATTATTTTTGGCTTTGTAGTGTTTTGATATGGAAGTCGGTTTTATTTTTTGCAAAAAACTTTTTATTTTCTTGCTTTTTAGTGGGTCAGTGAATTTTCCAAATCGGTTCGTAAATGACGGAGTTATGCGCGAACAAAAAACGCAATGCAGCGTAAACGAAAAGATCATCAACGTAAACATTTTTTTAGACTTTTGTTTATTTTTCAGAAACGGCTTATCCGATTTCGATAAAATTTTCATGGGACCATTTGGGAAGTATACCCTTTCTAACAAGATCAGAATTTTTCAAATCAGTTGGCAAACGACGGAGTTATGCGTGGACAAACATAAAAAAAAAAAAAAAAATACAAACATCCGAATTGAGAACCTCCTCCTTTTTTAGAAGTCGGTTAAAAAATAGAACTAAACTTTATAAAAATGACTAAAGTATCTAACCAATGTGTATTTACTAAATAGGCTTCTCCAGTGTCATTTATATTAATTTAGAATATTTTATTCCTATGTTACAATATTACTATGTAGTTTTAAGTCATAATTAGGTTAAATTAATATTATGATTAACAATGTACTCTGCGCAGGTATACCATATTAAAACTTAAAAATAATAATTGTGTAATCTTATTATTTTTTTAAATAAAGGGGAAGGTGTGATGTAGTAGTTATAAGGTATATAATAAGGTATCATTATTCCAATACAGTCAGTATATTCTTGAACCTTGTGCGTTTCATTTGTCTCCTAAACACCCGACCTTACAGAGATACACAGTACTGCTACTCGCCGCTAGATGGCGTTAGTGTCTCGAACATTCTAGATTTCTGTCGAACTTTCTCGACGTACTTCACTAAGCGACTGGCGTAACAATACCCAACTGTAAGTATTCAAGAAGCACAGTTATTTTAAAATTGCAGACAAACACTGCACTCACTCGTGGTTCTATCAATGATTTTTATGTTTTTGTTATTGTTTTTGGCTAGTCATAAAGACGGCTTAAACTTAAGTTAACAATAAAGGCGGTTATTTCGAGGATAATTTAATTAATTTCACTCTTATAGTACGGTGGTAGGCGTTAAAAGGTGATAAGTAAGTATGAAACACCCTTAAAAACAGACTGAAATCAGTTGCGGAACACGGAAGATATTATGTGCAGTTACTAACTTTGTTTTTTTTTTTTTTCGAGCTGGCACTAGGAAGTTTTTAATCCTACAAGACCTATAGCACTATGCACTACTTTTAACACGCTTTTGTTTAGGTCGAGCTGTAATAAACTATGTAATAAAATCTAAGAATCTTAATTACACGCACTTCTAATTTTTGTATCATCATGAAACTGTGATCGTGGGGGCCGAGTCACCCGCGTCCGTAGGAGAATACCCCTTTGAGAATCCCTACACGTGGTCCCCGGGTGGTGCTAATCAGGTGACATCAAACTGGTGGTAGGTTCAAACCGCAGGCTTGTGACCACCCACAGGGCAAAGACGTACCGCCAAACGGCCTAGTTGTGTTCCGGTACGATGCCCTGTGTAGCCTATCAAGGAGTTGGGTCGAAGTAGTTGCTTTACTGCTGAAAGACCAATCTGGCTCGCACTAGTGCGGACGTATCGGGAGACTAGTCGCGGAGGGTAGCGGAATCCGAGGCATGGTGCACCGCTGGCCAACCGCAGGTAGTTGGGGGCCCAAGTAGTGTGCCAGCCACGCATAAAAGGCTACCCCGCCAACTGTCGAAAAATCCCGGAATCCATCGTGCTGGTTGGCGACCAGATGGGAGGGCCCGATGGACATTCCTGGGGGGCCTCGGGCGTCCCCGCAGTCTCCAGACTAGTCCCCCAATCGATACCGTCTGTCTAGTGCGGGTCTGGGGGTTAACAGCGTGAAGCCTCACTTCAATTCCTTCTCCTCTCCTCTTCACTCTCAAAATTTATGAAACGGAAAAAACAGAGCATAGTTAAACAGCGGCTGCACTCTCTCTCTCAAAGTGCACCTCAGTAACATCCGAGGTCTGGACTCAAATCTCGTCACAGTCCACCACCACCTCGAGACTGATAAACCTGCTCTGTTGTTTCTTTCGGAGACGCAGATCAGATGTCCGTCAGACGTGTCGTATCTTTTATACCCAGGGTTTACCTTGGAGCACAATTTTAAACCACGTGCAGGGTGTATGTACGCCCGCGACGACATCTGCTATCGGCATCTCCGGAATCTTGAGGACTCCAGGTTCTCTACGCTTTGGGCTCTGGTGGACACGGGCATAGACAAAATTATTTATGCCTGTGTCTACCGCTCGCACAGCGGAGATCAGGAGACAACCAGGCTCACACAGTACATCAGTGAGGCGGCAGATGCGGCCCAACAGCGGTACCCTTCAGCTCAGCTCGTGTTGCTGGGGGACTTTAATGCCCATCACCAGGAGTGGCTCTTCCCATACCAGTGCACGGACCATGCTGGGCGAGAAATGCACAATCTTGCACTTGCATTAAATCTCACTCAGCTGGTCCAGGGAGCAACGAGGGTGCCGGATGTTGAGTCGTACACAGCCAATTGCTTGGACCTTCTGCTGACTACAGATCCAGACCGCTATTCGGTAACGATATCATCACCGTTAGGTAGTTCCGACCACTGTCTGGTGAAGTCTGTATCCGTCTACTCTCCGCCCGATCTCAGCCTTAAAGGCACCCGGCGGGTTTGGCGATACAAGTCAGCGGATTGGGATGGCATGCGATCTTTCTTTGCATGTTATCCTTGGCAGCCTACTTGCTTTTCTTCAAATGATCCATCGTCGTGCGCAGACGCCGTGACAGATGTTTTGCGACAGGGGATGGAGTACTACATTCCGTTCTCTGACCTAACAATGTCCGGCAAAGCTCGACCTTGGTTTGGCGCCGAATGTGATCGCGCTGAACCGCTTAAACACGCGGCGTACCTAGCATGGGTCGATGCTTGAAACTGCAAAGCAAATGACGTGGATCAGAAGAAGAGAGCCTTCAACAGGGCTGCCAAGTCCTGCAAGAAGGTTTTGCGGAGGTCTCGGTTTGACCACGTTAGCCAAATTGGGAACAAACTCGCTTCATACCCTGCTGGAAGCAAAGCGTTTTGGTCCCTGGCAAAGTCGGTTGAATCGAACTTCTGTCGCCCCTCACTACCACCACTGCTCAAACCTGACGGGTCTCTGGCTCACTCCGCTGAGGAAAAATCAAACTTGTTTGCCGCTCTCTTCGCGGAGTCTTCACGTCTGGATAGTAGTGGCGCTCACCCTCCTGATGCTCCTATTGGATGCGAGACGTGTATGTCGGACATTCGCATCCATCAGAAGGACGTCCGTAGAGTGCTGCGTAATCTTGACGTGAACAAAGCTAGTGGCCCCGACGGGATACCAGCAATTGTTCTTAGAACTTGTGCGCCTGAATTGTCTCCAATCTTGACACGCCTGTTTCGCCTTTCGCTAGAGACTGGAAAGGTGCCGAAAGCATGGAAGCTGGCTAACGTACAGCCTGTACCCAAAAAGGGCAGTCGTGCTGACCCTGCCAACTACAGGCCTATTTCAGTCACGTCCATACTCTGTAAGAGTATGGAACGTGTACTTAATAGTAAGCTCCTGGCATACCTAGAAGCCAACGACATCCTCAGTGACCGGCAATACGGCTTTCGCAAAAACCGGTCAACTGGGGATCTTCTAGCGTATGCCATTCATATCTGGACTGAGGCCATTGAGAGGCAAGGGGAAGCACTTGCTGTTTCCCTTGACATCTCCAAGGCTTTTGACAGGGTCTGGCACGATAGCCTTATTGCTAAGCTTCCTTCTTTCGGGTTACCCACTCAACTTTGCGTTTGGATTGAAGACTTCCTGAGGGATCGGTCCATTCGAGTGGTCATTGATGGCTGCTCCTCTGGCCAATTGGCAATTAATGCCGGGGTCCCTCAGGGGTCTGTTCTCTCAGCAACTTTATTCTTGCTGCACATTAACGATCTGCTAATGCCCGGTACCTTTGGGTATGCAGACGACAGCACAGTTTCTGAGAGATATGTGCCCAGCGCGCGAGCTGGTGGGTCACAGATCCAGTCTCTCCGTGAGGACATGGTCGGGCGCTTGAACTTGACCTTGAAGGCTGTCTCCGAATAGGGCGATGCCAACCTGGTCAAGTTTAATGCAGCTAAGACCCAGGCGTGTCTCTTCTCCGCAAAAAGGAGCCAATTTGAACCGGCTCCTACTTTCCGAGGTGTAACTGTGCCGATAACCGACCGTATCGAGCTTCTGGGGGTAACATTAACTTCTACCCTCAATTTTGGCCCGTTTATCGAGGCTAAGGCTCAACTAGCATCAAAAAAGTTGGGAATCCTAGCAAAGGTGAGACGGTACTTCACACCCGAACAGTTGCTCAATCTCTATCAAGCCCAGGTTCGGTCGTGTATGGAGTACTGCTCTCATCTTTGGGATGGATCTGCTAAATACCAACTGGACGCGCTTGAGTCTATCGAGAAGTGGGCCAAAAGACTCATTGGCAACGATGCACTGGTCGAATCAAAGCTCCAGAGCCTTGAACATCGACGACGAGTTGCAAGTCTATCGGTTTTCTATCGGTTACATTTCGGGGAGTGTGCGATGGAATTACACAATCTAATTCCACCAAGCCCGTTCCATCATCGGACTACGAGACAAACGGCGAAGCGCCATCGTTACATGGTGGACATCCCACCCATACGCGCCAAACGTTTTGGGAATACCTTCATTGTGGGTACGGCTAAGGAGTGGAATTCCCTGCCGGAGTCTGTGTTTCCCGATAGCTATAACCTAGGAGTCTTTAAGTCAAGAGTGAATAGGTTACTTTTAGGTAAGCGTGATCCATCTTCAACCACATCATCACTTACCATCAGGTGAGAGGGTGGTCAAACGCGAACCTATTCTAAATAAAAAAATAAAAATAAAATTTTTTTCGCAAGTTGGGTATATGTATGTAGATACAGAAACATATTGAGTTTGGGTTCATTAGATTGTAAATATTTTTGGCTTTTTTGAAAGCGTGATTATAGTTTTTTTAAACTATTATTCAAACATGTTATTGCTCTAAAGAGGTTAGCAGATTTTTAACTCTTAATTGTTCAACATAATTATGAGTGTGTGTGTAAGTGTGACTTCTTTCACTTATTGTGTAAAGTCGATAGTCGTACCTCTTTTGTGTATTTTCTTTGAAACTCAACAACTTCAATGAATGGTACGGAGTTCCCGTCCTGTTGAATCGTTTTAGTTGAAACTTGTTACAACTTGTTCATAAGTTTCAAGTCTTCGTACGTATTGTTTTAGGATTTATTGAGTGGATTCAATTTTAGTAGCTCTTTGTCAATAGGTCAGATCAATTTAAGTTTTGAAAATCTTTTGTTATAAATTGAAATTCTGTTAAATTCAAGTTTCTTTATGATTTGTTGTAACAATTCAGTTATTGTTATCCGTTATAAAAATAATTAATATCATAATAACATGTAGTATTGTTTTTTTTTACAACATGTTAAAAGAAACTTCTTAGAGAGTAAATACAAAAATAAATCGCCCAGTGCGAACTCGTTCGGTCTTGGTAACGAGAATTCCTTACAAAACTATAAAATAAATAAATATATTATTTGTTTGGTCCGTTGTAAAAATAATAAATTAAAGTAGGTACCTGATACATTAAGTGGTTGTCATGGTCCGTTACTTCGAAAAATTAAAGGAGTGCAATATTTTTCAATACCTACTAACGTTAAAGCTACATGTATTTTGATCTAAATCCAAATAATGTATTTTAATGTTAAAATCAAATATGTTATGGTTTAATTATACCAAACAACTAATGTTCAATTCACTGCAACATATTGGCAAAGCGATATACCTACTCGTATTTGTATTTGATAGCGGTTTTGATGTATCTGCCTAACCAATCCATATTGTGAATGTATTATTGGACTTAATTTTGAAGATTCAAAGTGAAGCTCAGAAAATGTGATAAGGATCTATATATGAGAGATATATATAAAAGAAAGTCGTGTTAGTTACACTATTTATAACTCAAGAACGGCTGAACCGATTTGGCTGAAGATTGGTAGCGAGGTAGCTTAGAACCAGGAGACAGACATAGGATACTTACCGAGGGACGTGATATAAAACGTGGTATACAAAACGCAACAGACAGAAAAACGAAAAAATTATCATTCAAAACATCAGTCTAGCCGTTCATTTGTTAAAAATGGTATAACAAACACAGCTGACATGGAATAACAAAATGAACTGACAACTAAATGTAATATTGTCTATGGTTAAGTATGGTTGAAAATTTGACAATTAGACATTTTGAAGTTGACCGGTTGATATGTTTGTTTCAAGTTTCTCTTAGCTTATTGTGCCGATATTATCATTAACAATGCCGCGACCAATACGATCGAATCTTGCCCGACAAAGGCGTAATTGAACAGAATGATTGAACATTATTCTTTAAACATTTTAAACATGCGTTAGTATGACTCGACTTCGTGCTTCTCAATCACAAGAGAAAAGAGAGGCAGCCCGTGAACGTCTGAATCTAGAAAATCCATGTTTTTCCTATGGTCAATTATATGTGCTATGGTCACGGGTCGGAAGACCATCTGCGTTATTTGTTCTTGCGCCTGATAATAAAACGAAAAATGTCGTCTATCACAAGGTATTTTACTGAAGAGTGCAACCCATGCACCAAAATACATGGCCAATAAAGAATCTTTCTATTTTTTTCTTTTTATCTTTTAAATCATTAAAATAATTGATATTTTTTTATTTATTTTTAAATACTAGATATAAATATTTGAAATTAATAAATTATAAAATCTGCTTATTGATTGCCTCTAAGGCAGAACAAAGTTCGCCAGGTCAGCTAGTAACTAATAAGAAACAAATAAATATTTTTTAAATAAAATCATATTTTCTGCCAGGTGATATGATATAAATTACACAAAGTATGGTGCGTAACTGGGTTCGAACCCATGACCACTGCTTTCGTATATCTCTTTTATTAATGTTGAAAGTTGAATGAAAGAAGACCAGTAACAAACGCGGATAACAATCATAATTACACTTCACCCTAACTTTAAAAATGTCATATAAAATTTAACAATGAAGAAAAACAGTAAAACCTCAAAATCACTGAAGTTTTAGATTAGATAATACTAATCTACTCAGTACACACAGTGATACTCAAACTAGTATATGCCTGGACGCAGCATAAAACAGACAGCTATCCCAAAAATAGTGTTACGCCAGTCGCTTAGATAAGTACGTCGAGAAACTACGACCAACTTATAGAACGTTCGGGACACTAACGCCACCTGGCGGTGAATAGCAGTACTGAGTATGTCGAGAAACATCGACTTCTAGAACGTTCGAGACACTAACGCTACCTGGTGGCGAGTAGCAGTACTGAGTGTGTCGAGTAGCTTCTGAAAATTTCTTGGCAGTGAGTCGATTGTACAATAATGTTCTAAAACACATACATTGGGGTATAAATAGAACGCAAAGGAACGCAGACAGTCTCAATCTTATTACAAGATACGAGGCGAATACGCGATATAATCGAAGCTCTGCAAGTTAATTTCAGTGCGATGTGCACATAAGTGACGCAGAAGTGTCAACATTGTTTTAAAATTTGCTCCGTTAATTTATTCTAGAAAAGTGGTCAAAAGTTCTCATAATAAGCAGTGCTATATATCCCCGTGAAGCTGAATTTACAAACTATCCAGTGGTGTTTATATCTTACCAGGATTCCAGTGCGCTCGTGAGTAATAAGCACATTACTTTCAAAAAAATATATTTTAACGGCGGCGTTGTTTTTTGCGTCCCTGACCTAGGACAATCTTTGGATCGCTCGCTTCGACGCGCACACGTGCAGCGCTTACAGGGACGCTCGCTGGCCGCCTTGAGATTTTGCGAACTTAAACTTTATATTCAATACTAATAAAGCCCAGCTTTGCTTGGAGTTATTTTAAGCTCAAAATTAATATTAATAAAATGGAACCAAACCGAAATATTTGTGCTGGATGTCGGCATGAAATAAAAAATGTGGAATTTTTGGATTGTTGCGAGTGCAAATTGAGATTTGATATTTTTTGTGTGAACATACCAAGCAACAACTTTTATCTAATGGACCCAGCTTACAAGTCCACCTGGAAATGCCCCGAATGTTGCTGCAAACAACTAAAAACCGACAACACAAACACACCTGCGCGCCCAGCTATTAATTCTGGGAACCTCGGTCATTCACCAATTCGGAATAAATCATCGTACCACAAATCTATACCTAAAACTTTTGGAACTCAGAACACTCCACCTGATACGATGAATGTAACTCTTAGGAAGAAAAGTAGTCAGTCCGTGTCAAGCTCAAATATTCAGGAACAATGCTTAAACGTAACTAATCTCAGAGATATTATTAAGGAAGAATTAACTGCGGCTCTAAAATCGTCTTTCAAAGAATTATTTGCCGAGCAATTGAAAAATCTACAAGGAGAATTATCTGATTTCAAAAGTTCGTTCGGATTTTTCAATGACCACTTCGAGGAGTTCAAGAAACGCTTTGATGAAAAAGACACCATAATTCAACATCTGCGCAGCGATAATGCAAACCTTCAGCAAAGTGTCAATGATCTTAATACACGATTATGTATCGTAGAACAAAACATGCGTGAATGCAATGTGGAGATTGGAGGTCTGCCTGAAGACAAGTCAGAAAACCTAGTAAAAACGCTTCAAAAAATTGCGAGTGTAACTAGTTGTGAAATTGGCGACTCCGACATTATGCAAATTACGAGAGTAGCTAAACTAAATAAGGACAATAACCGCCCACGCACTGTGATTGCCAAACTCCGCAGCCCCCGCCAGCGTGACTACCTTCTGGCTGCTGTAGGAGAATTCAACAAAAAGCAACCCTCTGACAAATTAAACTCACATCACTTAGGCATAGCTGGTAACCAACTGCCTATTTTTGTTAGTGAGCATTTATGCCCTACTGGCAAACAATTACATGCGGCAACACGAAAACTGGCTAAGGAGATGTCATATAAATTTGTCTGGATACGCAATGGCAGAATTCTTGTAAGAAAAGATATTTATTCGAAGCCTATCTATATTCGCAATCAGGACAGTTTAAAACTAATGAAAACAACTAACTCCACAAACTAATTTTAGGTATGTATTTATGTTATGTATAAAATGTTCTTGGCGTTATTTGTATTTGTAATGCTTGATATTTACTATCAAAATGTTCGTGGAATGAGGACTAAAACCGAAGATGTCTATAAAAATATTTTGCTCACTAGCTATGATATAATAGCATTTACCGAATCTTGGTTAAACCCTAATATAAGTAATGGAGAGTTCATTGACCCGCGGTACGTGGTATATCGCAGAGATAGGTTTAGTTCTAAGACCAACAAAAAAGATGGGGGCGGGGTTTTGGTTGCTGTCAGTAATAAAATTAAATCTACTAGAATGAAAAGCTGGGAAACTGATTTGGAAGATTTATGGTTGTCTATAGACTTAACTGTTAATAATAATATTAAGAAAATTGCACTCTGTGTTATCTATATGCCACCACCAGTCAAACTGGACTCTCTACAGTTATTCCTAGATAATGCTAATAATGTGCTAAATAATGTCGACGAAGTTGTGATTCTTGGGGATTTTAACTTGGGTTTTATTGATTGGAGCAGGAAAGACGATGACCTGCATCTGTCACCATCAAATTATGAAAATACTCTGGGTTACTCTTTTATAGACTTTATGTCAGTTAATGAACTACACCAATTTAATTCTGTTCTTAATGCAGATTGCCGAGTTTTAGATCTTGTTCTAAGTAACATATCAAATGTAATTGTTACTAAACCTAATAATTTGCTTAGTAAATTAGATTCCCATCACCCTAACATACTTGTCTCTATTCCACTCTCTAACGTGAAACAATTAAAAGCTAAATATCGTTCTGGTTACAACTTCTATAGAGCTGACTATGAACAAATCAAATGCTATCTTAAAAATGTAAATTGGCACAATACGTTCTATGAATGTGCAGATGTTAATGAAAGGGTTGCGGTATTTTATAGTGTGCTACAAAGCGCTATTGATAATTTTGTACCTAAATACACAAGAATAAAATCTAAATATCCTTCTTGGTATACTGACTCACTTATTAGAACTCTGTCTGAAAAAGATAAATTTAGGAATAAATACCGAAAATATAATAATCCCCGCGACAGACTCACCTTTGAGCTACTGCGCAGTCGCTGCCATACTTTAATAAATAACTGTTACAATAATTATAAATCTAAAATAGAAAATGATATTCCCAAAAACCCTAAAGCTTTCTGGAGGTTCATAAAAGATAAACGACGTGGAGAATCGTGCATTCCTGCCGATATGTTTATGGATGATAGGGTAGTTAGCAGTGGTCCAGAAATCGCTAAACTTTTTGCTGATCAATTTGTCTCCGTTTTTAGTCATAGCCGATCCAATGCTAACAATACTCTCAATGGATCTACAGGTTCTGAATCTGTTATAAGCTCTATTAAGTTTACAGAAAATCAAATTTTTAACCAGCTAAAACACATAGATCCATCTAAAAGTGCTGGACCTGATTCTATACCATCTTTGTTTATAAAACGCTGCTGCCATGAACTCGCCCTGCCGTTGCAGATTATTTTTAATTCTTCTCTTGCAGAAGGAACCTTCCCTAATGTGTGGAAAAGAGCAAGGATTGTCCCAGTTCTCAAAAAAGGAGATCCTGCTAATGTCAAAAATTACCGCCCTATTTCAATACTGTCATGTTTTTCTAAGATCTTTGAGTGTCTTGTCTGTCCAACAATTACTCACCACATTGATAAAATTATTTCACCTAGCCAACATGGCTTTAAAGCAGGTCGCAGCGTCGATACAAATCTAGTAGAGTTTGTTTCTGATGTGACCCTTGCTCTTGACAAACGATTAGAAGTAGATGCAGTGTACACGGAATTTAGCAGTGCGTTTGATAAAGTTGACCATTCCCTGTTACTGTCCAAATTAGAATTTAATGGTATACATGGATCGCTTTTAAACTGGTTTTCATCATATTTGTCCCGTAGATCGCAGATTCTTGTTGTTAATGGCTACGAATCTTACCCGTATTATGCCTTCTCAGGAGTTCCTCAAGGTTCTCACCTTGCACCAATTCTATTTTTACTCTTTATTAATGACATTACTGACCAAATCCATCACTGTAAGTATCTTATGTTTGCTGACGACCTCAAAATCTATAAAACCATTACCTCAAATGAAGATGCTACCCTAATACAAGAGGATTTAGATAGAATTAACCAATGGTGTAACCGGAATCACATGAAACTTAACGTACAAAAGTGTAGTCATATACGATTTACTAGGAAAAAACAATCCAATACTGTATCATATAATATAAAAGGAGTGCCGTTAGAAACTGTAAATGAGGTTCGTGATCTTGGAGTTATCATGGACAGTAAAATAAACTTCAGAAATCATATTGATAACATCGTTACGAAATCAGCACGACTACTAGGATTTCTAAAGAGGAGCACTAAAGGGTTCAAGCTAGTAAGAACAAAAATTGTGCTATATAATGCCTTAGTTCGGAGCCACCTAGAATTTGCCAGCGTGGTGTGGAATCCACACTACGCAGTTCACTCGCAAAGAATAGAAAATATCCAAAGGGCCTTCACAAAACATTTAGCGTATACCTTCGGTGATATATCTCCTCGATGTCCATATAAGCAACGTACTCAATGTTATCAAATGAATACTCTGCGCGACCGACGATTGATACATGATTTAATGTTCTTCTTCAAACTGATTAATCGTAAATTAGACAGCACTAAATTAATAGAACAAATAGGACTAAAAGTTCCCTGCAAAATTCCCAGATATCCCATAACTCATCTATTTCATACAAAAAAATCTTACACAAATATAGGAGTAAACTCACCTCTTAATAGGCTCAGTCAGCAGATGAATTCATTTATAAAATCCGTTCCAGATGTTGATATACATCATGATTCCATAACTATCTTTAAAACCCAATTACTAGAATCCCGAGACCCAAAATCCCAAATTTATTAAGATATATAGTATACTTATATTGTTGAACTATAAGTGTTACTTTGTTAGCTGTTAGCGTATGCTTGATCTCATTCATCGAAATAACTTTTTATTTTATTTTATAATTTTTTTTTTTTTTTTTTCTTCTCTTGATTTATGTAATTTTATAATTTGTCTTTTGTTATTTTGTATTTGTAATTGTATATATAAGAATATATGCTTAAGTTAGTTACCACTTCTACTAAGAATGCTGGTTAACCTGTAATTGGCAACTGTGTAAGCCTAAAACGATTTGTTACATATTGTTAAAATATTTTATACACAGAAGCTGTTGGTGAACCTTGAATAAATAAATAAATAAATAAATAAATGCTCGACAAGTATTGTAGAGAGAATAGCGGTATTAATTTTTATTTTGTGTTTATTTAATTAAAGTGTTAATTTTTGTCTAATTGGCGTAAATTATTTATATCCCGAACCCCAGCTCGTAACAATAGCATAAATTAAGCGTGTCTCTTTATGCTAACTAAACAATATGCCAAAAAAACTTTTTCAAAACTGCAGGCAGTTTTCTTTATAACTGAATATGTTTGTTTGGCCAATCTTTTTTGTTTCGGCGGCAAAATCATCAAATAACTCCTTTAGCTCTTGAGTGGAAGGGACTGATTGACTTCTACTGACTAAAAACCTATAGTAAAACGTGGCAACTTTACCGAACCCTCGGTAACATTACCATACTATAGGTATTCGGTATAAACTCCTTTATCTCAAAAATCTGCCTAATAGAAATCTATTTTGTAATAGTAGTATTTTGTATTTTGCGTAGAGGCAGAACTGCTGTTAAGTCAGTAATGACTATCACAGTGTACTGTGTGAAAACGTGCTAGGAGTAAATGGTTGCTAAATTGTGCTCACAGAGCCCTAACTGTTTATCACATGTAAGTGAAATTTTGATATTGTATGTATAATACGGTTGGAATTACTGTTGTAATGTCAGCAATTGCATTTTCTTTAATTTATTGAAAAAAACTGCTTTGGTAATGTTGGTTGAGGTTAGGTAAAGTTACCACTGACTGCTTTGTGGCAACTTTACCGGTAGCTAGGGTTGGCACTAAATCAAGCTTGAGTGTTTATTTCTTGTTTGTGTGTATGTAACCATTTTCGAATACCTAAATTTCACAACATAATAGTGAATAACCTGGATGATAAGTTATATTGGATTTGCGCGCATGTGAGCTTTAGTTTTATTTAATACCTTTTGTTTCAGAGCCAAAATGGCCCCCATAAAACGAAACCGCAGAAAACTCAGTCAAATCCTAATGTGACAGAAATGGGCTTGAACCTAAAGTTATATTACTCTTAGACAATGCCCCAGGACATCCAACCCAGAGACTTAAAAGTGTACGTGAAGTTCCTTCCACCAAACACTACGTCAATATTAAAACCTATGAACCAGCGAGCAATAGCAAACTTTAAAGCTTATTACCATCGCCGCACTTTTAGCCAACTAATTCATGAAACTGATAGGGAAGGAAGACAGTCTGCGAGACTGGTGGAAGTCATACAACATTATGAAAGCTATTCACAACATAGAAGAGGCTTGGAAGGAAGATAAAAAGAGTTGTATGAACGGGGTGTGGCGTAATCTTTGGCCAGATGTAGTGGAATCACCTAGAACAATTGTCCAGATGCAGAGACAAGTGCTTGAAGACATTGCTGTAATGATTGAGGGGTCTGAACTTGAAGATGTCGCGGTAGAATATCTCGTAGAACTTGTAGCAACGCACGACGATGCTCTCAGCAATAAAGATCTAATCGAGTTATAGAATAATCCTATCTATGATGTGGAAGAACAAGTAGAAGAGAAAGTTTTATCTTCAGGGGGAATACAAAATACTCTTTAAAAAATTTATTCAGGTTTGGACATATTGCAGAGTATAGACAATAATGATGACCGTGTCTTGACCGTGTGTCAAACAATTAAAAACAGTGTTGGGTGTTATGAACGTATTTTACAAGAACGTAAAAAAAAAACGCTACCCAAAAGACAATAGATGTATTTTTCCGTAAAACATAATTAATCCTACTATCCTACTAATATTATAAATGCGAAAGTTTGTGAGGATGGATGGATGTTTGTTACTCTTTCACGCAAAAACTACTGAATGGATCTGAATGAAATTTGGTAAGTATATAGTTGGCAGCCTGGAATCCCGAAATTCCCACGGGATCGGGATTTGCGCGGGAAAACCTTCCCACGCGTACGAAGTAGCGGGTAGAAGCTAGTAGTATATATTGCATAAAGTGCTCTTAGAATTAAAGTGATTGATTAAAAGGATTCATATTTTGTTTTGTATTAAATTTTGACTATGTTTAATCATAAACCTCGATATACGCGAATTTTAGTAAACGCGATTTTTTCCGGAACGTATCCCTCGCGTAAAGCGGGGTATTACTGTATTTCATAAAAACACTTTGTTTTTTGACAACCCTGAGCGTTACAAATTATTTGTATGTAGATTACAATGAACCCCATGGCAACTTTACCTACTATCTGTGTTGCCGTTATCGTTATTGATTTCCACATATTCTTTTCATTTTTAAAAGTAGTAATCGTAATTTAGGCCATCTTTACCTCAACTACTCTTTAATATGCAATACATGATGAATACGGTGCGTAGGTAAAGTTGCCAAAAATTTGGCATGTTTACCCATGTTGTTTATTCTTTTCTACAGGTTAAAATAAGTGTTTTTATAGATTGACGATTACGGTAAAGTGAGCCAAATGTATTATAATTATAAACAAATAGTTTTAGTTTCTATGCGTCTTATGGTTAAAAAAATAATTCGTTTTTTGTTATGAAATATGGTCAAGTTGCCACGTTTTACGGTACCCTGTTTCTCCATTTTCTTGCATTCCGGGGCCGCGGTATCTCGTTAGAAGATTCCCGCAAACCTGGCATGCAATGGCCCTGTCGGGCCCCATTATTGCTGCTGACTGCTCTCGGAGGCGTACGTGGAACATGACACACCGACGCACAGACGGGTATTAGACACTAAAACGTTGTCAAAATTATTTAACAATATATTTTTTACATTTCGGTGCTTGTTTATTGAAAAATCATGATTTGGAACCTAGTTGATGAAAAAATATCAACTGGAAAGGTATATAGGGTGTTTGAGAAAAGGTAAATAAAAAAATATATCAAATTCTTATATTTTATTTTATCTAACTTTAAAAAACAACTATAAATAGCTATGATAAGTACTCCTAATCTTCTTTATTTTCTTTGTCCGAGTCACCGCTGTCAAGTGTCGTGTCGTGAAATGGCAGTAATATTTCTTTTGCCGAAAAGGTAAAAGGTTTGGAACTTTTCTTAGGTCTTGGCCTAATTGAACTCAGATACGGGTCCGATGTGAGTAGCAGCCTATTCAGGATATCTCTATTACAGTCTTCACGGGAAAACATTCGTGAATAATTTTCCCTGTAATCTCGAAAATCCTTGTTCCTAACTTCTGCTGCTTCTTCTGACAAAGTTCCAAGTGGCATCAGAGCGTTTTTTACAATGAATGGCCCGTGCATCAACACTTTGTATAGAGTGGGTGTCATCGGATGCCAGCTGTATAAGCTAACATAAAGTTCTGCAGTACTGTCACAGTGTGAAGAAAACTTTTCAATATTTATGTCGTATCCACTCGAAATGACTTCTAAAATTGTGGCAAACCTTTTTATCAATTCCTCATTGATGCCAGTTATAGTGGAAGCCACCGCAGAACATTCGAAAAATCTCCTACTCGTATTTCCGTCATTGATATTGCCAAAACCAGCTTTTAAAATATCAACCCAAAGACCAAGTTCTTCTCGAAACCTTTCTTGGATTTCTTGCTTTTTTGTTTTAACGATGTCTTTTTCTTCTTGCGACCTAATTTGCCACTTCCCTACGGGAATCTTATATGCAATATGAAGAAGGCTTTCGAAGAAACTAATTCTAGCATGAAGAACTGAAAGCCCAAATTTAAAATTTTCTGTGGCTACCTCTGAGCTCCTCACTTTATCGAGATAGTTAAAATCTGTTGAAGTTAATTTGCAGAGATAACACGTCATTTTAGATTTAGTATCTGTGGCAGCATTACATACCTTACCATCAATCATTGTGAATAATAAGTTATGCTTGACAGAAACTTCGATTCCAGCACTTGTTAAATTGGTAATATTCAAATCTTTAACCCGTGAGAAGGCGCGCCTCTGTTTGTTACAAGGAGAGGCGCGCGCGAGCAATTTACTCACACTACTTTAAATGCTCATATTTCTACTTTTATAATACTTATTGACTTATAATGGATTTATATGAATGAAACAAGGTTTAATAAGTAAGAAAATAAGTATTTTTATTAAAACTATGAAACATAAATGCAACTTCTAAAACAAATAACAAATCAACTAATTTTTATTTTCTAATTTTGACAGTCTTCATATAAATCACATTAAAAAATCTTACATAACAAAAACTTAAAAAAAATACTCTTCAATGAGATCTGGACAAGTGTGCCTCTCGAAACACATTAAACGCCTATATGTGATATGTTCGGTGCAGAGTAATTGCTTGCACAAAGTGCAAGCTTTTTTGACCGTCTATTCTGAAATAGGTCTAGGAGTCGACACAAATTGCTTCATTAGAAACTTGAGATCTGACGATATATTTTCCATGCAAATTCGGCATGAAATACGAGTATGTGGTTTTACCAGCTCAAGCGCCACTTCTTTTAGGAATGTCCGTATTTCAATCTTTGCTTTGTATATTACTTCATCCGAAGATTGCTTTGTGTCTGTTACATAAGGACTGCAAATGATGGAAGTATCGCTTTCTATGGTGTCAATACGATGTTGTTCTACATTCTCAAGATCCGCATCCAATTCTTAATCACCAGAATCCTCTTCCAGCCACGAACAAATTTGTGCTTGACGTTGGTCGCCCATTTTACATGTGTGTTGTAGCTAAAAACAAAAAATATTATTATTAAAATATTACTATAGAGTATTTACGTAATAATTAACCACTTTAATATAAATAAATAAAATAATATAATCTAGAAAATACAATATATATACTCTTTTAATTTTAAAAATAAATACTTCCACGGATGGGCGCGTGATGAGCAAATTACCGCACGATGGTACGCAGCCTCCACAAACACTTAGCTGCGCGGTCGCAACAGAACAGATCGGCATGAGAGTTGCGTCACGGGGGAGAGGATGAATAGTTAGGAAGGTATCTAGGTGCTTGAAACGTTAGGGCGTCGGTATCACCAAAAAAATTTGCTTTAAATTTTTGTGTGAGTGAATTGCTCATAGCGCGCCTTCTCACGGGTTAATTTGGTCTTCAAAATGCTTTATTTCTTCTTTCGCTATTTCGGGAGTTTCTTTGATAAATCTTATTCATGAGAATAAGATTTATCAAAGAAACTCCCGAAATCCACACATCTTCACACAGATTTTGCAGGCCAATGATGGCCTGCAAAATCTGTGTGAAGATGGAGTGTTGTTGCGCCAAATGACATTTTCACTTTTCTTATCAGAACTAGAGTCATTGTTGCGCTTGCAAACTAATTGTATAGGGACCAAACATGACTGAAATATATTAGCATCTGTATTGCTTGCTGAGTTCTCAAACTTTTGCTCATATTAACTTGTTGTGATCCATCACACCCCCACTTATATATAGGTTCAAGTGATGACGACTCCTCTACCGATAAAGTAGAAATAATATAACCTCTAAATATAGTAACAATCGCTTAGCTGTGTGGTCCACAAATGCTTGCAATTTTATTTCAGCACAGGTCTCAGATATGGTAATGCTTTCAGGGTCTAGATAGCAATGCTTTTTTTCTTTTTGGAGGATGGTGTAGCAAGGATAGAACTTTTTATTTGAATCACGCACTATATCGTACTGTCTCCTTATTAAATTAGCTTCGACGAACATAAATAATGCTGCAGTTGGTGTTAATTGTGTTGCTGGTAATGATGACGTGTCATTATTGCGCAAGGCGATGCGGTATTCATGACCACGGCCACGTGTCAATGATTCTGTAATTTCCTTCACAAAATTTGCTCCATCAATATCTCCACGCTCTCGAAGTGCCATTTGACCGGCATATAATAGCGCTGGAGCTTTGTAGGTTTCACGAAGATTATCAGTCTTCTTGCGTTTGCTTCGTTCAGACAAATCCTCAAAGTTTTTTTCTGGGCGCCCTGTATTGCCGCTAGAAAGTCTTTGTTCGATGTTTTAAAAAAAATCTGTTTATTCCTGTTTGCTGCTAGCCATCTTGACTTAAAATCATGCCTTGAATGTCGCAAATTTACGACAAAAAGATTGTTTTTTTTTCTTTCGACATTGAAAGAAGAGTCATTTATTAACTTTCCTTCAATCTCTTCAAGTTTTTTAGTCGTAAATACATCAGAAGCATTATGAATCATGTTGTAAATATCCATTCGCGTTAACACTCGAGGACCTGACGTTCCTAGAATAATTGATATCCAAAAATATAATCACAACCGTAAAACAAAGTTTGTTTTATGGAGCTCTTAACACATCAACATAGGGAAATCCATAAAAGGGGCAAAAAGTAGCAATTTATTCTTCTACATAATATACCACAAATATATATCCGATCGATCCGATCCGATAACGCCCAATTATCTTACTTTTTGCATTTTCTGAATTTGATTGTGAGAATGATAAGTGAAAAATAATGCAGTTATACAAAAACACCATAACTTTAGATAGAAACAAATTATTTTAGAAATAACAATTTATATGAATAAAACATACCTGCTTCTTCAATATCCATGTTGAAAACCTTCAGTGGAAACTGAACTTATCTATTTTTTCAATTAATGAAAATTAGAAACTTTACAAACACTCACTACAAAACTAAACGTGCAACTAGTGCGCAGTCGAAACTCGTCTGACTACGTGTGTTCTGACAAGAGTTGAGTAAAAAACATGGCCGCCCATTGTTCCTTAATCCCTTGGGTATCGATAGGTAAGGCTAATTTCTAGGAAGTGGGACCTTTTTAAAACTGACTTTTGACCGCGTTTTAGAGCCTAATACCCGTCTGTGCGACACCTCAGTGAATCTTAAAGCATGATCACGAGGATCATGAAATCCTAACAAAAATAAACATTTACAAAAAAACGATGCACAAAAGTCTTTTGACAGGCTTCAAAACACAAACCTTGAAACGGAAAATAAGGAAAAGGAATATGGTAAAACAGAGTAAATTGAATTTGATGAAGTACGGACACTAAGAATACGGAATGGGGGAAAGTTTTGCTATTTCAACACCTTCGAGCGTGGCAGGGAATAAATTGGAATCCAATTGTTTGATGTAAACATTAGATACGTATTTCGAATTATTTGCTTAGTTATTATTCGGTGGGGATTTTTTTTATTGTGGAAAACGTTTCAATATTCTATTCTGTATTAGAGTTGCACAATCTTATTCCACCAAGCCCGTTTCATCATGGGACTACAAGACAAACGGCGATGTGCCGTCGTTACATGGTGGACATCCTACCCATACGCACAAAAGATTTTGGGAATACTTTTCTTGTGCGTACGGCTAAGGAGTGAAATTCCCTGCCGGAGTCTTTATTTCCTCATAACTATAACCTGTGAATCTTTAAGTCGAGAGTGAATAGGTTACTTCTAGGTAAGCGTGCTTCATCTTCGACTAAATCATCACTTACCATCAGATGAGACGGTGGTCAAACGCGAGCCAATAAAAAAAATACATAATAATAGCATCACAGGTCAATCTTCAAGGTGGAACAATGGATGTCGAAGTCGATCATGTGAACATATTGAGTTTCCTCCACGAAAGCGCGTTAAGCCATAGGTCTCAGCTGTCATTTGAGCATCTTTGACATGTTTTACGGGTAGTTAGAAGCCAGGATATCTGACTCCAGTGATACCCAGATAATTGGGTGTGGAGCCAAATTGCTCCATGTAATGTATGGAAGCCGACTTAGCCGACACCAACATAGTTTGAAAAAAGCTTAGTAGATAATGTTGATAAGACTTTCAATGCCTGCACATTTTACTAAATTCTATCGTTTACGGTGCAAGCTATTCGGTTGTGGAATGCATTGCCGGTGTCAGTAAATCCCGATTTATACTTCAATAAGTACAGTAGCGAGTTAATTTGCGTCATCGGCGAGTTAAGTTGTTATTGTAGTTTGAACGGCAAAAGCGAGTTAAGTAGTAAGTTGTTGATTAAGTTGAGTTAAATAGATCGCGATCCTATTTTTAGGCGAGTCCAGTGCGAAGTAGGCCCCTCTCTCGCGTCTCCCGCACCCCTCCAACTTAACTGGCTGGCATGTAGACGGGCGAGTTTAGTACAGTCCATAAATTTGTAGGTTGCGGCCGCGAACACGTGTTATTTTCTTTTCTCCTTCTCGGGCAACTTATGACTACTCACTCGCCTACGTTTGGACGCTACTTACAACTTATTACTTAACTGTCTGAGTTCTTAACTCGCTACTGTACTTATTGAAGTGTAAATCGGGCTTAAGACAAACTCAGTCACTCGCTACTTTTAAAAGCTCGGTTGCTAATTATTTTCTTTCCAATTTGTGATTATTCTTTTGTTTTCTCTTTTCTCTCCTCAGGATGTTAAAGAACACATTATATGTATTGTATTATTAAATTACCTTCCCTGTGTTTATGAGTAATGTAGTAAGTACACTAGAATTCTAATTTAGCCCTCCCCACTTTAATCAAATTTTTTAAAGTCCTTCTAAAGGTTGTCTGGAAGATATCGCTTTCAGCGATAAGACCGCCATTGTTACCATAGAATAAGCAATATTGTTAAATATGTGTGTTTAAGTTTTGTTGTACAATAAAGTATATTCTATCTATCTATCTATTCTATCTATTCCATCTGCTTGTTTGTTTCATTTCGTCATTATTGCCTAAAACGGTATGTCATTGATTGTAAGTACCTATTAGTTTCGAAGTAAATAGTTTTTTTTTTTTCAATTTTAGGGTCTCTGTTGTATAATAGATTAAATAGAATCTTAAATATATATAACTTAAATTATTTTAGTTCTAAAAAAGCAATATGTAATTATTTACAAAATATGACATATGACCACTCGGAAGAGTTACTTGCAATATGCAAATAGAATGTGAACGTACCTATCTATAACTATTATTATCTAGATTTAGTTTTAGTTATTTCATGGATTATGTATACCTACCACTTAAGATAGTTTGTACTTCATCGCCTGAAGCACAGGTGTTTAACCTAGTACAGGCAAATATGTTAATTTTCCTTAATTTATTTAATTCTTAAGACTTTTATTGTAACGCTATTTTCACTATTTCTGAAAATAAACAAAAAAGAAACTAGATAATGGCTCGACCGTTTATTTTTATTTTGTTTTGAGTTAATAAAGCTAAGTGGTTTTGAAAAAAGAATACTTAATTCAAATCAATTTCAGATGGTTTGAACTTCATCGGCCCATCAATATATTTTTATGTAGGTAAGTAGATCGTTCTTAATTAACATTTGAAGTTATCAATATTTGTTTTCTAACACAGTTTTATTTTTATGGTTATGGCCACCATAGTTAGTTATTATGGTGGCCGGAGTCGGCTCGCGATCCCTGACGACGCCCGGGGCGACTCCCGCAGCGGCTGAGTTGTTAGTGAGAGGCATTGGCCTCCAACTGGCCATTGGACCTGAATAGTTGATCCGGGTTTCCACGATACAGGAGAAATTACTAATGTAGGACAAGGCTTTTTATCTATAGATACTTCTGTACTAATATTGTAAGGCGAAAAAGTTTGTTTCTACTCCCAATCTTCGAAAGTTTTTGATTATTAGTTCGAAGATTTAGATGAAATGGAAGGATTTTATTGTGATAAAGATAAAAATATAAAGTCGTTCGCATCTGTGATAAAAAACTTTGTGTGGGTACAATTTTTTAAAATAGGTGTACAAAATATAACGCTACAATTTCACAAAGAGTTAACATTTTTAGTTTCATTTTATTCACTTCATGCGATTGCAATACGAAGCACGTCGGTCAGTAAGTACTTATTCTTTTGCAATCTGAACGGGAAAATAAAGAAAACCTTTCTATACTGCGAGTTGAAATGTGCAATATTTATTGCTATCTTCCGCCATGTTTTATCGTAACAAAATACTGGAAAGTACAATTTAAATTGAATGAAACTCAGAACTGTATGAAAGAAGAAAAAAGTGTAATACCATGGTTTATTTTATTTTTACAAGCAAGTAATATTACTATAAAAAACTGACTTTGTTTATTAGTGGATTTTTAAGGATTGTTTTTTTTTTATTGAGAATAGGCTCATCTTTGATAACCATCTCACCTGACGATAAGTGATGATGTGGTCGAAGATTGAGCACGCTTACCTAGAAGTAACCTATTCACTCTTGATTTAAAGGTTATAGCTATCGGGAAACACAGACTCCGACAGGGAATTCCACTCCTTAGCCGTACGCACAATGAAAGTATTCCCAAAACGTTTTATGCGTATGGCCGGGCTGTCCACCATGTAAAGATGGCACATCGTCGTTTGTCTTGTAGTCCGATGATGGAACGGGCTTGACGGTATTAGATTGTGTAATTCCATCGCACACTCCCCTAAATGTAACCGATAGAAAACGCGAACACGGTTTTTTTCTGAACTTACATCTTTGACAGTTGTGTAATTAGCCAAGAGCGAGCAGACTCGCCCATGAAGGGTTCTGTAGTAACTACGCCAAATAACTTTGTTTTCATAGATATTGTATGAATTACAAAGTTGTATTTGCGGTTTTAGAAAATATGCTATACCTCAAAAACTGCTGACTCGATCACATTTAATCCAATTTTCCTTGAAATTTTACATTAATATTTATAGCATATTTTAGTTTTTAGATTTTTCCCTCCATTATTATAGAAGTTAGAGGGGACGGGGGCTTATATTACCACTTTGGAAGCGTATATCTTTTAAACGATTCACTTTATGAAAAAGTGGTTTTAGAAACCTTAATGTCATTTTTCAAGACCTTTCTAGAGATACCACATACGCATAGGTTTCAATAAAAAAAAAAATCAGTTTTCTTAAAATATAAAACTGTTCACAAAATTCATCTATCTACCAAGTTTCATGTGTAGTTTCAGAATAAAATGTCTGTGACATGTGGACGGACGGACACACAGACTGACAGACAGACATAGTGAAACTATAAGGGTTCTGTTTTTTGCCATTCGGCTACGGAACCCTAAAAATGTGACAAAAGTTTTGTCAAGTGGTATCGTGTTACTGAGCTTGTACTATGTTGTGGAGGTCAGATCCTCCATGTAAAATACTTTAAAGTTAAGCAGATTATGACAGTGCTATATACTATTTCATATTTTATTTATTTATATATAAAATATGAAATAGTATATACGTTTTACTAAATATAAGCTACCTATAGGGTAGTTTCCTAAAATATTTTATTTAGTCCGTCTCGTAGTTTAACAAAAAAATAATGGACACGTATTTTTTTATTTTTTCACGTAATTGAAAAATTAAGACGATACAGTGAGTTGAAATTTCGCGTGACGTCACACTCCGTTATAATTCTTAGCACTGTGTGACGTCAGCAGCCCCCACTCCTGTACTTTGAAGCTTTCCATCTTTGTGAATTTTTCTTGACTTGAAAAGGCAAAAATACGTGACCAATATTTTTTTTAAATCTACCTATGGAACCAAATAAAATAATTATTTTGTAACACAGGAAACTACCCTATTAACCTGTAAACAGCTAATAAAATTTTACTTAAAAGTTCAAACAATTATGTAGTAAAGTGACATACGTCAACGGTGTTCTAATTGACACTTAAAACATTTGCACTAAATAATTCGCTTTGATTGTTTGCCTCCGGTGTTGTAATGGATAAAATTGGATAACCTAGACTAATATCAAAGGGCTCACTATCCTTACAAACTAGGCCATCAATTTTATCCGAGCAGATGGCTTTGAAATCGCTTTTAGGCTTCGGTGAAATTCATGATTCCGCAGTCACCCAATCTGACTGTTTAATATTTTTACCCCAACTGAGATTGAACGCATGAATTCTGATAGAATTTATCGTAAGCACTTTGAACCTTCCAGACATATTCATTTCGAAAAGGGTTGACCGAACTGAAAGCCTAAACGAACAGAATAAATAAGATAATTACTCAAATAAATAAAATGGACAAAACAAACGGCGATGCGCCATCGTTACATGGTGGTCATCTCACCCTTACGCACAAAACGTTTTGGGAATAGTTTAATCGTGCGTACAGCTAAGGACTGGAATGTCCTGCCGGAGTATATGTTTCCTGATAGCTTTAAACTGGTAGATTGAATAGGTTACTTCTAGGCAAGCGTGCTCCATCTTCGACCACATCATCGCTTAACATCAAGTGAGACGGTGGTCAAACGCAAGCCTATCAGAAAACAGCATTAATACTGTACCAATTTCTGTTGCTTAACAGTCAGTTATAATTGGGAAGCTTCTGGCTAAATAATTACAGCAGGGTTCATCTTCACCAGCCACCGCAGGAGACGCTCCGGGCTTCGGGAGTCGCAGGGTGACCCAGCCACCTCCGGGCGGGCCTGTGGGCTGCGAGCAATGGGTAGCTCGCCGCCCGATTGAAACCGGGCCCATGTTGACGGCGCGTCGTGTTCCACGCGCGCCTCAAAGAGTGTCAGCACAATTGTCGGGGTCCACAAGGGGGCTGTTACCTGCCGGGGTTGTGGAATTGTTCTAAAGAATTACCGCGGCCTCGAAACATGAAGGGCATATGATGGAACATGGATGGGTTTTAGTCAGTAAAAGTCTGACATACCCTCCCGCTTCGCCTAGATCAGGAGACAGTCATTGGATGATTTCCCACCCTTACAAAAGGGTTCATATTCAAGGTTCAGCAACACTTGCCGTTGTGTGTCTGTGGAAATACCTTCGTGTCTTAAAAAGCACGGTAAGCCTTCGGTCTCGGCTGTTATTTGTAAATATCTTTAACAGTTACAGGTAGCCGGAAAATCTACCACTAGTCATACCAAGTAGTATTTAAGGAAAATTAGATAAGATCAAGAAGGAACCCAGTCTGAACACCACGTACGGCAAGCCGTCCGTTGGGAAAAGCAAGCCAAATATTTAGGTGTGATCCTTGATAGACACCTCTCCTTCGCTGAGCACAAAAGGCAGGCACGTTCGCGCGCCGCTTTCGTTCTAGGTAGGTTCCATTTCATCCTTGCCGCCCGCAGCAAATTATCACTCAGGTGCAAATTGCGTACTTTCACCGCGGTCATCCGTCCCTTCATGACCGACGCTTTTTCACTTTCACTCTTTCAAAAATCCCCGGCTTTAATTAATTTTTCTACAGGCAATCCCAGTTAAGCAGTCGACAACCTTAGAGGTTGACTTGCGAGATGCCACTGTTGGATATTCCGGGAACTACTCAATAAAATACCATATTAGATTCCAAATATATTGTGCATCCGCACAGGCAAAACGATCAGAACACACTAGCAACTGACATCTGTCTAGAAAACTTATTCTAAACTACAAGAGTTTATAGAGGGACATATACAAACTCCATGTATGTGTTTTAGGCACATACCAACATCATTGATGTAATTACGTTAATTCCAACACTGGCCCTTGAACCAATATAAACTCATGTAAATCACATTACACACATTGAACACAATAAATAATCTAAGCCTAAACACATCCGCTGTCTAAACATAATAAAACATTATAACAGCTAAAACAAAGCAAAAATATAAATCTATCAAAGTATCCGTCACACATGTAAACAGTAAATATTCAAAAGTATGTGATACGGATCTAAAACAAATTATACTTCTGCAAGTATACTTTACCTACTGCTTAGAACCATCATATCATTTATTTAACGATAGAAATAAACGACATACAAACTTATCGTGTTTTTCCTTTGCCAACGGTTTCGTTAAAACGTCGGCCACCATTTCATCAGTAGGTAGGTATTTTATAACGACTGTACCTTCCTCAACGATTTCCCTGATGAAATGATGTCTTACGTCAATGTGTTTCGTTCTGGTGTGGTACATAGAATTAGTGCACAACTTCAGTGCAGACTGATTATCATTAAACAACGTAATCCTATACTGTACCCCGTAAATTTCGAACAGAAACTTGCGTAGAAAAAGTGCTTCTTTACAAGCATCTGACAGACACATATATTCGGCCTCTGTGCTTGAAAGCGCCACTGTTTTCTGTTTTCTACTCTCCCAAGAGATAGTAGAATTTCCAATTTTGAACACATAACCGGTATAAGATCGGCGATCGACCTCATTTGACGCAAAATCAGCATCAGCATATGCGACGATATCCAACCCTGACTTCTGAAAAGTTAAATAATGATCAGGCGTACCTTTCAGATAGCAAAGAACGCGTTTTGCCGCCTTCCAATGAGTCTCGTCGTACGCGTCGTTGAACTGGCTGAGCGAGCTGACAGCATGCGCAATATCCGGCCGCGTACATACCGCTATGTACATCAGACATCCTATCAGGCCTCTGTAGTCGTGCGTACAATCCTTCTTTGTAGATTTCACGAGCTTCAGACCTATCTCCATAGGTGTTCTCGCAGGTTTGCAATCTGACATATGAAATCGTTCTAGCACCTTCTTTATATAGCTTGACTGGTCTAGAGTTATTTCCTTGTTCTGTCTGCAAAGCCTCATTCCAAGAATGTGATGTGCTGGCCCTAAATCTTTGATTTCGAAGGCCTTCTTTAATTCTTCTTTGATTCCTGCCGTATCTCGGCAACCAGCTGAAGAAAATAACATTATGTCATCAACATAGAGCGCGATTATAGTCATAGATTTCCCACTCGACTTTACATAAACACAAGGTTCGGAAGATAAACGTTTGAATTTCATTTTGCTTGTCAAAACGCCATTTATTTTCTCATACCAAGACTTTGAAGCTTGCTTCAGTCCGTATATGGCCTTATTCAACTTGTAAACTTTATCTTCTTGGCCTTTTATCTTGTAGCCCTCTGGCTGCTCCATAAAAACGGTCTCTTTTAAATCTCCATTCAAAAATGCCGTTTTTACATCCAGATGCTCGATATTCATGTTATGTTCCGTTGCTAAAGCTAGTAACGTACGTATAGTAGAATATCGTACTACAGGGGAGAACGTTTCTTCGTAATCAATACCGTATTTCTGGGTATAACCCTTTGCGACTAGGCGCGCTTTATACCTCAATATTTCCCCGTCGAGGCCAAGCTTTCTTTTAAAGATCCACTTGCATTTGACAGGCCGTTGCTTCGCATCGCGGTCAGTCAGAGTCCAACACTTATTAACGATGAAGGATTTATACTCTTCCGCCATCGCGGCATTCCACTTACTTGCTTCTGGGCCATTGAGTGCCTCGCGTACTGTCTGAGGGTCCCCCGTGTCACTGCATACAGTGCGTGCTACACTAGCTGACTCAAACTCACTAGATTCGTCCGTAGAGTTCTCGTAGTCTTCCAGTGTGGAATCTCCTGGGACATACGTCTCATCCGCAGGGTCATCTGGGGTCTCACTACTGCTCTCAGAATCATCTATCGTAATGGCGCTGTTATCTTGACAGTTTTCGTTAGATATTTCTGCGGGCTCTTGGGGTAAATCGAGTAAGGCGGGTTGCACTGGAACATTATCGGCGACAGTTACATTGTTCGGAAACAAACCAATCTGAGTGTAACGTGAACTGTCATACTCATCCGATGAAGTGTCATTCCAAAAAGCATGTTCTAGAAAAGTGACATTTCTTGCTTTTATGACATTCTTCGAGCTCGCCGGATCAATCAATCTGTAACCCTTTGTCTCGTCACAGTATCCGACAAAAATATATTTCTTACTTTTGGGATCCAATTTGTCCCTTTTGTGCTGTAGGGCATAAGCTTGACAACCAAAAATGCGTAGGTAACTCAGATTCTCCTTTTTACCTGACCATTTTTCTTCCGGTGTAAAGCCCATCACCGCCTTAGTTGGAGAGCGATTCTTCAGGTAGACGGCAGTGTTAACTGCTTCTGCCCAGAATTCCTTTTTCAAGCCTGCTTCCTGGAGCATGCACCGGGCTTTCTCCGTAACACTTCTGATCGCGCGTTCCGCGACTCCATTCTGAGCTGATGACCTTGGAACCGTGGTCTGATGTCGAATCCCATGCTTCTTCAGGAACTTCTGAAAATTAGAATTGACATATTCACCACCATTGTCACTACGAAAAACTTTTATTTTTTTATTGGTTTGGTTTTCTACGAGAGTTTTGAATTCTTTAAACATCTCGAAAACCTCATCCTTCCTCCTAAGAAAATAAACGAATGTTTTTCGTGACAGATCGTCAATGAACAACAGAAAATATCTTTTCCCACCTAGGGACGGGCACGGCAGTGGTCCCATGACGTCACTGTGAACTAATCCAAGGATTTCCTTGGCCCTAGTCTCAGATTTCTTTGGAAATGGCAACTTAGTCTGTTTACCTAAGATGCAGGAAACACACGACTGAAAGTTATTGTTGTCATAAGAAATACCTTTGACCATACCTTTTCGCAGTAACTCCATGCTTCGGGTGTTCAGATGCGCTAGACGATGGTGCCAAATTTGTTGTGTTGACTGGCTTCCAGTAGCAAGGGACTGCGGCGCTTGCTTCACGCTCACGGCAACAGGACGACTGTCAACCTTCAGTCGACGTGCCGGCACCGCTTTGCTGTCACCTGTACCTACAGATAAAGACGAACACATGGCCTGCGAGGATGGCTCGCTACACGAAACAGAAACAGTTTCAATGGCATCAAGTTCATAAATACCATCTCTCAGGGTAGCTGTAGCCAAAACCTCCCCATTGTCATAGACCGTACACACGCCAGAACGAAACACAATTTCGAAACCTTTCTTATCCATCGCACTTACAGATAACAAATTAGCAGACAATTTAGGGACTAAGTACACATTACTTATCGATCTCACACTATTGTCCTTTAGCACAGTTTGCGCAGTTCCTTTTCCAGCTGTCGGCAATGCTTCACCATTGGCAATTAAGACCTTCTTTGGCTTTTCAGTTGTAAAATCTGATAAAAAACTGCGATCATTGCAAAAATGCTGCGCCGCATCGCTGTCAACGTACCAAACGTTACGCTTGACTCCTGCGGACAACGCTGTGAGATGCGCCTGGTTTTTCCGGCCACTCTTCTTGCCGTCAGAGTTGTCAGGACAATCCTTCTTGATATGCCCACTCTTTTTGCACCTGAAGCACTTAATTGGTTTCGGTGCTTTCCGAGCTGCTAAAGCCGTAACATCTTCGCTTTTCATATCACGTCTTGCATTTTCTAGAAGCAATTTCGCTTTGACATTTTCGCTTGAGAGTGACGTGTTCGAATTTTCTAGAGCCATTATCAACGGGTCGTAATCGCTTGTCAAACCGCTGAGTAAAATCACGGCCACGAAGTCATCTTCCAAAGCCGCTCCGATGTCGCTCAGTTGTTGCGATGTATCCATGACCTTATTAACGTATGCCTCCATGCTCGCACATTCGCTTAATTTGGTGGCGAACAATGTGCGAAGCAATCCGAGCCGTCGTGACAAGCCTCGGTCCTCGTATGCCTTCTGCAGGTTGTTCCACGCTTCGCGAGCCGTCTTGGCATTTCTAATTTGTGGAAATACACAAGACTTCACGTTCAAGGCGATTTTCGCGAGCGCCTTTTCCTGTTTCTTCGCGTCTTCGTTTTTATTTTCAGTTGTGCCCACACAATCCCAAAGATCGTCGTGGATGAGCACCATCCGCATCATAAATTTCCAGGATGGATAATCTTGGATCCCGGATAATTTTTCAACAGAAAAATTCTGAATGGCAGTTGCCATCTTTTGTTTTCTTGCGAAAAAAAAATTTTGAAAATAATTTTACGAAAACACACGCGCACACTTGGAAAATAATTATCAGAGTAGCGAATTTAACGCTCTGCTACCACCTTGGATATTCCGTGAACTACTCAATAAAATACCATATTAGATTCCAAATATATTGTGCATCCGCACAGGCAAAACGATCAGAACAGACTAGCAACTGACATCTGTCTAGAAAACTTATTCTAAACTACAAGAGTTTATAGAGGGACATATACAAACTCCATGTATGTGTTTTAGGCACATACCAACATCATTGATGTAATTACGTTAATTCCAACAGCCACACACAAAAAAAGAAGAAAGAAAGGTCAGATATGCAATCTTTCCATGTAAAACTCAGCTGCATCTGAAAGCCGACCCCAAGATGATGATCACTCAGTTATAATGGTTTGAAATATGAAGCCACAAGTCCTTCTTTCTTCTTTCCAATACCAGATATTCTTCTTATCGGAATGTATCATAGTGTCCATCCTTTTATTACGTAAGTTGATTTAGGGGGGAGGTGGGTCGATTATATATCTTTTTTTTTTAATCAATAAAAGGTGTAGTATGTCACAGTCCCTACATAATTTAAATTAGAACTTACGTAAGATCAAGAATACACAGTTACTTTGAAAAAGCTCACGCTTCGTCTGTTTAGCGCCCTAGTGCGTAGGTAGCCCATAAAGGTGAATCATAAAGAAAAACTTTAAAATAAAATCAAAGTTCCAACCACCAAAAGAAAAATACAGTATGTTAACTAACAGAGGGCGTTCCCGTTAACCCGCAATAGTATAAGCACATCAATTAGATCGCCGCACACGCGGTCCGTCATTCATAAATAAATTGCGACGTTACCGTCTTTCAAGTACGCGTGTACAGAGTGTTTCTTTACGTATCAATTTAACATTTTTAGTGAATATTTAAATATTAAAAACAAAACATTTTGTTTTCGAATGGTAATATTTGTTTAGCATGTATGGATGCTTTACTATTGCGGGTTAACGGGAACGCCCTCTGTTAGTTAACATACTGTATATGCAACAACAGATCTAAAATTTTTTTTTGTTAGGTTACTTAATATTACTAACTAGAATGTTAAAAGGGGTCACCCCCTTTGGGGTTTGGTCAGTAAGAGGGGGTCGGCTTATTCTTAGTTTTTCTTACATTAGGGATGAAGGCGGTCAAAGCGTCAATAATCTAATGAGAGGTCGCTGCCGACACCCAAAGGCCCAACCATCACACTATTGCCGTGTACCAATTCCAGACACAAGCATATTTAGTTTAGTTGGAAGGGTTAACAAGATTGCTAGTAATGTGAGTTCCACCCGAAGGCCCAACCATCACACTATTGCCGTGTATCAATTCCAGACACAAGCATATTTAGTTTAGTTGGAAGGGTTAACAAGATTGCTAGTAATGTGAGTTCCACCCGAAGGCCCAACCATCACTCTATTGCCGTGTACCAATTCCAGACACAAGCATATTTAGTTTAGTTGGAAGGGTTAACAAGATTGCTAGTAATGTGAGTTCCACCCGAAGGCCCAACCATCACACTATTGCCGTGTACCAATTCCAGACACAAGCATATTTAGTTTAGTTGGAAGGGTTAACAAGATTACTAGTAATGTGAGTTCCATGCCCGATGCTAATTCTCTTTTAAACCGACTTCAAAAAAAGGAGGAGGTTCTCAATTCGTCTTGAACTTTTTTTATGTATGTTACCTCATAACTCGGAAATGGCTAGACCGATTTGGAAAATTCTTTTTTTGTTTGAAAGGCTATACTTTCTAGTTGGTCCCACTGTCGTCACGTTTGGATCTGATGATGAAATCATAGAGAAATCGAGGGAACTCTTCAAATATTATAGGCACACCTATGGCGTTTTGGGTATTTCTTATAGTAACTTGTGCAGTTGCTCTTGATAAGCATCATTTCAGGAATTAGAACTGATGGTGAAGACCCCAGATGGCCACCGAAACTACTCAATAATAAGTATTTCGTGGATTGCAATTAGATTACTTGAATATGGATGTTAAGCACTTTATGCTCGTCACAATGCATACGTTGAAGTAGAATTGATGGTGGTGTACCAGGAGAACTCCTCAAAAATTAATGGCTCTGCACCGGGAAAAGCAATATTTTGTAAAAGGTGATAAGTAGTTGACATTTTGGCTTTGGTAACTAGATAAATTACAAACCGACCCACTAAAAAGCGTGAAAGACTTTTTATCAAAAAATAGAACCAACTTCCATATCAAAACACTACAAAGCCAAAAATAACTTTAATTTCGGATGGCGGTGTCAAAAAACAAGAAAATACAAAACAAATGACACCGACTACTGAAATTAAAGTTATTTTTGGCTTTGTAGTGTTTTGATATGGAAGTCGGTTCTATTTTTTGCTTAAAAGTTTCTTTTAATAAAAGACACAAAAGCCGACTAACGTAAGCCTTTTTTACAGAAGTCACTTATTCCTCAAACGTGTAGTCTAAGCAATTAAAGCTAAAATCTCTCCTTATTGTTCATGAAACGCAATGACAATAAGTTTATTGTAACGCATAAAAAGCCCTCTCCGTTCATAGCAATAGTCTTGAAACACAGCAAAAAGTCAATCTAGAATCCTTATTCACTTTAATGACCTACAAAAACCTGAAGCTCTTTTGAACCAACATTCTTTACAAAGCTGAGGAAAAATCTATTAAAAGTGTAGTTAAATCACTAATTAGTTTTAAAGAGTCGGAAAAAGACTGGATTCAGTATAGTTTTTACTACTGACTTAGCTCTTACTTCATTGCTATAAGGCATAAAATGCAATGAACGACTTGCGTTCGTGAAATGTTACAACTATAAAAGAAATTAAACACAATTACATCCGAAGTTCAAAGCGAGGTAATCATTTCATTCGCGGTCAAAGAGATTATTCCGTTTTATTATTGCAATTAAAAATGCATGGTGGTGAAGCTGTGCTAGTTTTTAAGCGAAATCAAAATGTGATTCATTCCTTTTCATGTCGAGGAGTGTTGAATAATCTTTTTGTTGAACTAACTGATTAGATTAGAATGGATGTGACAACAATGATTCAAAAAGAGAACTGTCCTTCTTCTATAACGTGAATGATATAGAGACAGTTGTCCTTTATCTCTTTTTCAACCCTATTATGATGGTATTAATCCATCAAAGCGGAGATTTATTGAATGGCGACTCACAGAACAATACTGGTCACTCAACACGGGTCTGTGGTTAGACAACAAGGGAGCCACACACCAATTGTAGGTTTAAAAAAATACTTAAGCCTTTACTTACCATCGAATATTTACTTTAGTATTTTTGCGTTTAAAAATAACTAACAAAAGTACAGACGAAATATTCCCGTCCCATTTTATTTTTTAAATTGACATTACATAACAAAACCTCTCCACCTCTCGGTACTCGTCGGTACTAAATCTATAAGCCAGCAAAATGGGTGAACACAAAATATTTGTAGCCTTAAAATATGAATATGCATCTACCCAGTCCAGCTTAACGTGTAGAATTATGAATTACGAGCGAACAGCGGGATTTCCCTTTTTGTATTTAGCCGTTAGCGTTGCACTGGAACAATGTAAAAGAATTTGGAGTCATTTATTTCAGCGTTGGCAAAATTAAAAAATAAATGAATCAATATTTCTTTAAATAACATAGTAATTAATCATGATTAATGGAAAACCTTAGGAAATAAACAATAAAAATAATAAAGGATTTATTTCATTCTTGACTTGCATGTGTCGCTGTTGTAGACTTCATCTATCGCTTACTATTCGGCGTGATCGAGGCCAAGAGCGAGCCCATCCAATATAGCAAAAAAATCTGTTGTCTGTAAAGTCGGTTTACTGACGATAGTTGAACGTGACAACGTCATAACAAAATACTGATGGAATGGTTGCATTTTTCAAAAGAAAATTTTAATTTTATTTGTTTGATAGATATTTTGTTGTAACATTGTTCGACTCTGCCCCTGAACGAGATGAAGATGTAGTTGTCGCTTCAAGAGAATCAATGGCAATAGCCAAGTTAGCAGCTTGGCGTAATCTGTTGTTGCGTTGTCTTTCGTTTTTTGATTTTCTCGCAGCAGCCGCCTGAGCAGGAGTTCTAGATGCTGCAATACGCTGTCTGTACTCACGTATTTTTTGTGCTTTCGATTTTAAAGCAGCGATTATTGGCTGCGCGAATGGCGTTGCTAAAGTATATTTAATATCGAAAGAATCATTACCTTTATCGCCGCAATTATCGTTGCTATAAACAATTGACACCACATTCACTTTTCACTGTACTTCATACTTGACGAAAACATGTAAATGTATTATTGTATAGCAGCTGTCCACGCGGACGCATCGCTCACTCAAGTAGGAGAGAGACAGATGTCGAACGCTGCCGAACGCGGAGGCCGATTGTGCCTCTTTGTCGCTCGTTTCACGCTCTTGCTTGCACTTCAAACCTGCTGACCTCGCTCTGAGGCGTTCCATTCTTAAATGGAACGCCTCAGAGCGAGGTCAGCAGGCTAGCCAGCCAGCGAGGTAACGCCACATGAGTCATGTATTTTCGTGTGTGCAGCCAGCTTCATCGAATTATAAGACGTTGTCACGTCAAAAAAAACATGAGATTCAGAAAAAAATAAACAATTTTAAAAGTTGTTTCGGAGTATCAAAAAGAAATAAATAATGTACCTATATTATGTTCTGCTAATTCATTCCACTCTTGACTCTTATCGTAGTCGTCACGTGGTATCTTTAACAATATTTTTCCGAAGTAAATACAATGAATGGTCTGATTTCATTACAAATAAAAGCTTTAGAAGTTTATCGCAACAGTCTATAATTTACACCGTTTTATAATCAAACTGAGTTCCTTGGATAGAGTTACTTACAGAGAATCTTTAACGACGCCTCATTTTGAACAAGACTAAGTAATATGATTTTGTTCCTTGCCTTACAAAGAATTAATAACTTGATTATTAATACGCGTCCCTTTTCTCCTTAAGCTTGAGTTATTTTGTTCGTTCATTGTTTCATTAGCGTGGATTATTATTTTAACAGACCTAATTTACAATAATAAAGTTTTGGGGCTTCTCAGTGATGTCTATCTAAGAATGTAATTGGTATCTTTTGGTGTTTTTGTAACTATAGTGAATGTGTTTCAGTAAACGTTCGGACGGTTCAAACTTTACTATCCATACTAATACTATAAATGTGAAAGTGTGTTTGATTTTTACTTTGTTCATGTTCACCCATGTTTTATGTCAAAATGAACTTACCGATCGATGTGATTAAAAATATTCTACACACGCGAGCGAAACTGCGGGTAGAACTTAAATTTAATATTTCTTCGGTTGATCGATTAATTGAAATTAACGCTTTAAGTTTAAGTATCATTTGCTGATGAGTGATCACAATCATCTCAGGTAGTTGATCATTTATTTATTTTAATAATTATAATAATTTGGCATAATAGCCAAGAGTCTGAACCAACATCTGAAGAGACTCTCATTGGGCAGCTGGATCAAGGGCTTGGTCCAGAAAGCAGTACATCTGGACACTGCGCGAAGATTAGGAAGAGCCTGAACACCGGTAGCTTGGGCCCTGTTCCCGATACCGGTGTTTAAATGTTTTTTTAGGAATATTTAAAAATGTTAATAATATGTTTATAAAATGTAATAAATTGAATAAAAATTTAATCAATCATAATTTTAATAGTAATTTAGAATAATAATAGAAATTAAAATGCATTACAGAACCAATGGCATATAAAATGTACATCAGTGTTAAAATCCAATAGCGATCTGCTGCCTCCTAAACTATAATAATTATAATTATATGTTATAGGTGCACCTCCTGAAACCTGGCAGTACCTCTAGAAAATTGCTCATCATACGGCTTCGGATTTTATTATTAATTTAATTAAGTACTAGCTTTTGCCCGCGACTCTGACTGACTTCGCGTGGGACGGTTTTCCGGCGTGAATACCCATCCCGTGAGAATTCCGGGCAAAAAGGAGCCTATGTATTATCCCAGGATGTCAACTACGTTCTAGTTTGCGTGGGAGGTTTTTCCCACGTAAATTCCGATTCCGTGGGAATATCGGGATAAAAACTATCCTGTCTTTCCCAGGGTCCTAAACTATTCCCATGCTAAATTTCATCTAAATCGGTTCAGCGAATTAGGCGTGAAAAGGTGGGGACAGACAAACAGACATACAGAGTTACTTTCGCATTTATAGTATGGATTTTATTTTACAGAAAGCTTACAGATTAATAGCAAAACATTAAAAAAGAAATAGTTTTTACTAAAAATTGCTAATTACAAGTTTCCAAAAAGAAACATAAGAAGCAAGAAGGTACCTACGCGCATAACGTCTTGAAGCGTCCATTGTGCAGCTACAAACATACCAGTAGATTCTAAGCCGTCAATAACCAGTAAGCCGTTCCAAAATACAATCAGAAACAGTCCTCAACCAATTGCCATGTCTAGCGTAACTGTTTGCCACACGATCATTGGAGCAATTGACGATGAAATCGGAGCACAAGGATCTGTGCGGACGATTGATTAAATTATGACATAGACATAGACTTGCGGTGATTAATCAATTGGTTGAATTAAAATATTTTAAAATGGTCATAATTAGAACTTAAAACGAGATAATACAATCTGTTTATGAATTGTTCCAAGTTCCGATATTTAGGTACTGCTGTAAGTGATGGTATGATGAGGATGAACACGAACGACTTGTTTCACATAGGTACAAATTATTATGATTTATAAAAATATAAAAATAATAAATGATAAAATAAAAAGTATATACCTATTTGATGAAACATGTAATTCATAGATTGTGATCAATTAATAAGCCTAAAATATTCATACAGTTTAAGGATCTAAACTGGATGTGCCTACGATTTAAGATTAATTCAGCGATCCTCTAGTTTTTCCGTTAATGGTGTTACGCCAGTCGGTTAGTGAAGTACGTCGAGAAATTTCGACAGAAATCTAGAATGTTCGAGACACTAACGCCATCTAGCGGCGAGTGGCAGTACTAAGTATATCGAATCGAGAAACTAACGCCATCTAGCAGCGACCAGCAGTACTGTGTATCTCAAGTAGCTTCTGGAATATTCTTGGCAGTATAAACAGTGAGTCGATTTTATATGAATATTCTAGGACTCATAGACCGGGATATAAATAGATCGCAAAGGGACGTAGAGAGTCAGTCTTATTACGAGGCGAATACGCGATATAATGGAAGCTCTACAAGTGAATTTCAGTGCGATTTAAGTGTTAAGTGACTTGTCACTTAACACTTAAATCGCACTGAAATTCACTTGTGTTGTGGTGCGAATAACTGTGTTAATTTTTATTTTGTGTTTAATTAATTAAACTGTTAATTTTGGTTTAATTGGTGTAAATTATTTCTATCCCGAACCCCAGCACGTAACAATAGTATTTGTAACACTAATATAGCCCTCCCCATATCAATTAAAGCTTGTAAAGTACAAAGGTTGTCTGGAAGATTACAATTTGGTTACAATGGCGGTTTAAATTTAAATTTGGTTAAAACCAAAGTTTTAGCAATATTGTTATTTAAGTGTGTTTCAATTTTTGCTGTACAATAAATTATATTAATATCTATCTCTGTCAAAAATTTAAATGATGATAAAACAATGTTAAGAGACTAAAAAAAAATAGCCACATGTGTCAATGTGTAGTTTACAGGACTCTGAACATAACTGAAAGGTCTATAACAGCTGGTTTTCGAATGTATTCAAAGCTAACTAATTTTATAATAGCAGCCGGGCCATTGCCTGCCGGGTCGCGGGAATATTCTAAAGAGATACCTCGACCCCGGAACGCAATCAGTAGAAGTCTAACACTCCCTTCCACCCCACAGCGGGAAGAATCATTTGATGATTTCCCATCCAGAAAAAAGGGTACCTCGACAGACATGTCTGCAAATAATTTTGCAGCTATTCTCCTTAAATTAAAAAAAAATATTAACAACATAACTCTTGCATTCGGATAAAATTATTGAAAAACACGGTTAATTTTTTTTTTTTTAACACAAATACATATATGACAAATACAATATAATAGAATTTAGAGTTACTATAACTCAAAGATAGTTTAGTAGGATGTACTTAAAAAAAAAACATTTGTTAACACCGGTATAGATGCTGGCGGGAAAAATTCCGAATAATTCCTGTCAAATACTTCGGAAGTATTCCGAAATATTCCGAAACTTTGGGAATATTTCAACTGTCAAAAAAAAAACAGGAAAATCGACCTTACTACCTATTTCGCGCTTGGAAATTGTAAATTATATTATCTTTAGTTGTGTTGTGAGTGGTGGGTATATTAAGTTTATAGTTGTGAGTACACGTCGCATCAAGCACACAACGTCGCGTCATGGGCAGTGCATGCGTGTCCTGCCGCCCGCGAGCCTTGCGTTGCATGCGAGCGAGTGACCACTGGCAGTCATTGGGCAGGCAGGGTAATGGAAAGTTTCTTTGGCCGGTAGTACCTACCTAAAAACAATAGAATAAAAATCCTGTTAATCGCAGGCTGACATATCTACCTATTAAAATATCAACATATAATTAATCAATCCCATTTATAATAAAATAAACATTTATATTTTACTTACGTATGTGCCGCTGAACTAATAAAAATAATAATAATTAACTATAGATAAATATAGATTATAAAAATAAATACAAAAAGTATTTAAACTCACCCACCACACAACAAACAAACATGTTTATTCCCATTGAATTATTCGGGCGAAATATTCGGCGGAAACATTCGATTGCGGGGTACAAATAATTCTCGCGGGGGGAAAACTTCTGCGGCGCACAGAGGGGCAGCGGTGGCGGTGATCGACGATCGATGCAAAATACGATTTTTCAGCAAAAAAAAAATAAAAATCTTAATTAACTCATTTTGATTAATTCTGATTTAAAGAAACTTTCCCAGAAGTATTCCGGAATTATTCCGAATTTTTCAGAAGTTTTGCAACTATATTTACACGTAGGACAGGATATCTATTTACTCGTCAGCGCTGCTTCATCCCATGCGAGATGGAACGACAGTGACCTCTGTAAACACAATCTAGTCTTATTTATTTAATTAAGGTTCACCACCAATTGTTACAGATATAACATACATGCATTAGTGTCTTAAATCTAACTGCACGACCAATTACAGGCAAACACTACAAGCAATATGTTATTAGTATTTTTTTTTTTTTATTGATACTTAATAGGTTTTGACCACCATCTCACCTGATGGTAAGTGATGATGTGGTCGAATTTAATTTAAAATAAATGTTTGTAAGTACTTAAACCTATACTCATATTCCCGCTATCTTGTTCAGGATGCTGTTAGAGAAGGCCCGCACCCAGCGCACTAGAGAAGCATCCTCTTTCTCAGTGTTTTATTAACGTTTAGCTAATTATAAATAACATATTATTAACTCAATTAAAATGTCAAGTTGAAGCAAAGAAAAAAATTGGCCAAGTGCGAGTCAGACTCGCCCATGAAGGGTTCCGTAGTAACTATAATAATATAATATATTTATTTGACTAAAAAAAAAACACCTTGCAAATGTCTGAAAACTAGCTTATTTATATTTTTTACAACTACGCCAAATAACTTTGTTTGTCATTGTGTTTGTATGAATTACAAAGTTATATTTGCGGTTTTAGAAAATATGTTGCATCTCAAAAACTGCTGACCCGATTTCGTTAAAACCAATTTTGGTTGAAATTTTACATTAAGATCTACAGACGTATATTTTTTTAGATTTTTCACTCCATTATTATAGAAGTTAGAGGGGGGGGAGACACATTTTACCACTTTGGAAGCGTATATCTTTTAAACGATTAACTTTATGAAAAGGTGATTTTAGAAACCTCAATGTAATTTTTAAAGACCTGTCTACAAATACCACATTTGCATAGGTTTCATGAAAAAAAATGTTTTCAGTTTTAGTTGCATATATGGGGAGCCTTTTTTTAAATCGGTAAGTGGTTCACAGAATACATCTACCTACCAAGTTTCACATCTATAGTCCTAACACAATGTAGTTTCGGAATAAAATGGCTGTGGCATACGGACGGATAGACGGACGGACAGACAGACAGACATGACGAAACTATAAGGGCTCCATTTTTTGCCATTCGGTTACGGAATCCTAAAAACGAGTTTTCACTAACATTGAAATTGAAGAAACTTAGATGTCAATGATTTCGGGACGAAAATATGTTCTGGGCTTCAAAAATCTCTAAAAAATGTTAGATAACGTTACTATAATTATTTAATAACTAGCTTCTGCCCGCGACTTCTTTCGTGTAGAAGGGTTTTCCAGCGTAAATTCCAATCCCGTGGGAATTCCGGGATAAAATGTAGACCATGTGTTGTTCCAGGACGTCAACTGTCTACTTACTCTAAATTTCATTGAGATCTGTTCAGTAATTTTTGCGTGATAGAGTAACAAAACATCTATACATCCATACTCTCACAAATTTATAATGTTAGTAAGACTTTACCTAACTCGATTTGCTGAAATGCTTACTAACCAACTTAGCTGGTTTATTAAAATCGTGTACACAAGTGTAATTATATCACTTATTAGGGACAAGAGTGGCCCATTTTCCATACCACGTTCCTATATTATTATCAGTCACAACTAATTGACATGGCTGACGCAAACATCGTGCACAGGCGTGCTAAGTTATTGGCCTAATCAAGCGTGAAATCTGAGCATAAGACAGATTCCGTTACGACGGAAACTGAATGCGTTCTATCTATCGAATATATCCATATATATCGATATATATCGATATATAATCCAAGTCGTTTTGAACGTATGGCAAATATATTTCCAAGAAATAGGCGTGACAATACGAAATTATGTCAAGTAAAGTGTCAAACCACCCTGATGCGCAAAAGTGTTTATTGCATGGCACCAAATATATATAATAACCTACCAAGTGCTTGGAAAGAGTTAAACGCGGTGCAGTTTAAGAGTAGACTGCGAAAATTATTAGCAGAAAAAGCATATTACAGTGTAACTGAGTTTCTAACTAACAAATTTTTGAAAAATACCTAGTACTTCCGTAAAGGAAGTCATAATAATGTGATTAAATTAATATAATGTGATTAAGATATAATGTGATGAAATTAATAATAATGTAATAATAATAATAATAATCTGTGGCCCGGATGTCAACCCGCCTGTCAAAAATTTTCTTCAGTTTTATTTTTGAATAAATATTTGATAATTAAGTAAATAGCATAAATGCAACATGTTTAATAAAACAAAAACAGTGAAAAAAAAAGCAAACTACCAATTTACATTAAACAAAAAGCCAATAAAGAAATGCCGAATATACCTTCTGGTAATAAAATCTCGACAAGAAGATTTTCAAAATGTTGACAAGATACCGGGCCCGGTTACAACAAATCACACGCCCGAGACCAGCGGAATCTTCGCTCAGCTCCGCCTCGCAGCCACCGGGACCTTCTCCAGCCGTGAGTCAAGAGATTCCGGCCGCTGCAGTTGCGTCGAGCTCGAGCGATGAGTACTTCTCGCCGCCGACGACACCACCACCTGCGCGTCGGCGAGGAAGAGGCCGCCCTCCGGCCAGCATGGGACTTCGAGGCCCGCCGGCCTCTGATGGGGTCCCCGCTGCCGGTGGAAGTGTGCAGCGCATGCGATGGACTCAATCCATTAATGAGAACGTCATGCGCTCATACTATGGGGCTACAGAGGGGGGAACTAACCTGACTGCGTACCGTGGTCGGATGCTCTCTCTGTTTCAGGTACTTGAATCGGCTGTCAACGTTTCGGCCCAACGACTATCGGATCAGGTGCGGGTAATCCAGCGTAACCGTATGTTGGATGACGCCGTACTTGATAGACTACGCCTCGAATCACGGTGCAGCCGTGTCTCATCTGCTTCGCCACTGGCCGCGGTGCAACTACAACCCAGTATCTCACCGCGACCCGACCACATCGGTGAAGATGATGATGACGAGGCTATAACCGTGAGTACCCAGTGCAGTGAGCAATTGAGGAGTGCTTTGGAGTGTGCATTACGGGAGTATCGCTCCACACCGCCTGAGCTTAGACCTCGTCTGCCTCGTTTACCCATGCATAAGAAAAATAGGGCGCTAGTGTGTGCTCTAGATTCACTGCTGTCAAATTATTTTGACAATAGTGAAGACCTCACCGATACTCATTCGATCCTATACTGTGCAGCTGTAGCGGCTTGTCGGGTAGCTCATGTCAAGTTTCCAAAGACTGACAGAGTTATTCGGCCAGCTGTACCAGCTTGGCAGGGCAGGATCGAACGTCGTATTGCTGAGGCTAGAACACTCATTGGTAAACTTATCTGCTTCAGGCAGGGCAACACTCGTCCTAGAGTGATGCGCTTTGTGAGGCGGGCGTATGCGGGGACTGATATCAGTCCCCGGGATTATCTGACCCGCGTCACAGAGCGTATCGACTTCCTGAAGCAGAAAGTCTATGCATGGGCAAATCGAATTCGTCGATATAAGCGGCGGGTGGAGCGATACACTCAGAATCGCACATTCCAAAGCAATGAAAGGTGGGTTTATAGGGCCTGGGAGCGACCTGACCAAGGTGTGACTGATACGTGCCTACCAAATGATGACGCCATGTATTCGTTCTGGCGCAGCATCTGGTCGGTACCTGTCAGCCACACCGAGGGTGACTGGATGAGTGAGATCAAGCGCACGTGCGATCTTATACCAGAAATGGGGGCAATTACGATTAGCCCCCAAGATGTAACCCGTGCAGTTCGTCCGTTATCCAACTGGAAATCTCCAGGGCCGGACGGGCTGCACAATTTCTGGATTAAATGGTTTCTAAGCTCGCACGCTCGCTTGGCCGCTCAGTTCCAGTCTGCCTTAGAGCTAGGATCGCTACCTCAATTCCTAACTACAGGAATAACCCACCTGCTCCATAAATCAGGCAGTACTTCGGAACCTAAAAATTATAGACCGATCACGTGCTTACCGACGGTCTATAAAGTTCTTACATCCATTCTGAGAGCCAAAATTAATAATCACATAGATACAAATTCAATCATGTCTGCTTCTCAGAATGGATGTAGGAACGGGTCCCGCGGTACTAAGGAGCTTCTCCTCATCGATATTGCCATAAACCAACAGGTTCGTCGTTCCCGAAGGAATCTGTCGACATGTTGGATAGATTATAAGAAGGCCTATGACTCGGTTCCACATACATGGCTCATGAAGGTGTTGGAGTTGTACAAAATAAATCCAATACTCCGCACTTTCCTTGAGTCATGTATGGGGCAATGGAAGATGGTCCTCTGCTATCCAGGATGTCGACAGATCCAGGAAAACAGCGAACCGATTAGGATTGAGCGTGGTATTTTTCAGGGCGACAGTCTGAGCCCACTGTGGTTTTGTCTGGCTCTCAACCCTCTCAGTACACTGCTGGAGGGTTCGGGGCAAGGCTACCAGTTGAGAAGAGGTGGTCAGGTCATATCACACTTGCTTTACATGGATGATTTGAAACTTTTTGCCCCCAGCAACTTGCAACTCATGGAGCTACTGAAGGTAACGGAAACCTTCAGTAGCGCCATCAGGATGGAATTTGGGGTGGACAAATGTTCGGTCATGCATGTAAAGCGAGGGGAGATTATGGAATCCGTGGGAACTCAACTCTCGGATTCCATACACCTAAGATCCCTCGGCTCAACTGAAATCTACAAGTATTTGGGTATGTCAGAGGCACTAGGCATCAATGTTGCTTATGTTAAACAGTCATTGAAGGAACGCTTCTTTGGCCGCCTGAATAAAGTACTGAATAGTCTTCTATCAGGTGGAAACAAGGTGCGTGCCTTCAATGGTTGGGTCATGCCAGTATTGATGTACTCTTTTGGTATACTCAAATGGACTCAGACTGAACTTGACGCCTTGGACAGGCGGGTCCGCATAACGCTGACTGCAAATCGAATGCATCACCCACGTTCATCGGTGATGAGGCTGTATATCCCGCGGAAGTGCGGGGGTCGTGGCTTTTTAAATGCAAAGACCCTGCACAACCACGAGGTATGCAGCCTTAGGGAATATTTCCTAGAAGCCGACGTGGGTATGCATCGAGATGTGGTAGCGGTGGACAAAGGCCTCACTCCGCTCTCCTTAGGTACCGAGAATTGGCGCAAACCTGTAGTATTAGATACTAATGACCGCAGAGAAGTATGGCAGAGCAAGGAGCTTCACGGACGCTATTACCGGGCCCTTCATGGGTCTGACGTAGATACATTAGCGTCCGTAGCCTGGCTACGTTTTGGTGACCTCTTCGGGGAAACCGAAGGTTTTGTCTGTGCAATTATGGATGAAGTTATGATGACGAATAACTATCGGAAATATATTGTGAAGGATGGTACGGTAGACATATGTCGGGCATGTCACAAACCGGGAGAATCCATTCGTCACATTATCTCCGGTTGTTCTCGTCTGGCTAACGGAGACTATTTGCATAGACACAACCTTGTAGCTAGGATTGTTCACCAGCAACTTGCTCTTAAATACAATCTCGTGGAATCAGAAGTACCGTACTATAGGTATGTGCCCGACCCAGTTCTCGAAAATGGCAATATTACACTGTACTGGGATCGGTCTATCATCACTGACAGGACTATTGTTGCCAATAAGCCTGATATAGTGGTAATAGACCGATTAGAGCGTCGCACAGTGATTGTTGATATAGCGGTCCCTCATGACGAGAACCTCGTGAAAGCCGAGAAAGATAAGCAAATTAAGTATCTTGACTTGGCTCACGAGGTTGTTGACATGTGGGATGTGGATACAGCAATCATTGTGCCGATAGTCGTCTCAGCTAATGGCATAATAGCCAAGAGCCTCGACAAACATCTTAGGAGGCTCTCGTTGGGCAGCTGGATCAAGGGCTTGATCCAGAAAGCAGTACTTCTGGACACGGCGCGAATTGTTAGGAGGTTCCTCTCTCAAGAGCCCTGACCACCGGTAGCTTGGACCCTGTTCCCGATACCGGTGGGCTACTGTTTTTTATATTTTTAAATGTTTTTTTGTTTTTATAGGAATATTTAAAAATGTAAATAATATGTGTATAAAATGTAATAATAATAATGTGATGAAATTAATAATAATGTGAATAAATTAATAATAGTGAGATTAAATTAATAAAAATGTAATGAAATTTATAATTTAAAATTAATAATAATAATTTAATATTTGCATGCTGAATGGCGAAATATGGCTGAGCTGATGTATAAACACTTTCAACTTCTATATGTACTACCCATATTTGCAAAATTCTATTCTATTCTATTCTATTCTACTCTATTCTATTCTATTCTATTCTATTCTATTCTATTCTATTCTATTCTATTCTATTCTATATGACTTGGTTAAATATAATGCAGACAGAAGAAGAGCTCGTGGCTAAATAAAACCAGCCACATGGGTCCATCTTCCAGGTTAAGCAACTCTTGCTGAGGTCGTTCCATGGTTGGCTGACCATGTTAACATATCAAGATTGTCTCGTCCTTTGGAAAGCACGCCAAGTCGTCGGTCTCAGATTTGACCGTCTTTGACAGTCGTAACACCCCGTGTAGAAGCCTGAAATCTCACATTGGTCTGGCCAAAAGGTGCTACCCAACTATTAGCTTGTGGACATCAGATACTGCCTTCAGAAAAAGCCGCTAAACCCAAAAAATGCTTTTCGAGTAAACGTAAAAACAAGTGAGAAATGATATTTCTACAAAACTACGCTAGCTAGGACGATGGTTGTAAATTATTTTTGTGAGCAATGCTTCTGTGCACAATATATGACGTTTTTATTTTGTAAACATTATTTTTTTAGTATTGTGTTTTATTTTAGTACCTATTGTGTATATAGTATTGTGGTTTAGTCGCTTTTTAATACGCTTTTATTATTCGGTGACTGCGACTCGGACGAGACGGACGTGTCGCTCCGCTCCGAATATTGTACTGCAGAGGCATTTTAAATTTGAAATAAAAAATTGTTTTATGGGGTTTTAAATTGTGAATGTTTTTGCTTTGAGGGAATTTGTTTTGAGGGTTTATTTTAAATTAATATATATTTTATTTTAGGGATATTTTATTTTTAAATGATATTTTTATTGTAAATGTATTTTAATTTAAAAAGGAGGGTTTGTTTGTGAGAGGGTTTTACCGAAGATGAGGGGTTTTTAATTTTATAAATTTTATTAATTTATAAATTATAATTGGATTTTGTTTTAATATAATGGCCGGGAAGAAGAAAAGGGGCTCCAGCATACCGCTGCGGGACGCCTCGGGGCGGCTTGCGTCAAGGGTTCCTGCTGGGGGCTCAGCGGGGGGCCTAGCTGGGGGCTCAGCTAGGGGTCCAACGGGGGGTCCATCTGGGGGCCCAACTGGGGGCCCATCTAGGGGCCCAACTGGGGGCCCGGCTGGGGGCCCATCTAGGGGCCCGGCTGGGGGCCCAACTGGGGGCCCAGCGGGGGGCCCAACTGGCGGCCCAGCGGGGGGCCCAACTGGGGGCCCAGCGGGGGGGCCAACTGGGGGCACAATTGGGGGCCCATCTAGGGGCCCAACTGGCGGCACATCTAGGGGCCCAACTGGGGGCCCAGCGGGGGGCCCAACTGGGGGCCCATCTGGCAGCACATCTAGGGGCCCAGCTGGGGGCCCATCTGGGGCCCCAACCGGGGGCCTATCTGGGGCCCCAACCGGGTGCCCATCTGGGGCCCCAACCGGGGGCACAGCTGGGGGCCCGAATGGTGGCCCAGCGGGGGGCCCATCTGAGGGCCCATCAGGAGGCCCATCTGGCAAACCCTTGGGGGCTCATTTGGGGGGCCCATTGCCCGAGTCGGAAGTGACTTCCGACTCAGACACGTCCGTGATGGACACGTCGGCGGCTGAAACCGACCGCCGAAAACGGAAGAGGGCCTTCCTGAGGCCTGGCTCCGGGGGCTCAGAGTCGATCAGCGAGGCGAGGAAAAAGCCAAGGCAAAGGAAGGCCTCGACGTCCACCTCGTCTCGCACCCACGTGGGCTTATCGGAGGCCGAGCGCCACCCGAACCTAGCCAAGCGGGTGCAGGCCCAGCAAGATCTCGAGGAGTGGGTCGCTGCCAGGGAGCAGCGGGCGCGCGCTACCAGGGCCAAGTCCGGGTACGGCGCGTCCCTCCTCCGGTATGCGGACCGCTCCTTGATCGAGCTGGAGCGAATGGCGGAGGAGGACGAGGAGGAGATCGTAGAGATCGCCGCCAAATCCTCCCACTTGAAGGGCACATTTCAAAAGGCCCTCAAGTGCCGGGCCGCCAGCATGCGCGCCATCATTTTGGAGATGACACAGCGCACTGCTACGGAGGAGACGCGGCAGCTGCAGGCGCGCGTCGACCGCCTGCAGCTTGAGGTCAGCCAGCTGCATCAGAAGCTGGCTGAGGCCACGGCCCGGCCCATTCAGGCCGAACTGGCGCCGGTAGTGGCGGCCCCCCTCTCCTCCTCCTCCTCCAATCTGGAGGAAATCATCAGGAGGGTAATTGCGGAGGAAAGGAGCTTCACGAGGGCCTGCCTAGCGGGCATAGAGGACCGGCTCCTGCCGGAAAGGCGACTCCGCCCGCCGCTAGCGGCGGACAAGAGTTCGCCACAGATGGAGCCGGAACCCGTGCCCCAGGCGGCCCCGGCAGCGGGCGCCCAGCCCACAGAAAAGGGCAAAGGTAAGGGCAAGAGGAGCAAAGTGGCTCCTCCTCCTCCGCAAGCCCCTACCACCACCAGCCCAGAGGGGGCGCCCGAGCCGGTGCCCGGGCCCTCCTCCGCTACCCAGCCGGCCCCTCACCAGATTGAACAGGACGCCCTTCTTCCGTCCACCACCCCGGCCAACATGTCGTGGACGGAGGTGGTCAAGAAGGGCAGGAAGAGGAAGCCCGCAGCGCCCGCAGCGTCCGCAGCGCCCGCAGCGACCGCTCCCCCAGCAAAAACGGCTCCAGCCGCCGGCAGGAAACTGCCCCCTCCTCCCCGAACCGCGGCCGTCGTGGTAACAATCACCCCGGAGGCAGCGGAGCGGGGGGCGACGTACGAGTCCGTCCTCAGACGGGCTCGTAATAACGCTGATCCCACCCAGCTCGGGATTAGCAACATAACCTGCCGGCGGACCATGACGGGGGCCCGAATATTCGAGTTCGGAGGGGAGCGGCGCGAAAATAACGCCAACCTATTCGCAGAAAAATTGCGGGAGGTCATTGCGGACGTGGCAACGGTCGCCAGGCCCTCGAAGACCGCACCCCTGGAGGTGGCCGACGTTGACGACTCGGCCACCAGGGAGGATGTGGCGGCGGCCGTTGCGGCGGCGGGTGGCTGCGACGTAAGCGCGGTGAGGTGCGGGCCCATCAGGCCTGGCCGCCGCGGCATGGGCACCGCACGCGTGGAGTGCCCAATCGTCGCCGCCAGGGCCCTCCTCGCCGCGACCAAGGGACGGCTGCCTCTGGGGCTGAGCACGGCCGTGGTGCGGGCGCTTGAAGACGGCCCGATGCGCTGCTTCAAGTGCTTCGCGCTCGGCCACACCCGGGCCACGTGTCCCTCCAAGGCCGACTGGGGGGACGCGTGCTACCGCTGCGGGCTCCAGGGGCATAAAAGTGCCGACTGCGGCGCCGCCACGCCTCACTGCGTGACATGCGCCGCCAGTGGCCGCCCTGCCGACCACAAGATGGCGGGCGGGAGCTGCAAGCCCCCCATCAAAAAGGGAGTGGTGCGGGCGCAGGTGCGACCTGCCGCCTCCGCCGCCACCGCCGTCGTCGTCGCCGCCGCAGCTCCAGCGGTGGCAACAGAGGGGGGAGCAATGACGATCGATGGATAGGGTCGACCGTCATCGCTTCCTCCAGGCGAACATCAACCACTGTAAAGCGGCCCAGGACCTGGTGGTCCAGGTCATGGCCGAGTGGTTGGTGAACGTGGCGGCGGTCGCCGAGCCGTACTCGATCCCCGGCAGCTGGCTGGGCGACGAGGACGGCTTGGTGGCACTAGCGGCGCGGTCTTCCACGGACTCCCCTCCCCTCTCGCTATTAGAGAGGGGACCGGGATACGTGGCCGCCGCGTGGGGAGACGCGGCCCTCGTGGCCGTGTACTTCTCCCCAAACCGCTCCCTGCAGGACTTCGAGGACTTTCTCGGGGTCCTGGCCGCCGTGGTCGGCAGGGCGGCGCCGCGTCAGGTCGTAGTCTTGGGCGACCTGAACGCCAAGTCGGTAGCCTGGGGCAACCCGGCCGCCTCGTGCAACGTGCGAGGTCGCGCCGTGGAGCTCTGGGCGGCCACGTCCGGCGTCTCCCTGCTCAACAGGGGGGCGGTCCACACGTGTGTGCGGCAGCGGGGAGGGTCGGTGGTGGACGTCTCGTTCGCCACCCCCGCGATAGCCGCCCGCGTCGTGGACTGGCGGGTGGAGCTGGTGGAGACCTTGTCGGACCACCGCTACGTGCGGTTCGACATCGTCTCCGCCAGGGGCTCCCCAGAGTCCGTTGGGTCGGGGCAACCGCCGTTCCCGCGGTGGGCTCTGACCCACCTGGACAGGGAGGCGGCGGCGGAGGCGGCGTTCATCCAGGACTGGCTGTCGCCGCCCGCCGCCGCAGGACTGGACGTGGACACCGCTGCGCGGCAGCTGGGGGATTCCCTGACCGAGGTATGCAACTCTAGCATGCCTCGGTCTCGCCGGCCGCCACCCAGACGGGCCGTGTACTGGTGGTCGGCGGAGCTGGCGGAGCTCCGCGCGGCGTGCGTGCGGGCCAGGAGGGCCTACACGCGGAGTCGGCGGCGGCGTCGCAGAGACTTGGCTGGCGAGGACCGCCTCTACGAGGCGTACGTGGAGGCCAAGACGGTCCTCGATCGGGCTATCGCCATTGCCAAGGACTCGGCGAGAGCCGAGATGCTGGAGGGTCTCGACAATGACCCCTTCGGGAGGCCATACAAGGTGGCGCGCAGCAAGCTGCGCCCCTTCGGCCCCCCCATTGTCGAGACCCTGGAGCCCTCCCTCCTGGACGGGGTGGTGCGGTCCCTGTTTCCACGCAGGGGCAGCTTCACCCCGCCAGTGATGGCTCCGCCGCCGCCGCCGCCGCCGTCGCCGCACGGGGCGGAGGAGGAGGAGGCCCCGCCGGTCACGGAGTCTGAGCTGGGCGCGGCCATCGACCGTGTCCGCGCCAGGAAGAAGGCTCCGGGCCCCGACGGGGTCCCCGCAAGGGTGGTGGCGATCGCCGCCACCCAAATGGAGGCGCGGTTTCGGGACCTCTTCGACGCATGCTTCGCGTCGGGGAGGTTCCCGAAACCGTGGAAGGAGGGCCAGTTGTGCCTCCTTCGCAAGGAGGGCCGCCCGGCGGACTCCCCCTCGGCATACCGGCCGATCGTGCTCCTGCCGGATGTCGGGAAAATGTTTGAGGGGATAGTCGCCGCCCGCCTAAAGGAGCACCTGCGGGATGTCGGACCGGACTTGTCGGACGCTCAGTTCGGCTTTCGGGCTGAGCGTTCGACGGTGGACGCACTGGCCTGCCTCAAGGGGCAGGTGGAGGAGGCCATGCAGGCGGGGGACGGGTTGTTGGCGGTGTCTTTCGACATAGCCAACGCCTTCAACTCGATCCCCCACTCTACCATCCTGGAGGCGCTCCGCTTCCACGGAGTGCCTCCATACCTGCGGCGTCTGCTGGCCAGCTACCTGGAGGACAGGGAGGTCCTCCTGGTGGACAAATCTGGCCAAGTCCGGCGATATCCCGCGGAAGCCGGCGTTCCACAGGGGTCGGTCGTGGGGCCCCTGCTCTGGAACGTCGGCTACGATTGGCTCCTGCGGGGAACTCTCCCCCGGGGCGTAAGGGTCGTCTGCTACGCGGACGACACTCTCCTCACCGCCCGGGGGGAGAGTTTCGGAGAGGCGGCCAACTTGGCCTCGGCGGGCGGCTCCCTCGTCGCGGGGAGGATCCGCCGCCTCGGCCTGACGGTGGCGCTGCACAAAACCGAGGCCGTGTACTTCCACGGTCCTCGGCAGCGGCAGCGCCCCCCGCCCGACGCCCACATCCACGTGGAGGGCGTCCGCATCGCGGTCGGGGCCCAGATGAAATACCTGGGCCTCGTGCTGGACAGCAGGTGGCGCTTCGGCCCGCACTTCCGCGGGCTGTCGGCGCGCCTGCTGAAGACCGCGGGCGCCCTCTCGTGGCTGCTCCCCAACGTGGGGGGGCCCAGCGTCCGATGCCGGCGACTCTACGCCGGCATCCTGAGGAGTATGGCCACCTACGGGGCCCCCATCTGGGAGGACTCCCTCCGGAGGAGGGAGAATGCCGCGGCCTTGCGGGCCCCGCAGAGGGCCATAGCCCAGCGGGTGGCGCGGACCTACCGCACGGTGGGCTTTGCGGCGGCGTGCGCTCTGGCGGGCACCCCGCCTTGGGAGCTCGAGGCGTGGGTGCTCGCCAGAGTGTACGAGTGGACGGCGGGGCGGCGGGCGAGTGGAGAGCGCCCAGCCCCGCGAGAGAGGGAGGCCGTCCGGCGGGAGGCGAAGGAAGCCGTCGTCCGGCATTGGGCGACGGACCTCGCCACCGCGGTATTCGGTCGCCGCACACTCGACGCGATCGGGCCGCTCCTGCAAGCGTGGCTCGATCGGTCGCACGGGGTGGTCTCCTTCCGACTGGCGCAGGTGCTGACCGGCCACGGATGTTTCGGGGCCTACCTGCACCGCATCGGTCGGGAGGAGACACCGTCGTGCCACGATTGCGGCGCGGCGGTGGACACGGCGGAGCACACCCTTGAGGGGTGCCCGTCGTGGTCGGAGCCGCGCCGCGACCTCGTTGCGGCGATCGGCCCGGCCCTCTCGCTCCCCGGCGTGATCAACGCCATGCTGGGGGACGAGGGGTCCTGGGCGGCGGTAGCCTCCTTCTGTGAACAGGTCATGTCGCAGAAGGAGGCGGCGGAGCGCGCGCGCGAGGACGACCCTCTCGCGCCAGCGCTCCGCAGGCGGAGGAGGGGTCGGAGAAGACGTCAGTATGACGAGCACCTCCGACTCCTCCCTGGTGGAGGCCAGCAGGCAACGGGTGCGGGGGCACCCCTGCCTGCATCGCACGCGCCTTCACCAGCGCCGGACGGGAGTGGCCAGGTGTTCCCGGCCATTCCCGTCGCCCCCCAGTCCGGGGGGCACGTAGGGCTCGCCATCTAGGCGGGCACGCGCCAGAGGGCCGTGGACGCAGAATGTCTCCCACAGCCCTCCCAACAAGGCGCCGGAGGGAACACCGCTGAGTTTTAGTGGGTATACTGTCGCCGTCAAGCGACAGGGAGTCCCACACTCCCCGTCTCGCCCCCCCAGCGAGCGGAAGTGCGTAATTGCCATTTCTCAGCGTCAAAAAAAAAAAAAAAAAAAAAAAAGGTCGACCTGTATGTAACTAACTATGTAATGGAATCTAAGGTAACTAATTTAACCATCTTTCAAGGGTCGTAGCGTAATGAAAATTGGCAGCTGTATGTAGTTCTGATGACAATACAATGATATGGTACTGTCGAACTGATCTGATGATGGAGCCGTAAGCTATGAACTGGAACTTCATGATGGAAAATCGTATCATAGCAGTTTTGGGTCTGATGATGAAGCCAGAAGATAGGCACTGGCATTCCATGATGGAATATCGTATCATAGTCGTGTTTGCACTTGTGAGAAAGGCCACGTAATGGGCTTTGAACATGATCAGGTTTCAAGGTTATAACAAACCTAAAGAAAATCCGTTATCGGTTTTCTTAACCTTTTTGAATTACCGCGTAATCCATTGATTTATTTTTTTATTGATGTCACTTTCAAATCCTCTGGGGGATCTACCGTTTAATTGTCCACTAATCGTGGGAATAATATGGCAAAAACTACAAAAAAAGAAACAGCAACACAAAGAAAACGGAGGCTACAAAAAAAAAAGAAAAGCGTGAACATTTTTTTTTGTTTTTACGTGCATTTAGAAAAGCGTGCTTTTCTAGTGATTTTTAAACTATTAATTTATTAACTAAGGAAGTGACAAAAATCTATGTGGCTAAACTGCTCACCAAAATTGCTGTATCTCGACAAGTATTTATCGTATAAAAATGATTCTTAGACCGTAAGATAGAGAATCGAAAGTAGTTTAAGGATTCATTAAAAAGTGAAAAATTATCTTTTGTGGCTTAACGGCCTTTTAGTTAGTGCAGGGCAGGATAGGCAACTATCTATTATAGTTAGACTGAAAGCCGACTCAAGTATAATTGGGTAAAAGCTACGTAGTCTATGTTTCCTGATAGCTATAACCTGGGTCTTTAAGTCAAGTGTGAATAGGTTAACTCTAGGCAAGCGTGCTTCATCTTCGACCACATCATCGCTTAACATCAAGTGAGATGGTGTTTAAACGCAAGCAATCATTAAAAAAGGCCATGATGATGTTGATAATGCAGACGGAAGTAAAGACCATGCCGTGCAGTGCAGACCCAACAATAAATTGGAATTAAAAGGATCTGTGCTCTCTAAATCTTTCTATCCGTTACGAGTGTTGACAGTAGACTTGCTATTTAATTATCCAAGTTAACCATGAAACGACGAAATAAACATTAACGTATAAACTTCACGATTACTAGAAACAACAAGTGACGTCACGCCACAATGATGGCGGGTTCGTAATGGCGCTAAGTAGGGGTAGTTGTACTGTTATGTGTAGTACTTGGAAGTAGTAACCTTTCAACTAGAGAACAAAAGTTTTTTTTTATGATTGGCTTTTCTCAGGGTCAACCTATGAGGTTTTCGGTGCTTTACCAGGCTTGCCCGTGACGGCCTGAATCATAATAATTCACACAACCCATTACCCTATTGGTGAGGACACACAAAAAACCACAAATATATTTAGCTTAGTTGAAGCGGTTAACAAGATTGCTTGTAATGTGAATTCTACCGATATGCGACTTTGCTAGTTCACTTTTTAGAAAAAAAAAAATACCTCCTGCCAGGGCTTTTACTAGACTTAAAAAAAAAGACCCATTTGAGTTTGAAACTATAATAATGCTATGGGCCCCGCCTGCTTCCAACTTTTATTTAATTTAAAATGGGCTTGTTTTTATTAGCTTTTCAGTTAGTTTTAGTATAAGGTTGCAGTCGGGTTTTTTTAATTTTTTTAAAAGTAATTAAAAAAATTAAAAAAACCCGACTGCAACCTTATACTAATAGGTTTTTTTAATTACTTTTTTTTTTATTTCCAGCTTTTTAGTTTAGAAATGTGAAAGATTTCGCAGACGATTTAGTTCTTGATACGTATTTTTTCGGTTTGTCACTTTGAATTACTTTTAACCATATAAATTGTATATATGTTTGTAATCACCTTTTAAAACCCTTTATTTTGATACCCCACTCGATAGGTTTTGAGAAAAAAAAAACTTTTTTGAAGGCATAATATGGCACCAAAAATCCGCCATTTTGGTTTTTTTTAATTTTGATATACCCAGTGGCACTTTCACAGTCAACACGAATCTAACGATACCTCTCAAGCTAAAATCCGTCGAGCCGTTCAGGCCACAGAGTGTGCCAAACAATTATACATACATACATACTCTCGAAAAACATAACCCTCCTTCTGGCGCAGTCGGGTATAAACTAAGCGACTATACGTAGTGGGGTCCTGTAGTGTACAGCCGTCGGCTTAGGGTATCGCTGGGGGAAGGCAGCTAGGGACAGCTTGGATCAGACAAGAAGAGAACAAAAGTATTGCTAAATATCATAGATTATATCGACGGTTGAAAGGCTAATTGATCTAAGCGACATTTTGTAAAACTTGCAGGAGGACGGATCAAAGTTATTTATTTTGAAAAAAAATTCATAAAAAAACAACCATTTGATAGACTTTTATTTATTTAATACAGTATATCTCTAATTAAGTAAGGAAGTTGTTTAAGCTATTACTGTTGAAAATTGTGTATTATTTTAGAAAATTTATGTTGGTTAGCCCAAAATGCATCAAATTTAGTTATTTTTTGAGAAAGGCAAAATGGTTCAAATGCCTACCGTAAATGAAATAGCTGAAAGTAAACTAGCTCAAGTTTTAACCTAGAATAAAATAAAACGAGAGAAAATGAATTTAGCGCCAAGTCAACTGACAGTTGTTTATACCCAATGAGCATAAGCAACATGATGGTGTTGCACCAGAGTGAAGTAGTTTGATGCAGATGCCCATTAGAGGGACTACAGGATGAAACAAAATGAAACCTCACTAGATTATAGTAGATATTGATGCTTAGGCTATCATAATTCAAAACATATTTGTGTAGAGGTATCATTCAAGATGTTGATGCAATATGTTTTGGAACAAGGTATTAGATAAGGTAGTATATCATCCTAAGCCTAGGTAGTAGTATCACTGGAGGACACGGTGGAGCATACGGTGGAGGTGTGCCCTGCTTGGGCGGAGCACCGCCGTGTCCTCGTAGAGGCGGTCGGCGGCGGCGACCTCTCGCGCCCTGCTCTGGTTCAGACTATGGTGCGGAGCGAGAGGGAATGGGATGCGGTCGCCTCCTTCTGCGAAGCAGTCATGCTAGCGAAGGAGGAGGCTGAACGTGCGAGGGAGAGGCAACTCTCTTCCTCGCGCCCCAGCCGCCGCGGGAGACGCCCCGGGCGTCGGAGATCACGAGCTGATTTCCGGCCACCGTAGGCGCGGGCCTGCGGACGGCGAGCAGGGGTCGCTCACCGTCCGGTAAGGCCCAGGCCCGGGTCGGCAGCGCGTCGTGTTCCACACGCGCCTCAAAGAGCTGTCAACACCAGTGACGGGGCCTATAGGGCCATTGCCTGCCGGGGTTTGCAGGAAAGTTCTACCGAGTTACCGCGGCCCCGGAAATTTTGGGCATCCGAAGGAACAGGGTGGGTTTTTAGTCAGTAGAAATCTGACACACCCTTCCGCTTGACCCAGAGCGGAAGAAGTCATTCGATGATTTTCTCACCCCAAAAAACTAAAAAAAAGGTAGTAGTATCACCAATTACGGAAGCCAGAGAGGCAGAGCTTTACAAGGAGTACAGAGCAGCGAAGACCGTCCTCAAAGAAGAAATCCGGCGCGCCAAAGATCTGGCCAGCAAGGAGATGTTGGGGACTCTTAATTGGGACCCGTGGGAACGTCCATAGAAAATGGTGCGGGACAAACTCCGCACCTGGGCTCCCCCACTGACACAGTCTCCGGCACCAATTAGTAGAGGACGTGGTGAGCACTCTGTTCCTCTCGCGAGGTGAGCATACTCGGTGCGGTGCCCAACGCGGGCCACAGTGACGACAACGCTCCAGAAGTGATCGAGGTAGACCTGAGAGTGGCTGTACGCAGGCTGAATGCCAAAAATACCGCCCCGTGACCTGACGGCTTCCCTGGCAAAGCCTGGGTCCTGGCCTTGGAGCCTCTCGAGCCTCAACTGTTAGGGTTCTTTAACGCATGTTTGGAGAGGGACCAGTTCCCGCTTCGTTGGAAGACGGGAAAGCTGGTACTAATCAAGAAACCGGGGCGCCCGGGGTGCCATATCGGCCTGTTGTGCTGCTCGACAAAGTGGGCAAAATGTTTGAAACAGTTATTGCAAACCGCCTCGTTGGCCGGATCTTGCGGATAGCCAAATTGGTTTCCGCAAGGGGCGCTCGACGGTGGATGCAATCATGCGTCTGAGGGCTCTCTCGACAGACACCGCCAATGCCTTTAACACCCTGCCCTGGAGTTGCATACGGGAGGCACTCCGGTATCACCGGATGCCAACCTACCTCTGTCGTGTGGTTGAGGCCTACCTGACGGACAGGGCCGTCATCTACTCTGGTCACCAAGGAGAGTGGAACCGACGAGAGATGTCATGTGGTGTCCCACAGGGATTGCTTCTGGGGCCACCCTTGTGGAACATCAGTTACGACTGGGTGTTGCGCGCCAACCTTCCTACAGGCGTCAGCGTAGTTTGCTACACTGACGACACGCTGGTCCTGGCGCATAGAAGGTCGCACCAGGCGGCGGCCGAAGTGGCGATGCGAGGGGTTGCAACGGTCGTAGAAAGGATCTGACAACTGGGACTCGAGGTGGCTCTGCACAAGTCCGAGGCCATGTGTTTTCATGGCCGTCGGAACGTGCCACCTTCGGGTTCCCAAATAACGGTGGGAGGGGTTCGTATCGGCGTCTAGACGACGATGAAGTACCTGGGACTTGTCCTCGACAGCCGGTGGAACTTCGTCGAACACTTCCGACGTTTGGCTCCAAGACTGGACCAGGCGGGGGCTGCACTCAAGCGGCTCTTACCCAATCTAGGGACGCCAAACGCCTCCTGCCGAAGGCTATATGCGGGGATTGTGCGGTCCATGGCCCTCTATGGGGCCCCTCTTTGTTCGCTGAATCTGCTGCGGCGATCAGCTCACCAGCTGGTCACGTCTCAGAGGGTCATGGCTATACGGATGATCCGGGGATACCGCACGATCTCTGGGAGATGACGAACCTCCTTGCCGGATTGCTGCCGTGGGATCTGGAGGCGGTAGCCCCCGCGCATGTGTATGATTGGCGCGTGGATGTACTAAGCCGGGGTGAAACTCCGCTACCGCGGCAAGTCGCGGCTCAGCGGATAGAGCTCCGGTGCGATCTCACGGCAGCATGAAAAGAGCGGCTGTCGCAACTGAAGGCTGGGCACGCCGCAAACGCGGCTATAAGTCCCCTTCCACCTGACGCAGGTGCTGACCGGACATGGCTGTTTCGGAAGATACTTGTTTCGGATACAGCGGGAGGACACGCTCGGGTATCGTCATTGTGAGGACCACCTGGAGGACACGGTGGAGCATACGGTCGAGGTGTGCCCTGGTTGGGCGGAGCACCGTCGTTTCCTCGTAGAGGCGGTCGGCGGCGGAGACCTCTCGCGCCCTGCTCTGGTTCAGACTATGGTGGAGAGCGAGAGGGAATGGGATGCAGTCGCCTCCTTCTGCGAAGCAGTCATGCTAGCGAAGGAGGAGGCCGAACGCGCGAGGGAGAGGCAACCCTCTTCCTTCTCGCCCCAGCCGCCGTGGGAGATGCCCCGGGCGTCGGGGATCGCGAGCCGATTTCCCGCCACCGTAGGCGTGGGCCTGCGGATGGCTAGCAGGGTCGCTCACCATCCGGTAAGGACCAGGCTCGGGTCGCTGGCACGTCGTTTTCAAAGAGCTGTCAACGCCAGTGACGGGGCCTCATAGGGCCATTGCCTGCCGGGGTTTGCGGGAAAGTTCTATCGAGATACCGCGGCCCCGGAACTTTAGGGCAGCCGAAGGAACAGGTGGGTTTTTAGTCAGTAGAAATCTGACACAGCCTTCCGCTTAACCCAGAGAGGAAGAAGTCATTCGATTATTTTCACACTCAGAAAAAAAAGGTAGTTGTATCACCACGGAATACATTGTACTTTAGTATCACTTTCCAAATAAAACAATAAATAAATTGTTATTAGGTAGTGTTACTCAAAATAGCCGAAGTGACATTACTGATTATCCTTAATAGACGCTTAATGGATCAAGAGACATAGTTAATTAATATAACTTAATGCAAAATGGTTCAAGTAACACGGTTATTTAAGGGGATTACATTGCCCAACGACCTTGGGGATTTGGAAACTGTACTAGCATTTGTTATTTTAGTGCCCTCTGCCGATTGATATTTATACTACAACGAAAGATACGAAAAGCGTATTAGATTAAGAATACAGACACGTCGCGCGTCGCGTCGCTGTCCTCTTTGCCGATTTAATTTTGTTCTCTGAGAGGCTTACTACATTTTTACTATTCCGTTTTATTTTGAAATAAATTACGGGATATAGGTAATAAGACTTAATAACTGTCTCCGTGGTCGAGTGGCATTTGCCTTGTGACCCGGTGGCCGTGGGTTCGATTCCCGTGGGAAGCATACTTTGTAAAGTTGTTTCCAGTTTGGCTAGGACATCGCAGGCCTGCATCACCTGAATGTCTGATAAAAAGATGGTTCCGTGCTTTGGAAGGTACGTATAAGCTGGTGGTCCCGGTCGCCAAATGGCGATCGACAAAATAGACTACGACAGAGGCCCTTGAGGCGGTCTAGATACTCTGAAACTAGGGTATATGGGGTCGTTAGACCTTACTTACCCACACGATAAGAAGAAGAAAAGTTGGATTTGGTATTTAGTTTTAATTAGTTGTTTCATTACATATTTATAAAATATAATGGTAAAGTTGCATATCTAATGATGATGGACTGGTATAAATAAAAAGAAAAAAGAAGTGTGTAAGTAAGTATATGAATTTATTAATCAACAAAATCTTCACACACACACAAGTCACAAGTCGGTTGATTATTAAATGTGATTGTTGTTGACGGTGAATGTTAGTCGTCAATAATATAACATTTTTCTAATTGGATAGTGTCCGCGTCGAGCTAGAATATTCTGGTTACTTTTTTTCTTCACCCTGATCAGGCTGCAACAAACATAATTATTCAGATTATTTATGATTATGTTTCATTTTACAAATTTGTAACACGTTGTATAGCTTGTAGAATGTCTATTGATTTTGAAATATAAACACCCACTTAACAAGTATAGTTTATTAGTCTAGTAAGATAGATTTAAGAGAAGATACAGATTTATGAAACAATAGTAAACACACTATAAGAACTGAACGTTCTTGATTGCATACAAAATCAACGCGGGCTTAGCGGCGCGATGGTGCAGCGGTGGAAAGACTGAAAGGTAGGTCGCCACTCGCCTCGGGATGCCTCGGGCGCATCGTCAGCCGCCGCGCTGTTTGGCGCGCGCGGCGATGGATAGCTATGCGTATGTACTTACCTGCCGCATACTACCAAGTGTCATTCGGCGATGCTTGTAAATTATTGATTTTATAAGGTTTTGTGATGTGTTTATATGAAATACACAGTCATATTTGCGATTTAGTAAATAACCTTCAAAAAATTGGCGAAGTGCGTATCAAACTCGCCCATGAAAAGTTTCGTAGTAACTACGCAAAGTAAGTTTATTTTAATAGAGCTCGTATGAAATACAAAGTTATATTTGCGGTTTTATTTTAAATTTATTTAATAAATTCATTTTTGAGGTCATCATAATCCTGTGATAGAAAAAAAACTGTAGCCTGGATTTGTGAGTTTTGAATCTTTATCTCTTCCACTGATTCACACTTTTTCCCAATTTTCTTTACTTGTCCCTACTTAAATTCCAGGAACATGGTTTTAATTCCGGCCATGAAAATAGATAATTCGTTATCCTGATTTATCCTTGACTCGGAACATTTTTTGCTCGGAGCGTTTGATAAGCCGCATTATTTACTAACCGAGTCAGTATTCAGTATGTTAGGTTCCGAGGAGCAGTGCTGAAGTGGAATTGGCAACGGTGCTGCAAGCGATGTAGACGGGGTGAACGTCAATGACGGTGATCTATTTGTCGGCACATTTTCTTATATATAATATAATATTTAGTCCTGGTAGTACTAACAAGTATTTCCAGGTATAAATATTATATTATTTATAAAAAAAATAATACAAATTATATTTTACAAATGCAAAGAAAAAAGCCAAACGCACAAAAGTCAAGTCACAGGTTTAGATACGAACTTGGGTTGCTCGGAGATTCATAGAGCCAACGCGTACTTTTCGCAACTGCGCCATAGACTTCTCGAGTAAAGTTTTGAAATTGGTGAACTATTGATTCACTAGAATGGGTAACTCGTGAGGTTTCTATGACTTCTTTGTGAGATCAAAGTACAGAACGCGAACACTTTTTAAAAATCTGAGTTGTTATTTAACACAGCTGTTACATTATTGCTTGTAACTTACTAATGTAGATTCTCAGTTTTTACGTATATTTATGCATTTTAATTACGGTAAAATTAACACAGCTATTAGAAGTACGTCCGTCTGCGTTGAAATCTCGCGCCCCCGGGGACAGGAGTTACTAAATTTTAATAACTCTAACATCTATACTCAGAATGAAAATCGTGTATACAACATGTAACATAATTAACGTACACCCTCAAACACTCCAATTAGTATATGATGTTATAATCATAATACATACACTGAATTTTTAGTTAAACATCTGTAAGTGTATTTGTAAAGACTTTAAAGTGCTTGAAATAAGGTTCATTTTTCTTTATTTTGTATCATTCAATACGGAATTTGTACTAATACAAATAAAACTGCACTTTTCAAAGTCTTATTGCCTTGAGTTACGGTTCATTTCAGTTTGTTTTGACTGTACAAACGTAGTGTGACTGTGATTTATTATTTTTGGGATAAGGATAGGTAATTAACCTATATAAGTTTTTAAGCTAACATGGTCACTAACACTATCATTAGAACTTAAAACGGGATATTTACCATGTGTATTTCTTGTTTTGAGTTTCCGATATTTCGGCACTGTTGCAAGCGCCATGATCACGGATGAACTGAAGTAATTGCGGGTGGAAGTTTATGAGCAGACAAATCGGTCTACCCACTTTCTCGTTCGTTTTCTGTTAGCGATACCGCTACCACTGTCACATGTATCACTAAACACTCGATTCTGTTCCCGACACATAAAACTCACCGTGTCGACTCGCGAACTTTCTACGGAACTTTTTCGTTTTTTACACATTTGAACCACTGGACTTCAGTTCATCCGTGATCATGGCGCTTGCAACAGTGCCGAAATATCAGAAACTCAAAACAATAAATACACATGGTAAATATCCCGTTTTAAGTTCTAAAAATTACCTGTAAGTATTAAAAATTATTGTAATAGCTTCAGTAAACGATTCCGAACAAACTACTTCTAGGATGTACGTTAATTATGTTAGCTACATGTTGTATTATTAGTAGTAAGATTATACGCGGGTGATTCCGTGGGGCACAGCTAGTCTTCTATGATAATAGAGTGAAAAATCTAAACAAAATATTTGCTATTATGTCTAGATCTTAATGAAAACTTTCTATGAAAATTGGTTTGAACGAAATAGAATCGGCAGTTTTTGAGATATAAGTAGCACATTTTCTAAAACCGCAAATATAACTTTGTATTTCATATAAACACTATGAAAAACATTGGTATCTTGCGTAGTTACTACAAAACCCTTCATGGGCGAGTCTGACTCACACTTGGCCAATTTTTTTAAAGATAAATTTACACGGTTAAAAAATTATAAATTCAAATAAATAGAAAAAGATAGAAAGCTCACCGGTACAATTTGTAATACTTTCAATGGTATACGTGGTAGAAGTATATTTGAAATGTTGGCAAAGGGCTGAGGACTCTGGCGTTCCTGGTTTTGCTTATCCTGGTTTTATTTTGGTTCTGCTGTTTTTTGTGTTGCCTAGAAACATAATATATTTGTAATTACGCTGGTCTAGTAATAAAGCACAGAATGAACTGAAAAAGTATTTTGCATTCATTATGTGGTAGTTCATGATCAGGTAGGCGAGACCATCATAGTCATCTTGGTCACGTCGAAACCTGTTTAATGAGCCCAGTCATGAAAGGTCTACGTAGAACCAGGGCTGAGATACTTTTCTCATATTCGGTGTTCATCATCAGGTAGGCCAGATCATCACAGTCATCTTGGAGTCGATGATGATTCAAACGTGAAACCCTATGGTAAAACCAGTATATTTTAATTTTACGAAAATTCATAAAATTGTTATAATGATAAAATAAAAAAAACAGGATTTAGTAAATATTGTCATCATAATAAAAACAAAAGCGTCAATAATAGCCTAATAGATAATGTGTCGGACTTATGAATTGTGATCGACAGGTCATGAGTTCGAACCCCACCCATTACACTATTGCCGTGAACCCACTCCAGACACAAGCATATTCAGCTTATTTGGAGGTGTTAACAAGATTGCTAGTTTGAATGTGAATTCTACCCACATTGCTAGTTAACTTTTTTTAAGAAAAAAAAAGAATAATAATAAATAAAACGTTTATTCGAGACCAAACATGAGAATTAATTTAAAAACCCACCAAACTGCTTAGCAGTTTGTCGGCGGGATTGGCGCTTGTTTTTACAATATTTTGGCTCTGAGGTACTAATATACACAATAAAACTAAGTAGGTACAGACAGTTGTTGTGAACTAGCTGTCGCGCTTAATCACGATAAAAATATGATGTACTCCTTTTGCAGTCGGGTATAAAGTAGATTTTCTCAAGCTTCAAACTACTTCCATACAAATTTCATCCAAATCTACCCAGCGTTTTCAAAGATTAGCGCGTTTATACAAACAAACAAACGAACTTTACCACTTTATAATATTAGTATAGATAATTATTTTATTACTTACCAATTATTTTGAAGAGCTCGGCCACACTTCACATTACTTTAACTTTTGTATATAGGCATAATGTATCAGGTTTAATCTATGACCAACTTGAAAAGAAAAACAAACTTACAAACACTTATGTTAATTTACAAACTTAATTTATATTTTAATTTACATGTTATATATATCTATACTATTTGCAATATGATTTAATTGAAAAGTCATTCAAAATCCTACACTTTTGTTATTTGTGCGGAAAAAATATCGCACGCACAGTCCTCCCGTCACAAGAGTCGTCAAGACACTAACGAAACGCGTTCCGGCTATGCGCAACAGGCGTTGCGGGGGTGTTTCACGCGGGTTACACGTAGTATTTTTGGTTTTTATTTTTTTATAATAAATATACTAAACAAAATAATAAATTAAACAATATAAACCGTTAAGGACATCGTTACCTCTTTTTGGTTTATAAATCATATGTATCTAATAACCGGTTATTAGTAAAATTTGCAATTTAGGCTTGAAATTGCCTTTTTATTTCGATTTATTACTTTAATTTGGGTATATTTATCAGGATTGTAAACAATGCATTCGCATCGTAATGATCTTAGCTTTAATATATATATTTTGTTTGGTGAAAGTATAAGAAGATTCAGCAGCAAACTTCTTTAAAGTTACGCTATTTTTACAATTTGAGCGGGGTAGTACCCTTAATGTAGTTGAATGCAAAATGGGCCAAACGACATAGCTTATTTTTTTGGTTTATTGCAAAATAGGCCAAACGACAAAACCACAACCATGGCGTAAAAGCCAAATGCCTTAATCGACACACGTTATAAAAGTTTGAAAAATCAAAATAGCTTAAGTCATCGAGTCTTCAAATATGTCTAATTTTGTGTCGTATAGATCAATGAGCTTAGAAATGAGGCCTGTTTTGCAGTGGGTGCTAAGCGCCAAAAAAGTAGTCCAAAAAATTTGAAACCTGATTCAAACGATGGAGAAAAATTTGCTGATTCCGAATATGTATATAACTCAATATCGCAAAAAATGTCGCTTAGATCAATTAGCCTTTCAACCGTCGATATAAATATAGACGGTATATACCGTCTATATTTATTTAATCACGTTGGACGTGAAGGTTAACAACACCGCAAAAACGACACATGATTTTCTGTAACTATAAGTGGTAACGTTTCGTAACAATAATTGTCGTTCTAGCCGTTTCCATTGACTTCACAATCTGTAATCACTACAAAAATGTCGTGGACGACAGTTAATGCTGACAATTATGTCGTCACGACATTGCGAGGACGCATCCTAAGCGAGGTTTGGATAATAAACGAGAGACTTTTGACAATAATGAGCCACAATTAAAGGCAACAAATTAAATATCAATAATACTTAAGAAATCAGAACAGATTCCTAAAATTCTTATGCCTATTTAAAATTGAAAGACCCTATGACACACATCCAATTGATTAGGATCGTTTCGGAACATTTTCGCACATAATGCGAATAAAGTTTTAACAAAGATTGACGCTGTAAGAATCGAGTTTTCGTGCATTAATAAGTGATGGGCGCATTTCGTTGGCAATATTCTACTTTAATATTTAAGAGAGGGTCTTTGGGTGTGATTTTCGTAATAGCTTGATGAATAATATTCACTTAATTGAGATGAACGTTAATGATGATAGAAAGTTCAATGTCACGTATTCAAGTTTCTTTTTAGGATTCCGTAGCCGAATAGCGAAAAAATTGAATCTTTTAGATTCATCATGTCTGTCTGTCTGTCCGTGCGTCCGTCCGTATGTTACTTTTATTCTGAATCTATTAGGACTACACATGTGAAACTGGGTAGGCAGATGTATTCTGTTAACCGATTTCTGATTTTAATAACATTCTGACTTGCACTTGGCCATTTTTTAGGGTTTCGTATCGTGAAGTTAAAGACATAAAGAAGTCTTACCTAAAGATTGTCTTCGTGGCCCATCTGACGGTAAATATGTCAAGACGGTTATGCTCAGAATTACGTGGAGTTATTAAGTTGAAATTAATACCAAACACATAATATGTTTACATTTAAGACTAGCTTGCCCGCGACTTCGATCGCGTAGTAGGTTTTTCTCGCGTAAATCCCAATTTCGTGGGAATTCTGGGATAAAAAGTAGCCTACGTGTTATTCCAGGATGTCAATTATCTACATACCATTGAGATCCATTTAGTAATTTTTGCGCGAAAGAGCAACAAACACATACATCCCTCACAAACTTTCACATTTATAATATTAGTAAGAATGATTAGTAGAATTTACGGTGTTATTATGAAATAAATTATTATTATGCATCAAGAACGTGGCAATAAGTTTAAACAACGAAAAAAATCTGTATCATAGATTTTTCCAATAAAACCTTAAAAAATTAATATTCGAAAAACGACATATTAATTATTGCGAAAGTAAAAATATTTTCGCCGTTCGTACCAGGTTTAATGAAGAACCGGTATTACCGGAGACATTGCTAAGACCCCGGGTTCTGATTTCCCAAGAGATCACCAACAGACCGTCAGAAAAATTGAAACTGAAAGCACAACTTCATAACGATAATATTTCTCGTTTTATACTTTGAAGAAAATTAGATTTTTTTTATATATATTTTTTCACTTTAAGTTTATTCCTCGCGTTGTTTTAAAAGTATTCCCTAAGTGTCAGTCCTGCCTAAATTGGACTGGATTTCATATTAAATTGCTTGAATAATGGTATTAAATTTTGTGTCAGGGGAAATAAAATATACTTTGTAATAATTTGAAACTTAAATAGCTGAAGGAAAGGAAATGTACGAGATTTGTTACATATTATGTTATTGCAGCTGTAAGTTAATGGCATTTTATAATACCAGTCTCGCTACTGAAATTGTCGACTAAATTAACGTGATAATTGATCAAGTCAAATCATTAATTCGCAAAGAATGTAGGTATTTTACAATAAAGTTGATATGAATATAATAATGATTCGTTTACATTCTGGTAAAGGTTAACAGTAGTAGCATGGAAATTAAGGCACCTTGTTCGATGATACTACTTTCCGCTTTGCTGCTACCCATAGATTAGGTGCTCCCTGTTGTTCTGCACATCGCTGCCACTGTGGCGAAGTTGTCAACACCCTCGGTCACCACGGCCTTTCATGCGGCCGCAGCGCGGGTCACATAACACGGCACGCCAATATTAACGACATTATCTGACGAGCTCTTGTCACTGTCGGCGTTCCAGCTGTATTAGAACCCAATGGCCTGGCACGCGACGTTGGCAAAAGACCGGACGTTATGTCTTTATTTCTTTGGAAGATGGGTAGGCCTTTATTGTGGGACGCAATTTGTGTCGATACTCTTACGTCATCCCATCTTCCTAGCTTATCTTGCTGTGCTGGCGCTGCCGCTGCGGCTGCTGAGAACCTCAAGCGCCGGAAATATAATAACCTTGTAGGTAGTTATAATTTCGAGCCGTTTGGGGTTGAAACCTTGGGGTCGTGGGGTCCGAGTGCTCACAAATTATTTATAGATGTATCCAGACGCCTAGTTGACACTTCGCGTGACCCAAGGGCTGGCTTTTGCCTTGGACAGAGGTTAAGCATTGCCATACAACGTGGCAATGCCGCCAGTCTTTTGGGCACATTACCAGTGGACAGCGATGTACACGAATTTCTGGATGCCATATTTTAGTTTATTTTTAGATGTGTATATGAAGTTTAGGGTTTTTTATTTAAGTAATATTTTAGTAATTATTCTAATGTTTTAATTAATTACTTAATACACAAAAAAATTTAACTATTGAACAAGTGTTATTTAGATAATGGCATTGAATGTATGGATTTTCAACAGATAACCATCTATCAAGTAAATAGTATAATCAAAATAATTAAGGATCGGCTGAATGTTCCGGAAGTTTAGTTTTTATATCAGTTTTGTTTGATTCTTTTATATTAGTTTCAATAATAATAATTAGTTATTTCTAAATCACATTATCAGATTATTTTGTTAGTACACATACACAACTACACACACATATAGTACAATGGCTTAAATTTTATGTATTAGGCTAAGGTTTGTTTATTGTAATAATTAATAGCGTGGTTAAACAATTCTGCAAATGTCTGCTCACAGATTCATTTAAATGTTTACAGTAATCTGAGGAAAATGTTGTGGGTTGTGTATTAGATAAGTTTATAGTTTAAGACATTTTTGTTATTTTTTAATACGCAACTGTTAATTTTCCCTACGTTAATAAATAAATAAATAAAGTATCTATGGTTTTCCGTTATTGAAAATATAAGTCTGAAATTATGACAGCTTTTCTATAAACAATATTGCAGCTGGTTTGGATAGAAAAATATCAAAATTGAAAACATCTACCTATATTTCAGCGTAAGTGCAATGAAGAGAGCAGGACAGGTAATTTAAATTTTTTCTTTATTTTTCAGTAAAATGGTTGACTGAGTACAACAGATTACTCAAAATCTAGAGCTGATAGCGGAATAGATAGTTATAAAGCTGGGGTAAACATTGTACCCATTCATTGAATAGGAATGGGTTTAATTCATGTATGTTCTAGTTTAAGAAGATTACTAAGTCAGTTTCTAAAGATCTGTTCAGATCTAGTGTTTAATAAATAATTTGTTTATTCTTTACTTTGTAGGGTTCCATAACCGATTGGCAAAAACGAAACTCTTATAGTTTCGTCATGTCTGTCTATCTGTCCGTCCGTCCGTATGTCACAGCCATTTTATTCCGAAACTATTAGGACTACACATGTGAAACTTGGTAGGTAGATGTATTCTGTTAACCGCTTTTCGATTTTTATTAAAAATTATAAAAATATATATAAAATTAAGGTGGCTCCCCCTTATATAGATCTAAAAGTAAAAATATTATTTTTCATCAAACTTATACGTGTGTGGTATCTTCAGACAGGTCTTTAGAAATGACATTGAGGTTTTTGAAAACACTTTTTCTTAAAGTCAATCGTTTAAAAGATATAAGCTTCCAAAGTGGTAAAATGTTTGTCCCCCTCTAACTTCTATAATAATGGAGTGAAAAATCTAGAAAAAATAAATACTGTAGATCTTAATAAAAAATTTAATGAAAATTAGTTTGAACGAGATCGGGTTGGTAGTTTTTGAAATATAGCACATTTTCTAAAACCGCAAATATAACTTGGTATTTCATACAAACACTATGATAAACAAAGTTATTTTGCGTAGTTACTACGGAACCCTTCATGAGCGAGTCTGACATGCATTTGGCCAATTTTTAAGATTTTTAAAAAGAGATCTTGCTATGTGGATAGAATTCACATTAGTAGCAATATTGTTAACCCATAGATAAAATTTTATTTCTGTGTGTTAACCCCTCCTGTAAGGGCGAAGCCTTTACACTTAATGTCCAATGTTAATAAATAAAAATAATGGTTTGTTAAATAATAATTTAATATGAAATTAAACTAAAAAAATGTTTTAAAATTGTGATAAATAAATATTTACTTATAAATGTTATAGAAACTGATGTACTGGCGTACGTGATGATACTAAATTTTATAAATTAACAAAATTTGCAGTATTTTAACTAGGCCAAAGTACAATGTACGGTTGCTAACCGTACACCTCCAATTAAGCTAAATATGCTTGTGCCTGGATTGCAAACACGGCAATACAGTAACGGGTGAGGTTCGTACCGTGACCACTCGATCACAAGTCCTTAACCATTGGGCTATTGACCCTTCAAAAATTCTACCATTCTTGTGCGATATGATTCGAATAAACATACAATAAAGACTGTGAAATGTTTTGAATATTTTATATAATGAAGAATGTTAACTAATTTTGAATATTATTAGCTCACCATATTCTCTGTCAAAAATAAAAAATATAAGTGAAAGAATTACTTCGATACGTCAATTAGTTTCCGATTTATAGAAGTAAACGTGCGACGCGGACGCGTGATGGTGTGACGTCATCTCACAACACTCGCTCAGTTCGATCGCGCTTTCAGCACGGTGTCATTTCATTAGAAATTATAAATACTTTCAAAAATGTCCAATCAAAATACTAGGAAATCATGTGTTGTGCCGAAATTTACAAACGCAACCACCAATTTCAACTTGCTACTAAGCGGAGCGTTGTAAATTGACGTCACATGCGGTAACGTGACTGTTAGCGGGACTCGATATTTATCGTAAGTAAGCCTATAAAATCAAAACTAATAGGTATTTTTTAATACAACAAAAACTAGTGTATTTCTATACATACACGCTTTACTGTAACAAACATTCAACCGATTTGACATACCTTTTTTTTTTTTTTAACGTGGTAAAATTATCAAATAAGTCCTCCCACTCCGGGCAGGGTGGGAGGGACTGTCAGACTTTTTAACCGACTTCTAAAAAAGGAGGAGGTTCTCAATTCGGATGTTTGTATTTTTTTTTTTTTTTTTTTTTTATGTTTGTCCACGCATAACTCCGTCGCTTGCCAACCGATTTGAAAAATTCTTTTTTTGTTGGAAAGGCTATACTTCCCAAATGGTCCCATGAAAATTTTATCGAAATCGGACGAGCCGTTTCTGAAAAATCAAAAAAAGTCTAAAAAACTAATTTACCTTGATGATCTTTTCGTTTACTCTGCATTGCGTTTTTTGTTCGCGCATAACTCCGTCATTTACGAATCGATTTGGAAAATTCACTGACCCACTAAAAAGCGCGAAAATAAAAACTTTTTTGCAAAAAATAAAACCGACTTCCATATCAAAACACTACAAAGCCAAAAATAATTTTAATTTCGGAAGGCGGTGTGAAAAAAAAAAAGAAAATACAAAACCAATAACACCGACTACCGAAATTAAAATTATTTTTGGCTTTGTAGTGTTTTGATATGGAAGTCGGTTTTATTTTTTGCAAAAAAGTTTTTTACTGACTAAAATCCACGGTGTTCCTTCAATTGCCCTTTACGTACCGGGGCCACGGTAACGGGATGAGTCCCACGACCCCGGCAGGCTTCGGCCCTCTTCAGAGGGGGCCTCGTCATGTTGCTGACGCTCTTTGAGGCGCGCGTGGAACACGACGCGCCGTCGACCCGGGCATGGTCCATGGTCGGACAGCGAGTTGCCCTTTACTCGCTGTCCGCATGCCCGCGCCTACGGTGGCCGGAGATCGTCGGCCGACGTCCGACGCCGTGGGCGTCTACCACTGCGGTTGGGCTGGAGGGAGGACGCCATCCTCTCCCTCACGCGGCCCGCCTCCTCCTTCGGAAGCATGACTGCTTCGCAGAAGGAGGCCACCGCTTCCCACTCCCTCTCGCCCCGCAGCATGGCCTCGACCAATGCCAGGCGCGAGAGGTCTCCGCCTATCGCCGCCGTGAGGACACGTCGGTGCTCTGCCCAAGCGGGGCAGTCTTGCACCGTGTGCTCTACGGTGTCCTCAGGGCGACCCTTGCAGTAGTGACACCCAGGCGTTTCCTCCATTCCCATCAGACACAGGTACCTCCCGAAACTTCCGTGTCCGGTGAGGACCTGCGTCATGCGGTAGGTCACGACGCCGTGACGCCGATCTAGCCACTCCTCAAAGAGGGGTCTTACCGCCGCAATTGCAGCGTGCCCGGATTTGGCATACCTAGTAACATTTTTCATTGTAGATTATTTTTACCAGTCGCACGCGCCTTTCCATTCAGTGTCGGCCGATCATATTCCGGGATGAAGTGTTGCTGATTTCATTATCGTTTACATCGTTTTATTTGAAACTAGCGATACCCGTTACGGTCTGGTATTCATACAAAATCTTAATATACCTATTATATACAAAAACCTTGCTCATGAATCACTCTATCCATTGGCAAAACCACATGAAAATACGTTCATGATTTTTTGAGTACAACGCGCACTAATAGACATACAAACTCGGCGGGTGACTGTACTATAAATATAATATGATGAAATGGAATGAAATGATATTTTATTTCGAAATGTGAGTAATGTAATATCTTAGTCAAAATAGGTTTTAAACTTCCCACGGCTTACTTCTTGAACCAACATTTTAAAATATATTTACTTACTGAAGTTTTATTTTTTCTTGCTATAAAGGGAAATAAATTGATGATACTTCCACGAACGAGGCACTCGGGCACGTTTAGTCAACAGATAGAGGACATAACATTTTACATTAAGTTATCTAAAATACATAAAACTTCATGAACATTTTATCTTATGAATAATTTTGGCGTTTTCAGGACGCAAATACAGTCTCCGCTCTTTATTTTACACTTTTTCGTTTCATGCCTAAAACATTTATACTTATAAAATCTTTATAATATTTACAATATTGCCAAAAGGCAAACTCGAGGAAGGCTCGACAAATCCAGCATGTTTTTTTAATTAATTTTCAGGCTAATTTTCGTCAAGAAAATAAAGGTCTTCCTTTCTTTTAATCTTTATTTTTTGTGTCTTTCTATGCTTAAAGACTTTCTCTCATACAGAGAAAAAATAAATATTGCGAAGAAATTTGACGATAGAATCGAAATTGACGTGTATGACTGGTGGACGGACTTCTAGTAAACATTTTTTAAGAGTGTATAAAAAGGTCTAAAAAACTAGGGCGGAACCCACCCCTGCCTGCTTCCTTATACCTTTTTTAAATAAAAGCATGTTTGTTTCTTGCATTTCAGTTGAGTCGATAACTTTGTTATATTCATTGTTTTAATTTAAATATATTAAAGTCTTCGCAGACCATTTAATTCTTGCAAGGAATTTTGAACGTGAAGGTTATTAAAATTTTTTTTCAGATCAACTGCACAAATAGGTTACTAGCCTTCTAGTGCTTACTCTGCTCCATGCATGATAGGCTGGATCATAGGCAATAAATGAGAACCTAAATCCATCACAACTATTGTTACTGTCCAGCACAATATAAGTTGCAGCATCATCAGAGGTTTAAGCCAATAAATTAATCACTGCCGTACACACATACATAGATTGACACATACATCTCCTTAGTTCGCGCAGTCGGGTATAAACACCACCCACAATTTCAATTATTGCATTTTTAATTATGAAAAAATACATCTTTTTCTCCAACTAAGCTAATGCGTGTGTCTGAAATGGATTCATGGAACAATTGCACTATAATTGATCGAAGTTCTTATTTTTTTAAAAGAGAACTAACAACGTGGGAAGAATTCACATTACTAGCAATCTTGTCACCCCTCCAACTAAGCTAAATATGCTTGCATCTGGAGTGGGTTCACGGAAATTGTGTAATAAGTTAGGTTCAAACCAGCGACCTACCGATTAAAAGTCCGTCACCTTAGCCATTATCAATTGAGGTTTTTATTATTAAATTGAATATCACGGCGAATATTGACTCTTTTCCTCCAATTTACAAACGATTCAACCCTTTATACGTACGTTTATAAAATTTTCTTCAACATTGAACAGCATTTTATTCCAGAATTTTCTCCAAGTTGCTTCGGAAGCGGTTCTATCAATTTGTTGTGCATTGAAAGTACAATACAGTTTTGGTATCAAACGGTGTTCAAATGGATGCATGGATTTCAATATTGAAGGAAATAGATGTATTTGTGGGGAGGGAAATTTAATTTTCCATGAGATTGATTTTGGTATTTTCTTCATGTGAAATTGTGAGTTTACCAAAACATCTTTTGTACATTTACACAGTATGTTAACTAACATAGGGCGTTCCCGTTAACCCGCAATAGTATAGCATCCATACATGCTAAAAAATATTACTATTCGAAAACAAAATGTATTTTTTTAATATTAAAATATTTCACTAAAAATGTTAAATTGATACGTAAAAGAAACACTGTACACGCGTACGCATTCATAAATAAATTACGACGTTGCCGTCCTTCAAGTACGCGTGTACAGAGTGTTTCTTTAACGTATTAATTTAACATTTTTAGTGAATATTTTAGTATTAAAAAAATAAAAACATTTTGTTTTCGAATGGTAATATTTTTTTAGCATGTATGGATGCTATACTATTGCTTGTTAACGGGAACGCCCTCTGTTAGTTAACATACTGTATACATAAAAAAATTAGGTGTCTGTCAGTGATTTTAAAATAATTGTATTTCCTCATGTGTTTATCGTCTTTTTTATATGCGGCCATCTCAATACCAAAAAAATATCTGTCTGTCTGTGTGCCGGTTTGTCTATCTATTGCTAATCTCTGGAACGGCTGAACCATTCTAATTGGAGTTTTACTGGAAGATAGAGGAGGTTAAGGGCAACAGCTGCTTTTTGTCCTGGAATTCTCACGGAGTTCGGGATTTACGCTGAAAGAACGTCTTGGGCATAGTCAGTTTGATAATAAAGCCATAACAGAATACATTTTCAAGAAATATTTAATTTTTCATAAGTTTGTTAATATAAACTTTTTGAAAACAGTTCTATTATAGGTATAGGTAATCAGCAATATCACTGACGTCACTGACTTTTGTGAAAAATTTATATTATACACTGTTAAAAGTTTCCACCTTGAAAATGCAGCCTTCCTAAGGTAGGTATAAATAAAAAAGAACTGTCTTGACCAAAACTTTTTATCTATTAAAAAACACAAAATGGGCATTCGTCCAGTTAATAGAGCCTTTCAAAATGTTCTTCACAAATAAGCATCAGAGTTTTCGCTAGAAAAGTTTTCTCAATTAAAAAACAGAAAAGTTTTTGTACAGTCGCGGTTAAGGGCTTAAATGGTCACTAAGCCTATTACAACGGACAAAGCTCTCCTGAATGACAAACATATTTCTTCCTCCGCTCGTCATAGAGTTCATAACTGCGTAAAGTCTTGCAAACAGGAACTGGACCGAGCAGTTTTGCACCACCATTTACTTCATCATTCTTCTGTACAAAGTTTGACAGTTTTGCGTTACAAAAGTACAATATTATAAATCTTATTTAATGCCGACAAAAACATGTTTACGCGGCCATAGTGGCGACATCATCTGGTTTTGATTGCTATATAGAAAGTCATTTAAATAATATTGTTCACACTAATTGTATACATTGACGTGAAAATTAAGCCCCGGTATGAGGGATAATTATTATTCTCCGACGAGTTTCGATGTTATCTGCGTGCAAGATTCGACTATTTTCAACCGACGACAAAAAAGGAGGAGGTTATCAATTCGACGCGTATATATACTTTTGTTTATGTATGGTCGCCGATTACTCAAAGACAGCTGAACCGATTTGGAACGTTCTTTTTTTGTTTGAAAGGGTATACTTCGAAATTGGTCCCATTGTCACCAAGTAAGGATCTGATGATGGTATCCTGGAGAAATCAAGGGAACTCTTCAAATATTATAGGCACACCTATAGTGATTTGAGTATTTTTTATAGTAACTTGTGTAGTTGCATTCGAAAAGCACCATTTGTGAAGTGAACCATCAGGTTCACTTCACAAATGAATATTTGTGGCCAGTGGCCATCTGTGGTCTTCATCATCAGATGAAGACCACAGATGGCCACTGGAACTACTCAATATACAACGTGTAACGGAAACCCCATATCTATCCAAAAGGACTGAAGACAACATCTTGTATGGAATCTCTATGCAAAGTTTCAGCTCAAAATATGTGACTCACAGAATTGACCCCAAATTATCGGTTTCATATGTTTCTTGAATAACAGTAATAACAAACGTGTCACAGCATTATGAGGGTCATCACTTTCCACGTCACTTGCCAATAAAACGATAAATCTCTTCGTTCTTCTTAATTTGAAAAATTCGGCCTCTGGTATCACTGTATTGAAATTTCTAATATGCTCCACACATGTAGACATAGGATTAGAAAACTTTTGCCATATTGTTTGTTATCATCTAAAGAAGCCGTGGACTAGGTATGTATATAGCCTTTAAATTACACGTTGTGTAAGTAGGAATAATAAGTATTTCATGTCTTCCGCTTCGATTACTTGAATGTGGTTATTTAGCACAATATGCTCGTCACAATGCATATGGTGAAGTGAAGCTGATGGTGAAGTACCAGGAGTACTCCTCAACAATTGACGACCCAACATTGGGAAAAGCAATATTTTGTAAATGATTATAAGTAGTTGACATTTAGGCTCTTTTAACTAGGTAAATTAAAAATCGACCAACTAACAAGAGTGAAATAAAAACTTTTAACCAAAAAATTAAACTGACTCCCGAAAAACATTGCAAAGTGAAAAATAACTTAAATTTCGGAAGTCGGTGCCAAAAACGAAAATACAAGACTAAAGACACCAACTACCGAAATTAAAGTTATTTTTCACATTGCAGTGTTTTTTCGGAGTTGGTTTAATTTTTTAGTATAAAATTTTATTGATCATCAATTTATACTACTTTATATTATAAAGCGGAAAGGTTTGTTTGAACGCATTAATCTTCGAAAGTACTGGGTGGATTTGGCGGAGCTTGAAGCTATTTTGGTAAGGTTATAGGTATATCTTTACCCGACCTCAAAAAAGGAGTGTTATGTTTTTATAGTGATAAAGTCTGCTAGTATTGTAATAAATTTAACACCAAACGAAAGACATCCACAGTAGGTGTTAGATACCTTGAAGCTTCGCCTTATCGGCTGACACTCCTTTTTTCCAAGATTTAAATACAGGGTGGCGATTAGGTTATCACATTACATTTTACAGCAGGTATTACAAGTTGTTATCAGTCCGTTAAAATAATAAATTAATTTTGCTGAAATTAATAAAATGTATTTTCAAACAAAATAAATGGCATTATTGGTAAAAATAAATAATCCTTTACAATATTAGTTTACTGACCTGTAAAAGCGACAACGCCGTGTCGGCGCCGGCGGAGCACGCGCCGAGTGATTGGTCAGCTGATTACGTTTATGCAATACATGATGTTGTGAAATATTAAAATGGATAAAAGGTCCCACGGCCCACTTGTTTATTATTAAATTATTTTAATTGTATATGATAAAATACCTAATATAGAGTACGTGGTTTCAATTAATATGATAACCTAATCACCACGCTGTATATTCTTAGGCTATTTCATCATTAACCACTTAGCTTCCAGTCTAACCGGATGCAGCCTATCTGACCACCACAACCCAGTATCTGGGTAACATGATACCTCTTGGCTAGACCAGCGTCAGATTTATTGAATTCTAATTACCCGTAATGACTGTCAAAGATGTCGAAATGACAGCCGGGATCATACCCACACATCAGTGCCGTGCCAGGGACGGGGCAGGGTGTCAGGAGACTAAAAAAAAATCATTGCATACATTGTGTATGAACTCGATCACACATGTCCGTGCCCGTGCCGGCAACGAAGCTTCAGTGTCAGGGCCGACGCTGTAACGTGTGCATGTGTTCCGATTCCATTCCGTGGCGTGCACGTGTTGATATTTTTTCCTTGCAATTTGTTGACTTTTTTGTTCCACCCATACGCACAAAAAGTTTTGGGAATACCTTCATTGTGCGTACGGCTAAGGAGTGGAATTCCCTGCCGGAGTCTGTGTTTCCCGATAGCTATAACCTAGGAGTCTTTAAGTCAAGAGTGAATAGGTTACTTTTAGGTAAGCGTGCTCCATCTTCGACCACATCATCACTTACCATCAGGTGAGATGGTGGTCAAACGCGAACCTATATAAAAAAGAAAAAAAATCATGAATGATGAGTTATTAATAGAGACTGTACGCGAATATAGGTACGACTTGTCTAACTCGAGATCTAGAGATTCTTCATCTAGAGCAATTGCAATCGCAATTAACTCCCCTGTATTAAATAAAGCCATGACGTATCACTTTTCCTGTTATCTATTTCACCATACAACACTGAGGCTATACACGGACAATGAAATAGAATGAAGTAAGAAGTGGGTATAGGTGGAAGGAAATGCCTCGTCTGTTCACGGCACTGTCACGGCACTGACTTGTGTGAACAGACAGCTCCTGATGGGACACGGATGCTCGGTCTTGCCACGGCCACGTTCCTGCCAACTTCCAACCCAATAGCACTTTTTGACTGACCGGGGAATCAAACCCGAGGCCTCGTGCTTAGCAGTCGTACTTGCCACCACTCCACCAACGAGGCAGTCTTAAGCTATTTGACACGCTCCAAAATTAAATCCTAAAACACTGGAACAGAATGACTCAGTCATATGCCTAACCGCAACCCTACCCTTTAACTAGAAACAATTTTAGAGCTCAACATTTTATATTTCTTGTCCATACAAGTAGGAAAACGTTATGTTTACATAACATTTTATCAAAAGACGCTCAGAACATGACAATAAAGGCGAACATAAATATAGACGGAACCGTTATATCATTTGTGAGAAGCAGGTAGAATATTATAAAAGGAAATACACTGGGTGGCATTGGTAATGGAACATTGAAAGATGCTGGGTTTTTGAGCTCAAGTTTAATGTTTATGCATAGAAAAAGTAAATGGGACTACGAGTAGTAGCTAAACTAACCTAGTATAATGTGTTTCTTGTATTGAGTAATGTATAGTATTCGTAATTAACAATGTATCATGTTTTGATGACATGGTTAGCGCAGAGGTTGAGCGATTGGTTGATGCGCTGCGCGTCGCAGATTCGATTCCTGTGTGGCCAAAATATTTATATGACCTACAGATATTTATTCTGATTGTTTGTGAATTTTACATTGTAGTGTGGAACAACGTTCTTAAAAACAAACACAAATCTATACTAATATTAAAAAGCGGAAAAGTTTGTTTGTTTGTTTGTTTGTTTGCTTGAACGCACTAATCTTCGAAAGTACTAGGTGGATTTGGATGCAATTTGGTATGGAAATAGCTTGAAGCTTGAGGAAGGTTATAGGCTACTTTTTACGCAACTGCAAAAAAGGAGAGTTATGTTTTACCGTGATAGAATCCACGGGAGCGAAGCCCCGCGTGAGTACTAGTCACAAAATATATTGAATAAGAATAACAACCAGTCATGCCGAGGGCAATAGTTTAATAAACTTACTGGGTTAAAAGGCCTCATTAAAGAGGATTTATTAAAAATACTAGTAATAAATATGTGTAGTACCCCATTAGACTTGTTACCGATTTTAACACAGATGGACAAGAATAAAAAATGTAATCTGATAAAGAAACTACTTTCAAATCTCTTCGTACGATATAGCAAATGAGTTTATTTATGCTTTCACAAGACGCACAAGTAAAAAACACATATATACCCTTTTTAACCGACTTCTAAAAAGGAGGAGGTTCTCAATTCGAATGTTTTTTTTTTTTATGTTTGTTTGGGCATAGCTCTGTCGCTCGCCTACCGATTTGAAACATTATTTTTTGTTGGAAAGGGTATACTTTCCAAATGGTCCCATGAAAATTTTATCAAAATCGGACAAGTCATTTCTGAAAAAAACTTTTTACCAAAAAATTAAACCGACTCCCAAAAAAAACTTTTTAACAAAAAATTAAACCGACTCCCAAAAAACACTGCAAAGTGAAAAATAACTTTAATTTCGGTAGTCGGTGTCTTTAGTTTTGTTTTTTCATTTTTGGCACCGACTTCCGAAATTAAAGTTATTTTTCACTTTGCAGTGTTTTTTGGGAGTCGGTTTAATTTTTTGTTAAAAAGTTTTTTTTTCACTCTTTTTAGTTGGATGATTTTTAATTTACCTAGTTACAAGAGCCTAAATGTCAACTACTTATAACCTTTTACAAAATATTGCTTTTCCCAATGCTGGGCCGTTAATTGTTGAGGAGTTCTCCTGGTACTTCACCATCAGCTCTACATCACCATATGCATTGTGACGAGCATAAAGTGCTTAACATCCATATTCAAGTAATCGAATCGCAATCCACTTAATACTTATTATTGAGTAGTTTCGGCGGCCATCTGTGGTCTTCATCATCAGTTCCACTTCCCCAAATGGTACTTTTTGAGAGCAACTGCACAAGTTACTATAAGAAATACCCAAAACGCCATAGGTGTGCCTATAATATTTGAAGAGTTCCCTCGATTTCTCCAGGATCCCATCATCAGATCCTGACTTTGGTAATAATGGTACCAATTTCGAAGTATACCCATTCGAACAAAAAAAGAATTTTCCAAATCGGTTCAGCCGTCTTCGAGTACTCGATGATCATACATAAAAAAAAAAAAAAAATATACGCGTCGAATTGATAACCTCCTCTTTTGGTCGTCGGTTGAAAACACTGCAAAGTGAAAAATAACTTTAATTTCGGTAGTCGGTATCTTTAGTTTTGTATTTTCGTTTTTGGCACCGACTTCCGAAATTAAAGTTATTTTTCACTTTGCAGTGTTTTTTGGGAGTCGGTTTAATTTTTTGGTAAAAAGTTTTTATTTCACTCTTTTTAGTTGGTCTATTTTTAATTTACCTAGTTACAAGAGCCTAAATGTCAACTACTTATAACCTTTTACAAAATATTGCTTTTCCCAATGCTGGGCCGTTAATTGTTGAGGAGTTCTCCTGGTACTTCACCATCAGCTCTACATCACCATATGCATTGTGACGAGCATAAAGTGCTTAACATCCATATTCAAGTAATCGATTCGCAATCCACTCAATATTTATTATTGAGTAGTTTCGGCAGCCATCTGTGGTCTTCATCATCAGTTCCACTTCCTCAAATGGTACTTTTTGAGAGCAACTGCACAAGTTACTATAATGAATACCCAAAACGTCATAGGTGTGCCTATAATATTTGAAGAGTTCCCTCGATTTCTCCAGGATCTCATCATCAGATTTTAAGTTTATAAAAATGAGACCAATTTCGAAGTATACTCTTTCAACCAAAAAAAGAATTTTCCAAATCGGTTCAGCCGTCTTCGAGTAATCGATGATCATACATTAAAAAAAAAAAAAAAATATACGCGTCGAATAGATAACCTCCTCTTTTTGTCGTCGGTTGAAAATAGACAAAAGTCTGAAAAAAATATTTACATTGACGACCTTTTCGTTTACTCTGCTGGTGAAGGTGATAAGTAGTTGACATTTTGGCTTTTGTAACTAGATTAATTACAAACTGACCCACTAAAAAGCCCGAAAATATAAACTTTTTTGCAAAAAATAAAACCGACTTCCATATCAAAACACTACAAAGCCAAAAATAATTTTAATTTCGGAAGGCGGTGTGAAAAAAAAAGAAAATACAAAACCAATAACACCGACTACCGAAATTAAAATTATTTTAGGCTTTGTAGTGTTTTGATATGGAAGTCGGTTTTATTTTTTGCAAAAAAGTTTTTATATTGGCATGTTACCTACAATCCCAATACGCCAAAAAATTACAACTTTATTAATTAACTAGCTTGTGCCAGCGGCTTCGCCCGCGTGGGAAGTTTTTCCCGTGTAAATCCCACTCCCGTGGGAATTTCGCAAAATCCTTTCTTAGCGGATGCCTACGTCATAACATCTACCTGCATGCCAAATTTCAGCCCGATCCGTCCAGTGGTTTGGGCTGTGCGTTGATAGATCACTATGTCAGTCAGTCAGTCAGTCAGTCACCTTTGAGTTATATATATTTAGATGCTAGTAGGTTTAATTGTGAAACATATATTTCATACTAAATAAACATTTATTATATTGTGTTACCAGAAATCTGCCACGATGTGTATTTTGTTCAAATGTGTATTGAAGGAGTAATGTGAAAAGGCTTTCTCAGAAACTCCCTCCTGATGTTTATTTTTGCTCCCTCCAAGTTATCTTTCAATTTAAAATGTCGTTTATACGGCATTTAAATTAGATAGAAGTACACTTAAATAGAATCAACACCTTGTTATATGGTTCTGTGTTTGCATAAAAAATAAGATATTTTATTTAATTTCATATCTAGGTTCTATTAAGTCTTTTCTTTATTTAGTCATATAGTTATTAAATTTTATTTTATTTCATTATTTATTTAGCGGCAAAATGTTGAAGAGTTTATTATTCGGTATGTACTCATAGTGTTACTACTACTCCCTATTAACAATATAAATACTAGAGTCACTCTTCACGTCTAAAACACTCAACTAATTTAGATGAAATCTGGTAAAGAGATAGTTTATAGGTACACTAGTACTCACGCGGGGCTTCGCTCCCGTGGATTCTATCACGGTAAAAACATAACTCTCCTTTTTTGCAGTCGGGTAAAAAGTAGCCTATAACCTTCCTCAAGCTTCAAGCTACTTCCATACCAAATTTCATCCAAATCCACCCAGTACTTTCGAAGATTAGCGCGTTCAAGCAAACAAACAAACAAACAAACTAACAAACTTTTCCGCTTTATAATATTAGTATAGATTAGAAAAGGACCTAGACTTTTTTGTCGCTGAAGAAAATATTTCACGCGAGTGAACGCGCTAATAGAAGCTTTGATTAAATACTAAAGGCATCAAATTACAATAAAGTAATTGTATGAAATTGTACTAGCATATATCTGCGTCATTGTTTTATACTATTTTAAGTGATAAAAGCTTCAAAGAAAATCCCACACAAAGAAGAAATGAAGAGAGCTACCCAATCGTCTCCGGCTTCGATTCGCTATCTCAGCAATCCGATTCAGATCTTCGATCTTCATTAAGTACAATATCGAAGGATCCTCTTCTCGCACGAAATCGCTGAAACTTTCCAAAGGTCACAACAGTTGTATTTATAGGTGTTCGCGCCTCCCGTATTTTCTTCTTAATTGACACTTAGTTAGATTTATGCCCGTTGATGGTGATGCCAAAGAGTTGTTAAATGGTGGAGAAACGACAGTGCAAATAATAGAAGGAATGACAGTTTTTAACTCCTTGACAGACAGTATTACCTCGCTGACTAACACGAACTACTCATATACAAGCACAGTTACTTCCTGATTTTAAAAGCTCGGTTGCCAATCATTATCTTTAAAATTTATGATTATTCCTTTGGTTTTCTCCATCCGATGCTAAAGAACACATTATATTTATATATTTTATGTAATAAATAAACTAATATAATAATTACTAAACCTAACTATGTACAAACAAAATTAAAATAAAAAAAAAACAAGCTTAGGCGTCAAAGCACTCCTCCTCATCGCTTTTTTTCGCTTTTTTTTTTTGTAATTATGTATTGTATTTATATATATACTTATATATTTTAATTCGTTTTTCCGTTATGAGTATTTGTAGTACACTAATTTAGCCCTCCCCATTTCAATTAGAGCTTGTAAAGGCCTTCCAAAGGTTGTCTGGAAGATAACGCTCTCAGCGATAAGACCGCCATTGTAACCAAAGTTGTAGCAATAAGGATATATAAGTGTGTTTCAATGTTTGGTGCACAATAAAGTATATTCTAAATCTAATCTATGTGTGCATAGCTGTTTCTCTACAAAATGTTCGTATATCTAATATAGATAGATAGGTCTATGTTTCCATAGGATACATTTTCTTGACCGACATACAGGCAATCTCAATATTGTTACGCCAGTCGCTTAGTGAAGTACGTCGAGAAACTTCGAAATAAATCTAGAATGTTCGAGACACTTACGCCATCTAGCGGCGAGTAGCAGTACTGAGTATCTCGAGTAGCTTCGAGAATATTCTTAGCAGTGTAGGCGGTGAGTCGATTTCATAAGAATTTTCTAGAACTCATAGAACAGGGTATAAATAGATCGCAAAGGGACGCAGAGAGTCAGTCATCACTCCGCTTCCGACGCTCGCCCGCGACGGTCGTAACGCTCCGCGCTCTCGATCGTTCCGTGCCTGAGTCATCGCTACGCTTCGTCACGCTCGCCGTGACGTCACTCGTAGTCGCCGACTACGACGCCTGGTCCGGATCCGCCTTTTTCGAGGCGGTGAAGGATATCCTGTTTCTATAACAGAGTATCGTCAAAAACAATTTGGTTTGGCCCCTTCAGGGTAAAACCACAGTTTCGTGGTCCTTGGTTGGAAACCTCACGGTGTCAACAATACCAAGGGGGTGCTGACCCGACGCACCCGCTGATCCCCTTCAGGGTGAAGCAGTAAATTGGAGTCGAGTGCTAGGTTTTGGCCTTGGGGGATCTCCTAGTCAAACCTAGTTACTGAGTTTCCTTTTCAGCTACACACCTAGTGTCGGTTGGGTGTGTCTACCCCTTCGCACTAGACCCAATAGGGCCCGGTTCGCACAATAAGACTGGCGACCGGTTACAAGCTTAGGGCTCACCATTAGGTACTCACCTCCCAGTCTCTACCCGACTGGGAGGGTTACACATTCCCGGACCCATCCATCCGGGGAGTTAGGCCAGTTAGGCTTTAAATAGGCCCCCCGCGGGAGAGAAATCTCCAAAATTTCCCCATTCAATTTTTGATCCATTTGCCAATCATGGCGAACTCCAATATTTTGGAGATTCTGTTAGAAATCCTTAGGGAAAACCCTACTATTTCCGCCAAATATGGCGGAAAAATCCAGCGTGAAATCGCTAATTGTCCCCCGGCTACCGAAGCCAACGTCGCTGATTTTAGTGACGCGCTTGACAGCCCATTATCTCCCCCGCTTGCCGATCAAGGCATCCCGGTAGGTCAGTTCACGGAAGTATTTATTAACTACGATCCCATTGTTCGTCAAACAACGAACGACTTCCAGGTAGATAGCCCTTTATTGCCCCCGCCCGCCGACAAAGTCGTGCCGATCGCCCGATTCCCGAAATCACCCATTGTTTCCGGCCCACCTGCTAATCCCATTGTTCCTAAAACAATGGACGCCGCGCAGGTGTGCGCTGCACCTGAATTCCGTGAAATGGACACCACCGAACCTGTGTCCAATAACAACTCTGACAATGATTTGTCATCGTGCCCCTCGTCCTCGGAAGACGACTTTCAAGTCGTCACCGGTGGCAAGAGGAAGAAAGGGAAAACCTCCCAGGCCAGCAAGGCCAAAAAGACCACCGCGTCGCCCCCGTCCCCAACTCAAACGCCCGTTCGACCCGCTAGCCCCGTCCCAACTACCTCTGCTCGAGCGCAGAATAGTCGTCCCGCCAGCCCGATAGCCCAAACTTCCTCAGCCCAAAGGAAGCAACGCCCTCCGCCCCCCTTTTACATCCAGGACAAGGGTAAATGGACTGATGTGTCCAAGATGTGTGTTGATCGAAAGATCAACTACACAAACGCCCGTGCCTGCCAAAATGGCATTAAAGTCACCGTCCCTACGTCGAACGACTATAGGGAACTATATCGCGCCCTCCGTGAAAGGAATATTTCCTTTCACACTTTCTCCTTCCCCGAGGACACGCCTACTCGTGTTATTATTAAACGTGTCCCTAAAGAAATCCTAGTACAGGATATTAAAGACGACCTTGCCGATCAAGGTATACCAGTGATCGCCGTCCATCGCTTACATAAAGCGAGAGGCGGTGAATTGTACGACATGGTTCTTGTCATTTGTGAACCAACCGAAGGTCATCACCCAATATTTAAGATTAAGTCTATTTGCTCCCTATCCGGTATCTCAATAGAAAAGCCCTACAAAACCGCAACAGTGGGACAATGCCACCGTTGCCAACTGTATGGCCATGCGCAGAGCAACTGCTATGCGACTCCCAGATGCGTCAAGTGTCTGGGCGAGCATAGCACTGCGGACTGCCCACGGCCTAAAGACCGAACCCTCTGTTCGGAACCACCCAGCTGCGTTCTCTGCGGCCAGACCGGTCACCCGGCAAACTACCGCGGCTGTCCCAAAGCCCCCAAACTCGCTCCTAAATTAGCGAAGCGCGCCAACGCCCGCCAACAGAGAGAGGCACCTTCTTCTCAAATTCCCCAACGTCTCGCTCCTCAGAGACTGTCCCCGTGGAACAAGCTAAACCACGAAAAAGCCTTTCCCTCCTTGGCCCCTGCCAAACCTTTGCAGGCACTGATGGATATACCCATCGCAGCGCAGATCCTGCCTATAGCCGTGGCTACAGAGCCCACAGCCAGTCACAAACCCGCGCCTCAAACCACTGCTGCTCCTGCAGTCATACAACCGCCCAATCCCTCACCCGTCGCGCATGGCGAGGCTTGCGCCCAGACTATACTACGCCATTATAGGTTATTTATGACCCGCCAAGCCAGATCTCTCCGCGATGCCCTTCTGGCTGCCGAACAGCAGAATAACGGCAAAATTACGACGGCAATGTACAGCCAAATATTCAGCACACACAGTGATGTGGTGCTAGGTCTCGACCAGATGGATGCGATGGACTGATCCAATGGATTCCCAACGCACAAACCACACTAGGCCTCGATCCCTCAAATTAGGTTTTTTCAACGCCAATGGAATTTTCAACCAACGCGCCGAAATAACTAAATTCCTCCGCGACCACCAATTAGACGTCCTCCTTATACAGGAGACCCTTTTGAAACCCCACCGCGCTGATCCCAAAATTGCGAATTACCGTCTAGTTCGCAATGACAGAACACGTTGCCACGGCGGCGGTACCCTTATTTATTATAGAAAGGAGTTATACTGCATCCCTCTGACCCCACCCGCGCCTCTCTCTCACCTAGAGTACTCTGCCTGTCGACTAGGCATGACTGGTCATCCTCCGATAACCATCATCTCTGCCTACCATCCCCCACCATCGGTCGCGTCTCTTGCTTCAGACGATCCTATCGCGCTCACCAGCGATCTCACGACTCTCTTCGGCCTGAGTGACTCCGTCTTACTAGCGGGCGATCTCAACGCCAAACACCCCGCTTGGAACAGCAACACGACAAATGCCAGAGGCAGAATCGTGTATAACCTAGGCGCGACCCTAAACTACGACGTCATCGCTCCGATGACTCCCACCCACTACCCACACGACCCCAACCATAACCCCGATGTCCTCGATGTGGCGCTCCTAAAGAATGTAAACCTCCGTTTACACTCCATAGAAGCGCTTCACGAGCTCAACTCGGATCACCGTCCAGTTATCCTACACCTAGGTTCCCGCTCGGGTAACCGTGATCCTACCCAACCTCCTCCGACCCAATTGATCACCGACTGGAGGAAAGTAAGTGAAAAACTGAAATCCACCACGTCGCCTCAATTGGACACCATTCCTGACCACATAGTCTCAGTCGCTGACACGACGGCGGCGATCGACTCGCTTACAAATCACGTACAATCCGTCCTGAACGATTGTTCAAGGGAAGTTCCTGTAGTGGAAGACCACCGCTGGAAACTCCCGGACGATGTACGGAATCTGATAACCGAGAAGAACGCAGCCATCCGTGCGTACAGCGCTTTTCCCTGCGCTGCAAACAAAGCTCACATGCGCAACTTACAGCGTGCTGTAAGGAAACGCATTACCGAGCAGCGTAATGCGAGCTGGGACAAGATGCTGAGCGAACTTGAGCCCACCCATCTTGCCTTCTGGCAGCTTCAGAGGAAGTTACGATCCACTGAAGAGGCCACAATGCCTCCTCTCATTCGTCCCGATAAGAGTGTCGCCTTCGATAACTCTGAAAAAGCAGAATGCCTAGCCGACAGCCTAGAGTCCCAGTGTTCTCCCAGCTCTCAACCAGTAGACCAAGCCCACCTCGATATGGTGAACGCCGAAGTCGAACGTAGAACTTCCCTTCCGCCCGTCGAAGATCCCGATAATCCACTGGCCCCCATCACTCCTGATGAGGTCCAGGATATCATTAAAAGTCTCCAACCGCGAAAAGCCCCTGGCTCCGACGGCATCACCAATAGGGTTTTCAAACTTTTCCCCGCCCAGCTTATAGTGCTAATGACTGCCATCTTCAATGGTGCATTGAGCAATAATATGTTCCCCGCAACCTGGAAACAGGCCACCGTCATAGGTATTCCCAAACCAGGCAAGCCCAAGTCTGACCCGTCTAGCTACCGTCCCATTAGCTTACTCAACGTCCTTGGTAAAATCTATGAAAGGCTTATATATAAGCGGCTCAAAGATTTTGCCGAAGCAAAGAGTCTTATACCCAATGAGCAGTTTGGATTTAGAACCGAACACTCATGTATCCAACAAGTCCACCGCATCATAGAACACGTCAGCGCCGGCTTCCAACGGGGCGCAATAACGGGAGCCTTATTCTTCGACATAGCGAAAGCGTTCGACAAAGTCTGGCACAATGGCTTAATCTATAAGCTATACCAACTCGGCGTGCCTGACCGTCTCGTGCTCATCCTACGGGACTTTTTATCGAATCGCACTTTTCGTTACCGAATTGAGGGGGAGCTTTCCTCCCCCCATCCCATTCGCGCAGGAGTTCCTCAAGGCTCCGTACTATCCCCCCTCGTTTTCACGCTATTCACTAGCGATATCCCCAAGCATAAAAATACTCAGCTAGCCCTATTTGCCGACGATACGGCTATCTATTATACCGGTCTTAAACCCGATGCCATCGCTCGCACTCTCCAAACTTCCGCAAACACTCTGGCCAAGTGGTTCCGGAAATGGAGAATCGAAGTCAATCCAGACAAAAGCCAGGCAGTCCTCTTTTCTAAGCCGCGGATAAACCCACCCTCCCCCCGTCCGATTACCATGTACGGCAAGCCGATCCCCTGGGAAAAGCAAGCCAAATACTTAGGCGTGGTCCTCGATAAACACCTTTCCTTCGCTGAGCACATAAAGCAGGCACGTTCGCGCGCCGCTTTCGCTCTAGGTAGGCTCCACTTCATTCTTAGCTCCCGCAGCAAGTTATCACTCAGGTGCAAGCTGCGTATTTTCACCGCGGTCATCCGTCCCATCATGACCTACGCCTGCGTTGTTTTCGCACACGCAAAGCCCTACCTCCTCCACAAGATGCAGACCCTTCAAAACCGATTCCTCCGTAGAGTCACGGGAGCCCCCTTTTATGTTCGAAATGAGCTTCTTCACGTAGACCTCAAGATGCCCACCATCCAGCAGTTCATGAAACGTGTCTCCAAGCGTTCCTTTGATACTGCAATCCAACATAGGAATCCCCTTATCGTATCGGCCGCCCAATACGAACCCTCGCGTATCTCTAAGATTCGCCGACCAAGGCATACCCTTGTCACTCCCGATGACGCAATCACCCTGCTCCAAGAGAGCCGTAGGGAAACAAGTACAGTGGCACACAAAAACAAAAACCGACCGTCCTTCCGTCCTCGCCGCCGAGGCCCGCCGCGACGTCCCCGTAATAGTCCGCCCCGACCCTTGCCAGAGCCAGTCCGCGACGCTGAGCCAGTAGCTTTAAATTCCCTTATTAATAATAAAAATGATATGATCCAGCCTGTCCCTAGCTGCCCTCCCACTGCGACGCCCTAAGCCGAGGTCCGTACCCCACAGGGGGTGCCCTTAGCGTGTAGTCGCCTAGTTTGTAAGTTTTCTAATAAGCCCTGGCTGGAGGCTTTAATTAATTTATTAATTAAGGCAACCACAGGCAAGCCCGGTTAAGCAGCCGACAACCTCAGAGGTTGACCTGCGAGATGCCACACACAAAAAAAAAAAAAAAAAAAAAAAAAAAAAAAAAACGCAGAGAGTCAGTCGTATTTGAAGATCCGAGGCGATATAATCGAAGCTTTACAAGTGAATTTCGGTGCGATTTAAGTGTTGAGTGACAAGTATTATACTGGGAATAATTGTGTTAATATTGATTTTGTGTTTATTTAATTAAAGTGTTAATTTTGGTTTAGTTGGTGTAAATTATTTCTATCCCGAACCCCAGCTCCTAACAATATGTTAAGATGGTCACCCACCTAAGTACTGACCTTGGCAAGCGTTGCTTAGCCTTGAAGATCAATTCTTGTGTCTGCTGTTATTAAGCTATGAGCTCCTAGTTAATAAGTGTGATTGCATGCTTATTTAAAAATAGGAATAAAATAAATGGCTGGGTCTGTTTTTAGGATGGCAGTCTCAATTTCTAACTATTTTTAACCGACGAAAAAAACGGAGGAGGTTACCAAGTCAACGCGTATATTTTTTTTATGTATGATTACCGAGTACCAGGAGAACTCCTCAACAATTAACGACCCAGCATCGGGAAAACCAATATTTTGTAAAAGTAGTTGACATTTAAGCTTTTGTAACTAGGTAAATTATAGACAGACCAACTAAAAAGAGAGATATAAAAGCTTTTTAGGGGTCCGTACTTCAAAAGAAAGAAAAAACGGAACCCTTATAGGATCACTTTTTAGGGTTCCGTTGCCGAATGGCAAAAAACGGAACCATTATAGTTTCGACATGTCTGTCCATCTGTCTGTCTGTCTGTCTGTCCGTCCGTCCGTATGTCACAGCCATTTTATACCGAAACTATTAGGACTATACATGTAAAACTTGGTAGATAGATGTATTCTGTGAACCGCTTTCCGATTTTAAGAGAAAATTTAAAAAACATTTAAAATAAAGGGGGCTCCCCATACATGGAACTGAAACAGAAAATATTTTTTTTTTTCATAAAACCTATACGTGTGTGGTATCTATAGACAGGTCTTTAAAAATGACATTAAGGTTTCTAAACTGACTTTTTCATAAAATTAATCGTTTAAAAGATATACGCTTCCAAAGTGGTAAAATGTGTGTCCCCCCCCCTCTAACTTCTATAATAATTAAGTGAAAAATCTAAAAAAACCATATGTTGTAGATCTTAATGTAAACTTTCAACCAAAATTAGTTTGAACGAGATCGAGTCGGCAGTTTTTGAGATACAGTATATTTTCTAAAACCGCAAATATAACTTTGTAATTCATACAAATACTATGAAAAACAAAGTTATTTGGCGTAGTTGTAAAAATTGTAAGTAAGCTAGTTTTAAGAATTTTTTAAGGTTTTTTGTTTTCTTTTTTCAATTAAATATATTAAGTATATTATATATTTATTATAGTTACCACGGAACCCTTCATGGGCGAGTCCGACTCGCACTTGGCCAATTTTTTGTCCGTCTCTCTGTCTGTCAAGACCTAATTTCGAGAACGCGTTGAGATATTGAGTTAAAACCACAGACTTAGGTCTACAGCCCCTTGAAGCTGTGAAAAATTCTAAATTAAACTACAGGAAGATACAGGATGCCACGAAAATAACGCATATTTTGGCACTTTCAAATAGGATAAAATTTGGCAAGTAGCATTTTTTAAATTCTGAAATCTATAAATATGTCATTAAATCATAAAAAATATAGGGGGTCGAAATTTAAAATTGAAGCTATTAGTTCAAGTAAGATATCATATGAAAGGGCTTTTTTAAAGATGGGTATTCATCCAGTGACTTCCTCCTGATCTGAGTGAAGCGTGAGAGTGTGTCAGACTTTTACTGACTAAAACCCAGCCATGTTCCATCATTTGCCCTCCGAGGCCGCGGTAACTCTTTCGAACAATTCCGTAAACCCGGCAGGCAACGGCCCCCTAGTGAGCCTTAACAATTTTGGTGACAGACATTTATGTTCCAAAACATATTTCATTTATTTCTTATGACGCATAAATTCGTAGTTACTCGTATATTGAATATATCAAAAAAATACCACCCCAAGCACGGAACCCTCAGTCGGTGAGCCCAACTCGCACTGTCCAGTTATGTTATCATAGGCTTAATTTCTGACTCTTTTTCTCAAATATACTAATGAATTGTTAATCTCAAGTAAAAATAGGCAATAACACTACCTTCCTCGTCCTATCTACTCTCTAATCATTGTTTTAAACCGTTCGCCTTAGAGATAATTGAGCCAGCGTCGTAGCAGTGATAAATTTGCCTTTAATAAATGCTTACACATAACATTTTGTGTGTAGACAGACGCTCGTTGCGGTGGTGTGAGGCGTGAATAGATGAGACGAATGTACCCACGTAATTATCTGGTAGTTGTTAATATAACGACAGTGAAGGAAGATGGGGTAGATTGGAAAATCCGAATGGCAGTCTGATATACGTAAATGTACGTGATTTTGTTAGAGTTATAGGTACTACTTATGATACCAGACAGGCACACTACGTACTTTGTTAAATTTATTTTTATTTTTTATTTTATTTTATTTATTTGGCTCACCAACAATTGAATACACTGATACAAATATATGATAACTTTCAGTAGATTTAAGGACAAGTGTATCAATTTCTTATAGGTAAGCACATCATGCATTACATATGAGTTGTATTGCCTACTTACAATTAGATAAGTACATACTTAATTACTCTCAACACAAATAAGTCTTTAACCACAATCATAATTCAAATCGAAATTTGAAATATAAACCATAATCAGAATATAGTTATATAAAAATCAAAAATCAATTAAGTAATTAAAATCAAAACATTAAATTAAACATAAGTTAAAGTTATTACTGAAATTAAAATTAATATCACAATAGTATCATTATAAAATCATAATTACAGTTAATATAATATCAAAATAAAAATAATTTACATGTTTTTGTACATAATACCTCTTAATTTGCTAAGTGAGTCAGATTGCACATCAATAAGATCACTGCAGCTATTTAACAATTTACATAGACGGGGGACAGGAGAGTTAGCACCAAGGACAGTTCTACGAAGAGAAGGACGTAATGGGGTTATAGGAACGGGGGGACTTTTAGTGAGTACCCTGAATTTGAACTGGCTCAACAATTTAGGACAGTCAATATCATGACGCAAAATTTTAAACAAGAATGAGGAATCTAATAAATCTCTCCTTTTCTCTAGGGATACCATCTTGAAATGGGAAAGTCTCTCTCTGTACAATGGTTTCGTTTTAGTTATCCTAGAAGAGTATGCTAAATGCCACAGAAATTGTTTTTGAACCCTTTCTAATCTAAGCGTGTGGGAATGTAATGTAATGTAATCTAAGCGTAAATGTTCATAATTACCTCTGCTCTCAAAATGTTGCAGGAAAACATGACCCGAAGTCAACCCGAAGACCCGAACAAAACCCGAAGTCAAGAGACGACCATCAACACGCATTGTATGTGCATGGTGGATTACCACGCTTGTTTACGTATAGAGAGTTGTGTATCCCAGAGTGGTTAGTACATTATAACTAGTTTTTAATAATAAATCTTTAGTTGCAATAACTTACTGGCTAAATAAAGACTGTTGAAATACACATGCCCTTGAAATGGGTCAGCAATTTAAAGAAGTATGAGCTGCTAAAATGAATGATACTCCATGGGAGCTCCATGACCTGATCCCTGCATCTCCATTTCACTACCGGTCTACTAGATGCACGGCTGGGTACCATCAAGCGCTTCTCCTCCACCTTTATTGTGCGCACTTCCAAGTTGTGGAATTATCTGCCGGCTTCTGTGTTCCCTGCCACTTATGACCTTTCAACCAAGCAAGAGTGAACAGCCATCTTCTAGGCTCACTCGTTCCATCGTAGACCTCATCATTAGCTTACCGTCAGGCGAGATCGAGGTCAATATTGGGCTCATTCTGAATTTAAAAAAATGAAACCTTTTTATATCAGGAAATTATGTTAACTTAATCATAAATTATAATTTGAAAAAAAAAGGAAATGAGTTCATTAACGACAAACTTACAGAATCAGCCTATAATTTTTCCACTGTTAGGACACAGACCTCTTCCGCGGGACACTACCCGGGCGTCGGGGATCGTGAGCCAATCTGCGACCACCACAGGCGCGGGCTTGCGGACGGCGAGCAGGGATAGCTCAACGGTAAGGGCCAGGCCCGGGTCGACGGCGTGTCGTGTTCCACGTGAGCCTCAAAGAGTTGTCAGCAATAGTGACGGGGCCCCATAGGGCCATTGCCTCCCGGGGTTGCGAGAATGTTCTAAAGAGGCTTTTTACACGTTGAACGCAAATAAAAAAATGCATTTTCTCGTTCAGGCCGCGTCGGTCAGTGATGGCCGACAACTAGACTTGCCGTTCGGGCCGCATCGGTCAGTGCTGCCGGGCGTTTAATATCTCCATAATTAATTAATTAATGATTAAAGTTGACTTTTGTTAATGAAAATATACATTTGGATATCTATACTAATATTATAAAGCTGAAGAGTTTGTTTGTTTGTTTGCTTGAACGCGCTAATCTCAGGAACTACGGTTCTGATTTAAAAAATTCTTTCAGTGTTAGATAGCCCATTTATCGAGGAAGGCTACAGGCTATATATCATCACGCTAAGACCAATAGGAGCGGAGCACTAATGAAGAATGTTTTAAAATCGGAGGATTTTTTTTCCACGCGGACGAAGTCGCGGGCGGAAGCTAGTTAGATATAAGTATCTAATTTTTAGTTTTTTTTTTTTTAGGTTTGCTGCCCGTCAAGCCAGCAATTAAAAAAACATTTGGTCTAAATTTGGATAGAACTGTGATTTTTGTTTGGCCTAAAGGGAAAGCTTACTGTCGGTCAGCACTGACCGCGTTGGCGTTCAACGTGTTTAAGGGTTTTTAGCTAGTAGAAGTCTGACACTCTCTTCCGCTCCACCCAGAGGGAGCGGGAGAAGTTATTCGATGATTTTCCCACCCGGTAAAAAAACAGACACAGACCTCCTTTCTATGTATGTCTCAGTCATAAATCATGCCGGTTTTCTTACAATGATTCACCATACCATTTTGAGAGCAATTGTGATAACGAAAATACTCTATGAAATAGCCTGCCCGGATTTTGAATGATTCGTGCCTGAACCACAGAGACCACCACTGCTTCCTATAATATAAATTAGCCATCGCTCAGCATAATACCTATGTTTGAATGTTGATCGGTTTACTGCATTTTATTTTATGTTTTTCACTTATTTTTTTAATCTACATGCAAGTTTATTAAATAAATACCACTTTTACACGTCATTTTTTTTTTCATAAATTAAAAAAAAAAACTAGCAACAAGAAACAATCTCAGAGCTCAGAGCCTCTTTTGAAGTCAATATTCATACATGTCATCTTGCCCATGTGTTGTCATGCCCAACACTACTTAAAGCAATAAACTACCCAAAATAAACTACCCAAACACAAAAGACATAATGAAGACGAACGACTATTATCTCTAAAGTAAAACAAAATAATACAATAAATAAAAGCCCAAATATATAACAAAAACGTTGGCCACGTTTAAACACGGCGCATTCAGAAGTTTTCTCATTTCCTTTAAAAAGATTAACACGTTGTTGGTGTACGTGATCCGAACGTAAATTTCTTTACCGTTAATATTCATTTTGGTTTTTTGATTTCCCTTTTGTTTATTTTTGTAGGAATTATGAACGGTTACAACTCGTTTATAAGTTATGAAATTATGTTGATTTATAAGGTTGAAATGTGCTGCTTATTTTAAAATGAATGTTGGTTTTAATAAATGGCATATTAGAGGAATGGTGGAAAGTGATTAGAGGCACGACTTGCGAGTCCTATGGCTTTGGTCCGAGCTCAAAGCAAAGGATCACCGGTGATACTTTCAATGCCATGGCATTTACCAAAACTCCGAACACAAGCGAAGTCCACTGACCTGCACTTGTACCAGCGCGGTGGATTACGGCCTATTCCACCTCAGAGAGTAGGCCTGTTTACTAGCAGTAGTAACGTTATAGACTGGTTATCATGAAAAATGCATATGGTGAATGAGATTAAGGCTGGTGGAAGGATACTCTTTATTGTACACGATAACAGAATTAAATGAGGATTAAAAAACTAAAGAGTGTTACAATGGGCGGTCTTATCGCTAAAAGCGATCTTTTACAGACAACTTTTGGATATATTTGACACAGCAGGAGAAAATAAATACGCGGGTAGTCCATGGTGTAATATATTTTATTTATTTTATTTTTTTATTTATTTATTTCCAAAAACAACTTATAAATACTTAACAATCGCATTGTTGCAAACAATTTCTGTTAAGGCGTTGAGTTTAGCGTCTGTAGCCGAACTAGGCATTGCCTGTATTTCGGCTATCAGTTACCATTCCCCTCGCATTAAATACAATAATAAATAATATAACTGGTGCCAGACAGTGGATGCATGCATAATCAACAATTGAGAAAAAATAATGATAATTAAACACAAGAATAAAAAATAAAAAACTCATTAAGAAATATATGCAAGGTAAGTAAAAAATATTAAGTGTAATGTGTATTGTTATTGTGTGTGTATATATGTTTGTGTGTGAGTGTGCGTGCTTATGAAAGTGTGAATTAAGGTGTGTGTGATGTATAGATATGGGGGTGTCAGTGTGAGTGAAGTTATGTTGAGAGTTTGAGGGTGTAAGAAGGCGTGAGCGTATAATTATATGTGTAGGCGAGCTTGTGAGGAGGGTATCTGTGATCACGATGCTCTTAGCCCTATTTTTATTTATTTATTTATTTTAATGTGGTACAAGTAGTAGCTGTTCCGTCTCCTCGTAGCTTAATTTTTGTAAATATTGGCATACAATTAATTTACATTTTTTTCTAGTTAGGGGGTATATTTGTAATATTTTATTAAGCCTATTATAAAGGTACGGGCCTAGAAAACATGCAAATTGTTTACAAAATTTTGTATTGAATGTATTTACATTTTCACATACATGATAATTTCGACGTCTCTGTAATAACATTGGCTTGAAGGGCTGGTTTTTGTGTTCTTGAAGGATAATTTTATGTATAAACAATTGTCTTACCGTCATAACCTCGCACAATTGAAACAGCGTAACAGTAGGAAAACGCATAGGTTTAAACATGCTAACCTTCAGTATAGCTCTCTGGGCGACCTCAACTGCCTTTAGCGTTGTCTTGCAGATGCCTCCCCAGGATGAGATGCAGTAGGTAAGAAGTGACTGACATAGGGCCTGATATATCCGCTTCAGCAGCGAAGGGTCCACGACATAGCGTAGGTTTTTAAATACGTAGATTAATTTACGTAATCTACTACAAAGAATTCTGACATGATCTTTAAAGTTTAGGTTTTTATCTAAGGTAATGCCAAGATATTTTACCGAGTTAACGCGTTCTAGAGGAGAACATGTACAGCTATCCGTAGTAATGCAATAATGTGAAGCTATTTGTAGGTCACTGCGAATACTCACCGCTTGCCTGATGCTGAAACAAACATATTTTGTTTTATCAACGTTTAGAGTGAGTATATTTTTCTGCAGCCATCCCTTAGCTATGTCAAAACCACTTTGTGCGGTATAGAACACCTCATCCCAGTTATCACCCGCAAACACCAACGCGGTGTCATCCGCGAAAGAAATAATTTCACCTTTAGTCAGTTTAAGGTTAGTAAGCTCATTTATGTATACGAGGAATAAGGTGGGCCCCAGTATACTTCCCTGCGGCACACCGTGTGTAACAGGTAGGTGAGTACTTTTCTGATTGTCCACTCGAACACACTGAGTTCGCCCAGAGAGGTAGCTATTGAAAAGTTCGAGCTGCGTGCCCCTGATACCCAGAGCCTCCAACTTACTAAGTAAGAGGGAAACAGAAATCGTATCGAATGCCTTGGCCAGGTCAAGAAAAATAGAAAGGCACTTTTTCCCTTTATCCAGATTAGAGCTAATATAGTCTATGAGTTTGTTTATTGCCTGTTCTGTTGATTTTTCATGTCTAAACCCATATTGATTATTAGATAGAAGTTTATTTTTCTCGAGATATTTTACAAGACGGCTGTTTATTATTTTTTCTAGAACTTTGGAAATTGCAGGTAGTATGGATATTGGTCTGTAGTTGCTAATACGATTTCTGTCTCCTGTCTTATAAATTGGGCACACTTCTGATCGTTTTAGGGAATCAGGAAACACTCCGGTTTTTAGACAATCGTTGAAATTTTTTTCTAGAGGATGTACTAGAATATCTTTGTGCTGTTTAAGAAATCTACTACTAATATTGTCACATCCTGGTGCAATATATTATATATATATATTATATATATAGATATATATATTATAGATATTTAATTTTTTTTTAACAAATTAAAGAGAGAGATAGAGATCTTTTACCATGTTTTTGAAAGAAGGAAGGGTTTGTGCTTATCTAATAAAGAATCTAGCTCGGTGGTCTAGCTAATACCAGTAAATTCGAAATAGTCCTCAATGCGCTTGGTAACGATAACAAGGGACTAGCGGCATTGCCACGTTGTATGGCTATACGCCGCCCTTGGCCAGTCATAGCCAGCTTCTGGGTCACGGGAGGTGTCAACTAGTCTTTTTTTTAAAGGTAAACTACCTACTAATATGTTAAGAAGTTATAGTTACGATAATAGGTGTTTCGTATTTAAAAATATCATTATAACTTAAAACGGGATATTTACTATGTATCGAGCGTTTGTTTCGAGCATCCGATATTTCGGCACTGTTGCAAGCGCCATGATCACAGATGAACTGAAGTAATTGCGGGTGGACGTTTATGAGCAGACGAATCGGTCTACCCTCTTTCATGTTCGTTGTTTGTGTTCTAATGATACTGTTAGTGACCATATTAGCTTAAACTTATATCGTGTCTAAAAAGTCAATACCAACAGTATGTACCTATTTTATGTTAGATAACTATTGAACTATATAGCGTCATATTCCCCGTCCCCCCTAAGTTCGGTACATACAGGAATTTTATCAGAAATGAAAGGAGCATTCGCGCGTCTGGCATTATATTTTATGCTGCTTTATCTGTTCGCCCCCGAGATGTGCGATTTGGCCTAATGTCTCCGGAAAATTCACTTCTACAGAGCTTGTTTGTGAAGGACGATACGAGGCCGACACGATTAGTAGTTTTATTTAGTTAGTTATTAAAGTACATAATTCTTCTTCTTATCGTGTAGGTAGTAAGGTCTAACGACCCCATACACCCTAGTGTCAGAGTTTCTAGACCGCCTCAAGGGCCTCTGACGTGGTCTATTTTTGACGACCGCCATTTGGCGACCGGGACCACCGGCTTATACGTGCCTTCCGAAGCACAGAACCATCTTTTTATCAGACAATCAGGTGATTCAGGCCTGCAATGTCCTAGCCAAACTGGAGACAACTTTACAAAGTATGCTTCCCGCGGGAATTGAACAGACGACCACCGGGTCACAACGCACACGCCTAAACCACTCAACCACGAAGGCAGTCATAGTATATAATAATAAAGTCATTTATTTCTCCTCACATAATAGGACAAACATAATAAGATAACACAATATTAAGTTAAATTAGATACATGGGATGCAGTTCATGCTTATAACCTTAAATATACGAAGAGCTGGTGGCTGAATTAGGCAGAATGCCTGTCCTACACATCACCAGGTCCCCTGAGTATAACTAACGAAATCACTGGACCCCACAGTATAACAAGTTCATTAATGTGAGTGGTTCTGTTTCTTTCTTAGTAACAAATAATGACTAATAAGCAGTAATGACTACATGTCAATGATGTAGGCGACGCGACGTATCTTTAAAAGCCTGTTGGTTTTTCAGCGGGAAAATTATCAATCGACTCCTTCCTTTCTGGGCGAAGCGGGAGGATGTGTCAGACTTTTACTTACTAAACTCGTCTAAAGAGTAGGGAATCATCATCCGTGTTCCGTCTTTTGTTCTTTGTGTTCCGAGGCTGCAGTAACTCTTTCGAACAATTACGCAACCCTGGCAGGCAACGGTCTTCCAGTGTGCCCCGACAACTTTGCTAACAACTCTTTCTACACGGGCCTTTTTTTCGGGTGGGAAAATCATCGAATGATTTTTCCCGCTCTGGGTGGGGTGGAAGGGAGTGTCAGACTTCTACTGACTAAAAACCCACACTGTTACTTCAGCTGCCCTTACGTTCCGGGCAGCGGTATGTTATTAGAATATTCCCCGGGTCTACATGGGCCTGGTTTCTGTAGCCGCAAGCTCGCGCCTACGGTGGCCTTGAGTCAACCTGCTACTCCTGCGGCAGGACCGAATAAACCTAAGACCTCATAGAGAAAAGGCCTGTCCCAGCAGAGGGAAAATTATAGGGTGATTATGAATGTTATATTAAAATTATTTTCACCTTCTTTATTACGACCATTGACATATATATTACTGCGTAAGGACTGAGCAGACCGCATGTTAGAATGACTCGAACTTGGTCCCAAAGTGGTCTTCCCTTTATCGAAGTGAACTAGAACGCGATCGGCTATCTTCGGGAGCGGTCGTAAGTTTTACAAGCAAAAATGCTGAGTTATGTCGTGAAGGGTTGCGTGAAATATGACAAAAAGCACAATAAATAAAATGATAATATTTGATATCACCGGTTAGTTAAAAATATGTCATTAAATCAACTCCTAACATTATTTAAAACAATTTTCTTTCTTATTTGTCTCAACCTTTGGCCAAGATGACGCGAAGCCGCATAAAAGTGCGACATAACTTTGCAGTGGCGCGCGTTATAGCCGATGAAATGAAAAGATTTAATAATATTACTATAACATTAAATTATGTACAAAATTAATTTTTATTTTTTGTTAAAAGGAAATAAAAATATATTTTTATATTCAACAAAAATAAATTTCGAAAAATAAAAGGTTTTTTTTTATTTCTTTGTACCTCGAAAAATACCACACCCCGCTCTTACAAGGTTACGTCTAGGAGCAGACCACGCCGATTGACATCTTAGTTATAATAGATGGCGTTATTGTGTTTTGTAGGGCGACCGCGTCCGTCAAATGTTCTGACGACCGTATCTTTATTACCATTTAAATCAATGATTACGAGTCGCATCGTATAAACAGCTCTCGCGTTATCTGTAAGCGAGCGCGCGAAATGTACTAGGTAGTGCGATGTCACGAGCTCGTCTGTTGTGAGCGAATTTATGTGACATCATCGCTTAATTGATATCGTCTCCAACAAAACAATTGTTTTATTTATTTATTAAGACTATGTAACACAAATGGTACAAAGGCGGACTTAATGCCTTAGGTATTCTATACCAATCAACCATGGGTGGTGAAGAGATGTCACGGCAGGTACATAAAAAATAAATTAAGTAGATAAGATGAATATTTATACAAAGTAAAATGTTGTGCAAGTAGATCTTCATTCATTTGTTTAAAAGTTTAACAGAATTTGTATATTATTTTCAGTTTTTCATGCCTGATTGTCATAACTACGTCATAACTTAAATTAACAAAATCTTAAAAGACTGCTCATTTCAGAAATGTCTTCTCATACCTATTTTTTTTTTATATTATTGTTTATAGGCTTGCATTTGACCACCAACTCAACTGATGGTAAGTGATGATGTGGTCGAAGATGGAGCACGCTTACCTAGAAGCAACCTTTTCACTTGGCTTAAAGATTCCCAGGTCACAGCTATCGGGAAACACAGACTCAGGCAGGGAATTCCAATCCTTAGCTGTACCTGCGCACAATGAAAGTTTCCCAAAATGTTTAGTACTGTAATATAGAAATCTTGTAAAAATCAACTATATTTTAAAAAGTAAGCTTGGAGTTTCATGCAGGTTCTTTTCTTAGAAAACGATCAATTGGAACGTGGACTGATAATTTATGATTATAAAACGTTTCAAACTATGAAATGATTTTTATAAATGACCAGTATCCATGTACATATGCCTTTATTAAATGAAATGATTTGTTTGTAGAATTTACATTTCTATGTTTATTCGTATAACGATTTTTTGAGTAAAACACCCATATAAAAAACAATCCACACAGTCAATTATGAAATGATTAATAACATTAATTATAATTTATTTTATCACCATTGCATTTGGGATTTTATTTTCCACAGTTTTACTTTCTTATTTTATTGTTAGAATTATGTATTCGGCTCATAAAGGAAGCTTGTGAGCAATTTCAAAAATATTTGTACCCCCGGATTTTGCCTTGTCCCTCGACTTTAATCATTTATTTTGTTGAGATGAATGACTTCTAGGAGATTATATTGATATAAGTGAAATAAACATATATTAAAATATACAAATAAACTGTAGTTTTGTCGTTACTTTAATAAATATAAAACTTACGAAGATTTTAAAATACCAAAGAACATCGAAATTACCTGTCCCCTTCCCAACTAGCGTCAGACAACCTTTAATTTTAAAAAAAATCCGTGTATTGAGAGTGGTTTATAAATATATTTGAATTCTCAAAAGTTGAATTTATCAGTTAAAAGTATAAATAATATATTTTCTTACATATTTTCTATAAAAAATAAGTTCAAATTAAAATCGTAAATTTTGGCCAACCGGAACATTCAGTTTTGTGACCGCTCGTTTTCAAAAAAATTCTTCCTAATCGTGGTAAGTATTTGGCACAATAGCAGCACAACATATTGTACTTCATCGAGAGACGCTATTTTGCTTTCATTGTAAAAAGAATTAGCTAGCAGTGCGGACTTATTGTTGAAGTGTTCCGTGTTTCAATTTCTTGACTCGGGTATGTGACCAAGTTTTACTATTATAAATTACTTTTCTATAAACATTGTTATTGTTGAAACATTGCAAAAGTTGTATAGTATTTGATCCCGAAAAGTTAAAACTGCTAAGTACGATAAGTAATTTTTAAACAATTTAAAACTACCAGAAGGTTGTATTATGTGACCTCCGTTTTGTGACTTATTCTACGGTCACATTTAACGGAACGGCAAGTCACAACAGGTCGGAATGCATTAAACTTAGTTTACATTGCTATCCTTGCTGACCGAGTTAATGTGATTTTAAAGTTTTAAATTAAATAAGTTCTTTTTTTAATTTATATTTCAAATTTATAGATCATTGAAGTTTGCTGACGACATTTAAATGTTAGGTAAGCTTTTCTTAACTTTGGTGGATATAGCAATGCCGCTTACTGGCGCGGAGAAAACTAGAAGATACAAAGAGAGATTAAAAAATTAATACCCGGATGCTGCCCAATGCAAAAAGAAATTTAGATCGACTGAAATCAAAATGTTCAATTAGGAAAATTTGATAGTTTGAGATAGCTCGATCTGCTGGGGTCTATACAATTTATAACAAACCTAATCCAACCGTGTATAACCTCAAACACACTTATTTTATTGTATGTAAGTACACCAGTACCTACATTATAATAATTGGGTTTGAGGTTTCTTTTGTGATTTCACTCATTATAGTAAGGTAAAAATATAAGAATACTTAAAATTATTGTTTTATTTCTTACCTACTCGATTCTTAAAAATGTTCAGTTATTATTGACTTTTACTTAACAGAAATATATATATATACGTATATATATAACTAGTTCCAATTTGAAAAGTAGAGCTGATAATGTTTAAATCATCATTTGATATCAAAATTTGTTAATTTGTTTAATATTCTACTAACTATGTAGGTCCGTATTATTTTGGCAATTAGTAAATCATGTGAGCACAGCCTTATGATTTTAAGACTTCCATTTTGTCACTGTCCCTTCAAATTGTTGGAGTTAAATCTATGAAATTTGATGAATTTTCACCTTTTATTTCCATGCAATCACAAATATGTATAGCGTCATTATCTATTGCTTTTAGAAAATGTACGCATATTGAGTAAAGTATTATGTTTTTGGAATAAAATTAAAAAAATGCCAAGTAAAAAGCGACATAGTCACAAAACAGAATAAAAAACAATATTTTTGTGTTAATCCTTAAAGCTGTGGCTATTTTCTTTGATTTACCAATTAAGTCCATGTATTAGTTGTTTAAATAAATATGAAAATGGCTTATTTATTTTATACTTTCCGTAAAATTTGCTTTTAAATCTAGTCACACAATGGAACCAGTTCCGTCACCAAGTCAGTTTTGTTTCGATATTACAGGATAAATGCCTCGAATTCAGCGTTCCTTTTTCTTTTCCTGCATATTAAACTATATTACCTTTTACATTTTGGTCAAATAAAAAAGAAAAAAAATATTAAAAATATAATCGAATTTTAGAGCAGGGTACACTTTATTTTGAAATTGCTCTTGTGCCTTTCCCATGAGTCATGACTGTGTAAAATTTATTTACCCGATTTTCAGGAATCATGCCGGACGCATAACTACACCGCCGTCCGCCATGACAGTCCCAGTATGCATCTGAATGCATTACTATATTGAATACGCAGCTAATTGTATGCACGCTGTATGTAGTTGTACCATAAGGCATATGTTGGATTGATTCGTTAAAAAGTTTTTTTTTATTTATTCATGATTGGTTCGCATTTGACCACTATCTCACCTGATGCCCAGGGACCCAGGAGAATATCAGCGCTAAGTATTTCCTACCTGGCACATGCTGAGCTGGGCACCCTTTTGGTGCAAAACAAACGAGACACACTCAGCGTTTTTAGGGTTCTGTACCCAAAGGTTAAAACGGGACCCTATTACTAAGACTCCGCTGTCCGTCCGTCTGTCACCAGACAGGCTCATGAACCGTGATAGTTAGACAGTTAAAATTTTCACAGATGATGTATTTCTGTAGCCACTGTAACAACAAATGCTTACTAAAAAAACAGAATAAATAAATATTTAAGGGGGCCCCCATACAACAAATGTTTTCTTTTTTTTGCTCGATATTGTTAACGGCAACAGGTAGATGCTTGAAATTCACAGAATATTTAGTTATATATTTACTAGAGATGGGCCGAATGTGGTTTGAACCGAATCCGAACTTCGACCGAACATTCGGTTAAAATGAAAAGTTCGGCCGAAGTTCGGCCGAAATTCGGTTCAATTTCGTGCGCTTTCTCGAGAGCGACACGTCGTGCGTTACTTTTTTACGCATTTACTTCAATCTCGAATATATTTATTGTCTCCTAGAAGCTCTGTATGTTCTGAGCAACTTTTATCGGAGGCAGGAAACGTATACGAAAAAAAAAACGTAACAAACTTCTGCCAGATAAGGCAGAGTTTTTGGTGTTTTTGCACCATAGCCTGCCTGTAGTAAATTTTAAATATGAGTGAGTAGATAGATGAGAAAAGTTTGTTAATTTGAAAAATAAGTACCCTTTAGTTAATGAATGTTTAGTTTGTGAATCAAAAACGTGATTTTTTAATTCAATTTTTTATTTATTTACTTAAGGTTCACCCACAGCACATACATACACATACATATACTTAATAATATGGTAATATTCTAATATATATGCCAATTACAGGTAAACACAACATTGACAGCAGAGACGCCAGATTACCGCTTAATCGCTAACTTTTTTTTTTTACCAAGAAAGAAATGGAAACGAGCAACTCATTCATAAACTACAGAGAAATTTGACTACGTTTAATTGGTGTGGAGGGAGGCCAAGATTTTTGATTTAAACTTCAACTTACGGTCATTAAATATATCTGTTTGGGGTACGCACTTATTAAATAAATTAAGGTTGTCACACATCTTAACGAGTGGTAAGTTTAGACCTGTGTTTGTAGAGGTAATAGGGCGCTGAAGAATTGTGGTTATGGGAAAGCGCGGAATCCTAGACGGAACCTTCAATAGAATGCGCGGTAGCAGTTCACTACAATCTATGCGACCGTTCACTAGTTTGTGAAGGAACATAAGGTTATGCATAATTCTCCTTTGCCTCAATTTACGAATTGTAATCCAGATGTTTGTTAGAAGAATAGTAAGTTTATTTAATTTTTGTAATAGTATGTCTAATTATTATGTCAAATTAATTAGGCAGAGATTATCAAGACTAATAAGAAGAACCGATTTAATTTAAGATTTACATTTACAATGTCCGTAACTAAAATAAATTATTTCTCTAGTGCCGAATGTTCGGCATCTGAACCGAATTTCGGCCGAATGCCAAAGTTCGGTTCAAGCTGCCGAAATTCGGTTGAACCGAATGTGAACTGAATTTCGGCCCATCCCTGATATTTACTTTAAAAATAAATAATTTAATTAAAATAAAACCCTTCGTGCGCGAGTCCAATTCGCACTTGGCCGGTTATTTTATTTATGAAATGTCACTTCCTTTCATTATGTTTATTTTTTATGTTTTTTTATGTAATTGTATTGTATCTCCTGTTGTACCAAATAAATGTTTTATCTTTCTATCTTGATGGTACCTAAGCGATAATGAGGTTGAAGATGAAGCACGTTTGCCTTGAAGAAACATATAACATTATACCGGTACATTTAGTGGACTATTATTGATTCATTGTTGGACTCTTTTAAACGTTAAACTTGAGACCGTGCTCATCCGCATATATGTAGGTTCCTCACATATTCGTATCAACTTTTGCAAGGACGTAACAGAGGGACTGATGATGAGATGAAAGTTTGTAAATGAAACACGCATCGGACATTTAGGTCAATTCATAAATCGGATAGCCCATGGATATTCGGACATTCCTAATTTATTTATATATTAGCTTTTGCCTGCGACTTCGTTCGCGTGGGAGGGAATTCATGGATAAATATCTATCTGTTATTTCAGGATATCAACTATCTGCTCACCAAATTTCATTCAAATCCGTTCAGTAGTTTTTGCGTGAGAGTAACAAACATCCGTACATCTTTACATCTATCCTCACAAACTTTCGGTTTTAGAGTAAGAAGTAAGATTCGTTGTTTTTTTAATATTATGTAGTATGTTAACTAACTCGGTAACGCCCTGTTCCCGTTAACCCGCAATAGTATAAGAACATCAATTAGATCGCTGCACACGCGGCCCGTCATTCATAAATTGCGACGTTGCCGCCCTTCAAGTACGCGTGTACAGAGTGTTTCTTTTACGTATCAATTTAACATTATTTATATAAAAAAAAAACTTTTTGTTTTCGAATAGTAATATTTTTTTTGGCATGTAGGTATGGATGCTATACTATTGCGGGTTAATGGGAACGCCCTCTGTTAGTTAACATACTGTATTAAAACCATCATAATAGAAGAAAAATACTAACTATTAGCAGATTTAATTCGTTATTTCGTTTTTATACTGTACGTCTAGGCTGAACGTCGCCAATGAAGATTTCAGGTGAACAAAACCGGTGGAAAAGCTAATGTTAGGTACTATTTCATTCATCAGTTAGTTTTTTTTAGGTTGGAAATTCATCCAATTATTGCCCCCCGATCTGCGCGAAGCGGGAGGGTGTGTCAGACTTTTACTGACTAAAACCCATCCTTGTTCCATCATATATGCCCTTCGTGTTCCGAAGCCGCGGTAACTCTTTCGAACAATTCCGCAACCCCGGCAGGCAACGGCCCCCTTGTGGGCCCCGACAATTTGCTGACACTCTTTGAGGCGCGCGTGGAACACGACGCGCCGTCTGCACTGGCCTGGTTTCAGTCGGGTGGCAAGCTACACATAGCTGGTCGTTTGTCCATAAGGAAGGAGAAAGAGGAGGAATGAGAGGAATGAAGGAGATAGAAATAGACGAAGAAGAAATTAAAAATGTATGGAAAAGGACCATTGATGATCGGAAGTCTTAGGAAAAGAAGCAGAAGAAGTCAAGTTAAGGCAATTCAGTCAGTGCAGTGTATTAAGTCAGTAAAATTAAAGTCTTATTTCACCGCAAATATCACAGAAAATGTTATCTAATTTTGTTTTATAACTTACGATAAAACTTTTTCCACTAGCTAAGAACTAAAACTGACTGCACCTTCTACCATAAAGTTTCAGTAATTCACCGCAAGCATTAAGTTGAAAGACCAGATCTACATGATGCCGATAAAACGGCGCGAACAGAAATACGTAGGACATAACTGTGACGGCATTATGACATTCGGCGACATTAACTTTCTAGTAAAAATGTTTAACCATGTCTTAAGATGTAGCGGGAGGTAGTATTCTTTTGATTTATTGTTTTGTATTGGATTGTTTTGTTAAATGATAACTAAATTAAATATTTTTTCATAAAAAGAAAACATAATTATACATTAATATCACAAGAATAACAATAAAAACACTTAAAAGACTATAATTAACAGTGACCTAGTCCGCTATGTCATTGTATTACCTATAGGACAGTAAGGTTTGGCTGCTATACAATGCAGGACACTGCGTACTCCCACGCAACTGACTGACCAGCGACGCGGTCTTTTTGCACCAGAGAGCTGCAAAGCTATCTGCCATAATGATAAATGTTCTTTATTTTACAAGTTGGTTATTAAATAACACTCTTACACGACCGGTGTTTCTTAATGGACTACTTTAAGAAGAAACACCGACACAAACTCAGAGGTCAAAGTCTATTTTGAAGTCCATACAAATTGTACTTGTCAAACTGTATGAGAGCCTTGTAGACTAATGTCTTAGGCGATCTTTTCAAAATTTTAATTTATTAATCTATCTTAGTATATACAAATTTGTGATATCTTTACTTATTTAATATTACCAACCACAATTTGCACCCAGAGCGAGTGTATTGCATAGATATTTAGTTGATATTGTTCTCAGAATGTCATTGCTGCTGCCCCGTACTCTACCCAACAGAGATGACACGCGCTTGCGTCTTATTGCTATATCATCCGTACGCGCTTCGGCAAACATCGCGGACGTACTGCAGAACCGCAGCAACCGCAACAACATCCTGAAGACGTTATTATATTGCACTCTCAGAGCGCTGTATGTCTTTTGCGTATAATTAACCCACAAGCTGCTGGTATAAAACGACTTCAAGGTTAAACAACGCTCGGTCAGCGAGGTTGTTTATCGATCCGTAGATAAGTGACCTTTTTAACTTATCGAAATTCGATGATGTTTTGACAGTCGCTACGGGTCAGAAGCCAGAAAATCTGACACTAGTTTTGCCACAACCCAGAAACTGGGTACCACACCCAGCTTCTGGGTTGTGGTGGTCAGACAGGCATTCGATCCATGTTGCTACTACTATACTAAGTATCATCCGGTTACAGGCGAGAACTGCTTTCAGTTTGTTAACGTTTGTGTCTCCAGGAGATGAACTCTGCCGCCTTCGGCACATAAAATAATGTTACGCCAGTCGCTTAGCTAAGTACGTCGAGAAACTTCAACCGAAATCTAGAATTTTCGAGACAGTAACGCCACCTGGCGGCGAGTAGCAGTACTGAGTATATCTATAAAGTTCGACTGACTTCTAATACATTCGAGACACTGACGCCATCTAGCGGCGAGTAGCAGTACTGAGTATCTCGAGTAGCTTCTAGAATATTTTTTTTTTTATTAAAAATAGTTTCGCGTTTGACCACCATCTCACCTGATCGTAAATGATGATGTGGTCGAAGATGGAGCACGCTTATTTTTGGCAGTATAGGCAGTGAGTCGATTTTGCAAGAATGTTCTAGAACTCATAGGCCAGGGTATAAATAGATCGCAGAGGAACGCAGACGCCAGTCTTATTAGAAGATCCAGGCGATATAATCGAAGCTATACAAGTGAATTTCATTGCGACTTAAGTGTTAAGTGACAAGTATTGTAGTGTGAATAACTGTGTTAATTTTTATTTTGTGTTTACTTAATTAAAGTGTTAATTTTGGTTAAATTGGTGTAAATTATTTCTATCCCGAAACCCAGCTCGTAACAATAAGAATAGTACCTAATAGTCTTGGCATTTTGCTGGTAATTAAATGTAGATTATATTACCATAAATCACATTATAATAGTTCTTAAGAATAGACTAAACGCTCAGACTGTGGTAATCATTAAAAAGGCTTTGGTAATTACTGAATGAACTGTGGAAATACATTGAAATGAAAACTAGAGATTAATATCAAATTCTGGAACTCAGTTTCATTTTAATTACCATCGACACGCACAAGATAACAAGGATTTGAATTTGGATTATCAAAGTACAAGCGTGAAAGTGTATAGAGAAATAGGTTAATGGATTTTTTCCGGTGCGTCATTTTTGGTAGGAAGAACGATATAGCTCGTGTCACAGTGTAGTTATCGAACTCTTCCGAAGCGGCTTGATCAATCTTTATGTTTTTTTTTATTAACCTATACTGTCCCACTGCTGGACAAAAGCGTCCCCCAATTCTTTCCACATGCTCTGTTTCCCCTATTTTTATGAAATGTTCTGTGTATATTTGGTAAGTCTCAGAATAGGTTGTAGGCGTTGCTTTTTTCACAAGAAATCCTTACTATATAATATTATAAATGCGAAAGTAACTCTGTCTGTCTGTGTGTTACGCAACCACGCCTAAACTACTGAACCGATTTTAATGAAATTTGGTACAGACGTATTCTAGAGCCTGAGAAAGAACATAGGCGGCTTTTAATTGCGAAAAAAAGGCTGTAAGGGGTTGAAATAGGGGATGAAAGTTTGTATGAAAATTACGTCATTTTTAAAGCTATAAGCTTGAAACTTATTTTTTAGACTTTTGATTAGATAATAATAAATACGACATTCAAATGATGTATGAGTTTTTTTTCAAAATAATTAGCCTACAAAATTATAAATGCTGCCGAAAGTCACTATTCCGCGCGGACGAAGTCGCGGGCACAGCTAGTAATTTATATGACAACGCAACGTTTTCCGAATCAGTTTTTTTTTATTCAGAATATGCTCGCGTTTGACCACCATCTCACCTGATGGTAAGCGATGATGTGGTCGAAGATGGAGCACGCTTACCTAGAAGTAAAATATTCAGTCTTGATTTAAAGACCCCTAGTTTGTAGCTATCTGGAAACACAGAATCCGGCAGGGAATTCCATTCCTTAGCCATACGCACAATAAACAGCTAGTGTATGTATTTAATTATAATTTCTCTACATAAAACTAGCTAGCTAAATCTCCATTTCTTACAACTTACGCCAAACCCAAATTCGCCCACTCCACTTTATGGGTAATTTTTACTTTTATGTCGTTTCTTTCAGTAAAATTAAATTACTTATGCGATGGGTATATTGCGTACTCTCCTGTTATTTCTACTTTCACGTTTATTGAGTACATTATTATTAAAGAAGCATACCTAAACTTAAATACATAAGTCTTGGAATAGGTTAGGTTATTATCTAATAATGTAATATAATAATTATTTCATGTACCAGTTACTGAAATATAAGACAGGAATAGATCACTATGTAGATAAGGAAGGAGGAAGGTCATGGCTAAATGATGATAGCCGCATTGGTTGATATTATGATAAATGATCTTTATTTTGCAAATTGGTTATTAAATATCACTTTTACACGTTTTTTTTTTGTAAAAAACTAGATGAGGCCGGTGTTTCCTGACTATCCTGAGAAGAAACACCGAAACAAACTCAGGGGTCCGTCTCTTTTAAAGTCCATACAATGTATCCATCCATACATATACTGGTTATAAATATATGGGAACCTGGTAGGTCTGAGGCGATCTTTTGAGGAAAGATGCTCTCAGATTTGAGTGGGCCTGTCCATACAGTGCAAGCATTTGTCAGATAACGTAAAACAAGGAGTTTAACGATTTGACGAACAATACAAAGACAAGGACGTTTGGGCAGGCCATAAAAAGCACTCAAACTGCCAGAAAATCATGTTCAACTCGAATAAAAACAACCTACATAGTTCACATATTCACAATAGTTTATGAGGATTATGTAGATTGGTCTGAAAGGGCCTTTTGAAGAATGAATAACACAGATTGAGTAGACCCGTCCTGTTAGTGCAAGCCTTTGTCAGTATTGTATTCAAGGTAAAGCAAAGCTTGCCGGGTTGATTTGTGGATGGGTGATCATCTTAACATCTTAATCTTCCTCTGTGCCTCTGAAAGCACGTTTAGCCGTTTGTCCCGACTTTCATTTGGCTGTAAAACGTGTAACGGAAAGGGTATATACATACCATGGGCACGGCTTCTTTGGGTAATATCAAACGATATTGGAAGGGTTTTTAGGGTTCCATAGCCGAATGGCAAAAAACGGAACCCTTATAGTTTCGACATGTCTGTCCGTCTGTCTGTCTGTCCGTCCGTCCGTATGTCACAGCCATTTTATTCCGAAACTATTAGGACTATACATGTAAAACTTGGTAGGTAGATGTATTCTGTAAACTGCTTTCCGATTTTAAGGGAAAATTTAAAAAATATTTAAAATGAAGGGCGCTCTCCATACATGGAACTGAAACTGAAAATATTTTTTTTCATGAAAAACGTGTGTGATATCTATAGACACGTCTTTAAAAATGACATTATGATTTCTAAAATGAGTTTTTCATAAAGTTAATGGTTAAAAAGATATACGCTTCCAAAGTGGTAAAATGTGTGTCCCCCCCTCTAACTTCTATAATAATGAAGTGAAAAATCTAAAAAAAACATATGTTGTAGATCTTAATGTAAACTTTCAATCAAAATTGGTTTGAATGAGATGCAATAAGTAGTTTTTGAGATACAGTATATTTTCAAAAACCGCAAGTATATCTTTGTAATTCATACAAATACTATGAAAAACAAAGTTATTTGGCGTAGTTGTAAAAATTGTAAAAAAGCTAGTTTTAAGAAATTTGTAAGGTTATTCGTTTTTTTTTTGCAAATAAATATATTAAGTATGTTATATTTATTATAGTTACTACGGAACCCTTCATGGGCGAGTCCGACTCGCACTTGGCCAATTTTTAATCTTATCTCTACATGTTCGGAAGTAATGACGGAAAGAAAAAAGAAAATAAAAAAAAAAAGAAAAAAAGAAAATAAACGGAAGAGATTTATCGTGATATTTGCAAGTAACGTGGAAAGTTATTGGCCTACGTAGTGCGGTGACACGATTGTTATGATTTCAATTTAAGAAACTTACGAAACCGAAAATTTGGTATCAATGTTTTGAGTATTTTATTTTGAGTTGAAACCCTTCCAATATCGTTTGATATCATCCAAAGAAGCCGTGCCCTTGGTATGTATATACCCTTTCCGTTACACGTTGCATATGACAGTCGTTACAGGAAATCAGAAGTCAGTAAATCTAACACTGGTCTGGCCGAAGGTATGTATGTATGTATGTCGGGCAGGTATCCGCAACTCCACGATCATGTGCGTATTTTGCGTAAGGGTAGGATTTTTTCACTCAATCCATGCCAGTTCCTCCAGCAAGGCGAGCAACACCCTTGTTTTGCTTACCATTTCTCAGAGGGTACCTGGGTTGCCGAAGTATTTAGTCCTGTAATCCGCGACTACAAGGCAGCTCAGTAGCAAGTGTGCTGCTGTTTCGTCCTCCTCCATGCAGGCTCTGCAGAGTCGGCTATCTGTGACTCCTATTACATAGAGGTGTTTATTAAAGGATCCTGGCCAAGCTACCAAATTACTGGGTTTTAGAGGTCAGATAAGTTATTATGTTAGTTATTCCATGTAAAACACAAGTATTCAGCTTCATCCAGTTATATTGGAACCCTACCCAGCAGAAGATCAACGACGATGTTACTTGTTTATTTCTATCGTGGTAACACACCTGCATCAGGCTTTTAGTTTTAAGGTGATGGCACTCTGTAATGGCAAGGTAACGGCTCAGCTGCAGCATGGCTTCAAAAATGACAGGTTGATGAATGAGGGTTGGAGCGGTGCCTTTGCCATACTTGCATAGTATGACATGACCTTTGGACATAACCAAGATCTCTTCAGAGCCTCACTGTGTGCAGTGACCACTGTGCCGCCGTCCTTCATGGGGTTAGCAACTGAGTGGGCGATCAGAGTCTTCACTCTGAAGGCATCAATCGAATCAAATACATTTCTATTCTATTCTGGGGGAAAGTCATCAAATGACCTCCGCTCGGAAGGCAGTGTCACATTTCTAATGTCTGAAACATCCTCACATTCTGTTCCTTCCGCCCCATGGCTGCCGGCAATCTGAGGGCTTACGACCCCAAACCCAGGCCTGCTTTTAGCAAAGGCAGAATACGACGCTGATACCTTAATTCAAGATTCTCTTAAGAAAATTACGATTAAATTATTGACACAGCTTTTCCAGTTCAAATTGACGGATAAGTACCCATATTACTGTTCCATTCAACGCAAAACAGCGCGCAACGTCGACGAACAAAATGCATTGTTCATGTTAATGCTGTTAACGAATCGCCACTTTAATTTACAATTTACTGTTAATTAGCTCGAGGACCGCGCTCGCAAAATATTGGGATGGAAGAGGGAATATCGGTAGTTACTAATTACATGACATTTTTTATGTTGATTTTATTATTTTTTATCGCGTTTGACCGCATTCTCATCTGATGGTTAGCGATGACGAGGTCGAAGATGATGCAAGTTTACCTAGCATTAGGAATTCCCTGCCGGAGTCTGTGTTTCCAATAGCTATAACTTGGAGGTCTTTAAGTAAAGAGTAAATAGGTACTTCTAGGTAAGCGTGCTTCATCTTCGACTACATCGTCGCTTACCATCAGGGGAGATGGTGGTCTAACGCAAGCCTATATACAAAAAAGTGAGGTGGCGAGCCTCCTAGCCGGATTGCTAATGTGGGATCCGGAGGTGGTAGGCCTTGCACGCTTACACAAATGGTGTGCGGAGGTGCTTAGCTGAGGTGAAACTCCGCTGCCGCTGCAAATTGCAGCACAGTGGACAGAGCTCCGGTACGATCTCACGGTGGCATGGAAAGAGCGGTTGTCGCAACCGAGGGCTGGGCACGCCGTAATCGCTGCGATAAGTCCCCTCTTTGAGGAGTGGCTTGAGAGACGCCCGGCCTTGATTCAGACCATGGTGCGGAGTGAGAGGGATTGGGATGTAGTCGCCTTCTTCTGCGAAGCAGTTATGCTAGCGAAGGAGGAGGCTGAACGTGTGAGGGAGAGACAGTTATCTTCCTCACGCCCCAGCCACCGTGGGAGACGCCCCGGGCGTCGGGGATCACGAGATAATCTCCGGCCACCGTAGACGCGGGTCTGCGGACGGCAAGCATAGGTAGCTCAGAGTTCGGTAAGGACCAGACACGAGTCGGCGGCGCGTCGTGTTCCGCGCGCGCCTCAAAGAGCAGTCAGCAGCATTGACGGGGTGCGATAGGACCATTGTCTTACGGGGTTGCGAGAATTTTTCTAACGAGACACCGCGGCCCCGGAATGCAAGGTCAACAGAAGGATCAGCGTGGGTTTTTAGTCAGTAGAAGTCTGACACTCGCTTCCGCTCCACCCACAGCGGTTGGAGCCATAATTATGATGATTTTCCCACCCAGAAAATAAGGAAAAATATACAAAAAAGTAATCTATTCACTCTTGACTTAAAGATCCCAGATATATAGTTTAAGCTGCAATGGCCTAATGGCTAAGGTGTCGACCTTGCAACCAAGGGGTCGCAGGCTCGACCCCCATCCATTATACTATTGCCGAGAGCCCATTCCAGATACAAGCATATTTAGCTCAGTTAGAGTGGTTTACAAGATTAAAAGTAATGTAAGTAATTAAAAGCCATTAATGATGTCAGCGAATACGTATTCAACGTTGTTTTGTAGTACTTTCCAAATATTTACATAGTATAAAACAAAGTCGCTCCCGTTGTCTGTACGCTTAGAACTTTTAAACTACGCAACGTATTGCAGTTTTCAGCAATAGTGATTCAAGAGGAAGGACAATTGTTGTTGCTTCGACAGTGATCCGCCCCCCGACCCGTACCGCCCCAACCGCTATGTCCCTGCATTTTAAATCTGTAATATATTAGAAAATATTAATTTAAATGACATGCTGTAAAGAGCCATATTAATTTATATCAAATGCACAATGTATTTAAGGTACTTAATTGGATTAGGATTAATGCTATATTGCTTAAAATCGCTTCGTAAATAAGATATTATTTCTCGGAAAAAGTAAAGGATAAAAAATGGTTATTGTGAGTTATCCCTAAGAGATAGTCATATACTATTGCAGACTTTTTGTAGACCTTTTTAAGGTATACAATATTGTAGTATATTATTTTGATCTATCTCGTAGAGTTCAGCCAGCGTTGACAATGTAAGCGCAAAGTGTTTATTTACTTACTACTTACGACATCACATTAGAAACTTCTAAAATTATCAATGTTTCTCTATGTGTGTTATATATATATATATAAACCTTCCTTTTAAATAAGTCTATCTATTAAAAACCCGCATTAAAATCCGTTGCGTAGTTGTAAAGATCTAAGCATACATACGGACAGACAGACAGCGGGAAGCGACATTGTTTTATACTATGTAGTGATACGTCAACATTGCACCTGTGCGATGCCAGGGCAGATCGCTAGTAAATATATAATTATAATAGCAAAACTTTCATCAGTTTTTAGAGCTCCATATAAATATATGTGATAGGAAAACTTGAAGATTGGCGCGTATCTAATTTTTTATTATTATGTATCAAAGCTGGCACTGAGTCTTTATTTCAGAAAATTATGTTAACATAATGATTAAATAACGTTTTAGCAAAAAATAGAACCGACTTCCATATAAAAACACTACAAAGGCAAAAATAACTTTAAATTCGGAAGGCAGTGTCAATAATGAAAATATATACAAAGTCGGTTCTATTTTTTGCTAAAAAGTTTTTTTTCACGCTTTTTAGTGGGTCGGTTTGTAATTTATCTAGTTACAAAAGCCAAAATGTCAACTACTTATCACCTTTTACAAAATATTACTTTTCCCGGTGCAGAGCCGTTAATTTTTGAGGAGTTATCCAAACGTGACGAGAATGGGACCAACTAAAAAGTATACCCTTTCAAACAAAAAAAGAATTTTCCAAATCGGTATAGCCATCTCCGAGTTATGAGGTAACATACATAAAAAAAAAGTTCAAGACGAATTGTAAACCTCCTTTTTTTGAAGTTGGTTAAAAAGGCGCATAAACGAAATACCAACAAGAAAAAACCTAACGGCTTTTACTAGCAAACCAGATTCTGATAAAACAAAAACCGTACGTGATCCAATCAATAAAGCCTTTACTACGACAATATTATCGAACCAAACTCAAGCAAGAACTGCTATAGGCCTGTCCATCAAAGTACGTACTAGTGGGTAGCAAAAAGTTCCATAAAACGGGATTCTTCGTCAGCGGTCGTATTCGTCAAGTTGTGACAAATGTGCGAATCCCGGGGCCGGGACCGATACGAAGCAATCAATCAACGCTCGGTAACCGGACGCGTAGGGCTGGTAACGATGACAGTATTCCGGGATTTGAAAATATTTTACGATGAAATTTGAGAACCACAGAACCGGGAAAATTGGAAAAAAATAGGAAGATCTATGGATTAAGCAGTGGGACATTTATGGCTAAATCCTTACTAATATTAAAAATGTGTAAAGATTCGACCTGTCTGTTAGGCTTTCAGGCCCAAACTAGTAAATAGATTTAAATTAAATTTGGTGCAGAGATATATTAGACCTTGGAAAAGGACACAAGCTACTATTTTTGCGGAAAAAATCTTTCACACCAGCGAGGTCGCGGGGAGGAGCTAGTATAAAATTAGTCTTTTTGACTTTTTTTTCTTGTATTTTTGTTATCTTAGCACGGTTTAATGAAACTTGTAATAGTCCTATATAAAAATATATATCTCAAAAGTATATTTTTTTTTTTATCTGAGATGGAGCACGCTTGCCTAGAAGTAACCTATTCACTCTTGACCTTAAGACCCCCAGGTTATAGCGATCAGGAAACACAGACTTCGGAAGGGAATTCCACTCCTTAGCAGTACGCACAATGAAAGTATTCCCAAAACGTTTTGTGCGTATGGGTGGGATGTCCACCATGAAACGATGGCGCATCGCCGTTTGTCTTGTAGTCCGATGATGGAACGGGCTTGGCGGAATTAGATTGTGTAATTCCATCGCACACTCACCAAAATCTCTTACAAAATAGTTTATTGCTTCATAAGTTAAGTAACATAAATATTACGTAATATTAACAAATACACCAAATATAGGTAGTTAACACGTGTAGATGCTTATATTATTTAAACTGGTATCTTAACTTGACATCAAAACACAAGTATGATGTCGGCGTCTGCGTTTCCTGATAGCTATAACACAGGGGTCTTTAAGTAAAGATTGACTAGGTTACTTCTAGGTGAGCGTGCTCCATCTTCGACCACATCATTGCTTACCATCAGGTGAGATGGAGGTGAAACGCGAGACTATAATCAATGAAAAAGTGACGTACCAACACATATCGATGTTTAACAATCCTATTTTGTTGTTTGTAAAGTTACGCATATATATTTTTCTTTTATTATAGTCCCTACTTCAACTCTTAAAGATAACCTCTATTTATAAAATCCTGAATATGTTATTGATGAAATTTACCTGAAAAACATCCGACCATATGTATATTTCTTTGATCAAACAGAGGTTATTCAATGTCGTCCCGTTTTACCGGAATTCTTTGATCCCGTATTTTATTCAGACAGGCACACCACTAAGAAGAACCCTATCGATCTCCAGGCGTTTCCATTTACAGCTGGCACATACATCATACGTATTATTTAAAGCCGTATTTCTACGAAAATGTATTTATGGAAGAAAAATTTTTGTATGAGAAGTTACGTATAAATACCCGTAGCGAAGGATTTTTTCTAGATTTTCATGAAATGATTACAAATAACTCCTAACTAAATTAATGTGTTAAAGTGTTCTAAACATAGGTATCCATCAGGTTTAATCGAGGTCATGAGCGAGTTCATCAGTAATTAAAAAAAAAAACAGTATCATTATCACCCCATACTGCTAGGATACAGACCACCTCTCAGAAGCAACTTCTCGGAAGATTCGGGACTACGTTGAAGACATGACTGCTTGGCGATGTTTCCTTCCTTCTGTACATGTGGCTTCCCTGGCTTATTGTAATTGCGTTATCGACTAGTGTATTAACAACTCCACTTTCGTGAGCGTGTCTTTTTATTTTTTCCTACGATAATCCATCCGATTTGACAGATTTTCTTTTAGTTTCATTTTTATTATTAATTTATCCTTCATTATTGAAGTCTAATGTTATCGCTTTTCAAGTTTATTTTAATATATATAAACCTTTTTTATGAATGGGAGAACACTGTAGATTTGTTTTACAATTTTTTATTTGTATTTCCATTGTGTTGTATTAATTGGTCTATACTGTCCTCTCATACCTAATTAACCTGTATTATGGATACATTGTAAAAATGATATTTTGATTTGAAAAGAGTAACTATGGAGTTTCTTGCCTGTTATTCTTCATAGAAAACGACCAATTTCGAACCGTGCCCTAACTGCTGACGTTTTGTAAGTGCCCATGTTTCTAGAGGAGAACGTAATCACACTGTGTGGATTAAATACAAATAATCTGTGTTTAATTTTATAATACAGGAGCATATATTTGGCTTCTACATTTAAATGGTTTCTTTTTCGTTTAGAGGAAAGTAGCCCTCACTAGTATTTTCTCCTGTACCTATCATCAGTGCATTTTCCAAAAATGTCTCCCAAAGCGTAATGGATGCAATGTAGACGAACAGCCAACCCAATGGCCCCTCTGCAGTCGTATTTTTATTCTCTGATATCTTCTAAGATATTCATTATATTTAAGCTTAGTTAGAGTGGTTTTTAAGATTCCAAGTCATGTTGATTATACCCCATGGTTAGTTCTCTTTTAAAAAAATGATGTAAAGGGCAATTTTAATTTACATTAAATGCACTACGTAGGTATATATTGTATTCAATTGGATAAGTGATAATACTGTTCTATTCAAAATAACTTCGTAAATAACACATTATTATTTTGTTATAATGATGTAAAAGATCACAATTGTTGCTCTGCCTAATAGGCGCAAAAATAGTTATGTTTTTTTTTTTCGTTACATTACAAATCTTTGAAACTCTCGCCTTTTCTCTACTGTAATAAGTAGGTAAGCTTTAAGCATATAAGCTTTCCTTAACCACTCTGTCTATAAATAAAACCGTATTAAAATCTTATATTTTTAGCTTACAGTTTTATACTACGTATAGATGTTATTTCTTGAAAAACAACTGAGGAGCCATCAAAGCTAAAAACTGGAATACATAGGTTTTCTTCTTCTTCTTGGGTTTGGTTTCCGCTCATAATTATAGTTTTACGTATTACAGTTTTACAGTGTGAGCGTTGACAGCCAAAGTATATAAAAAAAACAAAATAAAGAAAAATGTTTAAAATCATTAAAGATTTATTCCTTGAAGGATTATTACCTCGCTAGTAAATATATAATTATAATAGCAAAACTTTCATCAGTTTTTAGAGCTCCATATAAATATATGTGATAGGAAAACTTGAAGATTGGCGCGTGTCTAATTTTTTATTATTATGTATCAAAGCTGGCACTGAGTCTTTATTTCAGAAAATTATGTTAACATAATGATTAAATAACGTTTTAGCAAAAAATAGAACCGACTTCCATATAAAAACACTACAAAGGCAAAAATAACTTTAAATTCGGAAGGCAGTGTCAATAATGAAAATATATACAAAGTCGGTTCTATTTTTTGCTAAAAAGTTTTTTTTCACGCTTTTTAGTGGGTCGGTTTGTAATTTATCTAGTTACAAAAGCCAAAATGTCAACTACTTATCACCTTTTACAAAATATTACTTTTCCCGGTGCAGAGCCGTTAATTTTTGAGGAGTTCTCCTGGTACATCACCATCAGCTCTACTTCACCATATGCATTGTGACGAGCATAAAGTGCTTGTTCAGAACTGCAATAGGCCAGCCAACGGTAACTGGACGTGTCCGGAACTTTCCACGATACGTGGAGCGTACCGTTGCTTTTCAAACAATAAACAAGGTTACACAAGAATGGTACCACTAACCTGAGTGCTGGGGACGCCAACTTCGACCTTCCAAGGTCACGCCCCAAGTGCAGTGGCGTGCCTAGGGTTTCAAAATAACGCAAGCCCAATAAAATTTTAACCGATTTCAAAAAAAGAAAGTTCAGTTTTCGACTGAGTATGTAGGTACCTACGTATGTATCATCGCAATTTTCTCATAAACTACTGGTTAGGTACAATAAATTAAAAGTGAATTCATCCATCTTCTTCTTTCCTCTTCTTTCTTCAATTTCACTCTTGCTTGTCGTGCGGTGAATGAGGTAACCAAAGCACACTGAAGGCATGCTAGTGCTAGATTGAATATAATAAACATATCAGCAATTGCATACCTCCGGTGGCTTTGAAAAAAGCCGTTTGGTTTGCTTCATTGCTTGAGGGGACAAAGTTATGGTAAGTAGTTGCTTCCTTCGTAACAGAACCCAGGTTACAGACAAAAAAAACAAAACAAAAAGTTACAAAACGAAAGTTAAAAAATAGCTAGATAGAATGTAATAAGGAATTTAAATAAATTATTTATATTCTAATTGGAATCGTCTATCTTTCTTAAGAAATGATTTAATTACATCAGAGTAAAATGTTGGTGATCGTTTTAATTCTACCAACAACTGTTTTTCAATAGCTATCATTGATAATTCGGAAAGACGCTCTTGACCTTGTGTATTTCTCAGATAGGTATGGATACGTTTAAGAGTCGAAAAAGCACGTTCCGCGGAAGAACTTGTAGCCGGAATAGTTACAACAAGATACGCTAACTTTAACAGCTCGGGAAAGGCATCTTCGAGGTTATTCTCATGAATGAAATGATTGACTGATCTATTAAATTTTCGTTTATGCGATTTACTAGTCTGAGAAATACACAGATTAGGCGTCGGTTTTAATGAAGAAATTAACTGTTTTTTCTGAGCAAAGTTTAAAGATTTTACCTTATCTTCGCCAATCAAAACTTGAACGCATTTTAAATCCTCACAAGGTACAATTACCTCCATTGTTGTAGGTAAATCACCAAAACAATTGTATCACTGAGAAAATCTTAGACATAGAGTACTATAATACTACGGATCTTAGAAAACAAACAAAACCTTTTCTCAGCAAATGAAACTGAAGTTAGCTGCACCTCCTTTAGGAGTATATGTTCTGTGAGCTGCACTCTCGGTCGGGAACTACTCAAGTGTTGTCATTTAGGCAAAAAAAGTCGCCAGGTATATGAAAAATCTAGCTAATTTTTTTTTTATTTTTAAGATATTGCTTGAATACAGTCAAAATCTGTTATAACAACATCCAAGGGACCACTCATATTTGGTTGTAAAAACCGATAGTCGTAATAACCGGTGATGTTTTCAATATATGATATTATGATTTTGGTCTATATAACCGGTATGTTGTTCTAAATGATGTTGTTGTAAACGGTTTTGACTGTATTTAATTTCGTTATTTTAAAAGTCGCTAGTTTTTATTGTTGATAAATGTTAAAAAAGTTTCCAAACACGTTAAAAATCTCCAAGATCTTTCAACGTGTGGCTAAAACGGCAACACTGCAGAGTTGGCAAGCTGACAAGGTCACGCATACGCATGCAACTTCATACGAATGCCCGGCTTATATCTGCCATAGTGATTGATTTGTTCTATGCCTAAGGCCTAACTCGTTATACGGCACATCGCTATAAGTGCGAAAGTGACAGATATAGTATTTGAAAGCCCGGTAAAAGCCGGTGCGTGTAAGCGAGATAGCAATATTTAGATCATTAGATGCTACAAATGCGAAACTCTGCGCGCGAACAATCGCGATGCGTAGTAGTTTAGTAGATTCATTGTGTTATTTTGATAAGAATTAAGCGCGCGAACTTTTAAATAGTTCGGGTTTGACATTGATTCTCTATCGAGCATTTTTTAGTAAGGCATGCCGGGCTTTTGGGCTTATATGAAGGTACCGCCACTGCCCAAGTGTGGTTTGTATGTAATATGAGATGAGTAACTGAAAAGTGTGATGTAAGTCAAGTGTGTGCACGTTCACAAGGCGCCGTCTCCAGATGGCGCGGTTCCAACCCAGCATCACACCCAACTCGTTTCCACCAAGCGCGTGCCACGAGGTGACGCAATAAGGCGATATGTTCCGACAATATCCCGGGGTTTTCGACAAGTGGGGATTTCACTTCAACAATTGATAATTCGCGACCCAATTATCGGTCTCAACAGGCGAATCCAACGATATTTTACCAATTACAATCAAATCAAAGTCCCAAGGGCGGACATTTTCCAACAACCAAGCAAAGTCTATCTGTCAAAGTCAAGTAATGTCAAAATCAAATTCTTTATGTCAAAAGGGTGCGTTCTGTTTCACGTCGGACCGAACAGTGCTTAACATCCATATTCAAGTAATCTAATCGCAGTAGTTTAGGTGGCCATCTGGGGTCTTCATCATCAGTTCCACTTCCTCAAATGGTGTTTTTCGAGAGCAACTGCACAAGGTACTATAAGAAATACCCAAAACGCTATAGGTGTGCCTATAATATTTGAAGAGTTCCCTCGATTTCTCCATGTTCCCATCATCAGATCCAAACGTGACGAGAATGGGACCAACTAAAACGTATACCCTTTCAAACAAAAAAAGAATTTTCCAAATCGGTATAGCCATCTCCGAGTTATGAGGTAACATACATAAAAAAAAAAAGTTCGAGACGAATTGTAAACCTCCTTTTTTTGAAGTTGGTTAAAAAGGCACATAAACGAAATACCAACAAGAAAAACCTAATGGCTTTTACTAGCAAACCAGATTCTGTTAAAACAAAAACCGTACGTGATCCAATCAATAAAGCCTTTACTACGACAATATTATCGAACCAAACTCAAGCAAGAACTGCTATAGGCCTGTCCATCAAAGTATGTACTAGTGGGTAGCAAAAAGTTCCATAAAACGGGATTCTTCGTCAGCGGTCGTATTCGTCAAGTTGTGACAAATGTGCGAATCCCGGGGCCGGGACCGATACGAAGCAATCAATCAACGCTCGGTAACCGGACGCGTAGGGCTGGTAACGATGACAGTATTCCGGGTTTTGAAAATATTTTACGATGAAATTTGAGAACCACAGAACCGGGAAAATTGGAAAAAAATAGGAAGATCTATGGATTAAGCAGTGGGACATTTATGGCTAAATCCTTACTAATATTAAAAATGTGTAAAGACTCGACCTGTCTGTTAGGCTTTCAGGCCCAAACTAGTAAACTGATTTAAATTAAAATTGGTGCAGAGATATATTAGACCTTGGAAAAGGACACAAGCTACTATTTTTGCGGAAAAAATCTTTCACACCAGCGAGGTCGCGGGGAGGAGCTAGTATAAAATTAGTCTTTTTGACTTTTTTTTCTTGTATTTTGTTATCTTAGCACGGTTTAATGAAACTTGTAATAGTCCTATATAAAAATATATATCTCAAAAGTATATTTTTTTTGGAACGAAGTTCCTTATCGCGCGTTACGAAAGGGGGCTAGCCGGAAAAAATTCATACGAAAAGTTGTAACGACACTTTTTAAGGGGTGTGGATATTCGTGAATCAGGCTTCATTAGAACCTTTTTTTCCGTAACCCTTACAAGATTTTTTTTTTCAAAATAATATATATTAATCTACACAATGTAAAGCGTGTCCTCGTGGCTTCAGAAAAAATAAAAATATATTTGAAATATCATAAATAAATACGTAAAGTGGCCTCTGTTTTTGTGACTTACTACCATTTTTCTCCTAAACTATCAATCACAGGATCTTTTAATTGCCACCAATATATTATATTAAGTAATGCCGATGGGACCATGTGCTTATTTTTGCCAATAACTTTTTTAATTATTTATAAGGATTTTTTTACGTAATCGCTACTCGCAAATCGCGTATCCACCCCTCCGGGCGCCCAGTAAATCAGTGCGGGATGAGACGCAGTGCTGGACGGACCTGTGACACTTTTCTCCGCAAACAAAATTATTGTCGATAGCCCAACCAATTAGATTTTTCTTTGTTTTATGTATAGTGTGTGTAAATATTAGGTTATTTTAGTGTGTAATTAGGTATAACGTTGTAAATAATAATTACTACTTGTCGTAAATTCTTATTATAATATTAAAATGGGTGACAAAAAAAGACGCAAGAAGCGTAATTTGAAAATAGCATACAAGAGGAAATTCCAAAGAATAAAACTGTAAGTACCTACTTAATATTTTATGTACTTGTTAGGTAATGAAAAAAAATGGCCAAGTGCGAGTCAGACTCGCCCATAAAGGGTTCCGCAGTAACTATAATAATATAATATAATATGTATATTAATGTGACAAAAAAAATCTTACAAATTTCTTAAAACTAGCTTATTTACATTTTTTTACAACTACGCCCAATAACTTTGTTTTTCATAGTGTTTCTATGAATTACAAAGTTATATTTGCGGTTTTAGGAAATATGCTGTACCTCAAAAACTGCTGACTCGATCTCGTTCAAACCGAGTCTTGGTTGAAAGATTACATTAAGATCTATAGACATATATTTTTTGTAGATTTTTCACTCCATTATTATAGAAGTTAGAGGGGGAGGGCATTTTGCCACTTTGGAATCGTATATCTTTTAAACGATTAACTTTATGAGAAAGTGGTCTTAGAAACCTCAATGTCATTTTTAAAGACCTGTCTATAAATACCACACACGCATAGGTTTCATGAAAAAAAATATTTCAGTTTTAGTTCCATGTATGGGGAGCCCCCTTAATTTTAATTTTTTCTTTAATTTTTTTCTTAAATTCGGAAAGCGGTTCACAGAATACATCTACCTACTAAGTTTTACATGTATAGTCCTAAGAGTTTCGGAATAAAATGGCTGTGACATACGGACGGACAGACAGACAGACGGACAGACATGACGAAAGTATAAGGGTTCCGTTTTCGCCATTCGGCTACGGAACCCTAAAAATGCACTATCTTTCAAAACTTAGTTGATACCATACTTATATAATTGCAATAACTTTTAAAGTAGGTATACACTAAATTAGTAGGTATAAGGTACAGAGGGTCTGTACCGTATACCTACTAATTTTGTATATAACATAAACTAATACGAAAAGCGAATTAGGTCTATATATAATACTTAACCATAATCGTTGAAAACTAGGTAAGTACGCAGTTTGCTAAAATTATTCCGAGAATCCGATGCACAATCGAATTACACGGTTAATTTTATAAAAATAAGGTCTTATTTCGGTCCCATATTTTCATAGAAAAGGGCACCTCGCAACTAAAAATGAACTCCTATTTCGACGGAAGAAACGTTTTATTTTTCTATTCGTATTATCTATGCCTTTGTAGAAGCCGCTAGCCACCGCCAATCCGCCATTGTCACACAAAAATATTTTAAAGGGCACTATTATTTTATAAATCATTATGGTTAATATTTCGGTATTATGAACGTAAAAATATGTCAACAAAAAGTATATGAAAGTAACGAACATGGATGTTAAACAATTTTCAATTTTATAAAATTAAAAATTAATAATTAATTATTAAAAATTCATACGAAAAGTTGTAACGACACTTTTACCGACTTCAAAAGAAAGGAGGTTCTCAATTCGTCTTGAACTTTTGAAGTGAAAACTTCTTTAGGGGAGTTGAGGTGGGAGTTGAGGGGGGAGTTGAGGGGGGAGTTGAGGGGGGAATTGCGGGTCGAGTTGCGGTTCGAGTTGCGGGTCGAGTTGCGGGTCGAGTTGCGGGTCGAGTTGTGGGTCGAGTTGCGGGATGAGTTGCGGGATGAGTTGAGGCATGAGTTGAGGGGCGTCTCGTGGGGAGTTGAGGTAAAGAGAGAGAGAGAGGGCAACGGTATACCTTTGAAATTTCGTAAATTTTTGAAGGTTTCACTTCTACCACGTGTGAATTGTACACATGTTTTTTTTACAATTCCTTCACTAATTAATCGAAAGGAACTTCGTTCCATCGGGGTGTCCCTTGACACCTCTCAAGTTTTTTTTTATTTGAGATGGAGCACGCTTGCCTAGAAGTAACCTATTCACTCTTGACCTTAAGACCCCCAGGTTATAGCGATCAGGAAACACAGACTTCGGAAGGGAATTCCACTCCTTAGCAGTACGCACAATGAAAGTATTCCCAAAACGTTTTGTGCGTATGGGTGGGATGTCCACCATGAAACGATGGCGCATCGCCGTTTGTCTTGTAGTCCGATGATGGAACGGGCTTGGCGGAATTAGATTGTGTAATTCCATCGCACACTCACCAAAATCTCTTACAAAATAGTTTATTGCTTCATAAGTTAAGTAACATAAATATTACGTAATATTAACAAATACACCAAATATAGGTAGTTAACACGTGTAGATGCTTATATTATTTAAACTGGTATCTTAACTTGACATCAAAACACAAGTATGATGTCGGCGTCTGCGTTTCCTGATAGCTATAACACAGGGGTCTTTAAGTAAAGATTGACTAGGTTACTTCTAGGTGAGCGTGCTCCATCTTCGACCACATCATTGCTTACCATCAGGTGAGATGGAGGTGAAACGCGAGACTATAATCAATGAAAAAGTGACGTACCAACACATATCGATGTTTAACAATCCTATTTTGTTGTTTGTAAAGTTACGCATATATATCTTTCTTTTATTATAGTCCCTACTTCAACTCTTAAAGATAACCTCTATTTATAAAATCCTGAATATGTTATTGATGAAATTTACCTGAAAAACATCCGACCATATGTATATTTCTTTGATCAAACAGAGGTTATTCAATGTCGTCCCGTTTTACCGGAATTCTTTGATCCCGTATTTTATTCAGACAGGCACACCACTAAGAAGAACCCTATCGATCTCCAGGCGTTTCCATTTACAGCTGGCACATACATCATACGTATTATTTAAGGCCGTATTTCTACGAAAATGTATTTATGGAAGAAAAATTTTTGTATGAGAAGTTACGTATAAATACCCGTAGCGAAGGATTTTTTCTAGATATTCATGAAATGATTACAAATAACTCCTAACTAAATTAATGTGTTAAAGTGTTCTAAACATAGGTATCCATCAGGTTTAATCGAGGTCATGAGCGAGTTCATCAGTAATTAAAAAAAAAAACAGTATCATTATCACCCCATACTGCTAGGATACAGACCACCTCTCAGAAGCAACTTCTCGGAAGATTCGGGACTACTTTGAAGACATGACAGCTTGGCGATGATTCCTTCCTTCTGCACACATGGCTTCCCTGGCTTATTGTAATTGCGTTATCGACTAGTGTATTGACAACTCCACTTTCGTGAGTGTATCTTTTTATTTTTTCCTACGATAATCCATCCGATTTGACAGATTTTATTTTTGTTTCATTTTTATTATTAATTTATCCTTCATGAAGTCTAATGTTATCGCTTTTTAAGTTTATTTTAATATAATATAAAGCTTTTTTATGAATGGGAGAACACTGTAGACTCTTAGATTTGTTTTACAATTTTTTATTTTGTTGCATTCGAGATTTTGTCCCTCTTGAAGTAACTGAACTAAATCCCAGATGCAAGGTGGTTGGTATTGAAACAATAAACAGTTTCAAACAATATTTATTTATTAAAACAAGGAAAAGTTAAACATAAAAAGATTTATTTCCCTATTCAAACAAGGTTAAGTTTAATACAATACCAAAGGTTATTGCCAGCCAGCTTAAACTTCAGTCGATGGATCTTCGGGTTGAGATTATACTAGTACTGTTCTATTCTTTCAAAGTTTAAGTTAAATTTTGTCATAAATTACAAAATAAGTAAGTACTTAATTGAATTAAATTTCAAGGAACAACCTTCCAGTTTTAGTGAAATTAAGTTATTAATAAATGGGCGCCAGGGACTCTAATAGTCCTGGATCCCTGAGCCGACGAAGATCTTCAATATTCTTCCAGTTAAGCAGAGGTGTCGACCCTAGGGTCCTTCAATTAAATTTATTGTAGACCGGCTTCTTTATTTGAAAACCAGACCGGTGATAAGCAGGTTACTTCATGTACCGGCAGAATATAAATGTCCATATAAACATGAATAAAAAGTTAAAAGAAAAATATAAGGAAAGTAATAAAATTAAGAAAAATTAAGAAAAACCGCCCTGCTTGCGCTATACGCTAGACGGACACCATCACCGCACAGCCGTCTCCGCAGGAGGCTTTTGGAAGGGCTCGAGGAACGGGTCTCGCGTCCAGGCTCCAGAGGTGCCTCTAGATCCTGGCAGTGAGACGAATCTCTCGAGCTGCCTCACCTGGAATTGGCAATACGGAGACCCTATTATATAAGGTTAAACTAATGTACTTTCCCCAAGAAGGGAGTGAGGTGACTGACTGATCGAACTAGATTTCCTAGCTCGATCAGTCAGTCACCTCACTCCTACAGGTTTATGGCTCTCAATGAGACATGACCTCTGCTTGTCCAATCCCACGTGGTGGGACAATAAGAAACAAGGTTTCATTTCGTGGGGTAACATGTAGTAATACTAACGGTCGATCAATGGCGAAAACCCATGGTAGCAGGCTTCAACGACGGGAGAAAGGTGTGCCACTTTTCTGGTGAATCCTTATACAACGTGGAGTCCTGTAATAAATATCCACGGATCACAATAATATCCTATTAACGACCCGGGGAAGGACTCGGAGATCACTTCCAAACACTAATTCACCAAATTCCTTACCTTTTAAAACATGAGACTAAGTTTGTACTTTATTTTAAGCGTGGTCTAATGTCAAATGGCGGCGTCATACGATATTCTCTGCTAGTTGACCGAAAAACCACAGACTACATTATAGACTGTGTTCCTTTCGAAACCTCTGGACTAAGGTCTATGATAAAAAAATAATTTCACTTATGTTTATTAAGTATTTTAACCAAAAGCTGAAAACTATTAAGGATTGGATCTTTTCGATATTCGCTCGGTGTCCTTCAAACAATTTGCTAAAATTAATTAATATCGATCAGAACCAAAACTGCAAATCGGCTACCGCCAGACGTCGCCACCAACTGTCAGAAACTAACCTACAATTTAATGACATTTAAAATGTAAACATAACCACAACTTGATTACGATTCAATCTCTATAATTTATTGTGATAGTTTATAAGTGAAGTGGTTCAACGTCAGAAAGTGTTAGCCTGGAACAGTTCACTTGGAAACCTTACAATTTACAACGCAGGTAAGCTAGGATAAAAAAAACAACATAACAATTTGTAACTCCATTGTGTTGTATTAATTGGTCTATACTGTCCTCTCATACCTAATTAACCTGTATTATGGATACATAGTAAAAATGATATTTTGATTTGAAAAGAGTAATTGTGGAGTTTCTTGCCTGTTCTTCATAGAAAACGACCAATTTAGAACCGTGCCCTAACTGCTGACGTTTTGTAAGTGCCCATGTAGGCCTATGTGAAATAAAACATTTTGAGTTTTAGTTCTCGAGGAGAACGTTATCACACTGTGTGGATTAAATACAAAAATTCTGTGTTTAATTTTATAATATAGGAGCATACATTTGGCTTCTACGTTTAAATGGTGTCTTTTTCGTTTAGAGGAAAGTAGCCCTCACTAGTATTTTCTCCTGTACCTATCGTCAGTGCATTTACAAATACGTCTCTATAAACCCACATTTTTCAACCTAATAATGAACTAGCGTAACGGATGCAATGTAGACGAACAGCCGACCCAGTGGTCCCTCTGCCCTCGTATTTTTATTCTCTGATATCTTCTAAGATATTCATTATATTTTAGCTTAGTTAGAGTGGTTATTAAGATTCCAAGTCATGTTGATTATCGGGCACGCCGCAATTGTGGCGGTAAGACCCCTCTTTGAGGAGTGGCTAGATCGGCGTCACGGCGTCCTGACCTACCGCATGACGCAGGTCCTCACCGGACACGGAAGTTTCAGGAGGTACCTGTGTCTGATGGGAAAGGAAGTAACGCCTGGGTGTCACCACTGCGAGGGTCGCCCTGAGGACACAGTAGAGCATACGGTGTTGGACTGCCCAGCTTGGGCAGAGCACCGACGTGTCCTCACGGCGACAATAGGCGGAGACCTCTCGCGCCCGGCCTTGGTCGAGGCTATGCTGCGGGGCAAGAGGGAGTGGGAAGCGGTCGCCTCCTTCTGCGAAGCAGTCATGCTTCCGAAGGAGGAGGCGGGCCGCGTGAGGGAGAGGATGGCGTCCTCCCTCCAGCCCAGCCGCAGTGGTAGACGCCCACGGCGTCGGACGTCGGCCGACGATCTCCGGCCACCGTAGGCGCGGGCATGCGGACAGCGAGTAAAGGGCAACTCGCTGTCCGACCATGGACCATGCCCGGGTCGACGGCGCGTCGTGTTCCACGCGCGCCTCAAAGAGCGTCAGCAACATGACGAGGCCCCCTCTGCAGAGGGCCGAAGCCCACCGGGGTCGTGGGACTCATCCCGTTACCGTGGCCCCGGTATGTAAAGGGTTATTGAAGGAACACCGTGGATTTTAGTAAGTAAAAGTCTGACAGTCCCTCCCACCCTGCCCTGAGTGGGAGGACTTATTTGAAAATTTTACAACGTTAAAAAAAAAAAAATAGTCATGTTGATTATACTCTATTACTCTTTAAAAAAAAATATGTAAAGGGCAATTTTAATTTACAATGAATGCACAACGCAGGTATATATTGTATTCAATTGGATAAGTGATAATACTGTTCTATTCAAAATAACTCCGTAAATAACACATTATTATTTTGTTATAATGATGTAAAGATCACAATTGTTGCTCTGCCTAATAAGCGCAAAAATAGTTATGTTTTTTTTTTCGTTACATTACAAATCTTTGAAACTCTCGCCTTTTCTCTACTGTAATAAGTAGGTAAGCTTTATGCATATAAGCTTTCCTTAACCACTCTGTCTATAAAGAAAACCGTATTAAAATCTTATATTTTAGCTTACAGTTTTATACTACGTATAGATGTTATTTCTTGGAAAACAACTGAGGAGCCATCAAAGCTAAAAACTGGAATACATAGGTTTTCTTCTTCTTCTTCTTGGGTTTGGTTTCCGCTCATAATTATAGTTTTACGTATTACAGTTTTACAGTGTGAGCGTTGACAGCCAGAGTATATAAAAAAACAAAATCAAGAAAAAAATTTAAAATAGAGAAAGATTTATTCCTTGAAGGATTATTCCCGAAACTTGTACTACTTTACTTATAGTATCATTATTTCGATTCGTATGTATGAGTTTAATTACAGGTCTCCGAGAGTAAATTGGTCGGTGTTCCAACGTGAAATATTAAGACCAGCTTCATTCACGGTTAGAGATACGTGGGACGCAATTATCTACTTTTGTTTGGTTTAATAATGAAGTATGTTGAAGCACAACTGAAGTTAATATCTTTAGAAATACAAGAGCCACCTGACGAGTACCTAACTCTTCGTAAACTGACATTACGTGTACTAAAATGTTCATGTACAAGTATGGATGTTTATTACTCTTTCGCGCAAAAACTACTGAACAGATTTGAATGAAATTTGGTGAGTAGATAGTTGATATCCTCAAATAACACATAGGTATTTATCCAGGAATTCCCTCCCACGCGAACGAAGTTCGAACGAAGTCGGGCAGAAGCAAGTATACGCATAAATTCCAGTAACACTTTACCATAACCAAGGCACAAGATGTTCAAATTAATAGACAAGAGTCAAACTTCAGTTCAAACGGCTCATTGCTCCAGCATCTGAAGTATTCCAAGTCAATCGATATCTGTTCCTAAGTACGACGGGAAACTTTTGGTCCGATTTCGCAGATTCGATTATACAACTTGAAAATACGGAATAACTTATGAAGGAATGTTAAGAAGATTAAGTGATAAATTTTGGAGAATAATGTTCAATTGTAGATTTATTTAGATTTCCTTTTTAACTGGGAACCTAGAAGAATGAAGTATTTCAGGGACTGAACAAAATAAATCCTATCATTTTCAAATTCTTAAGGATCAATACTTTATTAGTTCGACAACAATTTTCGAAGACATAGAAATAGCAATTTGATAGCTTTTGTGTAAAAAATCTAGCAACCAAATTTAGTAGACAAGAAAAAAAAAATGGTGACAAAATGATTCTTATAAAGTTCATGCACACATTTTTTTTTGGTTTACGACTCAAACCCAATAAATTAAGTAATTGGTTCTAGCAAAAAAATCAAGCACTTATCAATATTCAAAAAAACAAGATTTTGTCTAGATAAAATAGGGAACCAAATTTCAGCTCTAATCACGCATATATATTTTAAACGAAAATCAATTTAAGTAGCAACAATTTGAGGCAATGAGAAACCATTCCTATTCTAAATACTGTAATACTACATTTTCCTTTATTGCATTTCACAATTCTTGCAATTTAAACTGAATCGCAGCCATAAAAACAACGCCTCTATTTTTCATTTCTTAAGACAATACCTTCAAGCGTTACAATTCAAATAAAAACACAATTTCATCAAAGTTGACTCAAAACATAATAGACTGAGTTCCTTATCAAAGAGTGAAGAATGTTGTTATTCCGTTGAAGGAAATTGAAAATATAAAGGGTCCCTCTGATTAAGTGGCTTTTGAGACCCCTTCCGCAAGACACCATACTTGGGCCTCCTTTGTATGGTAATCTACATGTCCAGTCTCTGATGTGGGTATAGAAATGATGTTTGCATTGAGAATACGGTTTAGACGTGCCTTTTGTGTATTCTTTTCGATAAAACGGGATTGAATTTTCAGATGTGTCAGGTCTTGTAAAAATATACTGAGAGTATATTTATCTGCATTCGTTTTTTACACTGTATTTATGAGTTTGGAAATTTGATATTAGTTTTGTTATGCTATTCTGTACAAAATACGCCGTAAAACTTAGACGAAATGGATGTGAAATGAGCTGTCATTCTAGATCCTCTCAAGGTGAGAGGTAATTAATTTGAAGGATATTTCATTAAAGTTTTCATAGTAAGATCTTTGCAGAATAGCCTGGCTGTTCATCTGAAAGGTGTTGTTGTATTATTGGTAAACATCCACTTCTTTCTGTCTACACCATCTTTCCTGTTTTATTTAATTTAGAGCTTCGGAGACAGCGCAGTAAAGCTTTGTCATCCTAGAAAATTAAACCAAACTGCAGAGTGCCCTAATTCCTACTATATCATTTCTGAGCTTAATTGCGACTAATCGAGTAACGGATAGTACTTCGTTTACCAATAAACAGAATAGAGCTATATATATTCCTTGATTTATGAAGCCAAAATTAGCTTGTACTTATGATCAGAGTACTCCATCATTTTGTTACTGCATTCTGAACAGACTGCAACAATTCCTTACTGAGTCCTCTATAGAACTGATACTTAAGTATGTATTCCCAATTGTTTTCATTCCACTTGTAGCGTCTTCTGAATGGAAAGCTATTTTCTTACGAACATCTAGTTTACTATCCATTATCACGAGCAATTTTCTAGTCTTATTTTTCTATCCGGAAGGCACTTTTTTTTTTTTTTTTTTTTTTATCGTGATAAAATTATCAAATAAGTCCTCCCACCCCGGGCAGGGTGGGAGGGACTGTCAGACTTTTACTGACTAAAATCCACGGTGTTCCTTCAATAATCCTTTACGTACCGGGGTCACGGTAACGGGATGAGTCCCACGACCCCGGCAGGCTTCGGCCCTCTACGGGGGGGCCTCCTCATATTGCTGACGCTCTTTGAGGCGTGCGTGGAACACGACGCGCCGTCGACCCGGGCATGGTCCATGGTCGGACAGCGAGTTGCCCTTTACTCGCTGTCCGCATGCCCGCGCCTACGGTGGCCGGAGATCGTCGGCCGACGTCCGACGCCGTGGGCGTCTACCACTGCGGCTGGGCTGGAGGGAGGACGCCATCCTCTCCCTCTCGCGGCCCGCCTCCTCCTTCGGAAGCATGACTGCTTCGCAGAAGGAGGCGACCGCTTCCCACTCCCTCTCGCCCCGCAGCATGGCCTCGACCAATGCCGGGCGCGAGAGGTCTCCGCCTATTGCCGCCGTGAGGACACGTCGGTGCTCTGCCCAAGCGGGGCAGTCCTGCACCGTGTGCTCGACTGTGTCCTCAGGGCGACCCTCGCAGTGGTGACACCCAGGCGTTTCCTCCTTTCCCATCAGACACAGGTACCTCCCGAAACTTTCGTGTCCGGTGAGGACCTGCGTCATACGGTAGGTCAGGACGCCGTGACGCCGATCTAGCCATTCCTCAAAGAGGGGTCTTACCGCCGCAATTGCGGCGTGCCCGGCCTTCGGTTGCGACAGTCGTTCCCTCCATACTGCCCTGAGATCACGCCGGAGCTCTTCCCGCCGCGCCTCGACTTCTCGAGGCAGCGGGGATACGCCCTGGCGCTGCGCCTCCACGCGCCATTCATAGACGCGCTGGAGGGCAGTCGCCTCCAGATCCCAGGGTAGCAATCCGGCAAGGAGGTTGGCCGATTCGCCGGCGATCGTGCGGTATCCCCGGATCATTCGGATAGCCATGACCCTCTGGCATGCGACCAACTTTAGTGGTCGCGTCCGGATGCACAGGGCCCACACTGGGGACCCGTAGAGGGCCATGGACCGCACGACGCCGGCGTACAGCCTTCGGCAGGAGGCGTTTGGCCCGCTGAGATTAGGCAGGAGTCGCCTGAAGGCGGCTGCTGCCCGGTTCAGCTTTGGGGCCAAACTCAGGAAATGCTCCCTGAAGTTCCACCGGCTGTCGAGGACGAGTCCCAGGTACTTCATCGTCCTCCCGACGCCGATGCAAACCCCCTCCACCGTTATGTGGGACTCGGACCGTGGCGCGTTCCGACCGCCATGGAAGCACATGGCCTCTGTCTTGTGCAGCGCCACGTCGAGTCCCAACTGCCGGATCCTACGAACGACTGTCGCAACCGCTTGCGTCGCCAGGTCGGCCGCCGCCTGGTGCGACTCTCTCTGCGCTAGGACGAGCGTGTCGTCAGCGTAACATATTACGCTGACGCCGTCAGGGAGGTCGCCGCGCAGCACCCAGTCGTATCCGATGTTCCACAGGGGCGGCCCCAAGACCGATCCCTGTGGGACACCGCACGACATCTCTCGCCGGTTCCACTCTCCCCGGTGACCGGGGTAGATGACGGCTCTGTCCGTCAAGTAGTCCTCGACTATGCGACGGAGGTAGGTCGGCACCCGGTGATACCGGAGTGCCTCCCTGATGCAACTCCAGGGCAGGGTGTTGAAGGCGTTGGTGATGTCCAAAGACACCGCCAAGACGACCCTGCCCCGGGATACCGCGTCCCCCATCGTGAGGGCTCTCACGCGCATGACGGCATCCACCGTCGAGCGCCCCTTGCGGAAGCCAAACTGGCACTCCGCAAGATCCGGGCCCACCCGATTCAGGTGCCCGAAGAGGCGGTCTGCAATTACTCTTTCCAAGAGCTTGCCCGCCTCGTCGAGCAGCACGATGGGCCGGAATGCGGACGGAGAGTCCGCAGGGCGCCCGGCTTTCTGGATCAGGACCAGCTTTCCCGTCTTCCAGCGAAGCGGAAACTGGCCCCTCTCCAGGCATGCGCTAAAGAGCCCCCCTAGTCGAGGCCCGAGAGTCTCCGAGGCCAGGACCCACGCTTTCCCTGGCAAGCCGTCGGGTCCTGGGGCGGTATTTTTGGCCTTGAGCCGTTGTACCGCCACTCTCAAGTCTACCTCGGTCACCTCTGGAGCGTCGTAGACGTCGTCGTCGCTGTGGTCCGCGTTTGCGCCAGCTTCAGGTTCCGTCGGAGACGGAGCCATGGGCGGGGGAGCGTGCTCCCCTCGCGATGGGAACAGGGCGCTCACCACGTCCTCCAAGAACTGAGGCTGGAGACTCTGCGTCAACGGGGGAGCCCAGGGGCGGAGCTTCTCTCGCACCCACTTGTAGGGGCGGCCCCATGGGTCCCCGTCCAGAGTCGCCAGCATCTCCTCCCGGGCCAGTTCCTTGGCCCGCCAGATCTCGTCTCGGAGGACGGCCTTCGCTGCCCTGTAGCCCTCGTACAGCTCCGCCTCTACAGTCGCCGCATCCGAAGGTCGGGTGCGGCGCCTGCGGAACCTGGTGTATCCGGTAGGCACTTGGGGCAAAATTTCAATTAATTTTGATGCAAACACTAGACATGGAAGCGAATGACAATCGAATTACTCGCTAATTGATTTTAAAGTTTGACGAATTTATGTGGGTTACGCTCGAGTGTTATTTTATTGTTATTTAATTTTATGGAGAGATGAATGTTGATGAGAGTTCCTGAGAAGACGGTTGCTGTTAATATTTTAATCATGAATTTATATTTTATAAATATTATTATCAGAGCGCTTCAAATGGTGTATTTGACTTCTTTGGTATCTAAGTAAATTATTTATGAAAGTACTTACCTACATATTATAAACCACAGAAATCAATTATTTATTTTATCTATGTTATAAACCGTGCAGTTACTTAGCCACGAAAAGGAACTTAACTCTAGTGAGCTGCACGTGACTTCCCTACCATGAACATTGTATTCAGTACCCATAAAATAAACAAAATAAAATCATTCCATTAAAAAAATCACTGTAAAACTAAATAAGTGGATACCTACAGATGACATGTACTTATTACTTAAAAAAAAAACTTTTCACAAAAAAATAGAACCGACTTCCACATAAAAACACTACAAAGGCAAAAATAACTTTAATTTCGGTAGTCGGTGTCATTTGTTTTGTATTTTCTTTTATTTTTTTGACACCGCCTTCCGAAATTAAAGTTATTTTTGCCTTTGTAGTGTTTTTATATGGAAGTTGGTTCTATTTTTTGGTAAAAAGTTTTTTTTCACGCTTTTTAGTGGGTCGGATTGTAATTTATCTAGTTACAAAAGCCAAAATGTCAACTACTTATCACCTTTTACAAAATATTGCTTTTCCTGGTGCAGAGCCGTTAATTTTTGAGGAGTTCTCCTGGTACATCACCATCAGCTCTACTTCACCATATGCATTGTAACGAGCATAAAGTGCTTAACATCTATATTCAAGTAATCAAATCGCAATCCACGAAATACTTATTATTGAGTAGTTTCGGTGGCCATCTGGGGTCTTCATCATCAGTTCCACTTCCACAAATGGTGCTTTTCGAGAGCAACTGCACAAGGTATTGTAAGAAATACCCAAAACGCTATAGGTGTGCCTATAAATTTGAAGAGTTCCCTCGATTTCTCCATGATCCCATCATCAAATCCAAACGTGACGACAATGGGACCAACTAGAAAATATACCCTTTCAAACAAAAAATTATTTTCCAAATCGGTCCAGCCATCTGCGAGTAATAAGGTAACATAATATATAAAAAAAAAGTTCAAGACGAATTGAGAACCTCCTCTTTTTTTTTGAAGTCGGTTAAAAAGTAGACAAATCTGTTCAGTTTTTTTTTTCAAATTTACTTATAATAGACATCACTAAGTGGAAGAAATTCGGCCGTAATTCATATGTATTGTTAAAATATAGCTATCTGCAATCCTTCTCCATATAAATTTTAACTGTGCCAAATTTCATACACCACCGTCTGCGTAATTTTCATAAAATGATGCAGCACAAAGTTTTTGCTTCACGTATTAAATATACCTAGATTCCTTTGAAAATTTTGATCTATAGGTAATCATTTCAAATGCTATTACAAAATATACAGGAATTGAATTGAGAATGAAGCAAAATAAATACCAACCATGTATTTATTTTGCTTCATTTAAGATGACCGATTTGATATTGTATAATTTATGTGTGAAGTTATAAATATATTTTGTGAAGTGAGTAAGATGACATTGTTTTTTTCATTGTTAATAGGCTCGTGTTTGATCACCATGTCACTTCATGGTAAGCAATGATGTAGTCGCAGATAAATCACGTTAATCTAGAAGCATTCTCTTCACCCGTAATCCCTGTTAAAAGTTTAATTCTATAACCATGACCAGACCTTACTCTCATCAAAAATGTATGAACATGTTGTTGACATTTTAAACAACCACAACAACGTTAATGAATAAAATGTAATTTACATGCAAAAAGTTTTACCCGATAATTATACTACTTACAGTTGTTCTTACCTACCTATATTAACTAGTAGTCGCCATTATGAGGACGGCGAGCAATGGTAGCTCACCGTCCGGTAAGGACCAGGCCAGGCATTGCCTGCCAAGATTGAAGGGATGTTCCAACAAGTTACCGCAGCCTCGTAACTGAAGGAACACGGTGTGTTTTTTAGTCAGTAAAAGTCTGACACTCCCTTCCGTTCACCGCTCCCTTTTGCTGTCACCTCTATTTATTACAGTTATTTGGATGATTTTCCGAAATTGGTAGAAATTCGGCCATAAATAAAATAACTTTGGATACATTAAAAAATTGCTTTCTGCGCTTCTTCTCTATATAAACTTTAACCTTGCCAAACTTACTCTTCGGGCTGTATAATTTTCGTAAAACAGGGTACAAAGTTTTTGCTTCACTTATTTATGAGTGTATAGATAGTTTGTGAATGATTTTGTATGTGTAGTAGGTTATCAAAACTTCTTATCCGTTTTTCTAATTCTTTTTCAGTTGAATTCTGCGTTGTCACTTAATTAAATTGGCATACGTAGATGTCTTTTCACGTGAGCGCATCGGCGAGCATAAGCTAGTATGTATTGAATAATTCTTACCACAAAAAAGATATTGAACTTTTGAATTTCTCTGAGTTTTATTATTTGGTACTATAAACATATTATAGAACGTATATACTCGATTAAAAGAATTCCATCACGTCTCCGTTTTCATATAAAATGCCTCGAGCAACAAAGTTTTACAAAATTCTAATCTTATATACATACTGAGACTAAAGCGATATGAAAGATGATTTAAACGGAAAGAAGTTTTAATTGTGTTCCAACAATTAAAACTTTTTCATACCCGCAGTTAAGTGAAAAAATCTCAAACTTTTACAAAAAAATGTTACAAACGTAATGCGCACAAAACGCGCGTATGAAATTCCAATTTATTTTGAATTTAGACAGCAAAATGACAGTATCATTACGGGATATTTACCATACTTATTGTTTCGAGTTTCTGCTATTTAGGCATTGTTGAAAACGCCATGTTAAATAACCATGTTAAATCCTATGAAGATACTTTAACCTACAAACATTAAATAAAAATATTTCGACCAACCTTAGTATATCTTTCCTTTAGAGAATTATTAATCCTTACATATTATTATAAAACACAGTCTACCGCCGCAGCTGTCAGTCTCAGTCTGCATATTTGCGATTAGCTCAAAAACTACCGTACACATTTTCATACGATTTTCACCAATTGGTAGAGTGATTCATGAGGATAGTTGGCGTGCATAATTTATTAAAATTTTATGTCACACAAAATGTACAAAGGCGGACTTAATGCCAAAGGCATTCCCTACCAGTCAAGAGAGAGAGAGAGCGGTGGTGAAGAGACAACATGGCAGGTGCATAAAAAAATAAACTAAGTAGATAATATATTCAAAGTAAAAGTTTTATTACAAGTATATATTATATACATATACAACGTGTAACGGAAACCCCATATCTATCCAAAAGGACAGAAGACAACATCTGGTATGGAGTCTCTATGCAAAGTTTCAGCTCAAAATGAGTGAGTGACTCACAGAATTGATCCCAAATTGATGATTTTGTATGTTTCTTGAATACCAATAATAACAAACGTGTCACATCTCAATGAGGGTCATCACTTTCAACGTCACTTGCCAATAAAACGATAATTCACTTCGTTCTTCTTAATTTGAAAAATTCGGTCTCTGGTATCAGTGTATTGAAATTTCTAATAAGTTCCACACGTGTACACATAGGATTCGAAAACCCTTGCCATATCGTTTACTATCATCCAAAGAAGCCATGCACTTGGTATGTATATACCCTTTAAATTACACGTTGTATACTAAAATAAACTTACATACATATCTATCATAATACATACCTAATATATATAATATAGACTAATAAAGAGTCATATATAGAAAGGGGGTTATGAAAACTCTGCTTCCACTATTTGTTTAGAAAATAATTCCGCAACTCAATTTCGTTCAATTTGTTGTTGAACTATAACCATTTATTTGAATTAGTGTTAGTTATCAAATTTTTTACGAATGTTGTGATTGCCTGTAATTAGGTTAGCAATTATTATGATTCTTTGTAGGATACTTATGAAACCATAACATTATTAACTCTTTTGATAATATTACAAAAAAAAAATATAAATAAATTTGGTAGAAGATTATTACGTCAATTTTTTCACGATTCAAGCTTCGAAATTCAAAAACATTGCAGAAATTACAACCGTACCCTCGTTACTCTTAATCAGAAGGAATAAATCACGCTTTACCTTCTCGTCAATTGCATCTGTTTCTTATTGCCAAGGGTCTTTAAGGGGAGGCTTAAGGAACCTTTAGTAAAATATAACCACAAATAAATTAAGGTTTATTGGCACATCTACAGGGAAAAAACGTTCACTATTTTATGCACAGGCGTTTGGTTCTTGGCGTATTGAGTTTGAGTATGATCAAATAGTAAAACCGTCTCAGTACGTGTCGGACAAGCCACAGTGTGGTTCCGTAGTTTCTCTTATTTACTTTCATCAATTAATGACTCTTCCTGCTATGAATTGAGAGGAAGAGAATGTCAGACTGACACCATGTTACATCAGATGCCCTTGCGTTACGAGGCCGCGGTGTTGCGTTAAGCGTTCCCGCAACCCCGACAGGCAATTAGTGATTTTTTATCTAATTATGATGAATAATTTAGGTAGTTTGCCTTTCAAATGTTACGATATGTAATACTATTCACATATCAAAACTAATCAGTTTGATTAGTAAGAGTAGGGGCATGTAAAATAAACGTGCTCCTAAAAAATGATTCCAGCCAAAAGTAATATTGTTAAAAGGCCTATCCAACGATAGCTTACATGATACGACGGAACACATTGTAATTTACGACTTTTTTAGCGTGATTAATATCTAAAACCGAGCAAAAAACAGCTTCGCAACATAAATCTCAAAGAACTGACGGACAAAATTGCTGAAAGTGTAAGGCTTCCTTAATTTACTACGGAACTCCAAAAAGGATGCTTCATAAACATAATATTATAGCACCTTTGAGTTGTACAGGTTAAATGATAAATGATAATGAAGATTAATCATATTTAGAACCCCCGCAGACTGCAAACTTTCTATTGGACGATAGTTTGGTCGGCTTCTTAATCAGTATCGAGTATGCACGTACGCACATTACAGCGATTCAGTATCGGCCAATAAAAAAGTTTGATGGGCTTCCCGATTGCCTTCAAACTAATCTGTCGTCCAACTATCGGCCGACTGCTTAATCAGTATTGGCTAACTACCGCGCGCGCACACACGATGATTATTCAGTCGGCCGACCGATCGTAACGCTCAATCTCTCCTCCACAGGTATAGAAAGTCTTAAATTTATATCCTTCTTCGCTATTGCTGGTCCAATTAGCTTGACAAGTTCATTGAAATTGAAAAAAAATCGATAAAAGGCGAAATTTTTTTTCGGGTAATCAAGTAATTTGGGATGCATTGTATACAACTTTACACTAACTAATCTATCACTGAGGATGGGATGCACCCAGTAGGTACTATCGGAATGTCTTTCTTTCTCTTTTGACTTTCATCCTTCGTTGTATGAGAGCAATAATAATATTTCTTTTAAATTATGTATTTATTCTCATTGTGCAACCGTTCTCTTCAACAGTCAATTACAAACTAGTCAAATCGTTCAAGAATAGTCGGCCAACTTTTGACTAGTTTGCCCACTCTTCACCAACCAAACTGTTTAGTTGGCTCGGTGTGCGCACTAACAGCCCAACTCGACTAAACTATTGGCCAATAGAAAGTCTGCAGCTTGCGGGGGTTCTTAGTGTTGCAAATTGGTTATTAAATAGCACTTTTACACGTCATTTTTTTTTTGTAAATTTAAACTAGATGGTCCCAGTTTGCCTTCTTATAACAAACCCACTTTTCACGAGTAATGTTGGGGCGAGCTTATAACCATCAACTGTGCACTACTCGAGCTATTACTGAGTAATATCATAGTTTCTATTGACTTACACAATACCTGAAAAATGCTTGCAGTGCCTGGAATGGTCGACTCAAATCAATCTGTTTCTTTCTTAAAAAGATCACCTCAGACAATAACCTACATAGTTCTCATATGATGTGACTCAGATTAGTGTAATAGTAGAATTAATTACACAGATTTGAGTGCCCTTGTCCAGTCAGGTGCAAGATTTTGTTTTTAGTCGATTAACACAACGTATAACTACTAAAAAGCACAACAACTACGTGTTAGCGACTTGCGTAAATATTTTAGCGCAGATGTTTCGTACTTTGTCATCAATACTTATGCAAACTGAGGAGAATTTGTGTACCAGATATAATAAAAAAAAGTGTATACGGAAGAGTGCAGAAATTTAACCCATAAAAAGGCGCGAGTCTGTATTAAAGCTAGAAAGTAAGTTAAATATAAGGCTATCTGTCATGTAAACAAAACATACTTCTGAAAGTAATTTGCTTGGAAATTATATCCCCTGACCTTATTAAGGGTTCATAAATAGATAAAGTACTCTTTATTGCACACCAATAATAATTTAAAGACACCTGATTTTAAATATTGCTTAACTTATGGTTACAATGGCGGTCATATCACTGAATTTCACAATTTTAAAAAATATATACCTATGGAAGAGTGCGGAATGCTAATATTTTGATAATAACATACCAATCACCAAAATAACATTGTATATTTTTAGTCAGTCGACTACCTGCCTTCTAAAATTCGCACACTGCAGATATCTACTACGGTCATACATTTAGTGTTACATACTACACGGCCCATTGAAACGGATTCATCACGCAGTTTGTGTCCAAACACGGAAAAAATTGTCCGACTATTTGCGAAATCCGAGGTAGGATTCTGGCTTTGTTTGAAAAATACTTTAATGGGCCTGTTTTCTAGTTTTACGTATCAATGATTAAGATTTTTTGTTTCAAAATGGTTTTGGTTCTATGGTTCCGTGCATTGAAAGGAACATTCGGACTCCTTATATTAAATCATTTCGTAGTATGTGTCAGTTTGTTAGTACAAACATTTTTTCTTGGGAACATGTGGAGGTACCAGATTGCAATTAGTAAGGAATATGGGAACCATATTTATAAAAGCTCTGACCACAAGTTTCTTTAATAATGTCCTTTTTACATCTCACCTGATGGTAAGCAATGGTCTGGTCGATATTGAAGCACACTTACTTAGGAGCAACTTAATCACTCTTGATTTAAAATTTCCCTAGCTATCAGAAACCGCAGACTCCGGGAGGAAAACTCGGGGAATTGCACTTCTTAGCTGTACGCACATTAAAATTATTCTCGAAACATTTTGTGCATATAAGTGGATGTCCACCATATCATTACATTATTATGGCGTATCCCTTTTATTCTTGAAATACGATGGTGGAACATACTTGTATCTAAGAAATACAAACATTATTATTCGACATAGAATATAATTCTTACTCTTTATTATTCTTAATCTTTATTTTTCTTATTATTTATTTATTACTCTTGTATTTTATATCAATCAATTTGCAATCCCATTTCTAAACCGTGTTAGATTCGGCTTCTAGTCTAACTGGATAGAAATGAGAACTAGTGTTTCACATAGAACGGCTGCCTATCTATTCTTCACAACCCAGCTAGGTAACGTGATACGTAACAATCTTCTAGCAAGAGTGGTAATGACCGTCAAAGATATACAAATGACAGCCGAAACCAACCTGGTGTGTACAAACATTGAGCAGCGAGAGCGCGGCAGTAACACGCGGCATTTCTAGGACACATTTCTGCTGCACTCTAGTTAGGCCAAAGCCAACTAATGTTTGCGCAGCAGTACTGCGCGGCACAACCAAAATACGCCGCGTGCTTCATCTGGCATCAAAATTGTTGGCTATTTCATTCCGTAAGATCGAGGATCCCATAACTCTTTAAAATATCCATACTTTTCAATTAAACGAATCGATGTTTCGTTGTCCATGTTTGTGCGCAGAAATACGTTTACTTAGTATACATTCGGCCAGTATACAAATACTGGCCGAATGTTTACTAAGAATGTTCTTGCGTGGCAGGTAGCCAGAAGCGTTCGCGTACGGCAGTCGTCTAAACACAGGATTGCCGCTCGATGTTTGGACACACCTTATCGTGTTTTCTTACCTACGGAGGAGTCTCGATATATTTCGATGTCCACCTATCCATAGACTAACCACGATGCTTAACCTGGACGAAGGACCCGTGTTATGTATGATATGTTAATAATAAATGATATTTATTTTGTAAATATTTTTTTTTATTATTCGGAATAGGTTCGCGTTTGACCACCATCTCACCTGATGGCAAGCGAAGATGAAGCACGCTTGCCTAGAAGTAACCTATTCACTCTTGACTTAAAGACTATAGCTATCCGACTATAGCTTAAAGGTTATAGCTATCAGGAAACAGAATCCGGCAGGGAATTCCACTCCTTAGCCCTACGTACAATGAAAGTATTCCCAAAACGTTTTGTGCGTGTAGGTGGAATGTCCACCATGTAACGATGGCGCATCGCGGTTTGTCTTGTAGTCCGATGATGGAAGGGGCTTGGCGGAATTAGATTATGTAATTCCATCGCACACTGCCCGAAATGTAACCGATAGAAAACCGATAGACTTGCAACTCGTCATCGATGTTCAAGGCTCTAGAAAAATAGATAAAAATTACGCTTATACAAGTCTGGGGGTCTTTGAGTCAAGAGTGAATGGGTTACTTCTAGGTAAGCGTGCTTTATCGTCGACCACATCATAACTTACCATCAGGTGAATGACGGTGGTCAAGCGCGAGCCTATTTAATCAATAAAAAAAGTCAACAAAGTAAATCAAATCCAAGCACCATTAAATTACAATCCATATTCGAGGACAACATATTACAACTTAACTCAATTTGCAACAAATATACCCACTTTTCCTTTCAACGATAAATCTCCTGATCTAATACCCAACCTCGGTACCATTACTCAACCAAATTAACGCAATAATTGTTACATCTCTGAAGTTAAACTCATAACACTATGTCATGCATAATTTGATAAGGGCTGCTTGATAACATTCAGATAGAATTTGTAGGTATTTTTCTTGTCGGATTTAGGCAAAAGTATTTTCTGCCGGGGTTGCGGAAATGTGTTAACGAGATACCGCGGCCCCGGTACGTAAACGAAACTGGAGGATCAGAATGAGCTTTTATTACATGTTAAGATGATGATACCTTAATATACTTAAGATGTAATAGGTAAGCATAATAATGCCTTGCTGCTGTAAGTCCGCCCATGTAACACTTAGATTAATTTAAAAAAAAATATATAGGTATCTTTTCTAAAGGTAGGTTAAATACATTTATTTTTTATTTTTAAGCTATTGCATAGCTTTTATCGCGGGCTTTGAGCGCGGCGACCGAATCAAGAAATTCCGTAACGAAAATAAACCCTAATACGGTCGAATACGGTCAGTTATTTCAGTTCGGGTTACTAACGTTCTAATAGCGTGTTTAGTAAAGAATCGGATGGATTGGTAACCGTCAGTATTTTGGATCAAACCCAGGTTCTCATCGTATCTTTTTATGAATTTCTTTTTTATTGAAAGTACTTTAATATTATATTTAGATATTTTTGTAAATATTTTGTTGAATAAAATATAAGGAACATTAATATTTTTTTTATAGGAGAAAGAAAGTCGAAAATGTCAACGTCGCGAGAAATAGCTTAAAACTAAAAATGTGGTATAATTGACCCGGTAACTTGAATTAATATCAAAGAACAAAAATACTGCATAGATAAAAAATAAATAAATAATTATAATTGCATAAGTTGATAAAATATGCTATGCAATAGCTTTACCGTGGCAGTCCCCGAGTGCCACACGTGTTTTTTTTTTTTTTATTTAACCAGTGATGTCCTACTGCTGGGCAAATTATTCCAGGTTCTCTTTTCAAGTGCCACTTCGGACCAACCAACGCAATGTGCGTGTAGGTCATCTCGTCATCTTTTCCTGGGCCGGCCTCGGCGGCGCCATCCATTTTCAGGCATCGGTGGGTGGATATTTTTGCCCAGCGACTGTCATGCATGCGGTTTACGTGACCCGCCCAATCCTATTTGAGCCTGGCAGCCTTTTTACCTACATCGATTATACCTGTGATGTAGCGCAGCGTGGTATTCCGTATTCTATCTGATCTTTTTACACCCAGAATGCTGCGCTCCATTGCTCTCTGGCACACTCCAAGGCGGAACGCTTAGAACAACAACGCATAGAAGGATAGTACGAGTGCAAAAAGTGAGGCAACTAAAACTTAGCCATTTTTGGCTAACTTTGCTCGACGAGCCGTCAGTACTCAAGGTCACATTCTGCCGAACAGAGCTCGCGAGTAAATATTTTAAAACGACCGTTTGTAGCGTAAAGGGATGTCATAGTCCTTCAGGAAAACAAAAAACGTGTAATCAAATTACATTTCAAAAGTAAATACTTATATTTTATACATTATATTTAAGTAAATCGACCATCAAACAAAAATTCTAATAACCTAACTTATCACAATTCAATGTTGCTATCCGTGAGGAAAAAAATACCCATATTGATTTCTTTTGTGCTTATTTTTGTTTACAAAATTATAGTTTTGGCGGCAATTATGTATGCGTCAAACTATATTTATTTACAGGTACTACCGTCAGTGTTTTATAACTAAAAGTTACTGCTAGTTCGAAGAGTGGCATCATAAAGATGACAATTTTATTGATTAAGATTTTTTTCATTTAAGTAATGTTCTCAATAATATTTTTCTATTTCATAAATACAACACATACTTTTAATTGATATCAAACGAGATTTTTCAAGCAATTAATACATTTCTATAATATCATTATAACACATTACACATCAAACATTCTAAACGCAATAAACGATATCTCATTTCGTTAACCTTCCGTAAATATATGTCATATAAGTCATATTACATGAAAAAACATCATCTTATTTAGTTTCATAACATAAAATACTTGATTTGATCCAGCAACATAATAGTGCGTTTTCCCATTTTTGTGGTAATGGTACTGGTAATGGTATCACTGAAAGCTATATTTGTGTGCGTTTGAAGAACGTAGACACATTCGGCTCACGCACACAAGGAAAATAAAGTGGACACACGAAATCGCTCGTGTTTTGTTCTAGACGCCTCTTCTATGCGTTGTTGTTCTAAGGCGGAACGTTTGTGACTCGGTAAGCGACCAGGTCTGAGCACCGTAGGTAAAGATGGGCAAGACATGCATATCGATAAGTTTGCGCTTCAGGGATATCGGCAGATCTCCCTACATTCGCGTCTTCATGGACCAGTAGCTTTTCCAGACGTTGTTGATTCCTGCCTGTTTTCGAAAGAAACTAACTGGCCCAAATAGATGTACTCGTCGACATAGTGTTTGTCCTGCCCATGTAACACAATTCTATAAAAAAGTTTAAATAAATAACCCACACTATTGTTCATAGATTAATCAAAATAATGCATATGAGAGGAAAACAGAAACGGGTTTATCAAATTTTTAATATTATTTTGAAACTAAAGTTCTTTCCGAGGCACTTAGGAATCTCAATCTTAATATATATAAATCTCGTGTCACAATGTTTGTCCTCAATGGACTCCTAAACCACTTAACCGATTATAATAAAATTCGCACACCATGTGCAGTTCGATCCAACTTGAGAGATAGGATAGTTAAAATCTCAAATTATAGTCGGGGTAGGGTAGGCGTAGGGTAGGGGTAGGGTAGAAGTAGGGTAGGGGTAGGGTAGGGGTAGGGTAGGGGTAGGGTAGGGGTAGGGTAGGGGTAGGGTAGGGGTAGGGTAGGGGTAGGGTAGGGGTAGGGTAGGGGTAGGGTAGGGGTAGGGTAGGGGTAGGGTATGGGTAGGGTAGGGGTAGGGTAGGGGTAGGGTAGGGGTAGGGTAGGGGTAGGGTAGGGGTAGGGTAGGGTAGGGTAGGGGTAGGGCAGGGTAGGGGTAGGGTAGGGGTAGGGTGGGGGTTGGGTAGGGGTAGGGTAGTGGTAGTGTAGTGGTAGGGTAGGGGTAGGGTAGGGGTAGGGTAGGGGTAGTGTAGGGTTAGGGTAGGGGTAGGGTAGGGGTAGGGTAGGGGCAGGGTAGGGGTAGGGTAGGGGTAGGGTAGGGTAGGGTAGGGGTAGGGCAGGGTAGGGGTAGGGTAGGGGTAGGGTGGGGGTTGGGTAGGGGTAGGGTAGTGGTAGTGTAGTGGTAGGGTATGGGTAGGGTAGGGGTAGGGTAGGGTTGGGGTATGGTAGGGGTAGGGTAGGGGTAGGGTAGGGGTAGGGTACGGGTAGGGTAGGGGTAGGGTAGGGGTAGGGTAGGGGTAGGGTAGGGGTAGGGTAGGGGTAGGGTAGGGGTAGGGTAGGGGTACGGTAGGGGTAGGGTAGGGGTAGGGTAGGGGTAGGGTAGGGTAGGGGTAGGGTAGGGATAGGGTAGGGGTAGGGTAGGGGTAGGGTAGGGGTAGGGTAGGGGTAAGGTAGGGTAGGATAGGGGTAGGGTATCGGTTGGGTAGGGGTAGGATACCACGCGAACGAAGTCGTGGCGGGTCAGCTAGTATATTAATAAGATGATCACCCATCGATAGAACGACCTCGGCAGGCTTCGCTTAACCTAAAGATCGACCCGTGTGGCTTTTAATATTTAGCCACGAGCTCCACTCCACATTATATACATACTTTCTCATTTAAACTAATTGGTAAAGCAGCCTCGGGCTTGTATTAATTGTCTAGTATTTTGCTGAACTAGTTTTATTTACCACTAGCTTGTGCCAGCGGCTTCGCCCGCTTGGGAAGTTTTTCCCGTGTAAATCCCGATCTCGTGGGAATTTCGCAAAATCCTTTCTTAGCGGATGCCTACGTCATAACATCTACCTGCATGCACAATTTCAGCCCGATCCGTCTAGTGGTTTGGGCTGTGTGTTGATAGATCACTATGTCAGTCAGTCAGTCAGTCTCCTTTGAGTTATATATATTTAGATTACATGAACCATACATAATCCCTTTTTTAAAGAGAAATAGCAATGTATGTGTATTCACATTACTAGTAATGTATTTATTTATTAACAACCATGGGTGGTGAAGAGATAACATGGCGGTGCATAAAAAAAACTAAGTAGAAAATATATTAAAATAAAAGTTAAAAAACAATCTTGTTAAGCACTCCAACGAAGCTAAATATGCTTGTGTCTGGACCATTTTATTAGCATTGTACAGACGCCAGGACATCAAGCTACAACAATCTGTCAAATTTCTTTAATATATTTTCAACTTTATTGTTAAAGAATTTAGGTTCAAGGTTGATTGGGAAAATTTTACAGTTTCGGGTAGCTTCATGTGCTGGCGTCTGTACCTTCCTGCATTAGTAATTTAGTACGTATGCATTGTATGTGACAATTAAACATGTATTTACCTCTTTTAAAATCAATCAGAAATAAATAATTGCAACCTTGTGTCTGGGGTTATTGGTTCCTTGTTATATACCGGTTTACATAAAAACAAATAGTAAAATTGAACATGTTATTAGTAAAATCAATTACTTGCGTGATGTAAATGCTGGTTGACCTAAAGAGTAGGTTTTATCGAAAATAAAAAAAATGTTACTGGTTTTCACTTCTAATAACCGTTGATTTACCGTTTATTTCAAATATGGAGCAACCCTAAAATGTTTCTATCAAATAATGAGCAGCATATTTTAATAATTGGCCATAAAATTTGTGAACAGACGTCGTTAGAGTGAGGAGTTTGTACTTTATATTCGTATGACTATGAAATACTTGAAAAGTCGGCTTACACGGACATTTATTAACAAATCGGATGGTATTAAAATTATTTATTTATTTTCTCAAGAACGAACACAGTACAATATCACAAGGCACATTATATAGAGACTGGTGTCTGTTGAAGGTAAAACCTGTATTACAGATCACCAGGCTTACCCTCCGTCGGACAATTTTTAACACGCTTTTATTAGGTCGACCTGTATGTAACTATGTAATGGAAACTAAGGTAACTAATTTAACCATCTTTCAAGGGTCGTAGCGTAATGAAAATTGGCAGGTGTATGTAGTTCTGATGACAATACAATAATATGGTACTGTAGAACTGATCTGATGATGGAGCCGGAAGATATGAACTGGAACTTCATGATGGAAAATCGTATCATAGCTGTTTTGGATTTCTTAGAAAAGTGTTGTAATGAACTTTGACCACGATTAGGTTTCAAGGTCTGATGATGAAGCCGGAAGATAGGCACTGGCATTCCATGATGGAATATCGTATCATAGTCTTGTTTGCACTTGTTAGAAAGGCCACGTAATGGACTTTAAACACGATCAGGTTTCAAGAATATTTAACAAACCTGAAAAAAATCCTTTATCAGTTTTCTTAACATTTTTTTTTGTTTTCACGTGCATCTATAAAAGCGTGTTTTTTTAGTGTTTTTTAAACTATTAATTTATTACATATGACCTGTATTAAGTGAACATGATATTAATACAATATGAAATAAAACATTTATATAATTATATCGGATGGTATTAACCTAGTACAGGCGAAGATTTTAATATTCCTTAATTTTATTAATTCTTAAGACTTTTATTGTAAATATATTTTGCACTATTTATGAAAATAAACAATTTATTTTTATTTTAATTGAGCCTATAATGTTCCCACTGCAGTAATCTTCCACACGGGCTCAGTATCGGTTGGTGGATGTCATATGTCTTCGTATTTTTAGTCTTAGGTCATGACGATTTGGGTTATGGGAATATTCGAGTTACCGGGGCCTCGGAACGCAAAGGCAACTGAACTAGATGAGTTTTCAGTCAGTAAAAGTCTGACATTCTCTTCAATCCCACCCAGAGCGGAAGTCATTTGACGGTTTTTTTTTTTATTTCGGATGAGCTCCCTCTTGACCTTGATCTCGCCTGATGGTAATACATGAAGTCTACGATGTGACGAGCGAGCCCAGAAGCCTATTTACTCTTGCTTTAAAGGCTGAAAGGTCATAAGTGACAGGGAACACAGAAGCCGGCTGAGAATTCCACAGCTTGGCTGTGCGCACAATAAATGTGGAGGAGAAGCGCTTGGTACGACAAGACGGGTATATCAAACAAGTGTGGATGGCACCCAGCCGTGCCTATGCCGTGCCATGTGGATGGCAGCCAGACGATTTTTCCCCCGAAATAAAAGGACGGTTTCCTCAAGATGTTTTCGTTCACTGATTTGAGAGCAGTGGTGATGGCATAAATAACACAAAGTAACGTGCCTGACTTGGCTTGAACCCGCGACGTTTAACTGAGGGCCCGTATCCACTGCTCATGGGCCTTTTTTTTTTTTTTTTTTTTTTTTTTTTTTTTTTTTTTTTTTTTTTTTTTTGTGTGTGGCATCTCGCAGGTCAACCTCTGAGGTTGTCGGCTGCTTAACCGGACTTGCCTGTGGTTGCCTTAATTAATAAATTAATTAAAGCCTCCAGCCAGGGCTTATTAAAAAACTTACAAACTAGGCGACTACACGCTAAGGGCACCCCCTGTGGGGTACGGACCTCGGCTTAGGGCGTCGCAGGGGAGGGCAGCTAGGGACAGGCTGGATCATATCATTATTATTATTAATAAGGAAATTTAAAGCTACTGGCTCAGCGTCGCGGGCTGGCTCTGGCAAGGGTCGGGGTGGACTATTACGGGGACGTCGCGGCGGCCCTCGGCGGCGAGGACGGAAGGACGGTCGGTTTTTGTGTTTGTGTGCCACTGTACTTGTTTCCCTACGGCTCTCTTGGAGCAGGGTGATTGCGTCATCGGGAGTGACTAGGGTATGCCTTGGTCGGCGAATCTTAGAGATACGCGAGGGTTCGTATTGGGCGGCCGATACGATAAGGGGATTCCTATGTTGGATTGAAGTTTCAAAGAAACGCTTGGAGACACGTTTCATGAACTGCTGGATGGTGGGCATCTTGAGATCTACGTGAAGAAGCTCATTTCGAACATAAAAGGGGGCTCCCGTGACTCTACGGAGGAATCGGTTTTGGAGGGTCTGCATCTTGTGGAGGAGGTAGGGCTTTGCGTGTGCGAAAACAACGCAGGCGTAGGTCATGATGGGACGGATGACCGCGGTGAAAATACGCAGCTTGCACCTGAGTGATAACTTGCTGCGAGAGCTAAGAATGAAGTGGAGCCTACCTAGAGCGAAAGCGGCGCGCGTACGTGCCTGCTTTATGTGCTCAGCGAAGGAGAGGTGTCTATCGAGGACCACGCCTAAGTATTTTGCTTGCTTTTCCCAAGGGATCGGCTTGCCGTACATGGTAATCGGACGGGGGGAGGGTGGGTTTATCCGCGGTTTAGAAAAGAGGACTGCCTGGCTTTTGTCTGGGTTGACTTCGATTCTCCATTTCCGGAACCACTTGGCCAGAGTGTTTGCGGAAGTTTGGAGAGTGCGAGCGATGGCATCGGGTTTAAGACCGGTATAATAGATAGCCGTATCGTCGGCGAATAGGGCTAGCTGGGTATTTTTATGCTTGGGAATATCACTAGTGAATAGGGTGAAAACGAGGGGGGATAGTACGGAGCCTTGAGGAACTCCTGCGCGAATGGGATGGGGGGAGGAAAGCTCCCCCTCAATTCGATAACGAAAGGTGCGATTCGATAAAAAGTCCCGTAGGATGAGCACGAGACGGTCAGGCACGCCGAGTTGGTATAGCTTATAGATTAAGCCATTGTGCCAGACTTTGTCGAACGCTTTCGCTATGTCGAAGAATAAGGCTCCCGTTATTGCGCCCCGTTGGAAGCCGGCGCTGACGTGTTCTACGATGCGGTGAACTTGTTGGATACATGAGTGTTCGGTTCTAAATCCGAACTGCTCATTGGGTATTAGACTCTTTGCTTCGGCGAAATCTTTGAGCCGCTTATATATAAGCCTTTCATAGATTTTACCGAGGACGTTGAGTAAGCTAATGGGACGGTAGCTAGACGGGTCAGACTTGGGCTTGCCTGGTTTGGGAATACCTATGACGGTGGCCTGTTTCCAGGTTGTAGGGAACATATTATTGCTCAATGCGCCATTGAAGATGGCAGTCATTAGCACTATAAGCTGGGCGGGGAAAAGTTTAAAAACCCTATTGGTGATGCCGTCGGAGCCAGGGGCTTTTCGCGGTTGGAGACTTTTAATGATATCCTGGACCTCATCAGGAGTGATGGGGGCCAGTGGATTATCGGGATCTTCGACGGGCGGAAGGGAAGTTCTACGTTCGACTTCGGCGTTCACCATATCGAGGTGGGCTTGGTCTACTGGTTGAGAGCTGGGAGAACACTAGGACTCTAGGCTGTCGGCTAGGCATTCTGCTTTTTCAGAGTTATCGAAGGCGACACTCTTATCGGGACGAATGAGAGGAGGCATTGTGGCCTCTTCAGTGGATCGTAACTTCCTCTGAAGCTGCCAGAAGGCAAGATGGGTGGGCTGAAGTTCGCTCAGCATCTTGTCCCAGCTCGCATTACGCTGCTCGGCAATGCGTTTCCTTACAGCACGCTGTAAGTTGCGCATGTGAGCTTTGTTTGCGGTGCAGGGAAAAGCGCTGTACGCACGGATGGCTGCGTTCTTCTCGGTTATCAGATTCCGTACATCGTCCGGGAGTTTCCAGCGGTGGTCTTCCACTACAGGAACTTCCCTTGAACAATCGTTCAGGACGGATTGTACGTGATCTGTAAGCGAGTCGATCGCCGCCGTCGTGTCAGCGACTGAGACTATGTGGTCAGGAATGGTGTCCAAGTGAGGCGACGTGGTGGATTTCAGTTTTTCACTTACTTTCCTCCAGTCGGTGATCAATTGGGTCGGAGGAGGTTGGGTAGGATCATGGTTACCCGAGCGGGAACCTAGGTGTAGGATAACGGGACGGTGATCCGAGTTGAGCTCGTGAAGCGCTTCTATGGAATGTAAACGGAGGTTTACATTCTTTAGGAGCGCCACATCGAGGACATCGGGGTTATGGTTGGGGTCGTGTGGGTAGTGGGTGGGAGTCATCGGAGCGATGACGTCGTAGTTTAGGGTCGCGCCTAGGTTATACACGATTCTGCCTCTGGCATTTGTCGTGTTGCTGTTCCAAGCGGGGTGTTTGGCGTTGAGATCGCCCGCTAGTAAGACGGAGTCACTCAGGCCGAAGAGAGTCGTGAGATCGCTGGTGAGCGCGATAGGATCGTCTGAAGCAAGAGACGCGACCGATGGTGGGGGATGGTAGGCAGAGATGATGGTTATCGGAGGATGACCAGTCATGCCTAGTCGACAGGCAGAGTACTCTAGGTGAGAGAGAGGCGCGGGTGGGGTCAGAGGGATGCAGTATAACTCCTTTCTATAATAAATAAGGGTACCGCCGCCGTGGCAACGTGTTCTGTCATTGCGAACTAGACGGTAATTCGCAATTTTGGGATCAGCGCGGTGGGGTTTCAAAAGGGTCTCCTGTATAAGGAGGACATCTAATTGGTGGTCGCGGAGGAATTTAGTTATTTCGGCGCGTTGGTTGAAAATGCCATTGGCGTTGAAAAAACCTAATTTGAGGGATCGAGGCCTAGTGTGGTTTGTGCGTTGGGAATCCATTGGATCAGTCCATCGCATCCATCTGGTCGAGACCTAGCACCACATCACTGTGTGTGCTAAATATTTGGCTGTACATTGCCGTCGTAATTTTGCCATTATTCTGCTGTTCGGCAGCCAGAAGGGCATCGCGGAGAGATCTGGCTTGGCGGGTCATAAATAACCTATAATGGCGCAGTATAGTCTGGGCGCAAGCCTCGCCGTGCGCGATGGGTGAGGGATTGGGCGGTTGTTTGACTGCAGGAGCAGCAGTGGTTTGAGGCGCGGGTTTGTGACTGGCTGTGGGCTCTGTAGCCACGGGTATAGGCAGGATCTGCGCTGCGATGGGTATATCCATCAGTGCCTGCAAAGGTTTGGCAGGGGCCAAGGAGGGGAAGGCTTTTTCGTGGTTTAGCCTGTTCCACGGGGAGGGTCTCTGAGGAGCGAGACGTTGGGGAATTTGAGAAGAAGGTGCCTCTCTCTGTTGGCGGGCGTTGGCGCGCTTCGCTAATTTAGGAGCGAGTTTGGGGGCTTTGGGACATCCGCGGTAGTTTGCCGGGTGACCGGTCTGGCCGCAGAGAACACAGCTGGGTGGTTCCGAACAGAGGGTTCGGTCTTTAGGCCGTGGGCAGTCCGCAGTGCTATGCTCGCCCAGACACTTGACGCATCTGGGAGTCGCATAGCAGTTGCTCTGCGCATGGCCATACAGGCTGGCAACGGTGGCATTGTCCCACTGTTGCGGTTTTGTAGGGCTTTTCTATTGAGATACCGGATAGGGAGCAAATAGACTTAATCTTAAATATTGGGTGATGACCTTCGGTTGGTTCACAAATGACAAGAACCATGTCGTACAATTCACCGCCTCTCGCTTTATGTAAGCGATGGACGGCGATCACTGGTATACCTTGATCGGCAAGGTCGTCTTTAATATCCTGTACTAGGATTTCTTTAGGGACACGTTTAATAATAACACGAGTGGGCGTGTCCTCGGGGAAGGAGAAAGTGTGAAAGGAAATATTCCTTTCACGGAGGGCGCGATATAATTCCCTATAGTCGTTCGACGTAGGGACGGTGACTTTAATGCCATTTTGGCAGGTACGGGCGTTTGTGTAGTTGATCTTTCGATCAACACACATCTTAGACACATCAGTCCATTTCCCCTTGTCCTGGATGTAAAAGGGGGGTGGAGGGCGTTGCTTCCTTTGGGTTGAGGAAGTTTGGGCTATCGGGCTGGGGGGACGACTATCCTGCGCGCGAGTGGAGGTCGTTGGGACGGGGCTAGCGGGTCGTACGGGCGTTTGAGTTGGGGACGGGGGTGACGCGGTGGTCTTTTTGGCCTTGCTGGCCTGGGAGGTTTTCCCTTTCTTCCTCTTGCCACCGGTGACGACTTGAAAGTCGTCTTCCGAGGATGAGGGGCATGATGACAAATCATTGTCGGAGTTGTTTTTGGACATAGGTTCGGTGATGTCCATTTCACGGAATTCAGGTGCAGCGCACACCTGCGCGGCGTCCATTGTTTTATGAACAATGGGATTAGTAGGTGGGCCGGAAACAATGGGTGATTTCGGGAATCGGGCGATCGGCACGACTTTGTCGGCGGGCGGGGGCAATAGAGGGCTATCTACCTGGAAGTCGTTCGTTGTTTGATGAATAATGGGATCGGAGTTAATAAACACTTCCGTGAATTGACCAACTGGGATGCCTTGATCGGCAAGCGGGGGAGATAATGGGCTGTCAAGCGCGTCACTAAAATCAGCGACGTTGGCTTCGGTAGCCGGAGGACTATTAGCGATTTCACGCTGGATTTTTCCGCCATATTTGGCGGAAATAGCAGGGTTTTCCCTAAGGATCTCTAACAATATCTCCAAAATATTGGAGTTCGCCATGATTGGCGAATGGATCAAAAATTTAATGAGGAAATTTTGGAGATTTCTCTCCCGCGGGGGGCCTATTTAAAGCCTAACTGGCCTAACTCCCCGGATGGATGGGTCCGGGGATGTGTAACCCTCCCAGTCGGGTAGAGACTGGGAGGTGAGTACCTAATGGTGAGCCCTAAGCTTGTAACCGGTCGCCAGTTTTATTGTGCGAACCGGGCCCTATTGGGTCTAGTGCGAAGGGGTAGACACACCCAACCGACACTAGGTGAGTAGCTGAAAAGGAAACTCAGTAACTAGGTTTGACTAGGAGATCCCCCAAGGCCAAAACCTAGCACTCGACTCCAATTGACTGCTTCACCCTGAAGGGGATCAGCGGGTGCGTCGGGTCAGCACCCCCTTGGTTTTGTTGACACCGTGAGGTTTCCACCAAGGACCACGAAACTGTGGTTTTACCCTGAAGGGGCCAAACCAAATTGTTTTTGACGATACTCTGTTAGAGAAACAGGAAATCCTTCACCGCCTCGAAAAAGGCGGATCCGGACCAAGCGTCGTAGTCGGCGACTACGAATGACGTCACGGCGAGCGCGACGAAGCGATGACACAGACACAGAACGATCGAGAGCGCGGAGCGGTACGACCGTCGCGGGCGAGCGTCGGAAGCGGAATGTGCTCATGGGCCAATGCTACTCTCCAATACTAACTGATATTCCCGTTGGGGATTTGAAGTATTTTGTTATGAAATCCTTGTTAAGAAACATTTCGTTTCTAACAGCTGATAATTCTAGATTTTGTTTGTAAAACCAATTTATTATTGTTGTAAACTCGTGTTTCACTACTCATTGATGTCCTCCGCCTCGGGGCGGGGGACATCAATGAGTAGCCGCCTCGTCTGTTCTGTTTAACTTTTCCCAAGAACAGTCTTGGGAAAAGTTAAACAGAACAGATGAGATCCTTCATTATTGAAGTCTAATGTTATCGCTTCTCAAGTTTATTTTAATACACCTAATATAAAGCTTTTTTGTGAATGGGAGAACACTGTAGACTCTTAGATTTGTTTAACAATTTTTTATTTGTAATTCCATTGGGCTGTATTATTACTTGGTCTATACTGTCCTCTCATAACTAATTAACCTGTATTATGGATACATTGTAAAAATGATATTTTGATTTGAAAAGAGTAACTGTGGAGTTACTTGTCGGTCCTTCTCCATAGAAAACGACCAATTTCGATCCGTGCCCTAACTGCTGACGTTTTGTAAGTGCCCATGTAGGCCTATGTGAAATAAAACATTTTGAGTTTGAGTTTGATGATGATGAATAAAAATAAAAAAAAAGTATAGCAGAAGTTAAACATATTGATAACTGCAAGCCAACAAAGTATAGTTTTCTTTTCATTGTACCTGTTCCGTCCAACGTGAAACAGAACGCACCTTTTTGGTTGGCAACATTATTATCTATGGTCTTTGAAAATGACTTGACATATAACTTTCCTTGCAAAAAGCAACCGCCGAGTTTGTTGAGATTGATTTATTGTTTGTAATTGAAAATCGAGTTGAATCTGCGCGGTTAAGGATAAATTGATTGTGATTAGTGATTAGTTGAAATCTAGAATCCCGAATTGACGAAAAACCTGGGATATTTTGAACAATAACGCCGAATGACGCCAGACCAAATATCACGCGAACCTTGCTGAAGGTAATTGTGAATTGTTGCTAAAATACGCCTGTGGGGCAACGTTAATGCTGTCTGGACCACGCCATCTGAAGACCGGCGCCTTGTGAACGTCCATGAACACTTGACCACATTACACATTTCAATAACCCATTACCTACTTACACACATATCACGGACGTGGCCTGAGGAAGGTTGAAGCTTGTCGTCCCAGCTCAGAGGGTAAGTCTAGGCTATAAGCTTAAGTATTGTAATCTCTAGTTGTACTGAGGCCTAAGAGCCTATTGTTTGAAAAACAACGGTAAAGCTCCACGTACCGTGGACTGTTCGACATACCAGTTACCGTTGGCTGGCTTGGTGCTGAACAGTACCAGTCTTACGTTTGACCACAATCTCACCTAATGTTAAGCGATGATGTGGTCGAAGATGAAGCACGCTTGCCTAGAAGTAACCTATTCACTCTTAACTTAAAGACTCCCAGGTTATAGTTATCAGGAAACACAGACTCTGGCAGAGAATTCCACTCCTTAGTTGTACGCATAATGAAACAATTCCCAAAACGTTTTGTCAATTTGATTATGCATTTCAAAATATATTCATGTTTTAACTATAGCACAGAGGCGGCTGTATAGAATCGTCACAAAGTACATGCAAATAGGTAAATTTTAAATAACCATAAATAAATCCAAACTGGTGACGAATTTCAATCAATATAGCACTTTTACTAGGCAGAAAAAAATAATTGGCCATTTTAAAAAAAGGCCATAAATTAAAGCCTTTTAAATAGTTAACACGAAAAAGCTCCATTCATTGTTACCCAATTCCGAATTCCAAAAGTAAAATAAACGTGAATCAATAAAACTCACACTCGCCTCGCACTGGGGCAATTATTTTTAATTACTCCCATCGCACCGTTCAATTTAAACTTTTTAATAGACTGCACGGCCATTATTATTACTGCAGAACTTATAAGTTCTGTATTAGTGAAATCATAACACTGCTGTGCTATCGGAGAAGTTTGTTCAATAAATGGCAGTGCTTAGTAAGATAATTTTCCATTTTAGTATGGTAGATAATGGTATTGTTATTACAATTAGAAGTTGTTTAAAGAGCTGGTCTTATTTTATAATAAAACTATTGCCTTATTACTAACAACGTTATCTTGCACTGCAATTTCTAAACAGGCCCATTCGAATCTGTGTGCAACTTTCCTCAAAACATCGACTCGGACATACGTGCTTTTTATATAATTTAAATAGAACAGATTATATGAACTTTGATGTATGAGTTTGTAACGTTGGTTAGGAAACATCGGCCTCATCTATTTAAAATTTCCAAAAAAAAACCTGTAAAAGTGTTATCTAATAACCAATGTGCAAAATAAATATTTAATTTCATTTTCCCATCAGAAATATTTCATGTAAAAGCCGAACCCCAGTTGACGATGCTTCGCGTTCCACGCGCGCTTCAGCAATGATAGGGTTGTAGGGAATCTTGTAACGAGATACCGGAGTCTCGGAAAGCAAGGGCAACTGAACACTTCCGTCAGCCCCATACAGGGCGCGAGGAGTCATCAAAAGAAAGCACCACGATAAATAAGGCCAAAACTCGCAAAAAAAAGATATTGTATCTCGACCCAAGCCAAGCCTTAGCTCTAGAACCCAACATATTGGTACCTATAAAAGTTCGATTTGACTGTAAAATATCCTGAGAATTTGAACGCTCTTGTGATAACGTTACAGCCCAAAACTATAAAAGGTACGTCCCAACGAGCACATTAGTGGAAATAGCATATAATAATAAATAGAATATATTTTGTTACTTTGGGCTATAAAATAGCGGTTTAAGGGTTCAAAACGCAGTTCAGAGTTGCATATCTGCATCTGTAAACGTCTATAGTTATAAAAGTTACTTAAGGTGCTATAAGCTGAATCAAATACTACCCTAGCCTTCACAGTAGTCCACGGTAGAACTCATTTACCACTTACACCTTTATATGAGAGGTACGAAGGTCATTCTGCCACTCACAGCTGCACAGTAGTTTCCATTGTAACTTGTATAGGTTATACTTATAGTAACCACTATTATACTACTATAAGTTTCAATATAGAAATAATAGAAACTCTTATGCATAATATAGTTACAAAAAAATCATCAGTGTAACTAAGGACTTTATTAGCAATAGTAATTCCTTGCAGGCTCAATCCATTCGCCATTTTACAGCCGCTTTTGTAACTATTATAAAACATCCGCTCAAATCACGGAAGGCCGCCGGCGGCTCAAAGTCGGTACATTTTGTGACGTTTACTATTTGAGGGGTTAATAAAATGGATGCTAAACGAATAAGTACGTAACTAGATCTTATAACCTCAAAAACAGGAAATTAGGAGCTTTTTGTGGCTGTGAGTTGCACTAGGGGAACAAAAATCACTGGAAGCGTTAGAAGGGTGAAAATTAGCGCTACGATTCTCAAAAGGGAGTTATTAGAGCTCAAACTGCAGGTTATGACTACATTACAATGACGCCATGATTTTTTAAGAAAACTTATAATTCACTTGCAAAATTGAGTTGATATACATTGGTTTTTCAGTTAAATGTGCATTAAATGCACCGGTAAACAATGGGCCACTTGCGAATAGTAAGTTATCGACACGTAAAAATACGGAAATAAAATTTATTCTGTATAACAAATAAAAAGTATCACATATCTTTTGTTATTTTTTTAAATATCATAAAAGCGCGTTAAAATTACTCGAAAATTATCTTATATATTATCTACAGTAAATTGGACAGCGTTTTAAGTATCTTTATATATCTTGCTAATACAGAATACAAACTTTTACTTCTTTTTGTTTTATTTTCATGATGGCGACGAAAACACTTAAGTAACTATTAAAAATAATATCAACTGAAGATATACAATAAAGAACTATAATCAATTAATTCGTTCAAAGTAGTTCAAAATCATTCAAAAGTAGCGCTACGAGAGCTTTAGTATAGCGTTAATAAATCGTTATAGCTATTAAGGAACCTTTATGCAACCGTTGTGCAGGTTAAATGGAACTTTAGGTTGCATAAAATGGCGCCCAAATAGCGCTAAAGCGGCTGCTTTAAGTCTGCAGTAGACGCTCTAGCGCTTACGTCTATTACCATAAGTAATAATCGGATACGCTCCAAAGCTCTAATGCAGCCCATTTGTGCTAGTTGGGGTACTACGCGTGTATTTCTTTGGCTTGTCGTGTCATTATTTTTTTTCTAAAATTTGTTTTGCACAATATTAAGTATTTAAACCCGTCAAAAGCTAGTGGTTCATGCTTCAATGCAGAGGTAAATAATATATCATATAACCTGAACTTAAACAAGTCACGGTTTTCTTCTCTCCACGGAGCGTCCCCATAACGCTATTTCGCCGGGAATACTCAGTAGAGTGGCGAAACACCAAAACCGTATACTTCGTCGATCTCGTCTTGGATTTCAGCAAAGTAATGCGAGATTCCATTCTGTATTGAGTGGCTATCAAGTGGGTGCCAATCTGGGGTTGGGTTCTAACGAGATACCGGAATTCCAGATTACTAGAGCAGCATAAGGAAAAGAGTGGGGTTTTAGTCAAATTGACGTCAGGCGCTCGCATTTGATGGCTTGGCCCTCGTACGGTTGACTGGTTGACTCGGTGGACCTGGTCGGTTGACTGGTAGAGAATGCCTACAGCATAAAGCCCGTCATTGTATATATGTGCATGAATTGTAAATAAACAAAAACTGAATGCAAATACAGTCCAATTTTACAATGGTTGTCATAGATCTCGTCTTTCAAGGCTTCATAATCCGACTTCATTCTTTTCGAACTCTCATGTTCCTTGCAAACTCGTGCATTAGTACATTGAACGTATTCTTTATTTGATTAGTCTACCTCACTGGTGAATTGCCGCGTGGTCTGAAGCTTGATAAAGTGTGTGTGAGCATTTTTGGGATAAGACGAAACAAGCAAGACAACTTTTAACGGCTTTTTAATTATTATTTACATGTTTCACCCTGTTGTTATAAAACATTGTAAATGTTTGTAAATAGCAAATAATAATGACCCCAATTTCAGTAAACTTTAATATTAAATGCGAGTTTCCCGTTATTATTTATTATTGTTCCGTGAGGGTTCAATTAAAACGTTATAATCGATTGCACAGTGTTTTACGCAGAATCCGCGTTGAAACTGTGTTAAGTCTTGCGTAATAAATAGTTCAACGTTTAATCCAGAACAGGTATAAATATTTTCTGTAATTTTTGAGGGTTTCTGGTACTGTTAGACAGTTGTAGATAATTGCAGCTATAGCTGTGTGTATTAACGGCAAAAAGTAAATTACTGATCAGTTTAAGACCATTTATTCCTTTAGTTTTTTTCAGTTCATAATGAGTTTGTAACTACTTAGACTAGGGTTAAAATGGCTAATGAAACAGAGCGGCGAAATGCTCACCACGCGCCCACTGACGTTTCGCGTATAGACGCGTCCTTTCTAAATTAACGAAATAAGACTCCAATTATCTTTTAGATTATTTTTAGATTTTTAGTGCAATAGTGTATTTGCTTGTATTTAAAACCTTTTTTACTTTCGAAAAGCAAGAAACCTCTAAAAAAAAATCCAATCGATCAGTAAATAAATCGTCAAAAAGCCAAGAGCAAATTAGAATAGCTTAAACTAAAATGGGAGCGATATAAAAACTCCGAGATAAGCCTACAACAATCCAATCATCTGACTGTCTATCCATTAAGGCAGGGGCCGATCCACTGAATTTATTTCACAAAGTAAACAGGATCAATTTTCAAGGATGGTTTATAGACGCAAATTGCATTGATAATTTTGGAAGGGTACGAATGGAATGCTTATTTAGAAGAAAATAAAGGGCATTAAATGAGTATGATTTTCATGAGCGCAGATTGTAGCTTGTAGCTACATAAAAACTATTTTTTTACAAAAAATTGAACCGACTTCAAAACTTACAAAAAAGACTTACAAAGAAAGCACTACAAAGAGAGAAATAATCTTAAATATTGTTTTATTGGATGTCTAATTCCGTTAAAAATAAGGGCTAGGTATCTACTCACATGGCTAAAAAATGGCTAAAAAAGTTTTAATTTTATGCGTTTTAGTGTATCATTGTTTGTGTTACTTGAGATACCTACATACCATTTGCACTTACTTTTTAAAAAGAGAGTTTGCTGTACACGTCTTTTTTACCCACTTAAACCATATTTCAGACGAGATTCAGAAGGTCTGTGCCTCAGCTGTGGTGATATTAAGTAATAGGCTAATTTTATTATGCTAAACAGTACATAGATGTACGAAGGCAGCAATTGCGAGAGATTTGCTATTTTAAATTGAAGAGTTCCATTATTTATCACCGAAGATCTTCATCAGAACCTGATGTGTTATATACTCAAACCTTCCTTGTGAAATATGCTTTCAAACAACGAAAACGCAATCGAAATTAGATCAGTAGTTTCTGAGAAAATCGCGGATATACAAACATACATACATACGTACATAATGATCGAATACAGAACCTCCTTTTTTGAAGTTGTTTAGAAATAACAGCAGCACGGTCTAATTTTCAAGGTTAAGCAACTTATGGTTGGTCCGTAGTTTCGTGACCAATCTTAATATATTTTGATTCCTTTGTGCCTCGGAGAGCACGTGTCATTTGTACCTGTAAAATGAAAAAAAATGAATGAAATGTATCTCTCTCTCCATCTTCGACCACATCATCACTCACCATCAGGTGATATGGTGGTCAAACGCGAAGCTATTATCGATTTAAAAAAATGTAATCCATCATTGTATACAATTCACAGGAAATGTATACAACGTGTAACGGAAACCCCATATCTATCCAAAAGGACTGAAGACAACATCTGGTATGGAGTCTCTATGCAAAGTTTCAGCTCAAAATAAATGACTCACAGAATTGACCCCAAATTATCGGTTTCATATGTTTCTTGAATACGAATAATAACAAACGTGTCACATCACTATGAGGGTCATCACTTTCCACGTCACTTGCTAAAAAAACGATAATTCTCTTCGTTCTTCTTAATTTAAAAAAATCGGTCTCTGGTATCAATGTATTGAAATTTCTAATAAGCTCCACACATGTAGACATAGGATTACAAAACCCTTGCTATATCGTTTGTTATCATCCAAGGTCCGTCCCTTCCTTTAAATTACACGTTGTATAATTCCTAAAATCGTACGGAAATGTGTGAAATAAATTATATTAGACACATTTCCTAGGAAATCTATACATTTCCTAAATAGCAATCGGAAAGGTAATAGTGGTAATAGGCGATAGTGGAAGAACGTTTTGAGAATACTTTCATTGTGCGTACGGCTAAGGAGTGGAATTCCCTGCCGGAGTCTGTGTTTCCTGATCGCTATAACTTGGGGGTCTTTATGTCAAGAGTGAATAAGTTACTTCTAGGCAAGCGTGCTCCATCTTCGACCACATCATCACTTACCATCAGGTGAGATGGTGGTCAAACGCGAGCCTATTATCAATAAAAAAAAGATTAATTACTAGTAAACCCTAAAATATTTTATATTTAACGATAACTGTTACCTAGACGGCCTTCTTTACATACAGCTTAATAAAAAATATAGAAAGAATTTTATATTATCACAGCGGTAAGTCCTCTCTTAGAGGAGTGGCTAAAGAGACACCCCGCTTGACACAGGTGCTTACCGGACATGGCTGTTTCGGGAGGTACCTGTTCCAGATTCAACGGACTCCCGGGTGTCGTCATTGTGGGGACCACTCGGAGGACACGGTGGAGCATATTTTGGAGGTGTGCCCCGTTTGGGTAGAGCACCACCGTGTTCTCGTGGAGGTGATCGGTGGCAGCGACTTCCCGTGTCCGTCCCTGGTCAAGGCCTACTAGCGAAGGAGGAGGCTAAACGCGCAAGGGAGACACAACTTTCTTCCTCACGCACCAGCTACCACGGAAGAATGTAAATTTTGCTCCAGCTCCAGCAAAGCTCCAAAGCCTCGAATAATGGGAACGTATTGCAAGACTATCAGTTTTCTATTGGTTACATTTCAGGGAGTGTGCAAAGGAATTGCACAATCTAATTCCAAAAAGCCCTTTCCATCATCGGACTACAATACAAACGGCGATGCGCCATCGTGGTTGAAATTCCACCCCCTTATGCACAAAATGTTTGGGAATACTTTCATTGTGCATACAGCTAGGGTTTGGAATTCTCTGCTGGAATCTGATAGCTTTAACCCGGGTGTTTTTAAGTCAAGAGTGAATAGGTTACTTCTAGGTAAGCGTGTTTCAACTTCAACCACATCATTACTTACCATCAGGTGAGATGTTGGTCAAAGGCGAGCCTATTATCTATAAAAAACTAATAACTTAATAGTTTAAAAAGCACTAGAAAAACACGCTTTTATAAATGCACGTAAAAAAAATGTTAAGAAAACCGATAACGGATTTTCTGTAGGTTTGTTATAACCTTGAAACCTGATCGTGTTCAAAGTCCCCACGTAATGGACTTTCTCACAAGTGCAAACACGACCATGATACGATATTACATCATGGAATGCCAGTACCTATCTTCCGGCTTCATCATCAGACCTTGAAACCTAATCGTGGTCAAAGTTCATTACAAGACTTTTCTAAGAAATCCAAAACCGCTATGATACGATTTTCCATCATGAAGTTCCAGCTTATATCTTTCGGCTCCATCATCAGATCAGTTCGTCAGTACCATATTATTGTATTGTCATCAGAACTACATACAGCTGCCAATTTTCATTACGCTACAATCCTTGGAAGATGGTTAAATTAGTTACCTTAGATTCCATTACATAGTTAGTTACATACAGGTCGACCTAATAAAATCCTGTTAAAAATGGATGTTGTTACTGACACCTATCAAACCTAGCTACGTTCATTAATACATATAAGACAAATTACACTTAGAAGTAAAAGTACTGTAAATGGGTAGTGGTTGTTAAAATGACAGATGTACATATTTATAATAGCAATCAAATAAATTTAGTCCTATAACACCTACGGCTTAAAATTTCTTAGATAGATAGATAGATATAATATATATAATATATATTCCACAACTTTTTCACACAACGCCATCTAGTCCCAAACTAAGCAGAGCTTGTGGTATGGGTACTAGACAACTGATAAACATACATATATATTTCTAAATACATACATATTATAGATAAATTACACCCAGACAAAGAACAAATGACCGTGCTCATCATACAAACATTTGTCCTAGGTGGGAATCGAACCCACGACCTTGCGCATAGCAGTCAGGGCCACTGACCACTATACCAACGGGCCTGATAAAACTTTTATTGGTCCATAGAAGACAAAAAACACAAAAGCACATAAACATATAACACATAAATTACAAGAAAAAAAAAGAACAGAACAAATGTATACATACAATCAAATATATTATAAACGAAAAAAGAAACAACCTTTAAAAATGTAAATCGGTGAGGTGTGTGTCTCCAAATTGCACCAAATGGGAGTCCAGCTCAGCATTTTCCAGGCAAATATGCCTGAAGCTGGTATTCTTAATAATATTAAAAATCATTGGACGATTTTACCTCATTTAATTACTTAAAAATCGTTGTTTTCACTTCAATAAACTTCCCAATCCTCTTTGGTATAATCGATTTAATAATTCAGACCTTCCTACCGTTCATATTTTTCCAACCTCAAGTAATCAGTTCGTACAGAATTAATGAGTTTATTCTTTATTCTCGGACCTATTCAGATTTGCAGTAAATATAATTAGCGAACGGTGGGACGCGTATTTATTTTGTATCAATAACTTGGCCTATGCTATGGTAGCCGAGCGGTTATGTCCCCAACTTCAGAAATGTAGATCGTGGGTTCAATCTGAGTTATTTATTTAATTGCCACTACTCTCAAAACAATGAAAGAAACTGGCATGTCCTTTTTTTGCCGGGTGGGAAAATCATCGAATGACTTCTCCCGCTCAGAGTTAAGTGGAAGTGTCAGACTTCTGTTGCCTGTTCCTTCCTATGGGGTCCCGTCACCGGTGCTGACAGCTCTTTGAGCGCGCGCGGAACACGACGCGTCGCCGACACGGGCCTGGTCCGGCCGGCAAGCTACCCCTGCTCGCCGCCTGCAAGCCCGCGCCAACGGTGGCCGGAAATCGGCTCGCGATCCCCGACATCCGGGGCGAAACCAGTATATCCTAGGGCCGGACAATCTTAAAACGTGAGACTTCCATCAACCCACACTGCGCCGCGTGGTCAATTACGGCTCATTTCCTCTCAATCTCTCTCCACGCAGTGATAATGTATCAGGCTGGTATGCTGATAATCAACCAACCAAGTTTTGATGAAACCCGTGAACTTTTGTTACTTTACGTTAAAATTAAAGCTGTTAAAGTTAAAGCAGCAAAAAGTTATTTTTATGTTAAAATTTGTTCCGAGGATAAAGGCCAAAGGCTTTGTTCTAGTTTTTGGGGGTTCCCTTTGATTTGTTACTCGAATTGTTCGCTTCATGAGAGAAATATGTATACACAGATATGAGAACTGGTGTAGATAGGTAGGTAGATCAATCATTATCTTTTCAAAATAAACCAAACTTAATTACGGTTTGGTCCTTAATTAAGTTTGGTCTCGATAACTTGACTATTTAAGCATTAATTCCCTCCTTATTCATAAAGGCAACAACAGATAGCGTCATGAATATGCGATGCCATTGTTAACGGTTTTAGGCTCGTAAATAGATGCCTCTTAAGGCGACGCTATAAAGGTATGTCGCCCACTAATGGGCCGCCCCGGTGGTAAAGATGATGAATGCGTACGGACGTTGGGTTCCGGCACTGAATAACTGTGAGCGTACCTTAGGAACAGGTGACGGAAGCAATAATAGTTGGCTGGCAAAGGATTTATGATTTAGGGTGTATTTTGGTGCAGGTTAACCGTGAAGGTAAGTGAAAAGACGAGTATTGCAACGAATTTCTTACAAGTTCTTTGTGGCTGAAAACCTAAGTAAAGGTTTTTGGCAGCTCGTTTTTGAAATAATATTTTATTTTCAGATCATAGTCCGTAGTGTGTTTGTTACATTTTAACCTTTAACTATTTTAGTAAAATACAAAGACAAATGTAAATAGGCATTTAAATAACGGAACCAACTTTCTTTCTTTCTTTAAGCTCATTGATGACCTCTGAGATTAAAATACTTAAAATCTTAAATTTATTTAAACATTTAGATATTGATAATAAAATATAGAGAAGTCCATAAAATTTAAATAAAGTTTCTATTATAAAAAAAAAACAAGTTATGTCGTTGATAACAGTTGGTGTGTGCATGGGAACTTACGAGCTTTAGTATTTGTCTCCCCCTTAACAAAAACACTCAACAGAAGCTTAAATGATTCTTTGTCGCTAAAAACTTCGCCCAAGTTCATGAAAATGTTCCGAAACGAAACATTTAAGTAATAAATAAACTTAAGATGGCCGGCCGTTACTTTAGCAAAACATTCGTGGTTGAGAATCTAATGGACGAATTAATTATAATCAAGGATTGAGAGCAATGTTTAAGTAAGAAAGGGGAACAGGAAAGTTTTTTTTTCTGTAATAATACAAGAATTACTTTGTTTAAGCGGTGATGTGATCATTAGAAGTTTTGAAGTGAGTTACAGTCTAACAAAGAACTTTATCCATACTTTTTATACACATAAAGAAAAGGAAGAAAGTAAATTTAAGGCACACAAAAATACAAGAAAAAAATCAAAGACATATTAAGGATTCCTGTAGAAGCCGATGCTTATGTCTAGGTGTATGACTCGCTGCTCAAAAGCTAAAAGGAAGTGATGATGACGTCACGTTGAACTAGCTCTGACCGAAGTCTGCGCTGATTTTTATGCTCGGGAATATGCAGAACAGGATTAAAGTCCCGCACTCCCATTGAAAAGGGAGGATCCTCCGACCAGACATGTGTTTTGTCTGGTAGGCAACTGCCCGTTGTTTGTGATCGGGTGATTTGTATGTATGCTAGTTGTGCGCATGGCCGCGCTGACCTAAGACAGCGCCTGTGAGCAAAATCTATTAAGCGCCTAAGATTTTTTCCACAGGCATGAGTATTGTCTTGGGTTCTCCAAAGACAATACTCACGCCTGTGGTTTAACATTACACTGTTTGTACCTACTCAATTATAAATAATAATATGTTGTGGTTTTACAAAAGTAATAACAATAATTAATGCTGGCATTACATCCGGCGCCCCTTCTGCTTTGGCGCCTGTGTGCGCCGCATACTTCGCACATAGGGACGGCTCGGCCCTGGTTGTGCGGTAAACTCTGCTTGCGCGATACAGGATTTCTATAGTTTTTAGTTTGTATGTAGCGAGATAGATGTCACTACAAAGGATTCCTGTAGAAGTCGAGGCTTCTGTCTGTCTGTATGACACGCTGCTCGAAAGCTAGAAGGAAGTGATGATGACGTCACGCTGAACTAGCTTTGACCCAAGTCTGCGCTGATGTTTATGCTCGCTGTCACCAGTTTGGGAATATGCGGAACAGAGATTACGTCCCGCACTCCCATTGAAAAGGGAGGATCCTCCGACCGGCCAGATGGGTGTTTTTGTCTGGTTGTCAACTGCCCGATGTTTGTTATCGAGTGATTTGTATGCAGACTAGTTGTTCGGTAAACTCTGCTTGCGCGATACAGGATTTTTATCTTTAGTTTGTATGTTGCGAGATAGACTTCGCTAAAGCAGCATTGTGTGTGCCTCACGGCTGTGCCAAATAAGCCCAGTTCAGCAAAATTCCAGACACCTTCAAGTGCCTGACGGTGGATTTCAACTGGACTTTATGAAGCGAGGACGTGCTGAATATGACGCAGTTTTTTTTTTTGGTTTGTAAGCTGACGTTATGGACATGGTTGGCAAGATGGGATGAGGCGTTTCAAGGTTATCAGCTCTTTTATTTGTTAGCTATGTTAGAGATCTTACTAGCATATTGGGTTTTGATTTTACTTTCAAATATAATATGTTTGGGTGTTTCAAATAGTCACACATCTATTTATCGCTTAGCCACCTACTCCAGAAACAAGCATATTTAGCTTAGTTGGATGGGTTAACAAGATTGCTTGTAATGTGAATTCTATCCACATTAATAGTCCTTTTAAAAACCAAAATAGCTTTTTAAGCACTTTTAGTCATTCTGAATTAATTCCTTTTACAATAGTCCTTATTTTCTCAACTTCAGTAAAAAAAAAAAACATTTACAATTGTTGCAAAGTCTGCACAGTTAGGAAACAAAACGTTATTTGTGTCCCAGTGCAGCAGTTATTTTTGTACGCCGTCAAACTTTAGTTAAACGTAACACACCCCAGGGTGTGTTACGAGTTTTAGAGAATGCATGGCGTGCTACTGTGCCTGGTGGCGATGAATGAGCGGATGGGGTCTAGAAATGTGTTTGTTATGGACACTTTATTACTATACTAGTTTCTGCCCGTGACTTCGTCCCGATTCCCTAGGAATTCCAGGATAAAAGTAGCCTATGTTTTGTTCCAGGATGTCAACTATCTACTTCCCAAATTTCATTCAAATCTCTTTTGTCCATCCAACCTCACAAACTTTTGCATTATTAATATTAGTAAGATACAGGCAACATACCTATACCTTGTAAAAGTCTTTTAGGTTGTAAACGACGACGGTGTATGTGTGATACCCACATTTCAAGCATCAAAGCGAGTCTTAGAGAATGAAATTAATGAATTTGAATTTCACAAGATGGACGTTGATCCCTAAATTAGACATTTGCCTTTGCGGATTCAAAATCTTAAGCCAAATTTGGTTTAATAATTAATGTTTGATGTTTAATTACCATAGTGGAGGAGAAAAAACCATGACCGAGAGTACTGTGGAAGAATATGGGAGAGATCTACGCGAAAGCGAAACAATACTAAACAGTATTTTTATTTATAAATTAGACATCGGCTAGCCTGTAATTAGAAATTATAACCAAAAACAAAATAAATAAATAAAAAGATTTTTAATAAAGGCTAGATAATAGGTAAATAATATTTCAAAACATAGTACAAGAGTGCTTAATTACAATAAAGGTAATATAACACTATTCAACATTAAAATGATCTATTATTTATTTTATAATTGGTTGGCTATCGACGAGTAACATCTGCTAAGATTTTAATTGCATATCACATAGACTTTAACCGTAGTTTATGGTATTTATTTGTTTTTAAATAGGAGCATTACCTCTCCTTATAACTTTTCCCCTTCTCTATTATACATGTAATATTTATTAGTATATGATTTTTGTATTGTGTGTAAAAATAAATTTTATATTATTATGTTAATTTAATATTATTTATGATGTTTGTTCACTGACAGCCCTAAATCTGTCTCCTTTAAGTTTGTCCATCCAAAGGTTGTCTGTAAGAAATCGCCCTGTGCGATAAAACCGCCCATTGTACACTAGTTTTAATGTTTGTATCCATAGAAATAAAAAGGTGTACAATAAAGTATATAATAAATAAATAAAAACTGGATACGATCAATATAGGTACTTGTTTTATTAGTTTAGTAAAAAATTCGAAAACATGTGACATCTACAAAATAATCACAATGGGCCCACGTGGTGAATTGCAGCTCATTCATTCCTCATAGAGGGCAGTGGGAAGGTAGTACGTTGAATTTATTATCTATTTTTTTTAGTTTACAAATATACATTTATTTAAATAATGGAATATACACTTAAATAAAACCCTAAACTACATATATTCATCTAAAAATAAACTATGGCGTCCAGAAATTCCTGCGCATCGCTGTCCACTGTTAATGTGCCCAAAAGACTGGCGGCATTGCCACGCTATATGGCAATACTTAACCGCTGTCCAAGGTAAAAGCCAGCCTTTGGATCACGCGAAGTGTCAACTAGGCGCCTGGATAGTTATTTAAATAATTTGTGAGCACTCGGACCCCACGATCCCAAGGTCTCCACCCCAAAGGGCTCGAAAATATAACAAGGGTATTAAATTATCTATTATTAGATAGAAATATAAATCAAATGAATCAAGAATTCCAAGTTATTTTTAAATTACCTGTTGCTCGCGACTTCGTTCACGTGTTTTTTTTGTCCAAATGCCTTTTCGCGTCTCCTCAGAACGCCCTGCCAAAGTTTTATTGCGTTTTGATCTATGTTTTAAGAAAACACACAGAATAAACGTACAAACATTTATTTTTATAAAAGACATTAAGATTTTAGCACACATGCATGCGTTATGTAAAATGTAATCAATTTGTTGAAAAATTTAGTCCATTATTGAAAACATTTCATACTTGACTGCTGTATTTGAAGTAAACTACTAGTTTTTGTGAATAATTTTTTATATCTCGCCAGGTCAAGAATATAAGTGCTGGTCATTCCAAGAAACGTGTATTTGTGACATTCAAGATTAAGAATTTGTAGAACAAACCATCTACTGAGATGGTGGATTGACTGGTAGAGAATGCCTAAGGCATGAAGTCCGCCTTTATACCATTTGTGTTGCATAAATATTAAAAAAAAGAGAAACGGGTAAATTTGTTTGCATTTTATCTGAAAACTGAGATGTACGTATATCACTGGATTATTTGGAGAAAACTGTATCATGTAGGTTCGTATATTCGTTTTGTGTTCATTCATAGTACCAAGTTATAAAAGGATACAGAGAACTCATAATTTTAAAAGTTTATTAGAGCCCGGTACTGTAAAAAGTAAGAAAGTACTTAAAACCGTCTGGACCATGAGATAAAAGCAAACTTGTTTGCCGCTCTCTTCGCGGAGTCTTCACGTCTGGATAGTAGTGGCGCTCACCCTCCTGATGCTCCTATTGGATGCGAGACGTGTATGTCGGACATTCGCATCCATCAGAAGGACGTCCGTAGAGTGCTGCGTAATCTAGACGTGAACAAAGCTAGTGGCCCCGACGGGATACCAGCAATTGTTCTTAGAACTTGTGCGCCTGAATTGTCTCCAATCTTGACACGCCTGTTTCGCCTTTCGCTAGAGACTGGAAAGGTGCCGAAAGCATGGAAGCTGGCTAACGTACAGCCTGTACCCAAAAAGGGCAGTCGTGCTGACCCTGCCAACTACAGGCCTATTTCAGTCACGTCCATTCTCTGTAAGAGTATGGAGCGTGTACTTAATAGTAAGCTCCTGGCATACCTAGAAGCCAACGACATCCTCAGTGACCGGCAATACGGCTTTCGCAAAAACCGGTCAACTGGGGATCTTCTAGCGTATGCCATTCATATCTGGAGTGAGGCCATTGAGAGGCAAGGGGAAGCACTTGCTGTTTCCCTTGACATCTCCAAGGCTTTTGACAGGGTCTGGCACGATAGCCTTATTGCTAAGCTTCCTTCTTTCGGGTTACCCACCCAACTTTGCGTTTGGATTGAAGACTTCCTGAGGGATCGGTCCATTCGAGTGGTCATTGATGGCTGCTCGTCTGGCCAATTGGCAATTAATGCCGGGGTCCCTCAGGGGTCTGTTCTCTCAGCAACTTTATTCTTGCTGCACATTAACGATCTGCTAATGCCCGGTACCTTTGGGTATGCAGACGACAGCACAGTTTCTGAGAGATATGTGTCCAGCGCGCGAGCTGGTGGGTCACAGATCCAGTCTCTCCGTGAGGACATGGTCGGGCGCTTGAACTTGACCTTGAAGGCTGTCTCCGAATGGGGCGATGCCAACCTGGTCAAGTTTAATGCAGCTAAGACCCAGGCGTGTCTCTTCTCTGCAAAAAGGAGCCAATTTGAACCGGCTCCTACTTTCCGAGGTGTAACTGTGCCGATAACTGACCATATCGAGCTTCTGGGGGTAACATTAACTTCTACCCTCAATTTTGGCCCGTTTATCGAGGCTAAGGCTCAACTAGCATCAAAAAAGTTGGGAATCCTAGCAAAGGTGAGACGGTACTTCACACCCGAACAGTTGCTCAATCTCTATCAAGCCCAGGTTCGGTCGTGTATGGAGTACTGCTCTCATCTTTGGGATGGATCTGCTAAATACCAACTGGACGCGCTTGAGTCTATCGAGAAGCGGGCCAAAAGACTCATTGGCAACGATGCACTGGTCGAATCAAAGCTCCAGAGCCTTGAACATCGACGACGAGTTGCAAGTCTATCGGTTTTCTATCGGTTACATTTCGGGGAGTGTGCGATGGAATTACACAATTTAATTCCAACAAGCCCGTTCCATCATCGGACTACGAGACAAACGGCGAAGCGCCATCGTTACATGGTGGACATCCCACCCATACGCACCAAACGTTTTGGGAATACCTTCATTGTGCGTACGGCTAAGGAGTGGAATTCCCTGCCGGAGTCTGTGTTTCCCGATAGCTATAACCTAGGAGTCTTTAAGTCAAGAGTGAATAGGTTACTTTTAGGTAAGCGTGCTCCATCTTCGACCACATCATCACTTACCATCAGGTGAGATGGTGGTCAAACGCGAACCTATTCTAAATAAAAAAAAAAAAAAATAATAATGAAACTCACAAAATACTAATTAAAAACATAAAGCTAGTTATACGAAACACACCGACATGATCCATCTTAATGACATAACGTACTAGCTTTTGCCCGCGACTTTGTTAGCGTGGTAACTTTTTCCCGCGTAAATCCCGATCCCGTGGGAATTTCGGGATAAAAACTACAATATGTCCTTCTCAGGGTCCTAAACTATCCCCATCCAAAATTTAATTTAATCCGTTCAGCGATTTAGGCGCGAAAAGGTCACAGACAGACAGACAGACAGAGTTACTTTCGCATTTATAATATTAGTATGGTTATAGTATGGATATGGACATACATGAGTAATAAACGGTGCAATCTCTAAACGGTGAAGGAAAACACCATGCGAATGTCTTAAGACCGAAAAATCTGAATACATGCGACGTCCAACGTAGATTATAGCCTCCTTTCATAGAGAGAAGACTTGTGTGCCAGCAATGAAAACATTATAGTCTGGTTATTGAGTAGTAATAGTACATGATTTTATTTTATTTTATTTATTAGGGACAAGAAACAGTTACATGCCAAGCTTAATAATATATTCTTAAATTAACACAACAATTAGATATACTTTTATACTTAATCTATTCTATATCTTTATTACTACACATGTAACCCACAACTTTGTCCACGAACTCACAAAAAAATTATTAAAAAAAACAGACATATCGCACGCTTAGAATTGAAGTGGCGTAATTCAAAATTACTTTTATACACAGAACGACTTATAAACATGTATTTAAGTCGTTCTGTGTATAAAAGTCATTTTCTTAAAATTTTGAATTGTTTGCATTATAAATGATAATTAAAAAGAAGGATAAAAAGGCTTTTGCTCTTGCCTTAAAACTATGTTTAGAAAGAGTAAATATGTCAAGCTCCATGAAGTAAGTATTGTATGTATCAACAAGGCGACGAAGAGGCACGCGCACCCCGGCATTAGTCTTACACGAATTTGTATGGAATAATCGAGGCACACGCACCCCACGACACGACAGATCTGGGTACTATGTAATGTAAACTATTTGATAATGGAATGCAGTCAAATCTGTTGTTATTACATATTCCATGCAGCGTCATTACACCCAGTAGAAATCTTCTAGATTCCAGACTAAGAATATTATAGCGTTTCAATAATTGTTCATAGGAGACTTTAGGACGATAACATTTACAATTCATAGTTCGTAAATACTTTTTCTGAACAATTTCTAGCCTATCTTTGTACTTATCGTATAGGAGATCCTAAATTTGGAGGGCGTATTCTAATTGCGAACGAATCAGAGTTTTATATAATGTTAAGAATGTAGAGGGTCGTACAAAGTTGCTAGAAAATCTCATCACTAGTCCATACATCTGAAATGCTTTTCAACCGACGACAAAAAGAGGAGGTTATCAATTCGACGCGTATATTTTTTATTATTTTTTATTTATGATCATCGATTACTCCAAGACGGCTGAACCGATTTGGAAAACTCTTTTTTTTATTGAAAGGGTATATATACTTCGAAATTGGTCCCATTTTCATAAACGTCAGGATCTGATGATGGGATTCTGGAGAAATTGAGGGAACTCTTCAAATATTATAGGCAAATCTATGACGTTTTGGGTATTTATTAAAGTAACTTGTGCAGTTGCTCTCAAAAAGTACCATTTGAGAAAGTGGAACTGATGATGAAGACCACAGATGGCCGCCGAAACTACTCAATAATAAGTATTGAGTGGATTGCGATTCGATTACTTGAATATGGATGTTAAGCACTTTATGCTCGTCACAATGCATATGGTGATGTACAGCTGATGGTGAAGTACCAGGAGAACTCCTCAACAATTAACGGCCAAGCATTGGGAAAAGAAATATGTTGTAAAAGGTTATAAGTAGTTGACATTTGGGCTCTTGTAACTAGGTAAATTAAAAGTAGAACAACTAAAAAGAGTGAAATAAAAACTTTTTACCAAAAAATTAAACCGACTCCCAAAAAACACGGTTCGGTAGTCGGTGTCTTTAGTTTTGTATTTTCTCTTTTGGCACCGACTTCCGAAATCAAAGTTATTTTTCACTTTGCAGTGTTTTTTGGGAGTCGGTTTAATTTTTTGGTAAAAAGTTTTTTTTCATATTATAATTGTATTGGAGAAAAATAATGAAATTCCAAATTAGCACTATGTATCAAGCTTTAAAACTATAATCATAAATTTATTTTGTGTTGATATGCACGTACTATTAATATTGACTTGATCCATAATGTGAAAGTTTACATAGATCTTAGGAACCATTATGATATTAAATAAAAGTTAAATGTGTGATATAAAGGAAACAATGTCAACAATGTCAATTAAATAATATCTGTATGCTTTTAGGCAAAACATATCGCACGCTGTTGTATTTTGACATATGATTACAAATAAAGCATTCTGATTCTGATGGTTTGTATTATTTCGTTATATTATATTTTTCCTGAGGCGATCGTGGCTAAAATAATTGGCCCTTTTGTTAATATGCAATTAAATATTTATGTGTTTTTAATGCCCCATTGTTAAGGTGCTTTATTTAAGTAGTTCAAACAAAAATCAAACACTGATCAACCTCCATCAATACATTAATACTGTTTTACTTGCCACTTTATACGAAAACACAAAGATAAGTATCCAGCACTTTAATCAATATTCCTAAATACGTCTATGAATATTCAATTGCACTCGCCAGGTCGCCCGAAGTTTATTGGCTAATTCTAAACTTTCCTGGGAGCCGATAGTATCCTAATATGAAGTTAGGATACACAGCTCTTTGCTAGTCCATTCAACTTCATTGAACGGATAGCTTAGCTGTGTTAGCTTCAACTAGCTTCAAGCTCTTGTTAAAAGCCATGGTTTTATTAAGGTTTAAATTATTTCAATCCCTATTGAATTGATACGGTGACTTGTCAATACGATCACGATTCTCTTGTCAATTATACTTTAGCTTGAGAACTATAACAATAAATAATTTATTTTCAGGTTACAAAGACCCATAGATAAGTATCTAAACCTAAAGTATATATAATCTCATAAAAACAATACTTGTCAAAAAAAAAACCAAGTCTCGCAACTCAATTCTTCTACCGTAAAATGTTGTGAGATCCATGTAATAACAAGTCGGTTATTCATTTATTCAGTCCCTACGGGACCTTCTGTCTTAAGTTGTTACGCAATTATCTAAACTAACAACATCTTATAGTAACCATATCAATATGTTTTTAACGTTTTAAATAAATAGATTGACTCGGCCATCACATGAAAACACAATATATCTCATAAGTAATAAATATATAAATTATATTGTTTAATGCGATTGCCAAGTCAATCTATTTATTGAATAAAAAAAGAAAAAAAAAAGTTGTGAGATCCATGATCTCACAACTTTTTACGGTAGAAGAATTGTGTTGCGAGACTTGGTCTTTTTTGACAAGTATTGTTTTTTATGGGATCTTATTTCTTTTTGTAGGTAGTTCTGCTTCTAGGCAAGCGTGCTCCATCTTCGACCACATCATCACTTACCATCAGGTGAGATGGTGGTCAAACGCGAGCCTATTATCATTAAAAAAAAAACTGAAATTGGAAAATATTTTAGTTTTTCCTTGATTCGTACACTAAACACTAATTGTATTCTAAATTTGAAGCTTCTATGTCTGCCAGAAGTGCCTTAGAATTTTGATGATCGGTCAGACAGTCAGTGAGTGACAAAATTAAGAAGTTTTGACTAGTTATAATTCTTAAACTACTGGTTAAAATTGAATGAAATTTGAAATATACCGTGTTTATACAATGCCTGCTTGGTTACTGAAAATTCACGCTTCTAGTTTTTTCCACAACGAAGTTATAGGGGTTCGAAAATGGCCTGAACTCCTTCGAGATATAGTAACAATAATAAGCTTAAATTCACGCCTGGACAGCTTCTAAATCTGTATAAAGCACAAGTCCGTTCTTGCGTGGAGTATAGCAGCCACTTGTGGGATGTCTCTGCAAAATACGAACTTGCTGCACTGGACTCGACCGAGTGCAGAGCCAAAAAGCTGGTGACGAGGCGCTGGTGGGCAAGCTTCATAGCCTGACTCATTGACGATACGTTGCTTGCCTGTCGGTCTTCTACAGATTGTACTAAGAGGAGTGTGCTCAGGAGCTCCAGGACCTGATCCCTCCTTCTCCCTTTCACTACCGGACTACCAGACGCACTGCTGGGCACCATCCACACTTGGTTGATATACCGTCCTATTGCACCAAGCGCATCGTAGACCTCATCTATCGCTTACCATCAGGCGAGATTGAGGTCAAGAGCGCTGAGTGGGCTCATCATGAATAAAAAAAAAACAATGGCTACTATCACCAAGAAAACTTTATCAGTTATCTAATGTTAAGCAGTCCAAGCCTAATCTTGACGTCGCACCTGAAAGAGCAGCCAACACCATTGACTGACGGGGCCTTATAACGCCAATTCCTGCCAGGGTTATAGAAATGTTCAAACGAGATACCGCGGCCCCGGAGCGCGAGGCCAGCTGAAGGAACAGGCTGGATTTTAGTCAGTAGACGTCTGACACTCTCTTCTGCTGCATCCAGAGCAGAAGGAGTAATTTGATTGTTTTCCCCTCGAACAAAAAAAAAATACACAGTTCATTCAGATAGGCTTCAGATAGGGTCTAGTGGTCAGTGGCCCTGACTGCTATGCGCAAGGTCGTGGGTTCGATTCCCACCCAGGACAAATGTTTGTGTGATAAGCACGATCATTTGTTCTTTGTCTGGGTGTAATTTATTTATAATATGTATGCATTTAGAAATATATAGGTATGTTAGTTTGGGACTAGATGGCATTGTTTACAACGAAACCGGAGCGCACTAATGCTCGCGAATCGAGCATCACCACAAAAAGATGGAACGCGACGCGATGACAAGATCCTGTGGCGGCCATCTTCTCTTCCCTTTTTTTCTCTCTGCTGCTGATCGCGCGTACGCATTATGTCACGCACCCTTTTGTAGAAACTTAAATATTATTTTAACGAATAAACGATTGTCAAACTAAACGCCGTCGACTTTGCTTGATCGCCACTAACATTTGGTGACCCCGACGTGATCAAACGTACTTATTTGAGGATCAAGACTCTGGTGGCATGGCGGCGACGAAACCGCGAGGCGGCCAACTATAATCTCCAACAATTCTTCCACTACGCCTGCAATCTGATGCCTGATGTTTGGTACATGACTGAACAATAAAAAGAAAAAAAGATGACCTGCTTATAATAACGGATCCATGTAGTGAGTGATTTGGTTTGGCCACAGGGAAGTACGCCCAATTTAGTCATATTTCTACTAACTGCAAAATGAAAATATAGCCTGCAGTCTACTCTTATGTTTACTCTTATGTTTATATATCTACTTTTATGTTTTGCCTATATTACTTGGAGTCAGATTAACGATGAATAATAGGGAGGTACCTAAAATATGACATGTATACCTTCCTAACTTACTTTCCTAAGTTTTGCTTGTTCTCTGGAGTCAGATTAATGATACAGATAAGCTAATAGTTAGGCACCTACTTATTTAAATGACAATTATGCCTTCCTAACTGTCTAATTTCTTATTTACTGAATTTGCATTCTATGGACTCAGATTAATGATAATTTCTTAGTAGGTTGGTACCTATTTAACGACATTTATACCTCCTACCTTAACTTCTTTCTACTTGCACCTCGCTTACGGGAACACCCTGGCATTTTCCAGATTCTCCGTGTGCACCTGCTTCTTGGGTCCCGCTGGAATGCGCTGCTATACACCTATCTACTTGCTACAGCAACTGCTTGCTGGTTCTTGAGCTGTGTGACCTGCTTGCTCGTGTGTGTCGCTGACTGAAGAGTTGTTGTCATAGCTAATGCACGACTTGCACGGTTTGGCTTTGTTTGTTAACTTCTACCCGTGGTATCTTATACCGGAATAACTTATTTCTTGACGGTCTGTTCAGTTCTTATAAGCTTTCACTATGTCGGCTGAATTGAAAGCTCTTATTCAGCAACGTGGTACGATAAAGGCTAGAATAACTTTCTTTTCAAAATACTTAAATACTATAAAACTGATAGAAACTGACAGCATTCCTAAGCAAATACTTGTCGAAACTGAGATAAAGTTATCTAGATTTAAAGAATTGTTCTTACAGTTTGATGATTTAAAGACTAAAATTGAAAGTTTAGATCCTGATCAGTTGGAAGAAAATGACATGATAGAAAGTGAATTTTGTTCTAACATTGCTAAAGCTCATTGTTGATTGAAAATCTTGGTCCTACTAAAAATACTAACTGCAATTCTATAACTAGCTGTCAGAATAATAAACAAGATTGCCGTAACTATAATATTAAATTGCCTACCATTCAGCTGCCTTCCTTTGGTGGTAACTATTTGAAGTGGATGGAATTTCGAGACACTTTTGATTCTTTAATAAATAATAATGATAATATTCCAGAAATAAATAAGTTCCATTACCTCCGTTCTTCATTAGAGTCAGGAGTGTCTGATATAATCAAGTCAATAGACTTCACTGCTACCAATTATAAATTAGCTTGGAATTTACTTACTGAACGCTTTGATAACAAGAGGATACTTACAAATAATCATTTAAAGGCTATTTTGAATTATGACACTATAAATAAAGAAAATTACAAATCTCTGTGTTCCATGATAGATTACTATTCTAAAAATATTCAAGCCCTATCTACTTTAAATGATCCTGAATCCCGCTGGGATACTTTACTTGTATACATTATGGTGTCTAAACTAGATGGCGCCACGGGTCGCCAATGGGAGGAGCATAGGAATACTATTGCTGATGCTCCAACAATTGAGGATTTCTATACTTATTTAAGAAATCGAGCTGATGTTTTAGAAACCTTGCAATTCAATACTACTACTAGTAAATCTGAAAAACATTCTTATTCTAAAGATATTAAACAAACTAAATCATTTGTTTCTTCTAACACAAATTATGATAAAAACTGTGTTGTATGTTCACAAGATCATTTACTATATAAATGTAAAAAGTTCAAGGATATGTCTGTAGACGCTAGATACAGTGAAGTTTCCAGGCACAAGCTCTGTTATAATTGTCTGCGTCCTGGTCATTTCTCTGCTCACTGCAAACATCACTCTTGCAAATTCTGCAACAGAAAGCACAATTTACTGCTACATAAATCACAGTCCAATAATGACAAGACAAACTAATCTATTGATAAGACTTCTGCAATATCACTTCCTCAAGAGGCGAGTTCTTCCCAGGCAACTTCTACAATCGCTATGTTCAATCCTGTGTCACTCTCTGTGGCAATGCCTGGGCAGATCCTGCTATGCACTGCTCAAGTGAAAATAATTGATAATCAATCCTCTGAAACATACATTGTTAAGGCACTCTTAGATAATGGCAGCCAGTCCTCATTTATAACTGAAAGAATGCAGAGAAAAATGAATTTGTCTTGTTCTAATACAGACATATCAATTGCTGGCATAAATAATAAAGTGACTCATACTAGTAAAATGTGTCAGATAAAACTTAAATCGCGGATTAACTTATTCCAGACAAATGTAACATGTCTTGTAGTGCCTGAGATTACTGGCATGTTGCCTAGCTCCGTGATTAACTCTTCTGATTCAAACCTTCCTAAATCTGTAGACCTAGCAGATCCTACCTACTATATACCCTCTGAAATAGATTTACTGCTAGGTGCTGATGTTTACTGGGAAATTATGGAAACTAGACAAATTAAATTAGGGAAAAATAAACCTACACTACAAAAATCTAAACTGGGTTGGCTCGTGTCAGGCCCAACCGGTGTGAGGCCTACTACTACTACTACGACTTGTTCTAACTTTTCTCAAGAGATTAGGGACTCTCTGGCTAAATTCTGGGAAGTTGAAAGTATTCCTACTCTGCCAAATAAAAATGTTAAGTTTTCCAATGAGGAAAAATATTGTGAAAACCACTTTATCGAGAACACTGTCCGTCTGAATGATGGAAGGTTTTGTGTAAAAATTCCTTTGCGTGAAGTACCTAATGAGGCTTTAGGAGACTCTTATCTTATTGCTAAAAGGCGTTTCTTGAATTTGGAAAAGAAACTGAATAAATCTAGAATGAAAAATGACTATGCTGAATTTATTACCTAGCTCTGATACTTTGCACTATTCAGTCGAAATTAAATATATTCCTAAAATAACGAAACGCTCTATATTGTCAAACTCGTGTCGAATATTTGATCTTTTAGGTCTCTTATCTGCTTGCACTATTTTTCATAAAATCTTACTACAGAAACTTTGGTTACTTAAAATCGACTGGGATGATGAAATTCCAAAGGATATTGAAAACTCATGGATAGAATTCTATAATGAAACTCAATGTTTCACTCAGATTCAGATACCTAGATACATTTTCTGTAGTTCTCCTATTTATATAGAGGCACATTGCTTTTCTAATGCCTCACAAGATGCATATGGTGCATGTATTTATCTAAAATCAACGAATAGTTTAGTTGAGATTAAATGTAACTTGTTATGTGCTAAAACTAAAGTTTCTCCTTTGAAAACTGAAACGATTCCCCGTCTGGAATTGTTAGGTGCTTTACTTAGTGCAAAACTATACTCTAAAGTACTTCAATCTTTAAGAATTAAGATTTCACGCTCAGTATTTTGGACAGATTCAACTATAGTTTTAGGGTGGCTACACACTCCACCAAAAACTCTTGAAACTTATGTAAGCAACCGGATTGAACAAATCCTGCTGATATGGCGTCCAGGGGCATTCAACCACGTCTTCTCTATAATAAGACTCTTTGGTGGCATGGCCCTTCATTTCTGGCCGAGTCTGAAAATGAATGGCCCCAATTTAAATCTACTTTACCTGAAATAAAAATAAGTTTAAATGTTCAAACTATGCCTACTAATATTGTTCTATTTCAAAAATACTCTAAGCTATATAAACTGCAAAGGATATTTGCTTATGTACTAAGATTTATAAATAATATAAAAAATATGCATACTAAATTTAATGGTGAACTTACCTGTTCTGAATTGAACAACTCACTGGTACTAATAGCTAAGGCGTCACAGAAAGAATGCTTTTCAAAAGAAATTCACTCACTTGAAACTTTACATAAATTAAATTCTAAATCAAGAGTTCTCTCTTTGAATCCATTTTTGGATGAACACGGTGTGTTGCGTGTCGGTGGACGAATCGATAATGCATCTCACTGTCCTTATGGGAAAAGACATCCTATACTACTGGACTCCAAACACACTTTCTCGAAACTTCTATTTGAGCAAGAACATCTTCGTCTTCTACACTGTGGCCCTCAGCAACTTTTAAATACTATTCGTGAGCAATTCTGGCCTACAAGTGGAAAGGTATTAGCTGTAACTACTGTTAGAATGTGTGTTCGTTGTCAAAGATTTAGAGCTAAGCCTTTAAACCCCATAATGGGTAACTTACCGGAACCTCGTGTAACTCCTGCTCCACCATTTGCGACTTGTGGCACTGACTGCAGGACTTTTTTTAATCTTAAATAGAAAGAGCTGCGGTGCCAAAACCTCTAAGTGCTACTTATGCATATTTGTTTGTTTCAGCACCAAAGCTGTTCACTTAGAAGTCGTAAGCGACTTAAGTAGCGATGCCTTTATTTTATGCTTGCGTAGATTTGTTTCACGACGAGGCAAACCTCACACTATATACTGTGATAACGGTAAAAATTTTGTAGGTGCGAATAATGAACTGAACAGACTGCTTAAGGAAAGTGAACGTTTAGTTAGCGACTACGCGAGCAAGGAAGGTATAACGTTTAAATTCTCTACCGCATATGCACCACATTTCGGCGGTATCTGGGAAGCCGGAGTCAAAACGGCCAAATATCACTTAAAAAGAATAGCGGGTAACTCAAGTTTAACTTTCGAGGAATTATATACACTCTTTGCACAGATTGAGGCTATCATGAACTCGCGTCCGATTACTTCAATGTCTGTTGATCCATCTGATCTGTCCGCACTTACACCTGGGCACTTTCTTGTGGGTAGACCATTGACCTCGCTACCTTCACCCGTTACTGAACGAATCGGTATCAATAGATACCAACTGATTGAGCGCTTAAGACAGCACTTCTGGTCTCGATGGACAAAGGACTACCTAGTCACTCTGCAGCAACGCGTCAAATGGCAGCAAGCACAGCACCAAGTTCGTGTCGACGACCTGGTCTTAATATTGGATGACCAGCTGCCACCTATGAAGTGGCTCATGGGCCGCATTTTGAAGCTGTATCCAGGAACTGACGGTGTATGCAGGGTAGTCGACGTCAAGACAGAGAATGGCGTCATTCATAGGCCCGTCTCTCGACTAGCCCTACTAAATTCCCAAGAGCTCCTTGGGGAACATGTCCCCAAGGGGGGGGAGGATGTTTACAACGAAACCGGAACGCACTAATGCTCGCGAACCGAGCATCACCACAAAAAGATGGAACGCGACGCGATGACAAGATCCTGTGGCGGCCATCTTCTCTTCCCTCTTTTTCTCTCTGCTGCTGATCGCGCGTACGCATTATGTCGCGCACCCTTTTGTAGAAACTTAAATATTACTTTAACGAATAAACGATTGTAAAACTAAACGCCGTCGACTTTGCTTGATCGCCACTAACAGGCATTGTTTGAAAGTTGTGGAATATTATTATTATTGTTGGTTCATTCAAATTCATTGCATAGATAGCTTAGCTGTATTATTAGATTCAAGCTGTTAATTAAAACCATGGTTTAATACAGTATATATATATCTTTAGCTGGCCGTAATCCTCGTTATTGTTTATTTATCTATCGTCCATGATTTCGTTTACAAGATTATCCATACGTAATTTCACTTTGTTTTTCATAAAGTCTATATGAAATACATTTTCTTTTTATTAAAATGCACAGAAACTTAAAAGAAATTGATACTTACAGGGAAAGAAGATAGTTACGTCTATCTTTAAGTACTTAATTAATATTAATGCGAAAGTTTGTCAGTTTGCTTAGCTTTCACAGCTACACCACTGAACCGATTTTGCTGAAAGGCATGGAGATATTGCAAATCCGGGGTCATAGAAATGTTACATTTTCATTAAAAAATAGTCCCTTTAGGCTGAAATAGGGGATTTGACATATAATAAAGTTATCTTACGAAGTTACTACCCCCTTTACAGAGTTACGAATCCTTCATGGACGAGTCTAACTCGCACTTGGCCAATTTTTTTAATAAACTGAATTAGTACGTTACACAACAATTTTAAATTGTTTTTATGTAACGTACTAATTCAATTTATTAAAAAGAAAAAATAATAAAATTAAGAAAAATCTGACGCAAAAAAAACAAACAGTAAATTCACTTGTTTCACTTAAAACAGTAATGTAAATAAAACTCGAAAGGGCTGCCCGATGAGCTGTGTTGACCTCGCAAATTAACTCTAGCAAAACAGCAAATCAGGTGCATTAAGTGTAAATAAATAAACATGCAAGTATACTATAACTGACACAAAGTTTCTCCCCTCCACGGAGCTTGCGCAGCATATGTTGACTCGCTGACCGCACTGTTTTAGCAGCTTTTAAGAGATTAATTAATTAATTTATAGTTAAATAAAAAATACCAGTTACATTAATGTACATAGAAATACATATTATAAAAGAATAATTATGAGAAGCAGACGCTGCAGCTTTTAGGATATCCAGCTTCTCCTATAAATAACACATTCGTGCACTACCCATTAAGAATTTGGTGTGATAATCTACACGTATTTCCATAAACACAATTAACAGGTACCACTTTGACTTAACTTGCAAATTAGGTAATCTCCCCCAGTTCCTTAATCCTTGAAACGTGGTTTGCTTTAGTACTTACACAATCTACTAATGGTATGAATCTTTGAGATGCGGCTTGCCAATACTAGCTGTGAAATACAGAATACGCTTTTAGTTAGTACCAACAGTAATGTAGGCACATTGAATATTTAACGTTCAAGATATTTTCTGTCATCATTATTAATATCATCGTAGACACGTTCTGTGGAATTCAGAGAATATAATTTATTTTAATGTAGCTAACATTTTGGTTTTGGACAGTAATATTATATTTCTGTGTGAGCAGTTACTACGAAAGTTCTAAGTCTTACTTATTCTTACTAACAAAGGTCTTTTTGAACCGTTTGAACTGTATATTAGTTCCGAAATTTCCATTACCACTTCCACTGAAAAAGCAATCCAAATATCCTAAAAAAACTAATTGTTCATCTCAATTTCCAGACACAATTGGCTTTTTATAACCAGCGAAGGAAAAATATAAATACTGCCGTTTTTCCTTGAGTAAAAGTGAAAAGGTTGGATAACACCATTCAATTTGGACGAACGACTTGAATTTTCTTAGAAATAACATTGTAATAAATGTTTCGTGTGTCAGATGCTCGTGACACCAACGCCAAAGTAATCAAAATAATGTCAAGATGAGTCAATTTGCACATTTATAATCTATTAAGTTGTTTCCCTTGCCTTGTATATACATCATGAATACACACACGATGAATAAACGTTGAAGGCACTGAAGAGGAAGCGTTCGCCAAACAAACATGTTAAGTGAACTCAAAAATATATAACGCACCTCATCGGCAAAGTTGCTGTGCCTCAAACCTAAAAAAACCTACTTAAGCCTTTTCTTCTCGGGGAGAAAAACACAAACGAGTTACGTTTCGAGAATACGCGTAATATTATTATTATATATATTGTTACGAGCTGTGGTTCGGGATATAAATAATTACGCCAATTAGACCAAAATTAACACTTTAATTTAATAAACACAAAATAAAAATTAACACAATTACTCGCACTACAATACTTGTCACTTAACTCTTAAATCGCACTGAAATGTAGTTTCGATTATATCGCCTCGTATCTTCTAAAAAACTTTTTTGCAAAAAAATAAAACCGACTTCCATATCAAAACACTACAAAGGCAAAAATAATTTTAATTTCGGTAGTCGGTGTTATTGGTTTTGTATTTGCTTTTTTTTCACACCGCCTCCCGAAATTAAAATTATTTTTGGCTTTGTAGTGTTTTGATATGGAAGTCGGTTTTATTTTTTTGCAAAAAAGTTTTTATTTTCGCGCTTTTTAGTGGGTCAATTTGTAATTAATCTAGTTATAAAAGCCAAAATGTCAACAACAAAAAAACTAAAAACGCGCGAACAAAAAACACAATATAGAGTAACCGAAAAGATCATCAATGTAAATATTTTTTTAGACTTTTGTTAATTTTTCAGAAACGGCTTGTTCGATGTCGATAAAATTTTCATGGGACCATTTGGAAAGTATACCCTTTCCAACAAAAAAAGAATTTTTCAAATCGGTTGGCGAGCGACGGAGCTATGCCCGAACAAACATAAAAAAAAAAAAAAAAAAACAAACAAACATCCGAATTGAGAACCTCCTCCTTTTTCAGAAGTCGGTTAAAAAATACTACCGTCTGCGTTCCTCTGCGATCTATTTATACCCCGGTCTATGAGTTCTAGAACATTCTTCTACAATCGACTCACTGCCTATACTGCCAAGAATATTCCAGAAGTTTCTCGATATACTCAGTACTGCCGTTAGGTGGCGTCAGTGTGTCGAACATTCTAGATGTCGGTTGAAGTTTCTCGACGTACTTAGCTAAGCGACTGGCGTAACAATATTAAGCGTCAATAGCCTAATGGATAAGGTGTCGGACTTGTGATCGAGAGGTCGCGGGTTCTAACCCTCCATTACTGTGAACCCACTCCAGATACAAGCATATTTAGCTTGGTTGGAGGGGTTAACAGGGTTGCTAGTATGTATTATGATAAATATGTATGTACCTAAGTTTATTCTAGTTATAAGTATATGTATATATACACTTGTAATTAAACTTTTACTTTGAATATATTATCTACTTAGTTTTTTTGTATGCACCTGCCATGTTATCTTTTCACCACTCATGGTTGACTGGTAGAGAATGCCTATGGCATTAAGTCCGCCTTTGTACATTTTGTGTTGCATAGAGTTTTAATAAATAAATAAATTGATGGTAATATTTATATTTAAAAAAATACTTTCTTTGTACGTACAGCTAAGGAGTGGAATTCCCTGCCGGAGTCTGTATTTGATCAAGAGTGAATAGGTTACTACTAGGTAAGCGTGCTTCATCTTCGACCTTCACCTTCGCTTAACAACAGCTGAGATGGTGGTCAAACGCGAGCCTATTATCAATAAAAATAAAGTCTTTCTGCTCTTGGTGGGGAAAACTATTCTCTGATTCAGATTTCTTCTTACTAAATCCCACCCTGTTTCTTCAGTTTTCTTTACTTTTCGAGGCTGTGGTATCTCGGTGGAACATTCCCACAACCCCACTAGAACTGTATAAACCCCTTGAAGCTTACGCTCGAATTATGTAGTGTAAGTACCTATGTATTAATAACAATGTTCCTAGACTAGTTTCTAATAAGAGATAATATTCCTTCACGTGTAACGTGCGAATCTATTAACATATGAACCCAATTTGAGTCTCATTGTGGACATTCTAACAACGCTCGTTCTTGCTTATAAGATGGTTGTCTGGAAGATATCGCTATCAGCGATAAGACCGCCATTGTCACCATATTGAGTAATATTGTGAATCAGGTGTGTTTACATTATTGGTATGCAATTGAGAGTATTCTATCTATCTATCTATAAGCTGTGCCCGTGACCTCGTTTCTTGGGAGACGATATTCCCGATCCAGTGGAAATTCTCGGGTAAAAAGACTTCTTTTTACGTTACCTCCTTTATAACTCCTTCATCCTCCCGTGAAAGTGCAAGTAAAATCGGTTCAGCCGTTCCAGAGAATACCCCAGACAAACAATGGCAGATAAAAATTGTAAAATTTTGTTTTGTTTAAGGTTTGTGTAAATAACTGTAAGTATTTGTGAAATAACAAACAGACCATTGACATATATATTACTGCATAAGGACTGAGCGGACCGCATGTTATAATGACGCCTCGAACGTGGTCTTCCCTTTATCGAAGTGAACTAGAACACGATCGGCTATCTTCGGGAGCGGTCGTAAGTTTTACAAGCAAAAACTTTTTACCAAAAAATTAAACCGACTCCCAAAAAACACTGCAAAGTGAAAAATAACTTTAATTTCGGTAGTCGGTGTCTTTAGTTTTGTATTTTCTCTTTTGGCACCGACTTCCGAAATTAAAGTTATTTTTCACTTTGCAGTGTTTTTTGGGAGTTGGTTTAATTTTTTTTACAATATTGTCAATATGAACATCAAAATGCAGTCGAGAGTCAAGCGTAACACCCAAGTCGCGGACAAATTGAACTTCTTTAAGTCTCATATTATTTATTGAGTAATGAAATTTTATCTGATTTATATTTTTAGTAAAAGATATTGTGTATCATTTAGGAAGGCTGAGGAAGAATTTATTTTTGAGGCAGTATTCATAAAATCTATCCCTGAATACATTACAAACAACTCGCAATACGGATTAACAATCCACCACAAAGTAACAAAGCAAATGACATTCATAACCAATGAGGTTGTTCGACGTTGCTGTTTATAAGAAAACCCATATTCGTAAACCGAAGGCCTATTTATTGTTTTGAATTATGTAAACACATAAATTCACCTGTCGGAATAAATGCCGAAACAAATTAAATTCACTTACTGTAACGGGCACGTACCTACATCATAATATGCTTGCGTATTTTCTTTTCTAATTTCGTACAATACTAAGTTGTGTGTTGAATTATGATCCACGTGTTGTTTTTAGACTGGTTTATGATCTATATTTGTTTACTTTCCGGCATAGACCTCCGTTGTTATTCATTGTCATTCTACAAATCCTTTTTTTGTCAGGGGAAAATAGCCGGCACACTTGTAACACGTAACACCATCCCACGTATACTCATTGGTCGAAAGACAATAACTAGTTATCGTTAAGCTCTAAGTCCTAAGTTGAGCTATACGTTATTTGACAAATGCTTGAACTATCTGGACAGACCCACTCAAAACTGTGTGCATCTTTCCTCAAAAGATCGCTTCAGACTGTAACCTACAAGGTGCCCATATAATTTAACCAGTGAGTTTGTTTCGGTATTTCTTCTCAGGGTAATCAATTAGGAAACACCGGCCTCATCTGGTTTAAACATACGAGAAAAATTACGTGTAAAAGTGTTATTTAATAACTAATTTGCTTAATAAAGATCATTTATCAGTTTCTGAAATGTGGCCAGTCAGCATGCTTTATTGACGTCGTGTAGCGCGGCGTGTTGAAAACGTGATTCTTCCGTAACTCTTCCCGCTATGGAGCGGAAAGGGAGTATCAGACTTCTTCATTCTAAAAACCACACTTTAGTTGCCCTTGCATTCCAAGGCCGTGGTAGCCAATTGTCCTGTAGTGCCCTGTCAAAGCGGCTGTGTGGTCTATATCGTCAAACCCGGGCTAGTCCTAACCGGATAGTGAGCTACCCCTGCTCAGTTTCCACAAGATTGACCCATGCGATTGCTGTTACTTAAGCATGAGCTCCACCCTGATCTAGAGCTGCGTTATCTTGTTAGAATATTCTTGCAACCTCAGCAGGCAATGGCTCTATTCTCCCTCATGCTCAGTGTGGAACGATGGGAGTAATAATCTTCTAATGATTAAAAACGTAGCCTACAGTTACCCTTTCGTTCCGGCGCTCCATATGCTCCTAAAAACATTCCCGCAATCTTTGTAGCCAATGGTCTTATCGGACCCAGACACCTGCAGACTACTGTTTGAGGTGCCTGTGGAACACAACGTGCCGCCAACCTGTCCTTACTGGACGGTGAGCTACCCTTGCTTGCAGTCTGCAAGCCCACGCATACGGTGGCCGGAGATCGGCATCGTGAGCTCCCTTTAAATCGCTTTCATCATTCAACAAAATGAAATCCATAGCTGTACACAGCGCGGGTGGTTCTGCAGGAACTTACTCCCATCTAATGAAAACATAGTACCTATGAGGTAAAAAATACAAATAAAATAATACAATAGCCACACGAATTGATCTTCAAGATCAAGTAACGTTTGCTGGGGTCAATCCATGGATGGGTGACTTTAAAAAAATATCGAAATTTCTCGATACATTGAAAAGAACCTTAAGCTATTGGTCTCGGCTGTTATTTGCACATCTTTTAGGCTCAATTTGCACGGCCGCGGAATGGAATGGAAGCGACTTTTTGCAACGAAATTCTACTTAGCATAATGAACTTTGTCAATCGTATAACAAAGGTACAAACTAAATAGGAGGCAAAAAAGGTCGCGTGTTTTCCGGGGAATCCCCGCGCATTCTCGAGAATTCCCCTAGTCTCGGCGCCGTCTGTGGAATCCGCGGGAAGTGGCGCGAACGGGGAGTCGGTTGAGTCGGTATCAGCAGTGCGGTGCCAAACTAATAGATCTAGACTGAACGTCCCTCATGGTGAATTTGCGCGACTTCTCGCATCATGAGGCGAAATTGACGCTTCCATTCCGCGGTTGTGTAAATTGAGCCTTGCAGTCCTTAATGGCAGTCGGCAGCCAGAAAATTTTACACCAGTCTTGACAAGGAATGTAACCCAGCTACCGGGTTATAGAGGTCAGATAAGCAGGTGGGACCCATCCCATTTTTTTTAATTTAAATAATATTATGTTCAATAGGGTCCCGCTTGCCACTTTTTAAAATGAAAATTTGCTTGTTTTTTTGCGTTTCAGTTGAGCAGTCCGGTTTTTTAGTTTTTTTTTAAATAACTTTTTTTATTTTCTGCTTTTTAGTTTAAATAACAATTTCTCAGTCCTTTTATACGATTGAATTCCGTTTTAAAACGTTATATTTCCTAAACAGTTGCCTAAAATGAAAAATTGTGAAATAAACCTATAAATCATTTTTAAAGATCTATTTAATGATACATACTTTGTCGATTTTAGATTTTTTATTTTTGACAATATAGCATCTGGTTGTCGTTGTGGTGATTTTTTTTTATTTTAATGTATCCAGTAACACTCGTGCCATCAAGACAAATCCAACGACGTATCATTTATGAATATCCGTTCAGTGGTTCAATAGTTACGAGGAAACAAAGGAACGGACATACATGTATACATACATACATACGCGGTAAAAACATAACCCTCCTCCTTGCTTCGCCGCAGTCGGGTAAAAAGACTATTACTCTGCTGCAACTGGTTTGACCGGTAGCAAAACATAATCATTATTATTCAAGTTTATTTAAATTATTTTATAAAATAAAATTATTATTAAATTAAGGCGTTTTTAAGAAGCCCCATAACAAGTACCTTCAATATGGCATAACGAAATTAAACTTCATTGGATTACGTTAGGTATATTAATAAAATTAAGGTTGATCTCATTAAAAATATAATTTAGCCAGGTAATTAAAATATGGGTTATTAAATCCTTGTTTGATTTTCATTTGTTGTTGTTGTATACAGGGATCAAATAACGGTTCTGGTTTCAAAACTCCAATGAACGCATCAATTATTATTTATTTCATTACATACGCCCACAATTAATATCCGGAGGCGGATTTGTGCCTTGGGCATTTTGTACAAGTAAAATGTTTGGGTTATATTTTTTTAGTAAGTAATAATAGGGTCGCATGTGTCCACAATCTCAACTGATGGTAAACGATGATGTGGTCAAAGATAAGATAGCACACTTACCCAGAAGTAACTTATACACTCTTGACTTACAAGATCCCTAGGTTATATACATAGCTACCAGGAAACAAAGACTCGAGCAGGGAATTCCACTCCTTAGCTGTACGCACAATGAAAGTATTCCCAAAACGTTTTGTGCCTATGGATGGGATGTCCACCATGTAACGATGTTGAAGACAATGGTTATGTATACAGCGTGTAATTTAAAGGGTATATACATACCAAGTGGACGGCTTCTTTGGATGATAATAAACGATATGGCAAGGGTTTTCTAATCCTATGTGTACATATGTGGAGCATATTAGAAATTTGAATACCAGAGACCGAATTTTTCAAATTAAGAAGAACGAAGAGAATTATCGTTTTATTGGCAAGTGACGTGGAAAGTGATGACCCTCATAGTTCTGTGACACGTTTGTTATTACTGGTATTCAAGAAACATATGTATTATAACATATACAACGTGTAATTTAAAGGGTGTATACATACCAATTGCATGGCTTCTTTGGATGATAACAAATGATATGGCAAGGGTTTTGTAATCCTAAGTCTACGTGTGTAGAACTTATTAAAAATTCCAATACACTGATACCAGAGACCGAATTTTTCAAATTAAGAAGTACGAAAAGATTTATCATGTTATTAGCAAGTGACGTGGAAAGTTACTGACCCTCGTAGTGCTGTGACACGTTTGTTATGATTGGTATTCAACAAATATATGAAACCAATAATTTGGTATCAATTTTTTGAGTCAGTTATTTTGTGCTGAAACTGTGCATAGAGACTCCATACCAGATGTTGTCTTCAGCCCTTTTGGATAGATATGGGGTTTCCGTTACACGTTGTATATAAACATAAAAAAAAAACAAAAACATATATATTTGGGGTAAATTCTGTGAGTCACTTATTTTGAGCTGAAACTTTGCATAGAGACCCCATACCAGATGTTGTCTTCAGTCCTTTTGGGTAGATATGGGGTTTCCTTTACACGTTGTATAAAGAGAAATGGTGGTGTATTTAAATAATTACTTACCCGGCCTTTGAAGCCTGTTATGGCTCACAAGTAAATTTTATTTAAGCATTGCTCCGCTGTAAGACTTTTTCTTGTATCATGGGTTTTAACAAATACTCAGACCTGGAGCAACTATCTGTCGGCTATTATGTTATATTATTACATGCAATTGTCTGTAGGGTGCGAATATTTGTTCTGTGTGGGAATCAAACCTTCTTACTGTCACGTAGCATCCGATTGCTTAGCCACCGCGCCAACAGTACCGTCGTCAAAATGTATTTATATGTCTTCGTAGCACTAAATATCTTTGTCTATTTCACCACTTTCAAACAAATTATATGGCTGGCTGTAACAGTAGGATATGAAAATTATTCGACCAATAACATCAGCTAACGCATGTTTGATGACTTTTAACTTTGAAGTGCCTTTCGATAAAGAATTTCGGCTCGAAAAAATGTACCTATGATAAAAACTTTTTACCAAAAAATTAAACCGACTCCCAAAAAACACTGCAAAGTGAAAAATAACTTTAATTTCGGTAGTCGGTGTCTTTAGTTTTGTATTTTCGTTTTTGGCACCGACTTCCGAAATTAAAGCTATTTTTCACTTTGCAGTGTTTTTTGGGAATCGGTTTAATTTTTTGGTAAAAAGTTTTTATTTCACTCTTTTTAGTTGGTCAATCTTTAATTTACCTAGTTACAAGAGCTTAAATGTCAACTACTTATAAATTTTTACAAAATATTGCTTTTCCCAATGCTGGGCCGTTAATTGTTGAAGAGTTCTCCTGGTACTTCACCATCAGCTCTACATCACCATATGCATTGTGACGAGCATAAAGTGCTTAACATCCATATTCAAGTAATCGAATCGCAATCCACTCAATACTTATTATTGAGTAGTTTCGGCGGCCATCTGTGGTCTTCATCATCAGTTCCACTTCCTCAAATGGTACTATTTGAGAGCAACTGCACAAGTTACTATAATAAATACCCAAAACGTCATAGGTGTGCCTATAATGTTTGAAGATTTCCCTCGATTTCTCCAGGATCCCATCATCAGATCCTGACGTTTATGAAAATGGGACCAATTTCAAAGTATACCCTTTCAATCAAAAAAAGAATTTTCCAAATCGGTTCAGCCGTCCTCGAGTAATCGATGACCATACATAAAAAAAAAAAAAATATACGCGTCGAATTGATAACCTCCTCTTTTTGTCGTCGGTGGAAAATAACAGTGAAGCTTACAATTGCTTCAAAAAATTCTTGACTCACCCTAAACAAATAATCTTGAACAAAAGAAAGTGCGCATTTTAGTTTTAATCAAAAACTTAATATATTATTCACCTTTCATATTCTTCTTTTGGGTACCCAACGTTGTATTTTAATACAATCTCAGCTCAGGTTTATACCCTTTGTGGTGAACAGTAATCAGGCTTAATAAAATTTTACCTCGCGAAATTATATAGTAATTTTTTCACTGAAAATTGTGCAATCAAGTAGTGAAAGAAGGCAGGTTGGGTACTCTCTTTGTGAAAAATAATTTATTACCTCCAGACTGGGAAGTTTTTTTTAAAGTTTTAAAGAAAAAAGTAGTTTTATTTCTAGGTTCTTAGAGCCAGGTCTGGTGCTAGGCATATAATTTAAAAAACTTCAGAAAATTATTTCGACAGTGAAGAAAACTACCGTCTACCTACTAATAGTCTGCTGATTTCGATTAATGTGTTTTTTTAAGGTGACCACTGAGAAACAACGGCGTGCTTTGGATACGCCCATGAAATTGCATAATGCTGAGTGATAGCCTGTCTGTCCGTGCGTATGTTACAGGCTCACAGCAACTATATTTTAACTATTAGGACTACAGTAAATTTGGGAGTAGTAGAGTATTATTTTTTACAAAAATGTTATACAAACACTATGAAAAATAAAGTTCTATTTCGCTAATCAATGCTTTTTACTTCCTATTTTAAATGCTAAAAATCTTTATTCTTCCTAACATAAGTTCAACTAATACTATCCTTGGAATTTGGGATAAGTTTATAATTATGTCAATAAATACTTTTTCTTCTTTCTTTTTAGATACAATCCAATGACAGATTTGCTGACGTTTATCAACGACGTGATAACAAGAGCACAGAGGTAATAGAAATAGAGGTGGACATACGGCTGCCTGTAACCGACACGTTTGATGGTTAGAAAGAGAGAGAAGATCACGTTACGCTATCTAAAGATGGGAAGCCTTTGGTCTAGCTGGATCCCATGCAGTGTGCAGCACCGCCCACCTGCCCGCAAATTCAAACAGAAAGGATTCAATAACAACATAACAAATGTAAGCAAACTACACTTAACACGTGTTTCGCCCCTACACAGAGCATTATCAGGAGATGTAGACTCGTCGGCTGCTGCGTCGCAAATATACTACATGCAAATAAATAAGAATCACAAGTTGCAAGTCCAGCAGAAAGCTTGCAGCACCGATGCACGATCACACAATCGAGTCGGCTGGAGATCGTCTTTAGGAAGCTGTTGGTGCTGTCCCGCACTCTGTGTACCAGGTATGCACATCTCTTATGCATTAGGTACTGCGTAAAAGCAATCTGCACCTGCTTCTGCAAACTTTCCTGAAGCACTACAAAAACGTGGCAACCCCATCAATGCTCATTGTGTTCACATCGATGCATTCAGGATGCTGTTGGAGCTGCCACGCTTCTATAATGCGTCAAGCATGTTTGCGGGCGCCCACACAGACTGTTTCACTGCGATCAGCCGCAAGCGAGTAGCGTCCTTGTTAAGCAGAGTGCGTGTCAGCACTAACAGTCTCCTGTGTGTAGTAGCAACTGAACTGTCCTAATCCAGCATTTTTTGGGTCAACTACTTGCAGTAATTGACGCTATCATTTAATTTGTACTTTAATTTTAAATTATTAATAACATAGTTTTTAAGTAGTGTTACTAGTCATTCATTGTATTTATTATGTGGAAATATTCTGAAGTAAATGATTTTATTTTATTTATTTAGGGAAAATAAACAGCTGCAATATATGTTGAAACAGAGAAAAGATAATACATGATATAAACAATATTGCAGCCACTACATTATCCGCATATTAACAAAGGAAAATATGATAAAGAGTGCCACTAGATAGGTAATAAATGAATACATAAATAATTACATCACATTAATAATAAATTAATTACATCATGCCAAATTGAAATTAATTGAAAATTTTAATTAATTGTAATTAAACATTGAAATTGACTGCAATTAATAAATAATAATAAAAATCTAGACTAGCTTACATTTTTAATAACATTAATAATGGGGAATAATAATTTTCATAACATTACATTTAAATTTGGATTTTGAGCATACAAAATATCAATATTAACAAAATTACAATTATAGGATTCAACCATTCGATGGATAGGGCAGCGCAAACCGGAATTAGTTCGACAGGTAGTATTTATCAAATATATAAAAATTTCGTGTCACAGTTCTTGTTATCGAGCTCCGCCGAAATGGCTTGACCGATGTTTTAATTTTTATTATGTATACTAGCTTTTGCCCGCGACTTCGTCCGCGTGGAATAGTTACTTTGGGCTAACGTTAAATTTAACCCCGATTTTGAAGCATTCTTCATTGGCGCTCCGCTCCTATTGGCCTTAGCGTAATGATACAATATAGCTGTGCCTGCGACTCCGTCAGCGTAAGTTAATGTATTGGTAATATTGTTTAGATCACGTTCACATGAGGCTTAAGTACCTAGAGAACGCTTCGACCGCGAGGCGCGTCGAGCGCGGCGACCGATTCTCAAAAATAATCCTTATAGCATGATTCAGTATTCACGCGCGATGGCTTATTATTATAAGCGTATTTCATGTATAACTTTGGTGTTTCTATACCGATTTATATGATTCTTTTTACGGTTTCGTAGCCGAATGGCAAAAAACGGAATCTTTATAGTTTCGACATGTCTGTCCGTCTGTCTGTCTGTCTGTCTGTCCGTCCGTCCGTCTGTCACAGCAATTTTATTCCGAAACTATTAGGACTATACATGTGAAACTTGATAGGTAGATGTATTCTGTGAACCGCTTTCCGATTTTGAGAAAAAAATTAAAAAATATTTAAAATAAAGGGGGGCTCCCCATACATGGAACTAAACCTGAAAATATTTTTTTTCATGAAATCGATGCATGTGTGATCTATAGACAGTTCTTTAAAAACGACATCGGGGTTTCTAAAACCACTTTTCCATAAAGTCAATCGTTTAAAAGATATAAGCTTCCAAAGTGGTAAAATGTGTGTGTGGCGGACACAACCTCTAACTTCTATAATAATGGAGTGAAAAATCTAAAAAAAATATATGTCTGTAGATCTTAATATAAAATTTCAACCAAAATTAGTTTGAACGAAATCAATTCAGCAGTTTTTGAGATACATCATGTTTTCTGAAACCGCAAATATAACTTTGTAATTCATACAAACACTATGAAAAACAAATTTATTCGGCGCAGTTGTAAAAAATGTAAAAAAGTAAGTTTTAAGAAATTTGTAAGGTTTTTTTTTCAAAACAAATTTATTTGGCGCAGATGTAAAAAATGTAAATAAGCTAGTTTTAAGAAATTTGTAAGGCTTTTTTTTCATCAAATAAATTTGCATATTATATTATAGTTACTACGGAACCCTTCATGGGCGAGTCTGACTCGCACTTGGCCAATTTTTTTATGGAATAGTTAATAATGTTAACTTTTTCAATTAGGGGTGACTGAGAGTGTTATAAACGTAAGAGTAGACAAATATTATAATCAGAAAGCTTCGAACTGCTAAGCTATCGGGAGTTACACGTGTTATTGTGAGTCAACCATAAAAGTTAGACATATGCTGTCGTGGGATATTTTTTATATAATTTTAAGGAGAACTTTTCCGTCATGAAATGATTTGTGTAGCTTTAACCATTAAGGTTGCACACGCGACGGAAGCTTAAAAAATGGAGTAACTTCTCCCGTTTTCCCAACATTTCCCTTCACTGCTCTGCTCCTATTGATTGTAGCGTGATGAAAAGTATACTATAACCCGCTCAGGAGTATGAAAAATAATTGTACCAAGTTTCGTTAAAATCCGTCGAGTAGTTTTTGTTTCTATAACGGTTATACAGACAGACAGACAGACAAAAATTTAACTGATTGCATTTTTGGCATGAGTATCGATACTTAATCACCCCCTGATAGTTATTTTGGAAATATATTTCATGTACAGAATTGACCTCTCTACAGATTTATTATAAGTATAGATAGCTGTGCCCGCCACTCCGTCAGCGTGTAACTCCTTGTGTGTTATTAAGTTAATGTATTGGTAATATTGTTTAGATCACGTTCACATGAGGCTTAAGTACCTATAGAACGACAATACTTCAGCGCAAAGCTTCCGGGTAAACTATGTTGAAAGTTGACCCGTCCGGCACGTGAACATAAAGATTTCTAGAACTGCTAACCCGGGAAAGAGCGACGTACAACTGACCATGCGAGAAACAACTGACACCGAGATCTACTCCAGCAACACGAAAAGTCTGCCCTTGAGCCTTATTAATTGTCATTGCATAACACACCGATACTGGGAATTGGGTTCTTTTAAATTGGAATGGAAAATTATTTGGTATTATAGGAATTCTGGGAATAAAGACGGTTTCTCCTGCACCGCAACCTGTTAAAATTTGAGCCTCGATTATATTTTGTTGCAACTGCGTTACTTTTAGCCGAGTTCCATTGCAAAATTGTGGTGGTTTTAAATTTCGGAGCAGAATAATAATCAGAAAGCTTCTAACTGCTAAGCTATCAGGAGTTACACGTGTTATTGTGAGTCAACCATAAAAGATAGATATATGCTGTCGTGGGATATTTTTTATATAATTTTAAGGAGAACATTTCCGTCATAAATGATTTCTGTGTAGCTTTAACCATTAAGATTGCACTGGCGACGGAAGCTTAAAAAATGGAATAACTTCTCCCGTTTTCCCAACATTTCCCTTCACTGCTCTGCTCCTATTGATTGTAGCGTGATGAAAAGTATACTATAACTAGCTCAGGAGTATGAAAAATAATTGTACCAAGTTTCGTTAAAATCCGTCGAGTAGTTTTTGTTTCTATAACGGTTATACAGACAGACAGACAGACAGACAGACAGACAGACAAAAATTTTACTGATTGCATTTTTGGCATCAGTATCGATCCTTAATCACCCCCTGATAGTTATTTTGTAAATATATTTCATGTACAGAATTGACCTCTCTACAGATTTATTATAAGTATAGATTTCGTAGGTTTGAAAGAGGACGCATGTTATATTTATATTTTTTTTAATTTTACTAGAAACAATAGGCATATGGCAAAACAACGCTTTGCGGTTCAGCAATATTCACGTTTTTATTTTTAATGAGAATTAGCTATGTGGGTAGAATTCACATTACTAGCAATGTTGTTAACCCCTCCAACTAAGCTATACAACGTGTAACGGAAACCCCATATCTATCCAAAAGGACTGAAGACAACATTTGGTATGGAGTCTCTATGCAAAGTTTCAGCTCAAAATAAGTGACTCACAAAATTTGCACCAAATTATCGGTTTCATATGTTTCTTGAATACCAATAATAACAAACCGTCGCTGCGCCTGCCAAATTCCATATGTGCATTTTTTCAGTTTTTCGTTTTTTCGCTAAACATAATCTCCGTTTCATTCTGTATATGCTCATAAAATCATTTTTGTGATATTCCATCTAGAAAGCAATTATGACAAATACCGTATGTATTTTGACCGTTTAGAAAAATTCGTATGTGCAAAAATACACATAAAGAATTTGCGTTCCGTCTTCAGTTATTACAACTGCGCGCCGCCTTGTCAATTTAAGTTCCTAATTATTAACCTATATCATAGTCTTGTGTACCTATCGTATATTTTTAATTTCAGTAGATTTATTACTAGAATATTATTATAATAACTAAAAATTATGTAAGACGTGATAAAAGCTATAAAAGCTTCTGAGTATGTGTGATTGTTTTAGAATTTTTGCGATTTCTTCACGTGACATTTGAGTGGAGGTACCTAACTACGTTTGCAAACACAACGCTTATATTTACGTATTAGATCATTTTAGAAAAGGGACATACAATGATGCAAGTAGATAGTGTCCACTCAACTTTGGAGAAAAAGTTTCGTCCCCCTATCTATACACCAACTGATTATATTAGTCGCATGAGGGAAGCACGACCTAAGCAACCGTATCACGTTCATCATATTGATTATACTTCTTTTAAGAAATATAACGATAACATTTGTATTGATTCCATTCGTCCAGGTTAAAAAGCTGGATACCCGATCGTAAATGAAATACAAGATCTTTTATATAATGATGGCAGTATCTTCTACAAGTTACAACGTCCTGATGAATGGAAGCGACTTCGTGCCAACAACCCATCATCTGTTTTTACTCGACTTATGTGCCCTGGAGTCGTCTCCTGTACTGACTCGCCTGTATCGCCTTTCTCTTAAAACCGGAGTGGTGCCGGTGTCGTGGAAGCTGGCTAATGTGCAACCAGTACCCAAAAAGGGTAGCCATGCCGACCCTGCAAACTATAGACCAATTATAAGTTTTTAAGCTAACATGGTCACTAACAGTATCATTAGAACTTAAAACGGGATAATTACCATGTGTATGTGTTTTGAGTTTCCGATATTTTATATTTCCGATATTTTATAGGGTAGACCGATTTGTGTGCTCATAAACTTCCACCCGCAATTACTTCAGTTCATCCGTGATCATGGCGCTTGCAACAGTGCCGAAATATCGGAAACTCAAAACACTAAATACGCATAGTAAATATCCCGTTTTAAGTTCTATAGACCAATTGCCTTGACCTCCATACTCTGTAAAGTTATGGAGAGGGTACTCAACAGTAAGTTACTGGCATCCTTGAAGACAATGAGTTCCTCAGTGACCACCAGTATGGGATCGGTCGACCGGAGATCTTCTTGTGCATTAACATACGCACTGCTGGGGCGAGGCCATTGAGAAACACGGCCAAGCCCTAGCCGTGTCCCTCGACATCTTAAAGGCCTTTGACAGGGTCTAGCACGCTAGTCTGCTGAGCAAGCTTCCTAGATACGGTGTCCCTGTTAGCTTATACAACTGGATTTGTGACTTTTTGAGTGTGCGGTCGATCCGAGTGGTCATCGATGGCTGCGCATCGGATCGTATGGCTATTAATGCCAGTGTTCCTCAGTGGTCTGTTCTCTCTGCGACTCTATTTTTGCTTGATATCAGCAACCTGCATCAGCTGGGAGCTATTGGTTACGCGAATGACAGCACAGTCTCAGAGAGATACTTGTCCAGTGCTGGAACTGGTAGGGACGAAATAGCCACTCTTAGAAAGGCCATGATAGAGCGAACGAATTTGACCTTAAATCTCGTTTCCCTATGGGGCGATGACAAACTGGTCAAATTCAATGCTTTAAAATCACAGGCTTGTCTTTTCTCCGCTAAAAGAAGCCAATTTGAATGGTTTTCTACTTTCAGAGGTGCATCTGTACCTATTACCGACCGCCTGGAGCTCTTGGGCATGGAATTGACGTCTGACTTCAACTTCAGCTGAACCATTGAGTCTAAAGCTCAGACTGCAGCCAAAAAGCTGGGCATCCTCCAGAAAGTGAGGCGATACTTCACACCTGGACAGCTTTTGAATTTATATAAAGCACAGGTCCGTTTCTGTATGGAGTATTGCAGTCACTTGTAGGATAGCTCAGCCAAATACCAGCTAGCTGCACTTGGCTTGATCGAACGCAGAGCTAAAAAGCTCCTAGGTGGCGAGGTTCTGGCAGGCAAGCTTCACAGCCTGGCTCACCGGCGAAACGTTGCTTGCCTGTCTATCTTCTACAGATTATACTTCGCAGAGTGTGCGCAGGAGCTCCACGATTTAATCCCTACATCCCCCTTTTACTACCGGTCTACCAGACGTACCGCAGGATACCATACACACTTGGTCGATATACCGTCTTGTCGTACTAAGCGTTTTTCTTTAACATTTATTGGGCGCACACTGCACAGCCAAGGTGTGGAACTCTCTGCCAGCTTCTGTGTTCCCTGCCACATATGACCCGTTAGTCTTTAAAGCAAGAGTGAATAGGCATTTTCTGGGCTCGCTCGTTCGATCGTAGACCTCATCTTACACTTACCATTAGGTGTGATCGAGGCCAAGAGCGGGCTCATACGTAATAAAAAAATTTTTTTTTATTTAACAACTTTCATAGTATTTCATTTCTTTTTTGTTAAAGAGATTTTTATTTGTTTTCTAACGATATTTTTAATATAATGCTGTGATAATGATGGCAAAACAATAAATAAAAGTTAATAATAACACTGATCATATGATATTGAGTACAATTATTGTAAAATGTTCTATATAAGTATATTAAATATAAGTTTCTAATAGTTCCTACTCATTTCATTGTATTTTTTTACTTATGATAACGTAAAGATCACATAATGTTAACCTTAAAACAGTCATAAGTGTCACATTGCCAAAGCTTTTATGTGTAATAATGCACATCCTTAATTATTTTATACGATTCTAAACCAGTTATGTGCACTTTTTTGCTTAAAATAATTCTAGCCCCTTAAATGACTGATAGTTTTGGCAATTGTTGTGTTTTTATAATATATTAAATAAACGTCCATGCTGTGGTATCAATAATTTTGCCGAGTTTTTCATTTTCAATTCAATAACACGGTTTTTGTTGTTTCCCAAAACCTTACAAAAATCACTTATGGAACTTGGCAGGCGCAACGACGAAACGTGTCACAGCACTATGAGGGTCATCACTTTCCACGTCACTTGCCAATAAAACGATAATTCTCTTCGTTCTTCTTAATTTGAAAAATTCGTTCTCTGGTATTCAAATTTCTAATATTTCCACACATGTACACATAGGATTAGAAAACCCTTGCTATATCGTTTGTTATCATCCAAAGAAGCTGTGCACTTGGTATGTATACCCTTTAAATTACACGTTGTATATATTTGTGTGTAGAGTGGGTTCACGGCATTAGTGTTGGTCGAGCCTGTGACCTCTCGATCACGAGTTCAACACCTTTGCCATTAGGGTATTAACGCTTAACCAGGATTTTGTATTGTCTGCGGATAGATAGGTACCCTCGATCTTCTCTCTCTTTTTAACCAATGTACCTACAGTTGGAACCCTGGTCTATTTATTATGTCCTCTATGCACAAAACACGTTATAGTATTCAGACTTTTGAACGCCGAATAAAAACAGTGCTTTACCTCAAACCACCGCATTACAGACATTCCCCTTGAGAAAAAAAAGTAGATTACTTTTCTCTGTTATTCAATCACGTCTCTTCTAAGAAAGCTTACATGCTTAAAACTAAATCCCTGTAGTGATTTCCTAAAGAAATGGAATAACGTAGGTATAATACTTATAGGTTTTTGTGAAATGACAATCAAAATAATGTTACTTTTCACTCATTATTAAAATGGAAACGAAAAATAAAATTAAGTTTTTTTTTTTATTTAAACCAAATTCTCTTTGAAAAATGTTATTAAAATCTACAGCATATATTTATTTTTGAATTTTCACTCTGGGGAACACAGGTTTGACCACTTTGGAAGTGCCTATCATTCAAACTAGCGACCGAGAAAAAATGGTTTAAAGACCTATCTATAGACACCTCGCACGAGCAGGTTCCATGTATGGGGAGCTCGTTATTTTTTTTAAGTAATGCGGTTCACAGAATACATCTAACTACCAAGTTTCAACTGTGTAGTCCTAATAGTTTCATAATAAAATGTCTGTGACATACGGACGGATAGACAGACAGACAGACATGACGAACCCATAAGAGTTCCGTTTTTTGCCATTCGGCTACCGACCCTAAAAAACGGGTTGTGTTAGTAAGTTTAATTTTCTTGTAGATATCTTTGTTTCTGATTGAAATCTTACAAGAACTTTATTCAATAATAACTAACTCATTGCACACTATACCTGCCTTTGTCTCATGCTACTAGGGTTCAAAAGAAATTCTGTTTAATCTTTCTAAAAGTTAGATTTGGTTTGTCCTTTATGCCAATAATATAAGATTAAAATACAAAAGTAATTTTAAGTGCGCTAAGGGTCCCAAAGCAATTAAAACGTTTAACTACTTTCTATAAATTACTGAAAGAACTATTATAATAGCAATTATATTTTATCACCAAAAGTTTCGAGTGTTCAAATATTAATGAGATCGTTAAGAATTCATGTCGTTTTGATATTGAAACTAAAGTAATTGGGAGTGACAAGAAAGGGAAGAACTTAAGTTAAGTAAGGATTAATTAAGTTACATAAAATTTCTAAGAATCTTTTCCTGACTTTCAAGTTGAAATAAGAATAGTTTGTTTATGATTTCAAAATAACTTTGTTGTCTCCAAGTGCTTATACCTAGTCATTTACGCGATACTAAAAACAAATATTACCATGCCAACCTGTACAAGGTATGGCCCGCCTCTCGTTCAGTCCATCGTGCATGGCCGCCTGCACCTTGTAGTATCCTAACGAGGCCAATACAAGAGCTGTGCAGGTAGCTGCCAAAAAGGTTTGAGCATCGACTCGAAAAGAAGAAGCGAATCTGTATTAGAAGAGTCAATGTCCTCTGTAATAAACCAATAAATGTTAAGTTTTAATGCCTTCTTCTTCGTCGTTTTCTTCATTGCTGAAAAAAACGACGAATGCGATGTGCTGCGTCGATATAGCTAATGCAGATGCAACAACATTCCTCCACACTGCTGTCGGCTGTCAATACGCTATGACCGGTGATGTTTTTATGTAAACCATCATTAAATAAAATAAGTTTAATCAAAAGAATATGCAGCGGAGTCTTTCTGTCTGATATGACTGTAATTCCAAACTTCAATCGGCATATTTTTTGTCTTAATTTGAAACGTTCACTAGCTGAATTTTAACAAAGTAATATCGTTTTATGAGCATTAACAAAATGGGCAGAGTTCCAAAGTAAATGATATCGATATGACTACCACTTTGTGTAACCCAGTATTTGAAGGCACGCTCACAAGTTATAGTCTTGTTTTAAGGATCATAAATTTCGTTCAACCATACAAATCATTTTTCAAGCTTTCCTATAAGATTTTCATTTTATATGACTGTAGTTTCAGTAGCCAAGTTAACCAATGGTTACGTTTCGTTCAAGATTAATGTACTTTAGTCCAGTTCTTGTAACTAGCCAACTGTTAGTAATAAAGTGTTTGAAGCAAGAGAATAATAAAATGGGAACCTGCATCAGTTGCTCAATCTCTATCAAGCCCAGGTTCGGTCGTGTATGGAGTACTGCTCTCATCTTTGGGATGGATCTGCTAAATATCAACTGGACCCGCTTGATGCACTGGTCGAGTCAAAGCTCCAGAGCCTTGAACATCGACGACGAGTTGCAAGTCTATCGGTTTTCTATCGGTTACATTTCGGGGAGTGTGCGATGGAATTACACAGTCTAATTCCACCAAGTCCGTTACATCATCGGACTACGAGACAAACGGCGAAGCGCCATCGTTACATGGTGGACATCCCACCCATATGCACAAAACGTTTTGGGAATACCTTCATTGTGCGTACGGCTAAGGAGTGAAATTCCCTGCCGGAGTCTGTGTTTCCCGATAGCTATAACCGAGGAGTCTTTAAGTCAAGAGATTCACTCTTTTAAGTTTACTTTTTACAGGTTACTTTTAAGTAAGCGTGCTCCATCTTCGACCACATCATCACTTACCATCAGGTGAGACGGTGGTCAAACGCGAACCAATATTTAATTTAAAAAAAAATAGTGTTTGTGTGTCACTATCTATCTTAATTCGAGGGAATGAATCTGAGAGGATATCAGGAGCTCTGGGTGAATCGGAAGGGAGTATCAGACTTCTAACGACTAACCTACCATGATCCTTCAGTTGCTCTAGCGTTCCAGGGTCGCGGTATCTTGTTAGAATATTTCCGCTACCCCATTGTATACTTAAGGCTTAAGTTTTTTTGTGGTGTGGTGATCTTTATAGATCTCGTGGTAGGCACAGGAAAACATATAGCCGGGTCGCTGGAGTGCTTGCGCGATTCGTCGAGTTTTCTGGCCAGGTATTGGTCTGCTTGAATTCATACAAGTCAATGTTTGTTGTTTCTGTTTGTCAGTGTCTCAGAAATGACTGAACCGTTTTTATGGGACTTTCAATAGAAGACAGAAAAAGTTATAGGGTCTCATAATATGCTACTTCTTTGTGGGATCGGGATTTACGCGGAAAAAGCCTCACACGTGAACGAAGTCATTCTAGCTGTCGAGTATATGGAAATAACATAGGCCAATTTGAAGTCATACTCGTGCGCAAAGTTATACATATATAGGTACATAGTATGTGTACGTATTACGTATAATTGTAATAGGATTTTCTTTTATTTATAAGCCTAGACAAGACAATATGTCTTGCTAGTTTCTCTGTAACGTTTCTCAGTTGAAAAATATTATTTTCTGGCGTATTTTACAAAAATTATATATTAATTAGTTTATGTTAAATCTTCGTACTTGGGTCACATGAGTTTATATATGTTTAACAAGTTTCTAAAGCATCTGTTCAGTAATTCTGAAGCAAAATATATGACACAGTTGACCAGACATAGACTATACGAGTGATTCTATAACACTAGAAAGACGGCAAAATTTAACTACCAATAAAGACGGCGGACAGTCAAATAACTGCAAAAACAAAATTAAGTACTATTATGAACAAATTGAACACCATGTTATTAATTAGTTATGATTTTTTTAAATGAGAGCTTTAATAACATTACAGGAACCACAAAGCTTCTTTTTAAGCCGTCGCATAATTTATTAGTTTTATTTTTACATTTACTCCACTACTTTTACTTTACTACACTCCTGTCTTTTTTTATTCTCCTGGACGAGCAGTGGCAAAGAGTGAGAATATCAAGGCGTAGGTTCTGCAAAAGAAGGATCGGAACGGAAGATGAGTATTTCTGCTAAGCGCACTCCCTAACTCCAAAATGAATTTTCTCCGTTTTATGTTAATGCTTGTCAATTTCTTGTATATAATGTAAGAGTTGATTCCTGCTAGACCTAAAATATTAAAAAAATACTTGTACAGGCCATCTTCGAGAAACTCTTCTTTTATGCATTTTTTAATGTATCTCAAATAGATACGTCAATAAACAATCTCCATGCATCTGCAATTTTTCCTTTGAAATACCTTTTTACGAAAGATGTAGATCCTGCTTGCTCAGTTATAATATTCTGTCTAGCCCGGCGATCACTTGGCGTTGTTTCCAACTAAGGTTTCTAATACCTGTAGCCATGTAATTATGATTCTCCTTGTGAATAATGCTGTTAAGCAAACGGTGACCTGTACCTCTGCTGTGACCACGATTATTGAGATTGTTCATGTGTCGTATTGTAGCAAATAGTACCTGGTCTTCTGGGTCAGAGCATTCACTTTCAGACCTTGAAGTGTCACGCAACTGAAAATCATCGTCTCAAGTTCTACATTTTCAGGTTCACATTTCGATTGATCTTCAGGTAGGTTTTGCAGTAAATGAAGTATTTCGTTGTTTTCGAGTAAGTCTTCGAGTCATTTTTACAGTAATTACTTCATAATATTCCAAATAACACGAACAATATCAAGCAACTTACTATTGTGACTGACAAATAAGAGAAAAGAACAAAAACAATATAAACATATAACATCTTGAACAAACATACAACCTGATACAACCTCATATAACAAATATAAACATTACTTAGATTGTAGCAGTCAAATTACTACCGCTGTATTTGTCGGTATATCAGCGTTTTAAAAAGTAAACAAAGAAACTTTTTTTTTTTTTTTTTAGCGTGGTAAAATTATCAAATAAGTCCTCCCACTCCGGGCAGGGTGGGAGGGACTGTCAGACTTTTACTGACTAAAATCCACGGTGTTCCTTCAATAACCCTTTACATACCGGGGCCACGGTAACGGGATGAGTCCCACGACCTCGGCGGGCTTCGGCCCTCTGCAGAGGGGGCCTCGTCATGTTGCTGACGCTCTTTGAGGCGCGCGTGGAACACGACGCGCCGTCGACCCGGGCATGGTCCATGGTCGGACAGCGAGTTGCCCTTTACTCGCTGTCCGCATGCCCGCGCCTACGGTGGCCGGAGATCGTCGGCCGACGTCCGACGCCGTGGGCGTCTACCACTGCGGCTGGGCTGGAGGGAGGACGCCATCCTCTCCCTCACGCGGCCCGCCTCCTCCTTCGCAAGCATGACTGCTTCGCAGAAGGAGGCGACCGCTTCCCACTCCCTCTCGCCCCGCAGCATGGCCTCGACCAAGGCCGGGCGCGAGAGGTCTCCGCCTATTGTCGCCGTGAGGACACGTCGGTGCTCTGCCCAAGCTGGGCAGTCCTGCACCGTGTGCTCGACTGTGTCCTCAGGGCGACCCTCGCAGTGGTGACACCCAGGCGTCTCTTCCTTACCCATCAGACACAGGTACCTCCCGAAACTTCCGTGTCCGGTGAGGACCTGCGTCATGCGGTAGGTCAGGACGCCGTGACGCCGATCTAGCCACTCCTCAAAGAGGGGTCTTACCGCCGCAATTGCGGCGTGCCCGAAACAAAGAAACTAGGATTATTTTGGTTGTATATTTTTGAGGTTCTAAATATATATTAATAAAAGTCGTAAATTATCAGCAAGTCTACTTTAAAAGTTTTAGAATAAGCAAACTATTAAATTAAAATCCGGTCAAACAACTGCTCCCGACTTTCTAGTGTTAAGGATTTCGTTTCTTCAAATGGACTTTCAGAACCCTAAAAGCTACTGATACTTATCGCATTACTGTGAAAAGGCAAAGTTTTGTTAAGTGCCTCCTACACCGGCTTATCATACTGCGAATAAACCAAGATACACTATAAAACAGACTAAAGGACAATTAATGGTATACGATATAAAATTAAGGCTCAGAGACCAAGTCTCAAGGGCGAATTTAACTATATAGCTTGTTCCAATTCAAATACATTTATTTATTTAAACTTTATGTACTATAGTGGTACATGGGAGGATTTTTTTTATTGATAATAGGCTTGCGTTTGACCACCATCTCACCTGATGGTAAGTGATGATGTGGTCGAAGATGGAGCACGCTTTCCTAGAAGTAACCTATTCACTCTTGACTTAAAGACTCCCAGGTTATAGTGATCACGAAACACAGACTCCGGCAGGGAATTCACAATGAAGGTATTCCCAAAACGTTTCGTGCGTATGGGTGGGATGTCAACAGGACTTAATGCAAAAAGGCATTCTCTAAAAAACAATTACTTCAAAACTAGGGTTTAGTACACAACAGGATACGGAGACATAATCACACTCAGAATTAAAGGGACCTAATTCAAGAAATTGTATTTTTTGGATTTGAGTTTTAATAACTAATAAAGCAGCATTGAATAAATTATATTCATATCTCTCAAGTGGCAAATGTATAAGTTGTCTCTTTATAACTCGTAATTCAGATTCCTGTTTCCACTGCAATTCAGAGTAATGTTTCAGGCCAGTTGACATCAAAATCTGAAATTACACGAATTTAGAGTTAGGTCACTTTCGTTCTAAGTGTGCAATATGTAGTTGACAGCAGACTATATTAACTGCCTCGGTGGCGTAGTGGTTGGAAGCGAGACTGCTGAGTAAGAGGTCTCGGGTTCACTTCCCACGTCGGGCTAATAGTGCTGTTGGGTTTTTCAGAGTAAAGAAACAGATAATGCTCCTTAATCTGCGCACATACTTTTGCACTATAATAACTCTTGCGCAGCTGGCTTATCGATTATGAGATTTGTCGAATTCAGCTAGGAGACCTTATATGGACACTTAGCAACCATCTTTAGAACCATGTTAGGATTAACCATGTCCCGAGCCACCAACAATGTTCCACGTTTGCGCATTATTGTGTGAAAACAATCAATCTTAATAGCAATAAATTTAAAATACACTTATAATTATGATATCAATGCGAAAGGTGTAACATCTTCTTAAAGACATTAATTTTTATTTTTTTGGATAATAATTTTTTTATTCATACTATCTCTGAACTGATAAGCACCTGCTGAGAAACTGATAAGGTAAATTTTACAAATCCAGCATTCCACCGTTAGGCAAACTGGTATCCCTCCATTCCTGATCAAAAGTCATCAGAGTTAATTCGAAAATAATTCGTAGTCAAATCTAATGTCTAACTGTCCATTGGCTTCTCTTGTCGGCAAACTAATCACAATACTCAATTTGTATTTGACGGCTAATTTTGAGCTCTGGAAGTTAATCAGAACTCCCGAAATTGGAAATAATAATAATAATAATATTCCACAACTTTTCACACAACGCCATCTAGTCCCAAACTAAGCAGAGCTTGTGCTATGAGTACTAGACAACTGATAAACATACATTATATAAAAATATTGATTATAGATAAATTACACCCAGAAAAAGAACAAATGATCGTGCTCATCACACAAACATTTGTCCTAGGTGGGAATCGAACCCACGACCTGGCGCATAGAAGTCAGGGCCACTGACCACTATACCAACGGGCCTGTCAAAAATTAGTACTCTTTCGTTGTAGATACCACTGGCATTTGTAAAGAAACTATCGAAACTGAATAAATAGGTTACTTCTAGGTAAGCCAGCTTCACCGTGGCTACATCATCGCTTACCGTCAAGTGAGATGGTGGTCAAACGTAAGCCTGTGGTCAGTAAAAAAATTACTGAGAGAAGTTCTAAAACTTGTACAATTATAAGTCTCAAATTGCCAACCCGCTATAACCCCTCAAGTGTTACACCGTTTGTACATAACTTCACGTCTTGCATTGGACGATGGTATTTTACGTTTATATTGCAAGTAACACGATGTGGCTGTATCATTCGACTAATCGATTCATACTTGACCGGTTTTAGTAACATTTTAAAGGGAACACCACTAAAATGACCGAAAAAAAAGTGTTTACTAAATGCATCTGTGGTTTTTGTTGTGACACCGCAGACTTTTCAACCGACGACCAAAAGAGGAGGTTATCAATTCGACGCGTATATTTTTTTTTTTTTTTTTTTTTTTTTTATGTATGATCATCGGGTACTCGAAGACGGCTGAGCCGATTTGGAAAATTCTTTTTTTGTTCGAATGGGTATACTTCGAAATTGGTACCATTATCACCAAAGTCAGGATCTGATGATGGGATCCTGGAGAAATCGAGGGAACTCTTCAAATATTATAGGCACACCTATGGCGTTTTGGGTATTTCTTAAAGTAACTTGTGCAGTTGCTCTCAAAAAGTACCATTTGGGGAAGTGGAACTGATGATGAAGACCACAGATGGCCGCCGAAACTACTCAATAATAAGTATTAAGTGGATTGCGATTCGATTACTTGAATATGGATGTTAAGCACTTTATGCTCGTCACAATGCATATGGTGATGTAGAGCTGATGGTGAAGTACCAGGAGAACTCCTCAACAATTAACGGCCCAGCATTGGGAAAAGCAATATTTTGTAAAAGGTTATAAGTAGTTGACATTTAGGCTCTTGTAACTAGGTAAATTAAAAATCATCCAACTAAAAAGAGTGAAAAAAAAACTTTTTAACAAAAAATTAAACCGACTCCCAAAAAACACTGCAAAGTGAAAAATAACTTTAATTTCGGAAGTCGGTGCCAAAAACGAAAAAACAAAACTAAAGACACCGACTACCGAAATTAAAGTTATTTTTCACTTTGCAGTGTTTTTTGGGAGTCGGTTTAATTTTTTGTTAAAAAGTTTTTTTTTGTTGAGTTATCAAATATTTTTTATTACTTTTTACAGTGTCTAAGTGAAATAATTTGTGTTAACATTGCTTACATATTATTGTGTTTTTTTTTTTTTTAACGTGTTAAAATGATCAAATAAGTCCTCCCACTCCGGGCAGGGTGGGAGGGACTGTCAGACTTTTACTGACTAAAATCCACGGTGTTCCTTCAATAACCCTTTACATACCGGGGCCACGGTAACGGGATGAGTCCCACGACCCCGGCGGGCTTCGGCCCTCTGCAGAGGGGGCCTCGTCATGATGCTGACGCTCTTTGAGGCGCGCGTGGAACACGACGCGCCGTCGACCCGGGCATGGTCCATGGTCGGACAGCGAGTTGCCCTTTACTCGCTGTCCGCATGCCCGCGCCTACGGTGGCCGGAGATCGTCGGCCGACGTCCGACGCCGTGGGCGTCTACCACTGCGGCTGGGCTGGAGGGAGGACGCCATCCTCTCCCTCACGCGGCCCGCCTCCTCCTTCGGAAGCATGACTGCTTCGCAGAAGGAGGCGCCCGCTTCCCACTCCCTCTCGCCCCGCAGCATGGCCTCGACCAATGCCGGGCGCGAGAGGTCTCCGCCTATCGCCGCCGTGAGGACACGTCGGTGCTCTGCCCAGGCGGGGCAGTCTTGCACCGTGTGCTCTACGGTGTCCTCAGGGCGACCCTCGCAGTGGTGACACCCAGGCGTTTCCTCCTTTCCCATCAGACACAGGTACCTCCCGAAACTTCCGTGTCCGGTGAGCACCTGCGTCATGCGGTAGGTCAGGACGCCGTGACGCTGATCTAGCCACTCCTCAAAGAGGGGTCTTACCGCCGCAATTGCGGCGTGCCCGACATATTATTGTGTTATAGTGTCTTTTTTCGTGAATATGTGTTTTTTCGTGTGTATGACTTCTAATGTGAGTGAAAATTATAAAAGTGAAAACATATCACATCACTGCGAAATAAGGTCAGTTTGATTTGCTTATTGAATGATATAAATAGTTAGATAAACTCATAACGAAGCCAGAAAGGTATAAAATAAACCATGATAATGGCCATAAATTGCCTATTTATATTTTTTTCTGAAGTGTTACCCAAAATTCAAAAAGTATATTCAACATGCGACATTCGAGGGGTTAAGCAAGGTTTACGACTAATGCTTGTGTTATTTTTGAATGAAAAGAGAACTTTTCCCAGCTGTGAGCCCGTCAATGGCTGTTATTATTATTTATTGCTCTTCAACATATCCAGCATAACTTCCATAGACACTAAAAAAGGTTTAAAATAACAATTACCAGCAGAAGTCTGTGTTTCCTGATAGCTATAACCTTTCTCGTCTTTAAGTCAAGAGTAAATAGGTTACTTCTAGGTACGCGTGCTTTATCTTCGACCAATTCATCGCACACCGTAAGGTGAGATGATGGTAAAACCAAGCCTAAGAACAACCAGCCTTGGTGCTGCTTTAGATTTCTTCAGAACTGATTCGATTAGACAAGGAATCCGCGAGTATATCTCTTTAGATTGCCCTTTTAGAGACAACGAGGCTTTCCAAGGTGACCAATTGCGGATGACGAAGTCCACAATCCACAATGGACCGCCTGTTCCATATGTCCGCACAAGAGAAAACCGTGAGGAATGCAAACACGGAATAGATGAATAAGGTTGGAATGGTAATGTGGGTGTGGCGAGCCCGCCACATGTATGATTCGAAAATCATAGCTCGACCGATTAATTAATTCACCGCGTTAAGTGCACTTCGGATTACTTCGAAACACAGAGCTCTGCTTTAAAATGGCGTGTTGTGCGATTATAACCTGTAAAACAAAAAGTCAGACCGCAATTATAGAGCGAGAAGGTATATCTTTACATCCGTAAGTCGAAAATAACAAGTAATTACAATTTTATTTGTAAAAAACAAAAATATTCTGATCACTATAAAATTCCGAATATTAACAACATTATTGCAACAAGTTACAAAAAGTATACATTGCCCGATGTGTACTCGCTTAATCAATGCAATGACCAAGTCCGCTCACAATATACTGCATGTGTTGCGTCTTCCACACTTCAACCATTGACGTTTCGCCTGATTGGCCGTGATGCACGGCGCATGTTTATCAACAATGATTTACAATCAGTAGCAAACTCTCGATTTAAGTGTGTGTAATTTGTTTGAGTGCGTAATTCGCATACGCAACGGGCCTCTTGCTTGTAGTGGAGCTAAAGAGTGGGAGATAAGCGGCGACACGCGTTCTCATATAAATCAGGAACTATTTCCTTTCTAACCTCTTTTAACTGTTCTGTGGTATCGACCATGCCAAATCTATGGGTTTACTTGTAGGTATTAATATTATATAGCAGAAAAGTTAGTTCTAGGTGGATTTAGATGAAATTTGCTTGAGGAAGGCTACCTGACTGTAAAAGTAAGTGGGTCATGTTTTATCGTGACAAACTACACGGAAGCACAGCTGAGCAGATTACTAGTACCTACTTAATAATTTCATATAAAAGTACATAAATTATTTATAGTTTCCAAAAGAATAAAATCGTAGTTAAAACAGTAGTTAATCGAAATGAATTACTGTTTACGCGCTCCGACTTCGCGAGCAGCGTAGATTTAAATCGTGCTGGTTGCAACATTACTTGGTTCCACAGTGAATAAATCTGCTGTAATAGCTAATAAATAATGGTTGTATTTGTTTTCTAAAATAGTATTTAAGGATAATTTTCTAGGTTGTAAAAAGTGCTGGTTTCATGAAATATTGCTGCTCATTTATTACATCGGTTTACAACTATTACGGAAGCAGTAACATTTCAGTGTTTCATACTATATCCTAAGGTAATGTGCATTTATGTACCGAGTTTCCTTCGAGTTTCAGTAATCACTTTGAGACGTTGGTTTCGACGCTGCCATTCTAACATTTGTGATCGACATGGGTAATTAATCAGAATAATACGCGTCGACTAAAGATCCTCCCCCATTTTTCGTCGTAAAAAAATCTGATTTCTGTCTTGACAAGGGTACTCCTGTTACCTACGCAGTTGCGCGCCACTATAAATACCTCGTTAGTCTAGCTGTCGCAAGTGTGACTGGTATTTTCTGTTTGAAATTTCTTAGAAGTAACCTGGAGTTTAGAAGTTGGCGGTGTGTGCTTCGGAAACTACGTTAATGCGTTGGTCTTGTGCCTCCCATTGCCGTTCAATCGGACTATGAGAGTACAGTCTACAGAAATCGAGTATACACCTGTACCCGCGCATACCCTTATGAACTATAATAACTATCTCCTACGCCACTGGCTAATATCCGCTCTGACTGGCCACCATAACAGAAATTGGTCAGGAAAACTATCACCATGGGGTCGTGGAGTTTGATAAGTACCTAGGTAGTTGCTCTACTTAATACAATATGTTAACTAACAGAGGGCGTTCCCGTTAACCCGCAATAGTATAGCATCCATACATGCTAAAAAACATATTACCATTCGAAAACAAAATGTTTTTTTTATTTTTTTTAATATTAAAATGTTCACTAAAATGTTAAATTGATATGTAAAAGAAACACTGTAGACGCGTACTTGAAGGACGGCAATGCTAGTACGCTAGGTACTTTTCCGCGCTACTAAATTGATTTTAAGCAGGAGGTTTCGAATTTATTGTCAATTAATTATTTTTTGAATTCGGATTATTTTATGCTTATTTTTCTATACTGATATTTTTATTTAAATCTATTAATGATTTATAGATTAACGAGTTAAAGGGAACGCCCTCTGTTATTTAACATACTGTATACTACATAGAACTCATCATAACTTTTGGCTACTTTTCAAACAGGCTACCTACTTTTTATCTCAGGTAAATGGCTAAGTCCTTTGTGGAAAAATTCCACCCAACCGAATCTCGACCAACAGCTAGTTATATAAATCTATACTTATAATAAATCTGTAGAGAGGTCAATTCTGTACATGAAATATATTTCCAAAACAACTATCAGGGGGTGATTAAGGATCGATACTCATGCCAAAAATGCAATCAGTTAAATTTTTGTCTGTCTGTCTGTCTGTCTGTCTGTATAACCGTTATAGAAACAAAAACTACTCGACGGATTTTAACGAAACTTGGTACAATTATTTTTCATACTCCTGAGCGGGTTATAGTATACTTTTCATCACGCTACAATCAATAGGAGCAGAGCAGTGAAGGGAAATGTTGGGAAAACGGGAGAAGTTACTCCATTTTTTAAGCTTCCGTCGCGTGTGCAACCTTAATGGTTAAAGCTACACAAATCATTTTATGACGGAAATGTTCTCCTTAAAATTATATAAAAAATATCCCACGACAGCATATGTCTAACTTTTATGGTTGACTCACAATAACACGTGTAACTCCCGATAGCTTAGCAGTTCGAAGCTTTCTGATTATAATATTTGTCTACTCCTACGTTTATAACACTCTCAGTCACCCCTAATTGAAAAAGTTAACATTATTAACTATTCCATAAAAAAATTGGCCAAGTGCGAGTCAGACTCGCCCATGAAGGGTTCCGTAGTAACTATAATATAATATGCAAATTTATTTGACGAAAAAAAAACCTTACAAATTTCTTAAAACTAGCTTATTTACATTTTGTACAACTGCGCCGAATAAATTTGTTTTTCATAGTGTTTGTATGAATTACAAAGTTATATTTGCGGTTTTAGAAAATATGCTGTATCTCAAAAACTGCTGAACTGATTTCGTTCAAACTAATTTTGGTTGAAAGTTTATATTAAGATCTACAGACATATATTTTTTTTAGATTTTTCACTCCATTATTATAGAAGTTAGAGGTTGTGTCCGCCACACACACATTTTACCACTTTGGAAGCTTATATCTTTTAAACGATTGACTTTATGGAAAAGTGGTTTTAGAAACCCCGATGTCGTTTTTAAAGAACTGTCTATAGATACCACACATGCATCGATTTCATGAAAAAAAATATTTTCAGGTTTAGTTCCATGTATGGGGAGCCCCCCTTTATTTTAAATATTTTTTTAAATTTTTTTCTCAAAATCGGAAAGCGGTTCACAGAATACATCTACCTATCAAGTTTCACATGTATAGTCCTAATAGTTTCGGAATAAAATTGCTGTGACAGACGGACGGACGGACAGACAGACAGATGGACAGACATGTCGAAACTATAAAGATTCCGTTTTTTGCCATTCGGCTACGAAACCGTAAAAAGAATCATATAAATCGGTATAGAAACACCAAAGTTATACATGAAATACGCTTATAATAATAAGCCATCGCGCGTGAATACTGAATCATGCTATAAGGATTATTTTTGAGAATCGGTCGCCGCGCTCGACGCGTCTCGCGGTCGAAGCGTTCTCTAGGTATTTAAGCCTCATGTGAACGTGATCTAAACAATATTACCAATACATTAACTTACGCTGACGGAGTCGCGGGCACAGCTATATTGTATCATTACGCTAAGGCCAATAGGAGCGGAGCGCCAATGAAGAATGCTTCAAAATCGGGGTTAAATTTAACGTTAGCCCAAAGTAACTATTCCACGCGGACGAAGTCGCGGGCAAAAGCTAGTAAATAATATAAATAGATTTTTACCTAGGTACCCTCACTTATACTACTCAAACTTAAACTTACGAATTCAAACTTTTCCATTCGGATATGTCCCCGCCCCATTTGTACGTACAAATGGGGCGGACTGATTTTATTCATACTAGATATTACTTCGAAATTCTGAAATTAGTTTAGAGTTGTCGAAATTTTTCAACAAATACTTAGTTTTACGGCGAAATACAAACGCTTCCTATGCAGCTTCCGTTTCCGAGTAGTTAGGCAAAAAGTTTTAATAACTAATTAAAGTTAAAGATTTAATTAATGATAATTTTTAATTGTAATTATTTAAGTAAATTGTCTTTCTTTGTTTTTTGTTTTTTTTTTGTTGTTGATTTTGTTTATTTTTTAATTTAGCTTTAAATAGTATGTTGTTATATTTTTGGTTTTTATTAAAAAATAGGTTCGCGTTTGACCACTATCTCACCTGATGTTAAGTGATGATGTGGTCGAAGAAGGAGCACTCTTACCTAAAAGTAACCTATTCACTCTTGACTTAAAGACTTCTAGGTTATAGCTATCGGGATATTCAGATTCCGGCAGGGAATTCCACTCCTTAGCCGTACGCACAATGAAGGTATTCCCAAAACGTTTTGTGCTTATGGGTGGGATGTCCACAATGTAACGATGGCGCTTCGCCGTTTGTCTCGTAGTCCGATGATGGAACGGGCTTGGTGGAATTAGATTGTGTAATTCCATCGCACACTCCCCGAAATGTAACCGATAGAAAACCGATAGACTTGCAACTCGTCGTCGATGTTCAAGGCTCTGGAGCTTTGACTCGACCAGTGCATCGTTGCCAATGAGTCTCTTGGCCCGCTTCTCGATAGACTCAAGCGCGTCCAGTTGGTATTTAGCAGATCCATCCCAAAGATGAGAGCAGTACTCCATACATGACCGAACCTGGGCTTGATAGAGATTGAGCAACTGTTCGGGTGTGAAGTACCGTCTCACCTTTGCTAGGATTCTCAACTTTTTTGATGCTAGTTGAGCCTTAGCCTCGATAAACGGGCCAAAATTGAGGGTAGAAGTTAGTGTTACCCCCAGAAGCTCGATACGGTCGGCTATCGGCATGGTTACACCTCGGAAAATAGGAGCCGGTTCGAATTGGCTCCTTTTTGTGGAGAAGAGACACGCCTGGGTCTTAGCTGCATTAAACTTGACCAAGTTGGCATCGCCCCATTTCATTCCATTTTGTAAGTATGTATTTTTTTTTCTTTTTGTTAGTTTTTTTTTTAGATTTTTACGTACATATTTGGAATTACATTCCATACTAAATTTGTACGCCTTCATGGCAAAACATAGTGCTCAAATATTTATGTATACCAAAGACCTTTATGTTACCTATGTTTCACAAATAAATATTCTGATTCTGATTCTGATTGTAGTTTTTGTTTGTTCCTTTTTGGGGTTCCGTTACCGAATGGTAAAAACAGAACAATTGTAGGTTGGTCATGTCTGTCTATTTGACCGTCCATATGTCACAGCCACTTTATTCTGAAACAATTAGGACTAGACTATATAACAATAAAAAAGTTTTAATAGGCTACTTATGTCGAATTCCAGAGCATACGCGTCGTGAATTATTTGGCTTGGTAACAACTTCAACCAGATGAGTAGGTACCTAGTATTATAAATGAAATTAGATATCCATGAAGTTACTGCAGTAGTGGTTTTGTTTGTTTTGAAGTCAGTTAAATTTGTTGTAAATTATTATTCTAATTAGATAACGCTATTATTTAGTTAAGTATCACCATGGACAGATCCACAGAACAGTTAAAAGAGGTTAGAAAGGAAATAGTTCCTGATTTGTATGAGAACACGCCAATTGTCTCCCACTCTTTAGCTCCACTACAAGCAAGAGACCCGTTTCGTATGCGAATTACGCAAACAAATAAACTACAAACACTTAAATCGAGAGCTTGCTACTGATTATAACTCACTGTCGATAAACATGCACCGTGCATCACGGCCAATCAGGGCAAAGGACGAAACGTCAATGGTTGAAGTGTGGAAGACGCGACGCATGCAGTACATTGTATGCGTACTTGGTCATTGCGTTGATTAAGCGAGTACACATTGGGCAATGTATATTTTTTGTAACTTGTTGCAATAATGTTGTTAATGTTCGGAATTTAATAGTGAACAGAGTACTTTTATGCTTTTTACAAATAAAAGTGTAATTAAATATTATTTTCGACTTACCGATGGAAAGATATACCTCCTCGCTATAGAGCGACAAAAATTCAGACTTGCAGTATGAATTTTGTTTTACAGGTTATAATTGCACAACACGGCATTTTAAAGCACAGCTCTGTGATCCGAAGTAATCCGAAGCACACTAAACGCGGTGAATGAATTAATCGGTCAAGCTATGATTTTCGAATCATAAATGAGGCGCGCTCACATTAACATTCCAACCTTATTCATCTATTCCGTGGGCAGATCAATCCATACTTTTAAAGATATCCCAATTAGAAACTTTCAGGTGTTTTTACTTCCATCATCAGCTCAACACCATGAGACGATGTCTATCAGTTATCTGAGTTCCTTTAGAAATTATATATACACATATTATTATGTAATGTTGTAAGTGCCCTTAAAGTCAAAGAATTCTATTGATATGATTCTTTGACAAATACAGAACTCCGAAATATCAACAATATTTAGTTTTGTTACTTATTTTCAACAAGATACAAAAAATTGCTTCCTAAAAAAAGTGAAACGTTAAGTTAAGTAAAGTAAGACTCGTCCATGAAAGGTTCCGTAGTAACTACGCCAAATAATGTTTTTCATAGTATTTGTATGAATTACAAATTTATATTTGCGGTTATAGAAAATATACTATATCTCAAACACTGCTGACCCGATCTCGTTAAAACCAATTTTTGTTGAAAGTTTATATTAAGATCTATATCATATTTTTTTTAGATATTTTCCTCCATTATGATAGAAGTTAGAGGGGGGCGGGGGACATTTTATCACTTTGGAAGCGTATATCTTTTAAACGATTAACTTTATGAAAAAGTAATTTTAGAAACCTTAATGTATTTTTTAAAGAAATTTCTATAGATACCACACACGTATGGGTTTCATGAAAAAATATATTTTCAGTTTCAGTTCCATGTATGAGCAGCCCCCCTTAATTTTAAATATTTATTATTTTTTTCTTAAAATCGGAAAGCGGTTCACAGAATACATCTACCTACCAAGTTTCATGTACTTATCAGTCCTAATAGTTTCGGAATAAAATGGCTGAGACTGAAAACTAAACTTTAAGGGTTCCGTTTTTTGCCATTCAGCTACGAAACCCTAAAAAAGCGCCACCACGGAAAAGTGGTGAAATACAAAACTAATTAGGTTCCATTTCATTTCTATCACCTATCAATTCTATTCTGCTATCCACTGCTATGATTGATGTATTTATATATTTTTTTTTTTTATTATATACCAGTCAAACACGAACGGTAACAGTAATGTATGTTGGTGACAGGATAAAGAGATTTAATTTATGGGATCGTGTTGGCGTCAAAAACAGACGAATTCAAATGCAGAAATTAATGGGGCTTTGTTGTCGTAATGTGGATACAATAGCTTGGGCGAAGATAGGTCGTCAAATATATTGACGTATACAATATTTATGTCTAGTACAGTATATACTAGCATTTGCCCGCGGCTTCGTTCATGTGTAGTATTCGCACATTTTCCTGAGTTAAAAGTAGTCTGTGCTGTTCCAGATTCTAATCTATACGTGTGCCAAAGGGTTTAGCCGTCCTTTCATAGGCAAACAGCTGCCCCCGATAGGAACCTATATCGTAACTTATGTTATATTGTAGAGGATACTAATAGTAGTTCATCAAGTAGATATTAGCTCTATATCTTAGTTAGTTGAAGAGCTATTTGAAAAAAAAGTGTTCGGTGACGACTTTTTTTTAAAGTGATATATCTCTGTTAATTTAAAAGCTAGAAAAATAAAACAAATTCTAGTGTTTATCGTACACTTTACAGTTTATATTATATAAATTTTCATGAGCCAAGCCAAAATAAAAATATAAAAAAATGCAAATAAATATTTTTTTTATTTATTACTATCAGATCGATTTGATTTACCACTTTGAAAAAAATGTGTAATAATTGTCTATACTTTGCCTAACAGCATGCCAATCCATAAGGTGCAACGTGTTGAAAAAAAAAAATAATGAAAGTAAGTGCCTTACCTTATGACTACTTTGTTGACGCTTTTAACTTTTAATTTTTCAATAATGTAGTACTTAATTAAATTGTATTACATATTAGATTTTCAATATTGGGCATAAAAGGTTTAAATAAAATGGAATGATCTTTTCTCAGTAATAGTTAAATCAATATTAATAAAAAATAGCTTTTATTAGTCATCGTCACTATTTTCATTAATTACAACGTGATCGTTATTTATAGAAAAAACACTTATAATATTTCTGTTGTGTGAACTATATGAAATTTATATCTAGAAGCTAGAATAAGCTAGAAGTCGTTGAAAGGGTTGTTTTTGCCGATCCCAGTTGTTGAAGAGGAGTTAAAATACTTTTTACTGGCACCTACCCGCTTTCACAAGCCATTTTTTATTTAGCTGAACTCATGGGGAAAGACAATAATTTTCATGTACAGAACCTAACATTTTGAAAGTGCAAGTACTTTACTTTACACATCTCGACACATTTATAGCAAAACCTATAGATGTTACATTGACTACAACCCCAATGGAAAAAGCCACGAAGATATTCGGCGTTATTGCTGTAACTGTGCAAATTGAAATCGAACAGTTAGGTGTTGCTCCCACGCGGCGGCAATTATATATTATTTATCAAATGCAAGATATAAATCTCATAGGTATATATAATTCGCCCAGCAGAAATATTATCAGTGTTTTTTCTATAAATAACGATCACGTTGTAATTAATGAAAATAGTGACGATGACTAATAAAAGATATTTTTATTAATATGGATTTAACTATTACTGAGAAAAGATCATTCCATTTTTTTAAACCTTTCATGCTCAATATTGAAAAATCTAAGATGTAATACAATTTAATTAAGTACTATATTATTGAAAAATTAAAAGTTAAAAGCGTCAACCAAGTAGTCATAAGGTAAGGTACTTACTTTCATTATTTTTTTTTCAACACGTTGCACCTTATGGATTTTAATGAAATTTGGCATGCTGTTAGGCAAGGTATAGACAATTATTACACATTTTTTTCAAAGTGGTAAATCAAATCGATCTGATAGAAATAAATAAAAAAATATTTATTTGCATTCTTTTAATATTTTTATTTTGGCTTGGCTCATGAAAATTTATATAAAATAAACTGTAAAGTTTACCATAAACACTGGAATTTGTTTAATTTTTCTAGCTTTTAAATCAACAGATATATATATCACTTTGAAAAAAAATCGTCTCCGAACACTTTTTTTCAAATAGCTCCTTAATTAACTAAGATATAGAGCTAATATGTACTAGATGAACTACTATTAGTACCCTCTACAATATAACATAGGTTACGATATAGGTTCCTATCGGGGGCAGTTTGCCTATGGAAGGACGGCTAAACCCTTTCGTCAAAATCATTGTGTGTACGGCTACAGAGTGGAACTCCCAGCCGGAGTCTGTGTTTCCTGCCAGCTAATATATATATATATATATATACATAAATATCTGCATAAAACTCTGAAACACATATATGCATACACATCCATCCAAACTTTACCATTTATTTATTAAAGTCATGCCAAATAAAATATCTAGAACATCTATATATCGGGCACGCCGCAATTGCGGTGGTAAGACCCCTCTTTGAGGAGTGGCTAGACCGGCGTCACGGCGTCCTGACCTACCGCATGACACAGGTCCTCACCGGACACGGAAGTTTCGGGAGGTACCTGTGTCTGATGGGGAAGGAAGAAACGCCTGGGTGTCACCACTGCGAGGGCCGCCCTGAGGACACAGTAGAGCATACGGTGCAAGACTGCCCCGCTTGGGCAGAGCACCGACGTGTCCTCACGGCGGTGATAGGCGGAGACCTCTCGCGCCCGGCATTGGTCGAGGCCATGCTGCGGGGCGAGGGGGAGTGGGAAGCGGTCGCGTCCTTCTGCGAAGCAGTCATGCTGCTGAAGGAGGAGGCGGGCCGTGTGAGGGAGAGGATGGCGCCCTCCCTCCAGCCCAGCCTCAGTCGTAGACGCCCACGGCGTCGGACGTCGGCCAACGATCTCCGGCCACCGTAGGCGCGGGCATGCGGACAGCGAGTAAAGGGCAACTCGCTGTCCGACCATGGACCATGCCCGGGTCGACGGCGCGTTGTGTTCTACGCGCGCCTCAAAGAGCGTCAGCAACATGACGAGGCCCCCCTGTAGAGGGCCGAAGCCTGCCGGGGTCATGGGACTCATCCCATTACCGTCACCCCGGAACGTGAAGGGTTATTGAAGGAACACCGTGGATTTTAGTCAGTAAAAGTCTGACAGTCCCTCCCGCCCTGCCCGGGGTGGGAGGACTTATTTGATAATTTTACCACGATAAAAAAACAAAAAGAACATCTATATATACAACGTGTAAATTAAAGGGTATTATACTCAGGGTATATACATAGCAAGTGCACGGCTTCTTTGGATTATAATAAATGATATGGCAAGGGTTTTCTAATCCTATGTGTACATGTGTGGAGCATATTAGAAATTTCAATACATTGATACCAGAGACCGAATTTTTCAAATTAAGAAGAACGAAGAGAATTATCGTTTTATTGGCAAGTGACGTGGAAAGTGATGTCCCTCATAGTATTGTGATACGTTTGTTATTACTGGTATTCAAGAAACATATGAAACCAATAATTTGGGGTCCATTCTGTGAGTCACTTATTTTGAGCTGAAACTTTGCATAGAGACTCCATACCAGATGTTGTCTTTAGTCCTTTTGGATAGATATGGGGTTCTCCTTACACGTTGTATAGCTGGCTTGTTATAAAAAAGGTAACAAGTGAAAATTTAAATTATCTAAATCTATCTAAATTATCGACAAACTCACACACACACATTTCTACTCAAAGATCACGAACACCCACACTTCACACACACAAAGCACTCCGTCTACACATACTACATAGGTACACACACACTCTTATTCCTTCCACTCACGTACATTTCACCTATCACAACAAACTAACAGAACATAACTATTTTTAATTTAATTTTGTATAATTTTGTAATTTCTTAAATTAATTTAATTTTATATAATTTTGTCATTTCTTAAGTTAGTTCTTAATTGTATGATGGCTTTAGTTTAGAACAATTGGTGAGAATTGGCGCTGATAACCGAAGTACAGGCACTGCCTAGTTTGGTTACAGATGCTAGATTCTTTTGTTAGCACATACTTAATTGCCAAATAAAAAAAATAAACAATTGTAACCTAGTGCTAAGATTTTTTGGAACCATTAAATTATTATTATCTAAAAAAAATCATGCTGAGCACGCGTATCTAGACGGCATTTAATTATTATTGTTTTTATTTAGGATAAAAATATTATGTTAAAAATTAAAAATAAATTACTTACTCAACTAGGTACTCTAATAATCGTGAAAAGCAAATCAACATGAGCAGTCATCCTTTTATGATTCAAAGTGTTTTATTAAGCTTTTCAAAACCGAATCGCATCAGCAATGCCAACTTTCACACACATGTTACATCCACCTATCAAGAAAGGCATTCAAGATTCATTGGCGTTATTTATAAGTTATGGCTGCTCGTAAACAATAGCGGAGGTCACGCTTGTTCACATAAAACCAGGCTTGTCGGGTTTTACGTCTTTATATTGTATGATGATTGTTAGTTTTGTTTTCTTTTGCGGCGCTAGCTATAATAATAACAGCCTAAGTGCCTTTCACATGTACCGGCTGCCGGGTAGCCGGTGCCGGAAACCAGCTGGCGAAGTGTATGGCCATGTACATTACCTTTCACACGTACCGGCGTAATTTGCACGGCAAGCGGTCGCCGGGTGCTCACCGGATCCACCACTGTGCGTCCGGTTGGCGTCTACTGGGTAGCCGGCGGCCGGACGCATATTACTGTATGAAACACGCAGCATACTTTCAGACGCACCGGTGGCCAGTCGCCCAGATACAACCACAGCGAGAGCACGCGCATGTTTTTTCTCATACTCTTGTACTTATCGTCCTATTATAGTATGCCTACTAATAATACATAATCTGATCGTGTGAAAGCTGAATGTGTTACCGGACAGTCGCCACTGCTACCGGGCAACCGGTACATGTGAAAAGGCACTAAGTCTATCTTCGAGGTTAAGGAGCACTTGCCCTGGATGAATGGGTGTAGGTGTATCCGTGGATGGGTGTCTATTTTAACATAATATCCCCCGTGCTTCGGAAAGCTCGCAAAATCGGTTCTAGTTGCCTTTAATCCAATCTCACACCAGACACAGGGTTGTGAATATTAGATAGGCAGGCTCCAACAAAAATAGGTGAAGTGGGAGAGAGTGTCAGATTTCTACTGAAAGAAAGAAAAGAAATAAAGAAAAAACTTTATTCGGCACATGCCACAAAGCACACAACACAAAGTACACAAAAGGAAAGAAACCAAATATTAAAAAAAAAAACAATTTAAGTACATATTTGCATTTACACGAAAATAGACAAATTACGTGTGCCTTGCGACTGCGCCAAAAAGGCTCGGTTCAGCAAAATGCCAGACAACTAGTGACTCACGCTGGTTTTCAACCGGACCTAGTGTTGAATTGACTACCGGGTGTGAACTAGCTTTGTATAGATAATAAATAATTAATAATATTTATTTATTTATGTGTGTGAGTATTTGTGTAGGAAATATAATATACAACGTGTAATTTAAAGGGTATATACATTAGGGTGTCCCGAAAAATTTTTTTTTCGCTTTTCGCTACTCAAGCCCCCTCAAAAGTTGCATTATTAGTTTTAGATTACCGTAAAAATAATAAAAAAAAACATAAAAAAATATCTTGAGGGTTCTACCGGCATTTTTTTTTTTTTATCACTTCAATAACCCTCCAGTCAATGTCGTCTATTCTATTTTATGTACATTATTCCCATTTTATTTTTTACTTCATTGATAGTGAAACCCTAAGTTATGATTTGCAGGCAACGACAGGATTTTTTCTGTTAGGAATTGGTTTGGAACAAACTCGCAAAATTCATGTTTTGACTTGTTTTTCTTAAATTCTCTACTTCTACTGTGAGGCCGTTCGTCTCATTTCTATTGGGGTTTTATTGCTGTAAGGTGTCGCTCTGCACTTCCTTGTGATAAAATACGTGTTTTTGTTATATATAATAATGGGTTCAAGACGAAGTGAGACTACTTGTGCTATTTTGGGATCATATAAAAATCAAATTCATTTTGTTTACTAAAAATGAACTAAAACTACAGAAGAATGGGAAAGATCCTTCTAACACAGAAGTTTTTTCAATCGTTTCTGGAAAACTTCATACGATTTGGACCAAAGCTTCGATTCCTATCGTTTCCAACGTACGACCTGTCATTGATAAGATATCCCAAAAATAAAAGAAATGATAGTTACGAAAGCAAAGTGAAGTGCTTTTTGGAATCGTCGAACAAGCTCTTCGATATTGCTGCTTGTAAGTGCACTTCGTTTGACATTTGTTCCTGCATAAAACCTAAGAAAGTTTCTATTTCTGAAAGAGACTTTTTACTGAATCAAAGAATTGATAGAAAAATGGCAATAAGCGGTATAGACACAAAAGAAACAGCAAGACTTTTAAAGAAACATCAGAGACAAGAAAATTTGAATCGGAAAGAGTCAGAGCACGCATGTTTTCCCAGTGCATCACTAAAAACCAATCCTGTTCCGGTGCGCGAGTTGCCGCCTCGACCGCAGTCGCCTGTAACAGAGCTTTCTGCGAATAGTGACGTGCCTGTAAATGAGACTCCATCTACTTCGTTGAATCGGAACACTCTGGCGCTGCCAACGTAGCTAAGGTATGTGATCGGTATGGACTATCAACGCGATCTGCGGCTGCGGTCGCTTCGGCGGTCTTAGCTGACGTAGGATTGGTATCTTCCGAAGATCTAAGTCTTGTTATTGATAAGTATAAAATTCATAGAGCTGTTTCAAAAGCACGGACCAAGGCCCGCAAAGACATTGATACGATTGTAATAAAAAGTATCTACTTTGATGGACGAAAGGACAAAACACTCATAAACGAGAAAATAGGCGATCGGTACCACCGCAGAGAAGTCTTGCAAGAACACATTTCAGTTGTCAAAGAGCCGGGATCTATTTATTTGGGACATATGACGCCAAGTCGTGGCACTGCCAAAGGGATCGTCTCTTCTATCATATCTTTGGTAGAAAATCAAGGGTTGAACTTGGAAGAGGTGATCTGTGTGGGGGTGCGATGGTACTGCTACGAATACAGGTTGGAAGGGAGGTGTCATTCAATACCTGGAAAACTATTTAAAGAGACCGTTGCAATGGTGTGTTTGTATGCTTCACGCGAATGAATTACCGCTTCGTCATTTGTTCATGTCTCTGGATGGTAGCACATCTGGGCCAAAAGAATATTCAGGACCTATTGGAAAACAACTAGCTGCTTGTGAAAGTAAACTTCTAGCGTCTTTTTGTGCAGTGTCTGGCAATTTGCTAGTATTAACTGCCTTTATTGCCTGATAATATTGTGAAGGAACTAAGCACGGATCAAAAGTATCTGTATGAAATGTGTCATGCTGTGATGGCTGGTTCCTGTTCCCTTGAGCTAGCGACCCGCCAACCTGGAAAAATGGCGCATTCGAGATGGCTCACTACTGCCAATCGCATACTCAGACTTTACGTAAGTACTGTTTCGCCGTCAAATAATTTGCAGCTGCTTGTGAACTACGTGGTCAAAGTTTACGCTCCTGTTTGGTTCCTAATCAAGCAAAACTCATCATTTAAAGATGGAGCCAAGCATATTTTTCAAATGGTTATATACTCTCGATTTTTGCCTGATAGTCAGAGATCTATTATAAATTCGGTGATCGAAAGAAACGCTTTTTTTGCGCACCCAGAAAACTTGCTTATTGCCATGTTATTCGACGATAGAGAGCATATTCGAGAGCTTGCATCTCGCAAAATATTAAAGGCCAGATAAGCAGAAAAGAGCAACTCTCGGAGGGTATTTAAAGCACCAAAGCTTAACTTCTGTGCGCGAGACTACACCGATATAATATTTTGGCAAGAGTGTGAAATATCAGCTCCACCAATTTTGCGACACGTCTCCAACGATGAACTTAGAATTAAGGCTAAAGAACACATCCTCGACATTACTGACTTTCCCTGCCACACACAGTCAGTGGAAAGATGTGTAAAACTAGTGACGGAGGCTTCTCAAAGCGTCAGGGACGCTACAGCTCGGGATGGTTTTATTAGGAACAGATTAAAATCTCGCTCAGAAATGCCTATTTTTGGTCACAAAAACCAGTTCCGTTTTTAAAGTTGCCATTGATTATTTTGTCTTTCAACTATTTTATACCTTGCTTTAACTCATTGTTGTACCCTTAAATTTAATAAAAACCATTTAAATGTTATTTTTGTATGATTTATAGTTTATATTAGGAACCCCTAAAAATAGCAAATTTGAAAAACTTCAAGGACTGGTAGAGGCCTCAAGATGCCGGATATCTAATTAAATTTTATAATAATCGTAATATATGTGTCAAAACGCAACTTTTGATACCTCTTGCGTAGCCATAGCTCATTTTTTTTTCCCCATACATGAACGGGACACCCTAATATACATACCAAGTGCATGGCTTCTTTGGATGATAACAAACAATATGCCAAGGATTTTGTAATCCTAAGTCTACGTGTGTAGAACTTATTACAAATTCCAATACACTGATACCAGAGACCGAATTTTTCAAATTAAGAAGAAGGAAAATAATGAAGGTGCTATTGGCAAGTGACGTGGAAAGTTATTGACTCTCGTACTACTCGTTTAATCAATTCTTTGAGTCAGTTATTTTGTGCTGAAACTGTGCATAGAGACTCCATACCAGATGTTGTCTTCTCTTTTGGATAGATATGGGGTTTCCGTTACACGTTGTATATTACATGTTTTGTCCATACGTAAAAATAAATAATTGAAGCGTCTGTTCGCGATCTAAAAAGAAGTGTGCTTGCTGCAAAATAATTTAATGTCTTGTACCTAATAAGTTATTGAGTATACCATTTACACGAAACCAAAACACACTAAAGACTACAATTTCACTCTGGTTCTTCGATCCTTATGGTATCTCGTTAGAACATTCAGGAACCCGAGCCGGCAACGCTGCTGGCTGCACTTTGAGGCACGCAGAGGCAGCTTACCGGACGGTGAGCTACCCCGCTGATCATCCGCAAGCCGGCGCTTACTGTGACCGGAGATCGGTTCCGGCCAGGCTGCCTGGACCAAACACTGAATGATTGAGATTTAATGAGATAATTATAAAATACTTAATAATTTATTTTACCTTCAGCGTGTACAATTAATTAATTATTTTAACGTTTATTTCAGACTTTACAACCATATATTAGCAAACAGGACAAAGAGAAAAACAGACTGTCATTTTAGTATCATATAAATAACTATAAGCATTTGAGAAAACACAGTTATTTAGAAAGCATAAACAGACATTTACATTTTATTTTTCAGCTATATTTTTAAGAACCATGTTCTCCAAATTATTTCCTAGGCCCATTCTGTTCCAATATAACAATAACATCAGAATAGGGCATTTTTAATTAGTGAATTATATCCTTTACTAGCTTACCCGGCCAACTTTGCACCGCTATAATTTTTTTTTTATATTTTTCACCTTTTAAATGTACCTAATCAATATTTAATAGTAGAAAAAATAGTAATAGGTACCTTCCCTATATCAGAGGGAACACGATACAAAATGAATTAATGATATCGATGGGTCCTATGTATATGGGCCAAAGTGCAAAATTACAACTTTACAGGAGAGGCTTCCAAAGTTTCTATTTACTATAACTTCAGATTGATAAAACCGAAGTTTACGAATCTTTGCTTGTTTGCTAAGACAACTATCCTCCTCATTTGTACTATAGTATTTTATATATACATATATCGTTTTTTTTACGTCACATTGGCCCTTCTACGTTAGTTTTTGTTAAAATTATTTTTCTCTAAAAACACTTTAAAAGGGCCAATGTGTCATATTGGCCATTATACGCGTATTACGTTAATTAGCATACGTTATATATTTTTATATTTTTTACTCATAAAATCAAGTAACAATTGAAGTAGTTGATAATTCATTAATTAGAATATAAGCTATTTAGATATTTAGTCATTTATGTCACATTGACACTTATACGTTTTACAATCGGCTTACCTACTAACTCAGTTTCCAGTTAGATCATTTCAATAATTAAAAAACACGCAATAGTTTTATACATTTATTGAAATAAAAATTAAAGTAGCCTTAAAACTACACTTATAAAAAAAAACGTAATAAGTAAGAACGAAACTTTTACTGAAGATCTTAGTTTGATTAACAAAATATACCTACTTCACATTATTATTTTCTCAATAAAATTACAAAAAAAAATAACAAAATTAAAAACCTATCTTGTGTAAATAAACAAAAATCTCTGTAGTATAATTAAGTAATAAAATCAACAAAATCAACATTAGTATTTTTTTTTTGTTAATTGGTTCGCTTTTGACCACCATCTCACCTGATGGTAAGTGATGATGTGGTCGAAGTAGAGCACGCTTACCTAAAAGTAACTTATTCACTCTTGACTTAAAGATCCCTAAATATAGCTATCAGGAAACACAGACTCCGGCAGGGAATTCCACTCCTTAACTGTACGCACAACGAAGGCATTCCCAAAACGTTTAGTGCGTATGGGTGGAATGTCGACCATGTAACGATGGCGCATCACCGTTTGTCTTATAGTCCGATGATGGAACGGGCTTGGCGGAATTCGATTGTGTAATTCCATCACACCCTCCCCGAAATGTAACCGATAGAAAACCGATAGACTTGCAACTCGTCGTCGATGTTCAAGGCTCTGGAGCTCTGACTTGACCAGTGCATCGTTGCCAATAAGTCTCTTGGCCCGTTTCTCAATAGACTCAAGCGCGTCCAAATTGTATTTGGCAGATCTATCCCAAATATGAGAGCAGTAGTAGCTCCATACACGACCGAACCTGGGCTTGATACAGATTGAGCAACTGTTCCGGTGTGAAGTACCGTCTCACCTTTGCTGAAATTCCCAACTTTTTTGATGCTAGTTGAGCCTTAGCCTCGATAAATGGACCAAAATTGAGGGTGGAAGTTAGTGTAACCCCAAGAAGCTCAATATGATCGGTTATCGGCACGATTACATCACAGAAAGTGGGAGCCGGTTCGAATTAGCTCCTTTTTGAGGAGAAGAGACAAGCCTGGGTCTTAGCTGTATTAAACTGGACCAAGTTGGCATCACCCCATTCGGAGACAGCCTTCAAGGACAAGTTCAAGCGCCTAATCATGTCCTCATGGAGAGACTGGATCTGACCCACCAGCACGCACGCTGGACACATATCTCTCAGCAACTGTGCTGAGAGAACCGACTCCTGAGGGACCCCGACATTAATAGCCAATTGGCAATTGGCAATTTAACAGTCATCAATGACCACTCGAATGGACCGATCTCTCGGAAAGTCTTCAATCAAAACGTAAAGGTGAGTGGGTAAACCGAAAGAAGGAAACTTAGCAATAAGGCTATCATGCCAGACCCTGGCAAAAGCCTTGGAGATGCCAAGGGAAACAGCAAGTGCTTCCCCTGTGCTAATTCTTAAAACGTCTTCATTAATTTTCTTCATTATCGCTTTCATTAATTGACGCAATGTCATTAGATGCTACTAAATTTTCATAATAACCGTGATATGCAGGTGGGATAATATTTTTTCTATCACTAAATTCCGACTTTTAGACAACTTAGCGCGATAATAGGATGTCATCTTTTACTTATTAAACTAAATTGTAACCCAAAAACACAACAATTACAATTTGTATTCATCACAGTGCGGCCGTTGCTCCGTTCAATGTATTGTCAAATCAGCTGATTGGTCCAAACAATAAATAAACGCGCGGCAGCTCCCCGCGTATAAGTCTCTAACTACTATTAGGACCTTGTACGTTTAAATTCATGTCACATACGCCGTTATACTGTAATAAAAAATCGTGTTTCTATGCAGAAATCTTTTTTTTTAATAGCTCACATAATTCTTTATATCGATAAGATGCGTTTACCATAAAAAAGTCAAAATGGCCAAATTGTTAGTTTGGCCCATATACATAGGACCCATCGATATCGGTTCAAAACGCTAAAATTGTTCTGAACTATGTATTTGTTGTGCCATTATTATTTGTAATAATTTTCTAAACGGATACTTCCAGACAAATTTAATGCTCCCTAATCTATTATGAGTTGATTACAATCGCGATTTTAGACTAAAATTAACACGGTAAATCAGTGTCAAAATAATGTTATTTCAGTGAATAAGGAGACTAATGACCTAGCATTTAAACTGGATGTTTGGCTAAAGGTGACTGAACCTGGATTTTACAAATTAGGGTGCTTAGGTGATAATTTCGTGAGTAATGCTCTGCGCAGTTATCCGTAGGGGTAATGATGATAAAGCTTGTACGTCCGTTACTGAAGGGACGGTATTGATAGTATTTGCGTAGCTAAGGGTCTTAGATATCATCTATCGTTGAACATCAGCCGTGATTGTAGTCAAGAGCGCGCTCATTCGGAATAATAAAAACGACCAGCAAACAAATATGGCGGCACGGCAAGCGCTGGATTAGCTAGTGTTACATAAATGTGAATAATAAAACAAATTGTAATTGTTGAAAAAGCAATTGGATCTGTATAGTTTCAATTTTCTTTTTTACAAATTCGTTAACAATGAATCTTTTTGTAACGTTTCGTATGAATGCGGGTTTAAACATTTTATTATTTAACCGTGTTTAACAGGTAGAAGAATACGCATGAGAGAATTTCTTTTATTAGTTTTTTGTACTTGTTCAAATATTTTACCTTTTTGCTCGTAAAGTACTAATATTAGGTAATAAAGTTAGGAAAATGTTCTTTCTGACGACGTAACGCCGAGTCAAATACAAAGTCTAAGGAAAATTGTCGCACAAAGGGATGCCATGTAGGTATTCAATACACGATGGTGGTCATGCCACCTCGGTATTTCAAAATTTTATCAGTTTTTATCCTGTAGTATTTTTCTTTGAACTATATAAAATAACTCAATCAGCTCTTTGTAGTTTTAGTCCATTTTTATTTTGAGAAATAATTAAATTCCATATTTAAAACTAAAATTTATATGGGTAAGTACCAACTTCTGCCTGCGACTTCGTTAGCGTGGGATGGTTTTTCCGCGTAAATCCCAATCCGTGGGAATTCTGGAATGAAAAATAGCCTGTGTTATTTCAGGATGTCAACTATCCACTTAGAAAATTTCATTCTGATCCGATTAGTACCTAATAGTTTTATATACTTTTTATTTTTTTTGTCAGGTGGGAAAATCATCGAATGACTTCTCCCGCTCTGGGATAAGCGGAAGGGTGTGTCAGACTTCTACTGACTAAAGTAAGACGGGACTGGTTATGACCTAAATAACAATATTGTTTATATACTACATTATATTTTTTTTAGTGATGGTCGAATTTCGAACATTGGCGACCTGTAGTAGCTATTATAATATTAAGATTTAAGATTATAATTTATTAAGATTAATATTAAGACCCATAACATTTGAATGTAGGGACAGCAATTAAATAACTTAAACGGTTCATGAAATAAAAAAAATAATCAACGATTTCAATACTTCAGAGCACACTAAATGCTGCATAATTTAAAAAACAGACATTCCAATTTACTAAAATGCAGCAAATCGTCAGTATTTTAGCAACAACGCTTATCTATAGGGTCGTCGCACACTGAAATAAAATATGTAATGCATTTCGTACCGCCACATGTTGTAATTGAAAGTTGACGCAAGTTATAAGCTTTCAGCGAGCATTGCATAAGATTTTCCTATTCAAATTAAAGTCAAAAAAGTTATACTAAATATAAATACTTAATTTAATTGCAAATTGTTATTTTTTACGAGTATTTTTTTGCCTTTTTAAGTTCAGCTAGGTGAGGACGGTGTTCCCTAATTGACTTTCTAGTTCTGTAATAAAACACCCAAAATAAACTCAGAGGCAACGTCTCTTTCAAAGTCCATATAGTTACTGGTAAAATCATAAAAGAAACATTTATGTGTAAATGAAAATAGAACTTTGATCAAATTAACAATAGATATTCGATACGTTTACATTATTAGTACATATTATGTTATTGCAAAGATCTCAAGTTAGAAGCAGAAAAAAGAAGTGGAAATATACGTTTTTACATTATCTGGTCACAATATTTTGGTAACATTTTCAATAAATAAAACTTTTTTAGAGCTTTTGGGGTTTGTCCGTTGCGCAAAATGTGACTGAACGACTGAACCTCACCAGTTTAAGATACTCGAAAATAAATTTTGATCATCGATTGACGTGGAGAAAACGCATACAGAAAAAATAAATGAACTCGCGAAATGAATTATGATCCAAAACAGTCAATTAAGTTTGGACAAGAAACTCTTAATATATGTATACAATTGTCCTCAAGCTAGTGACTTTTTGGAATTCAATTCTTGGGTGCAAATTAACAATAAAAAAGAGAAAATGAATCGTAATAAATATGATTAATTTTCTTTTTTTTTATTGTTTTATCCCTGCAAAGTTCGGCAAAGACTAAGGAGTAAACGACACACTGGCGTATATCCATTATCTTGAAGATTAAGTAATCGTTGGACGACTGTCGTCTCTAGCTGTTCCCGTCTTCACAATCTGTCGTTACTGTAAAATACGGACGACAAATAATCGTGTCGCTTTGAGTTTCAGACGACACGGTAATCTGTCATCACGATTTTTTTTATTGGCTTGCGTTTGACCACCTAAGCGATCATGTGATCGAAGATGGAGCACGCTTGCCTAGAAGTAACCTATTTACCCTTGACTTAGAGGCCGCCAGGTTACAGCTATCAAGAAACACAGACTCCGGGAGAATATTCCACTCCTTAGCCGTACGCAGAATGAAGGTATTCCCAAAACGTTTAGTGTGTATAGATGGGATGTCCACCATGTAACGATGGCGCATCGCCGTTTGTCTCGTAGTCCGATGATGGAACGGGCTTGGTGGAATTAGATTGTGTAATTCCATCGCACACTCCCCGAAATGTAACCGATAGAAAACCGATAGACTTGCAACTCGTCGTCGATGTTCAAGGCTCTGGAGCTTTGACTTGACCAGTGCATCGTTGCCAATGAGTCTCTTGGCCCGCTTCTCGATTATATATCTACTCAAAACAAAATAAGGGCCACTTGTACATTTACATTTTAAACTAACTGAATGTTGACCTACGCTATGATAACTCATTTCTATGAGTTGTGTTATGATCTTAAGTGGTTGAGGAACGATAACAGTGAAGTATGGGCAATATTGTGGTCGAGGGTACGATTTGACTGATATTTTATCCCGCACCTTTTCAAGTGGGTAGTTTTGTTTAATTTTTGTGTTTTATTTCAATCAGTTTAACTTCAGTTCGCTGTGTGTTACGGTTGTTTTTTGAAATTAAGCGTGCAAATCGATCGTTTAACTGTACAATGCCAGGAATTCGACACCATATGGACAATGCTACTGCTATTAGAGCCGTAGCAATGATTGAGGGTGGTCTATCGCAACGTTCCGAGTCTCTGCAGTTAGGATATTCACGAAGGGCTGTTCAAAACTTGTGGAACCGGTACCAGGAGACCGGTAGTGTGTCTCGGCGTCGTGGCTCGGGAAGAATACGTGCTACTACTGCCAGCGAGGATCGGTACATTCGACTTTGAGCAAGACGTGAACGAACTGTTACAGCGCGCACTCTGCAAGATCGTCTACGCCGGACTACAGGTACAACTGTCAGTGACCAAACTATACGCAATAGCTTGCACGAAGACCTGCAACGTTCAAGAAGGCGAGTTATTCAAACTGAACTGAACGGGAGCCAGCTTGCAAACCGTTTAAGATTTGCGCGTCATTATCTGAATGGGGGATGGAGGAATGGCTTAACGTGCTCTTCACGGATGAGTGCAAGGTGAAGTTTTATAGTGACGATCGACGTGTCAGAGTGTGGAGAAGAAGCGGTGAACGATTTTGTGATCCTTGCATACACGAACGTGACAGATTTGGTGGTCCCAATGTCATGGTCTGGGACAGAATCAGCTTACAAGGTAAAACTGGGCTTGTTTTTTTGAACGAGGGTACAGTAACAGCACAAAGATACATCGAAGATGTTTGTCAGGCCCCATGTTATATCGTTTTCATAACGAGCAGATGACGGCTTCATCCTAATGCAGGATAATGCACGAGCACACACAGCCCGAGCGACCATGTCTGTCTTAGAGGAAGCCAATATTCAGGTTTTGCCATGGTCTGCCAACAGCCCCGACCTAAATCCGATCGAACACCTTTGGGACCAGCTGAAACGGTGAGTCAGAGCAGCTCAAGAGGATGTACACACCCAACTCCAGTTGATTGACCTCCTGAAAAGGTGTTGGGAGGAGATTCCTGACGAGAACATCAGACACCTTATTGAGAGCATGCCTTCGAGGCCTTGAGAATATGTTTTAAAAAGGGGAGGACATACTCGTTACTAACCCCATAAAAAGCAACTGTACATTTTGTGATTTTGAAACTGAACTTTAAAGTTTACGTTTAAATACCCGTTAATATGGCGAAACCTAAAAATTATGATTATGTCGTTAATTTTTTATTTAATCATATTAAAATTTATTTTATTTGATGAAAAAATAGTTGTTTGATTTAATTTAAACACCCCCAGCATCGTAAGCTTGACAAGAATTAAATTACGCAGAAAAATAGAGGTGGCCCTTATTTTGTTTTGAGTAGTACACATACATATCAATACCAAAAATCCAAAAGCCATTTTGCGTTACTGAAACACATATATGTATACACATCCATCCAAACTTTACCATTTATTTATTAAAGTCATGCCAAATAAAATATCTAGAACATCTATATATACAACGTGTAATTTAAAGGGTATATACTCAGGGTATATACATACCAAGTGCACGGTTTCTTTGGATTATAATAAACGATATGGCAAGGGTTTTCTAATCCTCTATGTACATGTGTGGAGCATATTAGAAATTTCAATACATTGATACCAGAGATGATGGAACGGGCTTGGCGGAATTAGATTGTGTAATTCCATCGCGCCCTCCCCGAAATGTAACCGGTTTTTTTTTATGTAGAGCGACTGCATCTACATCTGTTTGAAACTTAAAACCCAGTTACTGGGTAGATAAATAAGCAAGACTAGTATCTGGTGTTCATGTGAAAGTCGGAACTAACTTGGTATTTTAATAATGGCTGTAGATAGGCGACCATAGATGGTCAAATTAGAGTATAAACTGTGAAAGTCTATGGATGAAGTATCCACAGACTTTCACAGTATATACTCCAACTAGCTGTTACGCAGGTTTTCGATTCCGTGGACCTTGTCACGATAAAACATAACCTCCTTCTTGCAATCGGGTAAAAAGTAGTCTATAACCTACCTCAAGCTACTTCTACACTAAATGTCATCCAAATCCACTTAGTACTTTTGAAGATTAGTGCGTTTTAACAAACTAACAAACTTTTCGGTTTCCAATATTAGTATAAATTCTAAAAGACGTTTTTTTCCGCTTCTGCCTTGCACAGTACAAAAGGAAAGTGGCCATAAAACACGGTGGCTGTTTTGGATTTATACCGTCGGAATAGTCCTGGTTTATGTGCCACGTGATGTGGTCACATGAGCACTGGATTAGCTGCGTTTACTAACGGTCTTTGGTGTTTGAAATTGTTGTACGAAGAGCATTCATTGTGCATTAGAATAGGGTTTAGTTTAGTTTAGATTATAGCAGACGACTTTTCCAAATGGTTGCATAAATAGCACTGACATGTCAATTCAAAGGTTTAATCAGTTGAGGATTTATAATTAAGAACTAAGATTTATTTATTTATTACTATATGTTTGTCCGCAACTTAATTAGCATGGAATTTTCGTATATTTTCCAAGGATAAAAACTTTTCATTTCTTATGTTTTTTACAGATCTTATGTTTGATAGCTAGAAACAGTTTGCATAGGATAGGAAAAGTATTTTTTTTTTACTATTTATTTATTTGATGTGTACAGTGGGTTAAAAATATTGAAAGACCACAATGTGGTCAAATATTCCGTATTTTCTCTCAATAATAAGCTTCCTCGTTCCTTAAAGACATTATGCAAAAAAAAAGTTATTTAAAAAATCTAAATAACCCGACTGCTCAACTGAAATGCAAGGAACAAGCACATTTTTATTTTAAAAAGTGACAAGCAGGCGGGACCCAATTGAACGTATTTTTTTTTTTAATTTGACGGGTCCGCCTGCTTGTCACTTTTTAAAATAAAAATGTGCTTGTTCCTTGCATTTCAGTTGAGCAGTCGGGTTTTTTAGATTTTTTAAATAACTTTTTTTTTCAACTTTTCAGTTAAAATATTAATTAACAATTTTTAATTTTCCCGGTCGTGTCACGTTGGTACCCCACCGGATTCAGAAAGTGAAATAGCTCAAGTCCATATTTTTAAACTTTCTCTTTGTATTATTTTTGCTAGTATTACACTAATGATAAATATGATATACCTTTTTGAAATCCTTGTGATAAGCCCTTTAATTTGATACCCATATTGTGGTATTCGAAAAGAAAAAATTTTTTTCACTTTGTATAATGACTTCGCACAGCCGCTATATTTGATTTTTTCAAATATCACCTATCTAAGAACACTTGGGCTGCTAAGAAAAATCTAAATGTACGGTGAAACCATACATCAATAATGCACTCGTGCAATTTTACCTTATTTTACGCATTAATAGCAGTCGACTATTCAGTACACGATTGGCGGTCATCGCGTGTGCTCCCTCGCTCCTTTGTATATACCTTTGGTCCGAAAATATATTTAGCTTATTTATAATCATCCGCCGTATTATTTAGCCATCTTCCTAACTTCTACATGGTCCTTCGAGCATCCGGGCGGGACCTCGCGAGTTTTGGTATTCGTTTTTCTTTAGGGAGTAACGTGTATTTAGTAACTTGTGAGTGAACTCGTTCAGAAATCAGCATATTGGAGTGTAGCGATACGTGTGAACTGTTGACATACTTTCGTGATCGCGGAACTTTAGCAAAGCGTTTGTGACAAACCCTAGCAGCACAGGGTGGCGTTGCAAAATTAGTTAGCAAGTGCACCGTCCTTAAGCATCCCAAGCAGCGGGACATCAGCGCCTTCAGGTCGGGGCAATCAGCATTTTGAGCAGCAAGCAGCACATCGGTATTTGAGCAGCAGCACTCAGGTTCTACAGCAGCAAAGCAGCAGTGCCCGGCTACACCCGAGCACCAGCATTTGGAGTGCATCAGCAGATCAGCGGCAGTCGAAAGCCAGTTTCGTACAAGTAAGATCTTTCCTTTTTTATACTAACTAGCAGCATAATGGAGGATCTTTACTACCAACAACTTGAACTTAGCGAGTCAATCAAGAAAATACCGATAAACATAAAAAAGGATAGCGCCGATAGGAAATCGGACGACTATTTTAAACGACGACTGGAGTTGTTAGAGAGGTATTGGTCAGATTTTCAGAACAATCATTTAGCTATATGTCAATATGGAGTCAAAGATCATCCATATTTTATAAATTCCGAGCATGAAAAGGTTAGCAAACTTTATACAGCAGCCAAGTCTCTCATCAATGAACAACGCCTGCAGTTGTCAAGCAAGCTAACTCCTATGAAATCTATTAGGGGTACTCAACCAATACAGGAGCAGCAAGAGGACACCAATCTAGCAAAAGCAGGACCATCGGGTTATGAGCAGCCAGCAGAAGCCAGCATGTTACGAACAATGGAGTCAAAGGGCTCTACCAGCAAATTAGATGACATGCTGCGAAAGCAAACAGCAAATTTCAAAGCATTCAAGAGATCAGCAGGAAATATCGACTTAGACTCCATGTCAGAAAAATGGGAGATGGAGGACGCCTTGAGAACACTTCAAGCGCGCTGGGCGCAAATTGACTCCCTCCACTGGGAGATAGATAGCGAGATGGGCGAAGAGGAAGCAGATTACGAAGAAGTGTATACTCAGCATGAGCGATCATACATTCAATTAAAGCGAATGATCAATAAAAAGCTATGGAGTGTATCGCATAGAGAGCACTCCACACCAAAAATGGATATACCTGTGTTTTCAGGCAGCTATCAACTTTGGACGTCATTCAAGGACCTCTTTAGCGAAGCTATTCATAATAACCCTACCTTGTCCCAAGCTCAAAAAATGCAATTTTTAAAAGGGAAGCTTAGGGGCGAAGCAGAAAAACTTATTCAGCATCTTCCTATAAGTTCCGACAACTATCATACCTGTTGGGAAATTCTGAACCATCGGTATAACAATAAAAAGCTAATATTTACGTGTGTTATCAATACTTTACTGGGTTTACCGAGTACGCAGCATCAAACGTTAGGTCATATTAAGAAACTGCATGACGTAGCACTAGAAAGCTTGCATGCCATACGGAACTTAGGAATCGATATCAGCACCTGGGACCCGCTTCTTGTGCATTTATTAGCGCAGAAGCTGGATAGCGAAACGTACGGGGATTACATAGACTCTCTTAAAAACTCTAGGGAGCTCCCGGTCCTGCAGGAATTCTTAGACTACCTAGAAAGTAAGTTCACGAGCCTCGAGACTTCTCGCAGGAAGCTAGATCAAGCAACAACAAAATCAACTAATCAAACTAATAGCGATGTTCCTGAAAACCAAAAAACAAGACGTCATAACTTTTCGAACAAACACCATAGACCACAATCATATTCAAAAGCTTTACACGTGTCTACAACAAAATGCCAATATTGCGGTCAACAACATGCTATGTTTAATTGCGTAAAATTTTTGCAATTGCCTAATGAAGCAAAACTAAAATCAATAGCAAAATTGAAATTATGTCGAAATTGTTTATTTGATCATAATGGCCAGCAATGCATTTCCGTTAGGCGATGTCGCAAATGTGACGGAAATCACCACTCCGTTTTACATGATGCTTGCTTAGAAAAAATAACGCATTCGAGCAACGTAGCAACAACAGCAACTGACCCGAATCCAAAGGACAATGTCGCAATTACTGCGCATGTGTCTCAGCATGATCCAGGAACGAATGAAGTATTGTTAGCTACTGCCTTGATAAAAGTCGCAACGATGGATGGATCGTGTCATATTTTAAGGGCTCTCATTGATCCTGGATCACAAGTATCTATAATAAAAGAAAGTGCAGCAAAGAAATTAGGATTGCGTAGGTCTAAATTCAATGGATTGATATGCGGAGTAGGTGAAGTTGAACATAATTGTAAGGGTGTGATCACACTAAGCTGTTTCTCAACGTATAACGAGTTTTCATTTGCCATTGACGCACTTGTTATGGACAACATACTCAAGGATGTTCCGTATAAATCCTTTGACACATCGAAGTGGTCCTACATAGAAAATATTAAATTAGCTGATCCATATTTTAACATTAGCCGTCCAGTGGACTTGTTACTAAGCGCTCAAGTCAATGGCTTGATATTAATGGGAGGATTGATTAAAGGAGAAAGCGTATCGCAGCCAGTGTTGCAAGAAACCCAGCTTGGGTGGATCATATACGGTGGTGGCCAAATGGCGTCACTACAGTGCAACGTGGTCATGAATAATATCCATGATATTCAGCAGTTTTGGGACATCGAGGATATAAGCGAAAAATCTGACTTTTCCCTCGAGGATCAAGAATGTCTCAACTTTTATTCATCAACTACAAAACGTCGTGACGACGGCCGGTATGTAGTAAAATTGCCGCTAAAAGCAGAAATCAATGAAAAACTAGGCTCATCTAAAGAGATGGCAGTAGCACAGTTTCAAAATCTGGAGCGCAAATTTAGCAAAAAACCTATTTTAGCAGAACAATATAAAACATTCATCAGTGAGTATATAGCCTTAGGACATATGGTGTCTAGTTACAGCAATAAAAACAAACAAGCGTTATCGTGTTACTTGCCGCACCATTCCGTGCAACGAGCAGAATCAGCTACAACTAAGCTACGGGTGGTGTTTAACGCGTCAGCAAGGACGTCAAGCGGGTATAGTGTGAATGAACTGATGTATAAAGGCCCTAATTTACAACAGGATCTACAAGAACTAATACTGAAGTGGCGGCAATATCGTTATGCTTACACCTCAGATATTGAGAAAATGTACAGGCAGATTATGGTGGATGAAGCAGATCAGCAATATCAGCGAATTATCTGGAGATTCGCACCAGATCAATCACTACAAACGTACAACCTTACTACCGTCACATACGGTACAAAGTCAACACCAAGCAAAGTGAATGCTGCCCAAACAGATATCAAGGAAAGCATCATATTACAATTGTTATTAAAATTCAGCTCATTTAACAAAATAACTAAAATAGTAGCATGGCTTTTACGAGCCATTAAAACGATACAATTTAAGCAGAATACAGTCAGGTTAGGTAAACATAGCGGTTTGCCTGAATTTCTCACCTTGCATGAACTGCGTCAAGCAAAATTACTAATTATAAAGTATGTACAAAGAACTGAGTTTGCAGAGGAAATCATATCATTACGAAAACGTAATAAATTAAGTAGCAGAAGCAGTTTACTAAAATTAAATCCTTTCCTTCACCACGAGGGGATTTTACGAGTTGGTGGCCGATTAACCAAAGCAAACATGAGCATGGAAATGAAACATCCAGCCATATTACCTCATAGCAGTCGGTTTACTACTTTAATAATTCAGCAAGCTCATCAACTCACCTTTCATGGAGGACCGCGATTAACTTTATTTAATCTTAGGCAGAGATACTGGATAATCGCGGGAAATAAAGCAGTAAAGAAAGAAGTGCGAAACTGCGTCACCTGCCGTAAACATGAGCCCAAGTTACAGCATCAATTGATGGGAGAATTACCCGTAGCCAGAAGCAATCCTGCCCCGCCATTCTATCACACCGGAGTGGATTATACAGGTTTCGTAGATGTTAAAAGCAACAAGGGGCGCGGAATTAAGACCACAAAAGGATACATTGCATTATTTATTTGTCTAGTGACTAAAGCTGTACATTTAGAGCTTGTATCCGATCTTAGCAGTACTGGGTTCTTAGCAGCATTACGGCGGATGGCTGCCCGAAGAGGAGCGCCACGTCATATGTTTTGCGATAATGGGACGAATTTCGTAGGTGCAAACAGAATGCTACAGGAAAGCTTTCACGATTTCGAAAACGTATACGATCGTAACTTTTTCGCAGAGCTAGCGGATTTAAAAATAGACTGGCACTTTAACGCACCATCTTGGCCAAATGCAGGAGGCCTATGGGAGCGAGCTATTAGAAGCTTAAAACATCACCTCAAGCGAGTAATCGGAGAGCAGAAATTAACGTTCGAAGAGTTCAGTACTATACTAGCACAGGTAGAGGCTTGTCTGAACTCCAGACCTTTGTGTGCCTTGTCTGAAGACATCGAAGATTTAAACGCTCTTACTCCAGCTCATTTCTTGACCGGGAGATCTGGAAATACCATAATTGAAACGGAGACAGATGCCCGAACTAGATGGCATTTATCAGCTAAGATTGTAAGCAATATATGGAAGAAATGGAGATTGGAATACCTAACTCAGTTATCTATCAGAAGCAAATGGCGAAACACTGAGCCAAATATCAAAATCGATGATTTAGTAACCATCCAGGACGACAACCTGCCACCTGGAAAATGGATGATGGGTAGAGTAGTAGAGACTCACCCAGGCCAAGATGGTTTAGTTCGGGTGGTCACACTAAAAACAAAAAACGGAATAGTTAAAAGGCCGGTTGTAAAACTCTCAATCTTACCGCTATCGCCTACTTCAAGCAATATGACGGAAGATAACAAGGTTTGTCAAGAAACCAATATCAACCTAAAAGAACCTAACGAGCGAAAAGCGAGCAGTAAAATGAAATCTAAGCTGGTATCAGTAGTTATGTCGCTTATCTTTTTTATGTCATTGATATCATCATCTCACGCAGGTTTTAAAATTTCCTCGTTGCCAAACAACAATTCACTGTACTTCGAAACAGTAGGCAAGATGCAAGTTATTCGAGACAAATGGAATCTTATCGTTTACTATGACATGAGCCCTTACTGGGAGGGAAATACAGCTGCCATAAAGTTTTTGGATTATTTACAACGACTTTGCACATCCCTAAATGATACCAGCCAATGTAATATGATAACTCTTCAATTAAATCACGACTACAAAGAAATACAGCATTATAATCAACTTATGATAAATCAGCATTTTGACGCGCGCGCCAGACAGCGGCGCGGGCTCATTAATGGTATCGGTTACGTGGCCAATAGCCTGTTCGGAGTATTAGACGAGCAATTCGCAGAACAGTACAAGAAAGATATACAACTTTTAAAACAAAACGAGCATCATCTTGATAGCTTATTAAGAAATCAGACTTCCATCATCGAAGCTGAATACAACGTATTCAAACGAACCGAGCAAACTATCCAATTACAACATAAAACTATAAACAAACACTTGAATCAATTAGATAATGCAGCCTTTGTCATTAAGCAAGAAGTCGAGGGCTTAGCTAAAACACAAGACTTTGCCCTATCAGCACTCACGTCCATCAACTTGCTCCAAAACCTAAGAAGGATTCAGGATACTCTGTTAGATATCGTCACGGATATTTACCACGGGAAATTTAACGCTCATCTGCTAACACCGGATCAGTTACTACGCGAGCTACAGTTTATTTCAGGACAATTAACAAAGGATACTACATTGCCCGTGGACAACCTACAGTCTGATCTGAAACATGTTTATAGTATGCTGAAAGTAAAGGCGAGAATGATGCAAGAATACTTCATATTCGAGATTACCTTTCCGTTGACCAGCCGAGATAGCTATAAAATCTATAAAATTATACCAGTTCCACAGCAAATTCAAAATGATATGATTAGCGTAGTACCAATTGCAGACTTCGTAGCTATTAGTTTGAAAAAGGATGTTTACTTCACCATGTCATTTATAGAGCTTCAGTTATGTCTGCATAATGATATCTCATATTTGTGCCAAGCTAACAAACCGATTAACCATTTAAGCATTGATGAAAAATTCTGCAAGCGCGATAGCAATTTAAAACAATGCATTGTTTTGAAATCCCCTTGTCAAGACAGCTGGCTCGAATTAAATGAGCCAGCGCGGTTCATGTACTTTTGCTGCAATACCTACGCGGTGAGGATTATATGTCAAGATCAAGTTGCCTCTAAACAGGTGACAGGAGTCGGTATCATTGACCTAGATGCTAAATGCTTTATAAAAAGTAATGAGTTTACACTGTATTCTCATACCCGATCAGCTAATACCATTAAATCTAACTCCGACATTGTGACCCCTCAAATAGCCGAAATAAATCACATTATCAATATTTCGTTAGCCCATTATACCGCGTACCAAGACCCCATAAACAACACACTAGTCGATCTGGGAGAACGAATAAAACAACTGAAATCTGCCAATACCTACTCACCAGATTACACTCTATCTACGCACGACATTCATCAGTACACTATTTGTTACTGCCTGCTGGGTGTAGCCATTTTGGTGGCAACGTACTTCATATGGAGGAGGTGCCGAGCAGTCTCTACCGTGGAACTATCCCCAAGTGTATCAAATAGTGTTGTGTTCTCGCGAAAGCAGAGTATGGCTGACCGTCAGCCAAGTGAAGTGAGCTTAAGTGCAAACACCGAAACTAAACGGGACATAGCTACGTCACCTAAGCCTAGAACGTGTCGTTTTAGATTAGAAGACGTCTAAAATTTTGTATCTTTTTGGCCCGGGAGCATGTACGGTGAAACCATACATCAATAATGCACTCGTGCAATTTTACCTTATTTTACGCATTAATAGCAGTCGACTATTCAGTAAACGATTGGCGGCCATCGCGTGTGCTCCCTCGCTCCTTTGTATATACCTTTGGTCCGAAAATATATTTAGCTTACTTATAATCATCCGCCGTATCATTTAGCCATCTTCCTAACTTCTACACTAAAGATACCTCAATTATGTGAATCCGTTCAGTGGTTCTGGAGATATGAGGTAATAAAGAATATTACAAACATACATACATACATACATACATACATACATACAAGATACGCGCAAAAAACATAACCCTTCCTTTGCAGTCGGGTAAAAAGAACTAGTCGAATTGGTCAAGCTTTTCTCTAGTTTTCCGCATAGCAACACAGTTGGTGATTCTTTTTTAATTATATAGATACATAGATTAATTACCACCTTGCACTTACAGTAGGAAATATAAGTTTAGTTAATATAGAACAATAAAAATTTAAAAAGTAAGAAGAGGAGCTCGTATACAGGGTTAATTGTAAAACACCGTTAACCTCTCAGGACTATGTTACTAGCATCGTAATCAACAACTTTTGTTCTATGGCTTTTAAAAATTCGTCATATTTTAGTTCACGAGATTTTCATACAAATATAAAAATATTTAAATTGAACGCCCTAAGTGTTACGAAGTCTATGCGAAGCAAAAGAAAGCGATTTATACCATCGCTTTCTTTTGCTTCGCATAGAAAAAAAGAAAAGGAAAAATCAAGGAAGAAAAAAAGGAGAAATCAAGGTGTTCGTGTGTACGGTCGTTACGGGTAATAGAAGATGGAAAATCGAACATCAGTAGAGGCTAGATAGGCAGTTATTCTATTCATAGTCAAAAGACTACTGTACTGGATCTGGTTAGAATGGACGCTACCTTTTTTTTTGTGTCGGTTTGGAAAATTCTCATGAAGTCACAACGTACTTGGGAAAAGGTTGATATATTTTACAAGTTTAAAGAAATCAATGCTTTATTGAAGTGTTTTTTTTGTTGTTGATTAAATTCTAATAGTCTTCGATAAATAACTATAATAAATTTAGATACGTTAGGTACTTTATGTATTATTAGGATGTGTTAAGTAAGAAGACGAATAACGATCTGTATGGTTTATTTGAAAGCGCTCCTATACAGAGTTAATACTACAGAGGGGCATTAAATTACACTACGTATACTATACGTGTTTAGTGTTAATTTGATACAGTTAAAAAATATAAAGAACCAAAAAAATTTTATCTTCAAACAATCTAAATAGCTTACAAATCAGAGTAAAACGTAACCACCCTTTGTAAATAAATGTGACTGACCTATAACTAGGTGAAAAAGTGGCAGCGTAGCGCGGCGTGTGTTATCTCTTGTCTTGGTCAGATTTATCGCTTTAAGATGCATCTCATCAAAATCATTTGCGACTAAACTACTTCTCCTATTTAATTGATTTTTGGTTCAAAGCTTGAAAATGGTACCTAGTATACGCAGTTTAAAGGAAAGCCCCTCGGTCGTATCAACTCTGTATACAATGACAGTCACTGAGAATCAAAATAAATAGAGTACATTATGAACTTAATCTAACACAATTCTGTAATATCTAGGTACTTGAGCCGCGCTCCCTGCATGGAACGAGCGCGATGATGCGGACGGCCAGTCCGCATTCCTTAAACTTCGGCTTGCTTAGTGCGCGCGACCTCATGGCGCAAGACGGTCATATGAGATCCTCTATTTTGCATGTCTATGCGTAAGTATTAGCTGCTAACTTAATCAACTAACTAAAGTCACAAATCTTGAAACACAATTTGACAAATGCCTGCATTATGTTCGAGCGCCTGAATAGTTGATTCGCGAATGCATTTGCAATACAACTAGTCAAATTAGCATGTACATAACCGTTAGCAAATCGGCTTACTCCGACAGGTTTGCATATTTGAATGCTTTATGTATCGTTTTAATTTTGAATTACAGGATTCCCTAGACCTTTGATGAAATAAAAACCTTAAAATCTTTAAATTGAGAGTGAATAGGCGATAGGAATAGGGAATAGGTAAGCGTGCTTCATCTTCAACCACATCATCGCTTACTATCAGGTGAGATGGTAGACAAACGCAAGCCTATTTTCAATAAAAAAAAAATGGTCTCAACCATTAGAGCCACAGAGGCAGCGCTCGCTGCGTATCGTGGATTGAATAGCCTACAGATATTTGTACCGTTTTAGTGGTTGTGCGTTGTACAGTTGTTTTGAAGCACCAATAGCCTTTTTAGCTTTTTGTTTCGGTGGGTAATCATCTAATTATTTCTCCCGCTATGGGTGGAACGAAAGGGAGTGTCAGATGTCTACTGACTAAAAATGCATCCTGTTCCTTCATCTACCCTTGCGTTCCGGGACCGCGGTATCTCGTTAGAACATTCCCGCTACCCCGGCAGGCAATGGACCTATGGGGCCACGTCACCAGTGCTAACGACTCTTTGAGGCGCCTTGGTCCTTACCGGACAGTGAGCTATCCCTGCTCGCCATCCGCAAGCCCGCGAAAAGATTGTTCTACATTTCTAGTTTTTTTTTTTGCTTGCGTTTGACCATAACCTCACCTGATGTTAAGCGATGATGTGGTCGAAGATGAAGCACGCTTGCCTAGAAGTAACCTATTCACTCTTGACTTTAAGACTCCCAGGTTATAGCTATCAGGAAACACAGACTCCGGCTGGGAATTCCACTCCTTAGCCGTACGCACAATGAAAGTATTCCTAAAACTTTTCGTGCGTATGGGTGGGATGTCCACCATGTAACGATGGCGCATCGCCGTTTGTCTTGTAGTCCGATGATGGAACGGGCTTGGTGGAATAAGACTGTGCAATTCCATCGCATACTCCCCGAGATGTAACCGATAGAAAACTGATAGGCTTGCAACACGTCGCGGATGTTCTAGTCTCTGGAGCCTTGTCTTGAACAGTTTTTCGTTCCCGATGTGCCTTTTGGCCCGTTTCTCTATAAACTCAAGTGCATCAAGCTGGTATTTGGCAGATCCGTCCCAGAAATGAGAGTAGTACTCCATACAGTTCTCTTTAAAAATACTTTTAATGTTTGTAAAGGCACCCACGGTCGTGTAGAAATGATAAAATTTCAAGTATGGGAAGCGCTTCAAAAGTATTTTTTTCACCGTACTACTAATACTTGTTAGTGTGAGTAACACTTACACTAACAAGTAACACACTAAGTATTAGACGACCGTGGGCGCCTTTTAAAAATATTTTTCATTTCTGCACATTTCAGTGTATTGTGTCTTCCTATCCTACAAACACCTCCAACAAATTCTATTAAACATTTGAAATATAATTGTATTTATTTAATAGGCAGACACTGTTGCCATCGCGGTTATATCCTGGATGAGACTCGCTGAGGAACATGCAAAGAGAGGCCTATACCTAGCACTGGCTGAAGTCAGGCTGTGGTTGATAATGATGTATATTTATTGAATTTATGTTTGAAATTCTTTCAAAATCCTTTGGACACTCAACAGTCATAATTCATTTGTCAAACAGCAATTTGTCTGGCAAAATTGCTGAAATTAACCTTTTTTTAGGTTTTATGATCTTTTTACACGGATGGTAGTGAAATAAATATTATAATTAATTCTTCTTATGTCTGTCTTTCTTGGTCTCAGTTGTCTGGCGGACAAACGTGAGAATCAGAAAGAAAAATGTACTAGCAGATGATGCGACTGCATAAATGTTCTCGTTTGACTTCATCTAAATAATCACCTCCTTTACGTTATAATACCAGCGTAAGGTCAAGCAGTATTGAAAATCCCTTCTCTAGATCTATTAAACAAAAACCAATTAAGAGTACGTCTGAAAGTAATCCACTTCAGCTACATAGAGACCAGCGTAAACTAAACCATATCTAAATACTCCAGTGTAATAGTACCAGCATAAACCCTACTGCGAAATTCGCACCAACTATATCACATGTGCTCTCGAAATTCACCTCGAAGTCTAAAGTCGAGGTCGCCATCTGTCCGGATTTAACCGTCCGGGTTCGTCCGACTTTCAGAGCGTACGGATTTGGAAACGCGTTAGTAATAAAAATTGAAAGTCTGTATGAAAGCGTGACTGAATACTGGATTGAAAGGAAAGTTGCGGGTTTGTTTGGTGTTTTTGAGGCAAAGTTATTGGGCTATCTATATAGAGGGGTAATGAAGCGGATAACGAATTGGATGAATGTTTCAGGGATTATGAATTGAATATAGGTAGATACTACTCTTTAAATTAATTCACTTATTAGTAAGTGAATAGTTCTGTAAACTACTAACTTGAATCAAAATAAAGTTTGAAAAGTTTTTGAGCTGTTCAATTAAATCTTTAAAAGAACTTAAAGAATTTGGTACTTTGATCGTCATAATTAATTAACGATGAAAGTTCTTTATTTTGTTATAAATTTTTTATCACTACATTGCACCTGACTAACCCCTTTTTATTTTAAGGCTCTGTTTAAATTATTTATTCAAAGGTTGTCTTGTAAATATATCTGTCAGCTATAGGGCACTCATTGTATCCATAGAATTAATATGGCGCAAAAGAGTTTATTATACTTCAACGGTTTGACTTTCGAGATTCATGTACGGACGTGTGTGCTGTCCGTGCAGGAATCTGTCTTACACTATTTTAGGGGAAAATTAAAAACCATTTTATGGGCCTTAAAGAGGTTGTCTATAACAAGATGAGACCTATGCTGGGCGTGCAAAGCAATGGTAGGGCCTAAGTGGCGCTCGTAAATACAAGTGATACTTTTCAAGTGAAAGGATTTGGGGGACGCTTTTGCCCAGCAGTTGGATATGAATTGGCCTAAAAATGGCTATCACCGCGCATGCATTTAAAATGTACATTCTAAATTAGTTTCCTATGTATTTTCGATTGTGTGTGTGATTTAGTGATTTCAACAACTTCACTTCAAAAACTTACAGTGAATTTATTGTTCAGGGAAGCTATATGACTGGCTGCGTTTTGTCATGCAAATCTTGCGTTTTTAGACGAAACGCAGTAAGGTTGACTGTATAAGAAAAAAAATTGGCCAAGTGCGAGTCAGACTCACCCATGAAGGGTTCCGTAGATGATGATGTGAGATGGTGGTCTAACGCGGTTCTATCTTCAAAAACCAAAAAATTGTAATGCTTCACTCAAAGATAAATTGCTGTTAGTAAGTAGTATTTTTTGATTGTAAAATATAAAGGCTTTGTCCAATTTCTTTTAAAGAAATGATCCGCCAAAGGAGTGTAGGAGTATTTAATTCCAAAGTTTTTATTCGATTGTATTTTTATTCTTGTAAGAATTAATTTATTAACAATTCTACGACTTAAGCTTTGATAGCGTCAAATGAAACATTTAATTAACATCATAAAGTGGGCAGACATGAGATATTAATTTGAATTTTTAGTTGATTAGAATATTAAAAAAATAGTTTTTCATAGTACAACAGCGTGGGTTTGAACAGATCATTAGCATAATTATGTTAATAATGACCTAGAATAATATTATTAGAAACAAGAATTTAGATAAGATTCAAGAAATAACGTTATTATAATGCTGAATAATATAAAAATCACAATAATTTATCATTAAAGAATTTGACTATAAAAATTTTGAAAATGATGTTTTCAACGTTGAGTTAGTACTGTGTAAAGGTCGTACTCACATATCACACATATCAACTCGGAAAGGAATCGTCACTGTATCAACTCAAGCCGTTCAGTGTTATTTGTATGAAACTCCCTACTGCAACGCACACTAATCGGAATCGTAACGTAATCGTCTCGCCTCGGGACAAGCTCACAAACCGCGGTGCGGTGCTCTTACGGTTCTCTGTACTCTAGCTTACGGCTCTCTGTAGCCCAGCTTACGGCTCTCCGTAGCCTAGCTTATGGCTCTCCGTGTCCAACCAGCGGTTGGCGAGCCGTAAGCGCGGCGTCGCCTAGCTGTAGCCGAGTCGACGTGCCGGAGTTTCTGATCCGCTTACGTTACGTAGTTACTTTACGTGGACGCCTGTTTGACGCCAAGGGGAAAGGCGAGATGGTGACGATCCGCTCCTGAGTTGATATGTGTCCTTTGACCCTAATATAGACTTAGTATTCAGTCACAGTAAATGAAATAATTTAATTTAAATTCTCTCATCATCCTTTGCTTAGCCTATTCCGGTCAGGTCCCAGTCTAACTGAATGCAGACGAGTACTAGTGTTATTTTTTTTATATGGTTCGATATGACCTATACAACTCAGTGTCAGATTTACTGGCAGATTTCTAACCACCCGTAACGACTGTCTAATATGTACAAATGTCTTTCTTTCTTTACCTTCATATTGTTACGCCAGTCGCTTAGCGAAGTACGTCGAGAAACTTCGACAGAAATCTAGAATGTTCGAGACACTAACGCCATCTAGCGGCGAGTTGCAGTACTGTGTATCTGAAGTAGCTTCTGCAATATTAATGGCAGTATAGGCAGTGAGTCGATTGTACAAGAATGTTCTACAACGCAGAGCGGGGTATAAATAGATCTCAAAGTAACGCAGAGAGGCAGTCTTATTACAAGATATAAGGCAATATAATCTGAGATCTACAAGTGAATTTCAGTGCGATTTAAGTGTTTAGTGACAAGTATCGTAGTGTGAATAACTGTGATAATTTTTATTTTTGTGCTTATTTAACTAGTGTTAATTTTGGTTTAATTGGTATAAATTATTTCTATCCCGAACCCCAGCTCGTAACAATATGTTGAAATGGTCATCGCACTTTGGATTCTAACAAATAAACTCAGTTTAATTCACTGTGTACCTATCACTGTAAGCAAGATTTAGTGTTAATAACTGCACAAATAGCCACCTTGAAAACTGTTTCGCGTTCTCTTGTAAATCTCTTTCTATACACACTGGTAACCAAAATGTATAACTTTATTTTTCTTTTAAACACTATCTTTATTTTTAATTTTTCCGAACTATACTCTATAATATAAAATCAAAACTTACAGAATCTAAATAATTGTACTACAACATGGCAAGGCTGCACGTCTTTTAAGAAAATATTTTAGACTGTTTTAAGTATTCAAAGAAAGAAAGAAAATAATTTTTATTTGTGCTGTCACATGACAAATGATTGAAATTCCAAACCATTATGCTAGTTATGTGACTGTGTATGTTAAACTTAAAATATAATTCGATGCTCCCAAACAATAACTCGGTAATCAAAAAATCAAAATTTTGTCGAGAAAAGATTTACTGATTTAATAAAATAATATGTTTTCAACGAGTGGGGCTATTGAAGTCATTGATGTATTAAATTAAGATTTTTTTTGCGAAATGTAACTGTGTCATTGATATTAAATTCCTTTGATTCAAAACCTAGTTATTTAAGAGAGAAAAAAACCTAAATTCTATGCATAAAATATCATGCGTTTCATTATATCTTTGTAAATATCATTAGGAAAAATCAGAAAATAATTGTTAAGATGTATTCCAGTCCATAGATGCCGAATTTGACATAACTGCATAAAGCCCATAATAGCATATTACCGAGTTCTTGGTTGGGGGGATCGAATTATTATCTTCTGCCCGTGACTTCGTTGGTGTGGGAGAATTTTCCTGCGTTAATGATCCCGTAGGAATACAGGGATGAAAATAAGCCTTTGTGTTATTCCAAGATTTTATTTATGTATATCCTTTCAATAAATTTTGCATAAAGAGACAAATACATATTACACATATTCCCGACAGCTATAACCTAGGAGTCTTTAAGTCAAGAGTGAATAGGTTACTTTTAGGTAAGCGTGCTCCATCTTCGACCGCATCATCACTTACCATCAGGTGAGATAGTGGTCAAACGCGAACATTTATCAATAAAAAAAATATATTCAAACAGCATAAATAAAATCGCAAGGCCTCATTTCCAATACACTCCATCAAAACAAGTAGGTCATCGATTAATCCTCATTCTTCACAGTTGGGTGAAGTAACCTTTCGCATCAGATAATCATACGTTTTTGATAGAATACGACCGATACGGAGTCTTAATGCCATAACCAAGGCACTTCTACTTAAACTGTTTTAGCCAATCCAACTATACATTGGTAGTTGTGGTTCAGTGGTCTTGTACCAAATAAATACCCGTTCCTGTTAATCTCGGATTAAAGTATGCATAATAATAATCATCTTTATTTTGCAAATTGGTTATTACATAACGCTTTTACACGTTATTTTTTTCGTAAATTTAAACTAGATGAGGCTGGTGTTTCCTAACTGACTACCCTGAGAAGAAACACCGAAACAAACTCAGGGGTCCGTCTCTTTTAAAGTCCATACAATCTATACTGGTTAAGAATATATGCGAACCTTGTAGATTACCGCCTGAATATGCTCACAGATTTGAGTGGGCCTATCCATATAGTGCAAGCATTTGTCAGATAACGTGTAGCTCAACTTAAAACAAGGAGCTTAACGATTTGACGAACAATACCAAGGCAAGGACGTTTGGGCAGGCCGTAAAAAGCACTCAAACCACCAGACAATCATGTTTAACTCGAATAAAACAACCTACATAGTTCACATATTCACAATCGTTTATGAAGATTATGTAGATTGGTCTGAAATGGCCTTTTGAAGAAAGAACCACGCAGATTTGAGTAGACCCATCCTGTCAGTTTTCCTCACGATGTTTTACTTTACTGATTTGAGAGCAGTGGTGATCAATTAAATAACACAAAGTGATGTGCCTGACAGGATTCGAACCCACGACGAGTAATTCACAAGCCGGGACCGTAACCACTGGGCTAGCAAAGTACTCAAAGTACATGTCGACGGTTAAAAGGAAATAGGGTATAAGCAAAAAAGGAAATGTTACGAGAACCATTCAAAGTATAGAATTTTAGAAAAACTGATGTATTTTTTTTATTAAAACATCAGACAGTTGAATAAGTGTTATAGTAAAAGAAGGATAAGGTACTTTTCACAGTGGTTGTATAAAAGATAATAGAACACAAGAAACAGTCGGCTTTCAAAACAGTACCTGTCCAAAATGTCGCTTATACCCTATTTCCTTTTAACCGTCGATGTATTTTTAAGATCTCACTGCGGTTGTGTCGGATTGCCGTCCCATTGGGTTATTATTATTATTCATGTATTTACGGACAACCAACAAAGCATACACCAATAAATATCAAGAGAGAAGAATGAGAGAGAAACTAACAGAAGTTAATATGAGATGAGAGTAAGGCTTAATTTATGGAATGGAAGCGACTTTTTGCAACGAAATTGTACATAGCATAATGAAATTTATGTCATTACAACAGAAGTTAATATGAGATGACAGTAAGGCTCAAGTTATGGAATGGAAGCGACTTTTTGCAACGATATTGTACATAACATAATGAACTTTATGTCATTTGTATAACACACAAACGACAGTAGCTAGGGGAATTCTCGAGAATGCGCGAGGATTCCGCGGAAGACGCGTGACCTTTTTTTTGGCTCCTATTTAGTTTGTATCTTATACAATTGACATAAAGTTCATTTTTCTATGTACAAATTCGTTGCAAACAGTCGCTTCCATCCCATTCCGCGGCTATGTAAATTATGCCTAAAGGTAATAATTTAATTCTATTGTCAAACTAGCCATAAGATTAATTTTAATAACAAATAAATTGTATGTACCTTACTTTGCAATATGTTAGTTTTAAGTTAATTTGCTGCGCCTTAACCGGGTAATGTATATGACGTAGCCAACTAGCTTAATTAGCCGTTTAGTCAACAGCCTAGCCTCTTTACTAAACAGCGCCGTCCAACTAGCAGCCTGAATGATATTCAGCCATTTAATCAAACAGCTAGGCAAATGTATTGGATTGATAACGTTTAACTACTTGCCTAGCCTGTTCATTTAAATTTAGTACTACTTTCTGCCACCTAGCAATGAATCTCAAAACTGTCAATATGGCGTCGGTAAACAACAAAATTGTCAGCAAAAAGCTGAGTGTCCATGAGTTCTGGACAGAGAAGGACGGCCATGGATTATTACTGAATGAGCAAATACGATCTTATATAAGTGCAAATGAAGATTGTTTAACTTTTAAAAGACTTAAGTCCATAGTACGCATTTTACTTTTTTTTAGAGATCAGTATTTTGATATCTTGTTAGATGTCTATAAATCCTGCGGTAATGGTGGGCGAGATAAAATACTATATGACTTAAAAACAGATTTTATGTTCCTAAGAAAGCAGTAGAAATTTGTGTGTCTTTGTGTCGTATATGTGAAACGAAAAGAAACACACTAAGAAAAGGTATTTTGACAAAGCCAATCGTCTTACGAGATTTTAATTTAAGAGGACAAGTCGACATTATGGATTTTCAGTCCTGTCCCGATGGCGAGTTTAAGGGGCTACCAAGACAACGCAACCGTCCGCTTAAAACAAAGAGAGCTGTTGAGATAGCTTCTGAGCTGATGAAATTTTTTTAATATTTGGAGCACCCTACATTTTGCAATCGGACAATGGCCGTGAATTCACTGCAAATGTAATAAAAGAATTAGTTGCAATGTGCTTGAGTGCAAAATATATATTTTTTTATTACGAATGAGCCCGCTCTTGACCTCGATCACACCTGATAGTAAGTGTAAGATGAGGCCTAAGATTAAGATTGTTCATGGGAACCCACGTCGTCCTCAAACTCAAGACAGTGTCGAAAGACCAAGACAACCAAGACGTTGAAATTATGCTGCGAGCATGGATGAATGTAAACAAATCAACAAACTGGTCTGTGGGCTGCTTTTTCGTGCAATATTTAAAAAAATCTTTATTCCATCGAATAATTGGAAGATCTCCGTCTAAAGCTTTATTTAGAAGTGAACCTAAAGCAGGTTTAAATGAATCTGATATTCCAACGTCTTTACTTTTAACTGTAGAAACAGAGGAGCAATTGAAAACTTTAACAGAGCGAGAGTCAGCTGAAGCTACACACAGTAACTGTAACAACAATGATAATAATTTGAAAACCGTAATGGGAAATATTGAACATTTAGAATCAAACTTCACCAGTGTAGTTTGCCATAACGACGCCACTAGAGCGCACAGATGTGAGTTCTGCAAAATACATGCAACATGCGGAATAACGGTGGGTAAAGAGGGTTATGGTTCCAAAGTGATATGTATTATATGTCGGATTGAACAGGATATAAATCTAGAGAGAGACGAAGCACACAAAGGACTTAAGCGTGCAGCTGAAAAGATGATTGACACTACCGTTAAAAAATGACTAAGTTAGATATTGGTAATAGTGTTTTGGTAAGCATACCCAAAGTGGATCGCGGGCCAGAATAATATTCAAGGGAAAATTGTTGATATAAGAAACGGCGTTCATAAAGTTGGAACTAAGTATGGTACTATTAATAACTGGTTTTCATGGCAAGAGTTGCAGTACTCAGATACAGACTATGGCGATGAAATTTCAGAAAACTTTATTTCTTTGAGAGAGGCTGTGGCAAGTCAGTCAACTTTTGGTCGCCAGGGATTCCTAAAATGAAATTATAAGCCTGCTGTGAATCAGTGTCGCAATTATAGGTAGGCTTGTTTTAAAAACAAAATTCTTTGCGGATGCAAAAGTCAAGATGCCATGGAGCTTAACTTGTGTTAACAAATAATATTTTAATTATTTACACTTATATTCTTAGTAATTAAGTTGTGTTATTTGATCTCATGATTTCTAAATAACAATGATAATAATAAGTGATAAGCATGTTACATTTTAAATATATTAAATAAGAATTTATAATGTCAGATGTTTCATCTTTTTTGTTCTTGTCACATGGTCACCCTATCGTACGAATGGCCTAAGCATTAGCCAGCCAAGTTATTAAATGTTGTAACAGACACTAAGGCTGAATATCATTCAGGCCGCTAGTTGAACGGCGCTGTTTAGTTAGGAGGCTAGGCTGCTGATTGAACGCCTAATTAAGCTAGTTGGCTGCGACATATACATTAGTTATAAACCATGCCTGTAACTGTGTGTACTTACATTGGATGACATATGAAAATTTTATGTCTAATTTTCAAATTCAATAAATCTGGAAAATCAATTAATTCCTTCATTATTTTTACAACGAGTATGTGTGTGTATGTGTGCGACTCAGTGCGACATATGAAAAACTGAAGATGCTGTGCAAGTGAGCGCGTGTGACCCAACATCAATTCATTAGGTTTGAGCAAGACTGCGCGAATAATGTTGGATTTTGACGAAATGAGCTCTCCATTGGTGTAATTGCTGCAAGGCGTTCCAATGCGAGGATAAATAAATAAATAAATAAATTATAAATAATAATAAATTGTGCATAAATAAATAAATAAGGAACAAAGATTGCCCTTTACCTACACACATAGGTACTTGGTACTATAAATTAATTTCCTGCGCAGATGGCTAATCCTCGCTGAACCTCTGTGGCTGATATCAGTCAGAAGGAATAATTATATATTTTAAGGAGATTATGTTTAATTTCAATTGACATCACAAATCATTACCAGTCAAAACGTAAAGAGAATGCCTACGGCATTAAGTCCGCCATTGTATGTTACTTAAGTGTAAATCAATAAAGCCTTTAGCAAGATCTCTCACACTGCTCAGCCGTATGTCACAAGCATAAGCCTGATACATTGCATCTCGTCTTTGAGCGTCATTTTTTATGTCTTAATCTCGCTCTGTTATTACTCTTAGTTTGTGTTTATCCCCACATTTATAAAGGGATAAACTTCTATATGCTTTGCGCTTTACGTATGGATACTAATTAAGTAATACGGGGTTAGAGACATATAGGTGCAATGTTTGGACTATATAAACTACTATTTAGATTGTTGTTGAACCGTGAGTTTTTTTTTTTTTTAAGAAGTCTGTTAACTTCATATTTTTCCGGCTACGGAGAGTTATGAATTTGGCAGGCTATGGTTGTCGGTTCGCTTGTTCCAGTATTTCTCCTAGACTACTAACTACATTTTAATCCTGTTTCTTTTTCTGAATTCCGTCCTATCTCCATTTTACCGTTCCTTTCCAAAGTCCTAGAACGCCTTATCCATAGCCAGCTTAGTGCTTTCCTCTGTAGAAACAGACTACTTATTTTTTACCAATCCGGGTTTCGTCCAGGGCATAGCACTACCACAGCTCTTGTTAACATTACTGACGATATAAGATCAGGAATGGACTGTGAGAAACTGACGGTCCTTTCCTTACTTGATTTCAGTAATGCTTTTAACACTGTTGATTTTGATGTCTTGCTCGGGATACTGTGCTCTCTTAACATATCTCCAACAGCTATTGATTGGTTTCGTAGTTACCTGTGTAGCCGCCGACAACGTATTTGCATTGAAGATTCATTGTCTTCATGGTGCAATACTACTGCTGGCGTACCGCAGGGGGGACTGACTGGACGACCCTTCCCCAAATCGTTTTTGATGGAGCTGTTATACCTTACTGTGATTCAGTAAGAGACCTTGGTATTTATATTGATAAGGATTTGTCTTGGGGTCCCCAGTTGCAGGAAATGAGCCGCAAACTGTTTGCCTCTGCGGGGTCTTTACATAGATTGCTCAGTATCCTGCCGACTGCCACTAAAACTGCGCTTGCCCAATCTCTTCTTCTCCCTATCCTCGACTATGCTGATGCAAGTTATCCAGATCTCACTGAAGTGCAGTTAGATAAGCTTGAGCGACTCCAAAATTTTTGTATCAGATTCATATTTGGTTTGCGCAAGTATGATCATGTTTCTGAGTTTCGCATTAAACTCAAGTGGCTGCCTATCCGTCTTTGCCGGAATACACATATTTTATCATTACTCTACAGTATTCTTCTCAATCCAACGACTCCCTTTTATCTCAAAGAACGATTTAAGTTCCTTCATGACACACATGGTAGAGATTTGAGATAATCGGAGAATTTGAGACTTTTGATGCCTACACATTCCACTAGTGTAATGTGTAGGTTACGGTGCAGGCTATTCTGTTGTGGAATGCATTGCCGGTGTCAGTAAGACAAGCACAGTCACTCGCTGCTTTTAAAAGCTCGGTTGCCAATCATTTTCTTTCAAATTTATGATTATTTCTTTGTTTTTCTCTACACGATGTTAAAGAACACATTACATTTATATATTTTATATAATTATGTATTTTATTTATATATATATATATATACTTATATATGTCAATTAGTTTTTTTTTCGTTATGAGTATTTGTAGTACACTAATTTAGCCCTCCCTAATTCAATTAAAGCTTTTAAAGTCCTTCCGAAGGTTGTCTGGAAGATATCGCTCTCAGCGATAAGACCGCCATTGTAACCAAAGTTATAGAAATAAGTTTATGTAAGTGTGTTTCAATTTTTTGTGTAAAATAAAGTATATTCTATCTATCTATCTACATTTTAACAGTTTTTGATAATGTTCCCACCCAGAAAAACAAATAAAAGGCTGAAAAGTCACACATTCTTGTATATTCTATTGCATATTTTTTTGTGATGTGTGACTACAGCTTTACGGGTATGAGTAAGGGAAGAATCACTTTATACCTCTTAAAAATACTCTGATAGCTTATATCAAAGTACTTTTAAGAGGTGTTAGGAGGGAGCTATACTCAACATTTAAAATCGAAACGGTAACGATTAGGTGCAGTGCAGACGTCATACTTTTTATTTTTCTAGTCTGTGGCACACAAAATATATATATGTTTATTTATTTATCAGACAAAAAATATCCATGAAATTGTTAGTTGGTGCACTTAGAATGTATGCATGGTATTCAAAAAGACTTTTTGCGCGTCTTATGTGTGACCGTATATAATTGCTTAGGTTCCATTTTCACAAACAGAAAAAGTGCGTCGCGGATAGTCTGTCGTCTGCGCTGCACCTTACATTGTTAAACATTGTTTTAAATTAGCTTATATTATTTGTTACAATATCTATTAATTCATCGTATCTAAATATGACTATAACTAAAGTTATTAGCCTGCAGTTTCCGCGGTTTCTAGTTAAACTATGTACATAGACGGGATCGTTATGTTTAGTTATGTACATATATACCTTGCTAACGATGCATCTGATATGGATTGACTGAAATGGATTCAGGATATTGAGTCTGTATATATTTGGGGAAACAATTTGATGTTGACGTTTGAGGGGTAGTTTGTTGAGTTATATTGGGAAGGAATTAAATAATGATGCTATTGTATAATTATACATATAACTATGCTAAAGTTAACAAAAGCTTTTGCCCATGACTTTGTGTGGAGATTTTTCCCACATAAATCTCGAACTCGTGGGATTTCCGGAATAAAATGTAGCTTATGTGTTATTCCAGGATGTCAACTATCTACTTACCAAATTTCAGTGACATCCGGTAAGCAGTTTTTGCGTGAAAGAGCAACAAACATACATACATTCCACAAACTTTAGCATTTATAATATTAAGTAGGATGGTGGCTCAGTGGTCATAATTTATCCATAGTTCGTTTAACTATGCAAATATTTGGACTATGCCACATTTCATACTTTTTCGTTGGCCTAGTTTTTGTAAAAAGTAGTTCAAAGTTTTTGCTTCACGTATAATCTCTGCATATTTATGAAACAAAGTCGCTTGCCGCTTCTGTAAGCTTAGATCTTTTTAACTTCACCGCGGATATTTAGGTATACGGTTTTCACCAATAGATAGAGTGATTCAAGAAGGTTTATATGCATTCATGCATATCATAGTAGAGTAAAGCCGATAATTTTAAAGAAAGTCCAAGATCTGTAAAACATAATTATGGGCTCGCTCGTTCCATCGTAGACCTCTTGTATCGCTTAGTATCAGGCGAGATTGAGGTCAAAAGTGGACTCATCCCGAATAAATAAATAAATATATTAATGCTCCTGTGCTAAGTCGTGGCGGGTCATATAGGTATTATAAATGCCAAACTTTAGATATTTGTATGTTTGTCACTCAATCATGCCAAATGATATGAGGTAGCACACGTGTCTGTCTGAGTCGGTTGAAGTTTTCTAGAAGTGGGAGAACAAAACGTCAAGTCTTTAAAGTTTATTCATAAATAAAGATTACATAAACAAGACATACTCTAGAGTGAAATGATTCAATTTGAACTAACAGCGACGAAAAATAAATAAAGTTATCAACCCCCGCCATAAAGACTCAGCTGAGGTTTACGACCGTACTTAAACGTTGAAAGAACTATCAAGTACACCATTGTAGTGTTTATATTCGTAGTATTCAAGAAAACGGAGATTTAAATGTATATTCAACTCAATTTTGTAGAGTAATAAACATAGTTACTATCTTGATAGTAGCTATGTTACTATCAAGATAGCCGGGCCCTATGCCCAGCCATAGGGAAAAATAAAGTAATTTTTTACTTTATTTTGTCTTATGGCTGGGCGAATGTGTCCAACTCCCTTTTTCGCAGAACCTTTCACCAGGTTTTTGGTGAAAGTGTAGCACGTGCTGCTATTTTCTCTTTGGTCCACCGTAATGGCATCTGGTATTAAGTGGGGCCTACCTACTCAAATATTTAAAAAATAAAGTAGAATCCTAACTATAGATAATAACAATGAAGTATTACAAATAATTAAAACATCCCATTTTTATGTAGCGATAGGAGTGGGCTCAGGAATACTTTAGCAGTGTGTGGCATGGCCACAACACTGGCCAGTGCTTTGTAGGTTTACCTACACCTACTAATTTTATAAATAGGTTTGAAAGTAAATCTGTCTGTCTGTCTGTTACACGTTAACGTCTTAACCACTCGACCGATTTAAATGATATTTGATACATCGAATGTTTAAGTGTATAGGTGGAAGTTTAATAATGTATTAACGGCGATGCACCATCGTAACATGGTAGACATCCCACCCATACGCATACTCGTACTCCTACCATTTTGGGAATACTTTCATTGTGCGTAGGTACAGTTATAGAGTGGAATTCCCTGCCGGCACAGACTCCTGAGGGTATTTAAGCATAGCCAAGAGTGAATAGGTTACTTCTAGGTAAGCAAGCTCCATCTTCGACCACATCATTAATTGAAATGGTGGTCAAACATGAATAATATCGATAAAAAAATGATAAACAGCCAAGTCAGTGACCTTACAGAATTTCAATATAAAAAATATAGGAAAGAAATCAAAATATTGTTCTCTGATCTGTTTGAAAGTGCTCTCACAATCGGGATCCCATCGAAACTCGCCTTTGATTTCAACAATACTTACAAAACCGTTTCAAGCTTGTCTTCAATTCGTTCTTGTACAATTTGAGAACCTGAAGTGATCAAAATACTTCAAGTTTTTTTGGATTATTTCGTGATTCAAAAAATTGGTTAAAATTTAATTTCTCCATGGAAATAAAAAAAAAAGAATTGGCCAATCACTGTATAAAATAATCATAATTATGAAGCACTAGCCTTTGCCCGCGACTTCGTTCGCGTAGGAGGGTTTTCCCGCGTAAAATCCCGATTCCGTGGGAATTCCGGGATAAAAAGTAGCCTATATGTTATTCCAGGATGTAAACTATCTACTTGCTAAATTTCATTCAGATCCGTTCAGTAGTTTTTGCGTGAAAGAGTAACAAACATCCATCCATCCTCACAAACTTTCGCATTTATAATATTAGTAGGATATAGTTTGCCAAAGGCCGTAAGCCCAATAGAATTCCTCATTGAAAAAATCACCATAAATAAAAAATTAATAGTTTTTTGTTTATTTATGACACTTAAAACAGAAAAAAAAAACAATTACATACAAAGAGCACATAGGTGCTGCTTATTTCATAAGAAATGTCTTCCAGCAGACATGCGACAGGAGAGTTGAATGAGACTATCATCTCTCATTCAAAACAGTATGTACAAGTTCTAATTACATGAATTAAAATATATTTAACTTAAAAAATATAAACATATAAAAACAAATATATCATACATAGAGGTGAAATTTATATTATTTATTTATTAAACTTTATGCAACACAAAATGTACAAAGGCGGACTTAATACCATAGTAATTCTCTACCAGTCAGCCATGGGTGGTGAAGAGATAACATGGCAGGTGCATAAAAAAATTAACTAAGTAGATAATATATTCAAAGTATAAGTATAACTAAATATATTACAAATATAACTAAAATAAACTTACATACATGTTTATCATAATACATACCAAATATATAAATAAAAATTCATAGATTTCATAAGCCCCTTATGAAAACTCTGCTTCCACTATTTGTTTTGAAAATAATCCCGCAAATTTCTCTTAAACGCATATTGACTGGTGGCCGTCCTGATACCAAGAGGTAGTGCATTCCACAGAAGAATAGACTGTATACTTTTGTATACAGAATGAATAAAATCAGAAGTATGAGAAGGACAGAGTAAGAGAAGATTATTATTATTAGTAGCTTAAACTTTTTAATACTATAACAATAAATATATACCTATCATCGTCAATCAATTATTATTTATTTATTGCAATTAAACATCACAAAAAGGAAGTATACCGTCCCGTTTTAGGCTAGTCAATGTCTCGCGTCGATGGTGCATCGTATTCCACAACAATGTCGGAGCTCGATTTTAATGTTTGCCGGGGTTGCGGAAATGTTCTAATAAGATACTGCAGCGTCAGAACGCAATGGCAATCGAAGGACAAGGTGGGTTTTAAATTAGAAGTCTGACACTCCCTTCATATGAAAAAAAAAAGCATAGTCGTTGCAAATTTTATTAAGTTGGTCAATAGACGATCCATAATTTTCCATAATAAATAATAATACGTCCATAATTTTGTTTTACTGTTATGGTGCACAATAAAGAATATATCTATATATCTATCTAAGCCACACGATTTTTTTTGACCGACTTCAAAACAGGAGGTTCTATCTTCGACCATATGTATATGTATGTTGTCCTATCTATGTATGTCCGCGATTTTCTCAAAAACTACTGATTCGATTTATTTATTTAAGGATAACCAACAAAGCATACACCAATAAACATGTTAAAAATTAAAATATTGTTACAAACAATAGTGTAGCCTTAATTAAAGGCTGCCACGGCATGCATTAAACAATAAGCGTGAAGGTAGAGATTAAACAAAACAAAAAAAAACTTACTAATATTGCAATGGCTAGCTAGGTATTACTAATTGCTAAAGCTATTGCTTTAGTACCAGCATAGCATTTCACATATTATAAGATTAATGAACAGTTAAATAATAATTAAAAAATATAACTTGATATAAGTGGAAAGCTAAAATCAAAATTATTTGTCATTTTTGTATAAATGCCCTATGTAAGACAGGCTTGATTTCGATCGCGTTAGGGAATTAGACATCCAATGAAACTATCTTTCAGGTTATTTTTCGCTTTATAGTACAGTAGTGTTTTTTTTAAGTCGGTTATATTTTTTGTAAAAAAAAGTTAATAAGTTGTTCTTACAAGAAACGTCTCTCTCTCTTATATGCCATTTAAAAAGTGTTAGAGACCAAGAACGCATTTTTTTATAAGCCACGGTTTTCCTTTACCCATTCCCAAACGCCCAACACCACTAAACACCATCAAAGCCCATATTTCGCCAGCATTTCACACGTCGTTTTCACTGCCGTTTATAAATCTAATCTGAATGCTAGTCGTAATGGCAGAGAGCCCTCGGGACGCATAGTGCCTGCTATTTCATTGCTAACATTTTTAGTTGCGGGGAAAATCTTTGCCAAGTTATCTGTATGGACCCGCTTTCATGGTTTATTACTTTAACGTTTGTTTAGGGTTTAGACATTAATTGAATATTATGGTCGAGGTTATTGGGTCAAACATGGGGATATAAATCAGAAAATAGCCGTAGAATTATTACACTAAATATTCGGTGAAATTTCCTTTATAATAATAAAGGAAATTTCACCGAATATTTAGTGTGCCTATATAAAATATTCATTTGATTGGTTAGCACGCTAATACATGGCCGAATAGCCATCATTTGCATAGCCTATTCCCAAATAGGTATATTTGGGTCGGTTTTAGTCTAACCGAATGCAGCTGAATACTGTTTAGCTTGAAGTGAAAGTCATATACCCCTTTGCAAGGCTTTTTTTTTGTTCTGGGTGGGAAAATCATCGAATGACTTCTTCCGCTCTGGGTTAAGCGGAAAGGTGTGTCAGACTTCTACTGACTAAAAACCCACCCTGTTCCTTCGACTGCCCTAAAGTTCCAAGGCCGCGGTATCTCGATAGAACTTTCCCACAACCCCAGCAGGCAATGGCCCTATCGGGCCCCATCAATGCTGCTGACTGCTTTTTGAGGCTCGCGCGGAACACGACGCGCCGCCGACCCGGGCCTGGTCCTTACCGAACGGTGAGCTACCCCTGCTCGCCATCCGCAGACCCGCGTCTACGGTAGCCGGAGATCAGCTCGTGATCCACGATGCCCGGGGCGTTTTCCGCGGTGGCTGGGGCGTGAGGAAGATAACTGTCTCTCCCTCACGCGTTCGGCCTCCTCCTTCACTAGCATGACTGCTTCGCAGAAGGCGACTGCATCCCATTCCCTCTCGCTCCGTACCATGGCCCGAACCAGGGCCGAACGCGAGAGATCGCCGCCGCCGATCGCCTCCACGAGGACACAGCGGTGCTCCGCCCAAGCAGGACATACCTCGACCGTATGCTCCACCGTGTCCTCCAGATGGTCCGCACAGTGATAGCACCCCTTTGCAAGGCTGGTGTCAGATTTTTTGGGTTCTGACTGACTACGGAAAAATCACGGTATGTTGAGAATGCCACCCATCCACGGACTGTTATAATTTCGCCATGAGTTTCTCAATTACCAGAAATAAATTTCAGATCGTTGAGCTCCTTAAGTTCGAAGTTGAGCTACACGATATCTGACAAATGCTTGCACTGTCTGTACAGGTCCGCTCAAATCTGCGTGCTCCTTTCCTCAAAAGACACAACACACATGAACCTTCATGCTTCTCATATGGTATGATAAATACGAATTGTATGGACTTTAAAAGAGACGTTGACCTCTGAGTTGGTTTCGGTGTTTCTTCTCAGAGTAGTCAGGAAACACCGGCCTCATCTATCTTAACTTAAGACACAAAAAATTGACGTGTAAAAGTGTTATTTATAACCAATTTAGAAAATGAATATTTCATTTCATTACCAAATATGAAGACAGTAATTTGTTATTTAAATAGCTCTAGCTATTTCGACTGCAAAACGACCCTAATTTTATTTGGAATAGGCTGAGCAGATTTATAAGTATTTTGACAACCCATCGGTTATTTTTGTGATTTTTCACACACGAGTAAAGCCGTAAAAATCTGCCCTTTCATCAAAACCTTTTACCTTATAATAAATAGCGCATTCACACGACACGTTACAATCCCACACTTCCGCAAATAGCCCGAAGTAACACCGCAATGACAAATGCCGCGCGTTTTTCATGAACATTAAACAGATCGCCCCATCCAATGTTATTTGGGTTGCTAGGAAATGTGGCAAGCTGTCCGAGGTAAGTGTCTGCCATATAAATAAATAATATTTAGTGTTCCATTAAGATGTGGTTTTGGTGTTGGTGAGCCGTGATCTCAGCCTATTACCTACGGGAAATTTTAGCTGGTATGAATTTATTTCTGTTTTTTTTTTGCAGATGAAAGGAATATTTACTAAACTCGAATCTAAGTGTTACTTATTAATTTGGTTTTTCTTTACGGTATTTATTTATTTGTTTATTTAAACTTTATGTACAATAGTTACCAATATTGTACATGGGCGGATTTAATGCAACAAGTCATTCTCTACCAGTCAACCTTTGGGTTAAAAAGACCACAATGGGGTAGGTGTATGTCATTATTGAAAGAATATATTATATATAAATATAATAATAAAATAAATATATATAATTATGTTAAAATAATAGACTAATAAATACGGTGTTTTATAATAATCTTTTTGACTAAGAGAACTCACAATAATTATATTTATTGCGAAAACCAAACTAAGAATGACAGGCTTTTAGGTAGTGGTTTCTCATTTTACGCTTAAAAGAGAATTCAGACTCAGCCTTCTTGATGTCAAGAGGAAGCATGTTCCAGAGTTCAATGGTAGAAATAGCATAGCAATTAGCCATAAACGCGGTTCGGCGAGAAGGAATGTGAAGATGTAAGTTTTTGGATGCGCGAAGGTTAAGGCTATGAGAACTTTTCTTTAATTTTTTTCTTGGACTTCTTAGTCCTTGAGTGCTTAATAAGCATTTTCTCCATGATCATGCTGTAGTATCTTATAAGTGAAAGAGTACACTTACAAAAACTTAATTTATATTACCTGTATGTGCATAATCTGAGTATAAGTTTCGTTGGAGATCCTAAATAAATAAATAAAACATTGTAGGTTCACATAACCGTTCGTTTTCCGACATGAGAAGAGAGTAAAATAACAGTAACTGGCGCTAAAATAGCTTTGATGAAATGAAAACAAAATTAATTGGATTAGGAGTTACCGTCATTACCTGGTTAAAGCGAGCCTGTCAATAATTAAAACATAATACTGACAGTTCGTACTAACACCACTTTCATAAATTCTGTGTAACTTTACTATGTATCGCAATATATAGTTTTACAAGAACAGTGCTCATTAATTCTTTATGTTAATTGAAACAGTTGATACAGCCCGTAACCTAGGTAGTCACGGCCCCGGACCACAAGGCAACTAAACGGACAGGGTGGGGTTTAATCAGTAGTAATCTGAAAATCCCTTTCGCTTCACTCAGATGATTTGAAGATTTTCCCACTTAAAAGAGCAAAGGAGGGACTGTCCTCTTATCGAAGCGACACATTTTCATTTTAAGAATTGGCCAAGTGCAAATCAGACTCGCCCATGAAGGGTTCCGTAGTAACTACGCCTAATAACTTTGTGTTTCATAGTATTTGTATGAATTACAAAGTTTTATTTGCGGTTTTAGAAAATATGCTATATCTCAAAAACTGCTGACCCGATCTCGTTCAAACAAATTTTCGTTTAAATTTTACATTAAGATCTACAGCATATATTTTTTTACATTTTTCCCTCCTTCATTATAGAAGTTAGAGACACACATACACACACTTTTACCACTTTGGAAGCGTATTAAACGATTGACTTTATGAAAAAGTGGTTTTAGAAACCTCAATGTCATTTTTAAATACCTTTCTATAGATACCACACACGCATAGGTTTCAAGAAAAATTTTTTTTTGATTCAGTTCCATGTTTTTTTTTATTTATAATAAAAAGTAAAAAAACTAAAACCCGACTACGACAAAAAAATCAATGCTAAAAAGGATGAAACAAGATTTTCAGGATGCTGAAATAAACAAGGTTACTGGAAAAACAAGAACAGAACAAAAATAAAAGCCGTAGTCACACGTTATATAGGATATCAACCGTAACAAAACAATTAATAACGTGACGTGTGACTACGGCTTTTTAAACTATTTTCTCTTATCTTATTCAAACTATTTTGGTGTTAAATCACTGTGCTTCTATACTATTTACTTTATTTTTTATAAGTTCAAGTGAAGCCCTTTCAAATGATACCAAACACGGTATATCTATCTTACTTTAATTTTTTACACATGACTTTTTGACCGCTAGAGGGCGCCACGTTAAATTTAAGCAATAGTTTTGATAAGTACAAATGAAGCCCTTTCAAATGATACCAAACACGGTGTATCTATCTTATTTTTTTTTTTTCACATGATTTTTTGTCCACTAGACGGCGCTACTTTAAATTTAAGCAATGTCTTGGAAATGTGAATGTGACGCCCTTTCAAATGATATCAAACACGATGTGTTTATCTTATTTTTATTTTTTAACACAACACTTTTTGGGCCCTAGAAGGCGCCACATTGGGTTTTGTGACACGTCACGTAGCCTATGTTCAGCGGACGGTCAAGACGGTTCTAACGATACCTCATTTGTTGAGTTCCAATAAGCAGTTTTGGAGCTATGAGGGAACATATGAACATACACACATACATACATACATACATAGCCTGTCAAAATCATAACCCTCCTTTGGCTTTGCCGTAGTCGGGTAAAAATAGGTTCGCGTTTGACCACCATCTCACCTGATGGCAAGTGATGATGTGGTCGAAGATGGGGCACGCTTACCTAAAAGTAATCTATTCACTCTTGACTTAAAGACTCCTAGGTTATAGCTATCGGGACACACAGACTCCGGCAGAGAATTCCACTCCTTAGCCGTACGCACAATGAAGGTATTCCCAAAACGTTTTGTGCGTATGTGTGGGATGTATGAGGAGCCCCAATTTTAAATATTTATTTTTATTGTTTTCTTAAAATCGGAAAGCGGTTTACAGAAAACATCTACTTACCAAGTTTCATGTGTATAGTCCTAAAAGTTTCAGAATAAAATGGCTGTGACATACGGATGGACGGACAGACAGACAGATAGACAGACATGACGAAACTATAAGGGTACCGTTTTTTGCCATTCGGATACGGAACCCTAAAAATGACGGACACAAAGTCGCGTGCACAGCTAGTTACTAATAACTACCTATTTAACTGCCTCGGTGGCGTAGTGTTCGCAAGTGTGACAGCTGAGCAAGAGATCTCGGGCTCGATTCCTAGGTCAAGCTAAATGTGACATTGGGTTTTTCTGTTAGAAATTTCTGAGTAGTAGCCCGTAGTTTGGAAGTTGGTGGTGTGATTACCCCCGTGCCTCAGAAACCACGTTAAGCCGTGCTGCCCTGCCAATCCAAAACACTGTAACTTTCGAAAAGCATATTTGAGGTATTTAAAGATACAGGTTATTAATTTGAAAGTGATACAGCGTTTATTAGCTTGCCTTATCTTGCAGAATATACATTGTAATGAAAAAAAAATTAAGTCAGGGGTGTGAAACAGACTTCAAGGAAATAATATAAAGCTGTTAAGCAAAAATACTTTTTTACAAAAAATAAAACCTACTTCCATATAAAAACACTACAAAGCCAAAAATAATTTTAATTTCGGTAGTCGGTGTTATTGGTTTTGTATTTTTTTTTTCACACCGCCTTCCGAAATTAAAATTATTTTTGGCTTTGAGTGTTTTTATATGGAAGTCGGTTTTATTTTTTGCAAAAAAGTTTTTATTTTCGAGCTTTTTAGTGGGTCAGTGAATTTTCCAAATCGGTTCCTAAATGACGCGCGACGACGAGTTATGCGCGAACAAAAAACGCAATGCAGAGTAAACGAAAAGATCATCAACGTAAATATTTTTTTAGACTTTTGTTGGTTTTTCAGAAACGGCTTGTCCGATTTCGATAAAATTTTCATGGGACCATTTGGGAGGTATACTCTTTCTAACAAAATAAGAAGTTTTCAAATCGGTTGGCAAGCGACGTAGTTATGCGCGGACAAACATAAAAAAAAAAATACAATCATCCGAATTGAGAACCTCCGCCTTTTTTAGAAGTCGGTTAAAAACACTGTAAGTCGACTTACAGTATTTTGGATTGGCACGGTAGCGTTGGTCCTGTACTTGATCTCTCTCCCTATAATCTCTCTCTATAATCTCTCCTGCACAGCTGGATTTTCTAGAAGAACAGCTTCCTAAGCCTGCAATACATGTTGGCCGAGCGTTGGCAAATAGGTACAAGGCATGAAATAATGTCCACACATTCGACAAGTTCGTCGAACGCCAATGCAGACGACCAATGTAGAAGAGGGTCTGTAGAGCTGCCCACACGCTGGCCGAGCGCAGGCGAGCGCCTTTGATTTGTGACCAAAAAACGACACCGATCCGAAGTGAAGCAAGTGATCACGAGCAACGGCGAGCGAAGACAAGTTGCACCAAATGAGCTCTATACACGTTGGCGCTGGCCTACACTCGGCCAACTAGGCAAGTGACACCGAGCAATAGCAAGACAAGGCAAATATACCGTCTACATGTTGGTATTGGCCTTCACTCGACAACGCTCGGCCAACATGTATTGCAGGCTCTAATGAAATAATAATGAAATAATGATGTTTATTTTGCAAATGGGTTATAAGTAACACTTTTACACGTCATTTTTTTTTTCGTAAATGTAAGCTAGATGAGGCCAGTGTTTCCTAACTGACTACTCTGAGAAGAAACACTGAAACAAACTCAGAGGTCAACGTCTCTTTTAAAGTCCATACAATACAATCAAATCATATGAGAGCCATGTAGGTTTATGCCTGTGGCGCCCTTTAAAGGACAGAATCATACAGATTTGAGCAGGTCCGTCCAAACAGTGCAAGCATTTGTCAAATGTCGTGTAGCTCAACTTATATCTTAAGGAGCTTCAACGATTTGACGAACAATACCAAAGTTAGGACATTTGGGTGGGCCGTATAAAGCACTCAAACTGCCAGACAGTGCGGTAATCTAACATTGTGGTAATCTATTAATAATATTTGTTGTTATCCCAGATTGCTCTCACATTCACAATAAAGCTTTTGCTATTACAAAAAATATAAAAAAAATATTGTCATTTTATGCAAACAAAATTAAAACCTATAAAGTAATAAAAAAAAAATAATTAAAAGTATATTCTATTACTTAAAAAGTAAATAATGTTGTCAAATAATCATTAAAATAAAATAAAATAAAATAAAGAAAAATGTAATGTAAAAGTAATAAAAAAAAAATCAAAAAACAAACAGAATTACAACATAAATGTAATTGGAGCAGCTCAGTCCCAAGCATTTTTGTCAGCAAGATAGTCTTTGACAGAATAAAAAGCTTTCTGGCAAAGTTTCTGCTTCACAAACGATTTAAATTTATTTAGGCTTAGTTCTTGGATATGTCTTTATTCTATAGTCGAACTGGATCAGACATGTTTGCTGCAAGTCAAATGAGCTATGCACTTCAACAGTAGTGGTACCCTCGAACAATCTCACCGTGACAACTTACGTGAAGTTCCGCCAATCCCTAGAAGCTCAACAATTGGAATGCCAGCTGATTCCTCACTTTACAGTCAGTTTTATGCAGAACCGATTGGTAGAACAACTTTACATGCCATTGCGGTTGACCAAGACCAAGGTGGACACAAGAACCTGACTCTTGCCGGAAGAAATTACCCATCATGGCTAAGGGTAGACGGTTATGAAATAAGGAGATGGAGGACTATACCCTTTAGTATACTGTCCTCTTATACCCATCAAACTAAACAAAACCTAAAAAAAACATTTACCAAAAAATTTAACCGACTCCCAAAAAACACTGCAAAGTGAAAAATAACTTTAATTTCGGTAGTCGGTGTCTTTAGTTTTGTATTTTAGTTTTTGGCACCGACTTCCGAAATTAAAGTTATTTTTCACTTTGCAGTGTTTTTTAGGAGTCGGTTTAATTTTTTGGTAAAAAGTTTTTATTTCACTCTTTTTAGTTGGTCTATTTTTAATTTATCTAGTTACAAGAGCCTAAATGTCAACTACTTATAACTTTTACAAAATATTGCTTTTCCCAATGCTGGGCCGTTAATTGTTGAGGAGTTCTCCTGGTACTTCACCATCAGCTCTACATCACCATATGCATTGTGACGAGCATAAAGTGCTTAACATCCATATTCAAGTAATCGAATCGCAATCCACGAAATACTTATTATTGAGTAGTTTCGGCAGCCATCTGTGGTCTTCATCATCAGTTCCACTTCCTCAAATGGTACTTTTTGAGAGCAACTGCACAAGTTACTATAATAAATAACCAAAACGTCATAGGTGTGCCTATAATATTTGAAGAGTTCCCTCGATTTCTCCAGGATCCCATCATCAGATCCTGACGTTTATAAAAATGGGACGAATTTCGAAGTATACCCTTTCAATCAAAAAAAGAATTTTCCAAATCGGTTCAGCCGTCTTCGAGTAATCGATGATCATACATAAAAAAAATATATATATACGCGTCGAATTGATAACCTCCTCTTTTTGTCGTCGGTTGAAAAACTATATAACGGAAATAATATTTTAACAATCAAATATGTTTTGAAAAGCGTAACCGTGAACCTTGCCTTTCTTCTCAATCGGCAACGACCAACTCGATGAATACATTATATTACAATAAAACAATAAAAAAGTCTGTGTTTACATTCAACATATTTACAAAAAAATATTGAAAACATTGGAAACATTAAAGAACAATATTTTAATTTTTTTTTGTCTGTGTATCTGATTGTACACGCTAATCTTCGTAACTAATAGACGGATTTTAATGAAACTTTTTTGTTTTAATGTAGCTATGAAATCTGGGCAACATATAGACTATAATTACTTCGGAAACTGGAACCCGAAACCCTGGAAGCCGAAGGCAGAAGCCAGTGTAAAATGAAATATTTTTAAGTTTGAGCTGGAAATAAAGAACTAACTTTTTCTAGAGCTCCCTTGTAAAACTGACTGCCTTTTACTATTAATAAGGTAAAAATATAATGTCACGGGAGTTCGTCTGCTTTTATTAACATACATCCCCGCTATTTTCAAGTAGGCACTTAAAGGACATTGCCAATTACTTTGGCCAACTAGTTCAGTTTACTATCGAGGACGACGTGCAAATGTCATGTCTAAATGTATTACAACGACTCTAATAGTCCACAACAGAATAACATCCAAACATTTTTCTTGGACATTAAACCAGAATATGTGGACAATCACCTGCATCTCAATAGTAACAATGTTAGTTCGCCTTAAGTCCAAGCAATAAGGGTGGTTTTATAACTGATGAGGTTGTTGACCGTACCGATAAGGAAACCCGTGAAGACTCAAGGTGGGGATGTGTTGGTATTAAATCATTCATGTTGTCATTCATGATTATTCAATCATGTTTAGGATTAGCTCACTATCTTATGGAGTTTGGTGTTATAAAGCTTTATCCCACCCATACGCACAAAACGTTTTGGGAAGACTTTCATTGTGCGTACGGCTAAAGAGTGGAATTCCTTGCCGGAGTCTGTGTTTCCTGATCGTTATAACCTGGGAATATTTAAGTCAAGAGTGAATAGGTTACTTTTAGGTAAGCGTGCTCCATCTTCGACCACATCATCACTTACCATCAGGTGAGATGGTGGTCAAACGCGAGCTTAATATCAATAATAAAAAAATGGTGTTATTTTTATGGCGAGGCTACAGTAAAATAACCAGAGCAATTTGGACCAGAAGAGAAAACAGTGAAAGGAAATTGAGTAGCTCGTGGCTCATAAGCTTCAAGGTTAAGCAACGGTTGGCGAGGTTGGTGTGTGATGGGTGAACATTTCAACATACCGAGAATCCTTCATGCCTCGGAAAGCATGATAAACAGAGGTCGGAATTAGGTAGAGTTATTTATGTAGGTACGGTCGGCCAAGAAAGTGGTGTACCAGTTTTGATTTAGTTTCCCGGTCATCGAAAATTACAACAAGGTTCGTTATAAAAAGATATTACTGAAAGAGACAACATTATCATGACGTAAACCTATGTATTTAGTATTCATACGTCAAATGTCACATATAAGTACATGACATTTTAACCTTTAGTATAAATGAAAAGGACATTAGTTTCTACAAAGCAATTGAAATGTTTCCAAACAAAAGTAATAAAAACTATTTAGACAACCGAATTCCATTTGAAAAAGAAAACTGACAATTGACATTTTGTCAAATATATGCAAAAAATCGATATATTTTCCGTGTTATTTTTCAATCAACTGCATATAAAATCATCTCAATGCCTGCCAACTTGACCATTGCCGAAAGAGCACAAATAATTGCCTAATTTAATGAGGGAAGCAGTATCAGTGCGATATCCCGGAATTTGAATATATCGAGGCGTTCTGTCCGCTTTTGGATTCGTCGTGAAGGAGAGGAGGGAAGTTTGTTGGATCACAGAAGAAGTGGTCGCCGGCCTGCACTCTCCAATAACGATAGAGAATTCATGAGACGGGAATATGAAATCAATGGTTTTAAGCCCACAAAACATTTTGCGGAGATGTTCGATGTGAGTGCCCAAACAATAAGGAATCATCTACATTACATGGGGTTGCACCACAGGCATTACGCCAAGAAAATATATTTGACGGATGCTCACAGACTTGCTCGTCTGAACTTCGCCAGAGAGCACTTAGAGTTTGATTGGTCTAATACAGTGTTTTGTGATGAAAAAACGTTTAAATCCAGTCAGCATGGACGTCTTCACCTTTGGCGATATAATTCAACACGGTATAAAGATGATCATGTAATCCCAAATAGAGAATCAGGTCGAATTTCCGTAAATATTTGGGGCTGGATGAGTACGGATGGTGTAGGAGAATTGTGTTCTCTACCTCCTCGAGCTACGGCTGTAAATTATATCGACGTGCTTCAGAATGCAATGCTACCGACAGTCCGTAATGTTTACCCGGAGAACGAAGTGCCACAATTTGATTTTGTTCAAGATAATTGTTCAATTCATAATGCGAGGATCGTAAGAGCCTGGTTTCGTTCACACACTGACGTAAGGGTAATTCAGTGGCCCTCAAGATCGCCGGACCTCAACCCGATAGAAAATCTTTGGGGCCTTATGGTCCAGCGATGGTCGCATCAAAATGAAAGAACCAAACAAGCTCTTATTAGTCACTGTAATTATATCTGGGAGGAAATGCGGGGAACCGATATTTGCTCACGGCTTGTTGGTTCAATGAGGTCTCGTCTTTTAGAGGTTATAGAGGCCAACGGCGGTTACACCCGTTTCTAATTTTTAAAAATTTTCAATATCTTCTAAATATTACTATATATGCTATGTTTTTGTTTGTTATAAGTATTTTAAAATTGATTGTAGAAATTTAATAAAAGGATAAATCTATTTTTAGCTTGTTTTTTATTGATATTGTAATTACAAGTTTACAGAAATTGTAGGTTTGTGGACTCGCCTTGTGCCTTTACAATTTTATGTAACTTGTTGATTACAATTCTGAATTTGTAGATACAATTTTGTCATCAAAATCTACAGCCCCCCGCCGTTGATTTTACGACGTCATTGGTTCCATCAAGTTCAAACTAAGAACAGCTGTCACGTTACAAACAGTAATAGTCGTTATCAATAATCAGATAAAGACAGCAATAGAAGTTGTCAGATCGATCTGCAAGCGAAACTAATCTTTATCACCTATGAATCTGCAAGCGATATTCAACCTTAGGGTGGTACACCACTTTCTTGGCCGACTGTACTTGCATAGAAATGTTGATATTAATATGGATCTTCCCGGGATTTCTAATAGACAATCCCGTATTATTATTATTTATTATTTATTTATAAACATTAATTACAATAACTTATAAACTAAGCCCCACAAAACCGTGGTAGTGGTTTGACTGTGGGATCGATGAGTCTCTATAATATACTATACATTTAAAACTTAAAAACTAGTAGTTATTTATTTATTGATAAACTTATTGTTAAAACTTTTCTTATAAAGCGAATAATAATTTATTTAATGGTAGCACTTTAACATATTTCTAAGTAATATTTTTTTAACTTATTTTTAAACTTGTTTTTGTTCTTTTCACTCCTTATGTCCGCTGGCAGACTATTTAAAAGATATGGTATTCGTTTTTTTAAGGTTCTGTCACCATAGTAATTCGTGACTCTGGGTACTATGAATTTGCCAGCAGCCATAGATCGTGTATTATGGTTGTTGATTACATGAGTCAGATTATGCTCTTGGGTACCATGATGGTTCACTGCTAAAATATACTTTTGTTTATAACTAATAGGTAAAATTTTACATATCTTAAATAGTTTTCTATAATCTCCTTTACATTTTTTTTTAGTTTTTTGAGTAACAAGTAGTTTTAAGAATCGAATTTGAAGAGCTTCTACTTTATCCAAGTTACTTTTGAATGTTAATCCATAGCTGTCAAGAGCATAACTCATAATTGAATCTACTAATGACATGTATATACATCTTAATATGTTTATAGGAACATTAAAGCTTAGGTGGTACATTTTACTTAATAATATTCTTAATTTACTACAAACATAGTTTACATGTTGGGACCAGGAAAAGTTCTCATCTATTTTCATGCCAAGGTAAGTTACACAGTTAACCTTTTCAATAGGCTTACATTTACAGTCCAGTAAGTTATTATGGTGGCAAATATAATCATGTGTAAATAAAGGTGGAGTCGCACTATGAGGTCGCAAATATGGCGAATGAATTAGCATAAATTTGGTTTTGTCAGCGTTTAATATAATGCCATTGTCATGCGACCACTTAACAACATTGTCTATATCTTGCTGAACGCGCTGACAGGTATCGTCTATGTTAGTACCGGAGCGAAGTATGCACAAGTCATCTGCAAACATATACGCTGAACAATGCTGAACCACCCGGCACAAGCTGTTAACATGCATAAGATAGCAAATAGGTCCACATCCCGAGCCCTGTGCCACGCCACTCCGCACCTCGACTCTGTCACTAAGCGTATGACCAACAATATTATGTAATTTTGCCAATGTCGCGCGTGCAGTGGTTTAAATTGTGTAAAAGTAAATCCCATAAAAAAATAATACTTGTCAAAAAAACCAAGTCTCGCAACTCAGTTATTCTACCGTAAAAAGTTGTGAGATCCATGTAATACCAACCAAGTCGGTTATTAATTTATTCAGTCCCTACTTAAGGAATCTTCTGTTTTAAGTAGTTACCTACGTAATTATCTAACCTAGCAACATCTTATAATGACCATATCAATATAAAAAATCTTTAACGTCTTAAATAAATAGATTGACTCGGCCATCGCATGAAAACACAATATATCTCACAAGTAATACATATATATATATAAATTAGATTGTTCAATGCGATTGCCAAGTCAATGTGTAAGTAAGTGTGGTATCTATAAACAGGTCTTTAAAAACGACAGTGAGGTTTCTAAAACCACTTTTTCATAAAATAATCGTTTAAAAGATATACGCTTCCAAAGTGGTAAAATGTGTCACCCCATCCCCTCTAATTTCTATAATAATGGAGTGAAAAATTAAAAAAAAAAGGATACTGTAGATGTTAATATAAAATTTCAAGCAAAATTAGTTTGAACGAGATCGGGGCAGTGTTTGAGATATGGCATATTTTCTAAAACCGCAAATTTAACTTTGTAATTAATACAAACACTATGAAAAACAAGTTATTTGGCGTAGTTACTACGTAACCCAAAGAGCGAGTCTGACTCGCACTTGGCTAATTTTTTACGCACTCACGCGCGTAGTTGCGTTTTGTGGATTCACGGCGGCTCTGACTCATTTCATTCAAAGCCATCCAAAATCACGGACGACACTGCGAGACTCGGTGTGCCATACCTTGCGTCTCGTTCCGCACCCTCGCGCGTGTGTGCATGTTTCTCCGTTTGTAGGCGCGTGATCTGAATGAACGCGCGTGGATGCATTTTCTGTGTGTTGGACTGTGCATGTTTTCTATACAAACGGAGATACTTACAAGGTTAAATACTCTCTGCTTACAAGCAACTTTAAAACACGCTTTCACGCACTACGCAGTGTGGTGCGTGGCAGTGCGATAATCGCCTTATACATAGGCATCTTTTTATTCCGGGAAAATGTGGAATAAAGTCGTTGGCAGCTGTAAATATTTTTCTTAATGCAGACTTTACGTGATGTGGAAGTGTTTTTTCTTAAATATAATTAGATAAGTACAAAACCTAAAAAAAATATTCGGAAATCTACAAATTCACGTTGTTGGAACGAACTCCCACAGCCGTTCTATACCATAAAACTATTAAGCATAACTTCAAGCAAAACTAACTATGCATTTGAAAAAAAAAAATCACTATGTTCAAACAAAGTAATGAATCTGCCGCCTTCCTTTGAACCCCCGATCTACAACTCATAAGTTGTCCCTATATACTGAACCACCACTGCTCCCACAAAAATAAATACATTGTAGAAAAGGTACGGCGACTCTAACAAACCATAACACAAAAGTAAGCCTCGCCCGGAACACCGAAGTTTACTGAGGAAATATGTTGTGTAATACATCGTAAAATTTACTACAGCCATCCGCTTCCCCGTGACGTCACGAACGCGTCACAAAATGTGCAAATCACGTGAACAGAGCTGATAATATCATTTATTTACCGATCAAGAACAACAGACTTGCGACACGATTGTTGTTGAACTCTTGCAGGACAGTTAAAATCTATATGAAAATATTTTCGAAACGTTAATCTGACTGTACTTCAATGTATTATTTTTTTATTAACCTGGACCCACTGCGGGGAAAAAATCTCTTTCATAGCTTTTCAGTGCTCTAGGTGGGCTGGCCTTTCCGATCAATCCGTCATAAACGCATTTAAGTCGTCACGCCAGCTCTTTCTAGGCCTTCCTCGGCGACAACGCCCGAAGTAACTACCACACGATTAACTTAACACTGGCCATGTGCGAGTCTGACTCACCCCCAAAGGGATCAAAGCGTATCGTTTATATTCATTTTTATATTTCTTGTCTTGTCGCAGTTATCATTCTTCAAATCATAGAGTAGGTATGTATATTAAGGAATAAGTTCTCTCATCTAAAACTCAAGGTACTTTAACAATAGTTTTGCTTGCTGGACAGATACTCTCAAATCTGTATGATACTTTCTTTTAAGCTATTGCATAGCTTTTATCGCAGGCTTTGAGCGCGGCGACCGAATCAAGAAATTCCGTAACGAAAATAAACCTAACACCCCCCACTCCGACCGGCACAGCGGTGCGGCGTTGAAAGCCGTGCATCGTCTAACGTCGTTTCAGTTTGGCAGACTTGCGCACGGTGTTTGTGTGCGTGCGACTAGACGTATGCGTGTAGACTAGCTGCTAATAAACCTATAGTTTCAATGATAAAAATTACTGAATAACCTACATGTATTGTAAGATAATAAAAATATTTTAAACAATATTAACTTCTCTATTATTCAATAAAAGAAAAAAAATGTTTTCTTATCGGTCACCACGCTCAAAAAGTGTAACTTGAATTAATATCAAAGGAAAAAAAATACTGCTTAAATAAAATAAATAAATAATTATAATTACATAAGTTGATAAAAAATGCTATGCAATAGCTTTACCACGACAGTCCCCGAGTGCCACACTATTTTTTTTTCCTCTTTAGATATGGTTATCATATTAACAACTACTCTCAGTACTTCTTAATTGTAGAAGCCAGGAAGCCGACTCTAACATTATGTAGTTGGAAAAATTTTAAGTAGATGATACCTAATCCACTTATTTGTTAAGGAAATAGTTTGGTCTAAAACCCCCACTTATCTTAAAGAACGATTTAAGTTCCTTCATGACACACATGTAAAATCTCTGAGATCATCAAAAAACTTAAGGCTTGCGGTACCAAGTCACGCCACCAATTACTATGGTAAATCGTTCGCAGCTCAAGCAGTACGGCTGTGGAATGATCTACCAGTGCCAGTAAGACAAGCACAAACCCTATCGTCTTTCAAAAACCTGGTAAAGGATCTTTATCTCTCTTCTTAAATTGTTGTTATAATGTCTTTGTTTCTTTTTTTTATATTTATATGTATATATATGTTTTGAGAATGTTATTTATTGTTTTATATTTTATATAGATAAATAGTAAACCGTGGACTACGCGCGTATTTATTTTCTCCTATGTGTCAAATCTATCCAAAGATTGTCTGTAAAAGATCGCTTTTAGCGATAAGATCACCCGTTATATCACCATTTTTAGTTGTAAAGTCCTTATTGTTTTACTGTTATGGTGTAAAATAAAGAATATATCTATCTATCTATAGTTTAGTAAGTGTAGCAGTTTTTTCTTATTATAGTAATACTCTTAAATTATAATTATTAATTTATTTAACACCTAACAGATCTTGTCGTCGCACGTCTGCATCGTCAATTCTTATTCCTACGACGCGCTGCGTTTTGACGCCACAAGATGGATGGTTTAACAAACGATTAATCTTGGTTTGCACGCTACCGACACTAGAAAAGTGTTTATTAATTGTTTACGTCGGTAATACTTGGGATAAACTACGGTAGAAACAATTATTGGAAGGTTTCGTGGATAAATATCGGGGTCAATCGATCATGGATTATTTTTGACATGCCTCACACAACATTAATAGAAGAAATATCGTATTACCTCACAGATAACTATAATAATAATATTTTCATATTATTATTATAGTTAGTTTAATATTTTCGAGCTGTTTGGTGTTGCAACTTTTAAACCGTGGGTTCCTTATGCTCATAGTCTTTGCAAAGAAAAGCCTGATTATCACTTCCTGCGACCCATGATCCCACGACCAGGCCTAAGCTCCACGACCTAATCCATTTATCCCCCTTTTACTACCGGTCTACCAGACATACCGCAGGATACCATCCACACTTGGTCGATATACCGTCTTGTCATACTAAGCGCTTTTCTTCAAAAATGCGATAAAGATAAACAAATAAGAAAAACTGGAGATAAAGATCTGATCTCCAACTATCGCCCTATCTCCGTCTTGAGCGCTTTATCTAAAATCATGGAACGAGTTCTTAACAAATGCCTTACTAATTATTTAACTATATATAACATTCTCACCAATAACCAATATGGTTTCCGACATGGCATTTCTACGGAAGATGCTGTGGTTGATCTTGTACAGTCAGTTGCTGACAAACTTGATAAAAAACTGAAATGCTATGGCATTTTCCTAGATCTCAGTAAAGCATTCGACACCGTTTGTATTTCTAAATTAGTAGAGAAAATGGAAAATGTGGGTATATGAGGTCTAGCTCTCGATATCTTTAAAGACTATCTTTCTAACCGTAGGCAATGCGTCAGCATAGATAATATAATAAGCGCAGAGGAACAGATAATCTTCGGAGTTCCTCAGGGAAGTATTTTGGGTCTCACCCTTTTCTTTTAGCGATAAGACCGCCCATTGTATCACCCTTTTAATTGTTAAGTCCATAATTTTGTTTTTATTGTTATGGTGTACAATAAAGAATATATCTATCTATCTATCTATAAATGATCTCTGTAATCTGCCTCTCGTCAACTGTGATATTTTCACTTACGCAGACGACACTGCACTAGTGGCGTATGGTAAAAATTGGGATGATGCCAAATTACACTCAGAAGATGCATTACGGAGAGTAATGCATTGTTTAGCAAAAAATCTGTTAACCTTAAATGTTAAAAAGACCCAATTCTTACGCTTCATTCTACCGCACACATCAAAACCGGCTGTAGAAACCGAAAACCTAAAAGCCCATACCTGTCCGCAAAACACTGAAGCCTGTACCTGTCTATCGTTGACGATGGTAGAATCCATAAAATATCTCGAAGTTTTCGTTGACGAGAAACTAGACTGGACTACTCAATTAGAATCATTAACATCTCGCACCAGAAGACTCATTTTGTATCCCGGTCTGGGGAGGAACTCATAAAACTGAGCTGTTGAAGCTTGAAAGAACTCAAAGGGCTGTGTTAAAAGTAATTCACTGTAAACCACGTGACTACCCTACGTACATGTTATATTCAGAATGCAATGTACTAACTGTTAGAAAATTGTATATCTTAAGTTCCATCATCCGCCAACACTCTATGATTTCCTTCGATAAGCAGCTTATCAGTCAGCGGCGACGTGGCTTTCCTTTATGTCCAACTGTCTCTTGCAGGACTGCTTTCGCAAGACGACAGTTTAGTGGCCTAAGTGCTAGGCTCTATAATAAAGCCCACAAATAATTTAATATCTACACCTTAACTAAGTGTAAGGTAAAACACGTGCTTTATTCTTGGCTGCAGAAATTAACATATTGTGATGCCGAGGAGCTTATAACCGCTGTACAGTAAAGTCAAGTAGGTTTACACACACACAATAGACTTTAAAACAATCAATCAAACACACACACGCAAATTCACTCTCCCATAAACACACGGAAACAAATTCACACACACGTACACACGCGCGCGCGAGTTTTCAAACTGACACACTCACGCACACACAAATATCAGACGCACACACAGAGTGACATATATACATTTATATAATATTGCTTTTTTTTAATTTTATTATTTAATGTATCATTGTACTTTGTTCGCCCACTGCACGCACCGATATTTTTGTGTAACACCAATTAGAACCATTATAAGGGCTCTCTTTCCTAAGATACAGACAGGATTTCTGCCTAGTTTAGGAAAGGGAGGCCAATGACTCATCTTATTATTTTCTATATGATTTCTAAGTATAAGACAACTCTGTACTTACATTGATCATAAATGTACAAATAATTTGCACGCTTGTTACAAGCAAAACATGTTGTACCAATTTAGAATTTTTGTATACTTACCATGTGTTTAGCAAATAAATATTAAAAAAAAAAAATATATATTATTATTATTCATTGTGCGCACAGCCAAGGTGTGGAACTCTCTGCCGGCTTCTGTGTTCCCTGCCACATATGACCCGTCAGCCTTTAAAGCAAGAGTGAATAGGCATCTTCTGGGCTCGCTCTTTCGATCGTAGACCTCATCTTGCACTTACCATCAGGTGTGATCGAGGTCAAGAGCGGGCTCATTCGTAATAAAGAGAAGAGGTAGGTAGATGTCGTGTCTTTTAATTTAGGTTCAGGTGTCCACCACTAACCATTTTGGCATATCGAGATTTTTCCGCGTTTCTGGAAGCTGGTACAAAAGTGCCTGAGTTGGCTGTCAACTGTGGGTTTGTTAATGTTAGATCTATTATATTCGACTATGTTTAAATAATTCTGATTTTGACAGTAATAAATAAAAATGATTAATTTACAATTCTCAGTACCTACTTAGTAAACTTGAACCCTTCTTTATTCGGGGAGAAAATCATCAAATAACTCCACGTGCTCTGGGTGGAGCTGAAGGGTATAAGGGTATCCGACTTCTAACACCTAAAGCACACACTATTCCTTCAGTAATCCGTAGGTTCCAGGGCCGCGTATCTCATTATAACCTTCCCGCAACCCTGGAAAAACTTGAACTCCTTAAAATAGTTTGTACAATATTAAAAGTTATCCCTGATGCCAACTACAACGGCATCATGGACTTGAACTTGAAAATATTTTACAGAGATTCATGTAATTATTGTTCACGAATTGACCCATACCTACCTCAACGACTGCGCCTATATTTTAAAGCCTGCAATACATGTTGGCCGAGCGTTATCGAGTGAAGACCAATACCTACCAACATGTAGACAGTATATTTGCCATGTCTTGCTATCGCTCGGTGTCACTTGCCAAGTGCCAGCTCCAACGTGTATAGAGCTCATTTGGTGTAGCCTGTCTTCGCTCGCCGTTGCTCGTGATCACTTGCTTCACTTCGGATCGGTGTCGGTTTTTGGTCACAAATCAAAGGCGCTTGCCTGCGCTCGGCCAACGTGTGAGCAGCTCTACAGATCCTCTTCTACATTGGTCGTCTGCATTGGCGTTCGACGAATTTGTCGAACGTGTGGACATTATTACTCGCCTTGCACCTATTTGCCAACGCTCGCGTTGGCCTACGCTCGGCCAACATGTATTGCAGGCTTTATATTTACCTCAACACAATAAAATAGTCACGTCTGTCACTACAAAATGTTTACGGCTACATAATGTATTATTTACAAACTTTAACCAACAGTTTCCATATCCATTGTTGCAACCAAAAATTACTTGGAATTCCACCAGAATGCCTGTGTAACTATGGATGAAACATGAGCCGAAAATCTATACGGCAAAATGTCATGTCTACCGCGAGGCATCGCCCCATATGTTGTACTGAATAATTTAGTTACCAGCGTTGTCAAAGCTAAATGAAATTGAATGTAAAATATTAATTAACTACAGATATTGGAACGGATTAAAAGGCTTATTTTTTAATCCATTCTTGTGATTCCCCGAATCGGTGATAAGCCATTCTAAAATTTAGTTCATCTTGAGTTGATTTAATTCTGATGGTAAGGACTTTTACCGTAATTGAAATAAAATGGAAAATAAATCAGATACGAATTTGAGGAAATTTATATTTAATTTACTGTCCTGAATAAGTAAAGAAATAAAACTTATTTTTTTTTATTTAATTGTAAATTTAACTTCAAAGTGCTGTTTTTTTTTTTCAAAAGAATTGATAAATAACTAACAATTAAATTAATACGGACAATAAACCACTGCTGGAGATATGCAACAATTAAAACTTTTGTTTTAACACAACGTTAATCATTAAAAAAATGTATTCATCTGGAACCAATCTTAGATACACAATCAAGTCGTAATTACTTATTTACGACGATATTTTAAAGTTAATTTATTTTGTTTATTTCATTTTTAGGGTTCCGTAGTCAACAAGGAACCCTTATAGTTTCGCCATGTCCGTCTGTCTGTCCGTCTGTCCGCGGTTTAGCTCAAAAACTATTGGTACTAGAAAGTTGTACTTTGGCATGAGTATACACGTTAATGGCGCCGAAAAAGTGGTAAAATAAAATTTTGAAAAAAACAATTATTTATGGTACCCCCCATACATGTAAAGTGGGATGATAATTTTTTTTTTTCGGTCTTCCCATAGTGTGGGATATCGTTGGATAGGTCTTTCATAAATATAAGGGGTTTTGTAAGATTGTTTTTTGATTAAGTAAACCGTTCGTGACTTATCAAGCTTTAAAGTACCAATTTTCGTTAGAGTCAAGTGTCCACCCCGTTTATCAACTAAACGGTTGTAGTTAGAAATTCAAATGATACGGCAGTAGTACCTATATATAACGAAGTTTAAAGGAGAACTATCACACATAAGTGGGCTTTACAAGTTTACGAGTAATAGTCGACCAATTGTATTTGACTCAAAAATTTCGGACAACTCTACAGAAATGTCGATAGATGGCGCTAAGCGCCAGTTGTATCATGCTAGCTTCTTGTGACGATTGAGTAGTGTAGCTCTGTGTCCGTATTTAAATTCAAAACACCGGCTATGACAAGTTTTATACAAATCTCAAAAAACAATTGTAACTTTTCGTGCAAAATTGTCGCATCTGGTGAGGATTTGTATAGGAAGTCAAATTAGTTAGGTAGTCATGTTTGGCTTTTAGTTAGAGCATGGTACAAAACGATCAGTCAGCGAATACGACACGCACTTGGCTGTTATAAAAACTACGGAACCCTACACTGTGCGTGGCCCGACACGCACTTGACCGGTTTTTTTTTTACTAATATAGTTGTATAAGTATTTCTGTTACTAACACATTATAGATTTTCTATATCCGAAATAAAGTAGTTATTATATTATTATTATAATCATCGTCTGCTTAGACCTTTCACAACTATGTGTGGCGTAGTGGATTAGGTGGAGTTGAATAAAAGATATAAGCCACAGGTTTACAGCATTTATTTTCGAAGGGGGGTGGGTTCAGTTCACAGGGGGTTCCCTTACTGGTCGAGGGTAATGGATGGTACTGCCCTGAGCTCTGGCCGCGACGCACGCAGACCGGCGGGCCGATCCCGAAGCTGGCAGCGACCACGTGTCCGAAGCAGAGGACAGGCAGGGCAGGCCACGCGAGTGGATGTCTCTCCTGCGGGTAGCCGCGGAGGCAGCTTGACACCCAACTCGCACGTGGCAGGCGCAGAGGATGTTGCAGGTAGGCCACGCGGCAGCGCGTCTCTCCGGCAGTAGTACGCGGAGGCAGCGGTGACGCCCGTCGCGTGGCAGACGCTGAGCTAGTAGAAATTCGAGACCGAAGGCAGTAAAGAAAAACGAAGAAGAAAACCCTGGAATCACACGAAGGGTGCTTCCGTAAGCGTGGTGCCAGGAATCGTGAGCGCCAGCGATGCGTGCGTCTCCCAGCCGTAAGCCCACGGAACAGTACCCGGGAAACGAATGGGAAACTCACCATCGCGGCGGTTCACAAAGGTTAAATAAAGATAAGCGTGCGCATGCCGCGTGCAACGATATAGAAGGTAACCGCGTGGCAAGGCGTTTAAGCTCGTAGCTGCTATGATACAGCAGGAAAGGTATGCTAAGACATGCTTACGCTTCACAAATTTAGAAACACTAGTGGAAAACAGATGACAATGAAATAACACAGTTATGTTCCAGACGGAAGCCATCTTGACAACCGGGCAATTATATTAATTTACAAACGCTGCAGATTATGGTGAAATAAGAGGATTACGATTTGGCAAGATGGAGAGAAAATGGCAGATACGACGAGCACTTACCCTTGGGCACAGAGGGGTTTCTATATTAGTTACTTGCAACAGTAGGCGGTGAAATAGAACTCAGCGAACCGGAGGTTAGAATTTATAGCCGGTCACCGCATAAGTGTTGTCACTCCGTGAAACCATAGACATTAGGGTTGAGCGTGGTAATTCGATTTTAGTTTAATCGACTATCACGCTACAGTACCCCGCCTGTTAGCGAAGGATTTTGCCTAGGATAAATCCGCTAGAAGGCCTAAACCACTATTACTGACTACCTATACGTTCATACATCCCATTCATGTGCTTCCATACTATTAATCATTCATCCATCCATTTTATGTCCATCCCTGACTTGGAAGTAGTCCTAAGTCAGTGACGTACAATTACATACGAGAGGTAAGCTAATTATAGAGTAGTTTAACTCGAGACAGTCAGTAGGAAAAACAGCAAGATAAAGCAAGTGTATCTCCATAGGGTTAGGTAAACTTGGTGGACTATTGCAGGCTATAGCTAATATTAGGTTTCAAAGCAAGAAGTAAGTTCAACGTTGAATTTTAAATTATCAAAGTTCTAACAACAATTTAATAATAAGTTAAGGTTCTATTTCCTGTTTAGGTTTAAAATTAAATTATGTTAAAGTTCAAAGCTAAGAGTATTTAAAAGAAATTAAAAAAAATTGTTAAGGTTAAAAAAAAATTTTGGTAATGGTCCATGTATATGTTCAAATTGGTTTAAGTTTCATTACTGGAACACGCATCTTATGTCAAAGTCTATTCGAGTGAGTTTCCGAACGTGAGTGAAATTAAAAAAAAAAAAGTCAAGTCCATATCCATACTGTTGCGAGAACATCCGAACGTTATAGACGTAATTCTAAAAGGCAAGTATCCAAGGTAGGTAACTACGTCGAGATCTCAAAGTCAGTACGTAAACGTCAAAATATAATATGTCAATGATCTTGAATTAATTAGGTTATGTTATGAAACACGCGGAAATATTTTCTAAGAGAATTAATTAATTTAATTAGGGCAGGTTGAATCTAAGTGATATTCAGGATACGTTTGTTCAATGGTTTAAGGTGATTTAAAGTTTAAGTTAGGTTTCCGGTTTAGCGCTTAGGTAAAAGAAATTAGATAAGTTTGTAGACTAAATGTTGTTAGAATATTTCATGTAGATGCTATTATTAAACGATTGATGAAGTGCAAATTAGGTTTCGGGTTTAGTGCTTAGATTAAAGTTAGATTTGTTACCAGGGTAGACTGGAATATAGTTTAACTGTGGTGGCAGATCACCATCAGTTTAGTTGAAAACAATACAATGGACTATGCTATATATTGTTTTATGAATAGTTTTAAGGTTAGTAGTGAGAAAGTTTTACAGTTATAATTAGACTATAAAGTTATAGACTACTATGCAAGTAGTTAATAGGTAGGTACGGTATTTGTATAGACATTTACCGGCTTGAAGCTGTTTTCAGAACAGTAGGTTTAGGAATTAATGTAGATTAACTAGTGTGCGGACACCCATGTTTCAGGGGGCCGTCTTTAAGACATCCATGAGGACATAATAACATAAATAAAAGTTAAAGGTAGTGTACTATGGAGACTACTCTGCCATGATACTAAAGAATCGCCCTGAGGGCCCACTATGTAGCCTCACATAGTCACGCCGTGAAGAGAAAAATAATCAAAGAGATTAGATGTGTAGTGTATGTGTGTGTGGTCAGCAGAAAGGTGGTAATAGAACTGAAGTTATGTTGGCTTATAGCCATGCAGTCATGGTATTTAGTTCTGTTAAAAGATAAATAAATATAGTTAATTTTAGAATAATAGTTTGGTAACTTTAGTCAGTAGGTTTTAATTATGATTACCACACTGTAGGTGGGTGTGAAATATGACACTAGGATAGCTATAACTAGAGTTATAGCTAACTTAGGTAGTTAGGTACAAGTCGACCCTCCACGACTAGTATGGTAGGCAGTCGTGGGTGTGTGTTCCCTTGGCATCGTGTGACCCTGTATGGGGTCAAACACTAGTTAGTTAGCTAGGCCTACGGGAATTAGGGTGGGCTGTTTCGCCTTAGATCCTTAGCGTGCCACTCACCCAAAGGCTTTCCTTGCATGTCTACCAACTCATAAACTATAGGGGAGAGTTTGGCAGATACTTCACATTTAGTAAATTTAGGAGCTAATTTTTTACTGAAATATTTTTCTTTATCACTCTGGTAGTAAGTACGTTTCCAGACTACATCACCTACATTGAATTCCACATTCTTGCGTCGTAAGTTGTAGTCTGTAGCATTTCTAGAATGTGCTCGTAGTAAGGCAGACTGTACTTGGTCAAAAATGTTAGAAAGGCAACCTAAGTTTTCTGCATACTGGTCTCTAGGTTGGAATATTATTTCCGTTAAGTCAGTTTTTTGGTAGATGGAACCGTCAGCTACTAATTCCCTACCAAATATAAGGAATGCAGGAGTGAAACCAGTAACTTCACTAGTTGAGCTATTTAGTGCAAATTGTACAGCTGGGATATGTAGATCCCAAGAGCGTTGGTCATTATCAATGTAGGTAGAAACAGCTGTTATGATTGTCTTATTGTACCTTTCCACGGTGTTAATTTGTGGTGCATACCTAGGAGTATAGTGTATGCTAGGTACGTTATATTTACTGAATAAGTTTTTAGTTTCATTTGAAGTGAACTGAGTGCCATTGTCTAAAATTATACATTGAGGTATTCCATGTACCAAAAATACATTATCCTCCATTAGTTTACAGATAGTTTTAGCGTTAGCATTCCTCATTGGGAAAAGAAGACAATACTTAGAGAAACAACATGTCACTACAAAAAGATATGCGTTTTGGCGTCTAGAGACAGGCAGAGGGCCAACAATGTCAATACTGAGCATCTGGAATGGTCGAGAGCATTTTTTAGGTTTCCCAATGACCCCCAGTGGAGCATGGTTTACTTGTTTATGAGCTAAACAGATTTCACATGAAGTTACAGCTTTCACAACGTCACTGTGCATTCCTGGCCAGTAGTAACGAAGAGCTAGTCTTTTATAAGTTTTAAAAATGCCTAGATGACCTGCCGTGGGTTCTGCATGGTTGTCAATAACAACTTTAGATCTAGATTCATATGGAATTACTTCCTTCCAGTCAAGCTCATTAAAAATAGCGAATTTACTTTTCATGTACCGAAATAACTTGTCATTCTTAATCAGATAATTGGGATAAGAGATTGGGCTCTGTATACAGCCATTATAGATTTTTAGGTACCAAGTATCGTTAGTTACTGGTGGGGTGGACTGAGTGGATATTTCAGCCATTGGGAGAGCGCGGGACAGAGCGTCGGGGAGAGTATTATCGGAACCACGGCGGTGTTTAATATCGAAGTTAAATGCAGAGAGCCTTATTCCCCAGCGGGCTAGTCTACCAGTAGGATTTTGTAGTTTTAAGAACCACTTTAGTGCAGAGTGATCTGTGTAGACTGTGAATTTTAGACCATTTTCAAGATAACATCGCCAGTGCTCTAGAGCCAATAATACTGCTAGCGCTTCCCTCTCCGTAATGCTATAGTTTTGTTCTGGTTTTGACAAGGACTTACTCATATATGCTATAGGGTGCTCGATACCATTTTTAGTTTGAGTGAGCAAAGCGCCAACACCATAATTACTAGCGTCTGTATGTACTTCAAAGGGTAAGCTATAATCTGGACATGACAAGACTGGGGCTGAAATTAGTATATTCCTGAGTTTGTCAAATGATTCTTGGCACTCATTGATCCAAGCAAAAGGTGGAGCCTTTTTGCTGGAGCTAGTAAGTTTATTTAACGGTGCTGCTAGTGAACTAAAGTTTGGGACAAAACGTCTGTACCAGGATGCTGTTCCCAAGAATCTCTTTACTTCTTTAGGATTAGTTGGGGTTGGGAATTTTGTGATTGCTTCTACTTTTTCTGGGTCTGGGTGCAAGCCCTTTGAATTTACAATGTAACCCAGGTATTTAAGTTCATCCCGGAAGAATTGGCATTTGTTTAAATTAATTGTTAAATTGGCCTCAGTTAGTGTATTAAGGACTTTTAATAAAAGTGATATATGGTGGTCAAAATCAGAAGAAACCAGAACTATGTCATCCAAGAAAGCAAAAACTCTGTTTTCAAATTCCGGGCCATAGAATAACTTATCAACAAGCCTCTGTTGAGTAGCAGGTGCATTAGTCAGTCCAAAGGGTGTAGTTTTGAATCTGAAGGTTCCACGGCCAGGAATGTAAAAAGCAGTCTTGTTTTTGTCCTCTTCATTCAAGGGTAGCTGCCAGAAACTTCTATACAGATCTAGACTTGTTAGGTATTTAGCATCCTTCAGGTTATTTAGAATTTCAGAGATATAAGGTAAATTATAAGCATCCTTCTTAGTTACTGTATTTAGCTTGCGACTGTCCAAACAGAACCGCAATTTGCCATCCCTTTTAGGTGTGAGGAGTACAGGTGAAGACCAAGGACTTTCGCAGGGCTCAACAACATCTAGCTTTAGCATTTCGTCTAGCTCTTCACACAAAATGCGCTGTTTTTCAGGCGACATTCTGTAGTATCGCTGTCTGATTGGAGGTGAGTCTCCAGTATCTATGCAGTGTGTGATGTGATTGGTACGACCTAGACCTTTTTTTTCTGAAGATATAGTTTCATATTGTTTAATAATGTTATCTGCTTTTATTTGTTGAGTCCTTGAAAGTTGAGCGAAAGAATGCAGGTGTAAGTCTGTATTAGAGTTGATTGTTTGTTCATTATGACTCATGAGAAAGATTGACTTAGTGTTTTTAGGGAACAGTTCAAAAAGATTCCAGAAATCAATGCCCAGCAGAATGGGTATGTCAACTGATGGTATTACATAGGCCTTAAGTATGTGGTGTTTACTTTCAAAGGTTATAGGTAGATTTAGTATACCTATTGGTGATAACATCTGTCCACCAGCGGCAACAAATTTCAAAGACTGATTACATGATTTTAGGGTTAGGCCGAAATCGATGAGTTTTTCATGAAAGTTATCTCCAATTATGGTGACTGCGGATCCTGAGTCCAATAGTCCACAAGTAGGCAAGTTATTTATTAGAATACTTGCATAAGGCCTAGTATCGTTTAGTGGTTTATTGTGGATTGTTGTAACAGCATAATGAGTGGAAGATGGTTTTGTGTTGTGGTTTGTGGGTACTTTTGTTATAACTATTACTAGACTTATTGTGCCTGTGGTATGCAAACTCTGGTGCAAGAGTGCTCAGATTACTTTTGCTGGGTTCATGGTAGTGTGTAGCCCTAGCTTTATATTTCTCATAGTTTTTGCAAACCTGTTGTAATTGGTCTAACGTTTGCACACTACTTAGTGCTAGCACATCCGCATAGATGGGTTTAATATTATGAGAGATAATGTCGAATTTTTCCTCTTCTGAATTTTTTTTTCCGAGTCGGTTGAAGAGACCGCTCATTATAGAAATGTAAATAGTTATATTTTCAGTTTCACCTTGTGTACGCTGCCTGATTTCAGAAAGGAGTCTATAGTCATAATCATCACTATCAAAGGCAGACTTAAGTTGCTTGATTAACTGGTCCCAAGACAATATATCAGCTTTTATGTGTCTAAACCAGTGTAAAGCATTGCCAGTGAATATGTCATAGGAAAAATTCAACATGTCCTCCATAGAAATTCGCTTACTTAGTCTGAACTCCTCAATTTTCTGAACAAATGACCTTACACACGTATTCCCATCGTATTTGGGTTTATTGCCATGGTGACTGGGACAAGTGACAACTATATTTGGGGTTTCTGTGACACTTGCTTCAGCCTGCTGACCACTGGCCGAACTATCTGATGTACTAGGGGTGAGTTTACTCAGGAGAGTTTTGTACTGAGTGTCTAAGCAACCAAACAGTGAATCAAGTTCTCTCTTCAACTGAATAGAGTCTTGTGTGGTTGGAGTTATTCTTCCTAATCTATGAAATATGTGGTTCCTAATTGAAGTAGCTACACTAAGAGAACGTTCAGTGTTTATGGTTGATAAGTAGTTTTTAAAATCCTCTAGCGTCTGACTCAGACCACTCAAATCATCCTTCTCGTCTATCCCGGACAGCATAATGTTCTCAGTGTCATGTAGTCTAGAAAGCTTGTTAATTTGCCTTCTAAGGTCAGTGACTGTGCCCTTTTCACCGCCTCTAATGATGACCTCATATTCTAATTCGGCCTTTCTTAGGTGGATAAAATTAATTGGGTTAGCGCTCATTGTGATCTTTACAATTATTGAGATCAAAACCCTAGCAGAAACAACATTACAAATTAAAAAAAAAAATACAGTAAGAACACACCAGTAAATACACACTACACGCACTAGAAAATATAGTAATTACACACTAGTACTTACCGCCACGATGTGTGAGTAAAGGTAAATAGCGACCAGTGAAGAAAACCTTGTGAACCTTACCGAGTGGGCGCCACTGTGGCGTAGTGGATTAGGTGGAGTTGAATAAAAGATATAAGCCACAGGTTTACAGCATTTATTTTCGAAGGGGGGTGGGTTCAGTTCACAGGGGGTTCCCTCACTGGTCGAGGGTAATGGATGGTACTGCCCTGAGCTCTGGCCGCGACGCACGCAGACCGGCGGGCCCATACCGAAGCCGGCAGCGACCACGTGTCCGAAGCAGAGGATAGGCATGGCAGGCCACGCGAGTGGATGTCTCTCCTGCGGGTAGCCGTGGAGGCAGCTTGACACCCAACTCGCACGTGGCAGGCGCAGAGGATGTTGCAGGTAGGCCACGCGGCAGCGCGTCTCTCCGGCAGTAGTACGCGGAGGCAGCGGTGACTCCCGTCGCGTGGCAGACGCTGAGGTAGTAGAAATTCGAGACCGAAGGCAGTAAAGAAAAACGAAGAAGAAAACCCTGGAATCACACGAAGGGTGCTTCCGTAAGCGTGGTGCCAGGAATCGTGAGCGCCAGCGATGCGTGCGTCTCCCAGCCCACGGAACAGTACCCGGGAAACGAATGGGAAACTCACCATCGCGGCGGTTCACAAAGGTTAAATAAAGATAAGCGTGCGCATGCCGCGTGCAACGATATAGAAGGTAACCGCGTGGCAAGGCGTTTAAGCTCGTAGCTGCTATGACACAGCAGGAAAAGTATGCTGCGACATGCTTACGCTTCACAAATTTAGAAATACTAGTGGAAAACAGATGACAATGAAATAACACAGTTATGTTCCAGACGGAAGCCATCTTGACAACCGGGCAATTATATTAATTTACAAACGCTGCAGATTATGGTGAAATAAGAGGATTACGATTTGGCAAGATGGAGAGAAAATGTCAGATACGACGAGCACTTACCCTTGGGCACAGAGGGGTTTCTATATTAGTTACTTGCAACAGTAGGCGGTGAAATAGAACTCAGCGAACCGGAGATTAGAATTTATAGCCGGTCACCGCATAAGTGTTGTCACTCCGTGAAACCATAGACATTAGGGATGAGCGTGGTAATTCGATTTTAGTTTAATCGACTATCACGCTACATATGTTAGTATCCGTTACCAGATATACTGGTTGCAGTTGAGTAACAATGTTTTATATGGAGCAACTGACTATCTACTATCTAATCTCTGCAACCCAGTAGCTGAGTAACACGAAACACCTTGGCAAGACTTATGTCAGATTTTCTGTATTCTGTTTACCCCTAACTACTGGAAATAATGACAAGCGAGAACAACGGCTTGGCGTATATTCCGAGGGTCAGATGAATCTCTATATGATAGGACGGTGACCCATCCGCGGTCTGATCTCAGTAGGCGTTGTTTAACCTTGAAGATTCGAACTGTTATTAGTTAGCGTTGCAGAGCGCTTGTCAGATCGTAAGTGCTATAAAACTAATTGTCATAGGAACTGAACCAACTGTGTAAACAAGTAAAGTTCATTAAATACCTTTATTGCCTGAAGCAAGTTGAATCAAATTGTTTAAAATAAGTACATGGGTCATATTAAAAAATAAGTAAATTATGTATATGAAACAGATAGGAAAATGATTTCGTTGTAACAGACAGGAAATATTAGGGCCAATTTATAATCACATACTTTTTATAGAAAATTAGAAGTAATCATAAAAAGTAAAAATCCTTCTCTATCCTATTCAAAATGGCTTGCTTCATGCATGTAGTCTTTACAGGTTGGATATCCCACCCATGGGCACAAGCCTTTTGGGAATGCTTTCATTGTACTTACAACTGCGGAGTGGAATTCTGTGCTTGGGTCTGTGTTTCCTGATAGCAATAACCTGGGGGCCTTATGTCAAGAGTGAAGTTGTTTCTTGATAAGCGTGCTTTATCTTCGACCACATCATCGCTTCTTATTAGTTAAGATAGTGATTAAACGGTGGCCTTAAGCCGAACAAATACACTTATGGAAAAAACTGCAAACATGTTTGTAACTTAGACCAAAATAAACATGGTCACCCAGAACAATCTATTACAATATTCGTACCCAATTCATTTCCCGCCAGAAGCAGTTCATTTATAAAATCTTCGAGGATCTATTGCTAGGCCCAGCTTGGTGCCCTCAGCCACAGGGATATACCCAAATAAAACCCAAAACAATCAGCTGCCGCTATATATTACGGGAAATCCCAAACAGACACGATAATATATTGTACGTTAACCTACAGAATAGTACAGAAGGTTGAGTCTACCACACAAGTAATATGCCTACAAATACGTAGAAATCTTTACTCATAATGTCATTTCGTAGACAATAGTGTGGGTTATTCGTTTTTTATCTCTTTAGATAACCACTTTTTGTAAAAAATTAATAATTTGTAATTGTATTTTGTCCTAAATAAATAAAATAAAATACAAGCGCACTTGCAAATCGTTTCGTTTTCAAAAAAATCCTAGACGGATTTTCTAGAGAGACTTTTTTCTAGAGAGATTTTACCTTCCAGCTATGTTACCGGTCACGGGCTTGCAGACGGCGTGTCGTGTTTGTCGTGCCCTTTGAAGGCCAGTCAGCAGCAATGATGAGGCTTGATGGGACCATTTTCCGCCAGGGTTGCGGAGATATTCTACCGAGATACCGTGGCACTCTCTTCCGCTCGGCCATAATTTGATGATTTTCTCTCTGAAAAAGAAAGAGAAAGGTATGTTCCCGTTGTATATTTATAAATGTAGATTTGTGCTAGGTATGGTAAGCTTAAGATAGTCAAATCTTAAGAAGTGTTGCTTCAGGCTGTGCTCGTGAGAATCACAGAGCATGAACATACATATAACTGCGATTAAATCTGTGTACCTAATAACTTCTAAGACGTGTATTTCGCGCGGCGTACTTCTTACCTTCTGCACTTTCTTGTGTTAAAGCTGAGAAATGTTTGCCGCAATCCAACGAAACGATTGTTCTTAGTCGCGCATCACTTTTTCCTCATAACGGGAAATGGCTGCAATTTTTACTAACAAAGTACAATGGCAACATTTGGATTTAGAAATCATGGGGTTACTGGCGGCTAAATAATAATCTTTGAGAAAGAACGAAATTTTGGGTTTTCGGATTGGTTGAGACTTTGAGAGTAATATTAATAATTCGAATTTGGCAATTATTTATTACCAGTATGTATGAATTTTGCTCTTTGAACCAAAGAGAATGAACCAAATACACTATGCTTTGAACTTTGAAGTTAAGGTAAAATTTTATTTTGTTTTTGTGTGCAACAATGTCACTGTCACTTGTCAGTCATTAAATTACATCAAATGTTTTTAATATTCAACTCTAGATAAGTGGCTTTTGAGCCACTTCAATAATTGCTAATATCATAACGTTGGATTATTTTAAAATCTTTTAGTAATGAAATGTGTTATTTTATGTTATTCTGTTCCACGTTTTGTATTATCCCTATTTCTTAATTCCTTAGTTTGAGATTTCCGTTTTGTTTTTGTATAATGTGTAATTTAGTATGTAGTGTTCTTCCTCGCTTGCGTAAATCTATACTTTTTTATTATGTTTTATAAACAATTGTACACTAGTGTGGCTGGTGGGTGGTGCACAGATAGTAGTGTATCACCGGACGGTAATTAGGTAGTTTAAGCATATATTTGTTTATATTTATATATATTTTTCTCTATGTCCTCTGATGACTCCTTTCATTCTGTTTTTGATTCCGCAAATTCTTCTGCTAATGCAAGTTTCTGTTCCTTGCCTGACACTGTCAGTGACTTTGTGCATCGCAGCTTCAGCCAACAAAATGAAAGCTTTTTCAATGTCTGCCATATAAATGCACAGAGTGTTCCTAGTCATTATAGCGATCTGTATGACACCTTTTCTAATGCTAATGTACATGCCGTTCTGGTTTCTGAGAGTTGGCTCAAACCCCATCTTCTTTCCACTGCCTACTCTCTTCCCGGTTTCATTCTCATCCGGAATGATAGAATTTGAAAGGGAGGAGGTGGTGTAGCTATCTATCTTCGCAGTGATTTTTCTTTCAAAATAGTAGCCAGTTCTCCTTCACAATATTGCGCTTCGGCGGAGTACCTCTTCCTGGAAATTTGCGTTAAGGGTGTCAAGGCTCTACTGGGCGTTGTCTATTGCCCGCCTGCCGTTAATTATTTTTCCAACCTTGAACTGGCACTTGAATCTATAGGTTCTGAGTATGCACACTGCGTCATCATGGGTGATTTCAACACAGACCTTTCTCGCTCAACCCCTCCTTCCCGAAAACTCCTTCACATCATTGAGTCCGTTAGTCTCCATGTTCTTCCACTGCAGCCCACTCATTTTAATGTGTCTGGTGATGATACGTGGCTCGACTTGATCCTAATATACACTCCTTCCTTGGGTTCATCTCATGGCCAATGTCCTGCACCTGGTTTTTCCCATCATGATCTCATTTTCCTCTCCTATATCTTAAAGCCACCTAAACCTCTTCCTAAAGTTCTGCACATGCGTTGTTATGCGCGCATGGATGTTGAAAAGCTGCATCAAGATGCGTCAGAAATTGATTGGGACCAGCTTGCAGCGGCAACGACAATTGATGACAAACTGCGTATCTTCAATCAGGCTGTCCTTGCTCTCTTCGATGAACATGCTCCTGTTCGTAGGGTTAAACTTAGGCGAGCACCAGCCCCTTGGATGTCACCAGGAATTCGTTTAGCGAGGAGGTGCAGGGATCGGGCCTTTCGGAAGTTTAAAAAGGATCGCAGTGAACAGAATAAAAACTCCTACAAAATTGCAAGGAATCGGTGTAATCAGATGATACGCAACGCTAAACGCCGCCATATTCTTGAAAACATTTCATCTTCTTCGCCTGCTGATATCTGGAAATTCCTTGGAACTCTCGGTATTGGCAGGCCAAGTCATGTTGATTTTCCTAAAGCAATCATTTTGGATGATATCAACCGTCATTTTACTACCACTTGTAATTTGGACCCCCTTATTTTATCTCAGATAGTTGATTTTGTCACTAGTTTGCCTGGTCCAATCATTGAACCATTTAAGTTTTCACCAGCCACCTTGGAAGAAATTAAAAACATTATCCTGTCCATTAAATCCAAAGCTGTAGGCCATGATAACATCAGTCGTGGTATGGTTACCTTGATCCTTGACTGTCTTTTCCCGCCAATTACCCATATCATTAACTTCTCCTTAGATTCCGGGCCATTTCCGTCCTTATGGCGTATGGCTTATGTCCGTCCACTTCCTAAAATATCGAATCCTTCCCTGTCTAATCATTTTCGACCTATATCCATTCTCCCTTTCCTGTCAAAAGTGCTCGAGGCCTGTGTTCACAAACAGTTTTCTGCGTTTGTTTACCGCAATAACCTTGTAAGCCCATTCCAGTCTGGATTCAGACCCGGGCACAGTACATCCTCTGCTCTTCTTAAAGTGACTGGTGACATTAGAGAAGCTATGGAGGATACTAAAGTTACTGTATTAGTATTAATTGATTTCTCCAATGCCTTTAACGCGGTCAGTCACGATATACTCCTTGCTATCCTCTCCCATCTTATGGTTTCTTCCGAGGCGCTGGAATGGTTCTCTTCTTATCTTCGGGGACGTCAGCAATTGGTACGCGTTGATGAGAGATCTTCGAGTTGGCGTGGCCTGGATGCTGGTGTTCCACAAGGCGGTATTCTTTCTCCATTATTATTCTCTGTCTTCATTAACTTTATTACTCACTGTCTTGGTGTTCGTATCATCTTTATGCCGATGATCTTCAATTATATACAGCTGTGCGGGTAGAAGGTTTGTCGGACGCTATAGGGGATGTAAACCGGGATTTGGAGGCTATCAATGACTGGTCTGATAGATTTGGAGTGTCAGTAAACCCCTCAAAATGTCAGGCCATCGTTATTGGTAGTTCACGTATGATGGGTAGAGTGGCGGCTATCTCTCTACCTGCTATTATTTTTAATGGTGTCGTCATTCCCATTAGCTCGAGCGTAAAAGATCTCGGTTTGCATCTTGACTCGACACTTGGCTGGCAAAGTCAAGTATCTAGTGTCAGCAAAAGGGCCAATGGCACTTTGCGTTCTTTGTATCGTCTGAGGAACTTTTTGCCTGTTAAGACAAAGACTATGCTTGTGCAGACTTTAATTTTCCCTTTGATTGACTATGGTGACGTGTGCTACTACGACCTGAATGCGGTCTTGCTGGATAAGCTTGACCGTATTATTTTTATTTATTTCTTTATTCGCATTCGGTTCATATTTAATTTAAGGAAATATGACCATGTCTCAAGTTTCAGGTCTGAACTTAAATGGATGACCATTCGTCAGAGGAGAAGTTTGCGCGCTTTGACAACGCTTTTCTCACTACTCAACGCTCCCAGCCCACCTTCTTATCTAATATCTCACTTTCAATTTCTATGTTCTTCACACAACAAGAATCTACGTTCATCCAATCATCTTCTTTTACTCTGTACTTCTCATACTTCTGACTTTGTTCATTCTTCTTTTCATATCCAGTCCATTCTCCTCTGGAATGCGCTTCCTCTCGAGATCAGGACGGCTGACAATCGCTACGCATTTAAAAAGAAATTGCGGATCCACTTTCTTCACCAATAAGCAGAATTTCCATATTTAATTTTCATTTGCTTCTTAAGTATATATGTATGTATATGTATTTATATAAGTATTTATTCATATATATTATTTATGTAGATTTCTATTTTATGATATTTCGATTTTATGATATTAGGTTTTTTGTTTTATCACTATTATTATAATTATTTTTCCAATATAATGTTCACGTACATATTGCACCTTCCACTCTATCTCTTCACCACTCATGGTTGACTGGTAGAGAATGCCTACGGCATTAAGTCCGCCTTTGTACCTATGTGCATAAAGTGTAAATAAATAAATAAATGAGGAGTATATGCGACTGTAATACCTTTGTTTGAGTAGTTCTTTTTATAGCGATTTAAAATCTATCTCAGTCTTATTCTGTTGGGTTTTAAAAACCAACATTTTCAAGGAATGATTCAGCTGATTTCAAAAGTAAAGGCATCAATATTCGTACTATTTTCTTCGTTTTATCCTCTTCAATATACACCAACTTAATGAAATTTGAAACTATCGTAAAACACTGGTCTTGTAATAAATCAGGAACCTACTGTACTGTTTAAAATTCTTAGAAAAAACTCGGTTTATTTAAAGTTTCGGATTATATTTGAATTGTAAAACACAAGACTTTGTAGCGAAAAATTTCGAAGGAATGAACTTTTTTAAATTTATTCGCAGGAAGCTAGAGAAATAGTTTTAAGATGGCGACCGGGGGGGAGTTTAATCTTGGAATTATATAATTTGTGAAGTTCTTCGTTGATCTGGGAAAGTGGAAATTGAAGAAATGAGGCTTCAGCTGTTTCGGTGCAAGAAGTTTTGAACCACTTTCCACTTCCACACTTTGGTCCGCGGTACTAAATGTTGTCTTTGTCGTATGTCTCAACGCAATCGTTTTATGCCAAACTTGTAAGTGCAGGCGTGCTACGCTTGAACTTACCTCATAACTTAATTAATTCATGTACTATTTTAAAATGAATTGTAATAATAATCATACCGATGCAATATGATGCAACAAAAAATTATTGATAGTATAAGTTTTATGGCAGATTATGATAATTATATAACTTAACCATTAATTGTTTCTTGTTCAAACATTTATGGAAATAAATTATTGCTTGTTGTTATTTTTGTTTCGCTTAAAATTATAATTAATATAATTTATTTACGGAAATGTTCTAACGAGATACAGTGACCCCGAAACGAATGCTCAAATAAAGGAACAGGGTAAGTTTTCAGTCAGTAGAAGTCTGACACTCCCTCCCACTCCCGGTGGCCTTAGACCTTTCGATACTAGCTGGACCCGCGATTTCATTTGCGTGGGACGTTTTACCCGCATATACCCCGATCCTGTTGCTATTGCGAGATAAAAATGTATATTGCCTATCTGTCTGTATCTTCCAGTTAAGGCTCATTGTAAGCGGTCTACATGTACTACAGATCAGCCCGAACAAACAGAAAGACAGACATAAATTTGAAAAAAGGTAATTTGTGTAATATAGTAGATAAGTATAACTAAGCACTTGAGATCACAGTTATTTTGAATTCTCATACAAACACCTCAATTTCATTTATGGGTATGTCATAGATAGATGTATCATATATTCCTTTCTAAGAAAGATAGATAAGGCTCAGGCTTTCCACATATTTTCTCCTAGCTTGCAATATTTTATTTTCCATCCCCTCGGTATTACTAGTGTAGGTTAGCAACTAGGTAACTAAGTCTTTCAGAACTTGGCCTCAGTGCTAGGATTTAGGGCTTAAGAGTTAGATCTTAATGAAAGCAGACTTAGTACTGACTTAACGTTGTTTTACAATCTAATCTCATCTAAAGCTTTCACCTTTGAAATCTGCTTGAGAGGAATTTTTGGAGGGATTAACATTTGTGTTAGAGGTGGTTCAGTATTGTTTTTAAGCTATTGCATTGCTTTTAAATGAGCGCAACGACCGAATCAAGAAATTTCGTAACGAAAATAAACCTAACACCCCCCACTCCGACCGGCACAGCGGTGCGGTGTTGAAAGCCGTGCATCGTCTAACGTCGTTTCAGTTCGGCAGACTTCGGCACGGTGTTTGTTCCTGAATAACCTACATGTATTGTAAGATAATAAAAATATTTTAAACAATATTAACTTCATATTTATTTGATGAAAGAAAAAAATGTTTTCTTATCGGTCACCACGCTCAAAAAGAGTAACTTGAATTAATGTCACAGAAAATACTTGAATTAAAATCAAAGAAAAAAAAAAATAAAAAAAAATAATAATTGCATACGTTGATAAAAAATGCTATGCATTAGCTTTACCGCGGTAGTCCCCGAGTGCCACACTCTTTTATTTTTTTCATACCTCGGAAAGTACCTTAAGCCCTTGGTTCCGACTACCATGTGTCTTTGACGTCTTATCAGAATTCAAGAAATTAGATACCAGTTATACCTCGTGTTACTCAGTTATCGGGTTGAAGAGGTAGACCTCTTCAACCTGAAAACTATAAGCAGTCGAAAGACGACTCCTACAAAGTTAGGAAAAGGTTAGGTAGATGAGATTGTGGGCTTGCGGACGGTGAGCAGGGGTAGCTCACCGTCCGGTAAGGACCAGACACGGGTCGGCGGCGCGCCGTGTTCCGCGCGCGCCTCCAAGAGCACTCAGCAACATTGGCGGGGCCTGATAAGGCCATTGCCTTACAGGGTTGCGGAATTGTTCTAACGAGACACCGCGACCTCGGAATGCAAGATCAACAGAAGGAGCAGGGTGGGTTTTTAGTCAGTAGAAGTCTGAGACTCCTTCCGCTCCACCCAGAGCGGTTGGAGTCGTAAGATGATTTTCCCACCCAGAAAAAAAGGGGTAGCTTGCCCTCCGGTAATGACCAAGCTTAGGTCGGCGTCGCGTGGAACTCCACGCGAGCCACAAGGATTACCTGCCGGGGTTGTGGAAATATTCAAACGAGATCCCACGGCTACGACACGGACCGACAACTGAAAAATCAAGGTGGTATTTTCGTCAGTAGAAGTTTAGCACTCTCTCCTGCTTTACCGTTTTAGTTTTATGATGAATTTTCCCCCCTCCGAAAAAAAAAATGTAAACGAAATGATTTTCTCAAAGTACAGACCGAACAAATCAACTTATATTTAACTAGCTACACTATTCGACTTTCAAATCCAATTTGAATTCCCGAAATTCTACCCTGAATTCTAAGGTTGCGCTAACAGATTTACTAGGAGACGAGAACATGAGGCCACTATTCCTGTAATCCGTGCTCCAAGTGAGAAAATATATGAATATAACGTGTGAACCTACCAACATAATTATTTAGGTGGTGTTATCGTGTGTAGTGTGGAAGGGAGAACTTCCCTTTCACAGTTGGGGATTTGAAAAAGGAAGACATTTTGTCACGATTTAAATAGTTGGAACACAATCATAAAGGTACTTCGTTTCTAACTGGCCAGCTTTGATTTTAAATCTTAGATAGAACCTACCTTTCTAATGTGTTTTGTATTTGTATTTTTCTCCATTATATGTATAAAAATTTAATTAATTTATTTATTAATATAATAATTTCTTAGCAACTTGCATGCTATTCTTTTGTACGTATACTCATGTTTGGACAAATAAAATGATCTTATCTTATCTTATACTTTATGTACAATAGTGTTAAATGGGCGGACTTAATGCAGCAAGGCATTCTTACCTAAATATAATATTAATAAAATACGTATACAATTATGCTAAAATAATAAACTAATAAATACGGTAATACGAATCAGCATTGCCATTCAACGTAGTAATGCGGCCAGTATTTTGGGCACTTTTCCCATCGATAGTTGACGCATTTTTAAATGCCCTATAATTTCTTTTTATTTTGGCCTGTGTATACTTTATTTGAATAAATACCAATTGATGACCTAAAAAAATTACGGTGCTTTATAATCTCTGAAAATTTCTGATTAAGAGAGCTCATAATAATTATGACGAAGACTAAACTAAGAATAACTGTCCCTTAAGTAGAGGTTTCTAATTTGACACTTAAAAGAAAAATTTGACTCAGGCTTCAGGGTTTTTCAGTCAAGGTGTAGCAAGTTCCAGAGTTTAATAGTTAAAATAGAATAAGAATTAGATAGGAACCCGGTGCGGTGAGAATGTGTTTCTTATTACATGCTACGTCATTAGATGACGAAGAAATTGTTTTTAATACTTTAAATATCATACAAGTCAACTACCTATATAATGTTATTTTGAGAAATAAAGTTTTTTTTTTAACTTAAATAATGTTTCAATGCCACTTGTTTCTGGTCATCAATACGGCTTCCAATCTTATATATATACTAGCTTGTGCCAGCGGCTTCGCCCGCGTGGGAAGTTTTTCCCGTGTAAATCCCGATCCCGTGGGAATTTCGCAAAATCCTTTCTTAGCGGATGCCTACGTCATAACATCTACCTGCATGCGAAATTTCAGCCCGATCCGTCCAGTGGTTTGGGCTGTGCGTTGATAGATTACTATGTCAGTCAGTCAGTCAGTCAGTCACCTTTGAGTTATATATATATATAGATACACAAGTTTTTTGTTGTACAACAAGGTCATATTATAGGTACATCTTCAATACATATTGATGAAATTGAAGTGTCTATCTATGATTTCAAAATAACTTTGTTTTTTTAAGTGCTTATAGTTAACTCAATAAAATACAGCAAACTATTTTTATGTTTTGTCTGTCTGTCTTTCTGTTTGTCCAGACTAATCACTGAAGGAGTTGATTTTGGCTGGTTTAAGTTATGGGTAGGTATGTCATGTCCCTATAGTCATGGGACATCATCAGTCAATAAAGAGCGCTTCAAAATGAGCATGCTACTGAAATATGTAGCCAATGTAATTAAATTGTTTGGTCTGTCATTTACTTTTTTTTTGTTATTTCTATTTTAGTATTTATTTATTTAAACTTTATGTACAATGGTGTTACATGGGCGAACTTAATGCAGCAAGGCATTCTCTACCAGTCAACCTTTAAGGCGAGGTTATTCGAAAAAACGTCGTTTTCAATTGTGTTTTATTCGTAGATAACACGGATTTAAATTTTGAAAAAAAAGATATTACATAATTCATACTTTGATCTTTCTATTTCGGTCATCCGATACACGATTACTTGCATTTCACTGCATCTAATTAAATCGCAAAGACAAATCTAAATTACGGTCTTATTCTTATTTTATTTGAGTTTTATTAAGCTTTGAATAATAAAACTTATACCATAATAAAGGTCGTATAAAATGACATACATGTCGGTCGTCATAATGTGAAATTTGAAAATATTTATACCACTAATTTCAAAAATAAGTGTTTTCCTATTATTTTCATGTGCGCGGCCGCGCGCCTTGCATCCTTTAGTCCCGAGCGGAACGTGTTGGAGGTCGGACGTATGCCAATTTTTAGCGAACCTGCCACCCCCGCTAAGTTCGGTTCCGGTCGAGCCAAAAAATCATTATAAAATATTAATTCATATCGTTTAGTTTTAAATAGTTGTAATATAAATTGTTTTTATTAGGTATTTTAGTTTTAATTTTGGGCAGTAAAACTAATGGACAAAATCAACAAAAATAAGTTGTCATCGCTGGCTCTACGAAGGCTGAATAAACAAAAAAAGTAAGAAGGCTTTGACAATATAAATATTTAGACCCATATAAATATTTTTCTTTACTAACTAGGTTCTTTTTGTATTCTGAGGTACCTACCTAACTACGCGGAATAGATTTCGAAACCACAAAATAATATGTGTGTAAATAAAGACGCCACGCGCGCAAAAGCTATAATAGTTTATTTTTCTCGCGGAATAGATTTGCCAACCGAAACAGTGTGTGAACAATTGAATTTGAACCCTATGTCAAAAAGCATAAAGCCGCCACGAGTGCAAATGCTCTTTTCAAATGTCAGACTCAAAGGAAACTTTGACAATATTATTATAGGTACCTATAATTATACAAATTAATATTTTACTTTACTAAGTAGATAAGTACCTACGCGGAATAGATTTACAAACCGCAAATATGTGTGCTTAACAAAAACATTTTTGACTTTCTTTGTCCTATAAAAAAAAATGAAAATGTTTCTTATTTTATTCAACAAAATATTTACAAAAATACCTAAATATAATATAAAAGTACTTACAATAAAAAAGAAATCACATAAAAGATGTGTTCAGAGCCTGGGTTTGATCCAGAATACTGATAAATATTAATCCGATTCTTTACTAAACGCGCTAATAGAACGTTAGTAACCCAAGTTGAAATAACTGACCATATTCGACTGTATTAGGTTTTATTTTCGTAAATGTAATAATGGTTATTCTGGTACAGTCGATCATTCGTCACTATGACCACAGTATAAAGATCATACAGTAGGTCGACACCTTTGATCTTGTGGAAAATGCCGACAACGTCTAAACAGTATCGCAACGGCCAGGGTTGTCACAAGTCAACAATATTTATTACGCGCAGCACACTCGTGCCATAGTGTAGAAATATACAGCATGACCATTTCCTACAAAAATATCACTTATTATTTTCGGTAAACTTCGGTAAACTTTATAACTCTCTGTCTTCGGTGATCGTATCAACTTTACAATGATGATCTGCAGTTGTATGCATCTACGCGGGTGGAAAGTTTGTCATACGCTATAGGAGATTTAAACCGAGATTTAGATGCTATCAAAAGTGGTCTAATTGATTTGGGGTGACTGTAAGCCCCTCAAAGTGTCAGGCCATTGTGATCGGAAGCTCACGTATGATCATTAGAGTGGCAACTAGTTCACTTCCTCCTATCATTTTCAATTAAAGATCTCGGTTTGCATCTTGACTCTGCTTGGCTGGCAAAGTCAGGTTTGCAGTGTACTGTGTAAGCCAAAGAGTCAACGGGACTATGCGATGCCTGTATCGTCCGTACGGCACGGCTACTTTTTTGAGTACTGATTGCACATTACCTGGCTTCCAGGACACTGGCACCACTCCGGTTTTAATAGAACGCGATACAGGCGAGTATGCGATACAGGAGACAAATCCGGGGTACAACTCTTTAAGACTCGAGCAGATATTCCTTCCGGTTCACTGGCTTTGTTCACATTTTGACTAGAAAGGGCTTTACGGACTTCCTTAACATAAAATGCAGTTTCCAGCATTACGGAGCCAAAGTGAGGTATTTTAGGTGGTAAGTTAGACGCCGTGTCGTGACGTAAACTTACCGCAAAGACGGAGGCATTTAAATTTGCTTTTTCTTGTGCGGTGTGAGCCAGTGTTCCATCCAGTTTTATCATAACTAGGAGGCAGCGAAGGACGGTAAAAGTTCGAGTTTCGCTTCGCAGTTTCGGAGTCTGCTGACCCATACTTCTATACTCGCCGTATGCCCCTGGGGCATTTATCTGGAGGAGAAAAGGTAGATACCGTTTTCACCAGAAAGTGGTCATACGATCCGAGCGAGGCCCAGACCGATACTGACAGTCTCTGGCGACGCAACGTTTGTGAGCACTAGGTCCAAGCCATTGGGCGTGTGGCCGTCGACTTCTGGAATGCAGGTTGCTTGGTGAATCAGCTGGTCGAGATCTAGCGATAAAAAAACCTGCGGGCCTCTCTACCAGCGTGCTCTGTTTGTTGGTACGGGAACAACCATTCTTTATGGTGGGAATTAAAATCTCTTAGAAAAACAAGCTTTGCCATCGGATATTTGTGCTGGGCCAGTTCAGCTCCTGCAGCTGCCTCCGTAAGGTGGTCTAAGAGCCTAGTCGTCTCCTGTTCACCGTTATGCAATCAGTAAACAACACCAACAACGAGCATAGATGGTCTTGAGAAAAGTGCTTATATTTCTTTTTCATGAAAATGATAAATCAGAAAAAGTTTCACATTTTTGTGTATGTCTACTTTTTTAAGAGTTTTCCAATAAAGTATTCATGTACCGAAGGGAAACAGATAATATGTTGTAAAATGTAAAAAATGTGACATATCGTGTCAGGATCTATGGCTTTTAACTGCATTTCGAATCACGCACACTCCCTAATGTTCCCCGTCCAACCTCCATTAAATGCCTTCTCCCTTTTGTATTTACTCGATTTGTTTATGATCTATGTAGGTTCATTGAGATAAATAAAATAAAGCTGTAGCGTACTGTATTATCGTTTTAACAGTTCTATGCCATATTTCTAATTTTCTCTTTTCATACTCATTTTATTCCTACTGCCACTGGTAAACTGGTAACATATTGAGTGAAATACATTTGACATTGCAAAAGCTGTCATGTCATGTTTGCGTACAAAATGATTTTGTTTTTTTTTACTTCAATTTTAATACTTTTCATCATCCAAAATACTTTACCAAACAACTTCCAGCGCTTGTGAAATTGTGGTGTGTCCTCCACAAAAGCCGCAAGAGTTGAAGTTGAAGTCGAATCATGGTATTAGCCAGTTGTTCATAAATGATTGTAGTTTTTAGAAAAAAAAAAAGTGTGCGGTTGAGGGACCCTCGTCGTCTCTCTCGTCAGAAGATAGTCGTAAGTATTTACACTTTTGCGTTACAATTTCTGCTAGTTTAGAAGCCGCGTAAAATAAATTTGTTCCAAAAAGTGTTTGTGTGTTGCTATTATTGGTATAACTATTTGATTGAAAAATATTTATATTTTTTATTTAAAAACATAATATTTCACACAGAATACCTCTAAGCCCTCATTCAATATAATAATAATTGAATTGTAATACAACTCTCCTAATGTAAGTGTGCCTACCTAATACTTGATTTTTTATACTGTGCCATGAAGATTTCGCACCCTTTGGGAAAGTCGAATAGCGCGCGGCGTGTAATTTTGAATCATACCCGTATTCATGATCTGCGTGTCAGTCAGATTTTTCATTCACCTTGTCCCCAAAAATAAATAAATATACTTATTTTTAATTATTACTAATTAGGTTCAAGTTTATACAATACGTACCTATTCTATCTATAAACTTGAAAATACTTACTATTAAAATAAAACAAAATAAACATAAACTAATCAATTCAAGTTGGTCTACTGCATTGCTCTATTCTGTGACGCATCTTCGTACCTACTTGAGTTCGTGAACTCATGAGCGGTGCGCTTGGCGCGCGCGTCTCCCGCGCGTCGTAATTTGTTACGTTTTGCTATTCGTTGCGGGGGCTGGGGTAAGCGTCGAATACCTACGGTGCTCTGGATAACCCGGCCTTAAGTTAAAAAAAAAACACATTGTGGTAGGTGTACGAGAAAATGGAATGAAATAACATAATTATTTAATACTAATAAATATAAATAATAGTCATAAAATACATTTTAGTTTATTTATCACGACAGACTTTTTTTTTGTATAGCTTATACATTCTAAGATTTAAAAACGCAACGTAAACATTAATATATATTGTTTTTACAATTTTTAGTTGAAATGAAATGAAGTGATAACGTAAATTGCTTATAAATAACACTTTTACACGTCATATGTATATATATTAACTAACTATTTTATTTATAATTTAAATATAATTAACTATATATTTTAACTTAAACTCATTTTTTAATTTCGAGGTGGTACAAAATTCACCAGGTTAGATAGTCTAGTGATAGTCTAGCTAGTCAGGTTAGATAAAATAAAAAAGTTAATCATAAAAAAGAAAAATACGGCCTCGTTGCAAGACCAAGTCAGAATCTAATAGACTTTAATCAAAGAATAGATTTGCATAATACTTGTGTAAGCTAGATATTTTAAAAACTTGTATAGAAAGACCTCGAAGATAAAACTATGAACCTCCATAATATTTTTTTTTTTCATTTAGGTGGGTTTACGATGCTTCGGGTGGAAGATTTTTCGTTATTTTTTCTATAAGATTATATTATTCAAATAAAGAATTCTAAGGAAAGAGCTTGGCCAAATGAATGTCGTTAGAATCTGAACCCGTTTGTATTTTTAGCATACAAACGGGATACATTTAGACGGAGTCCCTACGACCCTTAAGCCCAAATCAACCCCTATTACGTCTATGAAATATCATATTTTAGTGCCAATACCGCCCCTGAATATGAAGCTACTACTCCAGTAATCATTTCTGAGCGCCAGCAAATGTATGAAATTACTCCGATACACCTGTGACGCGATATTGCGAAGGGTTGACAACCCCTGGATTATTGTGAAAAATAATAGTGATGCCAAATTCTGTAGAATTGGTTGTCCAATTTTGTTGATGTGTCTTTGTTGTCTACTTGGTGCAATAGAAATCTAATATATAAAATTCTCGTGTCACAATGTTAGTTACCTTACTCCTCCGAAACGGCTTTACTGATTTTTACCAAATTTTATATGCATATTCAATAGGTCTGAGAATCGGCTACTAACTACTTTTTATCCCGGAATTCCCATGGGATCGGTATTTACGCGGGAAATCCTCCCACGCGAACGAAGTTGCGGGCAGCAGCTAGTAAAGTCTAAATTGAAAATATTTGTAATTTAACATGATTTACTTAGCGATTTTTTTAAATCGGGATTAGCCTAATCTTGACCTCAATGTCACCTGATGGTAAGCGATAGATGAGGATGTTACTGATTTGATAATGAACAGTCAAAATATCTACTAATCGAAGAACGCTATACGAAAAAAAAATATCGCCAAAAATATGTTCGGCCGAGCATTTGAGGACAGTGGTGACCTAGTGCTCTAGGTACGGGCTCGATTTACGACTTAAAGGTCTTGCGTTCGAACCGGGTCCTGAGTTCAGGCTCTTTTCTCTGTCTAACACTTCACTTCTCTTAAAATTAAAAAAAATGGCCAAGTTCGAGTCAGACTCGCCCATGAAGGGTTCCGTAGTAAATACACCAAATTACTTTGTTTTTCATAGTGTTTGTATGAATGACAAAGTTATATTTGTGGTTTTAGAAAATATGCTGTATCACAAAAACTGCTGACCCGATCTCGTTTAAACTAGTTTTGGTTGAAAGATTACATTGAAATCTACAGCATATATTTTTTTTAGATTTTTCACTCCATTATTATAGAAGTTAGAGGGGGGAGACACACAGTTTACCACTTTGGAAGCTTATATCTTTTAAACGATTGACTTTATGAAAAAGTGGTTTTAAAATCCTCAATGTCATTTTTAAATACCTTTCTATAAATATAACACACGTATAGGTTTCATGAAAAAAATATTTTCAGTTTCAGTTCCATGTATGAGGAGCCCCCTTAATTTTAAATATGTTTTTCTACTTTTCTTAAAATCGGAAAGCCGTTTACAGAATACATAACCTACCAGGTTTTATATGTATAGTCTTAATAGTTTCGGAATAAAATGGCTGTGACATACGGACGGACGGACAGACATACAGACATGACGAAACTATAAGGTTTCCGTTTTTGCCATTCGGCTACGGAACCCTAAAAAGGTGAAGAAGGTGTTTGTGTATTAAATAGCCCGCGTCGTGCATTTCAGCCCCCTCTGATGCAGAGAAGGAATGTGTCCTCGCAGTGGAAACGTTATGGGCTGATTATTTCATATGACAAGGGTTTTATGGATAATATATTTAATTTTATGTATTTTTTTAGGAAAATATTTTTAGATTAATCATAGTTTGACTGTCAGGCGTTAAATTTATTAAAGCCTGATTTATTAATCTAGCTCATAAATCAGCTTTTGATGATGCATAATTAAATTTAACGAGCCTAACAACGGGGTTTGTTAAAACCTTTATTATTGAACGGTGAATATAATAATGATAATATGACATAGATTTGAGTACGAACTGATCATATTTACTACATCATTATACAAAACAAAGAAATAAAACATTTTTATTTGAAGCAGACATACTCACATTTTTTTTTTATTGATTGAATTGAATAGGTTCGCGTTTGATGACTATCTATCACATCATGTAAAATAAAAAATATACTACACATAAAGGACTTAGAGCAATAATATAATAATAACCTGTTCAGCAAAATGTCACAACTATTAGTTGCCTGACATTGGTTCTCATCTGAACCTTACCGTAACGAACGCAGAACAGTTTTGAATAAAAATGAAATCTAATTAGGTCTTCTTCTTCGTATCGATGGTTAATCGCGTATTTTATTAAATATATATTAGGCCTAGTTAAGTAGGTAGCCACGCTGGTCGCGTTTTCAGTGGCGTTTATTAGGTCTGCTAATGTACATATTCTTGGACCATTAGGACATCCACAGGATATTGTTTGATCAGGAACACCGCAATCGCACTGGGAGTCAGTTTGGCTTGTAATGCCCTACTTTGCTAATTTAATTAGGTGTGTGTTTATGAGTAGATGATAAATAATATACCTGTAATAAAGTTTTGTCTAATGTTTTAACCTACTATCATTAAAGTATTGATAGTAGGTTTGGTTAGATTAGGTATATCCAGTATGTTAACTAACAGAGGGCGTTCCCGTTAACCCGCAATAGTATAAGCACATCAATTAGATCACCGCAAACGCGGCCTGTCATTCATAAATAAATTGCGACGTTGTCGTCCTTCAGGTACGCGTGTACAGAGTGTTTCTTTTACGTATCAATATAACATTTTAGAGACTCCATACCAGATGTTGTCTTTAGCCCTTTTGGATAGATATGGGGTTTCCGTTACACGTTGTATAGATAGCTCGCTACAATTGCCCTTATGTATTTGGTTAAATTTTACGGAACCCTTCCACACACAAGGAATTACTCCTATGTGTTTATGTACTCGAGGAATCGGACCCGGGGGCAAAGATGAACTTAAGTAGGACAAGCAGCAACAAACTCTTTTGATCAGACAGATCAGACAGTCTTTTGATACATGCTAAAAAAAATATTACCATTCGAAAACAAATGTTTTTATTTTTTTTTTATTAAAATATTCACTAAAAATGTTAATTTGATACCTACGTAAAAGAAACACTCTGTACACGCGTACGCATTCATAAATAAATTGTGACGTTGCCGTCGTTCGAGTACGCGTGTACAGAGTGTTTCTTTTACGTATCAATTTAATATTTTTAGTGAATATTTTAATATTAAAAAAAAATAAAAACATTTTGTTTTCAAGTGGTAATATTTTTTTAGCATGTATGGATGCTGTACTATTGCGGGTTAACGGGAACGCCCTCTGTTAGTTAACATACTGTATAATAATCTTGAACTTTTCCCTTGAGAACTGCCTCGTTTTTCTAGTGGTCACAAGTGCGACAGCTGAGCATGAGGTCTCGGATTCGATTCCAGAGTCGGGCAAAAAGTGCTATTAAGTTTTTCTACAAAAAAATTTCAATATTAGCCCGGAATTTGGAAGTTGGCCTCATAATACCCCTATGTCTCGGAAAGCACTTTAAGTCTATGCTCTTGGTTGTCATTTGGACATCTTTGACAGTCGTTGCGGGCAGGGCTGGGCAAAATACATGCTTTGCTTTAATTGAAATACAAATTACAAAATACTGTATCGCAAGTAATTAAAATACGAAATACAAAATATCTTTAAGTAAGGTATTTGAAATATAAAATACAAAATACAGTATTTTAGCTATTTTTAATTGAAATACAAATCACAAAATACAAAATAAGTAATCTAGACCAGGGGGCCGAGTCTGCTATTGCCATAGTGTCGGAATGGTGGATCATTGATATTTATGGTTCCGTAGCCGAATGGCAAAGAACTGAACCCTTATAGTTTCGTCATTTTATTCCGAAACTATTAGGATTATACATGTGAAACTTGGTAGGTAGATGTATTCTATGAACCACTTTCCGTTTAAAAAAAGAAATTAAAAAAATATTTAAAATAAAGGGGGGCTCCCGATACATGGAACTAAAACTGAAAATATTTTTTTTCATGAAACCTATGCGTGTGTGATATTTATAGACAGGTCTTTATTCGTCGTTTAAAAGATATAAGCTTCCAAAATGGTAAAATTCTAAAGTGGTGAATTTCTTTTCCTCCTTTGAAAAGATCCTTGAGGATCTTACTCCGTCTTACAGTCATACTATCATTATGGGGGATTTTAATACTTGTTTATTGAAAAATGATTCTCGTTCTTTGTCACTCCAGTCAATACTACAGTCGTCAAACTTGGCTGTTCTTCCGTCAAGTGCCACACATCATTTCCCAAACTGTAATCCCTCGCTTTTGGATCTTGTAATTATCTCCTCTAACCATCATGTCAGTAAGCATGGTCAATGCACGGCTGACATGTTTTCTTACCATGATTTATTATTCTTTTCATACTAGATTCGCCCTCCTAAGGCCAAACCTAAAACTCTTCTGCTACGCAATTTTAGTGGAATGAATGTTGATAATCTCCAGAGGGATGCCAACGATATTGATTGGGCGTCCCTTGTAACTGCTGAGTCGGTCGATGACAAAGTTGCTCACGGATAATCTCGTACAGCTGTACGACATTCATGCCCCCGTTCGTGCAGTCAAATTAAATTATTATCCTGCGCCGTGGCTAACAGATGATGTAAGAGCTGTCTTGCACAGGAAGGCAGTATGCAAGTCTAAGTTCAGATGTCACCCCTCACCATTGAACCGGGAGGTGTTTGTGAATGCTTGCAATCGCAGCAATAGGGTGTGTAGGGATGCAATGCGCCGCCATATTCATGATTCAGTTGAAAACGGTGATCCAGCTAAAGTCTGGAAATTTCTCAAATCGATGGGAGTTGGAAAATCACGACAAGAATCGATTCCTAAAAACCTAAATATTGTGAATCAACACTTCTCATCCTCGTCCCCCTCTAATGGGACAATGAAGGCAAATACAATAAATTATCTTTCTAACCTTCCAACTCCGGATCACTCCGCATTTAATTTTAGTCAATTTTCTGATTGTGATGTTAAGAAAAGCATAGTTTCAATCACATCCAATGCCGTTGGTAGTGATTGTGTCAGTCGGATGATGATACTCCCTGTCCTCGAAGAAATCCTTCCTATCCTTACCTATATCCCTAACTATTCTATTTCCAATGGTGTCTTTCCCTCGGTATGGAAAGAGGCCAAAATTGTTCATCTACCCAAAAAAACTAATCCTACATCTTTTTCAGAATATCGACCTATTTTTTTTTTTTTAATCTAATTTTATTTAGGGGCTTTTATCAAAGACATGTCAGCCCCATCGTACCCTTTTACATAGACTGACTTACTAACACAGTATTAGTTATATTATATATAATATTACTTAGAGTTATATAATAGCTAAAGAATTTGAGTTATTTGTGTAGGACCATAATTAAATGGCACAACTTCTTAATAATCTCCGAAGATGGTAGAGATAAGATTGATTGGATTATTCCCACATCAATTTTATTTATTTTATAATCCTTAAAAAATAACTCGCGTTCTACTCCGTTCCGAGCACACTCCATCAGCAAATGTTGCACGTCTTCTATTTGATTGCAAACTGTGCAATTGGGAGAATCAGCCTTTTTCATAAGAAATGCAAAGTTTGCCGATGGATAGTGCCCAGAACGGAGTCTTAATATTAATTTGACATAACTTCTATGTAATGTTGTGTCCTCGAACCAGGGAACACGAGATGGCTGACTTTGAATGCTTCTGTACCAAATGCCTTTATCCAGAGAAATTTTGTGAAAATGTTGCTTCCAGGAATTAAAGCATGTAGATTTAATTTTATTTGTATATTCCCAATAATCCGGTACATAATAAATCATAAATCCATCCACTACCGCTGATTTGGATATACGGTCAGCCTCCTCGTTACCACTTAGTCCGATATGTGCTGGAACCCATTGCAATCTACATTCTATATTATTGTTTGTAAGTATAATTATGATTTTTAAAATATCATACGCTATCGATGTACCTCTGCTGTAGCCAGAGGCGCATCGAGCGATATGCTGGAGTGCGCTTTTGCTATCTGAAAAAATTACCACTTTATTTAAATTTTGATTTAAGACATAATTTACTGCTTTGTAAATTGCTATGAGTTCCAGCGACATAATTGATATATCACAATTAATCTTATACCCAATTCTTTTCCCTAAACTCTGGTCAAATAACCCTGCTCCTTGTCCCTGAGTACTTTTTGATGCATCGGTGTAAATTTTATGCCATCCGGAATATATTACGTTCAATTCTACTACAATATCACTTAGTATTACACTTGGGTTATAATTACGTTTAGCGGTGCTCAGACTTTTAAGTTCAATTTCAATGAATGTATTTTTAATAAAGGATGTCCAAATTTGTAAACTAAAGATTTTAAGGTATTCTGATGATGTAATTTCTAAGTGCCTAACATCATTATATACTTTCACTAGTAATGGTATTTTTTTGTTTTGCCAATATGAAGTATGACAAAAGTCGCTCAACTCGGATATAAGATTAATTGTGACATTATTTGACCACGACCGACTTTTTAGACAATATTTGTAAGCTATATATTCCCTTCTTAAGTATAAAGGTGAGATACATAAATCTGATTCCATAACATGAATAGGGGAGCTTTTAATGTAACCTCCTATTATTCGTAGGGCCTGATTTTGCAGCTTGTCTAATTTCGATAAATGTGTTTTAGCACTACAGTCATAGAGAAACGAACCATAATCCAATCGACTTCTGATTAGGGAGATGTATAGTTTACGTATATGTTTAGTATGTATACCCCAAGAGCTCCCCGTTAATAGCTTTAATATATTCAAAAACTTTGAGCTTTTCGCGATTGTTTCATTTATATGTTTACTCCAACGTAAACTTTGGTCTAGCCACATACCTAAATATTTAGTAAATGGTGAAAATGTTAACGACTGTTCATTTATTTTAAGACAAGGTAGTATTCTGCGTCTACCCCTACTAAACACACAATATGTAGACTTATTGGAACATAATTCGAGTCCAAGTTCGGCCAAAGACGTAACAATATGATCTAACGCATTTTGAACATATATTTCACATTTCATAATATCTCTATCTTTAGTATATAGAACGAAATCATCTGCATACTGCGACACAACTACTGTATTAAGATGTTGTTGACATACTTTATATGTAATTAAATTAAATAGTAGCGGGGATAAAGGGTCTCCTTGAGCTAAACCTTTATTAGTCCATCGATCTGTTATTAAATCACTGAATTCTGTTTTGATTTTTAGATGTCTCTCATTCAAAAATGACCATATATAACTGCAAAATTTTGATCCAATTTGAAGTTCATCCAAAATTTTAACTACTGCATCAATGGATACATTATTGTACGCATTTTGAATATCCAGAAAACATGCTACTGTAGGTATATTTTTAGAAAAGCCATTTTGTATGTAAGTAACTAGGCGACTCAATGAATCTAAACAGGACACGGATTTTCTAAATCCAATATTGAGTGGTGATAATATTTTTCCTCTCTCAGTGTACCATTCTAGACGTCTTACTAACATTAAATGGAATATTTTGCATAAACATGATATTAAAGATATGGGCCTTAATTTAGGATCAGTAGTTGTATTATTGGCTTTAGGTATTGTTATTATCTGGATATTACGCCACTGAATTGGTAGAGTACCTGAAGTAAATATTTTATTATATATGTACAGTAAATGAGTTTTTGCTAAACTGAGAAGGTTATAAATCATCGAATATGAAATACCGTCCTCACCAGGTGCAGAATCCTTTTTTTTTAAACACTTTTCTAATTCCTGGATACTAAAATCACACTCTAGAATTTCATTTTTAGATACAAATATAGGTGATTTGTTTGGTACATAGTCAGGAGTCAGTGACCTTAATAACTCATTTTGTTTATCGATAGGAGGATAGTTGGTAGATTGCTTATAACCCTTTATCCACCGCATACGTCGCCACATGTCATTAACTGATACTACATGGTCAATGGAATCACAAAATCTTTGCCAACCTAACGATTTCGCTTTTTTACTTGCTTCATGGAATTCTTTAATTTTTCCTTCTAATTTGGACAAGTTAGCAGGGGTTGGATTACGGCGAAACTCTGCTAGAGACAACCTTCGTTGCGCAACAATGTGGGATAATTCAGGCGTCCAATAATTTTTAGGTTTAAATTCTTTGGTGGGCTTAGAACAACATTTAATGAATGGAATATATTTATCAGCAGCTAAATTTATTTTATTTATAAAAAAGTCATACATTTCTTGAACATTCGTGTCACCGCAACACACAGCAAAGCTTTTAGATAGGGAATTCCTATATTCTTTCCAATCTGCCTTTTTGTAATTCCTTTTTCTATTTGTAGTGAAATTATCCGGTATTGTGATTGTCATTTTAATTATTAAGTGATCACTACCAAGGTTTTCATTGAGTACTTTCCAGTCAAACTTGATTGCGATATCAGACGTAGCAAATGATATATCAGGAGATGTTTTTTGCAAAGTCCCGGTAACTGATTTAATTCTTGTTGGCGAACCATTATTAAGGGAAATTAATGAACTTTCAAGCGAAGAATCCATTATATGAGTGCCTCTTGAATCAGTTTTCAGAGACCAGTTAGAGTGATGACCGTTGAAGTCATCGGCTATCAAAGTTTTATTTGAGAAATGAGAAAAAATCTGGTCCCAGTCTGAAGGTTGTGTAACGACTGAAGATGGACAATAAAGTGCAACGACATTTTTTAAGTCTTTACAGTTAATTAATTTTACACTTACTACTTCTATACCTGAATTTGAAACCTGAAAAAAATTTAAATGTGACCGGATCGATTTGTGAACGAAAATAGCAACCCCGCCGTAGGAATCATACCTGTCTTTTCGATAAATGTTATAACCACTGACATTTAAGTCCGCTTCCTTATCTAACCACGTTTCGCTCACGATCGCTATATGAATTTTTTCGTTATTTAACAATTCTGTAAATGAAATCATTTTGGGCCGTAGACTTTGTGAGTTCCATTGAATGATGTTGATTCCTATATTTTTATCTATATTATCCATTTATAAAGTTAATAATTTTATCTGACCAATTTCCTTGTAGCAGGCAACGTAATACAATCTTCTTTAATTCTTCAAATATATTTTTAAACAATAACAAAATCTTTTCTTCAAATGTTCCTTCCGATGTGAATAATCTCTTAATTTTTATAAGAAATTTCTTAAATTCAAATCTATCAAGTAATTGGTCATCTTGTTGGACGTCTTTTTCTTCAGTTTGTGATGGAAAACTCTCATAATTATCGTTTTCAGTCGATCTATCTGCCACAAGTTGGTTTTCCTTTCCTTGCATACGTTTGGTTTTCTTTTCCTGAAGTGACTTTTTAGTGGGGTTTTGTTTCCATTGTTGGTTATTTCCTTCCTTCTCCTGAACAATGCGTGTAGATGTCTCCGGTCCACGATTTTGTAATGAGCGTATTAGTACGCTACTATATGTTTGAGATTCATTTAGTGAACTTGTAGTAAGCGATGATTTTTGCAGCATATTTTGAGAACTAGAGTCTTGTCGTTGTTTTCCAAGGAATAGCTGAAGCGCTTTTCTGTAGGGTACCTGCTCTGTGCTCATGATATTTCTTATATATTTTTCTTTTAAAAACAGGGGACATTTTTTGTCTAGTACAAAGTGATTTCCTCTACAATTTAAGCATGAGATATTACTTATGTCACAATTTTCATGGGCCCCACCACATTTAGGACATATTTTCTTTTTCTTTGGACAGTATTTTAATACATGTCCGAATTGCCAACATCCAGAGCATTGTGTTACGGGGAACACATAGGGCTCAACTTTTAAACGGCAATCATACGCATATATATGGGATGGGAGGGTATTACTTTTAAAACATACTCTTATAGATTCACAGTCAACCCATTGGTTCTCCGAATCAACGCGTCTCAGCCGCCTTACGGACACTATCTCTGTAGTGCATTCCAAAATATCCATTATATCCTTTTCTTGTAAATCTAGATCAACGCCTTTCACCACACCGTAGGATAGGGACATCTCATTTATTAATTGGCATCTCCAACCCATATCTTTAAATTTTTGTCATTCCATTAATTTTGTGGCATCTTCTTTCTCTTGAAATTGAATTAAAACTTTGTTAAAACTTTTGTATTTAATTCTTGAAACATTCTTAATACTTTCACATCTCAATAACCGTGCAAATGCCATTTGCTTAGGTATGTTTTCTAAGGAAGTTACACACACTTCGTAATTTTGTATGTTATTTATTTCATCATCTTTTTTTTCCAAATCTACCCTCATTTGGTTTTGTGACTCTGTAGAGTAACTTCTAATTAATCTTTTAAGCTTTCTCCTTCTCACAGTAATAAAGTCATCATCCTTATTAGAATCATCTTCTCTCTCCTTTCTCTTCTCAGGTAATCTCTTTTCACTTCCTTTATGTATTTCAACTCGCACAATATTAGGTTCTAAAGATTTGTCACAGTCTTTTTCACAATTAAGTAAAATTTCCATATCACTTCCATCTTCGTCTTCCCCACTTTCCATTTAAGATTATAAAAGATTGATTATATAGTAACACAATTCGCGAAACTAATAAATACAGCAGCGGATCTGTAAACTCAACCGTACGCTATGGTTTCGCGACCGCGACTGATATCGACCTATTTCCAAACTACCTTTTTTATCTAAAGTCCTTGAACGCCTTGTCCACAATCAGCTTAGTTCTTTTCTTTGCAAGAATAGTCTGCTGAATCCTTTCCAATCCGGTTTTCGTCCTGGTCATAGTACCACTTCCGCCTTAGTAAGTGTTACGGATGAGATGAGGTTGGGCATGGATAAAGGAAATATGACGATTCTTTGCTTGCTAGATTTTAGCAACGCTTTTAATACTGTTGATTTCGAAATCATGCTCAACATACTTTTTTTTTTTTTTTGTTTTTACGTGGTAAAATTATCAAATAAGTCCTCCCACTCCGGGCAGGGTGGGAGGGACTGTCAGACTTTTACTGACTAAAATCCACGGTGTTCCTTCAATAACCCTTTACATACCGGGGCCACGGTAACGGGATGAGTCCCACGACCCCGGCGGGCTTCGGCCCTCTGCAGAGGGGGCCTCGTCATGTTGCTGACGCTCTTTGAGGCGCGCGTGGAACACGACGCGCCGTCGACCCGGGCATGGTCCATGGTCGGACAGCGAGTTGCCCTTTACTCGCTGTCCGCATGCCCGCGCCTACGGTGGCCGGAGATCGTCGGCCGACGTCCGACGCCGTGGGCGTCTACCACTGCGGCTGGGCTGGAGGGAGGACGCCATCCTCTCCCTCACGCGGCCCGCCTCCTCCTTCGGAAGCATGACTGCTTCGCAGAAGGAGGCGACCGCTTCCCACTCCCTCTCGCCCCGCAGCATGGCCTCGACCAATGCCGGGCGCGAGAGGTCTCCGCCTATCGCCGCCGTGAGGACACGTCGGTGCTCTGCCCAGGCGGGGCAGTCTTGCACCGTGTGCTCTACGGTGTCCTCAGGGCGACCCTCGCAGTGGTGACACCCAGGCGTTTCCTCCTTTCCCATCAGACACAGGTACCTCCCGAAACTTCCGTGTCCGGTGAGGACCTGCGTCATGCGGTAGGTCAGGACGCCGTGACGCCGATCTAGCCACTCCTCAAAGAGGGGTCTTACCGCCGCAATTGCGGCGTGCCCGGCCGTCGGTTGCGACAGTCGCTCCCTCCATACGGCCCTGAGATCGCGCCGGAGCTCTTCCCGCCGCGCCTCGACTTCTCGAGGCAGCGGGGATACGCCCCGGCGCTGCGCCTCCACGCGCCATTCATAGACGCGCTGGAGGGCAGTCGCCTCCAGATCCCAGGGCAGCAATCCGGCAAGGAGGTTGGCCGATTCGCCGGCGATCGTGCGGTATCCCCGGATCATTCGGATAGCCATGACCCTCTGGCATGCGACCAACTTTAGTGGTCGCGTCCGGATGCACAGGGCCCACACTGGGGACCCGTAGAGGGCCATGGACCGCACGACGCCGGCGTACAGCCTTCGGCAGGTGGCGTTTGGCCCGCTGAGATTAGGCAGGAGTCGCCTGAAGGCGGCTGCTGCCCGGTTCAGCTTTGGGGCCAAACTCAGGAAGTGCTCCCTGAAGTTCCACTGGCTGTCGAGGACGAGTCCCAGGTACTTCATCGTCCTCCCGACGCCGATGCGAACCCCCTCCACCGTTATGTGGGACTCGGACCGTGGCGCGTTCCGACCGCCATGGAAGCACATGGCCTCGGTCTTGTGCAGCGCCACGTCGAGTCCCAACTGCCGGATCCTATGAACGACTGTCGCGACCGCTTGCGTCGCCAGGTCGGCCTGCCGCCTGGTGCGACTCTCCCTGCGCCAGGACGAGCGTGTCGTCAGCGTAACATACTACGCTGACGCCGTCAGGGAGGTCGCCGCGCAGCACCCAGTCGTATCCGATGTTCCACAGGGGCGGCCCCAAGACCGAACCCTGTGGGACACCGCACGACATCTCTCACCGGTTCCACTCTCCCCGGTGACCGGGGTAGATGACGGCTCTGTCCGTCAGGTAGTCCTCGACTATGCGACGGAGGTAGGTCGGCACCCGGTGATACCGGAGTGCCTCCCTGATGCAATTCCAGGGCAGGGTGTTGAAGGCATTGGTGATGTCCAAAGACACCGCCAAGACGACCCTGCCCCGGGATACCGCGTCCCCCGTCGTGAGGGCTCTCACGCGCATGACAGCATCCACCGTCGAGCGCCCCCTGCGGAAGCCAAACTGGCACTCCGCAAGATCCGGGCCCACCCGATTCAGGTGCCCGAAGAGGCGGTCTGCAATCACTCTTTCCAAGAGCTTGCCCACCTCGTCGAGCAGCACGATGGGCCGGAATGCGGACGGAGAGTCCGCAGGGCGCCCGGCTTTCTGGATCAGGACCAGCTTTCCCGTCTTCCAGCGAAGCGGAAACTGGCCCCTCTCCAGGCATGCGCTAAAGAGCCCCCCTAGTCGAGGCCCGAGAGTCTCCGAGGCCAGGACCCACGCTTTCCCTGGCAAGCCTTCGGGTCCTGGGGCGGTATTTTTGGCCTTGAGCCGTTGTACCGCCACTCTCAAGTCTACCTCGGTCACCTCTGGAGCGTCGTAGACGTCGTCGTTGCTGTGGTCCGCGTTTGCGCCAGCTTCAGGTTTCGTCGGAGACGGAGCCATGGGCGGGGGAGCGTGCTCCCCTCGCGATGGGAACAGGGCGCTCACCACGTCCTCCAAAAACTGAGGCTGGAGACTCTGCGTCAACGGGGGAGCCCAGGGGCGGAGCTTTTCTCGCACCCACTTGTAGGGGCGGCCCCATGGGTCCCCGTCCAGAGTCGCCAGCATCTCCTCCCGGGCCAATGCTCAACATACTACGCTCTATTAACATATCTCCAACAGCGATTGACTGGTTTCGTAGTTACCTGTTTGGCCGCCGGCAACGTATTTGCATAGATGAGTCGTGCTTTTCTTGGTGTAGTACTTCAGCCGGTGTTCCTCAGGGTGGCGTTTTATCTCCTTTACTCTTCGCAATATTCATAAATTCTATTTCTAAAAAACTTCAGTCCCCCTACCATCTTTATGCTGATGATTTGCAGATTTACAGACAAGCTCCCTTTACAGATTTGCATACTGCTATTGATACCATGAACCAGGACTTGGCTTCTGTTTGTGAATGGAGTGATGCACATGGTTTGCAGGTTAACCTGTCAAAGACCCAGGTCATTGTGGTTGGCAGTTCCAGGTTGGCACCTAAGGTAAAATGGACGCAGCTTCCTCGGGTTATTTTACAACGGCACTGCTATTCCATTAAGCGAGAAAGTTAAGAACCTTGGGGTTTGGGTTGACAAACATTTTTCTTGGGGTCCCCAATTACAAGAAGTCAGTCGCAAATTATTTGCTTCTGCCCATTCCCTAAGACGGTTGAGTAATTTTCTGCCAACTGCTACTAAAATTGCGCTAGCATAGTCTCTTTTACTCCCCATCCTAGACTACGCTGATGTCAGTTATCTTGATCTTACTGAGGCACAATTTGATAAACTTGAGCGACTCCAAAATGTTTGCATTAGATTTATATTTGGCTTGCGCAAATATGATCACGTATCCGAATTTCGTTCGAAACTCAAGTGGCTTCCAATACGTCTTCGCTGGAACTTACATATTTTGTCTCTGCTTTACAGTGTGCTGTTTAATCCTAAAAACCCCACTTATCTTAAAGAACTATTTAAGTTCCTTCATGACACACATGCAAAATCTCTGAGGTCATCAGAAAACTTAAGGCTTGCGGTACCGAGTCACGCCACCATTTTCTATGGTAAGTCGTTCGCAGCTCAAGCAATACGGCTGTGGAATGCTCTACCCGTGTCAGTAAGACAAGCACAAACACTATTTTCTTTCAAAAACTTAGTAAAAGATCTTTATCTCTCTCCTTAAATTGTTGTTATTATGTATGTCTTTGTTTCTTTCTTTTTAAAAATATTTGTATGTATATATATGTTTTTGAGAAAGTTATTTATTGTTTTGTATTTTATATAGATAATTAGTACACCTTGGACTACCCGCGTATTTATTTTCTCCTTCTGTGTCAAATCCATCCAAAGGTTGTCTGTAAAAGATCGCTTTTAGCGATAAGACCGCCCATTGTATCACCCTTTTTAATTGTTAAGTCCATAATTTTGTTTTTACTGTTATGGTGTACAATAAATAATATATCTATCTATCTATCTAAAATGTCCTCCCCTCTAACTTCTGTAATAATGGAGTGAAAAATCTAAAAAATATATGTCTGTAGATCTTAATATAAACTTTCAACCAAAATTGGTTTGAACGAGATCGGGTCAGCAATTTTTGAGATACAGCATGTTTTCTAAAACCGCAAATATACCTTTATATGTCATACAAACACTATGAAAAATAAAGTTATTTTGCGTAGTTGTAAAAAATGTAAATAAGCTAGTTTTAAGAAATTTGTAAGGTTTTTTTTTTTGGTTGGGGTAGGTTGGGGAAAAGTCTTTTCGCATTATAGTATGTATGAACTTGTAATAAAATCACTTTGGCTATACTATTTGTATCTGGCTGGTTTTGGTATCATTGAAATTTTAAATTTTAAAGAACATAATTCCAAATTCAAATTAGGAAAATGTGTGATTTTCATTTGTTTTTCGTACTGTCAAGATGAGTGAATCTAATGAAGAAATTCGATACATTTTAAAATCTTACTACAAAAAAGGTAAAAATGCAACGCAAGCCGCGAAAAAAATTTTCGATGTTTATGGACCTAGTGCAGTGTCTGTGAGAGTAGCACAAATTTGGTTTAAGCGTTTTCAATCCGAAAAAGTTTGATGTCGAAGATGCACGTCGCTTTGATCGCCCGATTACGGATAAAATGGATGCCATTTTTGAAAAAGTGGAGCAAGATCGGCATATCAGTAGTTACGACGTAGCTAAAGAAATGGGAATTGACCACAAAATAGTTTTGGCGCATTTGAAAAAAACTGGGTACACAAAAAGCTCGATATTTGGGTACCTCACGAGCTCACTGAAAGAAACCTAATGAACCGTGTACTCATTTGTGATTCTTTATTACGACGTAATGAAACCGAACCATTTTTGAAGAAGCTGATAACTGGTGATGAAAAGTGGATCATGTACGACAAGAACGTGCGAAAAAGGTCGTAGTTAAAGGCCGGTAAGGGTTCACAAGCTGTGGCGAAACCCGGGTTAACTCGCAACAAGGTGATGCTGTGTGTGTGGTGGGATTGGAAGGGCATTATTCATTATAAGCTGTTACCACCAGGCAGGAACATCGATTCTGAACTCTTCTGCTAACAAATGATGAGATTAAAGCAAGAAGTTGAGAGAAAGCGGCCGGAATTAATCAACAGAAGGGGTGTGGTTTTTCATCATGATAACGCTAGACCTCACACATCTTTAGCGTCTCAGCAAAAATTAAGAGAGTTTGGCTGGGAGGTGTTAATGCATCCGCCGTATAGTCCTGACCTTGAACCTTCAGATTTCCACGTGTTTCGGTCTCTTCAGAATTATCTAGGCAGTGTCAGGTTAACATCACGAGAGGACTGCCAAAACCACTTGTCGCGGTATTTTAATCAGAAGTCCTAAAATTTCTATGCCAATGGGATCATGTCCCTACCTACAAGATGGCAAAAAGTTATCGAACAAAATGGTACCTACATAGTTTAGTTAAATGTAAATAAACTATATTAAAAAGTATTTTGAATTTTCTTAAAAAATTTGAAGAAACTTTTTCCCAACCTATTACGTATTATATTATTATAGTTACAACGGAACCCTTCATGGGCGAGTCTGACTCGCACTTGGCCAATTTTTTATTTTTAGATTTTGACAAGTTTGGTAATTTATTATTATAATGTTCAACCACTGACACTCCATTGAAAGAAATGGCTTAGAATGGTAATCTCGTACACAATGACAAATGAATGACTGACTTACGCGGTAATCTGCTAAAATTTTTACAGTTCCAACCGAATTTTGGTCAATTAGCACCATTTTGTATTGTAATAAATATAGGCTTCTCTATTAAAGATAATTTAAAATACATAAATCAAAATAAATCAAAACACCGGCCGCTAAAAAAAACAGATAAAACGTCAGTAAGCAGTAATGTCACATTTGACTTTGACAGCTAAAATATTATTGAATTGTATAGTTTTACTACATTTCTATTAACAGGTTTTATAATAATGGCAGTATAACTATGTCAATTTATAACACAATTCTACTAGGAGACCATTATGAATTTAACAAATTACGAACTTTTAGCAAAATGACAATGCCATTGATCGACAATTAAGAAATAAATGATAGACTACTGTGGCACTATTGCAATAGCAGACTTGAGGCCCAGCACGGGCTGAAAAGTAGAGGAAAACAACATGAATTAATCAGTAAAACCAGAGTTTCCTTTCATGAACACTAACTTTTTAAATGTACTGTCACACAAATAGCCTCTTGTTGGAGAATGAATAAAACCTGCTAAAAAACAATCTTTTTACAGGTCCTGATGAGCACAAACTTGTGTTTAATTGTTTGAACACATTTTCGTTCGTTCTACACAGAACAGAAGCTTTATTTATTCCGTGTTTGGAAAAAAACTAAAGCAAACCGTTATGACTTCACAAATTGACATCTTAGCTCGACATTAACAATTTGACGTAAGTCCATTTTTTGCGTTTTGTGGCTGCTTTACCATCATTACACTCTCGCGGTCTCGCTTCGCACTCCCACTCACGATCGCTAAATGAATGAAGGTTAAATGTATTTTAATGTTAAAATGTATTTTGAAGCCTCAAGTATTTGAAATACAAATTACAAAATACCTCGGCATCAGGTATTTGAAATACGAATTACAAATTACATTTCAAAGAAGTAATTGAAATACAAATACCAAATACGTATTTGTATTTCAATTACGTATTTTAATTACAAGTAATTCAAATACTGCCCAACCCTGGTTGCGGGTAATAAGAAGCCATAACATCTGTCACCAGTCTTGACGTTACCCGACTGGATATATGTATGTGGTCGCTCCATGAAAAGCAATAGTTCTCAGCTGCATACGGTTATTCCAGTGTAACCGTTCGCGCAGATCAAATTAGTAGAGAAAAAGGCTAATCAGATAATGATGATTTGCTTCAGGGACTAAACATGATTGTGTCAAAGTTTTTATGCTGATTTAAACGATGTATCTAAGTCAACATACAATTTTGCTTTGACTATTTTCATGATACTATTTCAACGGCTAGTAAAGTGTCCAACCACCACGGTAGTAAGATGTTTGTTCTGCCTCTAGCGGAGTGCTGCTCATGCAAGGGCAGGACGACCTCAGCACATCATTAGATATATTTATTGTGTTTGTAATATTTTTGCTGTTAAGTCCACTGTAGGTACTGATGGAATAATTCAAAGATTCCACGAGAATACTCCCGACAACTGTACTGCAATTAGGCAGAATATACAGAGTTGATACGACAGAGGGGCATTAAATTACACTACGTATACTATACGTGTTTAGTATTCATTTGATACAGTTAAAAATAAAAAGAGCCAAAAAAAATTTTTTTTTCAAACAATCTAAATAGCTTACATATAAGAAAGAGTAAAACCCTTTGTAAATAAATGTGACTGACCTTAAATACCTAGGTAACAAAGTGGCAACGTCACGCGGCGGGTGTTATCTCTTGTCTTGGTCAGATTTATCACTTTAAGGTGCATCTCATTAAAATCATTTGCGACTAAACTACTTCTCCTATTTAATTGATTTTTGGTACAAAGCTTGAAAATGGTACCTAGTATACGCAGTTTAAAGGAAAGCCCCTCGGTCGTATCAACTCTATGTCTTTATTTGTAAAACTTGTCTGAGTGAAAACAAAAACATTGTACCATTCCTGTCAAAGCAGGGATAAAGCCGCGGGCTAAGCTAAGGTTTGAATACCTCTATTTGTAATAAACAGATTAGACAAACAGTTCACTAATACGTTCATTACCGATTGTCGGAACACAATTACTGATAACATAAACGTAATTCTATCCGGTTGTGCCGGGTACGGTTATACTCAATTAATAAATCGAATAGGGATTTAAATACAAATGTTTAGTGTTTATTTGGGTTAATAATTTCTGCATGTGGTTTTGTTCGCGTTGTAGACAAAATTATCTACGCTACCAATTCAATCCTGATCCCTAAATGACGTATTGCCCTGTAACCTTCTCTATCTTCCAGTGTCTCATCTTCAAAATCCTATTAAAATTGGTTCAGCCGTTCCAGAGATTAAAGACCCGGAACGAATACCAATAGTCTATACAAATAGTTGTATGGGTGCGGGAATCGAATGCGCGATAGGTACTTCAGCAGCCAAATGCTCAACCACTGCGCCAACGTATTGTCGCCATTATACGTACGTAATTTCACCAGAATCGGTCTATTAACAAACCTACATACACAAGTGATTCTGTTTAGAAAAATGAAGGCTGAAGTTGTTTTTAGGGTTCCGTAGCCGAATGGCATAAAACGGAACCCTTATAGTTTCGACATGTCTGTCCGTCTGTCTGTCTGTCTGTCCGTACGCCGTATGTCACAGCCGTTTTATTCCGAAACTATTAGGAATATACATGTAAAACTTGGTAGGTAGATGTATTCTGTGAACCGCTTTCAGATTTTAAGAGAAAATTTAAAAAATATATAAAATAAAGGGGGCTCCCCATACATGGAACTGAAACTGAAAATATTTTTTTTCATGAAACCTATACGTGTGTGGTATCTATAGACAGGTCTTTAAAAATGACATTAAGATTTCTAGAATGACTTTTTCATAAAGTTAATTGTTTCAAAGATATACGCTTCCAAAGTGGTAAAATGTGTGTCCCCCCCTCTAACTTCTATAATAATGAAGTGAAAAATCTAAAAGAACCATATACTGTAGATCTTAATGTAAACTTTCAATCAAAATTGGTTTGAACGAGATCGAGTCAAGAGTTTTTGAGATACAGTATATTTTCTAAAACCGCAAATATAACTTTGTAATTCATACAAATACTATGAAAAAAAAAAAAACAAAAAACCTTACAAATTTCTTAAAACTAGCTTATTTACAATTTTTACAACTATGACGTAGTTTTTTGTTTTTTTTTTTCAAATAAACTTATTAAGTATATTATATTTATTATAGTTACTACGGAACCCTTCATGGGCGAGTCCGACTTGCACTTGGCCAATTTTTTTTCAATTTCCCCGTACGACACTATAACTACTATAACGTCTATTTGCATACAAACCGCACCGATATGTGATAGCGAACGTGATTGATAGATAACATAGTAACCACTGAACCGGATATACACGAAATTGTTGATATAATCTAATACAAGCCTGGTTTACTGCCCCCGTTTGGTATGTCAAATCATTTCTGGGGGAAAATATGACGGGATGTTTTTTGTTAGGAAATTTTCCCATCTGAATTATATATTACGCAATCAGATTCTATACTTATTTCTGTATTGAAGTGCTAAAAACCTAAATATTAAAATTTATATACCTATTATGTTAAAAAATAATAACATACCTACCATTACATGTTAATGTTGAATTTGTATTATGTCATTAATACTTTTAAACATAGTGCCAAAGACAAGGCTTAGATAGCATAGTCCTAAATGAGAAAATTATTTTATTTATTTATTATAGGCTCACGTTTAACCACCCTCTCACCTGGTAGTGAGTTATGATGTGGTGGAAGATGAAGCACGCTTGCCTAGAATGTAACCTCTTGAAAACCCCTAGGTTATAGCTATCAGGAAACACAGACTTTGGCAGGGAATTCCACTCCTTAGCTGTACGCACAATAAAATCACATCATGTATCATTTATATAGGCAAAACATTAACAGAGAGTAAGAGCACTTACAAGTCTTTTAAAGCAATGTTACGAGCATCAAAGATGTCAATACTAATACTGGTATCTTTCGATATTTCATTATAAAGGCGACACATTCTAACGATAGGGTTGTAAGAAGAGGTGTTATTTCTATAGACCAAAACTGAAAAAATTCTTGGCATTGTGGAGGTATACCTAGTGTATGCGCCATTCGCATTATTTTGTCTATACTTATTATTATTAGTATTTTATCATAAACGCGTACTTGCAACATTATATTACACTTCACTCATTAACTCACTTAAAAAGGATCTTCCATTCAAAATCGATTCCTTACTATCAGTCTTTCCTGTTCCATTCATTCATTCAGAACAACCCCGGCCCTTATCCTTTCGCAAAACCGCTCACTTACTGGCAGGGTTGGATTTTGTACTATAATTATAGTATTTATACTATAATTTCGCCCTTTGTACTATATACTATCCACATCTAAGGATAGTACGCTAACATACTATAATTTAAAGTTTGCTCCCGAATGCTTAGTTTTACGTCATAATTATGAATATTCCGACCGAATTCCGATCTTTCAAGGTTTTCTGTGTTGATGACCGGGGATTCCCCGATTATCTTCCGAAGTACACTTCTCTCTTTCCCAGGGTTAGATTTTGTACTACAATAATTTGTATTTAAAATGCCATTTTATTGTCTTGTGACGCTATCAAAAGCGGCAGCAAAAGGGGGAATTTTACTGATTTTATTCCTACTGAGGATATGTTGATGAGATTAAATGCCAAGGATGAAGATTGAACTAATAGTAATATTCAAGAACTGATAAACTTAGAAGAGGAGTAAATTTTGCCTTAACGAGTGTTGATTTTAATGACTATTACACGTTAAATTAAAAAAAATGAAATTGTACTATATTTTTTTTATAAATACTATCCTTTTCATTTGTTTGTACTATCTTTTTCAACATACATAAATCCAACCCTGCTTACTGGCTACACGTATCAACGTGCGCCCGCGCTCCGCCAAAACTCTAACAGCCTTACAAATAAACGTGGTATAAAAGTTATACTCGAGAATAAATTATGAATAAGCAAAATGTCTACAAATAAACAAAGAATAGCCTATATCAAGTATAACTTTGACAGTTGTATTCATACAACCGTTATTCCGAAGTTATTCACGCCTTCACCCTTGTATAAAGCTAGTATAACCTTAAAAATACCACAGTTTGTGTTTGTTTACGGGCATTTAAGTATTTCACGTTAGTTTTCATAATGGAATTAAATGCAATAGAAGAAGTAGAACAAGTAAATAACATTATAAATCGAATGCAGGTTCAAAGAAAAGTGAAAATATTTAAAAAAGAGAAAATCCTTTTGTTTTATATAGCGATGAGCAGTTCCGGTTAAAATATCGATTTTCTAAAGGTGGTGTAACGTTTTTAGACCAATTAATTGGTAGGTATCTCAATATGGACACGCGCGGCGGTGGATTATCTTCTGTTTTGCAAATAATGATTGCTCTGAGGTACTGGGGACGTAATCAGGTAAGAACTTTCAACTACTTATACAAGTAATTTTCTATGTGTATCAGTTCTGCTCCATGAAACTCGTTTCTCATCCATCTCTTTCAGATACAAGATGATACAATGAATGATGACAAAGAACAGAACATATGGTCGAGACTCGAGAAACGTCAAGTTGACAAAGTTCAAAAGAAAGAAATTCATAGACAAACTGCATTTTTTTAGTAGTTTCTCTTTGGTTGCACTGTTGCCAGATCGTGCATTTTGACATAACGGAGGAGTTGTTATATCAAAGATATAACTGGTTTATTTGTAAAAAAATATTCTCGACTTATTCTTAAGTTATAACTGATATAACTATACCTAGTATAAGGATGGAATAGACGCGGTATAACACATTTTTATTTGTAAGGCTGTAAAAGTGATAAATTACTGGTGTTGTGTGGACAATCCTCAAACTCTCTCTCCTCTCGTGAAGCTTGGTGAAAATATCGCCTGAACCGCGCGCTGGGTACTCATATCGAAGTGGACTCATAATTTACATCCTCCTGTAAGTACCTTTTCCTTCCACCTAGTATTGATATTAATATAGAGGACAACCGCGGCCTCGGAACACGAAGGGTATATGTTGGAACACGGATGGGTTTTAGGCAGTAAAAGTGTGACACACCCTCCCGCTTCACCCAGATTGTGAGACAGTCATAGGATCATTTCCCATGCTTAAAAAAAGGGTGGATGAGTTCAGTGTGGAGTGTAGGATCTTATGAAGGTTTATTAAATCTTGCTGCTTGCGACGAACATGTAAAGGTGTCAAACTTTTCGAGGAGTAGTGACGATGAAAATTCCAGAAAAAAATGTATGCCTCTTACCACTGGGCCAAAATTGTTTCACAAGTGTGTGTTCATAGAGACTGAAATATTTATACGAAAATAAATAATTTTGTTTCATAACACTAGGGGCCAAATTTTTTTTTTAATTAATATTATTAGGTTTACATATTTATTGTTTTATTTTGGATTTGTAAGAGCGATCGTCGTCATAATAGGAACTTGAATTGACTATTTGAAAAAAAAAACGACAAAAGAATAACACTCAGCCATTTACTACTCGGTTGCAGCCGTCGGGTATTTTGATAAAAGCAATTTTTGTGTTGTTTTATAATTTTTTACGGTATACCTATCAGAAAAAAACGATATCCCTTAATACGAATACGAACTACTGTAACTTACTATATACCGTTAAACGAAGAGTTCTATATCATCTGCCAAATGAAAACAAACAACTGATTTTTTACTCCCCATTCATACGAATTAGCCGCTCACTTCCACTCGCTAGAGAGCCAAACTTCGAAGAGCCGACTTCGTACATCCTAGCAGATAGTACATTCACCTTCTTATCGTTTATCTTAGCTGAAGGTAAGATGCTGCACTCGGCACCACGATTAAATAGATTGGAGATTTTACCCCTACCATGCTTGACTTATAAAATATGAAGAAGGGTATTGTTTTCAGGGTTCCGTAGCCGAATGGCAAAAAACGGAACCCTTATAGTTTCGACATGTCTGTCCGTCCGTCCGTATGTCACAGCCATTTTATTCCAAAACTAGTAAGACTATACACGTAAAACTTGGTAAGTAGATGTATTCTGTGAACCGCTTTCCGATTTTAAGAGAAAATTTAAAAAATATTTAAAATAAAGGGGGCTCCCCATACATGGAACTGAAACTGAAAATATTTTTTTTCATGAAACCTATACGTGTGTGGTATCTATAGACAGGTCTTTATAAATGATATTTAGGTTTCTAAAATGACTGTTTCATAAAGTTAATCGTTTAAAAGATATACGCTGCCAAAGTGGTAAAATGTGTGTCCCACCCCCTCTAACTTCTATAATAATGAAGGGAAAAATCTAAAAAAACCATATGTTGTAGATCTTAATGTAAACTTTCAACCAAAATTGGTTTGAACGAGATTGAGTCAGCAGTTTTTGAGATATAGTATATTTTCTAAAACCGCAAATATAACTTTGTAATTCATACAAATACTATGAAAAACAAAGTTATTTGGCGTAGTTGTAAAAATTGTAAATAAGCTAGTTTTAAGAAATTTGTAAGGTTTTTTGTATTTTTTTTTTCATTTAAATATATTAATTATATCATATTTATTATAGTTACTAAGGAACCCTTCATGGGCGAGTCCGACTCGCACTTGGCCAATTTTTTTTACATAACAGGCTCTTTTGATTACACCTTTTGTTGATTTTTGGATACCACCATTGATTGATGGATAATCAATCAATCAATCAATCAATATACATTAAAAGAGACGTTGACCTCTGAGTTTGTTTTAGCTTTTCTTCTCAAGCTAGTCAGTTAAGAAACACCGATCTCATCTAGTTAAATAAAAAAACCGGTCAAGTGCGTGTCGGGCCACGCGCAGTGAAGGGTTCCGTAGTTTTTATAACAGCCAAGTGCGTGTCGTATTCGCTGACTGATCGTTTCGTACCATGCTCTAACTAAAAGCCAAACATGACTACCTAACTAATTAGATTTCCTATATAAAGCCTCACCTGATCCGACAATTTTGCACGGAAAGTTTTAATTTTTTTTAAGAGATTTGTATAATTAAACCTTGTCATAGCCGGTGTTTTGAATTTAAATATATTCTATTATAACTATTTCAATCTCCAAATTCCTACACTCAACGAGACTTGATTATGAATTTCACAATTCAACTATTTTAATTTTATCTCTAGCATCTACACACAATCTCAAGAACTTATTTTTTTTTTCTACACACAATCTCAAAAACTTAATTTTTTTTAGGTAGGGCCACTCGTAGTTCAGCACACTAAGGCTGGTCACTACTTAACCGGGCGATCAACAAAAACTCAATTTTTCTTTTTGATAGGGCCACTCGTAGTTCAGCACACTAAGGCTGGTCACTACTCAACCGGGCGATCCTGTGGTGACCTCTAAAATTAAAGGCCCCCAGCCAGGGCTTACAAACTAGAATTACATTTTAAACAACCGTACGCTAAGGGCACTCCCTGTGGAGTACGGGCCTCGGCATAGCGGATTCGTTGGTGGAGGGCAGCAAAGGGACAGGCTGGGTCCATATTATTTAAGGGGTTATTTATCGCTACTGGCTCAGCATCGCGGGCTGGCTCGTTTGGCAAAGGTAGGGGAGAGTTTCCGTTACAAGTACGCGGACGTCGCGATGTGCCTCGTCGGCGAGGCCGGAATACGGAACGTGTTTTATTTCTGTATTTTCTAAGAGTGCTAGTTTCCCTACTGCTCTCTTGTCGGATGGTGGTGGGATCACCGGCTCGTCTAGGACGTTACGCGGGTGACGAACCCGAGAAATATTGGAGGGTCTGTATCGGGCGGCCGATACGATCAGGGCGTTTGGGTGGTTTTCAGCAGAGGTGAAGTAAAGCACTGAATGGAGTTTCAGCACTTGCTTTATGGTCAGGGCGCGATACAACTGACGCTTAGCGCCATCTATCGACATTTCTATGGAGTTGTTCGAAATTTTCGAGTCAAATATAATTGGTCGACTATTACTCGTAAACTTGTAAAGCCTACTCATGTGTGATAGTTTTCCTTTAAACTTCGTTATAAATAGGTACTACTGCCATGACATTTGAATTTCTAACTACAACTGTTTAGTTGATAGAGGGGGAGGCAGAGAGTATTTAACCTAGAGAGCTTATAGGCCGATTTCTTTGAAGAACACAACTCACCAATACGGGTTGGGAGGCGAGGAAAAAATGCGTTACTGCAATTGGTCAGTTCAAAGTCAAGCTTCATAGATATGCCGAGTTAGGGATTGCTCTACTTGATTGAGAGAAAGTTATCGATATCGATAAAATGAACTTTAACATTATAAAATTACTCAATAAAATCACATAATAATATTTAATCATTATCAGTCTCAATTACAAAAAGAAAAACAAGTATGCTGTTATTATTGATTTTTAAAATGAAATAATTTGGTAAATGTTTTTCGAATTAAAGTTTTAGGGTCCTGATTGTTTTTGCTAAAAAATGATAACCAAGCGTCTACATATTTCTGAATTATGCATCTTGCTAATTCAATCAAATGATTGGTAGTTTCTATTTCATATTGATGAAAATTAATATCCGGGAATAAATAATAATAAAACCGATCTCATAAAATAATTGGAATTATATTTCTGAGACAGCACTTTCGAACCACTCTCGTTTATCGCCCTTTTAATATAAATTTCACAACGACGACAAATTTCTATTACCACAGTAATAACTTGTTTTAGTGTCTTTTTGAAATTGTAAGGCGTTTTGATTTGTAACACCAATCAACGCTCCAATACAAGTTAGGCATTTTATTTGCTTAATCAGAGCATGGACAATGTAGCCGGCTATATGTTATTTTTATATTTTATTTTTTTATATTTATTTTATATTCCATAATAAATATATTTTCATTAAAATCAGATGTGTCAACAACTGTAGCTTCAGCAGGCACTAGGTAATAATTATTTTTTGGTGGTACTCACCACCATTAGATGATTTATCTAATGACTCCTCCGTCCTACATACACTTAACCCGTGGACTCGACATCGAAACAAAGGAACCTGTTTCTTTTTCCTGAGTGGGAAAATCATCGAATGACTTCTCCCGCTCTGGGTAAAGTGGAAAGGAGTGTTAGACTTCTACTGACTAAAAACCCACCCTGTTCCTTCAGCTGCCCTCAAGTTCCGGGGCCGCGGAATCTCATAGAGACCATTACCGCATCCCCGGAACCAAAGTAACTAACGAGGGCGATATTGTAATGCAAAGGTCCAAGTTAATTAATATTAGACTCCGTCATACTATTTGAAGCCTAGAAAGATTGGATATAGGTATCTTATATTATTTTGACTTTTCTCAACATTATATCAATAAAAACCAAACTAGAAACCAATATTGCCTAGTAACCTTATCCATCCACTTTTCTTTTTAATATGGAATCTTGGGAAATCTAAAATGAAAACATGCATGTCACACAGAAGAAAAAATATCAGAACTTTCTCCTTTTTAGGGTTCCGTAGCCGAATGGCAAAAAACGGAACCCTTATAGTTTCGATATGTCTGTCCGTCTGTCTGTCTGTCTGTCTGTCTGTCTGTCTGTCTGTCTGTCTGTCTGTCTGTCTGTCTGTCTATCTGTCTGTCTGTCCGTCCGTATGTCACAGCCATTTTATTCCGAAACTATTAAAACTATACATGTGAAACTTGGCAGATAGATGTATTCTGTAAACCGCTTTTTTATTTTAAAGAAAAAAATTAAAAAATATTTAAAATAAAGGGGTTCCCCATACATGGAACTAGAACTGAAAATATTTTTTTACATGAAACCTATGCGTGTGTGGTATTTATAGACAGGTCTTTAATAATGATATAAGGGTTTCTAGAACCACTTTCTCATAAAGTCAATCGTTTAAAAGATATAAGCTTCCAAAGTGGTAAAATGTGTGTCCCGCCCCCTCTAACTTCTATAATAATAGAGTGAAAAATCTAAAAAAATATATGTCTGTAGATCTTAATGTAAACTTTCAATCAAAATTGGTTTGAACGAAATCGGCTCAGCAGTTTTTGAGATACAGCATATTTTTTAAAACCACATATATAACTTTGTAATTCATACAAACACTATGAAAAACAAAGTTATTTAGCTTAGTTGTAAAAATGTAAACAAATAAGCTAGTTTTAAGAAATTTTAAGTTTATTTTTATTCGTCAAATAAATATACATAATTATTATATTATATTATTATAGTTACTACGGAACCCTTCATGGGCGAGTCTGACTCGCACTTGGCCAATTTTTTTTTAAAGTCGGTTAATGTAGATAGGTATTTTATGACAACTATCTGAATTGAATTACAAAAAAATAATTTTAATTTTATAATTATCGATATCGTATGCAGTCGTTATAGGTAACAGAACAGATTTTTTCGATAAAAATACATATGAAAAGACAGGGATAAAAGAATTAGAATTTCTTCATGTAAGAAAGAGACATTTCCAAAAGACATCAACGCGCGACACAATTTTGTCCTTGACCACCAGAACTACCATTTTAAATGGACCTCTGCGGTAGCTTATAATCGGATTAAATGATAAATAATTTTCATATTATTTCATTACTGATGAATAGTTATGTCATCCATTTGGTATCTAGATGTCTAAGAATGTTTTTCACACCACTTCAACGTGCATGAAAGCATTATTATGCGTTATAAATTGGATACAAAAATTTAAATATTGTAATTGTTTAGCATGCACACAGGCCTAATACTTGGTCACAACTAAAGTGGTTCGTGTATCGTAGCCAATATATAGGAGCAAAAACTCACATAGTTTTCGTGCGTCGGGGCAATGTATGTGCGATCAAGTGGTTTTCAAATCAGTGGGGGGAGGACACTTGACTCTAACGATAATTGGTAATTTAAAGCTTGATAAGTCACGAGCGGTTTACTTACTCAGAAAACGGTCTTCCTAAACCCCTAATATTTTTGAAAGACCTATCCAACGATATCCCACACTATGGGAAGGACGAAAAAAAATTTTCATCTCACTTTACATGTAGGGGAGGTACCCTAAATAATTGTTTTTTTTTTTTTCAAAATTTTATTTTACCATTTTTTTGGCGTCTTTAACGTGTATACTAATGCCAAATTACAAATTTCTAGTACCAATAGTTTTTGAGCTAAGCCGCGGACAGACGGACAGACAGACGGACATGGCGAAACTATAAGGGTTCCTTCTTGACTACGGAACCCTAAAAAGTAAAAAAAAAAGTCCTAAAAGTCAGAAGTGTGAGGTGAAGGGTTCCGTAGTAACTAATATAATATAATAATGCATATTTATTTGACGTATAAAAAAAACCTTAAAAATTTCTTCAAACTAGCTTAGTTACATTTTTACAACTACGCTAAATAACTTTGTTTTTCATAGTGTTTGTATGAATTACAAAGTTATATTTGCGGTTTTTGAAAATATGCTGTATCTCAAAAACTGCTGACCCGATTTTGTTCAAACCAATTTTGCTTGAAATTTTACATTAAGATCTACAGACATATATTTTTTTAGATGTTTCACTCCATTATTATAGAAGTTAGAGGGGGGACACACATTTTACCACTTTGCAAGCTTATATCTTTTAAACGATTGACTTTATGAAAAAGTGGTTTTAGAAACCCGTATATCATTTTTAAAGACCTGTCTATAGATATCACACACGTATAGGTTTCATTAAAAAAAATATTTTCAGTTCTAGTTCCATGTATGGGGACCCCCTTTATTTTAAATACTTTTAATTTTTTTTATTAAAATCGGAAAGCGGTTCACAGAATACATCTACCTACTAAGTTTCAAATGTTTATTCTTAATAGTTTCGGAATAAAATGGCTGTGACATACGGACGGACGGACGGACAGACAGACAGACAGACAGACAGACGGACAGACATATCGAAACTATAAGGGTTCCGTTTTTTTCCATTCGGCTACGGAACCCTAAAAACGGCAACAATAGAGGTGTTATTTATAGTTTTAACCAAAAAGAAATAAATGCGAACAGTCTGGCAACAGCAATAAGTCTATTTAAACCTGGTATATTTTCTTATATTTTTATTCAATAATTACATCCTTAAGCGAATAAAACTAAACAAATTCAACAAACAAGGTGTTTTCGATAAAAGGATTCCATTTGGACCCATTTTACAACCTCCTTTTCCGTTTAACCTAAATCCAAACATAACACCTCTTATGGTTTTGCCAGTTCAAAAGCCCAATCTCCCAAAAGAGGATTAAATTGCTGACACAAAAATCTTTACAAGCCAGTAGTACGATCTCAAAATAACTGCGTTACAAGCACGGGTCCCGAGTGGCGGAGAGATTATACGGGCTCATTTAATTAGGGGTAGAGGTCAACCGTCGCTGAGATCCAGCTGTCCAAACTGATTTCCTGAAGATCCTCTCATTAAAACTTAATGAGAACACTCTAGAATATAATTGGACCAGTCACTGATTGTTTGAAGTTGCTCCATGTCCGATTGCACTGTTGAGGAAAGTTTTCCCTTTTATTTCTGAGGGGAAACCATCAAATGACTCCGCTTTGGGAGGAGCGGAAGGGAGTGGGAGACTTCTACTGACTAAAACAACACGCAGTAGCCGGCAAAATATCCGTGACTCCAGCCATTTTGATTCTGCTTGAGTTGCATCTAAGTTTTGCAAGCCAATGAGTAAATAAAGTTTTCTACGCAAAGCGGATTCCTTCGAGTTTGTGCCTATTATTCACTTTGTTACAATAAGTTTAATTATGTGAAGAAGAAATAAACTTGGATAAAGATGTTACTGGCTACCAAGTTGGTTGAAAGAGAATCTCAAGATCTTAACATACTAAAAGTTTTTCTTGAACATTTAAAAGTATTCAGGAACGTCATAATTAGTTCGTAACTTGCATGTCATGATTTATATTACATTCTTTTCTTGTTGAAATGAATGGAAGAAGCTTTTCTCAAATTATTCTGTGACGTTGGAGATATCATACACATTTGCCCCGCATGGCTCCCCAAAATTTGCGTTTTAGGTGTGCACCAATGCAATATACAGTTGCCTCTAGGATTATATGTACCTGTTTCTTTTTCAATGTACCTCTGTACTTTTGAAGAAATATGCAAAAAGGGAGCCGTGCCAGCCAAACGTTTTCAGCACGTAACTTGAAAAATATGTAGCGTATTAAAAAAATTCGTAAACTCAAGAATTGTACTCTATTAACACGTTAATGTGTAACAACAGATATAACAAATAGTATCATTCGAACTTAAAACGGGATATTTACCATTTGTATTTTTTGTTTTGAGTTTCCGATATTTCGGCACTGTTGCAAGCCCCATGATCACGGATGAACTGATGTAATTGCGGGTGGAAGTTTATGAGCAGACAAATCGGTCTACCCCCTTTCTCGTTCATTTTCTGTTAGCGACACCGCTACTACTGTCACATGTATCACTAAGCACTCGATTCTGTTCCCGACACACAAAACTCACCGTGTCGACTCGCAAACTTTCTACGGAACTTATAAATATCCCATTTTATGTTCTAATGATACTGTTAGTGACCATGTTAGCTTAAAAACTTAGATATAAGAAATAATATACAGATGTGGATAGGAGGCCATGCTGGAAAAAAAATATCTGAAAATATCTAAAAAAGACAAAACCATCTTAGCTAAAAACTATTAATACACAATTAATGTTTGGCAAGTAACATGTATCGCATTGATTTCACATACAACTTGCTAAATTTAAAAAATAAGCGAATTTTAGTTCATTCAGCACGGCCTTCTTTAATTGCCTATATCTTTTTAAATAAGACATAATTATTTACAAAATTCGATTTCCTGAATTATGTATAGGAGTACATTTGTTACAAACAATTCTGCTGTATTAGTACTAGTAATACTGATGGGGTGGGGAAAAACAAAACATCATTACACTTCATTCTTACTGCAATTATTTAAGGCGAGCGCATAAAGTAATGAACCGTCGAGAAATATCGGGGAAGTACGTGCTTTGAGCAAATAGATTTTAATGAAACGTTTGAAACGTGTGGAAGATTAATGGCCCCAGAGATGATAATACTACAATTTCTCTGTGTTTAATAGCAGCGCTTTAGGGTAGTGGTACATTGACGAGCTATAGCGAAAAGTATATTAACGTGATGCTTTTTCCGGTGAGTTTATGGTTCATGATGCTTAACAAAATTAAAAAATGTCTCTGGCCTAATATATATGAAGCCAAAAAAATTGTGATATCTTTTGATTTGGTAACATTAAATTGGATATTGAACCTGTTGGTTATTGTTGGCATGGCGAACAACAACGACTGTCTTTAAAGTGTGTACAATAAGCTTATTTAAGGCATCTTCAAGGTAGTGGCTAGTATTTTTTGTATGTGAATAACCTTTAAATCGCGATAAAACATTTTCGACAAGTGCGACTTTATCTAATACGCGCTGGTGTGCTACCAACGCGTATTAGATAAAGTCGCACTTTCAAGTCCATAAATTCGACTAATTTGTAAAGTTGATTCTTACTATATCTTTATCCGTTAATAAACAACAAACAAAAACAATAATACATAATATATCAATTAATATATTCCATATTGAAAAGGTTCTGATAAAATAAAGGCTTTCGGAATAATGCTATGTATCGTAACCATATGGTAGAGCAGTAGCCTCGCTTGTGATACACCCAAACCTACTCGTAGTAATTAGACAACACGGCGTGGGGAGAATTTTTAATGATTTAGGTGAAATTTATAATGAAATAATTAATTATGAAGCGGCGACATCACATTTCTGGAAGTAGGGCCCGTACAATTTTTGTTTATTGCATATTTTGGGTCCCACGAAGGCTCCCGGTTGTTTTATTTCAAGCTGTGGGCGTAGTACATATTACCTCAACGGCTGTGGGTAAGTTTTGGCTTGAAACTTTGTATATCATTATTATGTGTTCTTTATATTTTAAATTAAGACATCAGTGACGAACTTGTATCAAGAGGTATTTTGCTCGATGCCATGTTGAGAGGAATCTAGCAATTTTAAATTAAGTTTTATGTTTCACAATCAGGCTCTCATATAGAAAACTGGTTCCCTCATAAATCCACTCTGCAAATTACTATACCAGGACTTTTAATTCTATGCAGTAGACTGAAAGTTTCCGAGTTGTCAGATAATGACGACTACGAAATTGTGATGTTACTAAATTAATCTATTCAGGAATAAAATCTAATAACAATGTAATCAATTTTTTTGATAATATTAAGTAAAATGTAATTATAAAGGGGCGTGAAAAATAAAACGATTAGATCATGATAAAAATAATAAAATCTAGTTACTACTGCAAAATAAAAGATAATAGTAAACATTTTATCATTTATTTATATTTCTCACGATTAAAAATCGCTCATTTATTCTCGTCGATTGATTGAATCTATCACTACAAATTTAAATAGTGTATCATTATTTTAGTAAGTGACACTAGCTTATGTCAGCTTACTGCATCGAATTAAAAGTCCGGGTATAAGTAGTGGATTAGAATTCCCTGCCGCAGTCAGTGTTTCCTGATCGCTATAACGTAGGTTTTAATAAGTTAAGAGTTCTTGCCAGGTTTGCGGTGACTGAAGGAGCAGGGTGGATTTTTAGTCAGTAGAAGTCTGACACTCCCTTCCACTCCAACCATAGCGGGAGAAGTCATTTGATGATTTTCCCACCCGGAAAAAAAAAAAAATTGGTAAGAGTACTTCATCGCTTACTATGTGATAAGACGGTGGTCAAACGCAACATATCAATGATAAAAACAACCTCGAACTGTTTTAAATAATCTTTTTATTTATTTATTTATGTACACACATGACACTTACAAAATAAAATAAAAAACATATATATACAGACAAAAGAGCACAAAGGTGCTGCTTATTTCCTAAGAAATTTCATCCAGCAGACCTGCGACAGGAAAGTTGAAGAGGAGATGATAGACACAGTGTGTATAAATACTAATTACGATAAATAAAACAAAATTTAGCTAATAAATTAAACTATAATGATATAATAAACAAATATATACATGCATAGAGTTAAAATACATATTTATATTAATGCTATATAAATATATACTTATAATAAATATACCCATCACTTTTCTGTCACTCCGAAATGTCATGAAAACCAATTATTCCTTGCACCCATCAAATCCTTACTCAATTTTATCATATCATTCTATGACCGTAGAGAAGTTTTGTAAGACCTCTGCAAATAACATGTCAACCCAACTCAGTTTTAGTATTTGTGACACTTTCAGTGATTTTTGTGTACCTAAAGTTGGCACCTTTTTGTGTTATATGTATTACTTGTCGAGTCGGTCTAGTGTTGGAAAAACTTACTCCGGAGCAAGAGGTGCTAGGTTTGACTCACGGGTCGAGCAAAGGTGTTAACGGGTACTCCTATTGAAATTTGTTCAATAGCATATCGGCTTCGAGATTTGTGCTCGGTGAATGGCAATAGGGTTTGTTCCCAGTTGCATAACCATTAATCAAAGTGTATGAAGTGCGAATAGTTCGTAGACGCCTCTGCTTAGACCCTTGTCACTTAGTCGTTATATTAGGTTGCGCTTGTTTTCAGTATAATATCCTTTATTGAAAACGTCTATCGCTATAAGTTATAATGCCTACAAATATTATAATTAATAGAATTACAAAAATAGACACTGGTATACTATCACAGGGAATTCTATTTTAAGTGACAGTTTTTTTTAGTAATATAATAATTTAAGAAAATAGTTCGCAATCCCGACAGGCAATCGCCCCGTTGTATAGGGCTCCATCACTAGTGATGACGACTCTTTGAGGCGCTTGGGACACTGCGGCGGCGCGCCCTCGACCCGGGCATGATTCTTACCGGACAGTGAGATACCCCTGCTTCAAATCAAATCAAATCAAATTTATTTATTTGTTAACATAGGTAAAGTAGGTATAATTATGTATAGGTGTTATATTAATAAAAAGAGCGCTATGTTATGCCAGGAGGCGTACAAATATACGCAACCGTCCGCAAGCCCGCGCCTATGGTGGCCAGAGATTGGCTCGCGATCCCCGACGTCCGAGGCGTCTCCCGCAGCGGCTGGGGCGTGAGGAAGAGAGTTGCCTGTAGAAGGAGGCCCTTCTGCAAATGACTGCTTTGCAGAAGGAGGCGACTGTATCCCATTTCCTGTCGCTCCGCGCCATAGTCTGAAACAGAGCCGGGCGCGAGAGGTTACCGCCGATGGCTTGATGACTAAGATGCACACTGCGTTGGCTGGTCCGAAGTAGCGCTCGAAAAGAGAACCTGGAAAGATTTGGGGGAGGCCTTTGCCCAGCAATAGGACATCAGCGACTAAATAAAAATAAATAAATAAAATTTCCCTTCAATCCTTCCAATCTAATCTCCATTTTTAGGGTTCCGTAGCCGAATGGAAAAAAACGGAACCCTTATAGTTTCGACATGTCTGTCCGTCTGTCTGTCTGTCCGTCCGTCCGTATGTCACAACCATTTTATTCCGAAACTATTAAGACTATACATGTAAAACTTGGTAGGTAGATGTATTCTATGAACCGTTTTCCGATTTTAAGAGAAAATTTAAAAAATATTTAAATTAAAGGGGGGCTCCCCATACATGGAACTGAAACTGAAAATATTTTTTTTTCATGAAACCTATACGTGTGTGGTCTTTAAAAATGACATTAAGGTTTCTAAAATGACCTTTTCATTGTTAATCGTTTAAAAGATATATCCTTCCAAAGTGGTAAAATGTGTGTGTCCCCTCTAACTTCTATAATAATGAAGTGAAAAATCTAAAAAAAACCATATATTGTAGATCTTAATGCATACTTTCAACCAAAATTGGTTTGAACGAGATCGAGTCAGCAGTTTTTGAGATACCGTATATTTTCTAAAACCGCAAATATAACTTTGTAATTCATACAAATACTATGAAAAACAAAGTTATTTGGCGTAGTTGTAAAAATTGTAAATAAGCTAGTTTTAAGAAATTGTAATTGTAATTCATACAAATACTATGAAAAACAAAGTTATTTGGCGTAGTTGTAAAAATTGTAAATAAGCTAGTTTTAAGAAATTTGTAAGGTTTTTGTTTTTTTTTTCAAATAAATATATTAAGTATATATATTTATTATAATTAATTATATTTATTATAGTTACTACGGAACCCTTCATGGGCGAGTCCGACTCGCACTTGGCCAATTTTTAATCTTTGCTCTCTGCTACATTTATTCTGTACTGTACAATACATTAAAAGTTGTTACGAAGGCTTAATGTCATAATCATTGCAATTATGACAATAAGCCCCTTAAACTTTGCTACAAAATCCCTTTGTGGGATTAGCAAGCCAACACAGGACGTTATATAACGTAGATTTTCATAAATCTCTGAATTAGCTCAGAAAATGCTTAGTGAATAACAAATGATAATTATTTTATAACCTATCGTGTTTTCTTCATGTATCGGAAAGTGGGTTAAGCTGTTGAACACGGTTGTCACTGTACATCTTTGAAAATCGTTACGGGAAGTTTGAAACCAGAAAATCTAAGCAGTCTTACCAAGGGATATCCGTGAGGTAGCACCGTGCTACAGCTGGGTATAGCTGTGGATATCAGTCAGACAGTCACTCCATGTAAAACATAGTATTTAGCTGCACCCCGAATATACTGGAAACTGACCCAAACATTCATAGTTGGGAAAAGTATGGTTAAAATAATTATTAAACCTCATAATGCCTCCCTGTCTAGTATTTTGGAGATACCTATACAAAGTGTAACAGATTAAGCGCAATACCTCAGACACCCCAATTAGAATATTAATGATGTGGTCGAAGATGGAACACGCTTACCTAGAAGTACCCTATTCACTCTTGACTTGAAGACTCTAGGTTATAGCTATCGGGAAACACAGACTCCGTCAGGGAATTCCACTCCTTAGCCGTACGCACAATGAAAGTATTCCCAAAACGTTTTGTGCGTATTGTCCAATAAAGGATATTATACTGAATACCACTCACGAACGCAATTCCAGCAGGTAATGGCCCTGTCGGGCCCCCTCAATGCTGCTGACTGCTCTCTGAGGCGCGCGTGGAACACGGTGCGGCGGCGCACCACCCACCCATAATTTTTAGAGACTCTCAGAAAAAGAACAACCATTTGTAGGCCATAGAAACATTTATTGCGGTACGGGAATCGATGCGCCAACCATGTCGTCATATTTTAATTCCTTTTTTCATCAAGAAAAGTGATTCCATACTTACATTACATTTACTGATACCGCTTTTCTTACGAAACCTTTAAACTATTATTAAAAACGGGTAATTTACGAGTTCACCTTAGTTCCAAGCTTGTGATTTTACAAGATATTCGGCATAACCTTCAATAAATAGTCTATGTAAATATCGCTTTAAACCCAACCTACCGTAAAAGGCAAAAACCTTTGCAATACAAAACACTATTAACCTTTCTGGCTTCCAATATTGTAATGTAAATATGAGGGTTAAGTCCTGTATTCACTCGGCGAGTAATGGAGGGCGAAATATGAAAACGTTGTGTCGACTTTCATTAAACCTGGGGTAATGAATATTTTATAGCTGGTTGTAATTATACGTTTGATTTTTTTCGTTCTTGACCTCGATCACGTCTGATGGTAAGTGATAGATGAGGTCTACGATGGATGAGCGAGCCCAGAAGAATGATGCCTGTTCACTCTTGCTTTGAAGCCAGATGGGTCATAAGTGGAAGGGAACTTAGAAGCCGGCAGAGAGTTCCAAACCTTGGCCGTGCGTACAATAAATGTAGAAGAGAATCGCTTAGTACGACAAGACGGTATATTGACCAATTGCGTCTAGTGAATCGGTAGTGAAAGGGAGATGGAGGAATTTATTATTATAATTGATTTCTTGTCTCAAGTGGAGATGGGCAGGACACATGGTAAGAGGCAATGACAAATGGGGCAAAACAGTGACTAGGTGGTATCTCAGGGAAGACAAAAGGAAAAGAGACAGACCGCAGCAGCGTTGGAATGACGATATTAGCACAGTATAAAAATATGGACAGACAGTACGGAAACTACCTACAAATGCTCGAACGGCACACTCACAAAAACATGCGCAGTGACGAGACTCCTAAACGCGGGTCGCGGTGCTCTCAGTACTGAGACCACCGCACTGAGTCTCGTCGGTGCGCATGTTTGTGTGAGTGTGCCGTTCTATTAGAAAAGTGGTAGGAGTAATGTGGAATAAAGTGGCACAAGATAGGTTAAAATGGAGAAGGTTGGAGGAGGCCTTTGCCGAGTGGCAAACAAATCTACAGAAAATTAAGAAATGTCAAATAGTAGATTAAGTAAAATTTATATTATGATTAGTAAATATTATTGTTATTAGGTTACAGATTTGAATAAAAGTCTATATTATTATTATTAATTGATTTCTTGTAAATTAAGAAGTGGTCATGGCGAGGAGCTTGTGACTAAATAATAACAGCCACATCGATCTCGATCGGTCGATATTTAAGGTTAAGCAATGCTTGCCGAGGTTGGTAAGTAGATGGGTGACTACCTCAATAGGCTAAGGCTCAATTAGCATAAAAAAAGTTGGGAATTTTCAAAAAGGTGAGACGGTACTTCATACCGGAACAGCTGCTCAATCTGTATCAAGCACAGGTTCGGTCGTGTATGGAGTACTGCTCTCATCTTTGTAACGGATCTGCCAAATACCAACTGGACGCGCTTGAGTCCATTGAGAAAAGGGCCAAGAGACTCATTGGCAACGATGCACTGGTCGAGTCAAAGCTCCAGAGCCTTGAACATCGACGACGAGTTGCATGCCTATCAGTTTTCTATCGGTTACATTTCGGGGAGTGTGCGATAGAATTACACAATCTAATTCCGCCAAGTCCGTTCCAACATCGGACTACAAGACAAAAGGCGATGCGCCATCGTTACATGGTGGACATCCCACTCATACGCACTAAACGTTTTGGGAATACTTTCATAGTGCGTACGGCTAAGGAGTGGAATTCCCTGCCGGAGTCTGTTTTTCCCGATAGCTTCTTCGATCTTTAAGTCAAGAGTGAATAGGTTACTTTTAGGTAAGCGTGCTTCATCTTCGACCACATCATCACTTACCATCAGGTGAGATGGTGATCAAACGCGAACCTATTATCAAAAACAAAAATATCGAGATTAAAAAATAAAGCTCGCTAAGCCGTTAGTCTCGGCAGTCATTTGTACATTTTTTTTGGCAGTCATTACTGGTAGTCAAAAGCCAGAAAACTAACCCCAGTCTTACTGAGGGGTATCTTGTTACCCAGCCACTGGGTTATGGATGTCAAACAGGGAGGTGGCTGCAACCAGTAACATTGGAAGCCCAACTAAGTAAGATTCGACTCCAGCATAGTGGGTAGAATTCACTATTAAATCTTGCTAACCCCTCCAACTAAGCGTCAATAGCCTAATGGATAAGATGTCGGACTTGTGATCGAGAGGTCCTGAGTTCGAACCCCACCTACCCAAAGGTCCTTACTTTGGTATTGTTCGTCAAATTGTTGAGCTCCTTAATTAAGTTCTAAGTTGAGCTACACGATAACTGACAAATGCTTGCACTGTCTGGACAGGTCCGCTCAAATTTGCGTGGTTATTTCCTCAAAAGAATACCACAGACATGTACCTACATGCTTCTCATATACAAATACAAATTGTCTGGACTTTAAAAGAGACTTTGACCTCTGAGTTTGTTTCGGTGTTTCTTCTCAGAGTAGTCAGTTAGGAAATACCGGCCTCATCTAGCTAAACTAAACTCGCAAAAAAAACATGACGTGTAAATGTGTTATTTATAACCAATTTACAGAATAAATATTTCATTTCATTTCATTTCACCCATTACACTATTGCTTTTTGTATTGGATTACAAATAAATAACACTAGTCAGTCGATTGTTCAACAATTTAAGGCACAGTGTAAACACAGCCTAACATAAGTTCTATAAACACAAGAGCCAAATAGAAATGTTATTTTACTCGCTATTCGTGTAAGCGTTACATTTTATGACGATCGAATCGTTTCCATTGATTGTATATTTTGCATTTTATATAAGGGTCTGTATAAATATTTCTTTTGTGAGATTGTATGCTTTTACTTTGAATGTATTTACAGTACACAATGCGTAAACTAAGGACGTTAAGCGAGAATTTTATTTAAAAACCGCCCCTGCTTTTGCGAAATGCTTCGTTCACGTATAAACTTTTATATCTTGCGGGAAAAAAGAGACTCACATTTTTACAATAACAATTATAATGGCAGTAATTTCGAGTTTCTGAATCAATTATGTTTGTCTGTAAGAGCACGCACTGTGCGATAAGACCGCCCATTGTACACTAGTTTAAATTTTTTGTATCCATAGAAATATTGTAAGGTGTACAATAAAGTACAATAAATAAATTTTGCTGCGATTATTTAGCTTAACTTTTTCATTTTAATCTTTATGCCGAATTTTATGTGATGAAGGCAAGTCTTAATTTTAAATTCCTTCAGCTTAATCTAGTTTCGCAATGGATGTTGTTGCTTTTATTTATAACAATGTTCTAGCCTGTTTTATATAATACGATATTTTAATTTTTTTTTAATATGTGTGACGGTTGTCACAAATACACGCTTTTCATTCCTTTCTTTGAAATATCAACTTTCCTTCTTTTCCTCCTCGATAAGAAGGAAAGTTGATATGTAAGAGAGAGACGGTGCAAATTATTATATGTAACAAAATCCACAGTTCTTAAAAATAATTATTTATTTACAATACTTATGAACTGCCTTACAGCCAATTTTTGTTTTACAGAGAACTATCAATTCAAGGCCTATTGGTCTAGTGGTCAGTGGCCCTGACTGCTATGCACAAGGTCGTGGGTTCGATTCCCACCCAGGACAAATGTTTGTGTGATGAGCACGATCATGTGTTCTTTTTTCTGTGTGTAATTTATCTATAATATGTATGTATTTAGAAATATATATGTATGTTTATCAGTTGTATAGTACTCATAGCACAAGCTCTGCTTAGTCTGAGACTAGATGGCGTTGTGTGAAAGTTGTAAAGTAAAAAAATAAAAAATGAGGGTAGAAAATATCACATTGCTAGCAATCTTGTTAACCCCTCCACCTAAGCTAAATATGCTTATGTCTGGAGTGGGTTCACGGCAGTAGCTTAATAAGTCTTAATAAGTAGATAGTTACAATTTAACAAAATTTCAGTCATGCGGGTTGTTCAGGACTGCAATAGGCCAGCCAACGGTAACTGGACGTGTCCGGAACTTTTCCACGATACGTGGAGACTACCGTTGCTTTTCAAAACTATAAACAAGGTTACACAATGGCCTGCCTCTACTAGGCTTCGGCCTACAACAATAAAAACAAAAATGTACCACTAACCTGAGTGCTGGGGACGCCAACTTCGACCTTCCAAGGTCACGCTCCAAGTGTGGTTTGTATGTAATATGAGGGTGAGTAATTGAAAGGTGTGATGTAAGTCAAGTGTTGTAGAACGTTCACTAGGCGCCGATCTCCAGCTGGCGCGGTCACAACAGCAATCACAGCACAACTCGTTTCCAGCAAGCGCGCGCTACGCGTGGTAGGCAATAAGGCGATATGTTCCAAGAAATATCACTGGATTCTTGTTAATCCGAGATTACAAAGTTCAATCAATCACTGAACACAATTAATATGTTAATCTCACGTGAGATCCAAGCTGATTTCCAATTATTCCGCGTGCCACGAGGTGACGCAATACGGCGTATGATTCAACAATATCCCGGGGTTCTCGGCAAATGGGGAATACACTTCAAACAACAAATAGATAATTCGCGACCCAATTATCGGTCTCAACAGGCGAATCCAACAATATTTTACCAATTAATTAACTCAACAGGGTTCCGACGACCGGCATTTTTTCCAAGCAAGCAAAGTCAATCTGTCAAGTCAGAGAGGTTATGTCAAGTGTCAACATCAAAGACAATAGAATGTTGCCACACCAAAAGAGCGTTCAAAATTACATTTGGGACGCAACATCTACCCCCCCCGGACGGGCCTACCCGTCCGCTAATCAATTGGAAGTCTTGACAAGGTTGCAAATTCAACACAGCTTCAATGCGGCCAAATACCGTAGCTAGTTCATTAAAGGTGAGAACGGTGTCTCCCAACAATCTCCGCCAGCGTCCCTTTGCCGCTTTCACCGCGGCCCCAAAAATACCCCCCCCAATGGGGGGCAGGCTGGCGGGTCAAACAACCAAGTGACCCCTCGGCGGGCCAAACTATTACCAATGTCAACCTGGCTCTCATTAGGAAGGCGTGTACCTCCTTCAAATAGTTACTTGTACCCTTGTAATTCGTACCGCAATCAGACCTAATCAACGAAGGTAACCCACGGCGAGACACAAATCTTTCCAAAGTCGCCTCAAAGGCCTCTGTCGAGAGGGAGGTTACCAGCTCCAAATGTACTGCCTTGGTTGACAGGCAGACAAACACACAAATAAGCCCTAACAATCTTGCTATTACGAAGGGTGGACGTCTTCAACAAAGGGGGACCAACAAAATCCGTTACGACGCCAGCAAAGGGCCTCGCCTCATTGACGCGATCAGCCGACAAAATCCTAAATTCTCGCTGCAGAATGGCCAACAGCACATTGCAACCGGCATGCGAGTTCTTAGTGTGACGATCAGTCACCAACAATTGTACCAAGTTCAGTTACAACAAGGGCAGGAGCACCAATTTTAGGGTAAGGACAACTCACAAGGGTGATTTCAAACCAGGTCCTTCCCTCAACAGTGGTGTCAGCCGGTTCGCCAATTCCCCAAATCTTGCCTGAAAGGTCGTTCACCTTCAGGCCAACCTGTCCCGCTAACCAAGAAGACAAAGGGCAACCCCGGACTCCCGTCTCCAAAATGGCACAGACCACAATCGAGTCACCCAAGGGTCCCCAGACCGTGACCGAGGCCGTTGGCAACAAAACCGTCTTGATCGGGGGGTTCCTTTAGCGGGGCAGGCGTCAATCCCTTAGTGATGCCTGGGCGGCGACCGATCGCCGCTTCCAGGCTGCCTTCGTTCACGACGAGGCCAACAATCAAACCATTCGTCCGCGCGGTGTCCCAAGCCGCTCGCCATCACTGGAGGGGCATATCCCACCGAATGCCCGAATGGCGGAGGCCGCGACTCCAGCGGGGGACGTTCCGCCAACGGAGGGGAAAGGCAGCGGCGCCGACCCGGCCACTGCTGCCTAGCAGCCAATGCGCGTTCTCCCTGACGAGGGAAGACCAAATGGCGCTCGTGGGGCTCCCGTTCAACTTGCGCGGGGGGTGGAGAGCGGCGTACGGAATCGCGGGTCTCAGCCCGGTGCTCGTCTCCGGGGTACCCCCCCCTGCGCGAACCCCCCTCAGAAGCTGGTCTGCTGGAGCGGTTCGCGTTGGCGCACAAAATCTCCAAGTGGGACCCATCACAAATTCTACACGGGCGGGGGTCGGGGCAGTCCCGATGGAAGTGGGCCCCCAAGCACGAAAAGCACAAACGGCGTGCGTTGACAATACGGCGGCGGGCACTTACGTGCAAATTCAAAAAATCCGGGCAACGCGCCATGACATGCCCCGTTGCCTTACAAAAGTCACAATGATGAGGACTCCGGGCACCATCAAAACGGGGGGCGGGGCGAACATCAACAGGCCCCCTAGCCCGAGGACTCCGGGCGCCAGCCAAACGGGGGGCGGGGCGATCATTAACAGGCCCCCTAGCCCGAGGACTCCGGGCGCCAGCAAAACGGGGGGCGGGGCGATCATCAACAGGCCCCGTAGCCCGAGGACTCCGGGCGCCAGCCAAACGGGGGGCGGGGCGATCAACAACAGGCCCCCTAGCCCGAGGACTCCGGGCGCCAGCAAAACGGGGGGCGGGGCAATCATCAACAGGCCCCCTAGCCCGAGGACTCCGGGCGCCAGCAAAACGAGGGGCGGGGCGATCATCAACAGGCCCCCTAGCCCGAGGACTCCGGGCGCCAGCAAAACGGGGGGCGGGGGGAACATCAACAGGCCCCCGGGCCCTAGTCCGTCCCTGGTCTCTGGGCTGAGAAGGTAGTGGGGGCGACCCCGTAGCGCCACGAGTGTTATCCGCAAACCGACACTCGTCTTCCAAAAATTTGAGGAGGTCGTCAAAGGGGGGAAGATGGGTGGCACCATCCCCACCATACTCCTGCTCAAAACGTGACCTCAACTCCGCGGGGAGCAACTGCAGCACTATGTGCACCAACAAGTAGGACCAATGTTCTACCGGTAACTCCAAGCGTCTCAAGGCGTTGGTCGCTGAAACCAACGGGTTCAGCAAGTCAGTGCGCAACGTCGACGTGCTGACAATGGCCGGTAGCCCCAAAATCTGGTCGATGTGCACATCAGCCAGGCAGCGCTTGTTCTGATACCGTCGGGAGAGAAGCTCCAGAGCGGTCGGGTAAGAGGAATCCGTCACCGGCAAGTGCTGCACCAAGGCTCTGGCTTCGCCCTCCAGGACAGACAATAAATAGGCCAGCTTCTGGGCAGGTCCGAGGTCCGAGCGTGCATCGACAAGACTCTCAAAGAGATCTAGGAAGCCCAGCCAGTGGTCCAAGCGACCGTCAAAATGTGGCAGCTCCAGGGTGGACAGCCTACTCAATAGTCCAGGGCCTGCAACAACAGGGGTCTGCGGCTTGGCCGCATCAGGCACCCGGCTCTTCAAAATTTTCCGCACTCGAAGACATATGACATCCCCCAGGTGGATAATCTGGTCATAGTCACCCAAAATCTTATCGCGGGCTGTCTGATCCATCACCCCCAAATCCACGTCCATGATGTACTCGTTGAAGCGTGTGAGCGCAGCATCAGCTGACTTGATCCTCTCAATCACTTGCCCATACCGAGCAAGGGTGAGCTCTTCCAATTCCACACGCTCAACAGTTGCAGCTGCCGATGTGAACCATCTCAACTGTGAGGTCAATCCCGCAGCAGCCTCCCTGACTGCCCTTAATGAGGCCATTGCAACAATCAAATATTAATACAAAACAACAATCAATAACCAACAATCAAATATTAAACAAACAGCAATGACTTGTTAGCCAGCCAAGTAATCTCAACAAAATAAAAATTCAAATTCAATTATTTCAAGCCCAAATCCGACCCTGCACTTATTCCAAGTATGAATCTAGCTTGCTAAGGATGGCTAGTTACAAAATAAATAACAATTGAATGTATAATACAATACTGGATCAACCTCAAATTAAACATCAATAAGCACAACAATTGTCTGCATAATATTGAGCCGGAGAATCTCTAACAAATCCAATAAATACAAATAAATGCAATAAGTCAATCCACACCATTCAAGTCTTGTTATGTTAGACTATGTGTAATTATTATTTAGATAAACTTTTAAATTCAGATCAATGACATTCAATTATTAATTTCAACAAATACCAAATTATGTACCAAATTATGTACCAAATTATGTACCAAATTATACCAATAATTCCTAATTTCACCAATAAATCCTACCTGTCAATGCAATGAAAGAGGCTACAGTACAAATTACAAATACAACTTCAATTGATTCAACTTCAATTAGATAGCCCGGATGACATGGTAATATATTCAAAACTTATTAAGTTACAAGTTGTGTTAAGTAATTAAACTCAAGTTTTAAGTTTTCAACAATATTCAAAACTTCCAATTAAACCAGTGGATCTTATAAGACCACGCTTCTGCTACCAGTTTGAACAAGACTGCAATAGGCCAGCCAACGGTAACTGGACGTGTCCGGAACTTTTCCACGATACGTGGAGACTACCGTTGCTTTTCAAAACTATAAACAAGGTTACACAATGGCCTGCCTCTACTAGGCTTCGGCCTACAACAATAAAAACAAAAATGTACCACTAACCTGAGTGCTGGGGACGCCAACTTCGACCTTCCAAGGTCACGCTCCAAGTGTGGTTTGTATGTAATATGAGGGTGAGTAATTGAAAGGTGTGATGTAAGTCAAGTGTTGTAGAACGTTCACTAGGCGCCGATCTCCAGCTGGCGCGGTCACAACAGCAATCACAGCACAACTCGTTTCCAGCAAGCGCGCGCTACGCGTGGTAGGCAATAAGGCGATATGTTCCAAGAAATATCACTGGATTCTTGTTAATCCGAGATTACAAAGTTCAATCAATCACTGAACACAATTAATATGTTAATCTCACGTGAGATCCAAGCTGATTTCCAATTATTCCGCGTGCCACGAGGTGACGCAATACGGCGTATGATTCAACAATATCCCGGGGTTCTCGGCAAATGGGGAATACACTTCAAACAACAAATAGATAATTCGCGACCCAATTATCGGTCTCAACAGGCGAATCCAACAATATTTTACCAATTAATTAACTCAACAGGGTTCCGACGACCGGCATTTTTTCCAAGCAAGCAAAGTCAATCTGTCAAGTCAGAGAGGTTATGTCAAGTGTCAACATCAAAGACAATAGAATGTTGCCACACCAAAAGAGCGTTCAAAATTACATTTGGGACGCAACACGGGTCAAAACGTATTTCAAAAAGCTACAGCTATTTAAGTCTTATACTAAAATGTAAGACGAAATTATATATTGTTTCTTCTGCCCCCAAGAGATCTGAAGCGGCTAACAGCAGCACTTTGTACTCAAGCAAGCGAGCGGAACACTTAAGAACAAAATAATATATTATACTGCGAACAGACTTGAATTACGCTCTCCAATTAATTACGAAACTTCTTGAATATGGTACACGTGAGATCATTGCTTTATGTAGAATTAAATCGTATTTAGGCGTGCTTTTGGCAGTTGTAGAACTAAATTGCTTTCAAGTGAAGCTGTATCAAATTAAGATCTTAAGGTCAAATCGTGCCTCAAAGAGCAGTCACCAGCTTTGACGGGGTTCGATAGGGCCATTGTCTACCTGGGTTACGGGAAGGTAAACCGCGAGGGAGAGGCAACTCTCTTCCTCACGCCCCAACTGCCGCGGGAGACGCCCCGGGCGTCGGGGAGTGCGAGCCGACCTCCGGCCACCGCAGACACGGGCCAGCGGACGGTGAGCAGGGGTAGCTCACCGTCTTGTAAGGACCAGGCCCGAGGCGGCGGCGGCGGCGCGCCTTGTTCCGCGTACGCCTCAAAGAGCAGTCAGCAGCATTGACGGGGCCCGTTACGACTTCTGCCTTACGGGGTTGTGGGAAAGGTCTAACGAGATACCGCAGCCCGGAAAGCAAGGACAACTGAAGGAGCAGGCTGGGTTTTTAGTCAGTAGAAGTCTGACATCTCCTTCCGATTCACTGACAGCGGAAGAAGTCATTCGATGATTTACCCACCCAAAAAAAAGTCTAATCATTATCTCCTTAGCCTTTTCGACACAAGTGTATATTAGCTTAGTTGGAGGGGTTATCAATATTGCTAGTAAGGTGAATTCTTTCTAAATTGGTAGTTTTCTTTTTTTATTGATAATAGGCTCGCGTTTGACCACCATCTCACTTGATGGTAAGTGATGATGTGGTCGAAGATGGAGCATGCTTACCTAAAGGTAACCTATTCACTCTTGACTTAAAGACCCCTAGGTTATAGCTATCGGGAAACACAGACTCCGGCAGGGAATTCCACTCCTTAGCCGTACGCATAATGAAGGTGTTCCCAAAACGTTTAGTGCGTATAGGTGGGATGGATGTCCACCATGTAATGATCTTCTTAAAAAAAAATCCTTTTAAAAAACGCAGTATAGGTATTATCCACTACAAAAGCGGCTGTATCATAAATAACTAGGTACTTACAATTCATCTCTTCAATTATACTTACAAATATCGCTTCCCGGCAAAAAAAGTGTCAGAATACAAAAATAGTTGTTTCGAGAAAATGTAACTTTAATAGTTTTTTGTTCATCTAGACGTCAATAATTTAAAAACTATAATAGTCACATCGCTGAAATATGGTGTGTAAATAGCTTATTTATATATTTATTATAGGGCATTAAATTTAATAGCAAAATTGTATTTTTATTTAACTAACTTTTAAGAAACTTTTAATTTGATGAATATTATGACTCTTTATTCGATTAAAATTTCTGTAGTTTAATAAATAATACACATTATGCTGTATGTAATCACCATTACTTTTATTATTAAAAGTTTTTAATATTAATTAAAAATAAAGAAAAAGTAACCAAATTATAAACTTCTCATTAAAATAAAATAAAAACATAAAAAAATAACTTCTTAATTATAAATTAATAGTTTTGGCCTAATTAACAATCAGTCTTAATTCACTCGTTGGCCGATAACAATATAAAAAATTAATCTTAGATCTAACATGAAATAATTTTTCTTAAACATACGTCTAAATGCAATCATCATCATTACTTTTATTGGTTAACTGTCTTTACTTATAAAATTTAGGCACCTACAATAAGAAAAAATAACGAAATAAAACCTTCTCTTTAACATGTTTTTAAAATAAGAAAAAAATTCAAAACAAACTTCTTTATAAGTAAAAATATTTTTTTTTACGTGAACTTACATTCAACTAAAAAAAAGCTAAATTATTCACTTTAGAGACTCATAAAAAGACTCATAAAAGGGGGGGAATATGATTATTTTGTAATAAATCCAATAGATCTCAAACTCCCGTATCGATCTAAACCGAAACTCAAAGAAAATAAACTGAAGGGTTTATTTTCTTTGAGTTTCGGTTTAGATCAATACGGGAGTTTGAAGGATATTGAATTAAGATTTTTTTTTGCGTTAAAACTGTTTCGTAGAACGGATGATATTTAAAAGAGGTTTTAAACATCAGCTTCGTAGGATCGTCCTGCAACAGTTTGAAAATCTTCAGCTCAGAAATTTTAAAAGACTTTGCTGTAGTTAACCCAATATCCTCAGACAGACGCTTCAATGAATAAAAATCACTAGATGACATTTCTGTCATGGTGTAGGGATTGCCTTTCTTCTTAGCACATTTAATAGCTTCAACGTATTGGCTGGGTACATAAATTGGACCTGACCTGAGTCTTCTTTGTATTTGTTTTTCTATTTGCTCTTCTTCCGACAATATTGATGAATTCCGTTTAACACGTTTTCTTATAGTCGGCCGACCAACTCTACTGCCTGAGGTAGAACTCTTATACCCACAGTCAATTTTAAAATTTGAGTCTTTGACACTGTCATCAGCATCACTGTCTTCGAAATAAACATTTTCTTTATCTGAGTTGTATTTCCATCTAAAACAATGAGAGTAATTTGATTTAGAGTACAATTTAAATATCAGTTCAATATTAACAAGCCTGTACAAAAAGGTTCTCTTATATCCTCAATAATATTTGTACTTGTACATTGCGTATGCATTATGTTTTGATCTTCAGTTTCGTACTGCTTATTTTCACATTTTTTCGAAGTAGATGTGTCGAGATCTAAAAAAACAAAATAAATAAGTATCCCTGGACCACTGACATGCGGCCGTCTGATTCCGTACTGTATTATGGTAATCAAGCAGCTGATAAATATACATAAAAGTAAAGTAATCAGCCAGTCCCACTGCAAGGCAAAGACCTCCATTATTGAATTCATGTCACCATTATAATGATAGGATCTAGGAAAATTAATACGCTTAGCAAATGCCAGTTGGTGATTATAAACCAGAGCAAAGTTCAAAATTTCGAGATATTTTTTGCTTGATCCGGGAATCGAAGTCCCCAAGATCATGGTCCGGTACATAAACCGCTAGAACATCGGGGCGTTACATTACATTTATTTATATTTGACTATAATATAAAACACTAACCTTGCATTATAACATCATCATCTTTCAAATAATTTTGTTCACAATATTTTGTTAGTTAAATTTCTCGCTAGCCAGTTGTATTATTAATGCTGCCCGACTATTATTATTCATATTGATCCTAAAAAAATAAACAGTTACTAAAATTAGTACTAATAAATAAATAAATTACGCAACGTGGCATTAAGATTGAGTTCAATTTTATACAGAAAAAAGACCGAACACAACATATAACTCGTGATTATTATAAAAGTTTACAACAAAAACGACATTACATGTGTTGTTGCGTTTCTATAAATTCCCTTAAATCGCGATTATAGATCAGAAACAGTAAAAACAGAGACACTTTACATGTTATGTCTCTTTTTTTGTATGATCTGGCAATATCTATAATGCTTTTTCGTCAACAATACAGTCATAACACAGATTGTGCCGCCTTTTTAGTAACAATTCTAATATTTAAACGTAAAACTTACCGATAAAAAGTCACATCACACGTTAAAACACTTTTCTGGCGACACAGTACACGTCTACTCTGTATTAACACAAATGTGACATTGTTCACGCCAGTGTTCGGAGCGAAACGGCTCCGTGAAAAAGAGAACTTAGTGCCCTCTAATAGTAACCATGCGCAACAAAATAACGACATTTTTTGAGACGGACAAATGAAATATGCGCTATTTAATGCTGTAATTATGTCATTTTGTACCTAATATGTGTTGTGACACTTTTCTTGCCGGGAAGCGATATGTATCTATTATTATACAATCCAAACTAATTTTGCCCATAATCAAGCGAATTTATCGGCAGCAAAAAACAAAGTCTCTTCCCTCCCAATAATATATATCAGAAAGATAACTTCGTTATCTTCAGATTCCCGCGTAAAACGGCCGGGCGACATTTTAAATCTATTTCGCTCCACAAGATGGCCGCTGGTTGATTATCGTCGGTGATAGGAACGGTAAAGGAGAATTTTACTGGCTTCGAAGTCGTTTGAAATGTTTTTGCTAGTTTCTCCGTTATAAAAGCGTGGGTTTTGTATAAATAGTAACTAGCTCATATTTTAAATTATTTTGAAGATGTTCTTTTGCAGAATACTAAACTTAATGACTTACAATAATTAATAACGGGAGTCTCGTGGCGAGGATAATCGTTCCAAAACTGGTTCAGTTCTTTTTCAAAAACCTATATAATTATATATATCCGACCTAGATCCACTGGCATGTTTTACCATGTTTAAGTGATTTAACTGTAAGTTGCTTTTGGGTGAATGTATGTATGTATGTGTCAAGTATCTACTTATAGTGCTGAGTGTCTATGGGCAAGGTTAAGTAAAATAAGGCCTGTATGAATGAAAGTCACACAATGTATCTTTTTTTATAGTTGATAGGCTTGTGTTGACCATAATCTCACCTGATGTTAAGCGATGATGTGGTCGAAGATGAAGCACGCTTGCCTAGAAGTAACCTATTCACTCTTGACTTAAAGACTCCCAGGTTATAGCGATCAGGAAATACAGACTCCAGCAGGGAATTGCACTCCTTAGCCGTACACACAATGAATGTATTCCCAAAACGTTTTGTGCGTATAGGTGGGATGTCCACCATGTAATGATGGCGCATCGCCGTTTGTCTTGTAGTCCGATGATGGAACGGGCTTGGTGGAATAAGACTGTGCAATTCCATCGCACACTCCCCGAAATGTAACCGATAGAAAACTGATAAGCTTGCAACACGTTGCCGTCGCCGTCTAGGAGGAAAGAAGTATTGCAAAAGTTACGGAAAAGTATTTATTAACTTGAAATTTACGAAAACCATCACTCAAGGGGATTCCAACCATTTATTTGTATTTTAAGTGAAATACAAACATAGTGTGGTACCACGTTACTTTTATTTTATGAAAAATTCACAACGATACAGCTACAACATGATTTTCGCTTGTTCATTATTTTACATGAAAAAACCTTCAGTAATTTCCAGCCAACCAGCGAAAGTTCCAGCCTCACTTACCATCACTGAATAAATTATCAAACAAGCGGCCAGAGATAAGGCGATGTACGAACTTTATGCCATTTTAAACAGACATTATTATCATAAAAAGGATCCACTTACAAACTCTCTGAATTGCCTGAATTTGTACCCTCTCTATTCGACCACAGTGTAAAAAACGTTTATACGGCTGATAAAAAATTCATCCAGTATGTAAATTTTACGGGTTATATTTTTTATTCTGTGGCGTTAACTGTATTGGGGGTCTACTATTAATCTGATACTACGTTAACAAAAGCAATAATTGTTAAAATTTCCTCAACAAGATTACAGGACTTTTGTTTTTATTCATAGGATGGTTACAGTTAATGGTTTTAGCAAGGAATTCCAAGATTTGGGGTTGGATTCATCTGGGTACAATAATGTGAGTATGAATTAAATTGATGGGAGAAGTTTGGGCCATAATTGTTTCTTAGTAGAATTATTAAAGGGAATAATTCATTATTTTAGTTTTAAGTCAGCGCATTTGGGGGATTTAGGTTTGTCTTTCGTAATTAAATTTTATTATTCTTTTTTTTCTCTGGGTGGGAAATTCATCGAATGACTTCTCCCACTCTGGGTGGAGCGGAAGAGAGTGTCAGACTTCTACTGACTAAAAACCCACTTTTTTCCTTCAGCTGTCCTTAAGTTCCGGGGCCGCGGTATCTCGTTAGAATATTCCCGCAACCCTGGCAGACAATGGCCCTATAGGACCCCGTCACTATTGCTGACAGCTCTTTGAGGCGCGCGTGGAACACGATGCGCCGCCGACACGGGCCTGGTCCTTACCGGACGGTGAGCTACCCCTGCTCGCCGTCCGCATTTTATTAGTACCTACGTAATCTAAATTGTTAACGCAAGTGGGTAAGCAACTGGGGTTGCGGTAATGTTCTAACGGGATACCGTGGCCCTAGTACGCAAGGATAACTGAAGTAACAGTGTGGGTTTTAAGTCAGTAGAAGTCTGACACTCCCTTCCGCTCCACCCACAGCGGAAGAAGTCATTTAATGATTTTCCCACCAAAAAAAGTGAGTCAGCAAAATAGTAATTTCACGGCCGTGTTATACTTCATTTTGGTTTTTGATCATTGAGTCCTTATTTTTTAAAATGCTATTTTCCAAGTTGGATGATTTTAAGAATGTCAACCAACCTTTTAAGTATCTGACAAAGTGAGAGTCTCTTTTTTTAAGAAAAAAAAAGTAAAATTTTCCATTGAGTACAATTGCCAAGAGCCGTATCTTCACCCGCATGGCTGTTATTTTTTTATTGCTTGCTAGTGATACCTACCAAAATTGATTCCTGACAATCCCAGCGTACCCCAATAAGTAATTCATAGTCATATAAGTGGAAAAAATGGCCGGCATTTTTAAATTACTGGACTGAATAATTTTAAAATCATTTTCTGAGTACTCGTGATTGTTCCAAATTCAAATCGCTAATCAACGACGACAGTGTTCGAGTAAGTGTGTTTTGAAAAATAATATTCGCATCAGCTGCTCACTTTAAAACCCATCCGTGTCATGGATGGGTTTTAAAGTGGGCAGCTGATAAAACTTACACTTTCACGTATTATAATACAGTAGCTTTTTACTTTTAGGGCGTCATCTGTATGTGTTTTTTTAGGGTTCCGTAGTCAACAAGGAACCCTTATAGTTTCGCCATGTCCGTCTGTCTGTCCGTCTGTCCGCGGTTTAGCTCAAAAACTATTGGTACTAGAAAGTTGTAATTTGGCATGAGTATAAAAGTAAATGACGCCGAAAAAGTGGTTAAATAAAATTTTGAAAAAACAATTATTTAGGGTACCTCCCATACATGTAAAGTGGGATGATAATTTTTTTTTTCGTTCTTCCCATAGTGTGGGATATCGTTGGATAGGTCTTTTAAAAATATTAGGAGTTTGGTAAGACCGTTTTTTGATTAAGTAAACCGTTCGTGACTTATCAAGCTTTAAAGTACCAATTTTCGTTAGAGTCAACTGTCCCCCCCCCCTCTATCAACTAAACGGTTATAGTTAGAAATTCGAATGTCTCGGCAGTAGTACCTATATATAACGAAATTTAAAGGAAAACTATCACACATAAGTGGGCTTTACAAGTTTACGAGTAATAGTCGACCAATTGTATTTGACTCGAAAATTTCGAACAACTCTATAGAAATGTCGATAGATGGCGCTAAGCGCCAGTTGTATCGTGCTAGCTTCTTGTGACGATTGAGTAGTGTAGCTCTGTGTCCGTATTTAAATTCAAAACACCGGCTATGACAAATTTTATACAAATCTCTAAAAAAAAATTGAAACTTTCCGTGCAAAATTGTCGGATCAGGTGAGGATTTGTATAGGAAGTCAAATTAGTTAGGTAGTCATGTTTGGCTTTTAGTTAGAGCATGGTACGAAACGATCAGTCAGCGAATACGACACGCACTTGGCTGTTATAAAAACTACGGAACCCTACACTGCGCGTGGCCCGACACGAACTTTACCGTTTTTTTTATTATAAGAACCTCTGTCTATATAGCAATACCACATGTGTTTTTGTAGTACAAAACGTCTACTCGTGTTAAATTTAGATCTTATATTTAATTTAAATCGAAGATGTCTCTCAATCACAGCTCCAGTTCGCTCAAAACAAAATTATAATATTTAATACAATGTACGTAACTTCTTCATGGGAGAAGCTCATGGCTAAATTTATAGCACCAGTACGGGTCGATCTTTTATAAATATTACAAAGTGGAGAAGACAATATCATCATAAATTTACCATAATCTAAATGATGATCGCCTCAGTGTGTAAAATAAAAATTCAAGATATTTTATTTATTTTCATATTTTTCACAGGCTCTATTTAGCTACTGTGCTTCAAATTAGGATGAAATATCCTGCGTTTAAGCACAAAAAATCTCACAACATGAATGTATTATTTTTATGACACATTTTATTTTATCCTCACTATGGTGTCCTCGGGATTAGTATAGTCGGTGTTTTCATTTATGGTCGCAACACTCGCAACATCTTCCCCACCTTGTATATTATATTATATATATATATTTGTTTTTATATTATAATAAATGTGCATTTAAGTTTATTTAATTATATATGTATATAATATATACTTGTAATAAAACTTTTTTAACACAGGGTATCCTAGTGTAGGGTTCAATGCATAGTTTTTGAATTAAGATAAATAAATAAATGAATTTATCTACTTAGTTCTTTTTATGCACCTGCCATGTTATCTCTTCACCACCCATAGTTGTCTGGTAGAGAATGCCTATGGCATTAAGTGCGCCTTTGTACATTTTGTGTTGCATAAAGTTTTAATAAATAAATAAATCTTCAAAGTTAAGCAATGCCTGCTAAGGTCGGTCGTGGATGGATCTTAGCATAATATCAAGATTTCGCCCTATCTCGGAAACGTCAAGCCATTGGTCCTGACTATAGTGTTGTACGTCTTTTAGTCTATCATCTGTCAGTTCGGGTAGGTAGTAACCAGAACATTTGAGACTAGTTTTGTAACGGGTAGTGCTAGCCAGTAACTGGGTTGTAGAAGTTAGATAGACAGTCAATCCACATAAAACACTGATACTACAACTAGTTCTGTCTGGACTCATCCACTCAAAGCTGTAGGTACACTTTTTTCTCTCATAAGATCACCTCAAACATTTTAGTTACATGGTTGCCAATATTAAAATTTGTTCAGTAGGTACTGACTGTGTAATCTTCAATAGAGACTTGGACCATTGAGTTTATTTTGGTGTATTTTATCTGGGTAGTAAGGGAGCGCAGGTCTTATCTAGTTTAAATTTTAGAAAAAAAAAATAAACATTTAGATCTAGTTTATCGTTTATTAATTAATAAAATAAAATAGTTGGGGATAGACTAGGCAGTTTACTATGTATAACTTTTTAAGGTAACACTGAGCTCGTATATAAACACATCTTATACATAAATATCGAAATAGACCACACCAAATTAGAACAATAATTATGATCCTACGATACTGATACGCATAATCTAATAATGCAGATGAGGACAAATATAACGCAGCATCTAACAGTACTTACATAATATAGGAACGTTTAGAATGTCAACTCTATACAACGAGCAAGAGTAGGCGCACACACCCAGACCTACGCACGTACATTGAAACATTGTAATAATCTTTATATATAAAAGAAAGTCGTGTTAGTTACACAATTTATAACTCAAGAACGGCTAAACTGATTTGAATGAAAATTGGTAGGGAGGTAGCTTAGAACCAGGAGACGGACATAGAATATTTTTAATCCCGGAATTCCTACGGAATCGGGATTTACGTGGAAAAAACCTCCCACGCGAACGAAGTCGCGGGCAAAAGCTAGTAGTTAATATAATGTAGTTCAACCTCTTAAGGGTCTATACTACCTCAAATGGCTTAGCATGATCCTCCGTTAAGTCGGAAATACTGCAGCAATAATTTTGAAATAAATATATGGTAAAGCTGAGGATTAATAATATAAGTATATTATTAATTCATTAATTTGTATGAAAGCAAGCATGTTTAATCATTTGTACACTATTTTTGTATGCCGATATAACAGGCAAAATAAGAGATTCTCTGATAATTCTGTAAGACCTTTCTGCACCTTATTTGAGCAAATAAATAATTTTGAATTTTGAATTAATGTTAGGTACTATGTTTGACGAAAACACGATTCCATAAAATTTTCTTGATAGAAAAAAGAACCAAATTTATCTCCAAACCGCACAATAAACCGCTAGTATTCAAAAATAGCTTCAAATTAGATAATCTGGGGGCACGGCAGTGCCCCCGCCAAGTCGAGCAAAAAAGCGGCACGGCCGTACCATTCTTTTCTCGAAGCAATTCAGGCCATTTTTGACCCCCTATAACTTCATTGTGGATAAAACTAGAAGCCTGAATTTTCAGTAAACAAACAGGCATTGTATAAACACGGTATATTTCAAATTTCATTCAATTTGAACCAGGAGTTTAAGAATTATAACGAGTCATAGTTCCTTAATTTTGTAAATTTTGTCACTCACTGACTGACCGATCATCAAAAGTCTAAAGCCCGATTTACACTTCAATAAGTACAGTAGCGAGTTAAGAACTCAGACAGTTAAGTAATAAGTAGTAAGTTGTAAGTAGCGTCCAAACGTAGGCGAGTGAGTAGTCATAAGTTGCTATCCCGAGAAGAAGACTAGTCGCATCGGTTATTGTTTTTTTCTGTGCTGTGATTGTTTAGTTCCTCCGAAACAGTTGTTTTAATCCAGAAAATGGACGTTGAATTACTCAATACCAATTTACGTGCTATAGTGACAGAATTAGTATCAATACTTTCAGAACACATTGAAAATGAAATAAAATGAATGAAATAAATACGTGTTCGCGGCCGCTACCTACAAATTTATGGTGTGTACTAAACTCGCCCGTCTACATTCCAGCCAGTTAAGTTGGCGGGGTGCGGGAGACGCGAGAGAGGGGGCTACTTCGCACTGGACTCGCCGAAAAATAGGATCGCGATCTATTTAGCTCAACTTAATCAACAACTTACTACTTAATTCGCTTTTACCGTTCAAACTACATTAACAACTTAACTCGCCAATGACGCAAGTTAACTCGCTACTGTACTTGTTGAAGTGTAAATCGGGCTTAAAGCACTTCTAGCAGACATAGAAGCTTCAAATTTAGAATACAATTAGTGTTTAGTATATGAATCAAGGAAAAACTATAATATTTTTCAATTTCGTTCCAGTTTTCTAGATACATCAAATGCATAAATAACTTTGTAATCCCATATAAATATATAGGATTACAAAGTTACATTTGGAGTTAATTAATCAGTGTACCTGTATAATATAATGAAATAATAGATGTAGATGGGTACTTTTTTTTTGGTGAAAAACATCATCGAATGACTTCTTCCGCTCGGGTGTATCAGAATTCTACTGACTAAAAACCCACCCTGTTCCTTCATAAGCCCTAAAGTTCCGAGGCCGCGGTATCTCGATGGAACTTTCCCATAAACCCCGACAGGCAATGGCCCTATGAGGCCCCGTCACTGGTATTAACAGCTTTTTGAGGCGCGCGTGGAACACAACGCGCCGCCGACCCGGGCCTGGTCCTTACCGGACGGTGAGCGACCCCTGCTCGCCATCCGCAGGCCCGCGCCTACGGTGGCCCGAAATCGACTTGCGATCCACGACGCCCGGGGTGTCTCCCCCGGCGGCTGGGGCGCGAGGAAGAGAGTTGCCTCTCCCTCGCACGTTAGGCCTCCTCCTTCGCTAGCATGACTGCTTCGCAGCAGGAGGTGACTGCATCCCATTCCCTCTCGCTTCGCACCATGGTCTAAACCAGAGCAGGGCAAGAGAATTTGCCGCCGCCGATCGCCTCTATGAGGATACGACGGTGCTCCACCCATGCAGGGCACACCTCGACCATATGCTCCACCGTGTCTTCCAGTGTAGATAGGTACCTAGATATAATAATTATGCTCAAAGGTAGCTTGTTAAATGGTCAACGGAATAAAAAAGCAAGAAGTATTAAGAGTATTGGGGAGTATTAAGTAGAGTAAATTGCCCGAAATTGCATAATTACTTACTTATGGATTAACTTTAACCGAGACGTTTGACGAGTGCGGCATTAATTATTACTAACTAATGCAAAAGACGTACGTGCGTGGATACGCACGTACGTCTTTATATATGTTTATATGTGCGTATCAAAGCCTCCGAAAAAAACCCATAGAGACAGGGAGTGGGCTTTGAAAAAAACTTTAGCTGAAGTTCAAGAAGTAGTACCGGAAAATAAAAAAAGGAAGGCTACCTACAAAAATAAGAAAAGCTCATAAGACAGAGAGAGGGATTTAAGAAAACTCGTTGTTGGTATACGAGAAGGAGAAGGTACCGGAAAGGAAAAAAGTAGGACTTTCTACAAAAAGCAATGAGATCCCATAAAAACAATACTTGTTAAAAACCCAAGTCTCGCAACTTAGTTGTTTTACCGTAAAAAGTTGTGAGATCCATGTAATACCAAGTCGGTTATTAATTTATTCAGTCCCTACTTAAGGGACCTTCTGTCTTAAGTTGTTACGTAATTATCTAACCTAACGACATCTTATAGTGACCATATCAATATTAAAAACCTTTACCGTTTTAAATAAATAGATTGACTCGGCCATCGCATGGAAACACAATAAATCTCACAAGTAATACATATATAAATTAAATTGTTTATTGCGATTGCCAAGTCAATCTATAAACAATTTAAATCGCAATAAGGCAATCGCAATAAACAATTTAATTTATATATGTATTACTTGTGAGATATATTGTGTTTCCATGCGATGGCCGAGTCAATCTATTTATTTAAAACGGTAAAGGTTTTTAATATTGATATGGTCACAATAAGATGTCGTTAGGTTAGATAATTACGTAACAACTTAAGACAGAAGGTCCCTTAAGTAGGGACTGAATAAATTAATAACCGACTTGGTATTAAATGGATCTCACAACTTTTTACGGTAGAACAACTAAGTTGCGAGACTTGGGTTTTTGACAAGTATTGTTTTATTATGGGATGAAACTTTGCATATTAATTGAACAAACTACAAAGCAGGTCTTATGTTATTTACTTTTTTTAAATTAACATTATTTTCACCATAAAAAGAAATAAACTAAATTATCGGTGTCTTGGAGTCTTTTCCCTGCCACCCTGCCGCGCTTGCTCGCGTGACCGCGGCCTTTAGTGTGCGAGCGGGATAAAGAGTGAAAAGCGCTGAGGTAGTATAGGCCCTTAATGGGAGGAGCCAAAATAATAACAGCTGATCTTCAAGGTTAAGCAACGCTTGCCTAGGTTGATACATGGATGGGGGACCATCTTAACATATGAAGATTCCTCCGTGCTTCGAAAAGCATGTTAAGCCATTGGTCCCGACTATCAGTTGTAAAATCTGTCAAATTTCTTTAATAGATTTTCAACTTTATCGTTAAAGAAATTAGGTTCAAGGTTGATTGGGAACATTTGACAGTTTCGGGTAGCTTCATGTGCTGGCGTTTGTACATCTTTGTCGGTAATTAGGGGTAATTAGATGCCAGAAAATGTGACTCTAGTCTTGCCAAGCGGTACCGTGTTACCCAGCAGCAGGTTGTCCTCAACTGAATCCTGGTAGACTGGAAGCTGACCCTAAGATAGTTCAGAAAAGGCCCGGGAGATGTTGTTCAGAAAGCCTGCGCTATACGACGAGCGAAAGTACCTTATCTCGCTCACTCACACAGACGTACGTACGTTGTTCTTGAAAAAAAAAAAATATCAAAAAATAGAACCAACTTCCATATCAAAACACTACAAAGCTAAAAATAACTTTAAATTCGGTAGTCGGTGTTATTGGTTTTGGATTTTCTATTTTTTTTCACACCGCCTTCCGAAATTAAAGTTATTTTTAGCTTTGTAGTGTTCTGATATGGAAGTCGGTTCAATTTTTTGATAAAAAAAAATTTCTCGCTTTTTAGTGGGTCGGTTTGTAATTTATCTAGTTTCAAAAGCCAAACTTCTACATCTATGTATTCATACACCGTACATCGAACTAGATTGAATGGAGATAACGTCGCTGTAGAATGATAACCCCGTATGCCCAGAAATCAAAACTTCACAGGGAACGAAAAAATCGGTTAATGTTGTCAATGTTTAAAATATTTTTATGTGCTTTTGTCTCATGTTTTGAATGATAAAAAGGACTTATTTATATTATTAATCAATGTGTTACTTAATTGGATTATGCCAGAGAAATGATATAAGAGATTTTCAATTAAATTCAATTAAATTCATTTTATTAATGTGATTTTTGGATACATATTTATATGAGATCTTATTACATTAATTGGTTCCTCAAAAATCTACCTTATAGGTGTACACTATTTCTCATTTGTACATTACAAGAAAAAATTTAAAAGTATTAATTTGTATGCATATTATGTCCAGAAAAAAAATAAAACTTACAATATCTTCTATTCTTATATCTACGTAGTTTTTGTTTAAACGCCCATGTCTCTATAGATAAGAGGTTTTCGTTTTACTCCATACATGGCACTTGTAGTCATATACTGGATTCACAGTTTCACCATATTATAAAATACGTGGTTTCCATACGATTTTTACAAAAAAGGAAAACATGTTGTTTTGACATACGAGGTATTCATTCTACAGCGACGATATGCGAATACATTGCAACTCGCTACACGTGTAGTGGGTTTATTTGTGTGTGTGCGTTTTCGGGATTCCATACAAAAGTATGGCAGTTATTCCACCGGTCGACAATGAACGAGTAGTGAGTAGATCTAGCAACTGAAAACTAGTTGGCGAGCAGTGAGCAGTGAGTGTGTTATTCCGATAGTTTAGTCGCTGAGCTATCATCTAGGTATCATCTTTGATATCACTTGTCGCTCAGCGACCAACTAGTGGAGCGAGTACTCGCCGGCAGTATGAACAGTCAGCGATCGACTATTAATATATGCATCTCTTTTGTTTACACAGATAGTTTATCTATTGTACGTTTCTTGAGCGAGAAATAAGCCGACAGTTAATCGTTACCTCGCTGGCGGTGGGAATACTGCCTATGGAATCGACTTTCTGTGTCTATCTATTTTTAATATTGCTGTACACCGAACTAGCTTGAATGGTCATAATCATCATTTCAGAAATTGCAACTGTGTATTTTACAATTATTTGCATAAACTTGAGTTGTAAAATTTTACAGCCTAAAATATTGCCTAGCAGTAATTAGTGGTGTATGATAATATATATTATATTTCAGACTGAATATTTCGCCATTATATGAGGTTTCATAAAGCAAGTAAAGCAGAAATTGTCGTCGGTTTTTATAATAGACTCATAATCATACTAAACTAGTGGCCCGTCCCGGCTGCGCTCGGGTGGATTTCGGTAGCCGTCATACTTTTTGTTAGCCGCATCGAGTATGGTCGAGCGCTGGCTTGAATCTGTGATATCTTCTAAAGTATTTATTTGATTCAAGTAGTGTAAAAGACAATTTTAATCTGCATTAAATACCAAATATTATAAACGTATCTAGATTAGGATTTATAATGAACTGCTGAAAACAGCTTCGAAACTAACGCTACGTTACTAGCGCTACTAAAACTAAAACACCAAAAAAAAAAAACACCAAACTTAGTGGTTGCGCGTAGTTATTACGAGTGTAAGTTTTTTAACTTTTAGTTCGTTATCTACCTTAAGAATCACTGCGGTAAGTAGTACAAAAAAGGTCGAACACGCGAGGGAGAGGCAACTCTCTTCCTCACGCCCCAGTCGCCGCGGGAGACGCCCCAGCTGTCAGGAATCGTGAGCCGATGTCCGGCCACCGTAGGCGCGGGCTTGCGGACGGCGAGCAGGGGTCGCTCACCGTCCGGTAATGACCCAGGCCCGGGTCGGCGGCGCGTCGTGTTTCACGCGCGCCTCATAGAGCTGTCAGCACCAGTGACGGGGCCTCATAGGGCCATTGCCTGCCGGAGTTTGCAGAAAGTTCTAACGAGATACCGTGACCCCGGAACTTTAGGGCAGCTGAAGGAACAGGGTGGGTTTTTAGTCAGTAGAAGTCTGACATACCCTTCCGCTTAACCCAGAGCAGGAGAAGTCATTCGATGATTTTCCCTCCCGGAAAATAAGTAGTACACAACAGCTTCAAATAATTTTATCTATGTTTATTCGATAAAATATTTCAGATACTCCATATATTTAAAGTCTCGAAGAAGTTTGACCAATTTTGTCTGACAGTACCTACAATTCGAAGCAATCTAAAGGTAATGAAGGTACCTTCTGCTGTCAATAAATAAGGAAAGTTTCTTTTTTCCTAATCCCATTAGTGCCTGCCAGATAAGGCCAATATAAAGTTACCAAATGCTGGAAGCGCCTTAAGTAGAATCTCTGTTAAAAGTTGAAATTTTTCAGAGTTCGCAGAAATCTATAAATGGTTCCGTATAATATGGACAGAAAGAGATTTCCAGGATGGTTTTATGATGATATAAAGGATTTCCGTTCGTCGTTTTGTCAATTGATTATGGAGATTTTAGTTGTGTTTATGTAGCAACATTGTGTCGATCGAAATCGACTTGAATTTGCGTTCCTATCAGGAATCCAAATTGTATTATTTTCGTTGCAATACAAACAATACTAGCATACTTTGTTTCGTCAGTCCAAATCCTTTTACTCCTTCTATACATCAACCTACGTCATCAATTCATTATTTCCCAAACGTAAATTCTGTTAGGACCAACGTATTTCAGCGTGATGTATTGCGCGCACCTCATTTTGGCACCCTTTGGCTCTCATCCACAAGCACAAAAACACTACTCCGTATTTCGACAAAGCCTCTTTGACACGATTACGAGAACTAGGACATCAAAACACGTTTCGTGTTTAACAAAACCCGTTCACTTGAAATTTCACATTCTTGGAGAGATATATCAAAAGATTGTGACAGTACATCGATCATGCTAAGATGTTGAAGCGTAGACGTCCCCATTTTTGATGTTGATTACTTAAAATTGAGACTTCGAATGTGAATTGGGTCCTTCGGTCTCTTATGGTCTTGAAAGTACAAGGTTCATTGCATTTTACTTGATTTCTTATGGCTGTCTTTACAATTTGACGATTTCTTTGCAGCATATTATATATATTGGAGTTTAGAATTGGATGGAGAAGTCAGTGGATCTTATAATTTGATGGAACTTATATACTTTGTTAAAACAAATAATGAATAGTAATTAGTAAAATTAGATAAAGAAATTATATGTTCTAGGGACGTAACGTGGTAGATTCGTTTACGTTTAAAATGGAATTTATCTACATTTTTACGTCTGAAGAAAAATCTTCGTACCATTTTTTTTAAGAAAATGAAGTTTACGGAGAAGGATGAAATTTGGCACAGTTCATATGCAGTGCTGAAGTTTATATATGTATTTTTAACAGCTGTGACCGCGGCTTCCTAATCCTGATCCCGGGAGATTTTGCCTATAATGTTGTCATACAATCTTCTCTATCTTCTAGTACAAAACCTATTAGAAACGATTCAGCCGTTCCAGAGATAAGCCCTTGTAAACAAAAATAATGACATAGACACCCATAGATAGAAACAATTGTAGAAAATATTTGTATTTTAATATCGTGTAAATAAATGTAAGCGCTTGACAGAAGACACAGTTATTTTGAAATCACAGACAGACAAAGAACAAAGACAGATCCTACACAACTTTTAAATTTGAAATGGCACGGACATTTATCTTTAATGTACAAGAATCTATACAAAAAAATCTAAACTATAAACTTATATTTAATTTCTTTCGAGAACTTCTCCGATAGAATTGATTTATTAATAAACAAATAGCTGACCGGAAATTGTCAAAAATAAACTGAGTTGTCAGTATGCTGCAATTAAACTTATTAGTCAGTTTTATATTTTTTTTTATTATTATGATCAAAATCTCAGTATACATACATATCGTTCTTATACAAAAACCATAAAAGCCCTTACTGGCACATCCTTTATTGTTTTCTGCATTCTTTTCTATACTAAAATAGTATCAATATTTGGTGAACAATAATCGCATTTGATCACATAAAACATCTGAAATAATATTTTAATTATTGAGAATAAAAACTCTATTTTAGTTTTATATATGGCAAGCAAAGGTGATGTCGACTATTCTGCCAAATACAAACTCGAAAACAGAAAAAATAAGTGTCAAAGTGACACAAAGGGAATTGATTGACATTACAAACACAAACAGTTGTTGTTGTCGTTGATTTTGCGAAGTGCATGTGTTTACGTTTCCTTCTCTGTTTTTTGAGGCTCTTTTGCTTATCGAGGTGTAGAAGTATATCCATTATTCCATTATTACACCATGAAGACCGGTGTGTAGGCCAGTCGAGCACAGAGATCGTCAAATTGTAATAACCTCAAAATTCCATATTTGTATTTATACTAATATTTTTTTGTTAGAAGTTCTATACAATATTTAATACTATAATAATATAATTTATATATAATTTAAACACACACTTGATTTACAATACTGCAAAATATGGTTACAATGGCGGTCTTATTCGCTAATAGCGATATCTTCCAGACAAATTTTGGATGGACTTTAAGAACATAAAACACAGAGGGGAGGGGAATGTCAGTGTACCTACTTCAAGTATATAACATACACAAATTTAACTGAAATGATTAATGTAAGTATATCGACGCTTGAAAGGCAATCATAACTAAGCGACATTGAGTAAACTTTACAGGAGAGCGATTTAAAGTTCAAATATTTACAAAAAAAATCATAAAAATTTTCCTAATTGTTCGATTAAAATGATGTTACCACTCCTAGAAATCATTTTTTTATAGCTATCCAAATTGTCAAAATAAGACACCTGACACTTTTAAAAACACCGGTTTGTGTCGGTTAGATAAAATTTACCTGATTTGATAAACAGGTAAAATTATCCAAATCATCATTGTAGTGTGTGCAGTAACATGTAAAAATAGGTAAACTTACTTAGTTTAGAATTTTGAAACATAAAGATTGATCTAAAAAGATCTGACAGTTTAAAATAAAATAAGTAAATTTACCTAAGCATTCTTTAATGGTTTTTGTGATTTTGGAAATTGTATCTTAGTTATTAAAATTACCCCAAACCTCACTTCATAACCGACATTTAACCAAGAACTGTATAGGTAATTATTATCATGCACAAAAATAAATGAAATCAATTATTATTGAATAAAAGTCTTTATTGAAAATTAAACAAATACGCTATGTAGTGCCAACCAGGAAACTAATTATGACATAACATTCAGTCTGAGATTAATATATTTTTAATTGAACAATTATTATTGCTGTCGCAATTATAAATTACCTAGCATCTTCATCATTCAGTTTCTAAAAATATTATATCTCACAATTGCTTTTGATATGGGAAGCTGCGATCGATAACAACGTAAAAGAGATACCTTGGTTTTAGACTGAATTTCAACTTTTTTTTTTGATAATAGGCTCGCGTTTGATCACCATCTCAACTGATGGTAAGTGATGATGTGGTCGAAGATGGAGCACGCTTACCTAACAGTAACCTATTCACTCTTGACATAAAGATCCCTAGGTTATAGCTATCGGGAAACACAGAATCCGTCAGGGAATTCCACTCCTTAGCCGTACACACAATGAAGGTATTCCCAAAACGATTAGTGCGTATAGGTGGGATATCCACCATGTAACGAAGGCGCATCGTCGTTTGTCTTGTAGTCCGATGATGGAACGGGCTTGGCGGAATTAGATTGTGTAATTCCATCTTACACTCTCCGAAATGTAACCGATAGAAAACCGATAGACTAGCAACTCGTCGTCGATGTTTAAGGCTCTGGAGCTTTGATTCGACCAGTATATCGTTGCCAATGAGTCTTTTGACCCGTTTCTCAATAGACTCAAGCGCATCCAGCTGGTACTTGGCAGATCCATCCCAAAGATGAGAGCAGTACTCCATACACGACCGAACCTGGGCTTGATAGAGATTGAGCAGCTGTTCGGGTGTGAAGTACCGTCTCACCTTTGCTAGGATTCCCAACGTTTTTTATGCTAATTGAGCCTTAGCCTCGATATACGGGCCAAAATTGAGGGTAGAAGTTGGTGTTACCCCCAGAAGCTCGATACGATCGGTTATTGGCACGGTTACATCTCGGAAAGTAGGAGCCGGTTTGAATTGACTCCTTTTTGCAGAGAAGAGACACGCCTGGGTCTTAGCTGCATTAAACTTGACCAAGTTGGCATCGCCCCATTCGGAGACAGCCTTCAAGGACAAGTTCAAGCGCCCAACCATGTCCTCACGGAGAGACTGGATCTGTGGATCTGGAAAAACTGTAAACCATTGTGATGGTGCGTAAACAGTTGTATTCTTCAATCTATTTTCAATAGTAGCATGCACTGTATCTACACATAAAATCAATATATTTAATATCTTTCTTGGTTTTTCTTTTACCAACTTTACTTTTAATTGGATTTGATATGGTAGATTCTTTACTTTCATGCCGATGTAGACGGTACATCATGATTGGACGTAAGTGATGTATATTGTGTGTTTTCCTCAACCTGGTGATCATTCAAAGTCGGTTTTTCAATGTCTGGTTCAGCAGTTAAAGTCATATTAAATGTGTGATCAACCGATATACGTGGAGCAGTAATCGATGCAGTCGTTTCAGTGTGATCTGTTGTGGTGTATAAACTATCGGCAAGAACCGGAAAAGCTAAATCTTTCGAAGTGTCAATGCTGTTAGAAGCTGACTCTAATGTTTTGTTAAACTGTTTGTGTTGCTATTAATTGACGAAGCCGCAGACTATAAAAAAAATCAATTCGATGATGTCAGATTTATACCGTGTATTTTTACTAAGTGAAACTACAAGATAAATAACTACTGTTTATTTGTCTTGTAGGTACTCAAACAAATTTTAAAAAAGCAACTCATTTTTAACTGCAAAGATAATAAAATTGATTTAAAATGAGTACTTTGTTCCATCTAAAACATAATAGGGTTTAAAAATAATCCGAAACAAAATGCAGTTTTGAAATAGGTACTACCTTTGCATAATTTGATTGAATACTTATCATGTCTTCATAGAATATGCGCCAAAATGTGAAGTACGTCCTCCCTAAGCGACGGCGGGTGCCTGAATTAGAACCTGTATAGACGTGTCACGACGCGTGTCGCGCATACCTACACGACGTTTTTTAAACTCGTGCGGTTCTTTAGCGACGAGAAAATATAATTTTGCGTACGGGTAAATTTATCTACGCGCCATTGTTAGCCATTTAGCAAATCAAGTAAGACTATCTAACCGACATCATTAGTATGAAGCGTTGTCAAATAAAAATATCTAAGAATAAAAAATGAATATTATGATATACAAGTAAAAATATCTAAGCTCTAATATTCATCCACTTTATTTCAGGCTAACTTATACAAATGACACTGTCACAAAATATATTATCGAGTTAAAATATATAACCACATAAATTACAATTGCTTTATGTAGGTAAAATCCACTAAGTAATTTCAAAGGAAAAATTCTTAACAAGTAAAAATACGTCAATACAAATAAATGAAAAAGTCAATACATGAAAAACCGACTAAGTTCATATTCCTAATTGTTAGAACGTCATAACTGCTAGATATTCAAAAAAATCACTATTTTTTGGTCGTTTAGTAAGCACAAAATGTAGATTTTACCGAAATCACGCAATATCTAAGCGACAATAAAACTCGTCGTAGAACTATGAGACCTAGACCAAACGACGCAGAAAAATCTGCCGGTTCGAATGGTATATATAACTCATTTTACGGATTTATGTCGCTTAGTTAGGATTGCCTTTCAAGCGTCGATATATATAATACAATACAATACATAAATAAGTATATATAAATATATGTGTTTTGTCATAAGGAGAGAAATACAAGGTATAATCATAAAAACTTTTTACCAAAAAATTAAACCGACTCCCAAAAAACACTGCAAAGTGAAAAATAACTTTAATTTCGGTAGTCGGTGTCTTTAGTTTTGTATTTTCGTTTTTGGCACCGTCTTCCGAAATTAAAGTTATTTTTCACTTTGCAGTGTTTTTTGGGAGTCGGTTTAATTTTTTGGTAAAAAGTTTTTATTTCACTCTTTTTAGTTGGTCTATTTTTAATTTACCTAGTTACAAGAGCCTAATTATCAACTACTTATAACCTTTTACAAAATATTGCTTTTCCCAATGCTGGGCCGTTAATTGTTGAGGAGTTCTCCTGGTACTTCACCATCAGCTCTATATCACCATATGCATTGTGACGAGCATAAAGTGCGTAACATCCATATTCAAGTAATCGAATCGCAATCCACTCAATACTTATTATTGAGTAGTTTCGGCGGCCATCTGTGGTCTTCATCATCAGTTCCACTTCCTCAAATGGTACTTTTTGAGAGCAACTGCACAAGTTACTATAATAAATACCCAAAACGACATAGGTGTGCCTATAATATTTGAAGAGTTCCCTCGATTTCTCCAGGATCCCATCATCAGATCCTGACGTTTATGAAAATGGGACCAGTATCGAAGTATACCCTTTCAATCAAAAAAAGAATTTTCCAAATCGGTTCAGCCGTCTTCGAGTAATCGATGATCATACATTAAAAAAAAAAAAAAAAAAAAAAAAAATATACGCGTCGAATTGATAACCTCCTCTTTTTGTCGTCGGTTGAAAAGTGTATAAAAATGATTGACAACAGAGCTTTTAAAAGCAGCAAGTGACTGTGCTTGTCTAACTGACAACGGCAATGCATTCCACAGACGAGTAGCCTGCACCGTATACGATGAGTCATACAATTTTGTGGAACGTGCAGGCATTGAAAGTGTCAAATTTACCGATGATCTCAAATCTCTAGTATGTGTGTCATGAAGGAACTTAAAACGTTCTTTGAGGTAAAAGGGAATTCTTGGATTGGATAGAATATTTTAACAATAAACCACCTAAGAAGCTTGTGGCTTAATAAAAGCCGCATGCATCTAACTTCAAGGTTAAGCAATGCACACCGAGGTCGGTCCGGGATGGGTTATTGACCGCCTTTACATATCGAGATTCTTTTGTTCCTTGGAAACCACGTCGGTCCTGGCTTTCATTTATACATCTTTAATTGTCGTTACGGCAAGTCAAATGCCATAAAATCTGACACTAATCTTGCCAATCCATACTAATATTATAAATGCGAAAGTAACTCTGTCTGTCTGTATGTTACCTTTTCACGCCTAAACCGCTTAACCGATTTAGATGAAATTTGGCATGGGAATAGTTTAGGACCCTGGAAAGGACATAGGATAGTTCTATTCCGGAATTCCCACGGGATCGGGAATTACGCGGGAAAAACCTCCCACGCGATCGTAGTCACGGGAAAAAGCTAGTGGTTAATAAGGTTAACCGACCCCGACAACTAACCTTCTGATACGAAATAGTGTCAATGTTTTTTTTTGTTCCTCACTTGTCATTAGCTATCTAAACATCGGAAGAGGTCTGAATGCTCTCACTATATTTATTCTATCCACGCTAAACAAATAGAAACGCCATTTTCTTCAACTTGTTTTTTTACAATCAACGTATCCTTTAAAAACAGACCAATTGGTTTATAATTTCAGCTGTTTCTTTTAAAATCCACCCGATTCAGTTCATTTATTGAATTAAAAATAATGTAAGTTGTATGTGAAATATCTCTATAAAAGGTTACAAAAAATAAATAAAAATTAGCAGCACAGTCTAAAGAAATAAAATAAAATTTATGGGCAACATTAACACATAAAAATGACATTATATTCGGTACTACACGATTGCTGAAATAGGCTTACACTGACTGGACAGGTGCCCTCAAATCTGTGTGGTTCATCCTTCAAAGTACCCTCTCAGTCACAATTTGCATGGTTCTCAAAATCTATATTGTGAAAGTAAGAGCAATGTGGGAAAGCAACGAATATTATGTGTAGATTACCGCACTGTATGGCAGTTTGAGTACTCAAATGCCCTAACTTTAGTATTGCTCATCAGATCGTTCGAGCTCCTTAAAGTTCTAAGTTGAGTTACACGATAACTGACAAATGCTTGCACTGTTTGGACAGATCCGCTCAAATCTGTGTAATTCTGTCATGTTAAAAGCACCACAGACATAAGCCTACATGATTTTTATATGATTTGACCACTACAGATTGTATGGGCTTCGAAAGACACGTTGACCTCTGATTTTGTTTCGATGTTTTTCCTCAGGTAGTCAGTTAGGAAGTAACGTCCTTTTTCGTAAATACGAATATCTAGTTTGCATTTACGAAAAAAAATGATAAATGAAAGTGTTTTTTATGACTTATTTGCAAAATAAACATCATTATTTCATTACATGCGAATTAAAATAAGAAAATAGAGTCAAGTTAATAATAAATAACTGAATAGAACTAAACAGATTCATTAAATCTAATACCATTCGTAAGTCTAATCTTAAGAACATGCTTACGATGTTGGAATCTCAGAATTACCTATTGTTTACAACTTTCACCGATCTATCGTAGGCCGTGGTACATCGGCAACTTTCTTGCTTTTTGTTATATATAAAGACGGTTTCATTATAAAGTTTCCACTGAAAGAGACTTGAAGAACTTCAGAAGCTTGAGTATTTTTTTGATTTTCTATTTTGATGGAAGACTTACTGACTTGCGCTTGAGTTGAGAATGCTTGCGTAGTAATGAACAGGAAATTATAGTGGAATTTATAATATGTATTCTTGGAAAGTTTGTATGAAAGTGATAGTATAGTGGATATAATTTACTGGATACTTTTATATTATTATTCTTTGTCAAGTTATCGGTATTTGCGAATCAATACTACTCTTTTTTTTGGGTGGGAAAATAATATAATAATAATAATAATAATGTCGATGTCATGTCATGGATGTCGACAGATCCAGGAAAACAGCGAACCGATTAGGATTGAGCGTGGTATTTTTCAGGGCGACAGTCTGAGCCCACTGTGGTTTTGTCTGGCTCTCAACCCTCTCAGTACACTGCTGGAGGGTTCGAGGCAAGGCTACCAGTTGAGAAGAGGTGGTCAGGTCATATCACACTTGCTTTACATGGATGATTTGAAACTTTTTGCCCCCAGCAAATTGCAACTCATGGAGCTACTGAAGGTAACGGAAACCTTCAGTAGTGCCATCAAGATGGAATTTGGGGTGGACAAATGTGCGATCATGCATGTAAAGCGAGGGGAGATTATGGAATCCGTGGGAACTCAACTCTCGGATTCCATACACCTAAGATCCCTCGGCTCAACTGAAACCTACAAGTATTTGGGTATGTCAGAAGCACTAGGCATCAATGTTGCTTATGTTAAACACTCATTGAAGGAACGCTTCTTTGGCCGCCTGAATAAAGTACTGAATAGTCTTCTATCAGGCGGAAACAAGGTGCGTGCTTTCAATGGTTGGGTCATGCCAATATTGATGTACTCTTTTGGCATACTCAAATGGACTCAGACTGAACTTGACGCCTTGGACAGGCGGGTCCGCACAACGCTGACTGCAAATCGAATGCATCACCCACGTTCATCGGTGATGAGGCTGTATATCCCGCGGAAGTGCGGGGGTCGTGGCTTTTTAAATGCAAAGACCCTGCACAACCGCGAGGTATGCAGCCTTAGGGAATATTTCCTAGAAGCCGACGTGGGTATACATCGAGATGTGGTAGCAATGGACAAAGGCCTCACTCCGCTCTCCTTAGGTACCGAGAATTGGCACAAACCTGTAGTATTAGATACTAATGACCGTAGAGAAGTATGGCAGAGCAAGGAGCTTCACGGACGCTATTACCGGGCCCTTCATGGGTCTGACGTAGATACGTTAGCGTCCGTAGCCTGGCTACGTTTTGGTGACCTCTTCGGGGAAACCGAAGGTTTTGTCTGTGCGATTATGGACGAAGTTATGATGACGAATAACTATCGGAAGTATATTGTGAAGGATGGTACGGTAGACATATGTCGGGCATGTCACAAACCGGGAGAATCCATTCGTCACATTATCTCCGGCTGTTCTCGTCTGGCTAACGGAGACTATTTGCATAGACACAACCTCGTCGCCAGGATTATTCACCAGCAACTTGCTCTTAAATACAATCTTGTGGAATCAGAAGTACCATACTATAGGTATGTGCCCGACCCAGTTCTCGAAAATGGCAATATTACACTGTATTGGGATCGGTCTATCATCACTGACAGGACTATTGTTGCCAATAAGCCTGACATAGTGGTGATAGACCGATCAGAGCGTCGCACAATGATTGTTGATATAGCAGTCCCCCATGACGAGAACCTCGTGAAAGCTGAGATAGATAAAAAAAATAAGTATCTTGACCTGGCGCGCGAGGTTGTCGACATGTGGGATGTGGAGACAGCAATCATTGTGCCGATAGTCGTCACAGCCAATGGTTTAATAGCCAAGAGCCTCGACCAACATCTAAGGAGGCTCTCGTTGGGCAGCTGGATCAAGGGCCTGATCCAGAAAGCAGTGCTCCTGGAAACGGCGCGTATTGTGAGGAGGTTCCTCTCTATGGAGCCCTGACCACCGGTAGCTTGGACCCTGTTCCCGATACCGGTGGGCTACTATTTTTTATGTTTTTAAATGTTTTTATTTTTTATATTAATATTTAAAAATGTAATCTATATGTATATATATTAAATAAATGGAATAATAATAATATTCCACAACTTTCCACACAACGCCATCTAGTCCCAAACTAAGAAGAGCTTGTGGTATGGGTACTAGACAACTGATAAACATACATATAATATATTTCTAAATACATACATATTATAGATAAATTACACCCAGACAAAGAACAAATGACCGTGCTAATCACACAAACATTTGTCCTAGGTGGGAATCGAACCCACGACCTTGCGCATAGCAGTCAGGGCCACTGACCACTATACCAACGGGCCTGTCAAATCATCAAAAGACTCCTCCAGCTGTGGGTGGAGTGGTAGGGGGTGTCAGACTTGTACTGACTAAAAACCCACCCTGCTTTTTCCGTTGCCCTTGCGTTCCGGGGCCGCGGTATCATGTTAGAACATTCCCGCAACCTCGTAAAGAATACTCAACAATCATGCTTATTGTATATTTTTTTCAATAAACAAAGTACCCACTACTGGGAATGAACTCCTTTTAATCAATCTGTACTCGTAACTCCGGTAATTGTATTTTTTCGGAGGGAAAGTCACCAAAATGACCCCGTTTCGCTCTAGGTAGAGCGAAACGCAGTATCAAACTTCTAATGAATGAATGAATGAATACATTTATTTCAGACTACAAAATTGTCCATATAATGTTAGTAACAAAGGTCTTATAAACTATGTTAGTGTTCATGTCATTCTTGTCTATTCTCATACTAATAAAAATAAATAAAATCCAATAAAAAAATCCAATTAATGTCATAAAATAAAAATAAAATAACAATAATATAGGCAGATAAACAAAAATAATATAATTAAAAACCTTGCGTCATCTCTTCACGTGAAGCTGAATAAGCCTTCCTAACACTGCAGACTCTGGCCTTTCTGATATCATTTTCAGAATTCCGTTGGCGCTCCCCCGGATCCTACACATCAGAGATGCTGTTTTTTTACGCATTATGGCATAAAAATCGTCAACTCTTGCGTCAGCAAACATGCCTGAAGCGCTACAGAAACGTGGGAGCCCCACCAGAATTCTGAAAGCATTGTTATATTGTACGCGAAAAGCGTTGTAGGCCCGTTGCGTGTAGCTGGTCCATAGAGCACTGGTATAAAAGCTTTGGCAGTAGGCCCTGAACAGTGTCACTTTTACGTCTACTGTACACTTTGCAAATCTATGCACCAACATATTAGCACGAACCGACAACGCCCTTCGCTCCCGCTCGATATCTGCATCATCTTTAAGGGTCTCAGTTACTATGTGTCCTAGGTACTTAAATTTAGAGACACGTTTTAGAGCTATTCCGTTTAAACGGACTGGGGGTACATGTTCCGGAGTTTTATTCTTACCTCTAATAACCATGAACTCACTTTTCTTCTCGTTGTACTTCAGACCATGAGCTTCCGCATATGACTCACAGATATCGAGCAGTTTTCTCAATCCACTGAGCGACGGACTCAGTAACACCATATCGTCAGCGTAACTGATGTTGTTAACGCAGACGTCATCTATATGACAACCAACGTGGGTATTACTGAGCCCCTCAATCAGCTGATTAACATATAAGTTAAATAGTCTTGGAGAGGATAGGCCTCCCTGTCTGACACCACATTCAAGTGCATACTCGTCCGAAAAAACATTCCCCCACTTTACAACATTTTTCTGATGGTTACACCAAAAGGACAAGATGTTAATAAGTTCAGTAGGAGCTCCTACCTCCCCAAGTTTGGCCCAGAGCCTACTGTAATCGACCAGGTCAAAGGCCTTCGACAAGTCCAGGAAACAAGCATAGATAGGTGTTTTTCTATTAACATAATAGTTGACTGTATGTTTCAGTGTCAAGATGGCACTTTCGGTCGACAGGTTCTCACGAAAGCCAAACTGCGCATCGTGAAGCTGAATATGCTTGCTGAGTTGTGCATCCAGTAGACTGTCAAAGACCCTTGCAATAACAGTTGCGAGAGATATCGGCCTGTAGTTGTTTACATCTGTGATGTCACCAGTTACATTTTTTGGTATCGGTACTACAATCGTTTCTGTCAACTTTGTTGGTAGGTAAGAGTGTCGCATACAAAAGGTAAACAGCATGGACAGGACCCTAAATAGATGCTTTCCTGCATACTGCAGATGCTCAATACTGAGCCCATCATTGCCTGGGGACTTGCCTCGTACCATATTTTTGATAACCTTTTCCACATCTTTACTGGAAAAGCCTATCAAATTTTCTGACTCGTGTATATTCACACAAGGCGCTGAAGCCCCAGACGATAGCGGTGAGACAACTTTAAAGTGATCCTTAAACAGGTTGGCCATACCCTGAGCATCACTACATCCCCCAACACAAGCAGGCATGCTAACCTTATTTTTCATCTTTTTAGTGCTCTTCCAGAATGCTCGGAAGTTTTTAACTGCTACATCTTCAGCTAAAATATCCATCTCAAGTTGTTTTTTGTGATTTTGACAAAACTTTAACCTCGACTTAAATACTTTGCGTGTTGTATACATGTCGTCATACAAAGGCCCATTATTTGGTTTGCCACATGACACATACCTACTGTACGCCTGCCTAGCCTCATTGTGAGCCCTCCTTACATGCTTGTTCCACCCTACCACACTCTTACTTTTCCTATGTTTCCTAACAGGTTTGCTTTGTACAGAAGCATAACACAGTATATCTATAACATCATCATATAATTGGTCAATAACAAGTCGGTGTTTTAAGTTATCACACATCTTGTCAGCACAGTCACCAAGGTCAGCAGGGAAATTAATGTCTTTTAATTTACTATTACAAATGTCAAAATATTTTACAGTTTCGTCCTTAGATCTTTCTCCCCAAATAATATAATTACAAATCCAATTGTCAACAGTACATTTCTTTCTAATTATGTCAAAGTCACATTCTATTATTAAAGGCAAGTGGTCCGACCAATACACTCCATAGTCAACTTTTACACTTACTATCGTTTTCCAGGCGGATTCTGTAACTAAACAATGGTCTAGCCAACGTTTACATCTGTGAGCCTCACTAAAGAATGTATATGTATCAGACGACAAGCCTAACTTATCTATGTCCGCACATAACCAATTGTTATCCGAACAAAAATTCAGTAACTCGTCACAAAAAGCAGCAGATGGGTGTGCATTAAAGTCGCCAAGGATATACACAGATTCTATGTTATTATTTTGAACAATAGCACTAACCTCGCCCATGCAGTTCGAAAACATTGGCAGATTGTCTGGCTGGTCCGTTGGCATGTATACACAAATAATCAGTACCTCCCGCTGGTTACCCGTACACGCTTTAATTGCCACGATTCGATCACTTTCACACTTAACAATTGATATCTTAGTAAATACACTTTTTCGCCACAAGATTGCTACACCACCAAACGGTCGACCCATTCCTTTAGTTGCTCTTACAATCCGAAACCGCGGTATCTTGATAGAACATTCCCGCAGCATATATCTAGATATTATATCTTAAGACCCAATTTAAAATTAAATAAATACATGAACGATATTTTCCTTATCAGATTTTCACGTTAACCGCTTTTCACTCAAACTCAAATGATAAATGATCTTTAGCAAATTGGTTATTAAATAACACTTTTACACGTCATTTTTTTCGTAAACAAGATGACGCCAGTGTTTCCTAACTGATTACCCAGAGAAAAAACACCAAAACAATCTAAGGGGTCCATCTGTTTTAAAGTCTACACAATTTTTAATGATTAAAATATGTGGAAACCTGGTAGGTTACCGTCTGAAGCGATCTTTTGAGGACAGATGCTCACAGATTTGAGTGGGCTTGTCCATACAGTGCAAGCATTTGTCAGATGACGTAGGTATAGCTCAACTTAGAAAAAGCAGCTTAAACAGTGTTTTTTTTTTATTTCAATATCGTTTACGTACCATAATGTTACTTATTTACAGCCCCTTTAATGAGTTTCGCGCGACGTACGGGTGTGGTGAGCTCAGAACAAAAACTTAATTGAAAAATGTTTACGTTCCGTTTCCAAGGTACGCTAGTGTTTTTGGAGCCTTGCCAACTATAAGTGGCATAATAGTGTCTTGCATTACTTTGTTATGCCAAAGTTTTGTAGTGTGGTTAACATTTGAAGTTTATGATTCTAATGCTGTTTGCATTTTTAAAATGTTGGCTTTCGAAATACTGACCCAGTTGATAAAGTGGACGCAAGTCGACGGCTAAGCTATTGAAGTATGACTAGTAGCTCATACTGAAAATAACAACAGGTTATGTAAGGTCAGTCTGTGCATAGGTCACCAATTTTACAATCGGGGTCTCTGCCAAGTCTCAAAGTCAGACTTTCATTTGTACCTATATCTTTGACAGTGGTTACGGGTAATTAGGAGCTAGAAATACTTTTATTGCCAAGGGATCATGTTTTACCCAGTTACTAGCGGTTGTAAGTTAATAAATAAGTAATTACTCTACGTAAAAACTGGTATTTAGCTGCAATCAGCTGGACTGAAAAAAACTATTTCTATTACATTACAATCTCAAAGTTTTTTCCTAGAACTACGGCATATTTCACAAGGTTGTCTGTAAAAAATCGCTTTTGAAAAGGCCGCCGAGTATTCCACCCTATTTAATGTTTATAATCGGGTTTTCTATAACATAATTATTTACTTACATGATACTTACTCTATTCTATTCATGTATATCCCTATTCTATTATATTCATATATGTACCTATACCCTAGACACAATCATTTGAAAGAAAGTTATTTCAGTAATATTATTAGGATCCATTGTATCCAAGTCGACTAACTTTATATATTCCAACCTCTAAGGCTCTAACTTAAAAAAGTTATTGTCTATTCCTAGCATTTCCAAAGTAAAGTATGTTCTCTTATCAAAGTTTTTCTCAAACTGAATTTTTCTTTGCGTTTATTTATATTATTTAAGTAAATCTTCTAGCCACAATAATATTAAAAATTCAAAAGTCTATGTGTTACGCTTTCATGGCTAAGCTGCTAAACCGTATTTAATGAAATTAGCATGTAGACAGTTGAAGAACCGTAGTCAAACATAGGCTACTCTTTTTTCAAAAGCCGACTGAGCCATTTACTGGAGGAGTTGCGGTAATATTCCAGCGTGATATCGCGGCCCGAGTGCTGAAGTAACAAGGTTTGGTTTTTAATCAGTAGAAGTCTGACACTCCTCTCCCCTCTATCCAGAGCGAGAGGAGTCATTTAACGATTTTTGTCTGGAAAGAAAGGGGATTAGGCAAAGGATGAAAATGTATGAAAAATCGTGCAATCGAAATCGTGGACATTTGCTAGTCCTTACTAATATTATAAATGCGAAAGTAACTCTGTCTGTCTGTGTGTTACTCAATCACGCCTAACCTACTGAACCGATTTAAATGAAATTTGGTACGGACTTAGTCTAGAGCCTGAAAAAAGACATAGGTTGCTTTTTAATGCGAAAAAAGGGCTGTAAGGGGTTGAAATAGGGGATGAAATTTAGAATGGAAATTACGTCATTCTTAAAGCTTGAAAAATATTTTTTAGATTTTTGATTAGAAAAATGTAATTAAATAAGCTATTAGTAGTAAAATATTGTAAATAGCTTATTTATGTATGAGTTTTATTTTCTAAATAATTAGTCTAAAAAATTAAAAATGCTGTCGAAAGTCACTTTTCCGCGGACGAAGTCACGGCACAACTAGTACTCAATAAAGCAAGAATATAACGATTTGCACGATCATCAATATGTATTTAACATTAAAAACTTTTTGCACTGCCAAAAGTATCGCTAAATCCAATAATACTTCTGGCGTTATTCATCCGCTGCTTAAACTTGAACAAAAAACTTAGACAATGTTTCATGTAAGTGTCAAACTTTGATCACGTTTCTCCCGATGTGGAGGAATTCTTCAAATTCAACATATTTCAGATTTATTTTATTTATTACCAGAAGGCACGAAGTTTATCTCGATTCACTTACGAAGTTCAAGAGTTTACATGAACAAGATGGATAGAGTTTATGTTTGTTTTGGAGCTTGTGTAGACTGTACAAGTGCTTTGTAATGATTTTGTTTAGGGCTTATAAAATGTTCTTTGGTATTTAATTTCTGCGCTTTTTATGCATAAAATCTTATGTCGTTACGTATAGTTGATTGATTTTCTGTGATTAAGTGCTCCGAAAGTCAGATTTTTTGATTTATTAACTTGTACTTTATAGTCTTGAGAGATATTCGTAAAATTAAGGTACTTACAAGGTCAGGAGCTACACTAAATAAATAAAAACCTAATTGAAAAAAAACTATGCGACTGTCTGAACTGACTGAAACAAGTTGCAAACTAAAACATTGTTTACGAATTTAAATGGTTAGGTACTGTTGACTGCAAACTTGAAAAAACATAACCCTTCCTCTGGCGCAGTCGGGTAAAAAGAGGACAGAACACCGTTATCATGAAGCAAAAACTCTTAAGCGCAGAAGCTGGTTCGCAATTAAACACATACAACAACAAAGACTACACTTACTTTTCTAAATTCCTTACTTTAACCACCATTTTAGCTATGCAGAAAACAACCCAAAATTACCACCATGAATGCAAACTAAGGAGATTAAACATACGACCACGAAGATATACGAACAATGTATTACAGCATTGAGAATCGTCAGATGTAGACATAAATCTGAAATGCACGAGTGGGCACAGCCGAAGGGATCCAGTTTGTGCCTGATATATGGTGCCTGGTTAAGAGAAAGTTGAAGTAACATGTGTCATTTTTATGGTCACAAACCGTTGAATTTGTGATAGGAAAAGAACCGTGGGTAATGGTACAGACGGGCATATTTTTACCGAAATTGAACGTTAGAATTGGTTTTGGGGCTTAAACCTGGAGGCTTTTGAAAAGGGTATAAAAGACCGCAGCCATAAATCAAAATTGTAGGATTCCAAAATTTTCAGCCAGACTCGGAGAGCGTTTATTACAAAGCGCAATAGCACCTATCTTTTCATTCACAAAACTCACAAAACTGACTACAAAAAATGCTGTAACTTAAAATTCAGCTCTCAAACTTAATCAGAAGCTCAAATAGGAGCTCACCGCTGGAAAAACCCGCGGTTACGACATCCCATTTGCAATGCACCACGTTACACGTACGTCTCACAATGCATTCCAGACATAAATCCGCGTTAATACGCGCGAAGTTGTCAGCACCACTGAGTGCCAGTATGGATATAAAACAGAAGGTTAGAGTACTTACAATGAGTGAAAACAAGCGCGAATATAGACACGCTTTACTTAGAGCGAGTGTAAGTACACGTAAGACAAGTATTTGTTACAGACCGATTGTGTTTTTTGCACATCATCATCTTTTTCTGACCTTATAACTAGTTTTTTTTTTCCAAGTAGGATATTTTGTTTACGTATGTCGAGTTCCTGATTAAAGAGCCTGCCATGTGCGCTAAGATCGCCCATTGTATTTTTATCCATGTAAGTTTTATAAGGTGTACAATACAATATTATAAATAAATAAAGTCACTTTTCTTCCTTCATCTTCAACTGGTAGTATGTATGCTTACAATTATAATATCAGCCTCTATAATTCTACTAGTGCGTTTTCACTCTTAATATGGAGTAAACTTTCGGTTTTTTCTGTGCAATCATTTTCTTCAGCTGCAAATTTGCCTTTGTAACGCAAATGTCTCATATTTTTCCACTACTGATGACGTATTTCGCTTTTAAGCTTGTTTAGGGGTCTGAAATAATAAGTGAGACGTTTGTCTCGTCGAAATTGGAGATGCCTAGAGTTAAGTGACTGCAGTGGTATTTTATTTTATGGCATATTTTTTAGAAGTTATTGTGTAGGGGAAGGATCTCGTGGCAATATAATAACAGCCACACAGCTTCTAGGTTAAGCGGCTCTTGTCGAGGTCGTGATCTCCATCATCATATTATCCAGATTCCTCCGACAATTGTCAAAAATGTACAAATGACAGCTGGACGTGCTGAACATGCTTTCCGTTACACCGTGGAATCTCTACAACGTGTAACGGAAAGGGTATATACATACCAAGGGCACGGCTTCTTTGGGTAATATCAAACGATATTGGAAGGGTTTTTTAATCCTATTTCTACATGTTCGGAAGTAATGAGACCGACAAAAGAACACCGCATGTACGGTAGGCTACTACAGTACTAGGCGCACAGAATTACGGAAGAGATTTATCGTGATATTTGCAAGTAACGTGGCAAGTTATTGACCTACGTAGTTCGGTGATACGTTTGTTATGATTTCAATTTAAGAAACTTACGAAACCGATTTGGTATCAATTTTTAGAGTATTTTATTTTGAGTTGAAACCCTTCCAATATCGTTTGATATCATTTAAAGAAGCCGTGCCCTTGGTATGTATATACCCTCTCCGTTACACGTTGTATAAATTTAGTTGATCATCCAACCACGGACCAACCTCTTTATGCGTTGCTTTACCTTAAAGATTGGTCCGTTTGGTTGTTATTTTTTTTTTAAGAGAACTAGCAAAGTTTGTAGAATTCACCTTACTAGCAATCTTGTTAACCCCTCCAACTAAGCTAAATATGCTTGTGTCTGGAGTGCGTGCACGGTAATACTGTATCGGGTAGTGATCAAACCCGCAATCTCTCGACCACAAGACTGACAGTGACACCCTAAGGTGTACCTATTTAAAACGCAAATAGCTATTTACGTTTTAAATTGGTATTATGTAGGTACGAGCTCCTAAAATCTACATGACACAGCAAAAAAATAACAAAAATACAACCTCATGATTTCACATGAAAATATCGCGATTATTACAGTCATTTTTTTTCACGGGTCGAGGAAAAATTACCTTATTCTCCTTTACCCCGCACCAGTTTTACCCAGTTCGTTTAACTGCCTAAATGACGGACGTAAATCGTACGACAAATACACGTGTGGTTAGTATTTGCATGTATATTGCGTACTGGGTCCTGGATCCGTGGGATTTGGATAGTATTTTAAGGATTCAGTGTGGAACTATTATTGGAACAGTAAGCTAATGTACGAACGCGCAAATGTTTTTTGTACCTACCTAATGAAGTCGTGTCGATGGAGAACTTAATATTAATAGGTATCAGAGCGATAACTAGCATACAAAACGATTACAAATATTGTTGAATCTAGGGTGTTATGCGGAGAATTTATGTCCCCGCGACGGCTTCCATCTCACAGACCCGTTGCCCGGACGGGAGGCGTGCATCCCCGAGACGGACGCCCGTGAGGATCCCCGCAACGGACTTATTTGATTATTTTACCACGTTAAAAAAAAGGCCCTAATATTATCTCCATTTGTAACTTAATAAAGCATCAAGGTTTTTGCTGTTTATGCTGGAAATTTTTTCTACCCCTGCCATTAACCATTTTTGTGTGGTAACTGCTAATAGTGTTAGTCATGTTAATTTTATGTGTTTTTATTTTGGCATGATGTCGTGAAGAAATAAATATCTACTGACAATGCTTTAAGATGAAGAAAAATTCATGTCGAGTACAGGTTTGGGTTGCATATTGTAACATAGCACCTTTTGCATATGCTTATATTGGCGGATGAGAGGTCATTGCTGCTTACTGAATTCAAGATCACCATCTATTTTAGCATAAAATATTTTAAGAACATGTTCTGAAACCATGTACGTTATCAATGATTTTAGTATTCCACTTCCTCATTCACCTAATCCAAGAGCAGGCGTCGATAAATTTTAAAATTCTCGATCCCGCTCTTTGTACTTTATTTGTTGTAACGATTCCACCGGTATCGCTATTGGGTTCTGTTTGCTGTTGTATATTTAACGTAGCATTGGCGCGGTGTCAGCCCTATGTTTGATTTCTATCATTCTTTTTGTTGGTTTGGTATACTTAAATTTGAATATAAAAATGAAAATCCTCTAGTTGACCTCTAAATTATTATTAAACTAGCTTTTGCCCGCGACTTCGTTCGCGTGGAAGGTTTTTCCTGCGTAATTCCCGATCCCGTGGGAATTCTGGGATAAAAACTATCCTATGTCCTTTCCAGGGTCCTAAACTATTCCCATGCCAAATTTCAGCTCAATCGGTTCAGCGGTTTAGGCGTGAAAAGGTAACAGACAGACAGACAGACAGACAGAGTTACTTTCGCATTTATAATATTAGTATGGAAGTATGGAAGTATGGATTCTTTACTATGGTAAGTCACAATAGATTCAAGTCACCCAGGTTTCGTTGTAAGAGTGAGATAGCCACATAGCTCCTTCTCTATTTGACAATGAAATCATAATGGAATATCCAAGACATACGAATTAAGAATAAATGAATAGAATAGAATGTCCACGATTAAGTTGAAAATGTTTCTCTTTTTTTTTCAGGCTTAATTTCAAATTACTACTGGCTCGCGGAAGGGAATGCCAAACTTTTAACTAAAAACCCACTCTGTTCCTTCAGCTGCCCTTGCGATCCAGCGTCGCAGTATCTCATCAGAACATCCCATAATCCCGGCAGGCAGTGGCATATCAGGCTCCGTCAGTGCTGCTGACTACTCTCGCAAATGATATAATACTCGGCACGGATCTTGAGCGCTGACCTTCACCTGCGCGGAAGCAAATTTTGGGTATTTTATTTTATTTTGCCCTAGTAAACGATGCGCAAAGCGATCCCCGTCCTACTGCCTAGCGCCACAGATTACTAAATAGTTACTTCGTAACAGATACATCACTCTCATACAAAAGTGACAATACCTACGCTATAATAGCCTACAAAATCTTAATAATACCAGTTGATTGCAGCGAGAAGAAAGATACCATAAGTACGCACACAGAGAGTTGAGATTGTTTTGCCCACCGTGCGAACCACTTGTACAAAACTTGCCAATTAAACTATATTGTTTGAAGTGAATATCTTCATACAGCCATACGATACAATGTACACTACTACAAACAAGAGACGCATGTGTACGTACAACCTCCGGCTTTTTCTTTTATGTGAAATTAATAATCTTACATAAATGTATGTCTACATGAGCCTTTTCTAATTAGAAATAAGCGTAAAATAAACCTCTAGTTGATTTAAACAATACACGAATTTTATTATACCCAACAAGGCAGAACACAATAAGAATAGTGTGTTTACATAAACGTTTGTAACTATTGCGTCTTCGTAACACTAATAATAGATTCCTATTAACATTCAACTAACCGAATGACTATTATTACGACCAAACAAACATCTATTCAGGGGTTCACACATAGAACTTTCCGCTAAATAGAACAGAATTAGGATGTTAACCCTGCAATAACTCTGTGTTTCACGAATCGTTAGGCAGTGGCCTGTTAGACCCGCTTTTTTCCGAAAACCGAATTTCTTTGATAGATTTTGGTTGAAATAGTTTAGGAAATAATAATGGCCTGATTGAGCGTTTAGATTGATTCGGTTCCGGGTTTAATAAATTGGACGGTGTAGGTAGATTTAATTGAATTTTAGTAGTGCAATTATGATTTGTGGAATACTAATTGAAGGAGGTGAACTAGAGGGAGTGTACACACGTCTTTATGGAAATATTAAGGAAGTATTGCTTTGCAAATCTTAGTACAGACGTCAGTTTATCAATCTACTCCAATCTCTAAAATGTACTGTAGGTATCTGTAATGTGAATGTATCAAGGATGTAAATCGATTTAAGAATTTTGACAGATTGGGGTAGGTTGATGTGCTGGGTTCCGTACTATTCGTATTCGAAGACATCTTTGGAGGTTATAGGTCAATATATAGGCTTTCTATCTCAGAATTCCCACGGAATTGGGATAGGATTGGGAGGCCTTGCTGTATTAAGTCCGCCCATGTAACACTATTGTACATAAAGTTTATGTAAATAATTAAATAAATATACGCCGAAAAACCTTCATGAATGAAGTCAGGTAGTATAACATAATATTGTGCCCCAGCTTTGTTGTTCCCATCGAAAATCCAATAACCCACCCAAAATAATCTAACAAGGTAAATGAAAACACCATGCCGTTAAACATCAGCTTGTGAATAATGCACGGGAAGCAATTTCAGTTGGTTGGAAGCATCTCAGCGGGTCAAATGAATTGCATGCAAAATGTATTATATCGCAATTGGTTTTGCGATGCTTATACTCTTAATATTATAATAAGTTATTCTTTTGTTTTCACATAGCCAGAAACAAAAGAATAACCGATACATTTTTTTGGGTCAGGCCGTTGCGCCCCCATTCCGGGGAGCTCTCACATTTAAAAAAATTGACGTAAAAACCATTAAATGGATCTTTCCTATCGGGTTGGAGCCAAAGGTAGTTTGAGACTTCTACTAACTAAAAACTCACCTAGGTTTTCAGTTGCCCTCGCGTTCCAGGGCTTCTTGAATGCTGCTGACTTATTTTTAAGGCGCCACAGAAGTGGAACACGAGCTGCCGCCGGACCGAGCCTGATCCTTACCGTACGGTGGCTGGAGATCAGCTCGCGATATTCCCACGTATTTATTTATTTATTTAAACTTTGTGTACATGAGCGGACTTAATGCAGCAAGGCATTCTCTACCAGTCAACTTTTGGGTTAAAAAAAAAAACACATTGTGGTAGGTGTACGATAAAATGGAATGAAATAATATATACAACGTGTAACGGAAACCCCATATCTATCCAAAAGGGCTGAAGACAACATCTGGTATGGAGTCTCTATGCACAGTTTCAGCTTAAAATAAATGACTCAAAGAATTGATACAAAATTATTGGTTTCATATGTTTCTTGAATACCAATCATAACAAGCGTGTCACAGCACTACGAGGGTCAATAACTTTCCACGTGACTTGCCAATAACACGATAATTCTCTGTGTTTTTCTTAATTTGGAAAATTCGGTCTCTGGTATCAATGTATTGAAATTTCTAATAAGTTCCACACATATAGACATAGGATTTCATAACCCTTTCCATATCGTTTGTTATCATCCGAAGAAGCCGTGAACTTGGTATGTGCGCGGCTTCTATCTATAGATATAATTATACCCTTTAAATAAATGATAAACTAATAAATACGGTGCTTTATAATAATCTTTCTGATTAAGAGAGCTCATAATAATTATGACGAAGACCAAACTAAGAATAAGTACCTAGCGGTTTTTAATTTTATACGTATATTAAGAGCATATAGATGCATCTACGATCTGATGCCTGTGTAACAGGACATTTTTAATTACAGGTGTCGAAAGTTCCACGATTTATTGTATATGTATATATGTATGTACTTAGCCTAATCTCAATATGGTATTGTAAATTAACGGCATAACAATGTTATGCTCACTGAAGTTTTTCACCTTTTTGTTGCGCTTTGAATGTTTTTTATTATATACTATCGACACCTCCCGACTTCGCACGGTCTTATTCTGCTAATTGACACAAACCCTTAATGAATTATACATGAAAACTTTCCTTATGAATCACTCTCTTAGTATATCACGAACAGATAGACGCGGCCGGAGATTTCGTTTTATAATATACTAGCTTTTGCCCGCTGCTTTGCTTGGTTCAAAAGTTTTTTTTTTTTTAGCAAAAAATATTAGTATAAGTCAGTTCCAGCCTTTTAAGTCACTCTACACCTGCAATCATATCGATCCATTGCTCCGTTGCGACGAGAAAGAAGAACAAACAAACGTACACACTTTCGCGTTAATAATATTAGTATGGATATGGAAGTGTGGACGTAAAGGTTATATTAACCTGTAAATAATTTTAGATATGTCGTAAATACCAGTGTGATCACCACGATTGTATTCCCAAGTTGAAATAGATACCACGGGGCTTAAACAGACAATTAGATCTACGGCCCACCCAACCCACTCGTCTTTTGTTACCGTTCTTAGGCAGTTGTCTCACCGCTGACGATGAACGAATAGCGACTAGAGCTAGCATCTGAAAACGAGTTGGCGAGCAGCGATTTTGTTGTTCCGATAGTTTAGTCGCTGAGCTACCATCTGGTTGGTCTTTCAGCGTGAGTTCTGACCGCCAAGTGACCGCTGAGCGAATATTATCTTTGACAGCTCTAGTCGCTCAGCGACAAAACGAGTGAACCGAGTAGTCGCCGGCAGTGTGAACAGTCAGAGAGCAACTATTAATATATGCATCTCTTTAGTTTACACGGAATGTATACTATATTTCATTGTGCGTTTCTTGAGCGAGTAAATCGCCGATAGGTAATCGTTTACTTGCCAACAGTCGGACAACTGCCCTAGTAGCGAATACCACGTAGGTTTGAACAAGCTTTCAATGCCGAGCAAAGAGGCGCGATGCGATAATGTAACTACGTGTTTTCATTGAATTATTTCTAAGAACTTTATCCATCTTGTCTGCGGGCTCCTGAGAGAGTGAGAAATTACTCAGTTTCTTTAATTAAAGGTGCCGCAGTGTATACATAATGAACAGCTAGACTAAAAATACTAAAACTGACTCAAACCAAAATTTGGGTTTTTTACTTTTGTTTTCATTTGGATACTCCACTATACTAGTTAATCACTAACAATTGTGCGGAAGGGAGAGCTAGGCTCCTATTGACTAAAATCCCACCATCATCATCTATTTAGACTTCCCAACTATGTCGAGGAGGTCAACTTTCAGGCGAGCCTAGCGCGGTTGCAAACTTGCGACGACGGGCGCGAAATACAAACACATGAAATAGTGTAGTGACTAAGGTGGCAGCCTAGCGCGACGGGATCGAGCGAGACAACGCGCGTAAGTAGTTTTCAAATATTCCCGTCCGCGCGTTCTAGCCGCACTACGGGCCTAGTCAGGACCTAAGGCGCGGGAGTAACAAACCAGTTCGGTCTTGTCGCTCGGCGTATGCGCGTCTGTATATTGTTTGATGTAAAATGGCAGTGAATACTGAATTGTTTATAAGTGCGATTCAATCTAAACCACCTATATAGCAAAGCAAACATCCACACCACAGTAATCGCACAATTACAAGAAAGTTATCGAGTTTTGTAGGGTATAATCTCAATTCTTTATAGAAATTTAAAAATAATCACCAATTATTTCTCTGTTTTTATTTATTTCGTGCACACCATTTCCAGTGCCCAACACGTCCCATGTCAGGATCGGAGTGTCTAGTAAAAATATCAAATCCTCGTCCATAGTTTGCAACCCCTGATAAACGTCGAACCGCTACAATAGCTCACGCGTTCACTGTGGCTATCGAACGCCCCCGCTCGCCGCGCTCGCTTCAGGCCCCTATCACCGCGCATTCAGTTGACATACAAGTATACATGGAACAACTGCCTCTTAGTGAGCTGAACTAAGAGTGGCCCTATCCAAAAAAAAATCTGAACCCCACAACCTAGTAGCTTGGTGTCATGAAACCCCTTAGCAAGATCAGTGACATATTTTCTGAAATCTGACTACCCATAACGACTGTCAAAGGTGTACGTTCGTACGTACGTACTTTCCGAGGCACGGAGAAATCTAGATATATTATGCCCTTTCCCAACTATGTTGAAATTAAATAAAAAAATAATTTTATATATTTTTTTTTAATTCAGAATAGGCTCGCGTTTGACCACCATCTCACCTGATGGTAAACGATGATGTGGTGGAAGATGGAGCACGCTTGCCTAAAAGTAACCTATTCACTCTTGACTTAAAGACTCCCAGGTTATAGCAATCAGGAAACACAGACTCCGGCAGGGAATTCCACTCCTTAGCCGTACGCACAATGAATGTATTCCCAAAACGTTTAGTGCGTATGGGTGGGATGTCCACCATGTAACGATGGCGCATCGCCGTTTGTCTTGCAGTCCGATGATGGAACGGGCTTGGTGGTATTAGATTCTGTATCCATCGCATACTCCCCGAAATGTAACCGATAGAAAACCGATAGACTTGCAACTCGTCGCTCAATGCTCTGGAGCTTTTATTCGACCAGTGAATTATTGCCATTGAGCTCTTGGCCCGTTTCTCGATAGACTTAAGCGCGTCCAGTTGGTATTTGGTAGTTGGTAATAAATAACACTTTCACACGTCATGTTTTTTGCGTGTTAAGTTTAGTTTACCTAGATGAGACCGGTGATTCCTGACTACGAGTACTCTAAGAAAAAAACACCGAAACAAACTCAGAGAGTTACGATTGGCTTTCAGTCTAATCTGATGCAGCTGAAGTTTTACATAGAGCTATTTGACCTCTACATTCCAGCTGGCTAGCACGATACCTATTTTTTGGCAAAACTGGTGTTACATTTTTGGCTTCTGACTGTCCTTAATGACTGTCAAATGTTTACAAATTATAGCCTGGATCAACGGTTAGATAACATCCGGTATGCAAACATGGTCACTCAAAGATTGGACTGTGGTGTGATGCAGGAGGGACTCACCTTGCCGCGTCTCTTCAACCTTATATGAACAAATTTACACGTGTAGCTTGCGTGCAGCCTGTGGACCAACTTCACTCAGCGGACGTACAACGCGCTTCGTGTCCAGTACAACAACGCGTTCACGATTCTGTTGGGGTCGCCCCGGCTTTCTAGTGCGTCAGCGATGTTCGCTGAGGCTGGTACCGATGTCTTCTCCGGAATAATCCGGAAAAGAAGTGCATCGCTGCTGCGTCGCTGTCGTGGCAGCTCGAAGCTGTGGGATTCTCCTTTCTTGTGGAGATGGCTGCAGCTACATGCCAGTGCCTTCACCTACTATTATATCTGACATACGTAAATATTTATTAATCTGACATCAACATTTTTTGATGTGACATTTATAATCTGACATTGTTTTTATTGATTTTTTGTCATTTCTCATTTTATTTTATTTACATTTTTTATATTTATTTTATATAATTCTAAATTTAATTAAAATTTCACAGTTATGTTTTTATGTATTATAGGTATGTATAGTAGTGTAAGCCGACCAATGGCACATGTGTTAGTTTCCTATTTTATATGGGTCACAGACCTGAAATAAATGTATTTTAATTTAATTTAAAACCAATCTCAGCAAGCGATGCTTATCCTTGAAGATTGATTCGTGTATATCAGTTTTAAAAACATTTACTGCTGACAATGTTTAATCTAATAAATCATGACTAACGGGAACTATTACCGACTCAGTATACTACATATGTATATTTGTACCTATAACACTGTCACATACAAATTGAATAACAATTATCTACTAAATCAGATTTCAGCGAGGGTTAAGTGTAATTATCGCTCGTACTATAATAACGTCGTTTTGCGGCTACCAACTAATCCGCCTGTCAAGCGTGATTAGTATAGCATTTTGGTTCCGGCATCGTAAATATTGTTCTGGTTCTGCTTGCAAAAGGGGGAAGCTTTCACTTCTTTTTCTGTTAGCATCTCGATGTCAACTACGTTGTTAATATTGTTGTTTAATCATTTATAATTTATTATTTTTACCATATCTTATCTTATTTTACTTCTTACTATTATTATAAGCGCGAAAGTTTGTGGGGATAGATGTTTGGATGTTTGTTACACTTTCACGCAAAAACTACTGAACTACTAGTTGACATCCTAGAATAATACATAGGAAACTTTTTTGTGCCAGAATTCCCATGTCAGTAAACTTAGCAGATTAATGTCCGGCAGATCAAAAAAAATTGAGTTCTCTTCGCGTGCAGCTGAGTTCCATAGTTCCTGATACTTTTCAGGAATAGTTCTGGCGATTTTACCCTGACAAAAGCAGATCATTTTCTGGCAGATCAAAAAATAAAATAAAATCAGTTTCAACTATCCAAAATGATAGAACTCTTTCTTATATGCCATATTGGTTAAAGAACTGCAATCTAAAACAAGATGTTAGTCTAGTATTTGCTTACAGTACCAGAAGAGCATACCAAAGTACTAGGAAAATCGAAAATTTCCATTTCCAGCTTTGAAACTAGGCTCAACTGATAGAACTCTTTATTTAATGCCATATGAGTAAAAAAAACTACAATCTTTTGCAAGATCTAAGACCAGAACTTAGGTTTTATTGCCAGAAGAGCATACCAAAGTATTAGGAAAATCAAAAATTTCCATTTCCAGCTTTCAAACTATGCTCAATTGATAGAACTCTTTCCATAATGCCAAATTAATAAGAAAATTCCAATCGAAAACAACATCCAAGACCAGAACTTAGGTTTTATTGCCAGCAGAGCATACCAAAGTACTAGGAAAATCGAAAATTTTCCCACAGAATTAAAAAAAAAATTGGCCACGTGCCAGTCAGACTCGCCCATGAAGGGTTCCGTAGTAACTATAATAATAATAATATGTATATTTATTTGACGAATAAAAAATACCGTAAACATTTCTTAAAACTTTATTTTTCATAGGGTTTGTATGAATTACAAAGTTATATTTGCGGTTTACAAAATATGCTGTATCTCAAAAACTGCTGACCCGATTTCGTTCAAACTAATTTTGGTTGAAATTTTACATTAAGATCTACAGACATACATTTTTTTAGATTTTTCACTCCATCATTATAGAAGTTAGTGGGGGGGGGGACGGACATTTTACCACTTTGGAAGCTTATATCTTTTAAACGATTGACTTTATGAAAAAGTGGTGGTGTTTTGTAGTCCGAAGATGAAGGTGAAGTTTGTTAACAGTGCAATAATAAAAAAAGCGATGAAGCTTATTCTGGAAGTCAATGCAGTAAGACATACTGGTAATATAATATAGTATTAATATATACCAGTATTTACTAACATGACCTAACATCCTCCAGATGTCCTAACATCTCAGCACAATAAAATTGTAAATAGATGACAATAATTCAGCATGACTAGGGCACGCACATATGTAGGTATCATGTTATATTATTCACGGAAATCTTTTTCTTTTCATATTTACGGTCCGAATTTTATGTGGAGGCCTATTCTGTGCGTCCTGACTATTTCGCGGAAGATTTAATTGAGAAGCTTACTGCGGGAAAGTATATTTACTCTTTTTGGCTGTACATTTTTTTTTCAACTAGAAAGGATTAGAACCTCCTTTTCATAGCGTGTAAAATAAGTAGATGACTAAGTGACAAGTCATTTTTTTAAGAGAAGTAGCAATGTGGGTAGAGTTCACATTACTAGAAATCTTCCCAACCCCTCCTATTAAGCTAAATATGTTTGCGTCTGGAGTGAGTTCATGGCAATACTTGCCCTATAACCGCCTAGATTTCCTTTGAAACTCTCATTCAAATCGGTTCAACAACAAAAAAAACCAAAAACTATTAAATCATATATAGACCCCTCTATTATTTATATGTATGTATTTTATTTTTACCCGACTGCAAAGGAAGGGTTATGTTTTTCGCGCGTATCTTGTATGTATGTATGTAATATTTTTTATTACCATATCTCCAGAACCGCTGCACGGATTTACATAATTCGAGGTACCGTTAGTCCAAGTGTTCTTAGATAGGTGACGTTACAAAAAATCAAACATGACAGCAGTGCGACGCCATAATATTAATAAAAAAAAAATTTTCAATTGTTGCTACAATAAGGGTATCAAATTAAAGGTCTCTACACAAGGATTTCAAAATATATATCGTGATTATCATTAGCGTAATACTAATAAAAATAATACAATGAGAAGGTTTTAAAATATGGTCTTCGCTCTTTCACTTTCTGAATCCGGTGGGGAGCCAACGTGACACGACCGGGAAACAAAAAAGGTGAAAATAAAAAAATATATTTAAATGAAAGAAACAAACACATTTTTATTTTAAAAAGTGACAAGCAGGCGGTACCAAAGTGAAGATAATATATTTTTTTATGAAAGGGGATGGGTCCCGCCTGCTTGTAACATTTTGTTGCGCTTGTTTCTTGCATTTCAGTTGAACAGTCGGGTTTATCAGATTTTCTAAATATTTTTTTTTATTTTATTCATTAAGGGACAATAAACAGTTACAATATAAAAAAAAAAAACATTAATTTAACAATATACTTACAGTCAGTATTTATACACGCAGCCCACTAAATAATCCACATGTTAACATGCAATACTTGACTTTAAGGAGCCACTATATTTATGTATTATATTACACTACCTGTATGTATGTTTGTATATAAAGAAGATGTAATTACCTATAATATAATTATTTATGTTCATTATTAGCAATTGTTTTCTTTACATGCCTCTGTAACTCCTAACTTGCGCCACAATATTACGTCACGTAAGTCATAAGGAGCGGGGTCCCGCATAAAATGTGCATTAGTCTGAACAAATAAACGCTTTTATCCCCACTTTCAGAGGATTTGTGGTAGCCGCGATGTGCTAGCAATAAACTGTATTGTTGGCTTGGGTTGCAATACCAATCCGTTTAGCAATTGGATCGAGAAATATATTCGCAGCATTGCCTTCTACTTGGTCTGTATAAAGATTAGGTTTAGGTCTCTTTCGTATATTAGTGTTTACGGTGTTTCTCGTATGTTTTTCTTTGGACGACATGGTCGGTGCAGTAGTTGAGCGTCAAGCTGCTACGCTGCCTGATAGTTAGATAGATTTATAGATATATTCTTTATTGTACATCATAACAGAAAAACAAATAAGGACTTAACTACAAAAGGGTGGTACAATGGGCGGTCTTATCGCTAAAATCGATCTTTTACAGACAACCTTTGGATGGATTTGACAGAGAAGGAGAAAATAAATACGCGGGTAGTCCACGGTGTACTATTTACCTACAGACAATACAAAAATAATAAACTATGTTCTCAAAACATATATATAAATATTTAAAAAATACAGTCGCGGGTTCAATCCCTGCATGCAACAGATTGTATGACCTACAGATAATTGTTTCGGGTCTGGGTATTTATGCATGTGAGGTTAAATGTTTGTGAATGCAATCGTGATACAAGAGATATTAGATAAAACCGCCTATTGGATGTATACAACGTGTAACGGAAACCCCATATCTATCCAAAAGGACTGAAGACAACATCTGGTATGGAGTCTCTATGCAAAGTTTCAGCTCAAAATAAGTGACTCACAGAATTGAACCCAAATTATTGGTTTCATATGTTTCTTGAATACCAATAATAACAAACGTGTCACATCACTATGAGGGTCATAACTTTCCACGTCACGTGCCAATAAAACGATAATTCTCTTTGTTTTCCTTAATTTGAAAAATTCGGTCTCTGGTATCAATGTATTGAAATTTCAAATAAGCTCCACACATGTAGACATAGGATTACAAAACACTTGCCATATCGTTTGTTATCATACAAAGAAGCCGTGCACTCGGTATGTATATACCCTTTAAATTACACGTTGTATATAAAATGTTTTTTAATCCATATTTTTCTATAGTTATAGAAAAGAAGAATAGAAATAGGAACAAGAGTTCTCCGTGGTGATAATCTTCATTAGTGTAGGTTGTGTCTTGTATATATTCCTATGTAGCTCTCTGCAATAGCACCCTCCATTTCGTCCGGTTATCTGCTTCTTTCAGGGCGGTTGCATTAGGTTTTCTTTAACATATTTTTTTTTTTTTTTTAATTTAAAATAGGTTCGCGTTTGACCACCATCTCACCTGATGGTAAGTGATGATGTGGTCGAAGAAGGAGCACGCTTATCTAAAAGTAACCTATTCACTCTTGACTTAAAGACTCCTAGGTTATAGCTATCGGGAAACACAGACTCCGGCAGGGAATTCCACTCCTTAGCCGTACGCACAATGAAGGTATTCCCAAAACGTTTTGTGCGTATGGGTGGGATGTCCACCATGTAACGATGGCGCTTCGCCGTTTGTCTCGTATTCCGATGATGGAACGGGCTTGGTGGAATTAGATTGTGTAATTCCATCGCACACTCCCCGAAATGTAACCGATAGAAAACCGATAGACTTGCAACTCGTCGTCGATGTTCAAGGCTCTGGAGCTTTGACTCGACCAGTGCATCGTTGCCAATGAGTCTCTTGGCCCGCTTCTCGATTGACTCAAGCGCGTCCAGTTGGTATTTAGCAGATCCATCCCAAAGATGAGAGCAGTACTCCATACACGACTGAACCTGGGCTTGATAGAGATTGAGCAACTGTTCAGGTGTGAAGTACCGTCTCACCTAATACCTAATTATATGGTGTACATGATAAAATGTATTATATTCTACACTTGTTTTAAAAAAAAATAGCAAAAAATAGAACCGACTTCCATATAAAAACACTACAAAGGCAAAAATAACTTTAATTTTGGTAGTCGGTGTCATTCGTTTTGTATTTTCTTTTATTTTTTGACACCGCCTTCCGAAAATAAAGTTATTTTTGCCTTTGTAGTGTTTTTATATGGAAGTCGGTTCTATTTTTTGCAAAAATTTTTTTTCATGCTTTTTAGTGGGTCGCTTTGTAATTTATCTAGATACAAAAGCCAAAATGTCAACTACTTATCACTTTTTACAAAATATTGCTTTTCCTGGTACAGAGCCGTTAATTTTTGAGGAGTTCTTCTGGTACATCACCATCAGCTCTACATCACCATATGAATTGTGACGAGCTTAAAGTGCTTAACATCTATATTCAAGTAATCTAATCGCAATCCACGAAATACTTATTATTGAGTAGTTTCGGTGGCCATCTGGGGTCTTCATCATCAGTTCCACTTTCTCAAATGGTGTTTTTCGAGAGCAACTGCACAAAGATTAGAAATACCCAAAATACTATAGGTGTGCCTATAATATTTGAAGAGTTTTCTCGATTTCTCCATGATCCCATCATCAGATCTAAACGTGATGACAATGGGACCAAGTAGAAAGTATACCCTTTTAAATAAGAAAAGAATTTTCCAAATCGGTCTAGCCATCTGCGAGTAATGAGGTAACATACACAAAAAAAAAGTTCAAGACGAATTTAGAACCTCCTCCTTTTTTTTGAAGGCGGTTAAAAGTTCGATCAAACATAATTTAAATAATTTTTATAACATAACAATTATCATCCTGACAGATTTCGGTCACGGCGGTTGATGTCAGCGGAGATTAGTCAGCGGCGCAGGAGTTATTATAGTGCACACTTGTGTCGATACTCTTGCACCATCCCATCTTCCTAGCTCGTCTTCCTGTGCTGGCGCTGCCGCTGAAGCCGCTGAGAACCTCAAGCGGCAGAATTATAATAACCTTTTTGGAGGTTATATTTTCGAGCCGTTTGGGGTGAAGACCTCGGGTTCGTGGGGTCCGAGTGCTCACAAATTATTGAAAGAACTATCCAGGCGCCTAGTTGACACTTCGCATGACCCAAAGGCTGGCTTTTACCTTGGAAAGCGGTTAAGCATTGCCATACAGCGTGGCAATGCCGCCAGGCTTTTGGGCACATTATCAGTGGACAGCGATGCGCACGAATTTCTGGACGCCATATTTTAATTTATTTTTAGACTAGCTGTGCCCGCAACTTTGTCCACGTGGAATAGTGACTTTCGGCAGCATTTTTAATATTTCAGGCTAATTATTTTGAAAATAAAACTCATACATAATTTGAATGTCTTATTTATTCATATCTAATTAAAAGTCTAAAAAATAAGTTTCAAGCTTCTAGCTTTAAAAATGACGTAATTTCCTTACAAAATTTCATCCCCTATTTTAACCCTTTACAGCCTTTTTTCGCATTAAAAAGCAGCCTATGTCCTTTCTCAGGGTCTAGACTATGTCCGTACCAAATTTCATTAAAATTAGTTAAGTAGTTTAGGCATGATTGCGTAACACACAGACAGACAGAGTTACTTTCGCATTTATAATATGAGTAATGACGTATGTATGTAGTTTAGGGTTTTTATTTAAGTGCGCAAGTATATGCACGGGTAATGAAGTACCACTCTCTGTTACTTTTACAATCATAGTCCGACGGGACGCTAATTCGACTTGACTGGAGGGATATCAAGCTCAGGACCAACGCCTTAACGTGCTTTCAGAGGCACGGGGGTATAGGACCGACTTTCAAACTACGGGCTACTATTTATCAAATTCAAATCCATATTATGTTAAACTTAGCCTAATGTTAGTATTTTTTAACCGACTTCTAAAAAAGGAAGAGGTTCTCAATTCGGATGTTTGTTTGTTTTTTTATTTTTATGTTTGTTCGGGCATAGCTCCGTCGCTTGCTAACCGAATTGAAAAATTCTTTTTTTGTTGAAAAGGGTGTACTTTCCAAATGGTCCCATGAAAATTTTATCGAAATTGGACAAGCAGTTTCTGAAAAATCAACAAAAGTCTAAAAAAAATATTTACGTTGATGATCTTTTCGTTTACTGTGCATTGCGTTTTTTGTTCGCGCATAACTCCGTCATTTACGAACCGATTTGGAAAATTCACTGACCCACTAAAAAGCGCGAAAATAAAAACTTTTTTGCAAAAAATAAAACCGACTTCCATATCAAAACACTACAAAGCCAAAAATAATTTTAATTTCGGAAGGCGGTGTGAAAAAAAAGAAAATACAAAACCAATAACACCGACTACCGAAATTAAAATTATTTTTGGATTTGTAGTATTTTGATATGGAAGTCGGTTTTATTTTTTGCAAAAATGGTTTTATTTATATTTATAATCAACTAATGAACCATTTAGTGGTTTGCTCAATGGTACACTAGTCTATTTGGGTAAGTGTGTCTGAACACTTACCCACCTTCGTAAAAGGGGAGAGTCCCACCGATCTGCAAACACATTCATGATTCCATTGGAGGAGGAGCGCAAGCGCGCCATCATGGAAGCACATCGCTTCCGCATCGCAGCGAACCCATCGACACACGCTTCAGCAAACATGCCAGACGCGCTACATCGCCACGGCAACCCCAGAAGCACCCTGAATGCGTTATTGTACTGTACACGCAGGACGCTGTATGCCCGCTGGGTATACTTGGTCCACAGCGTGCACGTGTAAAACGACTGGCAGAAGGCCTTAAAAAGCATTATCTTCACAGCGTCAGTACAGCGTGCAAACCTGCGGGCCAGCATGTTGCAGCGGACAGCCAGCGACCTGCGCTCCCTGTCTATGTCTACATTGTATTTTAAGTCATCAGTGACCCAGTGATATTTATATGTATGTGGATAATTGTATATAAAAAAAGTATTCTTTTATTGTATTTACTTTTTTTTAATTACTGATGAGCCCGCTCTTGACCTCGATCTCGCCTGATGGTAAGCTATAGACGAGGTCTAAGATGGGACGAGCGAGCCCAGAAGACGCCTATTTACTCGTGCTTAAAGGCCGAAAGGTCATAAGTGGCAGGGAACACTATATGTCAAACAATATCTTTCTGATCATAATTCTATAATTATTAAAAATAAACAGAAACATGGCAGTTAGCATAAAAGTCTCTAAAATCGACACATATTCGTCATTCTGCAAAACACATACATGCATTCCTTCTAAAGGTTGTCTGGCAGATATCGCTATCAGGAATAGGACCGCCATTGTGGCCATAGGTTAAACAGTATTGTTAAATAGGTGTTTTTTAAATTTTGTACAATAAAGTATACAACGTGTAACGGAAACCCCATATCTATCCAAAAGGGCTGAATACAACATCTGGTATGGAGTATCTATGCACAGTTTCAGCTAAAAATAAGTGACTCAAAGAATTGATACCAAATTATCGGTTTCGTATGTTTCTTGAATACCAATCATAACAGACATGTCACAGCACTACAAGGGTCAATAACTTTCACGTCACTTGCCAATAACATGATAATTCTGTTCATTCTTCTTAATTTGAAAATTTCGGTCTCTGATATCAATGTATTGAAATTTCTAATAAGTTCCACACGTGTTGACATAGGATTACAAAACCCTTGCCATATCGTTTGTTATCGTCCAAAGAAGCCGTGCACTTGGTATGTATATACCCTTTAAATTGCACGTTGTATAAATGCATGAATAAAATAGAATAAAATATACTTTTTTGTAAACCAATAATTGAAACACACTTAAATAACAATATTGCTAAAAATTTGGTTACATGGCGGTTATATCGCTGATATCTTCCAGACAAACTTTGGAAGGACTTTCCAAGCTTTCATTAAAAAGGAGAGGGCTAAATTAGTGTACTACAAATACTAATCAAAACGAAAATACCTAATGGATAAGGTGTCGAACTTGTGAACGAGAGGTCCCGAGTTCGAACCCCACCCATTACACTATTGTCGTAAACCCACTCCAAACACAACCATATTTAGCTTAGTTGGAGGGGTTAACACATTGCTAGTAATCTTTAAATATATATATATATCGAGGGGTGAAAGGCTATTTGGTTTAAGCGACTTTACAGGAGAGCCATTTAAAGTTTGAAATTTTGAAAAAAAAAATCTCAACAAAAAAACTTCTGCAGCTATTTGAATGGGGTAAATTTGATTGAAATTTAAATAAAAACATCGAGTTGTTGATGCTAATACCAAATAAAACGGACCTTTAATTACAAAGATAAATGTCGCTTAATACAAACTGCCTTAAGCCTTTATTTTTCAGAGTATGGAAAAAAGATTTAAGTGACTTCATAACTAAAATTGGCTACAGGAAAAAAAAAATTAAGCGACGACGCAGTATATTTTCAGAGCAAGCCAAAAAGTATGAAGTGACATAGCCCAAAATTAATAGTAGCAAGCTATTTATCTCAACTACCAATTTAGACTAAAATGACTGTCAGGCTAATTTACTTATGTGACATATAATATTGAAATTGTTACGTGTGATGTTACATATTTTTTACATCTAATACTATCAATGGCTGTTAAAACAACCTGGATATATCGCAATCACCGAAAATCTAAGGTGCTTATATTGAATAAATAAATAAATACACACAACACAACATCAGTTAAAGTATTTATTTAGAATAATCAAAATTGTTTAAATATGGCACTCCTTTTTCTGAGTTTATTTCTTGACACTTGTAGGGTCAGTTTTTTTCTAAACATTCATCGTTGATTTCGAAATCATGCTCAGTATACTTCGCTCTAATAACATATCTCCAACAGCGATTGACTGATTTCGTAGTTATTTGCATAGATGAGTCCTGTTCTTCTTGGTGTAGTGCTTCAGCCGGTGTTCCTCAGGGTGGAACGGTGTTCCTCTTATCTCCTTTACTCTTCGCAATATTCATAAATTCTATTTAAAAAATCTTCAGTCCTCCTACCACCTTTATGCTGATGATTTGCAAATTTACAGACAAGCTCCCTATACAGATTAGCATGCTGCTATTGATATCATAAACCAGGACTTGGCTTCTGTTTGCAAATGGAGTGAGGCACATGGTTTGCAGTTTAACCCGTCAAAGACCCAGGTCATTGTGGTTGGTAGTTCCAGGTTGACACCTAAGGTAAAATGGTCGCAGCTTCCTCAGGTTATTTTCAACGGCACTGCTATTCCATTAAGCGAGAAGGTTAAGATAATAAGTATCCGAATTACGTACGAAACTCAAGTGGCTTCCAATACGTATTCGCTGGAACTTACACATCTTGTCTCTGCTTTACAGTGTTCTGTTTAATCCTAAAACCGGTTAAAGAAAGGTTTAAGTCTTAAAGAAAGACACACATGAAAAATCTCTGAAATCATCAGAAAACTTAAGGCTTTCGGTACCGAGTCACGCCACCAATTACTATGGTAAGTCGTTCGCTGCTCAAGCAGTACGGCTGTGGAATGATGTACCAGTGCTAGTAAGACAAGCACAAACCCTATCGTCTTTCAAAACTTGGTAAAGGATCTTTATCTGTCTTCTTAAATTGTTGTTATTATGTATGTCTTTGTTTTTTTTTTTAATTAATTTATATTATGTATATATATGTTTTGAGAATGTTATTTATTGTTTTTATATTTTATATAGATAAATAGTACACCGTGTACTACCTACGTATTTATTTTCTCCAATGTGTCAAATCCATCCAAAGGTTGTCTGTAAAAGATCGCTTTTAGCGATAAGACCGCCCATTGTATCACCCTTTTTAATTGTAAAGTCCTTATTGTTTTACTTTGTGTACAATAAAGAATATATCTATCTATCTACCATATTTCTTCCTTTAACAGTTGAACCATCTGACTTAACATATTGAACGCCCTTTGATCCTTTCGTACCTTTTTCTTATTTGTTCTTTTCTTTTTTAATCCTGCATCTCCTACTTTTCTATCGTTTATGCTTGTTTTATTTTTCTTTATTGGTACTTGACCATCTTGATCACTTGAAGACTCGTCTGTTTCTTTCCACGACGTTGAGTCTCAGGCAAATTCTTCATGTTCACTTAAAAAGTCAACGTAGCTTTTTTTTAATCCAACCTGTTTGTTTTTCTTTCGTATTGGATGATCATCCGCTGTTGTGATTAGTTGAACATTGTCATCAGCATTATCATCTTCTAAAGATTTTCTCAATATAAATATAATGAGTTAATAGAATAAGTAACATAATCCTAGTAAAAATAATAAACATTTCATCTCAGTTCAAAATTTTACGTAAATAATGAAATTAAAGTACTTACGATTCGATTTCGAAGAGCGTTTTACGAAAACACTGGCGGTGACTGCGCGTCACGTCACTCCTCGATGCACTCTGGAGTTCGTTTGAAGCGCCTGCGCGCGACAGTCCGGTTGAATGATCACGATTTTTAACAGCCGGGAGATGAAATAAATATGGGATCATATGACATCAATGAAATGTATCATATTAAAATTTAATGATTGAAAGACCGACTCGTATTTTTATGAAAACTAGAAAAATGTTTCAATATCCATCATTCCATTTTATCGTCTGTATTAAACGACATGCATTTAAAAAATAATAGGACTAAATGTTTTAACAACTAAACAAAATATCTAAAACAAAACAACTACTTGATTTAAGTAGCACCCTGCGTGGAAAATAGATGCAGCTGAAAGAGCTTAAACGACGCTCCATGTTGTATTTGGGTGACGGACAAATGATTTAAGTGACATCACACTGTGTAATTAGTGGAAGTCAAAATGATTCAAATTACGTCTTAATAAAAATTAGAAACAGGAAAAACGCTTTAACTCTTATTGAATTATTTACCTGGGAAAGGGTAACTGGTTTATGTCTCGGTTTTTAATATGATTGTATGGTTCAAGTACATAATTTAAAAAAAAAATCAAAATCCACGTCGGTTAATACACTGCCACTTTGGAAACAACCCAAAAATAGTATTGTTTCAAACGCCAAAAAAGTGCTCTGATTTTAATGAATCCGACATCATACGACGGAGAAAAATTCGCTGATTCCGAATATATATATAACTCAATATCGCCCTAGATGTCGCTTAAACCAAATAGCCTTTCACCCCTCGATATATACCACTTGTAACAGAATAAACGCAATTCCCGAAAGTAGTTGGTTCAGAATCGGCTTCTGAATCGATTTCCGTCATAAAAAACAGGTGTTAAATTTTGACGGTAAAATCTTTAATTTAACTTGAAATGGAAACACAGTATCATGACAAATTAATACAATCCTTAATTCAAGCAAATGCGCTCATGTGCGTGTCGGCCGCTAAAATTGCATGAGCGTATGCGTCGGCATAAGGATATTGTATGACGCACATACGTTTTGCGTTTAGTAAGGGTAACTATTTTATAAAAAATGTCTAGGTTTGGTTTCAATTTTTTAGTTATGGATGTTGTTTTAGACTTATAATTTAATATTCTAATTGGGGTGTCCGAGGTATTGCGCTTAATCTGTTACACCTTGTATATACAACGTGTAATTCAAAGGGTATATACATATCGAGTGCACGGCTTCTTTGGATGATCCTAAGTCTACGTGTGTAGAACTTATTACAAATACCAATACACTGATACCCGATGCCGAATTTTTCAAATTAAGAAGAACGAAGAGAATTATCGTTTTATTGGCAAGTGACGTAGAAAGTGATGACACTCATAGTGCTGTGACACGTTTGTTATTACTGGTATTCAAGAAACATATGAAACCAATAAATCGGAGTCAATTCTGTAAATCACTTATTTTGAGCTGAAACTTTGCATAGAGACTCCATACCAGATTTTGTCTTCAGTCCTTTTGGATAGATATGGGGTTTCCGTTACACGTTGTATATATATATATATATATATATATATATATGTATATATATGTATATATTATATTTATAACGATTTTATTTATAAGAGAGACCCCTTTTTATTCACTTACATATATTAAGGCATCCTTGCACTATAGTTAACTTATTTCTCACTCATAAAATAATCCTTACAAAAGCTAGTATCACCACAACTTCAGAAACTGTGCGAACAACAAGTTTCTTGGAGACGATTTAATAACTATCTTAGTGTCATGGCTGCTAGCCAGAAATAAAAATATGAGCATAAAGAAAAAAGTTAGCTAGCACTTTGAGTTTGGTTGAAAGTTTGTCGTGTGCAAATAAATTTTAATGAAACTGCTGAGAACGAGATATTAGCATTGCAAAAAGGTTGAATAGATTTAGTTCTTTTGAAAATAAATACATTTTTATTAATTTTACATTTATTTTTACTGCAATTTCAAACATTCGGCTAGGTATTACTCCCAATTTCTAAATAACGAAATCCTTTTTTTACCCAACCGCAAAGGAAGGGTTATGTTTTTTATTCAGAAAAAGCATATTTCCTTGTGTGAGTTTTGTTATATTTGTAAATCGATGCTGTTCTATTCGATAAAGAAACATTAAAATATTTATTGGAACAATAACAGTTAATTACAATTTGATTGCGTACGATAATAGCTGCAGTAGTTGGAAACTGTGTCGCAGCTACTAACGCCCACCTCCAGGAGGAAGATGACAGAGTTCCATATATTATAGAAAGTAAGTTGGTACAACAAGAAACAGAATCTGATTAAGTAAATGTATGATGTACGTACTGATGCTAGGTTTGTATGAGTGTTGTGAGTGTGTGTTATGTGCGATTGAGTTGTGAATGCATGCATGTAAGGTATGTGTGATGAGTGTGTGGCTGTGAGTAATAAAACGATCATTAACTATGAAATTGTCATCGTATTCTTTTATTTCTGCCGGGGTTGCAAGAATTTTGTATTGAGATAGCTCTGCCCAGGTGCATGCATTTGGTGGATTTCATTTTACGTGGAATCATACTGAATTTAGAGACATTTAATAACGTCGACGACCGCATTGAAGCTACTGCAGTACTTTCAGCTTAAGTTCAAATAACCTGAGCAAAAACAAACCTTATTATTGCCATCCAACACGTGGCTACAGAATAAACGATAGTACCATCACCCTATCGGATATTGGCTGGGTATAAAATTACTTGCAAGCACGTGATCTGAGTTCTAATCGAGTCTGTAAGAAATGATGCTGCACAAAGTGCTTTCAGACAATAATACAGACGGCTTCTCCCTTTCTGTTTGGCCAGCGTTTTATTAGTCGTTTTTAAAGTTGGAACGTTATAAACGTTGGTTGGATTTTAGAGCTACGAGACTTCATGGTCAAAATAAATAAAAAAGTTCGTTTTTTCCTTCTCCTCTCGCTGTGGGTGGAGCGGAAAGGAGTGTCAGACTTCTACTGACTAAAAACTCACCTTATTCCTTCAGATGCCTTTGCGTTCTGGGAGCTTGGTACGAATATCTCGTTAAACGTAGTAATTCTACGCAACAGTTTTTTTTTTGTGGGAATACCATAATTTTACTCCTTCTGTTCTGAATTGAGTGGAAAAGAGTCAGATTCCTGAAAAACCACCCTTTTCCTTCAGTTACCCTTGCGTTCCGGGGCTGCGATATCTCGTTAAAACATTCCCGCAGCCCCGGCTAGCATGACTCCTATCGAGTCCCGTCATTAGTGGTTACCGTCACTCGGGTTGAGCATTGGCTCTAAAATACAATTAAAAAATAGTGGTTATAAATATAAGACCCTTGGCCTTACTTTTCAAAAATATGTGTTTTAATAACTTTTTACTACATCTCACTTCGATAAATTATAATCTCTCAAAAAATAATGCGTTAAATGACTAGCGGTATGGCGCGAATAACAATTTTTCGATAGATGACAATCTTGCGATATCTTGCGAGATTGTAAGTAATCTAACAGTGTCTGCATTATTTTACGATGCCACAATACCTGCGTCTCTCTGTTTATACAGGGTGTAGGTAGTTCATTCTTTACTAAGTCCTTTATCGAGCTAATACCGAACAGCGGGTCTCGTTGTGGTTTATTTTGTTTCCACGTGAGCACCGCATCGCTTCAGGGGATGCTTTGTTATTTGTGCAAGGTGACTGTAACGGGAGCCTTTGATAAAAGAGCAATGTTTTTGTAATGTTTTGTTGTATGCACTAGTTCTATACAATATAGTATAGTATGTTATACTATGTGTGTGTCTGTGTATGTTTTATTATAATTATGAATATAGAACGCTTATGTTGTTAGGTCAAAAATGGGAAAGGCATGTATAAATTATGGTCCTAGTAGAAACTAGAAAAAAAATCATTCATTTTTGTTACTTAGTGCTTTTTTCGGTGTGAAAATCATCAAAGAGCTCCTGGCACTCTAGATGGAGCGGAAGGAAGTGTCAGACTAAAAACACACCCTGTTTCTTCAACTACCCCTACGTTCCGGGGCCGCGGTATCTCGTTAGAACATTCCTGCAACCCCGGAGATTTTGACAGAATCCAATATTATTTGTATTTTATTAGGGTTCCGTAGCCAAATGGCAAAAAACGGAACCCATACACTCTTATTACAAAAAGCGGTTTAACTAAAAAACCTGGTTTAAACTTCTTTAAACTACGGTTTACACAAAAACGGTATTACAAATCGTGGTTTTGCGATAAACCATAGACTATATCATGGTCTAACGCTAAACCTCGGCGACCCCTAGTTTAACGATGGTTTATATCACTGAATCGGATCTTTCAAAGTTTCTCCTTTAGGTTAAATCATGTTTTTCATTGTGTTGTGTTGTTTTAACTCGAAAATGGACATTAACATGGTCGATTTAATTGATATTGAGGATATTGAAGCCGCTGAGTTGGAAATGCAACGCCGACACAACAGAAATCGTGTTCGAGTCAATCCCATCGTAGTATATCCTATAATATTTAAAATTTGGGTAGGTAAGCTTAAAATCAATAAACTATAGACGGATTTCAAGTTAATCTAAGTAATGTATGTTTACTTTCTTTTTCCTCGGCACTCCAATTCTCAGATCGCATTTTTTTTTTGTTGGTCCATCACAATAAATTATTAAAATTATGTAGTTAAACAAAGAGGCACTTGATCTAATAGACTTAAATTCCAAAGCTAAATGAATTTTGTTCAACTTGCGATGGTTTTGTTTAATGTTATGGTTTCATATATCGCGCGAGAATTATACGTTTCAATACACGTACTTGGATGTGTTTTTAGTAATTAATACGACATTAAGTAATGTGCTCAAAACTGCAATTTTATTTTATTTTATTTTATTTTATTTATTTGGCTCACCAACAATTGAATACACTGATACAAATATATGATTACTTTCAGTAGATTTAAGGACAAGTGTATCAATTTCTTATAGGTAAGCACATCATGCATTACAAATGAGTTGTATGATTGCCTACTTACAATTAGATAAGTACATACTTAATTACTCTGAACACAAATAAGTCTTTAACCACAATCATAATTCAAATCGAAATTTGAAATATAAACCATAATCAAAATATTGTTATATAAAAATCAAAAATTCAATTAAGTAATTAAACAAATCAAAACATTAAATTAAACATAAGTTAAAGTTATTACTAAAATTAAAATTAATATCACAATAGTATCATTATATAATCATAATTACAGTTAATATAATATCAAAATAAAAAATAATTAAATAATTTACATGTTTTTGTACATAATACCTCTTAATTTGCTAAGTGAGTCAGATTGCACATCAATAAGATCACTGCAGCTATTTAACAATTTACATAGATGGGGGACAGGAGAGTTAGCACCAAGGACAGTTCTACGAAGAGGAGGACGTAATGGGGTTATAGGAGCTCGGGGGCTTTTAGTGGGTACCCTGAATTTGAACTGGCTCAACAATTTAGGACAGTCAATATCATGACGCAACATTTTAAACAAGAATGAGGAATCTAATAAATCTCTCCTTTTCTCTAGGGATACTAGGGATCTTGAAATGGGAAAGTCTCTCTCTGTACGATGGTTTCGTTTTAGTTATCCTAGAAGAGTATGCTAAATGCCACAGAAATCGTTTTTGAACCCTTTCTAATCTAAGCGTGTGGGTGGCATAGTGAGGTCTCCATACAGTGCTGCAATACTCTAGGGAGCTACGTACCAAACAATTGTAAAGTAAGACTTTAGTCTTATCACGACGAAAGCAAGTAACGTTTCTTATGACAAACCCAAGCATTCTAGAGGCTTTTTTAACGACATTTTCAATGTGGGGTACAAACGTTAATTGTTTATCAAACAAAACTCCCAAGTCTCTCATCTGCTCCACTTCCTGCACTAAGTTGCCACTAATGTAATAAGCAGATTGTGTAAATTTAGTTTTCCTAGTGAATTTCACATGGTAGCATTTTTTTACATTTAAACTCATACCATTGTCTTCACACCACTTTACTAACATGTCAATATCTCTCTGCAATAACTCAACATCAAGATCCAATTCAATAATTCTACAAAATTTTAAATCGTCAGCATACATGAAACACTCGGAGAATTTAAACTCATTGGCAAGATCGTTAACGAATAAGTTAAATAAAACTGGACCAACATGTGAACCCTGAGGGACACCAGATGTAACCTCGTAGGAGCTTGATTGATAGCCATTAAGGGCAACAAAGAAGGTACGACCATCGAGATATGATTTAAACCAATCAAGGAGGGAGCCAATGATGCCGTATGCCTTTAACTTATAAAGAAGTATATTATGCGGAACGCGATCAAAGGCCCTGCTAAAATCAGTGTATATCACATCAATTTGCTTTCCAGAGTCAATGGCACTTACCAATGTCTCCGTGAAAGTCACAAGGTTTGTATTTGTTGATCTAGAATTCACAAAGCCATGTTGTGAATCACTGAGGTATAGATTTAAGTGAGACTGAATATTGGGACAAATCAAGGATTCAAAAACTTTGGCAAAGGTCGACAGGATTGAAATCGGTCTGTAGTTACCTACATGGTTTCGATCGTTGCATTTATAAATTGGCACCACCTGTGCAACCTTCCAAGCATTTGGGAATATGCCGGTTGCAAGCGATCGATTGAATATTTGCAGTAAGGGAGCTACAAGAGCCGAAGCACACATGGAAACAAAATAAGGGGGTATTCCGTCAGGCCCAGCGCCTTTACGACGATCAAGAGACTTCAATTTAATGAGCAAGGTATCAATATCGATAATTGGTGCTGTCAATGGCAAACTATTAGCTAACATGCCCTGCATATATTCTGAGGAAGGTGAATCACAAGTCACATTCTGTTTACTGTACATGGAAGAAAAATGAGCAGCAAACATTTCTGTAATATTGATGCCATCTGAAGATGTTGTGATGCCGTCAGTCATTGTTGCAGGATAAGAACTAGTTCCACCTCTTTTGTCCTTGATATAAGCCCAGAATCGCTTCGGATCCTTGAATATTACCGTTTCAAGGTCGCTAACATATCTATGGTAACAAGAGGCAGCCATAATGGAGCAACGTTTACTCAGTAACTTCAATTCAAGCTCATCCATGGGGTTTTTATAGATTTTGTATCTCTGGCGCACCTTTTCCTTTTCTCTCAAAGTTCTAATTAAGTTTTTATCGAACCAAGGAGGGTGTCTCTTACGTTTACGTGTAGTAGGGGGATTTTGCATTTCTATAATATTATTAATTTTGTCGTAGAATATACTGAGCATATCGTTCACATCTTGAGTGCCATCAAATAAGAGATTCCAATCGATCTCATTCAAGCGTTTACATATAATTACATAATCTAATTTATAAAAATTTAGTCTTTTGTTACTATTATAAGGAAGTCGTGTGTCTTTATAAGATTCTAAATTAATATCAAAAGGGGGATGCAAAGGGTCTATTGTACTCAGGGGATTAAGGGCAAGACATACACTACCGGAAGTCAGGTTAGTCAACGCAAGGTCAAGTATGCGTCCTGACTTGTTTGTAACGTTGTTAAGTTGAAATAATTTGTTTACATGACTGAAATCTGTTAACAAGTGACCAAAACCTGGTGCCACATAACCACTATCCAACTCACTTACCAAGTCCCAATCAATATTACTTAAATTAAAATCACCGACTATACACAGCTTCAAACCCGACTGATCAATTATGGTATTACAGGAGTCAAGGAAATATTCTAGGGTAGAACGAAGTACAGGTGGAGGCAAATAAACTGCGCACAGAGCTAGTTGGCGGATAGACTTAGCGATCGAGATGTCTATGGCAACCCACAAATCTTCACAATTGGTTTCCCACTGAAACATGCGTTTTGAGTTTATTGTCCTTAGTACAACAATTAAAACACCCCCTCCATCTTTTTTTCTGTCATCCCTATCTCGCCTATAGACAATATATCTATTATCAAATAGCTCTGAACTCATTACAGAATCGTTTAACCAAGTTTCGGTTAATATTACTACATCATAGTTTTCACAGGAAAGTTGACGATAAAAATTATGACATTTGGTGCGTAATCCTCTAGTGTTTTGGTAGTATATCTTCAAATCTGAGAATGATAGTGACTTTTATATACTATTACATTGACAAAAAACCAAATTGAAAGAAATAAAAATATATATATATGAAAATTAAAACAACTTATTTAAAGTATCCCTATTTCTAACTAGAATGTGTTCAGATTCCTGTGCCTTACGCATGAATATCCGACCACCACGTACCCAGACAAACTGATATCCAATTTCCTTGGCTTTGATTCTAGCGGCAGCATGAAGTGCCTTGTTGGTGGTGGACAAATGTTCTGTAATATAGATAGGAGATTTAGGTCCTGAGTATCCCAGATGTGTTGTATTAAGTTTGTTGCCTGGGTTTGATTTATTAAATTTAATGGTAGCTGCGAGGAGTTGGTCGCGAATACGGGGGGAAGTTAGTTGTACTACCACGGCGCGCGGGCGGGTATTGCTGGCATTTTGTTTTGCGATTCTAGTGCAATGCTTAATATCGCTGTCTTGAATACCGCTTCCTACGACTTTACATAAATGGGAGACAACCTCTATCAAATTTTCTTGCTTCTTTTCCGGCAGGCACTGAATTTCCACATTGTTTGAACGGGTTTGCTGTTCCAGTTGATTCATACGTGAAGACAAATCATTCAGACACGTCTTCATCTCAGAGTTTTCCCTCCGTAACACCTTCATATCCTCCTCAGTCGCTGTGTACTTTTTTAAGAGATCTTCATACTGATGGTTCATAAAAGCCATGGATTTTTCCATACTTTCCATTTGATCTCGTATTGGTTGCAATTGTTGATTCAAAGTAACTTTCATATTTTCTACGAACTTAGTTAGCATCTCTGCTTGCTCCTTCTTAACTGCTTCCTGAATAAGCTGACGAATGTCGTCGGGTGCTAATGCAATTTGAACAGGCGCTAGAGGTGGAGAACCAACGGCCTGCCTCTTATTGCCTCTGGTAGTTGATATATTACGCAGAGGCGTGTTATCTGACTTGCTAAGCTTTGGGCCCGAGTTTACACATTCAGGACAGTGCCACTTAGCAGGTACATGGTAGTCGTCAGCCAAGGAGAGACGTGTATAATGATATGCCTTAAAACATTTTACGCATTTAGCATATTTTTCGTGATCAGTCGTTTGGTCACAACATCCCCATAACAATCCAGAATTCACCAACTTAACAGAATTATCTGCCATGACGATACAATGATATACCTAATAACTCTTCTCAATAACGCGTATGAACGTTTAAGATAATTATTATAATGTAAGGTATATTCTTAACTTGCGTTGTGTTGTGTTGTGTGGCGCTCCGTTGCTCTGAATCCAGCACTTTACTTATTTAAAAACTCTTCCTCGAGATGTGTACTCGAAACCATTGCGCCATAGACGGTTAACTAATTTGTGTTAAATTAGTAAGTATTTAAGTAACTTCGAACAATCAGTGTCAATGCCGTCGACGAGTTCAAGGCCACTCTTTGTTCTGCGATTTGAGTAAACCGGCCGATGTGGGTATTCGGGTAATATAGTTAGTCCACTTATTTACGTGTATGCACTTTTTAACACAAATGTTTACAGTTTTGGTTTATCACAATATATTCCAGGTAATTCACAGATTGTTTTAATACTATTTGACACAGGAACAGTTCACTTTTTGACCACTTAAGAAATTTTTAAAGACAGAGCTCACACTTGTATGTACGACTTGCAAGGATGCGCGCGGTTGATAAATCGACAAATCGCAATCGACGAAATAACTAAATAATGTTTATATCCATGCAAAATAACCAGGTCTTAATATTTTAACACTCCTAAACATCATCTAATCATTAGCGTATTATCAAAACGTTTTCTTTTCTGGGCATACGGAACGTTGCAATAGAATGACATCATGGTAAACGAATGATATTTGTATTAATCTGTGGTTGATATTTGAACAATGGTTCAAATGACGGTACTAAGAAGTCCACTGTTTTTTTAAGTTTTGTAATACGAACAAATTTAAACCATGGTTCTGCAGATAAGCCTGGACTTAATAGTTCAGGTTTAATATTATTATTATTATTCTGTAAACCGCTTTCCGATTTTAAGAAAAGCATTAAAAATATTAAAAATAAAGGGGGGCTCCCCATACATGGAACTAAAATATTAAAATATTTTTTTCATGAAACCTATGCGTGTGTGGTATCTATAGACAGGTCTTTAAAAATCATATTGAGATTTCTGAAACCACTTTTTCATAAAGTTAATCGTTTAAAAGATATACGCTTCCAAAGTGGTAAAATGTATGTCTCCCCCCTCTAACTTCTATAATGATGAACTGAAAAATCTACAAAGATATATCTGTAGACCTTAATGTAAACTTTTAATCAAAATTAGTTTAAATGAGATTGGGTCAGCAGTTTTTGAGATACAGCATATTTTATAAAACCGCAAATATAACTTTGTAATTCATACAAATACCATCAAAAACAAAGTTATTTGGCGTAGTTGTAAAAATTGTAAATAATCTAGTTTTAAGAAATTTGTAAGGTTTTTTGTTTTTTTTTTTTCAAATTTTATTAAGTATATTATATTTATTATAGTTACTACGGAACCCTTCATGTGCGAGTCCGACTCGCACTTGGCCAATTTTTTTTAATAAACTTTATTTTCAACCGACGACAAAAAAAGGAGGAGGTTATCAATTCGACGCATATATATATATATATATATATATTTTTTTTATGTGTGATCACCAGTGATCGGAGTAGGTAGATTGATTTTTGGTACTTGTATCATAAATGCACACAGAAAGAATAACATGGATAAGCCATTTTCCCGGAAAGTAATTCCGGTATTTCCGGATTCAATTAAACATTGTTAATGTTGGTAGTGATATTATTCCTACTCAATTCAAAATTTAAAGGAAGGTATAAAAACTAAATTAATTCATTATTTATCTGTTGAATAATAAAAACAATCTAATTCCGATCGAAGCTTTAATTTTTATTTTTTTTATTCCTACCTTTTTTTTGAGGATGGCAAATCATCAAATGACTCCTTCCACTCTGGCAGAATAAAATTCCTACATAAGTTCCGGTTTTTTTTTAATAATCCACCAATTCCGGAGGAATGTCCATATTAATATATACGTTTCGGATCAATGACCCCATTTCAATCTACCTACTCCGATCACTGGTGATCACCGATTACTCGATGACGGCTGAACCGATTTGGAAAATTCTTTTTTTGTTTGATAGGGTATACTTGGAAATTGGTACCATTTGTCACTAAGTCAGGATCTGATGATGGGATCCTGGAGAAATCAAAATCACTATGAAAAACAAAGTTATTTGGCGTAGTTGTAAAAATTTAAATAAGCTAGTTTTAAGAAATTTATAAGGTTTTGTTTTATTTTGTCAAATAAATATACATAATATTATATTATTATAGTTACTATGGAACCCTTCATGGGCGAGTCTGACTCGCACTTGGCCAATTTTTTTGGATTTGTCGTGCTTGAGAACCAAGGGCACTTACTTCAGTTTTAAATATCCCTTTGGGCCTATTGGCCTAGTTTTGTTGTGTCTCTTGCCCAATAAGGAAGTAGAAAATAAAGTACACATGAAAAAATCTATTTCATTTTATAACAAGCTTATTCCAATGAAATGTAACCTTTATTTGTTTACTAAGTAAACAGTACAGGTCTTAATCTTAAATCAGTTGTACGGCGCTTTATATTTTAATTAGTGTTAGTTAGATTTCATAGATGTCACTGTTAGTTTAGAGTGTCGTGTAAATAATCTGTGTCTGTTACGTCACATCCGATGACATGACACTCTGACACAACACCGAGCGCTATTGCGCAGTGAAGAGTCGATTTACAGGCAGTATGATTTCAGACTCGATGGGGATCGCACAGTCGTGTTACGCGTTCGGTGGAGTGTTTGAAGTGCCTAACCTATATTTTTATCTTATTATAACTGTAATTTAATTATGATTATTTTAAAAGAAAATGATTACTGAATTGAAGTGGTTGTGCTACAATAACTAGTACTTCTATTTTCTTCGCCCGACAATCCACGCCTATAAAGTGCAACTCTCACCGGATAAAGTTGAGTATAGTACCCGGCACGTAACTTGGCAAGAGTCGTTAGATGTGAAGAAGTCGTTTTTTAGGTGTCGGCGGTTGTAAGCGGGACACGGGGTACGAGGTAACGCTGACCCGAGCGCGCGATTGGTGCTTCAGTAGTCTCTTGCCTTCCGCACCGAGATTATGTTCCGTTCGCTCACGATTACACTTACATGCACGAAAGTTGTAGACTTTGTTTTTGTTACGAGTTGAATTTAGTTTTTGTTACTTTGATTACAATGCCAGGATCAAATATCATTTTACGCAGATTACTAAGACGTATAGTTAAAGAAGATAGAAATTCCGAATTCCTCACTGTCTTTAGGACACGGGAAGAAAGAGGAATAGAAGGGGTAGCAGTTTTATTAACTGCTTGTGACGACGAGAACACACAATTTTTTATAACATTATTTTTAATACATTACATTTTTACTTTTAAATGTACATATTTTATTTATAACACCTAATTAACTAACGAATTCCTCTCTTTTCTAAACAGAAAACTTCCTAACTTTTTCCTAAACAGACATTATTAATAATAAATGATGACAATATCCATAGAATAATGACAAGCTATAAAAGTGGCCACGTTGTTGTTCCACTATGTGCACGATGCGCGAACTTACCCCCACTACGCCAAAACCTTGCCAACTTACGTGCTGGGGACTATATTAGTGTTTTATATGGTGCGTCCGTCTATCTAATCTCCATAACCCAGTAGGGAATAGTTTTTTTTATGAATAATTGGTTCGCGTTTGACCACTATCTCACCTGATGGTAAGTGGTGATGTGATCGAAGATGGAGCACGCTTACCTAAAAGTAACCTATTCACTCTGGACTTAAAGACCCTAGGTTGTAGCTGTCGGGAAACACAGACTCTGGCAGGGAATTCCACTCCTTAGCCGTACGCACAATGAAGGTATTCCCAAAACGTTTTGTGCGTATGGGTGGGATGTCCACCATGTAACGATGGCGCTTCGCCGTTTGTCTCGTAGTCCGATGATGGAACGGGCTTGGCGGAATTAGATTGTGTAATTCCATCGCACACTCCCCGAAATGTAACCGATAGAAAACCGATAGACTTGCAACTCGTCGTCGGTGTTCGAGGCTCTGGAGCTTTGACTCGACCAGTGCATCGTTGCCAATGAGTCTCTTGTAGTAGTAAGGATCTACAAATGACAGTTGGATCCAACAGCTTTACGTGCTTACAAAGGCACGGATGAAACTCGATATGTCAAGATAGTCACCCATCCATGGCCTGACCTTGGAAAGTGTTGCTTAACCTTGAAGATAGACCCGTGCAGCTGTTATGATTGAGCCATGAGCTTCTCGATATCAACGCCTTAGAGTGAAAACCTCGTTAGTGAAAAAGGAGTAACTTTTCAGGAGGAAGAAAAATCTGAGTGCTATAAAATTTTTGTACGGTTTCTTTTATGTTTTTTTTTTAATTAATTTATATATAAATTTAACCTGTTTTTATATTCAGAAATGCATAATCCATGGCCTGATTATGATGAACTGTCGATGCGATGCGAGTTCTCACTTACTTTCATAGATAGCGTTTCGAGTATCGAATGAACATATGTATTAGTGAGATCAGGATGTGCGTTGCCAGGTTTGCTTTCTGGAAACGTAAAAAAAAATTGGACAAAAATGTACTTCCGAGGTTTTCACTCTAAGGCGACGATATACGGGTTGTAAAGAAAATTAAAAGTTCATTGTCAACATTAACAACGTTTCACTAACATTATAGACTTATTGACGCAATTCATCCCTTTTAAATTTTATAATGTATGCGTCAATTTAATGTTCATGAATAGACTTTCTAGCATGGTTCTTATATTATGAATTTAAAATAGACTTTGAAGCTTGATTTTGCTTTGCTAGAAAATATTGCCCTTTTTTTTACCACTCTGCTCCTTCAGCTGCCCTTGCGTTCCGGGGCCGCGGTATCTCGTTAGTACATTCCCGCAACCCCGGAAAAAATAAAGATCTGGATCTGGTTTAAATAGGCTCAAACATATTGTCGTGTATATGTGCTACTTTGAACTTATTTCCAAAATACATACAATATGCATATTATCGTCAATTACACGTTGTTGCTTCCAACTTCTTTCTTATTTAACTACAGATTATTTTATTCAAACACCGTACTAAGTATACTGTGTCCCTCTTTTTGTTTCACATACTCGCTTGGCCTTTAGACACGATAAGCCTATACATAGTTTTTGCGTCCGTCTCGCCTGTTGCTCGGCTAGTATTAATTTTTTTGCGATGTCACTCACCGCAAGCGACCAGCGCTGGATTCCACCGGTAAATTATGAGCTGAGTTAACTTTTTACTTCATTGTCACTAAATTTTACGAGGATTAACAAATGCAGTTTAAATTTATTGCACAAGATTTAAAGAGTTCTGTGTTACTATTACTAGAATACTTTTTTTTTCCGGGTGGGAAAATTATCGAAGGATTTTGGGTGGAGCGGAAGTAAGTGTCACACTTCTACTGACTAAAAACCCAGCCTCTTCTTTCAGCTGCCCTTAAATTCAGGGGCCGCGGTATCTCGTTAAAACATTCCCGCAACCCCGGCAGGCAATGGCCCCATGGGGCCCCGTCAGTAGTGCTGACAACTCTTTGAGGCGTGCGTGGATCATAACGTACCGCCGACCCAGGCATGGTCCTTACCGGATGGTGAGATGCCCCTGCTCGCCGTCCACAAGCCTACGCCTACGGTGGCAGGAGATCGGCTCGCGAACCCCGATGACCGGGGCGTCTCCCACGGTGGCTGGGGTGTGAGGAAAAGAACTGCCTCTCCCTCGTGCGTTCAGTCTCCTCCTTAGCTAGCATGACTAGTAGGCGATGGCATCCCATTCCCTCTCGTTCAGCACCATGGTCTGAATCAGCCTCGGGCGCGAGAGGTCACCGCCGCCGAATTACTAGAATACTTACATTGCAAACGCTAAACCTTGCGAGAAATAACAAAATTATGTTTTACGAAATTGTATACATAATATCTTATAATAAACATTTTTAAAAAGGCCGCGAAAACTACGCTCTTATCTGTACCCATTTTATGTTGTACCTACTCGAACATCATTATTAGAAAATAATATTATAATGGGTTATTTACGAAGCAATTTTTATTAACAATACTATATTTTTCCTTATCTAATTTAATACGTTTATTTGGTACATTGTATTTTTAATGTAGATTGAACACAATATTATGACTACAATTTATAGCTTAGAAGATATAAATAGATTTAAAGTGACGAGGTAGATCGGCCGTCGGTCTATACCAGCCATGTAAGGTCGGGACGTTTCGGTATTATAATATAAAAGTAATATGGAATGAGTAAGATAAAGTAAATCCCACTGCAAGATTATATTTAAAATGTTAAATTGATACGTAAAAGAAACACTCTGTACACGCGTACGCATTCATAAATAAATTGCGAAGTTGCCTTCCTTCAAATACGCGTGTACAGGATGTTTCTTTAAGGTATCAATTTAACATTTTTAATTAATATTTTAGTATTCAAAAATTTAAAAACATTTTGTTTTCGAATAGTAATATTTTTTTAGCATGTATGGATGCTATACTATTGCGGGTTAACGGGAACGCCCTCTCTTAGTTAACATACTGTAGAACGTTTGACTACTAAACCCAGAACCGCAGCCGATCATAACTGCAAGCCGCATAACAAAACCATAGCTGCAACATCCAACAGGAGATCCCAAAAAGCGAATAGTTCCCGATCCGCTCCAAGCCACGTAAAGTTTAATTGCAACAGTTCGTTTATTTTCGTTTCTGGTAGCTTCGTTCTATAGAAGTTTCCAAAACTGTTTCGGCCATTCTGTCGTGATGGTTTCCGCTTCTACCATTTCAACTTCACCATGTCGGAAAATAATTGAGATCTATTAGGGCCTTTGCACACGCGATAAAACATGGGCGATTTTGCGACTGCAATGCTGCAAATCTCAAAATATATCAAGCAGTTTTGGGTTAAATAGAAACTGGGTTATTGATGAAGAGATTTACTTACAGACACGATACTTTTGAGCGTGGCAAAACAATTGAGCATCGAATTGAGTTCCACAGTCAAATCTTTACTGTATTATGTTGTTTCTACACACTTCGAATATGCAAGTCAGTATAAAGTCAGCTCCGTCTTGCTAGTATCTACCGTTTTACTTTTACTGGTATTTGGGTAACTAAACTTCCTAACTACGATAATCGCAAATCGTATAATCGCAAAACCACGACGTCTGTAATGGCCTTAAAGAGAATCATTATTGTGTTGTTTTGTGCTTAAAATTTTAAGGCTCGTCTTAATTTTGAGTGCGGTGTTGCCTGATTGTTGTTGAGTTTTGGAGCTATTATTTAGCCGTCAAAATGTTGCCGAGTTGTGCTTTCGATGTTTGAGAGTCTGGTATTGATGTTTAATTTGTTGAGTCGTTCGCGATTATCGTCGTCGAACTTTATTGTGGTTCGGTAAAATTGAACTTTAGAGTTATTTGCTTTTGAACTGAGACAGATTATGATTTTCAAGATATTGCAGTTGTTCTGAGATTGAAATATTTTGAATAATTTTTCAGCTTAATTTATTGAAAACCATCCTTTTACAACAATCAGCTAAGGAGTGAAATTCCCTGTCGGAGTCTGTGTTTCCTGATTGCTATAAGTGCTTTAACCTAAATGTCTTTAAGTCCAGAGTGAAAAGGCTACTTCTAGGTAAACGTGATTCGTCTTCGACCACATTATCACTTCCCTTCAGGTGCGATGGTGATAGAATGCGAGCCTATCAACAATCTAAAATTACAATTTTGACTCGCTTACCGACAATGACAACACAATGTACAAAGTCACGTTCCAAAAATACATCACCTTCATCTAATACAGGATAGGACAGAGACATATTGGTAGCTGTGACACTTACTCACGACATTCTTCCCCTCAATCAAGTTTTACGACGTGCGGTGAACGAAGCAGCTGACACCACTGTGTTTGACACGGAACAGACAGTTTAGAAGGCCAACTTTTGGGCGCGCAATACAACATACACGAAGTAGGAAGGCAGAGCACTTAAAATTTTATTAAACCGTTATCGTTTTGTATTCAATATGTTATTGATTAATCCGTGGACAATGTGTGTGTGTGTTTACCTATATAACTTAAGAACAGAAATGTCTTGTTTGTTTTGTGTTTCCCTAATAAATAAATAAGTTAAGTGCAGTGTTACGTATTATACCGTGAAAAAAGCAAGTGATGGGTGTCAGAAATGAGTTGCATGAAATTTGATTGAAACTCCGCCTGCAAATGTTTGGTGTTTAAATATCCTCGTGCAAAGAACAATAACAGGCATAAAAATATATAGTTACGTGCTCACGTACTGCGATCTAAATTTACATATTATTAATAAGTGCCAGTATGCGATTTCATGGGATTAATTTGAATGGGAATTTCACTGAAAGTCACAGTCGGAGGAGGTCACGTATGCTACTTTTTATACATGTAAGTAATATTGTTGCGTATTTATTTTCTCCTGCTGTGTAAAATCCATACAAAGGTTGTCTGTAAAAGATCGCTTTTAGCCATAAGACCGCCAATTGTAACACCCTTTTTATTTTATTTATTTGTTAAAGATTACTAGCAAAGTGGGTAGAATTCACATTACTAGCAATCTTGTTAATCCATCCAACTAAGCTAAATAATGGCACCATCGATCCGACACAGGGCGCATATATTTAGATTATAAGACACAAATATAATTTATATATTTATACTTTATGCACATAGGTACAAAGGCGGACTTAATGCCGTAGGCATTCTCTACCAGTCAACCATGAGTGGTGAAGAGATAGTGTGGCAGGTGTTATTTGTACGTGAAAAGTAAAATTAGAAAAAAATATCATAGAAATCTACATAAATAATATACATAAATAAATGCAAATGAAATTTAAACATGGAAATTCTGCTTGTTGGTATAGAAAGTTGATCCGCAATTTTTTTAAATGCATAGCTATTGTCAGCCATCCTGATCTCGAGAGGAAACGCATTCCAGAGGAAAAGCGACTGGATATGAAAAGAGGAATGAACAAAGTCAGAAGTATGAGAAGGACAAGTACAATTCACATAATACACTGTGGCACTAAAACTTAAAAAAAAAAAACAGAAGAAATATAACATTGACAAAGACATGTGAAAGTGTTATTTCTAACCTATTTGCAAAATTCCACAGAGAGACAGATAGACACACAGACACGTGAAAATTATAACACCCCTCTTTTTGCATTGGGGGTTAAAAAGGAGAATGAAAACATCGTGAGGAAATAATCTGAAGACAAGTGGCATCCAGTATCCACAAACCCACACTAGAAAAAAAAAAACGCCTGCATGGCAGCTTACAACCCATTCTCTCTAAGAGATGTCCCAGCAGTCAGAACGTCAGAGGCTGATAACGTTATGTATGAAGTGACCATCGCGAGTGCACTAACTGTACGTAAAGCGCTTTTATCCCTGGGTGTATTTTTACTCGTTGTGTAGAGTCGATCTTCTGTACCTATATATTTACTCCGTTATTCTAGTGTGTCACTGTGACAGTTTCCCCTCATTCTAAACAGATGATGTTGTGACCTATACAGAAAATAGAAACTGCTGTACTATTCAATGATCAGGCCGTTACATATTGTAATGATGCTAGAGTCTAGACTACTTAGGGGTATGTTTTTTATCTTTCGCAATGTTATTGTATAATAGATTTTACTGCAATTACAAAATTGCAAAAAGGTCAATAGGATAAATTAAATTTAAGGCCAAGCATTTCCATACAACGCAACGTGGGAATGCCGCTAGATCTTGGGTACGTTACCAGTCAAAAGCGTTGAAGACGAATTTTTTGACGCTTTATTTTAGTTTAAATAGCCTATGTTCTTATTTAGGATTATTAGCAACTAGTACTCACGCGGGGCTTCGCTCCCGTGGATTCTATCACGGTAAAAACATAACTCTCCTTTTTTGCAGTCGCGTAAAAAGTAGCCTATAACCTTTCTCAAGCTTCAAGCTACTTCCATACCAAATTTCATCCAAATCCACCCTGTAATTTCGAAGATTAGCGCGTTCAAGCAAAAAAACAAACTTTTCCGCTTTATAATATTAGTATAGATATAGATGAAATGTTAGGTTTTTTCTTTCGGTACACTTCTTATTATACTCACTACACTTCATTCGATATAGAACACAATATGCTTAAAATAACTTAAGCGTTAATAGCCAGTTAGTTAAATGGCTAAGGTGTTGTACTCGGTATTTACTATCATTTTCATTAAACAAAATAAAAATATTTGACATAATCTAAAAGTTTATAAAATATGTTAAAAGTGAAATAATTAGTAAAAGTATGTATATAAAATAACATTAAATTATCGTTTCGTTTGAATGTAAGATAGCAGCTTAGTACCTAATGTACGGTGGCCGGCACATCAACCTACTCCAATCTGTCAAAATAATTTAATAGATTTACAACTTTATTACAACATGATAAGGTTCAAACTCTATTGGGTAAATTTGACAGATTCGGATAGCTTGATGCGCTGGCGGCTGTACAAGGAGTTCGCAATGCGAATAAATCCATGAGTCATGTTTGTCTGCCTACTAACCGAGTACATCTAAGTATTTTACATCAACTGAATGCTTATCTGATGTATCCAACTTTGTTTGTTATAGGCATGGTGGGATACAATAAATTGGAAACAAGGAGGGACATAGCTCTTGCTACCAATATTTTTAAATTATTACGTGGCAAGACTTCAAACCAAGCTATATTAATAGTACATTGTTCACCGAGAGGAGAAAGTGACCGATTACCGTCGAGGGTGTCGTTTGAAGCCCGAGCCGTAAGCGAGGGCTTTAAAACACCCGAGATCGGGAATCGCACTTTCTCTCGAGTGATACATAGTGCTTTATACTACACCTACGAGGAAAATAAAAAACTAAATCTTTACTAATTGAAATTTTCTATTGAAATTGTTGCAGTTAGTGAAGCTTAATGTATGATGTTGTTTATTTCGTTTCTTATCAATATAGTACTTTTCAACATTGAGTACATAGACCATAACGTACTTGGTTTGTATTTTTGCGCTTTTTCACTGAAATAAGCTAGCAAAACAGTTTCAGAAAAAGATACCGCATTTTTTCACTTTTCCATTGCAAAAAATCGTCATAAGTTTTATTATATTTTTTAATTGATTTCTGTGATAAAAGGTTATCATCAATCAGTATTTTTGCTGTTTCCTTCAACTGTGGCGGAGTTAAAAAATCTTCATCATCACTATCACTACTTATCATTATGATAGTTTTATTTTACTTTCTACGAAAACTGAATCCTCAAACAACACACAAATTGAAAATGGCGCCAATGGCGTCTGCAATTTTCACATGTTCTTTTTTCAAATTGTTTATCCTGCCGCCGCAGGGTCGCACTGCCAGCCCGACACCATCCAACACACAGCTAGTGGCCAGTGTCATTTTGCGAACTTGGAGATAAAACCTCACTGTAAAAACTTTTTGGCTTTTGATATTTAGGTTACCGGCGCATAGTCTTACCCAAAATTAAAAAAGAAAAACCACGTAAGAAATGGATTTTCATACACTTTTCTCTCCCGCTCAGATGCGTTTTCTCCCAGCATATTCCGTCCGTCCGATATGCAATGACGTACTTTCTACCGTAAATTTGATAAAGTATCAAGGTACTTTCCAAGCAGGTGTAGTATAAAAGAAATTAACTTGTGTGTGCCCGACAATTATGTATTCCGAAGGCGACAACCACGTCTATTGGCGGTGCCCAGTAGTAGGACCAATCTACTGGGTAAAGCCCCTATAACGCACACCTTGCGTGTACCTAATGACGTAGCAGACAGCATAGATCTTTTTACTTGTTCTCTGAGTAAGTTCATAAAAACCACGATGTACAGAATATGCTATGGTAAATAATAAAACTGTAATTATGGCCACACTATTGAATTAGGTAATTCCTGTAATGATAGTGATGTTGAGTTAATAAATAAAAAAATAAAAAATAAAACCAATGAATTGATAACAAGATACCCATTACCAAGACTGTTGTCAGATCTTCAGGCTCTCGGCTACCTATTATAATTTTAAAATATCTAAGAATGACACTCGGGACCTTCGGCTTAACATAGTTTTCGAGGCACACAGGAATCTCGGTATGTTAAAGCTGTCACACATTTGAGGAACCACCTCTGTAAACGTCGCTTTGATAGCCTTGAAGAGAGTCCAATACAGCAGGTATTAACCTTAAAAATATCATTGAGTGACAACAGAGAACGTTTTTGCTACTCTCTAATTTGCGAATGTTTACAAAATTGTTATAATTTCATTCATTTCAAAAACGAAATTCAATACCTCTCCTCAACAAAATAAATTAAATACTTAACACGTACGTTTTCGTAGGACACCTCCGGTGTGTGTACGTTTATAGGGTTAGGTAAGGCCAGTGGTTTTACCGACCTTTCCTGATGCTATTTGTCCCTTCGCCCTTAATAGAGCGTGGCTGAAGTATAAGCGCAAGCGATTTCCATTTTTTATTAAACCATTCATATTTATATAATTATATTTAACCATTTTGTTTTTAATTAATTTGCAAGATTGTTGTTTGATTTTTAAGCCTAAATACAATATTATCATCGTTTACCATCAAATGAGGTGGTGGTCAAACGCGAGTAATAAAAAAAAAAGATTATATTTAATCAAACTTAGTCTCACATTATGAATATTTTCTGTATCGTGGGTGCAATTACAAACATTTAAATTCAGTTTCAAAAACCCAGACCCGGACCAAATTATCTGTAGGCCATATAAATACTTGTTTCGGTGCGAGAATTGAACCGGCATCACGCAGAGCAGCCGCCAATAGCTCAACTACTGTGCCAGCCGTATCGTCAAATTCATATATATTGTATCATTAGCATTACATTAAAGTGTAGGTACATAATTATTATAGCCATATTTTGCAGTATTGTAAATCATATGTGTGTTTAAATTATTGGTGTACAATAAAGAGTATTCTATCTATCTATATATTATTACTTTTTCATAAAACAGAAAAAATCCAATTGATAAACATGTGTTTTCTGACTTCATGAAAAAAATTGCGTATTATCATGGATGTATTCAGCAAAGGTTTGTTACAAATAATCTACGCTCAATAGAAAAAAACATGAGGTCGGTTGTTACGTAATTTAAAAAAAATAACTTTGCTATACCTGCCAGAATGGATAAATGCATATCAAATTATTTTTCACCGTGACTACGGATCCCTGCTTTGCGGGACTCTTATTTTTGTAATAGTATAAAGAGTCAAAACTGTCACATAATTATAGAGATGAATCCTTCGAATCTAAACCACCAGAGTCCGATTACCCTAAATTCCATTTTGGTATTAATGTTATTGTTTCAGTAAAATTGGTGAAATGTCAATATTCCGATTAGTCCGTTCCACATTGTCCATTTTAAGGTCAATTCACCGAACCCATTTCGTTGGGTGAATTTGCACAATGAGCTGTGCTCAAATTGATGTATTTTTGAGCCGCCTGGATTTTATTGTATCCTCTTATGTATTCTGGTTGAGTGGTTATAATAAATGTTTTTTGGGAAGGAAAGTTTTGTACCATTATCATAAGTTACAATTACGAAAAGGTCCTTTAATGGGGCTGTTAGTACCACTACATATGAGGAGAGTTTTTTTTCAAAAGGGGTTAATGCATGTTAATATTACGTTGTTTGTGAGAAAATACCAAAACCTGACTTTTGAAATACTCTTTAGTGAATAGAACATAGTGAAAAATCCTGTTTTGTTTCAAACATGCTTCCCAAGTAATATTTTCTTCATAAAATCGTTAAGGGCCTATACTACCTCAAATGGCTTAGCATGATCCTAACGGAGGATGTCGAAAATATTGCAGCAATAATTTTGAAATAAATATATGGTAAAGTAGAGGATTGATGTTAGGTACAATGTTTGACAAAAACACGATTCCATACAACTTTCTTGATAGAAATTAATTCCAAAGTTACCTCCAAACCGAACAATAAACCACTGCTATTCAAAAATAACTTCAAATTAGATACTGAAACTTTGCATATTAATTGAACGAACTATAAAGCAGGTCTTACGTTATTTACTTTTTTTAAATTACCATTATTTTCACCATAAAAAGAAATAAACTAAATTATTGGTATCTTGGAGTTTTTTCGCTGTCACTCTGTCTCGCTTGCTCGCGTGACCGCGGCCAGTAGTGTGCGAGCGAGATAAAGAGTGAAAAGCGATGAGGTAGTATAGGCCCTTAATGGCAGAGCTTGTGGTTAGATAATAACAAGCACGAAGGAATATCGATATATTGAGTTGGTCACCATCTAAGGACCGAATTCGGCAAACGTTCCTTAACCTTTAAAGTTGACTCGCACTGCTTTAATTATTTAGCCACGAGCAAAGATAATTTCATAAAATTTGAATTCCAACAAAAGAAAAAATTTAATCCTATGTTTGAGGTAGACGAACTTTCAAAAACCCTAAATAAGATTCGCCATTTAACTCACTAAGGCACTAACGAAGTAAAACATTTCAAGATCGCGGAGCAATTAATTCTTGAGGCATGTTTTTAAAAAAGCGTGAATCTTTTTAGCGGCGAAATAATTTTTCGGCGGTAAATTAGATTCTTTACAAATCTTTCAAAACATGTTTGTTGTTTGTCCAATGCTGCTTTAAGTAACTTGATAATAAATGTTTAGATTTTTTGGCGGAGCTTCGTTCCCGAGGAATTTATCACAATAATAACATAACCTCCTTCTTTTGCAGTCGAGTAAAAAGTAGTCTATAACCTTCCTCAAACTTCAAGCTACTTCCAGTACTTTTGGAGATTAGCGCGTTCAAACAATCAATCAATCAATCAGTCAAATATTTTATTGTGGATCATAGGTAGTACATGATACAGGTCTTACATAATAATACAGATCAGCTATGTCCCGCCCTTAGGGTATACAATAGTCATAAAAAAAAATTACATTAAAACATTATTACTTCAAATTACTTATTAATAGAAATTACATATGAAAAATAAAACAAAAAAATCATTGTGTCACTGAACACATGAAGACCGAGGGAGACTGTATTGGAGCAGTGATTTGTCTAACAGGAAGTCTTTTATAGAGTAGTAGCACTTGTTTACTAACAGATCATGGAGATTCTTTTTAAATTTTCTCATTTCCGGAATTATTCTAATCGGCCCCGGAATGTTTTTACAAATACTGCAGCTTCAAATATATAAACACAGGGCAGTGTTAGTACGTTCATCTTTTAAAAAAATGGCTTACATGACTCAGTTTGCTGTATGTTAAATATAGCCCTGATGCAACGTTTTTGTTCAATGAAAGCACGCTCCTTGTCCGTACTGTTACCCCAGTATATTACACCATATCTGAGGATAGAGCTAACGTAACCATGGTAAGCTGTTAGTAGAGTAGTCTGATTCGCTATTTTCCTCAATCTGTTAAGCGCATATGAAAACTGAGCCAACTTTTTTCAGATATGATCAACATGTTTAAATTTGTTGTCGATATGCAACCCTAGAAATTTTGTTTCTTCGGTTTCTTCAATTTCGTTATCTAGGTAACTGATTTTTAAAGTACCCGTACGTCGAGTTCGTATTTTAAAATTCATTACTTTAGTTTTTTCAAAGTTAATCTTCAAATTATTCCTCTTTAGCCAGTTTATAATTGATAATATTGTTTGGTTAATGTCAGATTCTAAATCGATTTTATTATCATTAACGAATAAAACAGTGCTCTCATCAGCAAATAGTGTAATGTCGTGTGATTTGTTACCGAAGGCATGTCATTTATATATACAAGGAAGAATAAAGGACCCACAATAGTCCTTTGAGGGACTTTATAGTGGATAGAAGGGGATTTTAGAGTTCCTACTTCAGAACGATATATTTCTTCTGTTTTTGTGATTGGATTTAACCTCCTTACTTCAGTAAATTTTTGTCTATTGCTAATGTATGATTCGATAAGCTTGTACACATTACCTCTCATACCATACGCATACATCTTTTTTAAGAGGATTTTATGGTCCACCCGATCGTAAGCCTTCGACATGTCCATGTAAAGTGCGACAGCTGGTAGTCCTTTGTCCAAGTTAGTCGTTACCTTATGTAAAAAGTTATATATTACAACTTACACTAACAAACTTTTCATTTCATTTTCATTTCTTAAGGTGAAAGGATCGCCCAACGTCCTTGAGCATTGAACGTGAAACAAGCGGCCAGTGCTGACCACCCCGAGCGCCCGCGCGCTCCCCCGAACGTCATAGGTATCACCGGACGCAGATACGTTCGAAGCATTTTTGTCGCTACCTATTAGCTTTTATCATCATGAAATCGATTGAATATAGTCGGACTCAGAACATTTGCAATGCTTGTTTTGAGAACAAAATATTCTTTAGTGAGTACAGTTATTGTAGTTAGAGTGAATCAAAATATAAAAAATATCAATTTGTTTTTGTGAAAATAAATAATAACGCTTTTATCAACCGACGACAAAAAAGGAGGAGGTTATCAATTTGACGCGTATATATTTTTTGTAATGTATTTTCACCGACGGCTGAACCGATTTGGAAAATTCTTTTTTTGTTTGAAGTGACAATGGGACCAATTTCGAAGTATACCCTATACTTCGAAATTGGTCCCATTGTCACTTAGTCAGGATCTGATGATGGAATCCTGGAGAAATCGAGGAAACTCTTCAAATATTATAGGCACAGCTATAGTGATTTGAGTATTTTTTATAGTATGTTGTGTAGTTGCATTCGAAAAGCACAATTTGTGAAGTGGACCTGATGATGAATACAACGGATGGCCACTGGAACTACTCAATATATAAGTAGAAATAATAAGTATTTCATGTGTTCCGCTTCGATTACTTGAATGTGGTTAGTTATTTTTCACTTTGCAGTGTTTTTTGGGAGTCGGTTTAATTTTTGGAATTTTTTTTTTTAATGTACTAAAAAAATAGGCCAAGTGCGAGTCAGACTCACCCATGAAAGGTTCCGTAGTAACTATAATAATATAATAATTATGTATATTTATTTGACGAAAAAAAAAAACCTACAATTTTTTTTAAAACTAGCTTATTTACATTTTTACAACTACGCTAAATAACTTGGTTTTTCATAGTGTTTGTATGAATTACAAAGTTATATTTGCGGTTTTAGAAAATATGCTGTATCTCAAAAATTGCTGACCCGATTTCATTCAAACTAATTTTGGTTGAAAGTTTACATTAAGGTCTATAGACATATATTTTTTTTAGATTTTTCACTCCATTATTATAGAAGTTAGAGGGGAGACACACACATTTTACCCCTTTGGAAGCTTATATCTTTTAAACTATTGACTTTATGAAAAAGTGGTTTTAGAAACCCTTATATCATTTTTAAAGACCTGTCTATGTATACCACACACGCATAGGTTTCATGAAAAAAAAATATTTTCAGTTCTAGTTCCATGTATGGGGACCCCCCTTTATTTTAAATATATTTTAATTTTTTTCTTAAAATAAGAAAGCGGTTTACAGAATACATTTATCTACTAAGTTTCACATGTATATTCTTAATAGTTTCGGAATAAAATGGCTGTAACATACGGACGGACGGACAGACAGACAGACAGACAAACGGACAGACATATCGAAACTATAAGGGTTCCGTTTTTTGTCATTCAAGTCATTCTGCTACGGAGCCCAGTTTTGCTTTCAACTTTGTTTTTCATAGTGTTAATAAAATAAATAAATATATTTCAAACGAACGATATGCATGCCGAACGAGCTGTGGGCCCGTAAACCTCAAGATTGGTGCCCTGAAACAGGGACACAGGGTCGCGGCAGACCACGAAGGAGATGGCGGGACGAACTTGATGTCTTCCTTGAGAATTGGAAAGAATTGCCGCACAACCGGGACCATTGGAAGGAATGAAAGGAGGCCTTTGCCCAGCAGTGCAATAATAATAATATTTCAAACAATTGACTTGGAGAAAAAATGGTTTGTATCATTTGGCTACGAAACAATAAAAACTAAAATATAAAATCTATCTATCTTTATTTACTTAACATTTAGTTTAGTCCACTCGCAATCAACACTAAAACTAAATATTCACATACGTCCAAGCGCAAACAAAATGTCCCATTTTTAAATAGCTCAACCGTACCACTGTACCAAACGTACTATCTACGCTGTTTACTCTTTGACGCAAAGTTTAAAGAGCGGGGCGCGCTAACATGCGACACAGCCTCCCCGTGCGAACGCTAGGGTGAGACTGGTCCTTGCGTATGAGCGAGCGCGCGCGCCGAGCGCGAATGTAATAATATAGTATTATTGATTTAACGGCACGTAAGTAATAATTTTGTAAAATTTTGAATTTAAATTTTATAAAGCAATAAATTCTCTATAATAATGTGAAAGAAATATTTAAATCGGTCCAGTTATTTGAAAGCAGTAAGCAAATTATTGCAAAAATAAAGAGGATATATTCGATTTTTTTCCGAGAAAAGTATGAACAATAACAAAAAAATTAAATTTAAAATTTAAAGTCAAATATGTTACGCGTATTAGGTATTTTTTTTTATCTATTTGGTCCATCCGTCTAGTAGTAGTAGTCCTTCAAAGAGAGGTCTATTTCGTAGTTTGACGTATCCTTTCGCCTTAAATTTTATTTAAATGTATAAATATAGAAGATTAGCTTTTGCCCGTGACTTTGTTCGCTTGGGAAGGTTTTCCCGCATAAATCCCGATACCGTGAGAATTTTGAGATATTTTCACTTTCATTCACTTCTCCTTATCAACCTTTTATTATAACATATGTGCCGTGCCATTCTTAATGTTAAATAAACACTCATCTGCGTACATTGATTAAATATAATTTAAAATTATAATTATCGACCACATTTTAATATAATTGTAATGAAATGATATTGTAGTGTAATTTTAAGGTAATAGAAATGTTATTTTAGTGTAATATAATTGAATATAAATGTAACGTAAATGTAGTGTTAATTGCATGTTATGTAAAAGGAAAAAAGTGTTAAGCACGCAATGCTGTGAATGCTGAGCACTTCTATAAGTGACGTTCTCACTATACGTAGGTACTGTTTGTGATAAAGAAATGAAAAGTAGCCATTGTGTTATTCCAGGATGTCAACTATGTATCTACTTACCAAATTTCTTTCATATCAGTAGTTTTTGCGTGAAAGAGTAACAAACATCCATCCATCCACACAAACTTTCGCATTAATAATATTAGTAAGATGTATTTTTATAGATAGAAAAGTACTTTGTTTTATACCCTTAAGCGCGTAATAATTTAAAGGATAGCGGTTGCACGTAGCCTTAACAACCTACGCACGATTTCAGGGTTTTATAACACTAATTAGCTAATTTATTTCAGTCTAAAACAGAACAATCCGCTTTGACTGTACTAATTTTCGTTTTTATATCGCTGGGTTTATTTTGTATCTGTGTATAGTATATGTAGGTACATTGGTGTACATTATAGGAATGTCTTAGGGAAAAGGGAGATTTTTATATTTATTTAGTAGAGTAGTATTATTTTAATTATGTCGTAAAATAATTTAATATTAATAACAAGGAAAAATGTCATGTACGCCATTTAAAGAAGTATGTGTTATAATCGAATAACTAACTAATTAAAAACAAAATATTAACCCCACATACCATTTCGATCAAATTAAGTAAGAAAAGTTTAAAACATATTTTATAATTTATGAGTATATTTTTATGTTAAATTTCTTTCACTATAAAGCGGTATGGATTTCGGGCAATCTCCTTTATGTTTTAATTTATTTATTTATTTATGTACACACATGACACTTATAAAGGAAAAAAATAAATACAGACAAAAGAGCACAAAGGTGCTGCTTATTTTCTAAGAAATTTCTTCCAGCAGACCTGCGACAGGAGAGTTGAAGAGGAGATGATAGACACAGTGTGTACTGTGTATAAATACTAATTACGATGTAAAACATACTTAGCTATAAAATTAAACTAAAATGATATATTTAATAAATATATACATACATAGAATTAAAATACATATTTATATTAATGCTATAAAAATATATACCTATAATAAATATTTGAAAATGAAAAATATTCAGTATTTTAACTAACAGAGGGCGTTCCCGTTAACCCACAATAGTATAGTATCCATACATGCCAAAAAAAATATTACCATTTGAAAACAAAATATTAAACAATATTCACTATAAATGTTAAATTGATACGAAAAAGAAACACTCTGTACACCCGTACTTGACGGATGGCAACATCACAATTTATTTATAAAAACGGGGCGCGTGTGCGGCGATCTAATTGATGTGCCTATACTATTGCGGGTTAACGGGAACGCCCTCTGTTAGTTAACATACTGTATACAACGTGTAATTTAAAGGGTATATTTATACCAAGTGCATGGCTTCTTTGGATGATAACAAACGATATGGCAAGAGTTTTGTAATCCTAAGTCTACGTGTGTAGAACTTATTACAAATTCCAATACACTGATACTAGAGACCGAATTTTTCAAATTAAGAAGAACGAAAAGAATTATCGTGTTATTGGCAAGTGACGTGGAGAATTATTGACCCTCGTAGTGCTGTGACACGTTCGTTATGATTGGTATTCAAGAAATATATGAAACCAATAATTTGGTATCAATTCTTTGAGTCAGTTATTTTGTGCTGAAACTGTGCATAAAAACTCCATACCAGATGTTGTCTTCAGCCGTTTTGGATAGATATGGGGTTTCCGTTACACGTTGTATATTTTACTCAAATATGCCCAAAAACATCGTTGTTAACAAATGAAAGAAAACTACAGTATAACCATTGTGAAATAGTATATTTTAGCTTCAGTTACGACTCATTTATACAGATTTATTTAGCTTAATACTACTCGACCTCCAGAAGAGATAGATTGACTATCCTAACCTCTCTTTTTCGTATTTTTTGACACATCCGTCCCGCGTTAGCGTTACCGAAAAAGTAGTGGATAGCGCGCGAATTTTTTAAGGCAATAGATGGACGTTCACAGATTATAAAAATGTGACCACAAATATGTATCCATAAACATTTTGTTAACATTTTTAATAAATATTAGAGTATTATTTTGAAATCATATTTTAACAAATTTTCAAGATTTAATAGTACCAAATTTTGGATAATAAGAGTCAAGTTGCAAACTTTTAATTCATGTTTTTACCTTCATTCACGTTTATATATTGAATTAATTTAATAATTGCTTACATATGGAGCGAATACAAACTGAGTCATTTTATCAAAAAAATCATCATCTCCTGTTTAAACTTTACCCAACTTATGTTGAAGTCGACTTTCTGTCTAACTGGATTTAGCTGAGTATTAGTGTTTTACACAGAGCGACTGCTTATCTGACCGCCACAACCCAGTAACTAGATGTAAAATACTAATAGGTACTGTAACGACAACGTGTGTTTACTTGGGATTTTTCAATATAAACGCGATAGGTTTTATACTTTGTATAATATTTATGTTCACATTTTTATGAACAATTATTCTAATTACATTTTCACGTTATTTTAATATTGAGTCTTCTTCCGCGGGCGGTCCGGCGTGGTCTGTCCAGGGGGAGCCGGGAGGACACTACGTACATTTTGACAGCGAAGAAAAAAAAAGAGTTGCCATCTAGAAGTTGGCCCCAGTACTATTTACTGTCTACCGGGTACGTTAAATTATCAACAGATGGCGCTATATCGTGATCAAACATTTTTATTTGAAATCAAATTATTGATGTAATTGTAATTGGAGATAAGTTTGAGAAAAATATTAAAATCTTCTGACATATTGAAAACACATAAATGAAATACAATGTGATAAAGTACAAAAATATCAATTTTATTTAACCTTTCAACCGCTTGTGTCACATATATGCGACACATATTTCCGTGTCCCTAGCGCTCGTGTCGTATTTCTGCGACAGAGAATATGCGCGATTTTTTCGTTCTATTTTCGTCCTATTAACTGCCTGGTACAACTAAAACTATTATTAAATAGAGCTATTATTTACAACAATTACTTAAAATTATGTTTCATAGCTCTAAGCATTGAAAAAACTTAAACAAAAATAAGTAATTGGCAGCTTGGACTTTTCTTCGGTGTCTATCGCGCGCGTCGCATATATATGACCATAGGGATGGGATACAATGCAATGTGCATTTTAAAAACGAAATAACAAACTGTTAAATAATCAGGTATAATGCATCATTGAGCATAAAATAAACAGTGTCATACGAAATAAAGTTAAATTTCACATATTGCCTTGTGTTATTAATTCTTTTCTTTATTATTCAAAAGGAAAATATTCCTCAGGATCTTACTATAATGCCAACATTTGATGTTAGTTCCCATCCCTCGGGCACGTCGCAATTGCGGCGGTAAGACCCCTCTTTGAGGAGTGGCTAGATCGGCGTCACGGCGTCCTGACCTACCGCATGACGCAGGTCCTCACCGGACACGGAAGTTTCGGGAGGTACCTGTGTCTGATGGGAAAGGAGGAAACGCCTTGGTGTCACCACTGCGAGGGTTGCCCTGAGGACACCGTAGAGCACACGGTGCAAGACTGCCCCGCTTGGGCGGAGCACCGACGTGTCCTCACGGCGGCGATAGGCCTTTCGCGCCCGGCATTGGTCGAGGCCATGCTGCGGGGCGAGAGGGAGTGGGAAGCGGTCGCCTCCTTCTGCGAAGCAGTCATGCTTCCGAAGGAGGAGGCGGGCCGCGTGAGGGAGAGGATGGCGTCCTCCCTCCAGCCCAGCCGCAGTGGTAGACGCCCACGGCGTCGGACGTCGGCCGACGATCTCCGGCCACCGTAGGCGCGGGCATGCGGACAGCGAGTAAAGGGCAACTCGCTGTCCGACCATGGACCATGCCCGGGTCGACGGCGTGTCGTGTTCCACGCGCGCCTCAAAGAGCGTCAGCAACATGACGAGGCCCCCTCTACAGAGGGCCGAAGCCTGCCGGGGTCGTGGGACTCATCCCGTTATCGTGGCCCCGGTATGTAAAGGATTATTGAAGGAACACCGTGGATTTTAGTCAGTAAAAGTCTGACAGTCCCTCCCACCCTGCCCAGAGTGGGAGGACTTATTTGATAATTTTACCACGTTAAAAAAAAAAAAGTTCCCATCCCTAGACGCCTATGCTTGCAACTTATTTCTCAAGTTAGTCTAGCGCGGCTGTCGCATTAATACGACCGCTGCCTACGTCATAAGCGGATCAAACGAATGGAAAGTTCCATTAAGGTTGTTCGTGGGTATTTGTGCATTGTCGATAAAATGGTCACATTTCAATAATAACGACTACTGAGGAATTAGTAAGAATATTAGAAGGTGACGACGAAAAGGAATTATTCGAATCTACAGAAGAATTTAGAAGTGATGGAGAGATAAGTACCTATTTCAATTTCTTCTTATGTTAGTTGCACATTATTCAGAAGGTATTTTATTAGAAAACTTACAGATAGGATACAGATAGATGAACAATATTGAAAGAAGGCCAATTACAAGTTTTCACAGACAGTATTAGAATAGAACAAGTGACAGTAGACAGATAAGCTAAAGTAAGAAGTAAAAGTACTCGGAGCGAGTTCTACAATATAAAATTAAAAGTTAACACACAATATAAGATAAGAAGTTATACAGAAGCGTATACAAGTAATTAATAGTTGCATTATTTTTCGAAAAACTGATAGTACATTTTTTTTTGAGTTTCGTGACACTGGTGGAGAGTAAGTCAAGATCATTATTAACACTCTGACACATTGTATTGTATGATTTGCTAGCTCTTATTATATATGAGTTTTGCCGATAAACACACAGCACAGAGGGAACATATAGAGGTCGATGATTCCTTAATTGGAGAGATGGAACACGTAGCCCAATTTTGCCAATCAGTTTCGAACAGTCGGTTGAACCATTAGCGATATTAAATAAAAATACCATATCAGCCATTTTTCTCCGCTCGATTAGTGGAAGAATATGAAACTTCCTGCAGCGACTGTGGTAGTTAGGAAGATAAGTTTTAGATTTATACTGAATGTATATCAAAAATTTCTTTTGAATACTTTCGATGAGACTTATGTAAATATTGTAATTAGGACTTCCGTTGGGTTTAGATAACTCCTTGATGAATCGAAATAGTATTTTAAATATTGTGATGTAACTAAAAAACTATGCCAGCCAGTACGATAGGCTGACCGCTCGCATAGCAGACCTCCACAGTACCTACCTACTCAGATGCATCTGGTTATACTATAAATAGACCCAAATCATCGTTGAATCTTCTGTACAGAGAGTTTAAGTAGAACGGGATAGTATTGAAGGTGATTCTTTGTATCTCACGTATTTTTCATTGATAAAAGGCTCGAGTTTGACCGCTATCTCACCTGATGCTAAGTGATGATGTGGTTGAAAATGAAGCATGTTTCACCTATTCACTCATGACTTAAAGACCCCCAGGTTATGGCTATCAGGAAAGCTACAGGAGGACTCCGGCAGGTTCCACTCCTTAGCCGTACGCACAATGAAAGAATTCCCAAAACGCTTTGCGCATATGGGTAGGATGTCCACCATATAACGATGGCACATCGCCGTTGGTCTTATAGCCCGATGATGGAACGTAAGTACAGAACAAAAACAATTGCAAACTTAAAAAAAAAAACACGCTGTATCAAAAATCCGTCCGCAAAAACGACCTAAAAGTTTCAAACAAATCTTTCTTCAAGCAGTCTTATACGATTATACGTTGTAGCTCATATTTATTTTACTTCAATCCTAGCAAAACTTCTTAGTAGTTTTTTGGGGCCAGAGTTTTTCATAAAAGTCCTGAACCCATCATCCTACATTAAAACTTTTGAAACAGGCTGAATATCTTACTAATATAAGAAATGCGAAAGTTTGGAATTAGATGGATGTTTGTATGTTTGTTACAAAAAATGGCGATATAGATGTGTGGAGTAAAAAGAGTGGATAGAGAACGAATGGTTTTTTAAGGATGAGCTCGCTAGCCGCTAGTACATAGGGAGGAAGTTTGAAAGTGGCGCCAAAGCAGGTCGCCTATTCATATTCATTTATTTATCAAATATAAGCTAAAAGTTTACACCAAATCGCTTATATCTATGCTAATTTTACAAAATTACATAATAAGATAAATTAAGGCTTCTAAGACTAAAAAATAAAACGCAGTAACATAAAATTTGTAAATAAAAAAAAAAAACAACCTTATACGTAAAATTAGAAACTAAACAATTATTTCTTCATAGTTTATACACATGTTTAGCGATTGTCCATTGAGAGTCAAAAAATAAATCTGTGTCAGGAATATATTTTAGAAAGTCATTAATTAACTTAACTATCATTGTAAGGATTTAATGAGGAGGGATGACACACATGTATCTAAAAGAGTGTTTATTTTATTTTATTTTATTTATTTGGGACAAAAAACAGTTATACATTAAAGTATTTTACAAAAAGTGGTTATCTTAAAAGGTAAAAAACGTATAACCCACACTATTCTGCCCTGGTAATCGATATAGCAGTAAGTCAAAAAAGGCAGTTTCGAGAAAACGGCGCGCAAAGAGTTTGGTTACAATTTTAGCGTTTGTGATAAAACTATACACTCGATTTTTATGTTCCATATGTCAAAAGAAAGGGAAAAATGTGTTTTTTACAGTAAAATAATATTGTTTTAACATCTTCATCAGGGTTATCGTAAAACATAACAAACCTTGTCTTTATTACTATATTCTAAACTAATTTAAATTAATATTTAGGTAAGAGGGCAGTAACTGCCATTGATACTGCTCTCTTGCTTAGTATTATTTCATACCGCTCTGTTTCTTACAGAATTTAAAATAATAAATTTAAATTTTATCTTAAAACAGCAGTAAGGGAGCGTCATACTGCCCTTTACCTTAGATCTTGAAAATGATTTAGGCTATATTTCACTATGGAGTATAGAACGTTACTGCTTTTTAAAGTAGTATTTTAAATTAGGTATTATCAAGATTTCATGAGCAGTACGTCTACGAATAATGGGAAAAGAAGAAAAAATCTTTAATAATAAAATCAAAAATCGTTTTATTCGTTAAAAATAATCAAAGAGAACAATCTTAGTTCTTGGAATTTAGATTAACGATATTATACCAATTATAAACAAAAAACTTATTTAGAAACATAATTATTTATCAAATCTTAAGACTTAATCAGACAGATCAAATATCACATATTGGTTACCTGGTTTCAGCACAAAATTATTCTTACAATTTAAGTTACGAGTAACTTGCGTTTTAATTAGATAACATAATCAATGAGATCAACAATCTTAGTTATAATTATTTGGCATAACACTTATAAAATAAAATGAATTACAAAACGAAAGTAGCTAACTTCAAAGAGCTTGGAAACATAAAATAACTTCTATAAAATCTAAAAATACAAAAATTGAAACACGTAAAACATGTATTTTAATTTAAAATACGTCTTCTTCTTTCGTTTTTATATCTGTGTTTCATTTTCTCCAACTTCTTCCTCGATTGCCAAATTTTCAACATTATTTACAAAATTACAAATAAATTTTCCCAAAAAGCTTTACGATTAGCAGACATTAAAGGACACAGGTTTTGAATTATCTGCTCTTTCCTTTCGTCAGTAATTCCTCTTTCATGAATCCTTGAATCAGGACGTGGTATAGGTATTTTTTTTAATTTTAGGATTTTCAGCTGCAAAAAGCTTTAAGGGTTGGAATGTTTCAGCTTTATGGCAAATCTTGAAGTGGAGATCAAAACTACCTCTGATAACTTGTACAGCCACTATGTCTTTCAAGTAAACCCTAGGCTGAGAATTTCGGAGCCTATGCTGAGAGGATTTATCTTGAAACTGGAAGAAGTCGGTTACGATCATTTTTTTAACAATAACATGTTTCGTACAAGTTGCGACACAATTGACATAATCATTGTAATCATAAACCTTTTGCTTTTGTAGAGACTTTTCATCCAAATGATGGAAGCTATCGGCTGACATAAATGTATGCCCAGGTTCTAGATATTTTATTATTATCTTTTCTGCAGTGATTTCATTGCTGTTTATTATTTGGACTAAAAATGTCATAAGCGCCCAATTTTTGTTCTGCGAAGAACAGTTATCAGTCCATATAAAGTATTCCTGTCATCGCGTCATTCCAAAAGAAAAGCACGAAAAGCATACACAATATCTTCTTGTTTTCGTCCCGATATCACTTCCTTCCACAAAACAGCAACCGGTTACTGCTCTACTGATTTGCAAGACTATATTATTATTTTATCTTATGCCATGTTATATTTAAGCAGTAAGAGTATACTACTGGAGGTACTGTGTTTATATTTGTTTATTTAGGAGACATTCATTATAATTAATATCTTAAAAGTGCAGTACAGCTCCATACTACTAGTAAATTCATTTGGTACATTGGTTCAAACAAACGAAAAGAGCAGTATGCCAGAGATTTACTGCTTTATTGTTAAGGAATTTGTTAATACAAAGAAAAAGGGTAGTATGTCAATGAAATACTGCTCTTTTACATAGTAACTAGATTTATCGTACCGTTCTTACTACTCTTTATCAAATAAGAAAACGCAATTCTAATTTACGTAGAAATATAAAACCTAGATAGGAAGAAAGCTCGTTTGACGTACATTCCAAATCAATAATAAAAAAAAATTGGCCACCTTCGACTTACTGCCCTCTCGATTACCAGGGCAGTATTGTCCACGAAATGACATTATGAGTAAAGATGCGGACGCGTACAGGTATATTTAAATACATATATGAAAAATAAAATTGACTGAGAAATAAAGAAAACTATAACAAATTAATCTGGTGCGGTGGACAAGTAATTAATGGTAAGAAGCTAATAAATGCGATGCCTTTTTCTTAAATTTGGAATGCGACAGCACGAAAATCCCCAGCATTCGTCCTGCAGCGTGCAGTATAGAATAGTCGAGGTACGCGCACCTCCCGCCGTATTAGTGAGTGATAGAGTGATGTTGGGTTTGAATGTTGATGGATAACGAAGTAAAGAAAAGCTAAATAAAAGATAGATGGCTTGTGTGAAGAATGATACGGAAGAAAAAGGAATAAATTATGCTGTGACGTATTTTTTTAAGGAAGGTAAATCATCCAATGACTGCCGATCTGTACAAAGTGGGAGGGTGTGTCAGACTTTTACTGACTAAAACCCATCCGTGTTTCGACATTTGCCCTTCGTGTTCCGAGGCCATGGTAGCTCTTTTGAACAATTCCTCAATCATGATGTGACGTCTGACAGGAGAAAATGGAATATAGCTGTAACTTGGGGTTATTTTAGTCAAGATTGACATATTTCTAGGTAAGCATGCTCCATCTTCTACTAGATTATCACTTACCATCAGATTAAGTGGTGGTCAAATGCGAACCAAAACATAAAAAAAAATATTAAAAAATCCTATAAATCTTTATTTAGTTTTTAATTTTATTTTATTTCTGTACCTGTGTATTTGAACTTCTGATTTCCTTGTCTTAAGTTTTTTTTTTTTCGAATGAAGCCAAAAGGACACGCGGTAAGTTTCTGCTAACGACGACCCGAAGCCCAGTCGTAAGCCGATAAGTATTTAAAACTTTGGTGAACTTTTGTTAATATTCTAAAATAAGATTTGCCAGAGGCGTAGTTCATTCCCCCCTTTACCCCGGGATAAAAAGAGGAATGGAATACTGGTTTGGTACTTTTTTTCGGTAGCAAAATCATCAAATTCGAATTTCAAATTCTTTATTTCAGGTAATTAAAAATCCATAGATGTGTTAGCATCAGTTAGTATAATGCTTAGGCTAGGGTTAGTATGTATTGTCAACAAAAAGAGTAACTAGCAAAGACCTAGACTAGACTAGAGACTAGGAAAGGACCGTCAATTTATGGGAAACGTGCCCCGGTTGATAGTCATTCATATAAAGTGTATCACGAAAGGAGAGTTTAATCTCTCCGCCACAGTTGACAGAATGTTGTTGTTACTCGCCTGCACTTTGCTGACCAGCGCACAGAGTTTTTTTGCGTATGATGGCGTGAAACCCATCTGCAAACATCTCTGACGCACTACAGAAGCGGGGAAATCTCAACAGCATTCTGAAGATATTATTGTATTGGATGCGCAAGACATCCAGCGCCTTCTTGGTATGCTTGAACCAGAAACTGCTAATGACTCCTCCCGATCCAGGTGGGGCAGACGGCAGTGTCAGACATTCTGAGGCCGCGGTATCTCGTTAGAACATTTCAGAAACCCTGGTGAAGTACCTACCTTAAGACAATAAATGCTATCTTAATCAGAGCCGGTTTACTAATATTTTAACTGAATTTCAATAGCTGAACCGTCCGTTCTTATTCTTTGCTGTTTCACTCTTGGCAGAGTGGTCGTAGTCGTTATTTTTTTTTAATGACCCTCCTCACAATGCGCCGCCACTCGTCTCTTGCAGCAGCCTTCCTGGTCCATTCACGTATTATTTATTTATGAATACACAAACTATTATAAAGAGAACAAATACTGAAGTCAATAACAAGCTAATAAGCTATTGTACAAATTAACTTTATTCAAGCCCGGGTCGCTGTGTTGGTGCTCGCTTTTGACCATCATCTCATCTAATGGTAAGCGATGATGTGCTCTAAGATGGAGTACGCTGACCTAGAAGCAACCTATTCACTCTTGACTTAAATACCCCAAAGTTATTGCAATCTGGAAAAATAGATATTTTTTAGCAAGCCGGTTTCCACACTTTTTTGTTACAATCATTACTCGGGCTGGCATCGATTGCGCTACTACTTATGTATATCACAAAAGAAGAACAATAAAAGAGTAAGTTATATAAATAAAATACTTAAATTTAGATCAATAAAAACGAATCATCGAATTGTATGTACGCGCATAACTTCGGAAGGACTGCACCAAATTGGATAATTATATCTTTTTTTGTTGTGTAAGTTTTTTTCAGGACAAAGTTTGTATAAGTTTTTATTTAAATATCAGTTTTCGTTGAGTCAGCTAGTAAGGTATATTAAAATATAAGGCATTTATGTTTAATGTGTTCATTAAAAAAAAACCGGCCAAGTGCGAGTCAGACTCGCGCACGAAGGGTTCCGTATCATTTTCTATAAAAACGGCAAAAAATGATGTCTGTTGTATGGAAGCCCCCCGTTAAATATTTATTATATTTAGTATTTGTTGCTATAGCGGGAACAGAAATACATAATTTGTGAAAATTTCAACTCTCTAGTTATCGCGGTTCTTGAGATACAGCCTGGTGACAGACAGACGGACGGACAGACAGTGAAGTCTTAGTAATAGGGTCCCGTTTTTATCCTTTGGGTACGGAAACCTAAAAATAGATTTAAGCGGATTGGATGGTAGGTGGAAATGACAATCGTACTGCACTAAAACAGTATGACTATGAGGGTAAAAAAGTTATGTAAAAAATCTAAAAAACCCGACTGCTCAACTGAAATGCAAGGAACAAGCACATATTTATTTTAAAAAGTGACAAGCAGGCGGGACCCAATTGAACGTATTTTTTTTTTAATTTGACGGGTCCGCCTGCTTGGCACTTTTTAAAATAAATATGTGCTTGTTCCTTGCATTTCAGTTGAGCAGTCGGGTTTTTTAGATTTTTTAAATAACTTTGTTTTTTTCAACTTTTCAGTTAAAATATTAATTAACATTTTTTTTATTTTCCCGGTCGTGTCACATTGACACCCCACCGGATTCAGAAAGTGAAAGAGCTCAAGTCCACATTTTTAAACTTTCTCTATGCATTATTTTTGCTAGTATTACACTAATGATAAATATCATATACCTTTTTGAAATCCTTGTGATAAGCCCTTTAATTTGATACCCATATTGTGGTATACAATATGGGTATCAAATTAACGTATAATGACTTCGCATAGCCGCCATGTTTGATTTTTTCAAATGTCACCTATCTACGAACACTTGGGCTGCTAAGACAAATCTAACGATACCTCAATTATGTGAATCCGTTCAGTGGTTCTGGAGATATGAGTTAATAAAGAATATTACAAACATACATACATACATACAAGATACGCGCGAAAAACATAACCCTTCCTTTGCAGTCGGGTAATAAAATAGCGGTTTACATTTTACAAAACTTAAATAGAGGGGTTAATAATTTACTTAATAATTTAATATTTTACTAGAAGCTTTATTACAATACATATAAGATAGGTTTTTATATATTTATATTAAATATGTATTTTGTAAAATCACTTTTGCAAAAAGATAAAACAAAGATATCGCTAATAAAGCTCTAAGATATCGGGAACACGATCCAAACTACCGGTGGTCAAGTTTCCTGAAAGAGAAACCTCATAACTAACTAACACTAAGCGCCGTGTCCAGAATTACTGCTTTCTGGAGCAAGCCCTTGATCCAGCTAATGAGAGCCTTCTAAAGTGTTGCTAAAAGCTTATGGCTATTAAACCATTAGCCAAAAACGACTATCGGTACAATGATTTCCGAGTTGTATATATCCTATTATTGTGATGTCAAGCCTGTGCTGTCCCATTGGAGGGCAAAAATCGTGAAAAGTGGAAGGGGGGGCAGGGAGGAGTCCCTGCCCCCCTTCCACTTTGCACGATCTAATGCGATAGTAGGCCAATTACTTATTATGTTATTTATTACAATTTTCTTAAATATTTTCCCAATTAGGACGAAAGCAACAATGTGACCGTCAGAAGAAAAAATAACTTCCTGAAGCGCTTCTTTTCATTAGTATCACAATAATATTGCCGTATTTGAATAAGGCTGGAATTGCGCCAACTTACTCGAAAAATGGACAGAAATTGCGAACAGGGAAAAAAAAACAAACAAAAACGAGTTTAGTGTTCCTTTTTAGACAGAAATTGAGTTAAATGTCGAGCGTTCCAACGAAGACACTGCTTCGGTGCTAATTCCGTTTTTAGACTTGCAACGACATTTTGAAAATGTAATTTTTACAGAAAGATTTTTAGAAAATATTTGTTTGAAATGAAATGAAATGTAAGAAACTTATTTGTACCTGATAACAAGATGACAATGCAAAAAATGTACGGGAGCCGGTAACCTATAACTGTCACCAATATACACTTCGAATATTTTTCACTTATTTTCACTTTATTGGTGGAGTTTAACACGGAACATTGATTTCTATTCATTTCTCTAGATAACTAATTGGAAAGAGGCTAAAATAACTAAGTAATTTAATATTTTCAACTAAAAAAACACGGAACTAATTCTATTCAACTGTTAACCGTAGTGTTGCCACAGGTTTGGGTTTGATTTTAATTTCAAGAAAGTTTAATCAGGATAATTAAATAAGTTAATACTTTTAGTTTCTTTAATTACTCGACTGCGGCGAAGAAATAAGGAAGGATATGCTTTTGACCGGTATTTATGTATGTTCATCTGCTCCCTCATAACTTCTCAATTACTATACATAATTGGACTATTGAGGTGCCACGAATCCTAATAACAAAACAACTCGAGTAGCATACGAGTGTAGTATCCTTTACATAACGGTTTCACATGAGAATATTTTCTTGTTTAAGACCTTATAGGACGTGTTTTTTCCGTAATCAGGTTTCAGTTTTTTTTTCTGATTAACTCGAAATCAAAATTATTTTATTTTACATAGGCCTACGTGGGCACTCATAAAACCACAAAAGTTAGTGCACGGTTCGAAATTCGTCGTTTCCTATGGAGAAGAACTGGCAAGAAACTTCACGATTACTCTTTAAAAAAAAAAACTATTGATTTTCTTAATTTTTGCATAATAGATACAATTTGTTTACTACCATCTCAACTTCGACCACAACATCGCTTACAATCGTAAGCAATGATGTGGTCGAAGTTTATAAAATATTTTTTGTTGTTGTGTTCGTTATTGTCAAGAGAAGGTTTGATTAGTAAAACAAAATAGCTTAATGAAGTAAAAAGGTGGATGAAGTTGCAGGCTGAAGCTATTATATATTTTTTCACGTTCTATTTTCCCGGCTCTTATGAGTCTACCAAAGCATTAAAGGTAATGGCTGAACTCAATGATGTTTATAAACGACTTTGAACTGTAAATTCAATACACACGTGCCTTTAAAGGAAATAAACGGATGCTTCATACATACAAATTGGTTAATACGAGTGCAGTTCTGGGCATAACTGAACAGAAGTCGGAATTAAAGCTACTATAGTGAGAAGGCTCTCAAGCATATACTCCGGTATGGCTTGAGTTGTACTTGTTCATAATCAAAACAGATACACAGAGTTTTTTTGGATTAGGTACGTTCATCATACAGCTAAATGATAAATGATATTTATTTTGTGAGTTGGTTAAATATAATCCTCAATATTTTTCACTTTTATTTAGATTAGGAAGAGGTTTCAAGCTGACTACCCTGAGATTAAACACCGAAGAAAACTCAAAGCCCGATAGCTATAACCTGGGGGTCTTTAAGTCAAGAGTGAATAGGTTACTTTTAGGTAAGCGTGCTCCATCTTCGACCACATCATCACTTACCATCAGGTGAGATGGTGGTCAAAGGCGAGCCTACCCGAGCTAACGCGAATATTGTACACGTAGCGACTTCATATCTGACCTCCAAGTAGCAGAGTAACTCGATACCTCTTGGTAAAACTGGCGCCCGATTTCCAGGCTCTTGAATACCCTTAAAGACTTCTAAAATCTACAAATGTAAGACGGCCCCAATAACGTGCTTTGCGTGTCACGGACGAATTTCGTACCGTATAAAAACTTTTTTGCAATAAATAAAACCGACTTCCATATCAAAACACTACAAAGCCAAAAATAATTTTAATTTCGGTAGTCGGTGTTATTGGTTTTGTATTTTCTTTTTTTTCACACCGCCTTCCGAAATTAAAATTATTTTTGGCTTTGTAGTGTTTTGATATGGAAGTCGGTTTTATTTTTTTGCAAAAAAGTTTTTATTTTCGCGCTTTTTAGTGGGTCAATTTGTAATTAATCTAGTTATAAAAGCCAAAATCTCAACTACAAAAAACTAAAAACGCGCGAACAAAAAACACAATATAGAGTAACCGAAAAGGTCATCAATGTAAATATTTTTTTTAGACTTTTGTTGATTTTTCAGAAACGGCTTGTTCGATGTCGATAAAATTTTCATGGGACCATTTGGGAAGTATACCCTTTCCAACAAAAAAGAATTTTTCAAATCGGTTGGCGAGCGACGGAGCTATGCCCGAACAAACATAAAAAAAAAAAAAAAAAAAAAAAAACAAACAAACATCCGAATTGAGAACCTCCTCCTTTTTCAGAAGTCGGTTAAAAATGGTGAGCCATGTATGTCCTAACCTAGGCAAGCTTTGCTTAACCTTATAAATTTACCCGTGCGGTTGTTTTATCACCCACAAGCTTCTCCTTACCCACATGATACCCACTAAAAATAAATTGTAATAGGAGCGTCTATTTCTGGCTTACAACGAAAATATTGCTATCAGATAGACAGTGAGAATTGTACTGTGTTGGAACGGGAACACAATCAGGCTGAAATTGTTTTTATTTTTGTGCCCAGTTCTCTCTAAAATTCTCACTTAGTTCCACTGTTCACTGCAGTGTAATAAATGTTTTAAGATACTTGTGAGTAACTTAGCTTTTTGTTAAATGTTCTGTTTTAATTGAAATTTCTTCTAAGTGGTACTTACTGGAAATGTAGGTACTATACTTGAAGAAATGAGAAAGAATTATGACGTTTCTTGCAAGAGTACTTTGATAATCTTATCTTTTATTTGTTTTTGTAAACTTTTTTCAAAATCTTAAGTAGATTTGTGTGTCTAAATGGTTGTTTTAGGAATTATAAAATAATCTTGGCCAAATTTCACTAAATTGGTCCTCAGTCAACGTGTTTTGCGAGGCACGTAGGAATCTCAATATTCTAAAATAGTCACCTACCTATAGAACGACCTCGATAAGCGTTCCTTTACCTCGAAAATCGAACCGTTCAGATGTTATTATCATTTTTTATTTTACAGAAAGCTTACAGACTAATAACAAAAATAAAATACATGTACAACGTGTAATTTAAAGGGTATATACAAACCAAGTGCATGGCTTCTTTGGATGATAACAAACGATATGGCAAGGGTTTTGTAATCCTAAGTCTACGTGTGTAGAACTTATTACAAATTCCAATACACTGATACCAGAGATCGAATTTTTCAAATTAAGAAGAACGAAAAGAATTATCGTGTTATTGGCAAGTGACGTGGAAAGTTATTGACCCTCGTAGTGCTGTGACACGTTTGTTATGATTGGTATTCAAGAAATATATGAAATCAATAATTTGGTATCAATTCTTTGAGTCAGTTCTTTTGTACTGAAACTGTGCACAGAGACTCCATACCGGATGTTGTCTTCAGCCCGTTTGGATAGATATGGGGTTTCCGTTACACGTTGTATACCTACTTTTTTGTCTCTGATAAAATTTCTATTTACAAAATCGTCCGTCTGCGATTTCTCAAGTACCTACTTATTCTTATTTACACGATATGAAAACAAAAACATAATGTTTAATAAAAAAAATCTCTGGTATAGCTGCACCAATTTTAACGGGACTTTCATTAGAAGACAGAGGATTTTTTTATTGTTAAATGATAACAGGTTCGCGTTTGACCATTATCTCACCTGATGGTGAGTGATGATGTGGTCAAAAATAGAGCACGCTTACCTAAAAGTAACCTATTCATTCTTGACTTAAAGACCCCTAGGTTATAGCTATCGGGAAACACAGACTCCGGCAGGGAATTCCACTCCTTAGCTGTACGCACAATGAAAGTATTCCGAAAACGTTTTGTGCGTATGGGTGGGATGTCCACCATGTAACGATGGCGCATCGCCGTCTGTCTTGTGGTCCGATGATGGAACGGGCTTGGCGGAATTAGATTGTGTAATTCCATCGCATACTCCCTAGAAATGTAACCGAAAGAAAACCGATAGACTTGCAACTCGTCGTCGATGTTCAAGGCTCTGGAGCTTTGACTCGACCAGTGCATCATTGCCCGTAGTTGTTGTTGTCGTTATATTGCAATATATACTTTTTTCCGGGAATTTCCACAAAATCAGGACTTACGCTATAAAACCTTCTACGTGAACGAAGTTGCGGGCACAGCCAGTTTTCAATAATTCTGGTTCACGTTAACGTAAAAATAACTCCAACACTCCAACAAATACATTTGCGACGACGTACAAGAAACACGTGAGGAAACCGTTCAAGCGAAAGCCTACCGTACTCGTATATGAGCTTGAAACTCAATTACGAAAACACGTGGCCTGCTAAAAGATATGTCAGCATTTTTATTTAACTTCACCCATGTCTTACATAAATATAAGGAGCTTAGGTCGGCCTCACACTCGTATGTACGAACATTACTGCACGGTTTGAGAGAAGAATATTTTTTTTTGGTTTTATTTTTAGGTGAAAGTGATTTCACAGGATACAGTTTGGACAGATTTTTTTCTTTAGATGTAATGATTTTTACGTCATATTCTTTTTCTTTTTTAAAGGATTTCTAGCAATGTGGGTTGTATTCACATCATAACGAGCAATCTTTTTAACCTCTCCTACTAAGCTAAATATGCTTGTATCTGGAATGGGTGGGGTTCGAACCCGTGACCTCTCGATCACAAGTCCGACACCTTACCCATTGGGCTATTGATGCTTCATTGAACTTTATCAGAAGACAAAGAGACCTGCTTTGGTTTAGATGGTGAAACTCTCACTTGCGATGGAAACGGTGTGTTTTGCTGCAGAACATCGTTTACTGATACATTTATACCTATATGTACTTATAAATAAAATTGAAGTCTGATATTTTACAGTTTTGAAATCACAAACTTCAAAACAACTGATTTTTAGGGTTCCGTAGCCGAATGGCAAAAAACGGAACCCTTATAGTTTCGTCATGTCTGTCTGTCTGTCTGTCCGTCCGTCCGTATATCACAGCCATTTTATTCCGAAACTATTAGGACTATACATGTGAAACTTGATAGATAGATGTATTCTGTGAACCGATTTCCGATAGTAAGAAAAAAAAAATTAAAATTAAGGGGAGCCCCCTTTATTTTAAATATTTTTTATTTAAAATTAAGGAGTTCCCCATACATAGAACTGAAACTGAAAATATTTTTTTCATAAAACCTATGCGTATGTGCTATCTATAGCAGGGGCGTGCACAGGATTATGACCACCATGCTACAATGCGTGGCTGTGGCTAAGCTAAAAATCTATAAAAGAAAAAGTTTTTGTGACCGATTACTCCGCCGCATACCCTGTCATAATCCTGTGCACGCGCATGATCTATAGACAGTTCTTTAAAAATGACATTGGGGTTTCTATAATTCTATAAGATACTAGCTTGTGCCAGCGGCTTCACCCGCGTGGGAAGTTTTTCCCGTGTAAATCCCGATCTCGTGGGAATTTTGAAAAATCCTTCCTTAGCAGATGCCTACGTCATAACTTCTATCTGCATGCCAAATTTCAGCCCGATCCGTCCAGTGGTTTGGGCTGTGCGTTGATAGATCACTATGTCAGTCAGTCAGTCAGTCAATCAATCAGTCACCTTTGAGTTATATATACATATATAGATACGCTTCCAAAGTGGTAAAATGTGTGGCCCCCTCTCTAACTTCTATAATAATGGAGTGAAAAAGGTAAGAAATATCTGCTGTAGATCTTAATGTAAAATTTTAACCAAAATTAGTTTGAACGAGATCGGGTCAGCAGTTTTTGAGATACAGCATATTTTCTAAAACCGCAAATATAACTTTGTAATTCATACAAACACTATGAAAAACAAAGTTATTTGGCGTAGTTACTACGGAACCCTTCATAGGCGAGTTTGACTCGCACTTGGCCAATTTTTATTGATAATAAAGCTCACGTTTGACCACTATCTCATCTAATGGTAAGCTTATGATGGTATTACATGATTGAAGATGATGCTCACTTACCTAGAAATAGGTAACCAATTCATTTTTAACTAAAATCACCCAGATTGTAGCTATCAGAAAACACGGACTCCGGCAGGGAATTCCACTACTTCTTTACTCCCGTACGCACAATTAACGTATGCTGTCAGCTTGCTGTTAGTATAAGTTCACAGAAAGATAGAGAAGGTTATAGGGCAACTTGTAGGCAACTATTTATCCCGGAATTTTCGGGTCACGTAACCCAAAAATCGCAAGTCCAGCTAGTTTCATAGGTATGAGAGTACGACTAAACGCCGACAGACACTACGTCGACAGACTAAACACCGACAAGACTTTACTTCGACGGGACTCTTCGCTGACAGGACACTTCGCCGACATGACACTTCACCGACATGACACTTCGCCGATATGACAATTCGCCGACATGACACTTCACCGACAGGGCTCATCAGCGACACAACTTATCATCGATAATCAGATACTTTGGAAATCGATTATGCTTTTCTTGTAATTATACAATTCATAAAAAATAAATATCTTGCATTGGTTTCTAGTAGAGGTAAATGTATCTATAATATCAATATGTAAAGATACCAATAAAAATGCATAGACAAAAAAAAAACAAACAAAAATAATTAATTTAAACAAACCTCTTAGTAACAATAAAAATATCACAAAAACCAAATCCTTCTTTAATTAAATATTACATCATGTTTTAAAATTAATAACTGCGTCGTAGTGTTTTCATTTAATTTTTTTATTAATCGGAAACGGAGAGGTTCGCTGGAGAATCAAGGTGACCAACATACCCTGAAGAGTCATTGAATATAAGTACTTAGCAATAGTCAGGTTACAATGCAATACAGGTTAACCTCCCATAAAGTAGACCGATAACTTTGGAATTCTGTGGATGCGGGGTGCACAGGATCAATCGATGTGCCGTCACTTCGGGGAATCCTATTTCCAGTTGTGGTAATGATGATGATGATAATGAACACATGGCTTTTGCTGAAAAGAAAGATTAACGATCTGTATATCTTAAAGTATTTCTCTTGCGTTCACATCGGTTTAAACCATCTTTTGCTACAAAGCTCCCGTCTTTGGCTTTGTTCGTCAGGTCGTTGAGCTCCTTAGTAGTCCAAAGTTGAGCTTACAGACTAACTGACAAAGGCTTGCACTGACGGGACGGGTCTACTCAAATCTGTGTGGTCTTTCCTCAAAAGGCCATTTCAGACTAATCTATATAATCCTCATAAACGATTGTGAATATGTGAACTATGTAGGTTATTTTATTCGAGTTAAACATAATTGTCTGGCAGTTTGAGTGCTTTTGCGGCCTACCCAAACGTCCTTACCTTGGTATTGTTCGTCACATTGTTAAGCTCCTTGTTCTAAGTTGAGCTATACGTCATTCGCCAAATGCTTGCACTGTATGGACAGGCCCACTCAAATCTGTGAGCATCTTTCTTCAAAAGATCGCCTCAGACTGAAACCTACAAGGTTCCCATATAATTAAACCAGTGTAGATTGTATGGACTTTAAAAGAGACGGACCCCTTAGTTTGTTTCGGTGTTTCTTCTCAGGATAGTCAGTTAGGAAACACCGGTCTCATCTAGTTAATATTTACGAAAAAATGACGTGTAAAAGTGTTATTTAATAACCAATTTGCAAAATAAAGATCATTTATAAAGTATTCGTTTTAAAATTAGAGGGTAATATCGAAATTTTTACGGAAGTTTATATCGTATTTGTATCGTCATCACAGAGTAACAAAATCCACTCTAATTTACTAACATTTGGACCACTGCCCCGCCAATCCAAAACGCTGTAACTTTCGTAAACCAGATTTGAGATATTTAACGATATAGGCTTTTAATTTATTTAATTTGAAAGTGATACAGTGTTTTTTAGCTTGCCTTATCGTGCAGAATATATATTGTAATGAAAAAAAATTAAGTCAGGGGTGTTAAACAGTATTCAAGGAACTAATATAAAGCTATTAAGCAAAAAGACTGTAAGTCGACTTACAGTATTCTGGATTGGCACGGCAAACCAGACTCACAAAAATGATATTGCAATTTGAATTTAAACGTTTTTTTAAGTATGAAATAAAATTAAATCTTCAGATTCAAAACGCATTGGCTCGATTTTATTTTGTAAATGGTGAGGTATGCGTTTTAAATACCATTAGTTTTTATAGCTCAAAAACTTATAATGTACAATCTTAACTAGTACTTAAAATCACAGCAGTTTGTCAGCAGAGCAGAAGCAGAGGTAGTAAAGGCGTTCATCCACTGAAGTACCTAAATGTGTAAAGCAAATTATTTATGCGGACCTACCTACTGTGTCTTCATAACATACAGTATATAATTATATACAGTATGTTAACTAACAGGGCGTTCCCGTTAACCCGCAATAGTATAGCATCCATAAATGCTAAAGAAATATTATCATTCGAAAACGAAAGTTTTTTTTTAATATTAAAATATTCACTAAAAATTTTGAATTGATACGTAAAAGAAACACTCTGTACACGCGTACTTGAAGGACGGTAACGTCGCAATTTATTTATGAATGACGGGCCGCGTGTGCGGCGATCTAATTGATGTGCGTATACTACGCCCTCTTTTCGTTAATATACTGTATTATTATTAAGATTAATGTATAGGATAGGATTTTTATTATTAAGATTAACTTGTATTTCTCAAAATACCTAAGTGGATTTTATTCTTTTTGAGGATTAAATGTCTGAAACCGTAAAAAACTAGGTACCTAAATTTTTCCAACACATTAGTGCAGTGCTTCATATGAATGCGCCTAAACACTCAGTCCCAAACAAACAGACCCAGTTCCGAGGCCAGTTTCACCCGGTTTTCCTCGATATTATTTGACAATCGAACGCCGTGATCTGCATAATACATGAAACTCAATCTCACTAGGTTTGGCGTTTTACAGTCTGAATGAAAGATTGATTCAAATTGAGAAGATTTTACAGTGTAGCCTCGGGAGCTTCGGGTCGTTACCTTTTTATGGCAGGTGAGGAAGCAATTAGGAAGTTTAATTCGGTGAATGGGCTATAAACGTGACCGATTATAGGCTAAATTTTTGGCTATTATGAAACAGCTATGACATGCAAGATTACATGCAATGAAAAACATTGCAAGTGTCTGTTTATTTTTCTATTGATTGCGTTTTTATCGTCAAAAAAACATTGTCCAACACTAAGAATTTCTAACGGAATGTGGGTGCATTTTTACTAACACTCAGAATTCGTATTTGTAGGCCATACAAACATTTGTCCCGGTACAGAAATCGAACCAGCGACACAGCGCAGCAGTCGGTTCCTGAACCACTACATTAACTGTGTGGTCGTTTAAACCTACATACGTTTTTTAAATAGTTGTTTAGAAATCAACTTAATTGAATTTGATACGGCTCATGCTTGACTGTGTAGCAAAGACTACGCGTCGCCTGTAAAATTAAACAGCATATTACGAATAGCTATTATGAATAGCTCATGTACTTGTATCAAACATTTCCTGAACGTGATTACATTCTACACAGAAACTACTGTTATCGTGCTAAAGATGGCGCAAAATAGGAAGGAAACAAGTTTTTATTTTGACCTATAATAAAGGTGATAAAATTCCCGGGGTTGTGGGAATGTTTTAACGAGATACCGAAGCCACGGAACTTAAAGACAGCTAAAGGAACAAGTCGAGTTTTTAGTCAGTATAAGTCCAAAAACACCCCCAAAGCTTAACCCAGAGCGGGAGAAATCATTCGATGATTTTCCCTCCCGGAAAAAAAATGGTGATAAAATTCACCGATTTTGGAAATTTTCGGAAGTGTTATTTTGAGAAGTGCACATTTTTCCATGTGTACATATTGCTTGTCCGTGTCTCTTTGAGTTTTAAATAAGTAAGTAATAATTTATTTCATCAAAAAGTTGTACAGTCTTGTTTCAATCTTAATTATGAATTAGCCTTCTGACCGTTCTGAAGACCTAGTTAGATTAATGAGCAATCTGTATTAAGGACCGTCAGCCTACTTTCACGGTGAAAGGGTAAGAAGATTGTAAATCCGTAGATGATAACTTCGTATAAAATAAAGTTTGTTAAAAAAAAATGTGTAAGAATTAAAACAAGTTTAGATAAAAGATTTAAGTAAGTAAATATTCAGTGTCATACAGTCAATACAGATCGTCTACATATACTGAGCTTTATATATGCATCGTGTAACTTAAAGGGTATACATATACATATCAAGTACACAGCTTCTTTGGATGATAACAAATGATATGGCAAGGGTTTTGTAATCCTAAGTCTACGTGTGTAGAACTTATTACAAATTCCAATACACTGATATCAGAGACCGGATTTTTCAAATTAAGAATAACGAAAATATATATTCACGAAACATATGAAACCGATAATTTCGTATCAATTCTTTGAGTCACTTATTTTGTGCTGAAACTGAGCATAGAGACTGGTGTCTTCAGCCCTTTTGGATTGATATGGGGTTTCCGTTACACGTTGTATACGTCTAAAAATAAACTAAAATATGGCATCCAGAAATTCGTGCACATAGCTGGCCACGGGTAATGTGCCCAAAAGACTGGCGGCATTGCCACGTTGTATGGCCTCTAGCTGGCTTTTACCTCTGTTCAAGGTAAAAGCCAGCCCTTGGGTCACGCGAAGTGTCAACTAGGCGTCTGGATAGATCTTTAAATAATTTGTGAGCACTCGGACCCCACGACCCCAAGGTTTCAACCCCAAAAGGTTCGAGAATGTAACTACCAACAAGGTTATTATATTTCCGCCGCTTGAGGTACTCAGCAGCCGTAGCGGCAGCGCCAGTACAGCAAGACGAGCTAGGAAGATGGGACGGCGCAAGAGTATTGACACAAGTTGCGTCCCACTCTAAAGGCCTACCCATCTCATTGAAATCCTCCCAGTACTTTCGAAGATAATTGCATTTAAACAAACAAACAAACCTTTCCGCTTTAAAATATAAGAAGAGATTATTTATAAAGATGGGTGAAAAAAAACATCACGACAAAAATAACGTTGTTATCTTGCTCCTCAAATGATCACTGTGACTGATCATGAAGTAACAACGTTCCAAAATAACAGTGGTGAAATAACACAGATTTCAGAGAAATTCTGAATATGTATGGCAATAATTAAATTTCGTACCTATTATAGTTCACAGAATACAGCCAGATAGACTGACGGATAGTGGGCTTAGTAATAGTTTCATTAAATTAAATTCGTGTACGGAACTACTCTAAAAACTGAGGGTTTTTTAATATTGATAGGCTCGTCTCTGACCACCATACCACGTGTTGGTAAGCAGTGATGTTGTGGTCGAAGATGAACCACGCTTGCCTAGAAGTAACATATTCACTCGTGATTCGAAAGAAGAGAATCTTTCGAATCATGAGTGAATAGTTATAATCAAGTAGATAGATAAATCAAGAATGAAGGTAATAGCTATCAGGAAACACAGAAACTGGCACGAAATCATTATTACTACAAATTACCTTTCTTTAATTAAAGTAGCTTTTACATTAACAGAAGATGCTTATAACACAAACATTTATACAAACATATTTTTTCAAAAGTTACTGGTAGAAAGAAGATTAAAAAGTAGATTCCCACAAAAATCATTAGCTGGGAAAAGTGCACTGAGAGAGCGGTCGGGTCGAGTGACTCAGTGACTGCACTTTTGGAAATAGAGGGACAAAATCAAGGAGTGTTTTTGTGTAAAATATATATTTTTTTTTTATTTTTATTTATTTATAATAGGGTCGCGTTTGACCACCATCTCACCTGATGGTAAGTTATGATGTGGTCGAAGATGGAGCACGCTTACCTAAAAGTAACCTATTCACTCTTGACTTAAAGACTCCTATGTTATAGCTATCGGGAAACACAGACTCTGGCAGGGAATTCCACTCCTTAGCCGTACGCACAATGAAGGTATTCCCAAAATGTTTAGTGCGTATAGGTGGGATGTCCACCATTTATTTAATAATATATTATTATCATTTATTTATTTTATTAATTTAGTGTAAACTTTTGTCACTAGCATCTGCCTAACCTTATTCCACTATGTCAGGGTCAGCTAGGTACTAGCATTTTACATGGAACGCCTACTTATTTGACTTCAATAACCCCGTAGCTGGGTAAAAAGATATTTTTTTATTTATTTTTTATTACGAATGAGCCCGCTCTTGACCTCGATCACACCTGATGTTAAGTGTAAGATGAAGTCTACGATCGAACGAGCGAGCCCAGAAAATGCCTATTCATCTTGCTTTAAAGACTGACGGGTCATATGTGGCAGGGAACACAGAAGCCGGCAGAGAGTTCCTTGGCTGTGCGCACAATAAATGTTGAAAAAAAGCGCTTAGTATGACAAGACGGTATATTGACCAAAAAATAGGTTACCGTTTGGCACGACTAGTGTCATATTGTCTGACTTTTGACTACCCGTATTGACTGTCAAAGATTTACAAATGACAGCCAAGGTCTAACGTGTTAACCGAGGCACGGAAGAATCTACATATTTTAAGATGGTCATCCAATCTTCAAGGTAAAGCACTCGATTCACGGATTGACCTTAATCCGTGGATCAAGCAATGCTTTACATTGAAGATTAACCTGTTAGGCTGTTACTATTTAGCCTCGCACCATAATATTATTAACAGTCGTTATGGGTAGCCAAAAAATCTGACACAGGTCTGGCCAAGTGGTAACGTATTACCCAGCTACTGGGTTGTGGAGGCTACATAAGTAGGTGGTCCATATAAAACAGTCAGCTATATTCGGGCTGATGACAGCCTCGTGACGGTGCAGAGGAGGAAGCGCCGTCAGATTATCTGTGAGAACTGCTGCGGCAAGGCTCCTACGGAGCCCAACGAGGAACTGCGTGCTGCGTAGCCGAATACTCCGGTGTACATTTCCCGTCTTCACTACACCACTGACGCGGAAGACATCGTTACGTACGTGCGCCAAAGGCTGAAATACGCGTCGAGAGTGCAGCTGCTGGAGTCGTCATTTGTGGTGCGCATACTAACATGTTTCCTGCCTCAAGAGATGGAAGAAAGCTTTTGGCTGCAGGATGTGGTATTCTGCCGGTTTCGTGGACAAGTGCCACCGAAACGCACAAAGACCTAGTGCAATTTAGTATACTAACATAGTATTAAGTTTTATTTACTAACACTATTGTTATTATATTATGTATACTTTAGGTTAAGGTATATATCTATGGGTTTTTGTAACCTAAAAATAAATAATTAAATAAAAAAAAATATATGTTCGCTTAGACCAGAAGCTGACTCCATCATAGCTGGAAAAAGGCTTCGTATACTTGCTGTGAGAAAGGGCCTATTTGGCTTGTTTTGTTGTGTGTGTTTTACATAACATAAACACTAGCAATAAGTATTTAACAAAAAAACTATGATAGTTTTACCTTTTTTTATAAAGAGAGCTAGCTGTGTGGGTAGAACTCGCATTACTAGCAATCTTGTTAACCCCTCCAACTAAGCTAAATATGCTTGTGTCTGGAGTGGTTTCACGGCTATATGTGTGGGGCTCAAACCCGTGACCTCTCTATCACAAGTCTAACACCTTAGCCATTAGGCTATTGATGCTTTATTATATTGAATATTATCGTCCTCTCTTGCAATCACACGATATACACTGCCTCAGAAATACAGACATTCTATTCTCAGCAAAATGTCCTACATAAATAAAAATCATGGTGAGTCTAACCTGAGCCTCGTTCACGTCGTTAGGACAAGTTAGCGACACGACGTGATACGTGACGCGTCTGAGATTTAAACAGGGGCACATCACGCTTGTAACCTTTAGGGGGTTATTCTTTTTTTGACTTCAGTTTAAATATTCGTGTTATTTTTGTATGTACCACATTTGAATTTTGTGAATCTGACAGTTGAAAGTAAGCGATTGCGAATCCAAAAAATCGGAACATTACAGAATTAAAATTGTAATTCATTTTTCTTACTCATCAATGTTTTTCTTATTGATAATAGGCTCGCGTTTGACCACCATCTCACCTGATGGTAAGTAATCATGTCGTCGAAGATGAAGCACTCTAAACTAAAAGTAACCTATTCACACTAGACTTAAATACTCCCAGGTTATAGCTATCAGGAAACACAGACTTCGACAGGGAATTCCACTCCTTAACTGTATGCACAATGAAACTATTTCCGAAACGAGTTGATATTAAAAAGCGTCAATGGGTAAGGTGTCGGCTTGTGATGGAAAAGTCGTGGGTTCCCCATCCAATAAACTATTGCAACAAGATTGTTAGTAATGTGAAAAGGATAACGGCCTATATTGCCATAATATATTATAAATGACATCCATCTTCGCTCTCAATTCATCTGTTTTTCATAGTTTACTCCACAGGTTTACTCAGAACGCGCCTACCCAAAAAGAGTGTTGTGAGTTTCTGTCACCATTACTTTTTAGCAGCATTACTAATTAGATTGCACGTATTATCTTCGTATCCTTGTTGTGAGATGGAACCGACGAATAAAAAAAAACACTACAAACTAACTTACAGGAAATACTTTAAATAACCAACCTTCAAAGTATATCCCAAACTGAAAAATAGATGGTCTACTAAATTGGAAGTAATGGAGTGACAACGCCTTCGCCCACGCTATTTACGTAGATTGGAATAAAAAAGACTCTTTTCTCAAAACAGAATGACTCGAAGAGGATGTTTTGTAAACAAACAGTGTAAAGTCTTGCAGTGTATTTGAAACGTCTACAGTTACTGAGAGCAGTAAGTGAGAGCGATAACGGCCACTCCTGCAGGAAGCAATAACGCTCGCTCGGGATACAAAACTGAGCTTTTTATTTTCTCATTACAGCTAGTGGACAAATTAATGACAACGTATTTTATTTACTATCTAACTAATATTAAAATGCAAAAGTTTATGAGGATGAACGTATGGATTTTTGTTACTCTTTCACGCAAAATTAAATTTGGTAAGTAGACAGTTGACATACTGGAATATAATAAAAAAATAAAAAACATAGGCTACTTTTTATCCTGGAATTCCCACGGATTCGGGATTTAAGCGGGAAAAACCTCCCACGTGAATGAAGTCGCGGGCTGAAGCTAGTTATCTTATATAGCAAGATTACATTTTGGAGTACGTTGTTACTAAACGTTAGTTGAGTGACCTACTTTTCAATGTATATTACATTGAAATAAAATACAGCTTATTTTAAAATTTCTAATAAGTTACAGGAAAAGGCAATGTTATAGATAATAATAATGGGGCTGTTAATAAAAATAACAATAATTAAGTTCTTAACAGTCAAACAAATTATATCAAAGTCTATCGGTTACATTTCGGGGAGTGTGCGATGGAATTACACAGTCTAATTCCGCCAAGCCCGTTCCATCATCGGACTACGAGACAAACGGCGAAGCGCCATCGTTACATGGTGGACATCCTACCCATACGCACAAAACGTTTTGGGAATACCTTCATTTTGCGTACGGCTAGGGAGTGGAATTCCCTGCCGGAGTCTGTGTTTCCCGATAGCTATAACCTAGGAGTCTTTAAGTCAAGAGTGAATAGGTTACCTTTAGATAAGCGTGCTCCATCTTCGACCACATCATCACTTACCATCAGGTGAGATGGTGGTCAAACGCGAACCTATTTTAATAAATTAAAAAAATCTAATATAAAATGATTTTGTCTGATGATGGATGATACTTCTGATGATTATCATGATGTTTTAAAAGACTGTCCATTCTCTTCGAAAACTAAAAGATGAGACATCTCAAAAGATTGAATTATGACAAATAACAATATCTTTGTAGATAAGGTTTTTGTAACTTAAATAGGAAAGTAGAGATAGAACTGAGACTTTAGGATTCTGTGAAGTTTGCGAATTCGTCTTTTGCAGAAAGATACATAGTCAAGCGGACAAATATTTAGTCAAGGTTTAAATGTGTAGACCTTAATCGATATCGATATTTATTTTTAACTTGACATTTGTGGGTTAATTCCCTATCTCAAAGTTGGACCAAATATCATAATAGGTCAGATCAAAAATATATTTTTTGACTAAGAACACTAAAGAACACCCTAACGAGCAGTTTCAGTTTAAGATAAATTATATAAGAATCATGTTTAATCAATCATAGTTCAAATTATCTTCGGCTTATCGGTTTTACAATATAGCAGCTTTCTCGCTTTACCGTTTTGAGAGCAGTCGTAATGATAATATAATAAAACAAAGTAATGTGTGTACATAGGTCCAAGCTCACAACTTACAACTCTTAACCGCTTATAACCACTGCTCCCATTAAATAATATAAAAAAAATTACATCTTCTTAGCACCGTCCATAATACAGATCGCTGAGCACAGCAATAAAATACAATCTTATTACAAAATAATTAGGCCTTTAACAAAAATTTATATCCTCACAAAATCCTGTTTCCCCTTTTAATAAGCCTTGAACATGAACAAGAAACCAGAGGCAAGAAAATAATTCTCATTTTGCGTGTACAAGTGAAATTGGCCCGCAGTGTACCACTGAGGTTTTGTCTTACAATTTTGTGCTTTAGGTTTTCAGCCTTTGTTCGGTACGATGAGAATAGCAATTAAAGCGTCTCATATGAATTAAAATAATCTCGCCATTTTTTATAGATGCTTAGTTGGGAGTATTTATGATTGTGATAATTTCGTTGGGATAACAATGTTGGAAAGTGTTGAATGGGAGTGTTTTTATTTTAGACGCAATATTTTGTTGGGTTTATTTTGGTATATGAATACTTATGTTAAACTTGGAAAAACGCCCGCTGGGGCTACAGGAATGATATAACGAGATACCATGGCCTGGAAAGCAAGGGTAACTGAAGAAACAGGGCGGGTTTTAGTCAGTAGGAGTCTGGCACTCGCGATCCCTGACGCCCGGAGCGTACCTCGTGGTGGCTAAACCAGCATGTTCTCGCATCTGCATGCTGCATGCATGCATCATCACCATGTTCTTCATTAAACCGAAGACATACGGCATCCACCAACCCACACTGGACCCGGGTCGTGGTTTACAGCCCAGTGATAGTAGGAACATAATTGGCTGATTATTTCTTTATTTCCAATACATACATTTAAATTACATTTTTAAATATTCTCTAAAATATATTAGGCCATCAGTATCGGGAACAGGGTCCAAGCTACCGGCGGTCAGGACTCAATAGAGAGGAACCTCCTGACGATACGCGCCGTATCCAGGAGTACCGTTTTCTGAAGCAAGCCCTTGATCCAACCGCCTAACGAGAGCCTCCTCAGGTGTTCGTCGAGACTCTTGGCTATTAAGCCATTGGCTGAGATGACTATCGCTACAATGATTGCCGAGTTCACATCCCACATGTCGACAATCTCGTGTGCCAAGTCAAGATATTTGATTTGCTTATCTTAAATCTATAACTATTGTGTATTCATATTATTTACATTTTTAAATAATTATACCAATAACAATATATATATATATATAAAGCAATAGCCTACCGATATCGGGAACAAGGTCCAAGTTACTGGTGGTCAGGGCTTTTGTGAGAGGAACCTCCTAAGAATACGCACAAAAACCAGGAGTAAGTGATGCTTTCTAGATCAAGCCCGTGATCCAGTTGACCAACGAGGGAACCTCTTCAGATGTTGGTCGAGGCTGTTTGCTATTATGCCATTGGCTGAGGCGACTATCAGCAACAATAAAAACAGTCCAGCTATTTTTTAGCTATGAGCATCGCAAGGAAAAACATGATCGATGATTGCCGAAGTATCAAACGTAATTTAACACACTATTACATTACAAGCAAAATTTTGAAACTGCAAACTTGCAAAATTTCCAAACTTCTAAGTGATCATGATAAATGATATGTATTTATTTTGGAAATCCATGCTTAATTTTATAAACGAAAGATAAGTTAATATAGCATTTATAATATTAATTCGTTGTTCTGTCTGTCACACATTGAGGTCTTGGACTTAACCAATTTTAGCAAAACTTGGTACACAGATAGATTAGACCTTGGAGAAAGACTTAGGCTACTTTATGTTTTGCTGAAAAACTTTCCATGCGAGTGAAGACTCGGGCAGAACTTATTATGATTATAAATATCACCTTTATGTACACGTTAATTATTGTTATCATATCTAAACTAAATGAGCCTGGTGTTTCTTATCTGTTCCGTCCAACGAGAATATCAGAATGCATAATTTTGGTATGGCAATTAATTATCTATGGTCTTGTCTTTGACATTTGACACTTGATTTGACATATAACCTTTTGCTTCCTGTTAGAAAAAGTCCACAGTTTGGGAGATTGATTTTATTGATTGTAATTGGAAATCGAATGGAATCTCAGGTGCTATTAACGGACTGATCGTGATTAGTGATTAATTGAAATCTAGAATTCAGAATTGGGTAAAAACCTGGGATATTTCGAACAATAACGCAGTATTGAAGTCAGATTGAATGACACGCGAACTTTGTTGAAAGTAATTGTGAATTGGTGCTAAAATACGGCCTGTGGCGCGCTGTGAATGCTGTCTGGACCACGCCACCTGAGGATCGGCTTCTTGGAATCGTCCACCAACACTTGACCACATTACACGTTTCAATTACTCATTACACACTGACACATAACACACGGACGTGACTTCAGGAAAGGTCGCACGCTGTCATCAACCAGCCTTTGGGTGAGTCCACTTAAATACCATTATTATTGATTGTGTAAGGTTTAACTTGAGCTAAGGCCTAAGAGCATATTGTTTGAAAAACAACGTTAAAGCTCCACGTACCGTGGACTGTTCGGCCATCCAGTTTCGTTGTACTGGCTGATTGTAGGACCGAACATTATCTATCGTGAGAAAAATATCAAAACAAAGTTTTGACTTTTTTTCGATACTTTTATTTTATTTTATTTTATCGTGTAGTATTTTATATTGTGAATTTGTATGAACTTCAAAAGAGACTACTACTCTACTCTCTAGAGAGTCTCTTCTGAAGTTCATACAATACGTAATGGACAAACCATATGAGAACTTGGTCAATTGGTAAATGTTCGATGTGCTTTTTTGAGGAAATAAACACAACAATTTCAAATTGGAAGTTAGATTAGGGTAGGGCCCCGTAGATGGCCTAGAGTCCCCGACATGGTTAATCCGGCCCTGGAAATGACAAACAATACCAAAGTAAGGATAATTGGGTAAGACGCATAAAGTACTCAAACTGCCTGATTTTGATGTAGTTTACTCATAATAATCGTTTATGCTCCGAGATAACTACTTGAACAAAACTCCAAGCAAGAAAAACGTTTACAGTAAACTCGAACTAAAATATCTCGTATTATGTTAAGGAATAAACGGATTATTCGTGCCCGAGAGAGTTCTGTACACAATCCATCATACAGGAGATACTGTCAAATATATTTCTTCTAGTAATAAAATATAATGTCGGTTTATCTGTGTCTGTGCTGTTTGATGAATAGAAACATTGTGACGTAGGGATATTGGTGTTTTACTATTTCAACGTGTGCAATAATTAGATAAGTGCTATTAAGTGTTTCTTCAGGATTTGGAAATTGATTATGTGACACTACCGTACTCAGAAAGTACCTAAATTTCCTTAATAATAATACAGTTGATCTGTCCTTGGTCGGATCGGTATACGAGGCCACAGAAAACATCTGAATAAGAGACCACAGGAAAACCCGGGTTGACGATGCGTCGGGTTCCACGCGCGCCTCAAAGAACAGTTATTCATCCCCACGGGATCAGATCAGGGTATCAGACCGGAATAACTCAATTTTAAGTGTAGAAATATTTGAAATACATAATGTTGTACATAGAACTAAACAATAGTTCAGGCAATTCGTCGATATCGGATTAAACAATTATGATAAGGCTGCCACGTAGCTTTGATCACCTGCTCGCAATTAATTGATAAATGTATCAGTATCTATCACCAATACTACCAACAGGCTTTGTAATAATAATATAATAATCCAATTAGTGGTAACAAAAGCATAATAACACGTGCTTAATTATTGTAATGTATTTTATTTAAAACAAGTTGCAAGTGTATCGGTTACATTTCGGGGAGTGTGCGATGGAATTACAAAATCTAATTCCGCCAAGTCCGTTCACTCATCGAACTACAAGACAAACGGCGACGTGCCATCGATACATGGTGAACATCTCACCCATTCGCACAAAACGTTTTAGAAATACTTTTATCGTGCGTACGGCTAAGGTGTGGAATTCCGTGCGGGAATCTGTGTTTCTCGAAAGCTATAACCAGTATTTAAGTCAAGAGTTAATAGGTTACTTCTAGGTAAGCGTGCTCCATCTTCGACCACATCATCACTTACCACCATCAGGTTTGATGGTGGTGAAATGCGAGCCTATTATCAATAAAAAAGAACTACTCTTCTCAGCTGAGTCATATATTTTACATCTCTAAATGCGTCTAACTGATTGGAAATTGGACACATTTTTGTCGTTTTTTTTTTTTCATTTGGATTGCATAATGCGGTTTATGATTAAAATTTTTCTTTCGTTTGATACCCCTGTTTACTGTAGCTATGCTTAGCGGTGGTCAAGATCATATTCCTTTTTTCAAAAGATCAGCCTGTCACTCCAGCACTTACACGGATTTATTCAGCGGTTCAGGCTACAAGGCGTAGCAAAGTAATAGACATAGATACATATAATTATGTACCTATATTGTCTAATTAAAATGTTAATATTTTCACTGAATATCAAAGTATGCGTGATTTTCAAGTGCTTATAGTTATTGACACGATACTAAAGTCTAGCTTACTGTTTATCTGGGCTAATAATCTCTGGAACAGCTGAACCGATTTTAATTGGATTTCCACTGGAAGTTATATGAGGTTACATGGCAACATTCATTTATCGCAAAATTTCCACACGAGCGGGATTGACGCGGCTAAAACACGAACAAAAGCGCGAGCATAGCTAGTCACACGTAACATATTTTGTAGATTGTATTACTATTAGGTGTAGTTGTGCCTAGGAACTAGAATGCGGGTAGCATTGGATTTTTATTTGGATTGTTTTTTTATATCTTATAACAAGATATGCAAACCGTATCATCACGATTTATTTCCTCAACCCATTATAAACGTTATCTCCATATATTCAAAACACATACACTGTAAGACCAATGTTACTGAAGACACCGTAAGTTCGCTGAGGTAACGGGCTGTTGCATTGTTGCTAACTAGTTTCTAACTCGTGTACCAACTATTTAACGGAAATACACGGGAGAAGGGTTTGTGAGACAAGTTAATATCATACAAACATTATGACCTGTCAGATTTTTTTTTTGTATAGAGGACTAGCAGTATGGGTTAAATCCATATTACTAGCAAACTTGTTAATCCCTCCCGCTAAGTTAAATACTTGTATCTGGAGTGGGTTCACGACAATGGTGTAATGAAGCATGTAGGTATTGGACTCTCTCGTTCCATCGTAAACCTTATCTGTCGCTTACTATCAGGCGTGATAAAGGTCAAAAGCGGGCTTATTTGGCATGAAAAAATAATCTAAAAAATAATAATCTTGCGTAGCTTTGTCACCCCCTCAAACATGGATAACGATGGTCATGAAACATCACAGTAAGGCGTAGACCAATGACGGAAACGTTTTGGCACATTCACAATGTGTCAAATAAAACAAAATAAGTATGCATTTTTTTTTTACTTCGATACCATGTTTTATGCGATTCATAAAATATATCTTATCTTATTTTACCTATTGAAAGGACAGCCATGAAGACACCGTCATTACAACTAAGTGACGACACAAACTGTATATTTACTGATAACCTTATTTCGTTTATATTGGTGTGGTTTTAGCTGAAATAAAGGGGAAAAAAGGGAACTTCCTTAACCAGCTATATAAATATATCTAATAACAAAGTTATTATGAATAGATTTGTTTATTTTTAACCCAAAGTTTGACTCGTAGATAGGTAATGCTTCCATGTAACACTATTGGACATAAAGTTTAAATAAACAAAGCTTTTACATATTGTAGTCATTGAAACATATCCCCAACATGCTTAGCACATTTTTCCATCGTAAAAACTAATCAAAGCGTTATATTTATTCAGTATAGAGCAAAGTTGTGAGTCTCACGCATCGCTCAACTTTGCATGAGCTAAGTAGGAGGTAGCAACTTATGAAAACTGTACCGTAATCATTTTACATGTAAAGTAAGACGTGATATTAGTTTCCAAGCTGACGTGGTTATAGCTCGCATGTAAAGATAATCATGGAAAAGGTAAAACCGTGCTTAGGTAAGGTCAGGCCTCAAACATGGATAACGATGGTCATGAAACATCACAGTAAGACCTAGAAAAGAGCTCAGACCAATGACGGAAACGTTTTGGCACATTCACAATGTGCCAAATAAAACAAAGTAAGTATGCCTATTGTGTTTCTTTTCATTTAGGTATTGTGTATTTACTTAAGTTTCTCATTTTATTTCCTAACCTCTCACACATGGTGTTTTAATCCCCTTTTCCAACCTTCCTTGCATTTTTTCTTTTCTACCTTCTTGGCTAAATGCAATAAGATTGTTCATCAATTGTTAAGTCAAAAGAAATAAATACATAGTAAGAATATTTAATTTTAAGCATTAACCTTCTGTGCCTGGCGGCTGCGTCAAAACAGGTACACTTCAGGGCTTTTCAGGTTTGAATATTATTACAAAAATATAAGCTATCTGCGCTCTTTCTCCATATAAACTTTAGCGTGGCAAATTGTATACTTCTCCGTTCAGATAATTTCCGTAAAACCAAAATACATAGAATGCAAAACGCAAAAGCAAAAAAAAAATATTTTCAGTTTGGCAAAGTTTCTCAAACAGTTGATACAGCAGAGGAGCGCAAAGTGCATAGTAGCGGGAATAGCGACGTCTAAGGCATTCTGCTTCTTTTATGAAATCCTACGTGAGAATTTTGGAAAACTGTTATTGCAAGATCTGGTGGGGTTCCACTGACAAAGCGGGAGCATATTTAACTTAGTTGGAGGGATTAACAAGATTTCTAGTAATATTGATTCAGATTGCTAGTTGTCTTTATTGAAAAAAAAAATGAATACTAAAATAAAGAATATTGAAGATTGGAAGTGCGAAACACTAAACTTGCAGACTTTTTTCTGTTTGACTTAAAACTCAAGAAAAAGCAATCTTATCAACTACAACTACAACCATTTTCATTTTGTCGTAAAATAAAATAAATGCCCACGTGTGTCACTGTCATCTCACAACTTTTCTCTTTTTAACCGACTTCAAAAAAGAAGGAGGTTCTCAGTTCGTCTTGAACTTTTTTTTATGTATGTTACCTCATAACTAGAAAACGGCTAGACCGATTTGGAAATATTTTTTTGTTTTAAAGGTTATACTTTCTAGTTGGTCCCATTGTCATCACGTTAGGATCTGATGATGGAATCATGGAGAAATCGAGGGAACTCTTCAAATATTATAGGCACACCTATAGCTTTTTGGGTATTTCTTATAGAAACTTGTGCAGTTGCTCTCTAAAAGCACCATTTGGGGAAGTGGAACTGATGCTGAAGACCACAGATGGCCACCGAAACAACAAAATAATAAGTATTTTGGGGATTGCGATTCGATTACTTGAATATGGATGTTAAGCTGTTTATGCTCGTCACAATGCCTATGGTGAAATAGAGCTGATGGTGAAGTATCAGGAGAACTCCTCAAAAATTAACGGCTCAGTATCGGGAAAAGCAATATTTTGCAAAAGGTGATAAGTAGTTGACATTTTGGCTTTTGTAACTAGATAAATTACAAACCGATCCACTAAAAACCGTGAAAAAAAATCTTTAGTTATTGTTAAGTTATTCTTGGCTTTATAGTGTTTTGATATGGAAGTCGGTTTTATTTTGTGCAAAAAAGATTTTTTGTTTTATCAAATCAAAACCCAAATAAAAAGGTACAATACATCAAACTTCAGGAGTTGTGTGACGTTACTAGGTAAATATCGGTTAAAATCTCAACGTGGGTACTGTTATGTAATTTCTTAATATTATTTTGTGATTTATAGATGTTGAGAACAATTACTTACAGACGCGCGGGGCTTCAGTCCGTGGACTTTATCACGATATATATACAACGTGTAATGGAAACCCCATATCTATCCAAAAGGACTGAAGACAACATCTGGTTTGGAGTCTCTATGCAAAATTTCAGCTCAAAATAAGTGACTCACAGAATTGACCCCAAATTATTGGTTTCATATGTTTTTTGAATACCAGTAATAACAAAACGTGTCACAGCACTATGAGGTTCATCACTTTCCACGTCACTTGCTAATAAAACGATAAATATCTTCTTTCTTCTTAATTTGAAAAATTCGGTCTCTGGTATCAATGTATTGAAATTTCTAATATGCTCCACACATATAGACATAGGATTAGAAAACCCTTGCCATATCATTTGTTATCATCCAAAGAAGCCGTGCACTCGGTATGTATATACCCTTTCAATTACACGTTATCCACACTACAAAACTTGTCACTTAACACTTAAATCGCACTGAAATTCACTTGTCGAATATATCGCCTCGTATCTTGTAATAAGACTGCCGTCTGCGTTCCTCTGCGATCTATTTATACTCCGGTCTATGAGTTCTAGAACATTCTTGTAAAATCGACTCACTGTCTATACTGCCAAGAATGTTTCAGAAGCTACTTGAGATACTCAGTACTGCTACTCGCCGACAGATGGCGTTAGTGTCTCGAACGTATTAGAAGTCGTTCGAAGTTTCTCGATATACTCAGTACTGCTACTCGCCGCCAGGTGCGTTAGTGTCTCAAACATTCTAGATGTTGGTTGAAGTTTCTCGACGTACTTAGCTAAGCGACTGGCGTAACAGTACATATAGATATTTTAACATTACATCAAGCTATGAAATATGTAAGCATTCAGACATTTTCCTGTTCTACTCTTGTTCAATAAATCTTTCCTCGCTGCAAGTGGGAACATACCCCACCACTATAGGAATGTGCGAACAATATTAAAAGTTTGTACGTTTAACAAAACGTGGCTCCGCAGAGATAGGTAGATACTTTGTTTCCTTGCGAACATTTTGTATGTAATAGTAAGTTTTATGTTCGCAAAAAGTGGATTACACTGAGTAGTTTGTGTGGGTTGTTAACTTTATCCAAGGGTTGTAAACGTAATTTTTCAATTGATTGAGACAATTGAGAAAATGCCTGCGTCACATTAGTGGGAAGGTTAAAGGTTGGTTATGTTACGTTATAGTTTAGCCTTTAAGTACTAAAATTAAATGCATTAAAACAATAGAAAAAATGAATCATACGCATGGTTTTTATTTCTAATTGCTGTTTACTTCGAATTGAAAAGAAAAATATTATTTATGTTCCCGTTTCCTATATGTTTTGTTATCTAAAAATACCACTTTCAAACAAATGTGTCACCACTTCCGTGTCACAAAAGAAAAAGAAAACTATTACGGCAAAATTTGACACACGCTCCTACTGAATGCAAACAATAACAACAACAAATATTTGCATCAAAGCAAAAACGTTTCTCCTACTACAATATTTGTTTCCCATGAGGTAAACATTCAGTAAAGAAAAGAATTCAGTTAAGCGTAAAATAGGGAAATTCCTTATAGAATGTTCGCGGGCGGGTCGACGTTGATACATCGTAAAGAAGATGTGAACGCAATCCTGAGAGTGTATTTACTTATAGGGGCGTTGAAGGGTCTATGGAGGAATTACAATAGGCTTAAATAGGAATAGGAATGAGTGATGAACGGTCTTGGCGAAAAAGTATTTATTTATTTTCTTTATTTATTATATACTTTATTGTACACCTTACAATACACTTGAGGATACAAATAATAAAACTAGTGTACAATGGGCGGTCTTATCGCACAGGGCAATCTCTTACAGACAACCTTTGGATGGACAGAAATTAAAGGAGATAGATTTAAGGCTGTCAGTGTACAACATCATACATAATACTAACCAAATATCATAATATAAAATACTTACCACAAAATATATACTAATACATATCAAATTCATAATCACGAATGTGTGCGTGATGTTTTGACGTCATCAATAATATACAGAGCATGCAGGGGGTATAAAAAGATGACGGCATTGAGCAACGCTAGACAAATATAGAAGTAGATTCCTTTTTCCGGGTGGGACAATCTTAGAATTACTTTCTACTGCTTTGGATGGAGCGTGTATTCCCGCAGTCCTGGTAGAGAAGTAGATACCTATAAACTCGTTTCACTCAAATATAAATAAAAACACCGGTAGTTAAGTAAGGCATAGTTTTGTTGCCTTGCTTTGCTCACATTAGCAAGATTTTCGAGCCACTGAACTACCAGAACGTCGGTTAGCCTTGAAGTTTGAATTTAAATAAATTCGTTCCATTTCTGAATATGAGTTCCAATGTGAGAACAATATGTTTCAAATGTAAAGCAATCAATGACGTAGATGTACTTTTTAATATTTATTGGTGATGGGCTCGCATTTGACCACCATCTCACTTTATGGCAACTGATGATATGGTCGAAGATAAAGCACACTTACCTAGAAGTACCCTTTGAAATAAAGACTTGCAGGGAATTCGACTCCTTAGCTGTACCGTGTACGCATAATCAAAGTATTCCCAAAACGTGACACCGCCAAGGAATGCATTGTGCATTATTAGTTCAAGATATTTTACCTCACAAACCAATTTACATCACACCCAATTTGCATACTACAAATGGTGATCATCATATTTCCCAATCTCACACGAATAACGCTATAATCGATTGATAACAGTGCGATTTACTTATAAAATAATAATTATTATGATGTTTATTTTGAAAATAGGTTACAAATAACATTTTTTACACATCGTTTGTTTTTTCGTAAACGTAAAGTAGATGAGGCCGGTGTATGTGCCATTAATTATTGGCTGTCGGCCTTCGGGACAAAAATAATTAAAGATTTGCAAAATACCTTCTATACATATAAATAAAATTGAATTATCTGTCTATGATTTAAAAATAACGGTGTTTTCTCAAAAGGTTTTAGTAATTTAAATGATTTAATATTATAATTACTATAACCATTTGAGAAAACAACATAACCAACCTTTTTAATTTCTTGTTTCTGCCTTTCTGTCGTTTTGCCTCGGTTGACTGGTAAAAAATGCCTACGTCATTATGTCCGCCTTTATACCCATGTGTATGACGTTTAAATGAATAAATAAGACACGGCTGGTTGATAAACAAATTACTCTAACAAAACCTAACGCAGGCATACTTACTTACTAAGACAACATTCTTGTTTGCTAAAAACAAACTCTTATCTCAATTCAGTACAGTAATTGGTTTAAAATTTTAATAAGAAGCGGCGTAGCTGTCGTCCATAGCTATCTCCTTACAATTAATTTATTGGCCAAGTTTACCTTATGTAAAGTTGCTAAGAGAAACAGCGTCTAAGGGTGTGTTCTGCAGGGGACTGGTAGCGGAAAATGTAATTTAACTTAGATTGTAATTGTAGAAGCGTTATCAGGTGGGGATTGTTGAAAGCTTTTAAAGGGAAGTTAAGTCTGGCATTCCTCGTGATAAAATGTATGAATTGGTGATTTAAGCGAATTAGCTTTATTACCATCGTTGCTAAGATTAAGGTATCGCCTATCGTGGTATTTTTGTATATTGAAGAGAGATACGCATTTGATTAAAAAAGCGATGGGATTTTATGTTGATGGATGGAGACGTAAAAGAAGGCCAATAAAAGGATGGATGTTTTTTTTTATATATTTGATAGGCTTGCGCTTGACCATAATCTCACCTGATGTTAAGCGATGATGTGGTCGAAGATGAAGCACGCTTGCCTAGAAGTAACTTATTCACTCTTGACTTAAAGACTCCTAGGTTATAACTATCAGGTAACAAAGACTCCGGCAGGGAATTCCACTCCTTAGCCGTACGCACAATGAAAATATTTCCAAAACGTTTCGTGCGTATGGGTGGGATATCCACCATGTAACGATAGCACATCGCCGTTTGTCTTTTAGTCCGATGATGGAACGGGCTTGGTGGTAAGAATAATATGAAAGAAAATGGAGGAAATAATACCGTGATGCTTGACAGGGGAAAATGGAAGAAGAAAATGAATTGCGCGCAAAATTGTGGTTGAGCTAAGATTGACGAGTAGGTATTTTTTTTTTATTTCGTTTAAGCTCGCTTGGTCCCCCATGATGGTAAGTAATAGAGGAGGTCAATGATTAAACGAACGAGCTCAGAAAATGCCTGTTCATTCTTTCTTTAGAGGCTGACGGGTCGTACGTGGTAGGGAACATAGAAGCCGGTACAAGATTCCACACCTTGGCTGTGAGTTTTTCAAAACTGTAACAAAAAAATAATATGTTATTTTTTCTATACCCCCATATCTATCCAAAAGGGCTGATGACAACATCTGATATGGAGACTTTATGCACAGTTTCAGCTCAAAATAAGTGACTCAAAGAATTGATACCAAATTATCGGTTTCATAAGTGTTTCTTGAATATCAATCATAACAAACGTGTCACGGTGTCACCTCGTAGTGCACGAGGGTCAATAACTTTACACGTCAATTGTCAAAAACACGATAATTATCTTCGTTCTTTTTAATTTGAAAAAAATGTTCTCTGGTTTCAATGTATTGAAATTACTAATGAGTTAAGACATATGGTTACAAAACCCTTGCCATATATAATTGAAAATCATTATTTAATAGCATTTAAAATCCACTCAGTGGTAATTTTTTAAATAAATATGTCGCCGACACCCTCTTGTAAAGCAAAACTCATTCTAATTACTCATTTATTCTGTCACATCGTTGTCGGCAATTTTCACAGCGTTCATAATGTTTGAACGAAGATAATTATATTTTGATCAAAGTTAAGCCTTGTATCATCATCTTAATAATGCCTATTAGTACGTTGGCATTTCAATAATTTTCCATAGAATATTAATCTAATATTTGACGTATAACTTTGATGAGTTCAAACGACATTACTGCTCGTTATAAAGTTATATTGATAAGTGTATGCTTCGAATAATTATATTAACACAGATGTTACGCAATTTTCGTAAATTTAGGAAAATATTTCCTGTATAAAACATACAGGAAATTTTTCCTTACGTCATCATGGAATCATTTTGTAGTTTTCAAATCAAGACCAGACTAATTAAAAAAAAAAACTCTTTAGCAAAACATAAAACCAACTTCCATAATTATCAAACTACTACAAAGCCAAAAATAACTTTAATTTCAGAAGGCGGTGTCAAAAAATTTTCACGCTTTTTAGTAGGTCGGTTTGTTATGTATCTAGTTACAAAAGCCATAATGTCAACTACTTATTACCTTTTACAAAATAATGCTTTTCCCGATGCAGAGCCATTAATTTTTTAGGAGTTCTCCTGGTACTTCACGATCAGATCTACATCATCATAATTATGCATTGTGACGAGCATAAAGTGCTTAACATGCATGCATATTCAAGTAATCGAATCGCATTCCACGAAATACTTATTATTGAGTAATTCTAGTAGCCAGCTGTGGTTTGCATCATCAGTTCCACTTCATCAAATGGTGCTTTTCGAGAGCAACTGCACAAGTCACTATGAAAAATACCCAAATCGCTATAGTTATGCCTATAATATTTGAAGAGTTCTCTCGGTTACTCCAGGATTCCAATAGGTATAAAGGTGCAATTAAAGATAATTTGAGTATGTAAATAATATCTATGGTCAAAAATACATATACATATATGAGATTTAACATTTTTTAAAAGATTTGTTTTAACCCCCGTTTGAAGCTGGGAAGAATCAATTTACAAAAAAAATGTCGCTTTTCTCCAAACTTACTATGATTGAGTTAGCGCTTTTCGGCTTATCAGGGCAGTATTTTCCTTTTCAACACTTAATTTTCTATAATAGACAATGCCGAGCACCTTGACATGTTGTTCCTCATATTCTAATGTAAATACGGTAACTTTTGCGACGTTAAATGTTAGTACGTATATCAAGATATGTCTTCGGGCATAATTCTGTTATCCTTAGAAACAGCTGAGGTCATAGAACGAGCAAACAGAGTAAAACGTCTTCACATTTCTGTTGGAACACGTCATTTGTTTAACGCTGTTCGTCTTTTGAAGCATCCCTATTATATATTTTAATGTGAATATGTGCATATCAAGTACAGTGCTGGGGCGGCAGCTCCAGGTGCAGAAAATCTCAAACGGCGCAAATACAACAACCTAATTGGGTGCTATATATTTGAGCCGTATGGGGTTGAAAGGTTAGGACCATGAGGTCCGAGTGCGCATCAACTCTTTCGTGACATCGGCAAACGATTAGTCGACTCCACAAGTGACCAGAGGGCTGGCCTTTTCTTTGGACAGAGAATCAGCATTGCCCTTCAACGTGGCAATGCAGCCAGTGTTCTGGACACTTTTCCCATTGATAGCGATGTTGACGAATTTTTCGATGCCGTATAATTTCTTTTTATTTTCGCCTGTATATGCTTTATTTGAATAAATATTTATTGTTCACCATAAAAAAAGAAAGTACAATGAAAGGTCTGCCGGGTTGTGGTAATGTTCCAACGAAATACTGCGGTCTCGGAACGTTAAGGCAGTTCACGGGACAGAGTGGGTTTTTAGTCAGTAGAAGACTGACACTCCTTTCCACTCCACCCCGGAAGGAATCATTTGATGATTATCTCACAGAAAACGAAAAATTGGCCAAGTACGAGTCAGATTTGCCCATAAAGGGTTTCGTACTAACTTTAATAATATAATATATATATTTATTTGATAAAAAAACCTTATCTTTACATTTTTTACAACTGCGCCAAATAACCTTGTTTTTCATAGTGCTTGTATGAATTACAAAATTATATTTGCGGTTTTAGAAAATATGCTGTATCTCAAAAACGGTTGACCCGATCTCGTTCAAAGTAATTTTGGTTGAAAGTTTATATTAAGATCTACAGCATATATTTTATTTTATTTTTTACTCTATTATTATAGAAGTTAGGGGGGTTACACACATTTTACCACTTTGGAAGCGTATATCTTTTAAACGATCAACTTAATGAAAAAGTGGTTTTAGAAACCAAACGTCATTTTTAAAGACCTCTCTATAAATACAACACACGCATAGGTATCATGAAAAAAAAAAATCAGTTTTCAGTTCCATGTATCCCCATACATGGAACTTATTTTTTTCTTAAAATTGGAAAGCGGTTCACAGAATACATCTACCTACCAAATTTCACATGTATAGTCCTAACATTTTTGGAATAAAATGGCTGTGACATACGGACGGACAGACGAACAGACATACAGACAGACCGACAGACAGACATGATGAAAATATATATGTGTTCCGTTTTTTTGCCATTCGGCTATGGAACCCTGAAAACACGTGAACAATATCTTAGGTAATAATTAGAAATAATAAGAATCGTGGACTTGAATATTTCGAGCCTTTACCGCCAAATTATCGTAAGTGACACTTTTGTCGAAAATACTTTTTTTATTGTAACGAGTATTTTAAACTGTAACGGACCTAACCCTGTTGACGTTTCCCTCCAAAAAAAAAAACATTATATCGCTTCCCGGCAAGAAAACTGTCACAACACATATTAGGTACAAAATGACATAATTACAGCATTAAATAGCGCGTATTTCATTTGTCCGGCTCAAAAAATGTCGTTATTTTGTTGCGCATGGTTACTGCTAGAGAGCACTAAGTTCTCTTTTTCACGGAGCCGTTTTGCTCCGAACACCGGCGTGAACAATGTCACATTTGTGTTAATACAGAATAGACGTATACTGTGTCGCCAGAAAAGTGTTTTAACGTATGATGTGACTTTTTATCGATAAGTTTTACGTTTAAATATTAGAATTGTTACTAAAAAGGCGGCACAATCTGTGTTATGACTGTATTGTTGACGAAAAAGCATTGTAAATATTGCCAGATCATACAAAAAAGAGACATAACATATAAAGTGTCTCTTTTTTTACTGTTTCTGATCTATAATCGCGATTTAAGGGAATTTATAAAAAACGCAACACATGTAATGTCGTTTTTGTTGTAAACTTTTATAATAATCACGAGTTATATATTGTGTTCGGTCTTTTTTTCTGTATAAAATTGAACTGAATCTTAATGCCACGTTGCGTATTTTATTTATTTAATAGTACTAGTTTTACTAACTGTTTATTTTTTTAGGATCAATATGAATAATAATAATAGTCGTAGTATAAAATATAATAGTATAAAATATTTGTAATCAAAATGATTTGAAAGACGATGATGTTATAATGCAAGGTTAGTGTTTTATATTATAGTCAAATATAAATAAATGTAATGTAACGCCCCGATGTTCTAGTGGTTTATGTACCGGACCATGATCTTGGGGACTTGGAGCCGATTCCCGGATCAAGCAAAAAGTATCTCGAAATTTTGAACTTTGCTCTGGTTTATAATCACCAACTGGCATTTGCTAAGCGTAGTGATTTTCCCAGATCCTATCATTATAATGGTGACATGAATTCAATGATGGAGGTCTTTGCCTTGCAGTGGGACAGGCTGATTACTTTTATGTATATTTATCAGCTGCATGATTACCATAATACAGTACGGAATCAGACAGCCGCATGTCAGTTGTCCAGGGATACTTATTTATTTTGTTTTTTAGAACTCGACACATCTACTTCGAAAAAATGTGAAAATAAGCAGTACGAAACTGAAGATCAAAACATAATGCATACGCAATGTACAAGTACAAATATTATTGAGGATATAAGAGAACCTTTTTTACAGGCTTGTTAATATTGAACTGATATTTAAATTGTACTCTTACTTTAAGGTTTGATAAATCAAATTACTCTCATTGTTTTAGATGGAAATACATCAGATAAAGAAAATTTTTATTTCGAAGACGGTGATGACAGTGTCAAAGACTCAAATTTTAACTAACTGACTGTGGGTATAAGAGTTCTACCTCAGGCAGTAGCGTTGGTCGGCCGACTATAAGAAAACGTAATAAGCGGAATTCACCAATATTGTCGGAAGAGGAGCAAATAGAAAAACAAATACAAAGAAGACTCAGATCAGGTCCAATTTAAGTACCCAGCCAATACGTTGAAGCTGTTAAATGTGCTAAGCAAAAGGCAATCCCTAGACCGTGACAGAAATGTCATCTAGTGATTTTTATTCATTGAAGCGTCTGTCTGAGGATATTGGGCAAACACAAACTACACTACACACTACAGCAAAGTCTTTTAAAATTTCTGAGAAGAAGATTTTCAAACTGTTGCAGGACGATCCTACGAAGCTGTTGTTTAAAACCTCTTTTAAAGAACATCAGTTCTCCGAAGCAAACCGAAACCGAAACTCAAAGAAAATAAACTGAAGGATCTATTGGATTTATTACAAAATAGTCATATTCCCCCCTGTTATGAGTATTTTTATAAGTCTCTTAAGTGAATAATTTAGCTTTTTTTTAGTTGATTGTAAGTTCACGTAAAAAAAATATTTTTACCTATAAAGAAGTTTGTTTTGAATTTTTTTCTTATTTTAAAAACATGTTAAAGAGAAGGTTTTAATTAGTTAGTTTTTCTTATTGTAGGTACCTAAATTTTATAAGTAAAGACAGTTAACCAATAAATTAAGTGATGATGATGATTGCATTTAGACGTATGTTTAAGACAAATAATTTCATGTTAGATCTAAGATTAATTTTTTATATTGTTATCGGCCAAGGAGTGAATTAAGACTGATTGTTAATTAGGCCAAAGCTAGTAATTTATAATTAAGAAGTTATTTTTTGATGTTTTTATTTTATTTTAATGCGAAGTTTATAATTTGGTTACTTTTTCTTTATTTTTAATTAATATTGAAGACTTTTAATTATAAAAGTAATGGTGATTACATACAGTATAATGTGTATTATTTTTTAAACTACCGAAATTTTAATCGAATAAAGAGTCATAATATTCATCAAATTAAAAGTTTCTTAAAAGTTAGTTAAATAAAAATACAATTTTGCTATTAAATTTAATGCCCTATAATAAATATATAAATAAGCTATTTACACACCATATTTCAGCGATCTGTCTATTATAGTTTTTAAATTATTGACGTCTATATGAACAAAAAACTATTAAAGTTGCATTTTCTCGAAACAACTATTTTTGTATTCTGACACTTTTTTTGCCGGGAAGCGATATAGTTATAGCAAGTGCTAAAATTATCGTTAATACATATTATATTTTAAAAACCTTAACGTAAGCGACAACAAGCAATTTGCAAAGTAGCTAATTCTAACTCCTTATGCCTTGATTACTGCCTTGATTTAGAAAAAGTCCTCAATACTCCACATGGTAAAAGTGAGACCTTATATTTCTCGAGAAAATATGCATACTGAAACAAAAAACATGAAAGTAAATGTTGGACCAAGAAAGTACCCATACTGTTGTTAATCTTTATTCTGACAGCTGTGCCGGGCAAAATAGAAACCGTGTCATGATTTCAATGTTAGTTCATTTCTTGAAAACCGCAATAACAATTACATAAATAAAGGTAACTTACCTTTTACCTGGACACATTATGATGCCTGTTGACTCCATTCATAGCACCATTGAAAGTTTTGTTCATAATAAAACAGTATGGGCTCCTTCTGACTGGCCAGCAATGATAACTAATGCTAGATATAATCCTAAAAGCTACATTGTAAATGTTTTAAGGTATGGAGACTTAATTGATTGGAAGTCCTTTTCACAAGCTTTATTGCCAGTTAAATTTAAAATTAATTTTAATTCATTAAGAGTGATTCAATTACATAAATATAATCCTATTGTTAAATTTAAATACGGTTTTTGTGAAGATAGTTACAATTACGAAATTAATATGGATTTAATATGGATCAGACCCAGAGCAAATAGTGCTACTGTCCAAAAAGGACCCACACCTTTATACGACGAAGAGCTCAAATTTTCAGCAGCTAAATACAAAGATTTACAGGAGCCATGCAATAAAAATATAATACCAAAGAGATATCATCAAGAATATTTAAGTATGAGGCATGATGGAACCACACGTGATGCTTTAGCTGTAACGGACGAAGATGATTCGGATAAGGAGAATTAAAAATACGTAACTTAATTTTATATAAGTACTTAGTAGGTACATAATCTGATTGGTCTCACTATTTTTTTTATTGATAATAGGCTCGCGTTTAACCACCATCTCACCTGATGGTAAGTAATGATGTGGTAGAAGATGGAGCACGCTTACGGCTTACCTAAAAGTAACCTATTCACTCTTGACTTAAAGACCCCTAGGTTATAGCTATCAGGAAACACAGACTCCGGCAGGGAATTCCACTCCTTAGCCGTACGCATAATGAAGGTATTCCCAAAACGTTTAGTGCGTATAGGTGGGATGTCCACCATGTAACGATGGCGCATCGCCGTTTGTCTTGTAGTCCTATGATGGAACGGGCTTGATGGAATTAGATTGTGTAATTCCATCGCACACTCCCCGAAATGTAACCGATAGAAAACCGATATACTGGCAACTCGTCGCCGATGTTCAAGGCTCTGGAGGTTTGATTCGACCAGTGTATCGTTGCCAATAAATCTTTTGGCCCGTTTCTCAATAGACTCAAGCGCATCGAGTTGGTACTTGGCAGATCCATCCCAAAGATGAGAGCAGTACTCCATACACCACCGAACCTGGGTTTGATAGAGATTGAGCAGCTGTTCGGGTGTGAAATATTTATTATAAATATTTTTTTGATTATATATAATATTTTGTTTAAAAGCCATTATGTAACAATACGTGGTGTTAAGTTAAAACGGACAAAGATGATTCGTACCAGAAGAAATAATTTATTTCATTACTTAGCCTAATACTAATATCTAATATAAGTTAAACTAAGCTGATTGATCTCATTATTTCAAATATTAAATATAAATAAACATATTTTTCAATTATAATATGACTGTTTCATTTCAAAACTTTTGAAATACCTATTTATTTATCAAATATAGTGTCTTGGATATAGTAATTTTATTAGATATTTTTATCGTAAACGATAAAATAACCTTAGATTATGACAGCAAAAATAATGTAAGCGCCATAAATACAGTAAATACTTATTATTTTCGTGTTGTTTTTAAATTATATATGTAAATGTCTAAAAATCATTAATTTATGTAAAATTTTAATTTACTAGCACATTTCTGTTTAAAAATACTTAAAAAAGCCTTCTCCTGTAAAATTTGGTTTTTGTCGGTTGCGCTAAAACGGCGGTAAAAGCTCGATTTATAAAAAAACGGATGCCATGAGGGTAAGTAATAATTAGTTGGTTATAGATATTGGCTGACCCAATTACAAAATTCAACTTATTTTTTGTAGCATGTCAACCTATGAGGTTATCGGCTGCTAAGCCCGCTTTTTAAAAAATTTTCATTATTATATAATTACGTTTGATTAGTACTACTTTGAAGTTAAAAAAAAGTTCAAGACGAATTGAGAACCTCTTTTTTTGAAGTCGGTTAAAAAGAACTAGAACTTTTAAAGAGAAATAGCAGTGCGGATAGAACTCACATTACTAGCAATCTGGTTAACCCCTCCAACTAAGCTAAATATGCTTGTGTCTGAAGTGGGTATAATAATTATGTATGTATTTAGAAATATATATGTATGTTTATCAGTTGTCTAGTTCTCATAGCACAAGCTCTGCTTAGTTTGGGACTAGATGGCGTTGTGTGAAAGTTGTGGAATATTATTATTATTATTTCATTTATTACATATTATTTACATTTTTAAATATTCCTATAAAGAACATTTAAAAATATATAAAAAATAATATTATTATATAATGGGTGGGGTTTGAACCCACTAACCTCTCGATCACAAGTCCGACACCTTACCCATTAGGCTACTGACGCTTTAATATAATTGAAAACCTTTAGTTACTATGACCATAATATCTACATCGTCTATAATCTCTCATAATATTGTTACGCCAGTCGCTTAGTGAAGTACGTCGAGAAACTTCAACATAAGTCTAGAATGTTCGAGACACTAGCGCCATCTGGCGGCGAGTAGCAGTGCTAAGTATATCTAGTCGAGACACTAACGCCATCTAGCGGCGAATGGAGGTACTGTGTATCTCGAGTGGCAATATTGTGGAATATTCTGGACAGTGAATACAGTGAGTCGATTTTATAAGAATGTTCTAGAGTTCGTGGACCGGGGTATAAATAGATCGCAGGGGAACGCGGACAATCAGTCTTATTACAAGGCGAATACGCCATATAATCGAAGCTTTACTAGTGAATTTCAGTGCGATTTAAGTGTTAAGTGACAAGTGTTGTGGTGCAAATATGTGTGTTAAATTTTTATTTTGTGTTTAATTAATTAAAGTGTTAATTTTGGTTTAATTGGCGTTAATTATTTCTATCCCGAACCCCAGCTCGTAACAATATTCACGATTAAGTATACGAACAGTCACATTAACTCTAAATTGTCCGAAACTTAAATATGACATGGAGACCTTACATTATAACAGAAAATGTACCACTATAACCGTATAGCTTCATAGATTGCTCTGTATTTAAATGATAATTGCTCAATGAGCATAAATACATACAAAGTATAGAAATTGAAGGCAAAGGGGTCAGTTGTAACATAACCCGAGGGAATAATAATCAATTTTCATGGCTCATGGCTACTTGCATCTGTCCCCGCACTATCAAAATGGCCTCTAGCGAAGTGTCGATCGTTGGAATGGGCAACGTTGATACTTCACATTTGTTGTGTTATTGCTGGATAATGTTAATAGTATAGCTGTATCTGTGTATAATATATTTCATAGTACAGCTGGGATTAACAGCAGACCGTATGGATTCAGGATTGGATTGTGATTCAGGGCATAAAGTAGACCCATGAAAGAACTGTGATAGAAGGTGTGCTTTCTATCACAGTTCTTTTTCGGGAGAAAATCGTTAAAGAAGTCACTCACACTCATTACTTTTACTTATTTTAAAACCCACCCTGTTCATTAATTGCCCTTGCATCCGAGGCCGCGGTATCTCGTTAGTAATATTCCTTAATATTCCCGCGACCTGACAGGTAATGGCCATATCGGGCTATGTACTGCTGACTACTCTTTGAGGCGCGCGTAGAACACGATGACACATTTTGTTTTCGAATGGTAATATTTTTTTTTAGAATGTATGGATGCTACACTATTGCGGGTTAACGGGAACGCCCTCTGTTAGTTAACATCCAATATATCATCCAATGACTGTCTCCCGATCTGAGCGAAGCAGGATGGTTGGACTTTTACTGACTACAACCCATCCGTGTTCCGTCATATTTCCTTCGTGTTCTGAGCCTGCGGTACCTCTTTTGAACAATTCCGCAACTGGAGACTGGACGATGACCCTGTTCACTGTCTGCAAGCCCACGCCTACAGTGGTCGGAGAACCGTTCGCAATCCCTGACGCCCGAGGCGTCTCCCTCTCTCCCTGTCTTTTGAAAACACTTCCATTATTTATTTATTATATACTTTATTGTATTTATATGGATACAAAAAAGTTAAACTAGTGTACAATGGGCGGTCTTATCGCACAAGGCGATCTCTTACAGACAACCTTTGGATGGACAAACTTAAAGGAGACAGATTAAGGGCTGTCAGTGTAAAAACATCACAATATTAATTGAACATAATAATATAAAATACATACAATACCTAAATCATATATTAATAAATAATACATATATAATTGAGAAAGAAGGGGAAAAGTTATAGGGAGAGGTAATGCTATAGTTAAGGAGTGGAAAACCAGCCAGTCTGTATTTCCTGATTCGTATAACCTTTTTACTTTTACTTTAGTTACTAATAGGTAAGCGTGCTTCATCTTCGACCACATCATCGCTTACCATCAAGTGAAATGCTGGTCTTACCTAAACTTATAATCAATAAATAAGATGTAGATGAATCAATCAAACGAAAATGTTTTCTATGCGTTTTATAAAAGAGTTACAATTTTAATAAATGCTTGTTAGCTACGACGCTGCCGTAGCCAATTCGGCAATAACCTCTTAATACTGGGAAAAAAAGGAGTACCTATTCTATGAATGATTTTTATGTTTGATGAGAGTAAAGGAACGAAAAAGAGTGCACCTATACGAGTGCACATACTTGTGAACTATATAGTTAATTAATGAGTCAGAAAGACTATTATGATCTTCGGAAAAATACTTCTGAAATAACCATTTTTCAAATATACGCAGAGTCCATAAAGAAATGTCTTTCTAAGTTTTGCGGTTAATATAACACACAGCCCTGTATATCCACGCTAAAAAAACCTTTTAGATTAACTGTATAAATCTTTATTCAACTAACTGCAAAAACTTTTGGCTAGCAAAACTCAGTATAGAACCTCTCAAATTCAAAACTCTGGTTCCGGTTTCAAAACTCTGGTTCCAGTTTCAAAACTTGCACAATTATATAGCAACAAACGCTCTGCTTCATTTATCTATGAAAATTGAAACTATTCAGTCCGTGTGTGCCTAACAGGAATTGAACCAATAAAGGTTCAATTCGATGCAGTGTCACTTTCAAGTTCTCGGAAGTAGATAAATAACTGTAAGATACCCGAAGTAACGAGTGAAACTTTGTAGTATTAGAAATTCTGTTTCGATAGAACGTAGTGTAGCTTGTTTGATAAGTCAGCGTTTGTAATTGATTTCAATGGATGTCAAAATAAAGTAACTATTATTTATTAGTAGCAACCCAGCCCGACTTCGCACGGTCTCGTTCTACTAATTAACTCTAAACCTTAATAAATTATACATTAAAAACTATCCCATGAATAACTCTATACATTCGTGAAAACCGAATAAAAATCAATTCGCTAGTTTTTCAGTTCATCGCGAACATACAGATAGACAGACAAGGCTTAGTTATGTAGATTATAAGGATTTTTTAGATTTAACATTTTATTTAAAATACCAATAAAAAACGGTAATTATGCGTTATGCCACATACAATTACAATATTTTCAGTCCCAAAACAAAACAAAATTTTCGAAAACCAACAAACGAAAGACATAAAAAATTGGCCAAGTGCGAGTCGGACTCGCCCATGAAGGGTTCCGTAGTAACTATAATAAATATAATATACTTAATATATTTATTTGAAAAAAAAAAAACAAGAAACCTTACAAATTTCTTAAAACTAGCTTATTTACAATTTTTACAACTGCGCCAAATAACTTTGTTTTTCATAGTATTTGTATGAATTACAAAGTTATATTTGCGGTTTTAGAAAATATACTGTATCTCAAAAACTGCTGAATCGATCTCGTTTAAACTAATTTTCTTTGAAAGTTTATATTCAGTTCTATAATATATGGTTTTTTAGATTTTTCACTTCATTATTATAGAAGTTAGAGGGGGGACACACACATTTTACCACTTTGGAAGCGTATATCTTTGAAACAATTAACTTTATGAAAAAGTCATTTTAGAAATCTTAATGTCATTTTCAAAGACCTGTCTATAAATACCACACACGTATAGGTTTCTTGAAAAAAAATATTATCAGTTTCAGGTCCATGTATGGGAAAATTAAAAAAATATTTAAAATAAAGGGGGCTCCCCCTTTATTTTAAATATTTTTTTAATTTTCTCTTATAATCGGAAAGCGGTTCACAGAATACATCTACCTACCAAGTTTTAGATGTATAGTCCTAATAGTTTAAGAATAAAATGGCTGTGACATACGGACGGACGGACAGACAGACAGACGAACAGACATGTCGAAACTATAAGGGTTCCGTTTTTTGCCATTCGGCTACGGAACCCTAATAAAAAAAGGTTCATGCACTTGACAAAACACATATATTTTGAAATATCTCTATTAGTCATGTTTTCTTTGAGCTTCAATTGACCAGATACTTTATGATACAAAATTAATATTAATTTTAACCTACATTTTGCGTTTCTGAGTAAAATATCTTGTAAACTTTTTTTCTTTTATTTGGTTTGTTTCTTTTAAAAAAAAGACAACTAGCAAACTGGCAGAAAAACAGATGGTGATCAACAAGATATTATCCTAATAAGGGTCAAATATTTTAAATATTGATGTTTGGAACCCGTACTATTTTAAGGCCGTCATAGTTAAAACAAGTAAGTAAGTAGTTAGTAGGTGAATTTCTACCAAATACGTATGTATTTTTCAGTCACTGGAAAACTACAATCAAAATACCGTAAACCTTCTTCTTCGTATCGATCGTAAATCGCGTACTTTATGTTTTGGGCCTAGTAGGGGCCATCTCCACGAGCGAGAGAATCGCAACGGATCCGTGCTTGTATCGTCGGGTCGTCTCCACGAACGAGATTATTCCGCCAGCGTATCGTCGCGACTGGTAACGGAATCGCCGCGTGCCCGCGACGACTCGTAACGGAATTAGGCGTGTGTAACTCTTTACGGAACCGACTCACTGATTCGAATCATTGAAATGATTCAAAAGATTGGCTCAGTAACAATGTTTCAAACGTGTAATTTGGATCTGAAACATTACTTTGCTCTAGCTCATTCCACGCGACGCGTCGCTCGCGAGGCGACTGAGTATTAAGCGAGCGAGAGAGGAAGTCTGATAGTGATACACTGATTCACTTTGGAGCAAAAGTCCCTTGCTACGGAGTCGCAACTTCGCGAGTGAGCGCGCTACATCATTACAATCTGTACAAGTTAGAAAGAGATACAAAATGATATGTATCACTCATACTCTCACAAATTTTCTTTGTCGTTAAAGATGCACGTAAAAATGACCATTAAGGAACTTACGTTGCAAATACTATACGGTCGATTTTTGCAAGTTAGAAAGAGATACAAATAAAATGATATGTATCACTCATACTCTCACAGATTGTCGTTGTCGTTAAAGATGCACGTAAAAATTACCATTAAGGAACTTACGTAGCAAATACTATACGGTCGATTTTTGCATATAATGTTTACACTAACAAATTTTGTTTATGTTCGCTCGCGCCAATTTAGAAAAACATTTTAGTTCTTTCTGTATAGTGTAGTGATTATTGTGACTTACTTTCTTCCTAATTTAGAATTAAAAGACTACGTGAAAATTTTGTGTAAATATAGGTATCTACATTGAATTACGTCAATTATAGGTTTAGTTTACTAGATAAGTGACTTTTGCCTAATAAAGTATGAAGGAAGAACGATTTTATTTATAATCCAACTTATTACAATAAAAAAATTACATATTAAACATTCAGTATTGTTGCCTCATAACATTTCTCTGACTCATTAGTAAACGACCGCGACGTAATGCGTAATGTAACATTCTGTATCTTATATCCTTTGAGTCGATGATCCAAATGATCTAAATGAGCCATATCAGTGTTTCGGATCATTTCAGTGATCGAGATGCAAATGTTCCAATCCCAAAAATGATACACTCTGCCCACCTCTAAACGGAATCGCCGTGTTTCCGCGACGAGGCGCGAAATGACGCTGTGTTTGACAGCGCGCCCGCCGCGCGCTAGCGCGTGACGTGCGCGCCACCAGTAGCGACGATACCGCGGCGATACGATGACGTTACGCGCGCACATTGCCACTCGTCGCATCGCCGCGATAACATCGCCGTGTGGAGACGCGTTCATAGAGAGTGTATAGAAATACGTGGCACGACGATATTATCGCCGCGATTCTCTCGCTCGTGGAGACAGCCCCGTAGGTTGCCACACTGGTCGCGTTTTCAGTGGCGTTTAATTTCTAATGTACATGTTCTTGGACCATTAGGACACTCCAGCAGAAGGGACTTTATGACCTTAAACCATTAAATATATAATCAACTAGCTGACCCGCCTCGACTTCGTTCGCGTGGTATCCTACCCCTACCCAACCGATACCACCACCCCTATCCTACCGATACCCTACCCATACTTTACTCTACCCCTACCCTACCCAAACCCTACAGTACCCCTACCCTACCCTTCCCTACCTACAGTACCCCTACCCTTCCCTTCCCTACCTACCCTACCCTACCGTACCGTACCCTACCCCTACTCCTACCCTTGAGGTCTTTCCTACTTTTTTTTTTTATAAGGACCTTCTCCTGACAAAACCAAACACAACATTAAAAGAATCAACCAAATCTGTCCAGCCGTTTTCGTGTTTTGCGCTTAGGAACACATTTAGCGATTCATTTTTATTATATAGATTACCAATTACACGAAATAAAACAATTGAAATACCAATCAGCATTGAAACAGTGAACAAAAGCACACCACAAATAAAATGAGTAAAATTACATTTTAAAACGCAATTAGACCTGACAATAAATCATTAACAACACCTTCTGAACTTAATTGAAGTACAATCATGAATTACACACATCAGTTAATTTGTTCTGCTAATTTACATTTATTAGTGTATAATTCGATGTCATCGTGTCAAAATAAAAAACTGTTCCAGCCATTTAGTGAATTGATTTGTTAATTATTTTTGTGAAAAATAATGCAACTGTGAACTCACCGTAATGGGCATGATGCAAATACACAATATACAAAGTGTAATTTAAAGGGTATATACATACCAAGTGCACGGCTTCTTTGGATGATAACAAACGATATAGCAAGGGTTTTGTAATCCTATGTCTACATTTGTGGAACTTATTAGAAATTGCAATACATTGATAACAGAGACGGAATTTTTGAAATTAAGAAGAACGAAGAGAATTAACGTTTTATTGGCAAGTGACGTGGAAAGTGATGACCCTCATAGTGCTGTGTAGGGCTTTCAATACCGGTATTCCGGGATCCCGTAATACCGTGATCACGGATTTTATTTTGGCCTTTTGAAATACCGGTATTAACGCCCCAATACCGTGATTACGGTATTACAAACATTAGATCTGAAAATGTATGTGATCTTATTCTCATACTAGGTTTCACCAGCGCAAGCGTCTCGCTGTAGTCTTAAGCCGAAATCGAGCTGTACTTATGTCGTTTTTGTTATTGTCAGTCAGTTTCGCAAAGGCGACGGGATAATGCGTATATAGACTTTGTTATTGTGTTGTGTTAACTTGTGACTATGAAGAAAAAAAACACTTAATAATATAAAAAATAGTAGCCCACCTGTATCGGGAACAGGGTCCAAGCTACCGGTGGTCAGGACTCTTGAGAGAGGAACCTCCTAACAATTCGCGCCGTGTCCAGAAGTACTGCTTTCTGGATCAAGCCCTTGATCCAGCTGCCCAACGAGAGCCTCCTAAGATGTTTGTCGAGGCTCTTGGCTATTATGCCATTGGCTGAGATGAATATCGGCACAATGATTGCTGTATCCACATCTCATATATCAACATCGCGAGCCAAGTTAAGATACTTATCTTTCTCGGCTTTCACGAGGTTCTCGTCATGAGGGATCGCTATATCAACAATCACTGTGCGACGCTCTAATCGATCTATTACCACTATGTCAGGCTTATTGGCAACAATAGTCCTGTCAGTGATGATAGACCAATCCCAGTACAGTGTAATATTGCCATTTTTGAGAACTGGGTCGGGCACGTACCTATAGGCCGGTACTTCTGATTCCACAAGATTGTATTTAAGAGCAAGTTGCTGGTGAACAATCCTAGCTACAAGGTTGTGTCTATGCAAATAGTCTCCGTTAGCCAGACGAGAACAACCGGAGATAATGTGACGAATGGATTCTCCCGGTTTGTGACATGCCCCACATTTGTGGGGCATGTCACAAAACCGGAAATATATTGTGAAGGATGGTACGGTAGACATATGTCTACCGTACCATCCTTCACAATATATTTCCGATAGTTATTCGTCATCATAACTTCGTCCATAATTGCACAGACAAAACCTTCGGTTTTCCCAAAGAGGTCACCAAAACGTAACCAGGCTACGGACGCTAATGTATCTACATCAGACCCATGAAGGGTCCGGTAATAGCGTCCGTGAAGCTCCTTGCTCTGCCATACTTCTATGCGGTCATTAGTATCTAATACTACAGGTTTGCGCCAATTCTTGGTACCTAAGGAGAGCGGAGTGAGGCCTTTGTCCACCGCTACCACATCTCGATGCATATCCACGTCGGCTTCTAGGAAATATTCCCTAAGGCTGCATACCTCGCGGTTATGCAGGGTCTTTAAATTTAAAAAACCACGACCCCCGCATTTCCACGGGATATACAGCGTCATCACCGATGAACGTGGGTAATGCATCCGATTTGCAATCAGCGTTGTGCGGACCCACCTGTCCAAGGCGTCAAGTTCAGTCAGAGTCCATTTGAATATGCCAAAAGAGTACATCAATACTGGCATGACGCAACCATTGAAGGCCCGACATACCCAAATACTTGTAGGTTTCAGTTGAGGCGAGAGTTGAGTTCCCACGGATTCTATAATCTCCCCTCGCTTTACATGCATGACTACATATTTGTCCACCCCAAATTCCATACTGATGGCGCTACTGAAGGTTTCCGTTACCTTCAATAGCTCCATCAGTTGCAAGTTGCTGGGGGCAAAAAGTTTCAAATCATCCATGTAAAGCAAGTGTGATTTGACCTGACCACCTCTTCTCAACTGGTAGCCTTGCCCCGAACCCTCCAGCAGTGTACTGAGAGGGTTGAGAGCCAGACAAAACCACAGTGGGCTCAGACTGTCGCCTTGAAAAATACCACGCTCAATCCTAATCGGTTCGCTGTTTTCCTGGCTCTGTCGACATCCTGGGTAGCAGAGGACCGTCTTCCATTGCCCCATACATGACTCAAGGAAAGTGCGTAGTATTGGATTTATTTTATACAACTCCAACACCTTCATGAGTCATGTATGTGGAACCGAGTCATAGGCTTTCTTATAATCTATCCAGCATGTCGACACATTCCTTCGCGAACGACGAACCTGTTGTTTAATGGCAATATCGATGAGGAGAAGCTCCTTAGTACCGCGGGACCCGTTCCTACATCCATTCTGAGAAGCAGACATGATTGAATTTGTATCAATGTGGTTATTAATTTTGATCTCAAAATGGATGTTAGAACTTTATAGACCGTCGGTAAGCACGTGATCGGTCTATAATTTTTAGGTTCCGCAGTACTGCCTGATTTGTGGTGGGTTATTCCTGTAGTTAGGAATTGAGGTAGCGATCCTAACTCTAAGGAAGACTGGAACTGAGCGGCCAAGTGAACGTGCGAGCTTTGAAACCATTTTATCCAGAAATTGTGCAGCCCGTCCGGCCCTGGAGATTTCCAGTTGGATAACGGATGGACTGCACGGGTTACATCTTGGGGGCTGATCGTAATTGCCCCCATTCTGGTATAAATCGCACGTGCGCTTGATCTCACTTATCCAGTCACCCTCATGATGTGGTGTGGCTGACAGGCACCGACCAGATGTTGTGCCAGAACGAACACATGGCGTCATCATCCGGTAAGCACGTATCAGTCACACCTTGGTCAGATCGCTCCCAGGCCCTATAAACCGACCTTTCATTGCTTTGAAATGTGCGATTCTGAGCGTATCGCTCCACCCGCCGCTTATATCGACGAATTCGATTTGCCCATGCATAGACTTTCTGCTTCAGGAAGTCGATACGCGCTCTGTGACGCGGGTTAAATAATCCCGAGGGCTGATATCAGTCCCCGCAAACGTTCGCCTCACAAAGCGCATCACTCTAGGACGAGTGTTGCCCTGCCTGAAGATGCAGCTGCAGATAAGTTTACCAATGAGTGCTCTAGCCCCAGCGATACGACGTTCGATCCTGCACTGCCAAGCTGGTACCGCCGGTCGAATAGCTCGGTCAGTCTTTGGGAACTTGACATGAGCTACCCGACATGCTGTTACAACTCCACAGTACAGGACCAAATGGGTATCAGTGAGGTCTTCACTATTTTCAAAATAATTTGACAGCAGTGAAACTAGAGCACACATTAGCGCCCTATTTTTCTTATGCATGGGTAAACGAGGCAGACGAGGTCTAAGCTCTGGCGGTGTGGAGCGATATTCCCGTCATGCATGCTCCAAAGTACTCCTCAATCTGTCACTGCACTGGGTACTCACGGTTATAGACTCGTCATCATCATGTTCACTGACGTGGTCGGGTCGCGGTGAGATACTGGGTTGTAGTTGCATCGCGGCCAGTGGTGAAGCAGATGAGACACGGCTGCACCGTGATTTGAGGCGTATTCTATCAAGTACAGCGTCATCCAACATACGGTTACGCTGGATGACCCGCACTTAATCCGATAGTCGTTGGGCCGAAACGTTGACAGCTGGTAATTATTATTATTATTTTCAATAAATAAGAACAATAAAGATTGATTTGAAAATAAAAAACACGAATTTTATTGCTTTTATTAACGTCCTAATTGAACTTGCGTTTAATACCGGATTACCGGTATTGATACCGGGATCACGGTATTGACTTTTCCAATACCGGTATTGATACCGGTATTGAAAAAATCCGGTATTTGAAAGTCCTAGTGCTGTGACACGTTTATTATTATTGGTATTCAAGGAACATACGAAACCAACAATTTGGGTTCAATTCTGTGAGTCACTTATTTTGAGCTGAAACTTTGCATAGAGACTCCATACCAGATGTTGTCTTCAGTCCTTTTGGATAGATATGGGGTTTCCGTTACACGTTGTATACTTTTAATAGTGGAGTGGGATTCCCTGCCGGAGTCTGTGTTTCCTGATAGTGTAACTAAACCCCCCTTGCAACCCTTAAATTGAAGATTTGATTGGCCAATGATTGTCTCACCTACGTTATGTTTATAAAGTAACCTGGGTCTTTTAGAGGAAAGAGACTATTTACAGAAATGGGTAATTGACTTCGGTTAATTTAAATTAATTATTTCTGTGGTTGAATAAAGGTCTTGATCAGATAATTAAACATAGTAAAAGTTAATTATAAATACCTTAAGACTAATGAAGACAATTCATTTCTTCCTGAATTAAAGATTCAAACATATATTTATATATTTTACAAAAGTAATAAAGAAAGGAATTAGGAAATCTGCCCCTACAAAATTTTGTAGGGGTTAGTAGGCTCCACACCAAACGCCTCAACTAAAATGAATGCCAACCACTATGTGCATCCCCTTCAGATGGGATATTGGATTCAAAGCGGTTTTAAGTCCTATACAGTAAGTAGGTACAACCATTCAGTCCAACATTAATCAATAATAAATTGAACACCTTAATTAGTGTGTTATTTTTCATTCTTAGTAAAGGATTAAACCTTAATATATGATAGGACTAAGCCTATATTTATAATGGTACTGAGACTCTTTTATAAATTATTGAGATGTACTCAAGCCATTCTTTATATCACAATTATTTCACAACCTCTTCATCCAAGAATTTCACAAGGGGTCAACAGGTAATGTCCCACCAGTCTAGTATCAGACAGAGCCAGAATTTACACGAAGGGGCCCCATAAGTGCTCCTACTCCTCATAGGGGATCAACGGAAACACCCATGATATTCCATCAGTGCCGGGTGCCTACATACATTGAAATAATGAGAATCATTCCCATAATATTCCTCCCATGGAATTCCAAGAATTAGGTTATTAAATTCAATTATCATAATTAAAATGCCACAATTACAATTAATCATGTTGGAGTGAAATAGTATCACAGGAATAATTTCCTATAATGAGTTTAAGGTTAGAAGGAACGGGAAGGAAATGATTAGTTGGAAATGAAGGGATAAGGAAGAGGTAGGACCTAGCTAATTAACTTGCAATACTAATTTAGCCCCAGTTAACTATGTAAGATTGATGTGGTGAGTTGAATCAATAACACAATGTTTTGTTGGCCTACAAAACATTGCTTATCAATTACAGTTGTAGAGTGTGCATAAAGATCTTTGCTGCATGTGAAGTGTTCCTGCTTGCAGTAGAATATAATCACCAATGAGCATCTTCTTAGGAGGCTACGCTTAGAAGGGGTTTGCGAGGTCCCTTAAATTCATAACAACTCCTTGAATAGACACTCACTTATGAAAATACTACAGATTGTGTAAAGTCAACTGGCGCATGATTAGTATATTCATGTTCTTGAAATAACTCTAATCTCACGACGAAGATACGCGGAACTAACTACACTTATTATCTAACAACTCTACTATTCAACTTAAGAAATGAACCAACACAACCTGGTCAAGTATGAATTACTTTCAATAACAAGTTATAACCAGTTTCTGTCTGTTTTCAAATCATAAGTGAACTGATTTGGCCCTACTATAGATTAACTACGCATATCTGCTTAGGTTTCTAATTCATAAGTGAATTGATTTTACGCATTTTATTCGCATTTCTTATTATTATATCGCACCCTCTACTATAGATTAACTACGCATATCTGCTTAAGTTTCTAATACTAGGTATATGAAGAAATAACTTCACTCGAAGAGCTGAAATTTCACACAACATTATAAATAACAGGGAAATTTGCAACAAGTATGGAGGTGTATTTACTTATGTTGTTAATACGACCTGAAAGGAATAATTAGTCATAAATTATGTTTAAATTCACATAGCGCTATAAAATATCAAGAAAAACCGCAAAATCACAATAAGAAAAACATCATTAATTAACATAAAGGAACTCTCAAAAGCTTCCACCGACATTCCATAAACAATATTATAAACCATAGTGATTAAAGTTTACTCTAGTTATACAATAAGTGACTTTATAAATATCTCCTAATAATTGTGTAAAACATTAGTAATTCCAAAGTAATCACCGATTATATAACTAGGAAGGCCATGTTGGTTTCAAATACTTCTCTCTAATAATATGTCTATTGATAAAAGAATTTATTTTAGGTTTAAATAAAATTCAAAATATAAAATAATTGTTCAAGTAATTAAACCAAAATGGCGAATATAAGGAAATCATGCTACTAACTTTTGGTGTCTTCTTTAGACTGTGAATTATCATGTAATTAAACTCCTGTAAATATCCCTACTTTCTATTCTATCAATCTCACCTACTTTACAAGGGGTACCTTTATTAAATATTGTAGACCTATTCTTTTTTCTAGATTATATATTATTTAATTATATAATGCAACCATATAAAATAGCTAACCGGTGTACATGATAACCCACAGTGATGCAGTACTCCTTCTTGAACTCCTTTGTTGCTGTAAGAAGCTAAATTAACCTTCCCCATGCCGTATAATAAAGTGTTACGAAGGAATAAATATTAAAATACTTTACTGAATCGCGAGGGAGGTGAAGTTGTTCTCATATGTCCATCACAAGTGGTACATGCTTCTAACTACTATTTATTAAATTAAATCTACTCGTAGAAGCTGAAAGAAAATTCTATATTAACTTATAACTACATGTACCTCCGGTACGCGATTATGAGTAACCACAGTATTTGATTGTCTTTTGTCGCACTTCCCTTTTTACCATTACCTTAAGGAATACTAATCCCTAAAATTTCGGATATTTTTAATACACCTAAAGGTAATGATTTCATTTGGTAATAAAATATCTCGAACAAGATTTTACAATAATATTTTTAGAACTAAGTATCTACATTCGCGTCTGTGCTCATTTTCCAAGGAACTATTAAATATAGTTAAAGAATAATATTATACTACTCAGTACATCCACACATAGAAAGCTTAACACCAGGTTATAGCCTCCTACTTGCAAAGGAAAAAACTTCATTCGAAAAGCTTTCGCCCTTGTTAGTACCCTTTCTTTTACTCATCAAAGAGTTCCAATGAATTTAAATATTTAGTATGTAGCACAACCTAACCACCCTAATTCCCCATATTAAAACAGCTGAAAAGGTGGTATTATTCAGGATAAATATTTGAAAACAATACACAGAAGATGTATTTACTAAATTATTGAGACTTATAAGTCTAGTATTGGTTGAAGTACTCCCTAGCCTTACAGTCTAAATTCGAGAGATATCTACAATTTATCTCAATACTATGACTCCAACCAATACCTCTGCAAATTCGTGAAACTGAATTATGTTATGGTGAATGTTCAATATATATATAAACCTATTACTTCCTTATTATTTTCTTTCTTAATTATGTTATGGTATTAATATTTTATGTTGAATTTCTATAGGCCAGAAACTCACCCCCAGCAGCTGTGAATCACACCAGATCCCATCTAGAAAGTCTCGAATTTAATCGACTAGTCAGGACCAATGGACTCACCTACCCCTTACCATAACCCAATTATATTTTGTTTAATAAATATCTTGTCTCTTATTTGTAGGTATGTGTTATGTAATATAAATCTTCTATGCATTCATTCTACGTGTCGTGTATTTTTGAGGCAGTGATGTGTAACTATTAACTTATAAATAATTGTGTACTTATTTATTTAATGCTGAACCTAACAATTCTCATGATTTATCGTATCCAGTCTGGAGTGATAAATCATTTAATATTGAGAAGCGTCCATATGATTCTATCGATTGGATCGATAGAATAAACTTTCACTGATGTTATCGTGTTACTTGAATAATACCACATACTACACATGAAAAGACACACACCTTTAAGAACAGTAATATAACATCCTAAAATAATTTAGAGATAATTTGTTTACTAAACCTTTTTGCTTATTGAATGCAAAAGAATAATTTAATGAACAAATTATCTTACTACTCATAAATCAAACGGAATAGTATTCACATAAAATATTAGTATAGAACCCTCTATGGTGTATTAATTTATCAATCAATATTAAGAATAATTCTATTGTAATAAAATATATTATTTGGTTTCTTAACTTAATATGCTAAATTAAATAGCATAAGTACATCTGCAATGAAAGTAATCTAAATTGTATTGATAGGATTCATTTAACATTCTCATTTATTCTACCACTGTTTATTTAAATAGGATTATAACTTAGTAGAACAAAATTAAACTCCAACATAGCTTCCAGAAGAATTGTTTTGCAAATATAAATGACGAGTTATAGAGTTTATTTCACGTAATTAATAACACTTCGGATTAAATACACAATTCTAATCTCCATAATAAGATTCTCAAAGATAAAGAATATAAACTTACGAAGTTCTGATGACTCAAACCCACAATCACTGATATTAAATACTAGATCCACTCTCGCCGTCTACTCTCGACAAATTTCTTCTATTTCTCTTCCCTGAATCCCGCGAACATGAGTTTATATACTATAATTTCCTACCCAATTATTGCCTCTTTGCGAATAGTGTCCAAGAGACCTAGCATGCGTCGTTCCATGCGCAGAAGTCGTTTTTTAGGTGTCAGTGGTTGCAGCGGGGCGCGGGGAGCGGCGCAGTGCTGCTGCGCAGCCCCCAGCGTGCGACCGGCGCATTAGCAACAAAGTACACTTTGTTTTTGTTTTCATATTCGCGTTGAATCAATTGAGCTACTCAAGATTAGGTACATTCACCCCCCAAAATTTTAAAAGGTATACCCGGTTAAAATTTTGTAACCTATATTGAGTTGTGCACACAGTAATCTTCATGTCGTTATAATGCTAACCCATGGTCTTAGTATAATATTTTCCTATGTTTTATTTTCCTTGATCATCAACCTTGTAATCTATTCATAATTACTCATGTAGATTTAATATTGAAATAAAACGAGAATTGAGTCAGATTTACTTTATATACAGCAATAGAATTACGTTCTCCCGTCTTAAACCCTTGTCTCATCCCTCATTACTAACTACAACAAATCACATCCTAAATAAACCAAATAGAATAACTAATCCATCAGGATTTTCTTATAACGGTAACACAACCTTCCAAAATACGTACGATAATTAAAATCTTTTCTTCCATTATAACAATAACAAAATTGTTATCCCTAAACAGCTTCATTTATAATATTTGGACAAATGTATCGCATTAAAATTCCCCCTCATCTTCTTACTGTTGGTATCTAGTAAAATATAGACATTAGGAAACGGATTGCTTGCTACTGAATATGGACCTTCGTATAGTAACTCAATTTTTTTTGTCAATTTCCGTGAAACATCTGATCTATTTAACGTTCGAATTTTAACTATATCTCCTATCTGAAATTATATTATTCGATGTCTTGAATTGTATTTTCCTTGTCGGTTTTCACTAGCCTTTCTCAAATCGTGCTTTACCTATTCTCGTACTGAATTTATAGCCATTGACCCTGATGTCTTCGGTAAATTTTCATCTATTGTCAATTTAGTACTATTGCCGTATAATATTTCATTAGGAGTATATCCTGTACTATCGTGAAAGGAATTATTGTACAACGACTCAATTTTTGGCAACCAACTTGCCCAACTGGCATGGTTCTTATGACAATTATGTTCTAAATATTCTGCCTAGTTTCTTGTTTACTCTCGCGATTGTGTTAGGTCTGGGGTTCCGAACTGTTGTATAAATTGTGTTTATTCCCATTTCTAGATGAATTTGTATAATCACATCTATCAAAATTTGATGTAAATTAATGACTTTTTTATCAAGTGGGTCAATTCGAAAATAAAGAATAATTATCTATCCACTGACAATGTCTATATGGATCAAGTGTTGATCCAACCTTCCTTGCAAAATAATAGCTAAATCATCTAAATAACTTATACAAATCTCCCTAACTTCCGGTCCTAGAATAACATCCATGACCCTACTAGAGCTCCCTACTGATGTCTTTAATCCTTGAGGCAATATATTATATACATACGATTTCCCATTAAACGTGAATCCTGTAAATTGTTTACTTTCTTCTGTCAATGTATCAACAAATAAACGATTTGATTTGATTAGAATGGAATCTGAAAATATGCATTATTCATATCTACTATGCTTATGTAGTTTACCCCATGGAACAAACTCAATATATAATTAAGAATTGGCGGTTCCTCTGAATCAGTTATCATATACTTATTTATTTCTCTAGCATCAAGTAAAACTCGTATTGACCTATCTTTTTTTAATGCAAAAGTTTAAAGACTAGGTGGGTGTATGTGTATATGTAACTAAGGTGTATTTCTGAAGCTAATTATTCCTAATTCATCCATTTCGTTTAATTTATGTTCCATTTTGTCTCGATAAGCGTATGGAATAGGGTAAGACCTTCTTATGAAAGGAACGTGCTTTACCATTTTTATCTCGTTCATAATAATTAGTACGCCCTAGTTGAGTTGAAAATAGGTTGATATGATTTTTCAATACAGCTTGTAATTTATTTAACTCGGATTTTCCCAAAATTCCCTTCCTTTTCATGCTTTGTATTTTATCCTCTAAATGTTCATTACTCGTATTCAGTAGAAAATTTTCAAGGTTTAAGGTATTTATTCTAATTCCTTCTTTAACTAATGGTACAAAAATTTCCCTTCCTTCGTATTTAATAAGTATTTGCCTTAGCCAACTGTACTATTGTTTCGTATTTTCTTAACCAATCAAATCCTAAAATTAATTCCCTGACTAATTTGGGAATAATCAAGAATCCGGTCTCAATTTCTATATTTCCTACTTTCATCGGTAGCATAACCATCTGCTGTACCTTGGAGCCTTTTTGACCTACTGCGCCCTTTATTTGTATTGGGTTTATAGGTAATAATTCTACATTAACATTGCAACTCTTAAGTTCTTGCCAGAAAGAATCTGAAATACACGTTATATCACTACCCGTGTCTAATAAACCTCTATTTTGTAAATTAAATATCTTCAAATCAATTTCAGATTTTACAAATCCTAATTGTTGTTCCTCTTGTTCACTTTCATTAAATACTGAATTAACTAAATTTTCTTTTACAAGAATTTGTTCAATTATCATATTTGATTTTAGTTTGAAACAATTTATAATTCTAGTTTTGCCTAGATCTCTCGAATCAACGTTGCTCGAGAAACCTAAACCACACTTATGTAACCAACAATAACCTGTGTGATTTTCAATTGTACGACGTCCCTGTGGACAATTATATCCTAACTAGTACTCACGCAGGCTTCGTTCCCGTGGAATCCATCACGGTAAAAACACAACTCTCCCTTTTTTTTTTTTGGAGTCGCGTAAAAGCAACCTATAACCTTCCTCAAGCTTCAAGCTACTTCCATACCAAATTGCATCCAAATCCACCCAGTATTTTCGAAGACTAGCGCGTTCAAGCAAACAAACAAACAAATAAACTTATCCGCTTTATAATATTAGTATAGATAATAACTTCAATTCATTTTATACTTTCCCCTCACCCCCCAAGTCTAATTCCCTTACAAATCCTAAGCAATATAAATAATGTCTCACTTAATTCACCTTTTCCTACATCTTCCTAAAGTCTAGCAATAGAACACCTCCTTAAATATGAACTTGAACATCAATGGTGTAATATTAGTACTAAAAGAATACTCGTAATATCAATGATACATCATTTATACATAACGTCGCGGCTCGCATTGGACGATGGTATTTTAAGTTTATTAACATCGGCAACATGATGTGGCTGTATCATTCGAATAATCGATTCAAACTTGTCCGATTTTAGTAACATTTTAAAGGATACATCACTATTTTCGTTTGTGATTTTTCCATTTTTAGGTGTTGTCAAATAGTTTTTATTATTTTTTTACAGCGTCTAAGCGGATTAATGTGTGTTAACATTGCCTACTCATTACTGTGCCTATCGTGCGTCGTTTCTTTGTGAATATGTGCGCAAATTCGACCGTAAGTGAAGGTTTTAAAAGTGAAAACAAATCACATCACTGTGAGGCAAAGTTAGTCCGATTTGTCCAATGAAGGGTACAAGTATTTAAACAAGCTCACAACGAAGCCAGAAAGGTATATTATATATCATGATAATGGTTATAAATTACCGATTTCTCATTTTTTTTTGAAGCCTTACCCAAAAATCAAAGTACGTACTTTAGAGGTTATAAAACTCAAAATAAACTTGAAATTTAATTCTGATCAGTTGTAATATATGCAATCGAAAGAAAGATCCCACTTTCAGATAATAGTCTCTTCAACTCTTTCCATTTCACGAACACCAAATTGTAGGCTATATAAGCCTACATATAAAATAGAATTGATGACCAGATATCCTGGTCACGGCACCAAATTGTAACTAAACCCCCCTTGCAACCCTTAAATTGAAGATTTGATTGGCCAATGATTGTCTCACCTACGTTATGTTTATAAAGTAACCTGGGTCTTTTAGAGGAAAGAGACTATTTACAGAAATGGGTAATTGACTTCGGTTAATTTAAATTAATTATTTCTGTGGTTGAATAAAGGTCTTGATCAGATAATTAAACATAGTAAAAGTTAATTATAAATACCTTAAGACTAATGAAGACAATTCATTTCTTCCTGAATTAAAGATTCAAACATATATTTATATATTTTACAAAAGTAATAAAGAAAGGAATTAGGAAATCTGCCCCTACAAAATTTTGTAGGGGTTAGTAGGCTCCACACCAAACGCCTCAACTAAAATGAATGCCAACCACTATGTGCATCCCCTTCAGATGGGATATTGGATTCAAAGCGGTTTTAAGTCCTATACAGTAAGTAGGTACAACCATTCAGTCCAACATTAATCAATAATAAATTGAACACCTTAATTAGTGTGTTATTTTTCATTCTTAGTAAAGGATTAAACCTTAATATATGATAGGACTAAGCCTATATTTATAATGGTACTGAGACTCTTTTATAAATTATTGAGATGTACTCAAGCCATTCTTTATATCACAATTATTTCACAACCTCTTCATCCAAGAATTTCACAAGGGGTCAACAGGTAATGTCCCACCAGTCTAGTATCAGACAGAGCCAGAATTTACACGAAGGGGCCCCATAAGTGCTCCTACTCCTCATAGGGGATCAACGGAAACACCCATGATATTCCATCAGTGCCGGGTGCCTACATACATTGAAATAATGAGAATCATTCCCATAATATTCCTCCCATGGAATTCCAAGAATTAGGTTATTAAATTCAATTATCATAATTAAAATGCCACAATTACAATTAATCATGTTGGAGTGAAATAGTATCACAGGAATAATTTCCTATAATGAGTTTAAGGTTAGAAGGAACGGGAAGGAAATGATTAGTTGGAAATGAAGGGATAAGGAAGAGGTAGGACCTAGCTAATTAACTTGCAATACTAATTTAGCCCCAGTTAACTATGTAAAATTGATGTGGTGAGTTGAATCAATAACACAATGTTTTGTTGGCCTACAAAACATTGCTTATCAATTACAGTTGTAGAGTGTGCATAAAGATCTTTGCTGCATGTGAAGTGTTCCTGCTTGCAGTAGAATATAATCACCAATGAGCATCTTCTTAGGAGGCTACGCTTAGAAGGGGTTTGCGAGGTCCCTTAAATTCATAACAACTCCTTGAATAGACACTCACTTATGAAAATACTACAGATTGTGTAAAGTCAACTGGCGCATGATTAGTATATTCATGTTCTTGAAATAACTCTAATCTCACGACGAAGATACGCGGAACTAACTACACTTATTATCTAACAACTCTACTATTCAACTTAAGAAATGAACCAACACAACCTGGTCAAGTATGAATTACTTTCAATAACAAGTTATAACCAGTTTCTGTCTGTTTTCAAATCATAAGTGAACTGATTTGGCCCTACTATAGATTAACTACGCATATCTGCTTAGGTTTCTAATTCATAAGTGAATTGATTTTACGCATTTTATTCGCATTTCTTATTATTATATCGCACCCTCTACTATAGATTAACTACGCATATCTGCTTAAGTTTCTAATACTAGGTATATGAAGAAATAACTTCACTCGAAGAGCTGAAATTTCACACAACATTATAAATAACAGGGAAATTTGCAACAAGTATGGAGGTGTATTTACTTATGTTGTTAATACGACCTGAAAGGAATAATTAGTCATAAATTATGTTTAAATTCACATAGCGCTATAAAATATCAAGAAAAACCGCAAAATCACAATAAGAAAAACATCATTAATTAACATAAAGGAACTCTCAAAAGCTTCCACCGACATTCCATAAACAATATTATAAACCATAGTGATTAAAGTTTACTCTAGTTATACAATAAGTGACTTTATAAATATCTCCTAATAATTGTGTAAAACATTAGTAATTCCAAAGTAATCACCGATTATATAACTAGGAAGGCCATGTTGGTTTCAAATACTTCTCTCTAATAATATGTCTATTGATAAAAGAATTTATTTTAGGTTTAAATAAAATTCAAAATATAAAATAATTGTTCAAGTAATTAAACCAAAATGGCGAATATAAGGAAATCATGCTACTAACTTTTGGTGTCTTCTTTAGACTGTGAATTATCATGTAATTAAACTCCTGTAAATATCCCTACTTTCTATTCTATCAATCTCACCTACTTTACAAGGGGTACCTTTATTAAATATTGTAGACCTATTCTTTTTTCTAGATTATATATTATTTAATTATATAATGCAACCATATAAAATAGCTAACCGGTGTACATGATAACCCACAGTGATGCAGTACTCCTTCTTGAACTCCTTTGTTGCTGTAAGAAGCTAAATTAACCTTCCCCATGCCGTATAATAAAGTGTTACGAAGGAATAAATATTAAAATACTTTACTGAATCGCGAGGGAGGTGAAGTTGTTCTCATATGTCCATCACAAGTGGTACATGCTTCTAACTACTATTTATTAAATTAAATCTACTCGTAGAAGCTGAAAGAAAATTCTATATTAACTTATAACTACATGTACCTCCGGTACGCGATTATGAGTAACCACAGTATTTGATTGTCTTTTGTCGCACTTCCCTTTTTACCATTACCTTAAGGAATACTAATCCCTAAAATTTCGGATATTTTTAATACACCTAAAGGTAATGATTTCATTTGGTAATAAAATATCTCGAACAAGATTTTACAATAATATTTTTAGAACTAAGTATCTACATTCGCGTCTGTGCTCATTTTCCAAGGAACTATTAAATATAGTTAAAGAATAATATTATACTACTCAGTACATCCACACATAGAAAGCTTAACACCAGGTTATAGCCTCCTACTTGCAAAGGAAAAAACTTCATTCGAAAAGCTTTCGCCCTTGTTAGTACCCTTTCTTTTACTCATCAAAGAGTTCCAATGAATTTAAATATTTAGTATGTAGCACAACCTAACCACCCTAATTCCCCATATTAAAACAGCTGAAAAGGTGGTATTATTCAGGATAAATATTTGAAAACAATACACAGAAGATGTATTTACTAAATTATTGAGACTTATAAGTCTAGTATTGGTTGAAGTACTCCCTAGCCTTACAGTCTAAATTCGAGAGATATCTACAATTTATCTCAATACTATGACTCCAACCAATACCTCTGCAAATTCGTGAAACTGAATTATGTTATGGTGAATGTTCAATATATATATAAACCTATTACTTCCTTATTATTTTCTTTCTTAATTATGTTATGGTATTAATATTTTATGTTGAATTTCTATAGGCCAGAAACTCACCCCCAGCAGCTGTGAATCACACCAGATCCCATCTAGAAAGTCTCGAATTTAATCGACTAGTCAGGACCAATGGACTCACCTACCCCTTACCATAACCCAATTATATTTTGTTTAATAAATATCTTGTCTCTTATTTGTAGGTATGTGTTATGTAATATAAATCTTCTATGCATTCATTCTACGTGTCGTGTATTTTTGAGGCAGTGATGTGTAACTATTAACTTATAAATAATTGTGTACTTATTTATTTAATGCTGAACCTAACAATTCTCATGATTTATCGTATCCAGTCTGGAGTGATAAATCATTTAATATTGAGAAGCGTCCATATGATTCTATCGATTGGATCGATAGAATAAACTTTCACTGATGTTATCGTGTTTACTTGAATAATACCACATACTACACATGAAAAGACACACACCTTTAAGAACAGTAATATAACATCCTAAAATAATTTAGAGATAATTTGTTTACTAAACCTTTTTGCTTATTGAATGCAAAAGAATAATTTAATGAACAAATTATCTTACTACTCATAAATCAAACGGAATAGTATTCACATAAAATATTAGTATAGAACCCTCTATGGTGTATTAATTTATCAATCAATATTAAGAATAATTCTATTGTAATAAAATATATTATTTGGTTTCTTAACTTAATATGCTAAATTAAATAGCATAAGTACATCTGCAATGAAAGTAATCTAAATTGTATTGATAGGATTCATTTAACATTCTCATTTATTCTACCACTGTTTATTTAAATAGGATTATAACTTAGTAGAACAAAATTAAACTCCAACATAGCTTCCAGAAGAATTGTTTTGCAAATATAAATGACGAGTTATAGAGTTTATTTCACGTAATTAATAACACTTCGGATTAAATACACAATTCTAATCTCCATAATAAGATTCTCAAAGATAAAGAATATAAACTTACGAAGTTCTGATGACTCAAACCCACAATCACTGATATTAAATACTAGATCCACTCTCGCCGTCTACTCTCGACAAATTTCTTCTATTTCTCTTCCCTGAATCCCGCGAACATGAGTTTATATACTATAATTTCCTACCCAATTATTGCCTCTTTGCGAATAGTGTCCAAGAGACCTAGCATGCGTCGTTCCATGCGCAGAAGTCGTTTTTTAGGTGTCAGTGGTTGCAGCGGGGCGCGGGGAGCGGCGCAGTGCTGCTGCGCAGCCCCCAGCGTGCGACCGGCGCATTAGCAACAAAGTACACTTTGTTTTTGTTTTCATATTCGCGTTGAATCAATTGAGCTACTCAAGATTAGGTACATTCACCCCCCAAAATTTTAAAAGGTATACCCGGTTAAAATTTTGTAACCTATATTGAGTTGTGCACACAGTAATCTTCATGTCGTTATAATGCTAACCCATGGTCTTAGTATAATATTTTCCTATGTTTTATTTTCCTTGATCATCAACCTTGTAATCTATTCATAATTACTCATGTAGATTTAATATTGAAATAAAACGAGAATTGAGTCAGATTTACTTTATATACAGCAATAGAATTACGTTCTCCCGTCTTAAACCCTTGTCTCATCCCTCATTACTAACTACAACAAATCACATCCTAAATAAACCAAATAGAATAACTAATCCATCAGGATTTTCTTATAACGGTAACACAACCTTCCAAAATACGTACGATAATTAAAATCTTTTCTTCCATTATAACAATAACAAAATTGTTATCCCTAAACAGCTTCATTTATAATATTTGGACAAATGTATCGCATTAAAATTCCCCCTCATCTTCTTACTGTTGGTATCTAGTAAAATATAGACATTAGGAAACGGATTGCTTGCTACTGAATATGGACCTTCGTATAGTAACTCAATTTTTTTTGTCAATTTCCGTGAAACATCTGATCTATTTAACGTTCGAATTTTAACTATATCTCCTATCTGAAATTATATTATTCGATGTCTTGAATTGTATTTTCCTTGTCGGTTTTCACTAGCCTTTCTCAAATCGTGCTTTACCTATTCTCGTACTGAATTTATAGCCATTGACCCTGATGTCTTCGGTAAATTTTCATCTATTGTCAATTTAGTACTATTGCCGTATAATATTTCATTAGGAGTATATCCTGTACTATCGTGAAAGGAATTATTGTACAACGACTCAATTTTTGGCAACCAACTTGCCCAACTGGCATGGTTCTTATGACAATTATGTTCTAAATATTCTGCCTAGTTTCTTGTTTACTCTCGCGATTGTGTTAGGTCTGGGGTTCCGAACTGTTGTATAAATTGTGTTTATTCCCATTTCTAGATGAATTTGTATAATCACATCTATCAAAATTTGATGTAAATTAATGACTTTTTTATCAAGTGGGTCAATTCGAAAATAAAGAATAATTATCTATCCACTGACAATGTCTATATGGATCAAGTGTTGATCCAACCTTCCTTGCAAAATAATAGCTAAATCATCTAAATAACTTATACAAATCTCCCTAACTTCCGGTCCTAGAATAACATCCATGACCCTACTAGAGCTCCCTACTGATGTCTTTAATCCTTGAGGCAATATATTATATACATACGATTTCCCATTAAACGTGAATCCTGTAAATTGTTTACTTTCTTCTGTCAATGTATCAACAAATAAACGATTTGATTTGATTAGAATGGAATCTGAAAATATGCATTATTCATATCTACTATGCTTATGTAGTTTACCCCATGGAACAAACTCAATATATAATTAAGAATTGGCGGTTCCTCTGAATCAGTTATCATATACTTATTTATTTCTCTAGCATCAAGTAAAACTCGTATTGACCTATCTTTTTTTAATGCAAAAGTTTAAAGACTAGGTGGGTGTATGTGTATATGTAACTAAGGTGTATTTCTGAAGCTAATTATTCCTAATTCATCCATTTCGTTTAATTTATGTTCCATTTTGTCTCGATAAGCGTATGGAATAGGGTAAGACCTTCTTATGAAAGGAACGTGCTTTACCATTTTTATCTCGTTCATAATAATTAGTACGCCCTAGTTGAGTTGAAAATAGGTTGATATGATTTTTCAATACAGCTTGTAATTTATTTAACTCGGATTTTCCCAAAATTCCCTTCCTTTTCATGCTTTGTATTTTATCCTCTAAATGTTCATTACTCGTATTCAGTAGAAAATTTTCAAGGTTTAAGGTATTTATTCTAATTCCTTCTTTAACTAATGGTACAAAAATTTCCCTTCCTTCGTATTTAATAAGTATTTGCCTTAGCCAACTGTACTATTGTTTCGTATTTTCTTAACCAATCAAATCCTAAAATTAATTCCCTGACTAATTTGGGAATAATCAAGAATCCGGTCTCAATTTCTATATTTCCTACTTTCATCGGTAGCATAACCATCTGCTGTACCTTGGAGCCTTTTTGACCTACTGCGCCCTTTATTTGTATTGGGTTTATAGGTAATAATTCTACATTAACATTGCAACTCTTAAGTTCTTGCCAGAAAGAATCTGAAATACACGTTATATCACTACCCGTGTCTAATAAACCTCTATTTTGTAAATTAAATATCTTCAAATCAATTTCAGATTTTACAAATCCTAATTGTTGTTCCTCTTGTTCACTTTCATTAAATACTGAATTAACTAAATTTTCTTTTACAAGAATTTGTTCAATTATCATATTTGATTTTAGTTTGAAACAATTTATAATTCTAGTTTTGCCTAGATCTCTCGAATCAACGTTGCTCGAGAAACCTAAACCACACTTATGTAACCAACAATAACCTGTGTGATTTTCAATTGTACGACGTCCCTGTGGACAATTATATCCTAACTAGTACTCACGCAGGCTTCGTTCCCGTGGAATCCATCACGGTAAAAACACAACTCTCCCTTTTTTTTTTTTGGAGTCGCGTAAAAGCAACCTATAACCTTCCTCAAGCTTCAAGCTACTTCCATACCAAATTGCATCCAAATCCACCCAGTATTTTCGAAGACTAGCGCGTTCAAGCAAACAAACAAACAAATAAACTTATCCGCTTTATAATATTAGTATAGATAATAACTTCAATTCATTTTATACTTTCCCCTCACCCCCCAAGTCTAATTCCCTTACAAATCCTAAGCAATATAAATAATGTCTCACTTAATTCACCTTTTCCTACATCTTCCTAAAGTCTAGCAATAGAACACCTCCTTAAATATGAACTTGAACATCAATGGTGTAATATTAGTACTAAAAGAATACTCGTAATATCAATGATACATCATTTATACATAACGTCGCGGCTCGCATTGGACGATGGTATTTTAAGTTTATTAACATCGGCAACATGATGTGGCTGTATCATTCGAATAATCGATTCAAACTTGTCCGATTTTAGTAACATTTTAAAGGATACATCACTATTTTCGTTTGTGATTTTTCCATTTTTAGGTGTTGTCAAATAGTTTTTATTATTTTTTTACAGCGTCTAAGCGGATTAATGTGTGTTAACATTGCCTACTCATTACTGTGCCTATCGTGCGTCGTTTCTTTGTGAATATGTGCGCAAATTCGACCGTAAGTGAAGGTTTTAAAAGTGAAAACAAATCACATCACTGTGAGGCAAAGTTAGTCCGATTTGTCCAATGAAGGGTACAAGTATTTAAACAAGCTCACAACGAAGCCAGAAAGGTATATTATATATCATGATAATGGTTATAAATTACCGATTTCTCATTTTTTTTTGAAGCCTTACCCAAAAATCAAAGTACGTACTTTAGAGGTTATAAAACTCAAAATAAACTTGAAATTTAATTCTGATCAGTTGTAATATATGCAATCGAAAGAAAGATCCCACTTTCAGATAATAGTCTCTTCAACTCTTTCCATTTCACGAACACCAAATTGTAGGCTATATAAGCCTACATATAAAATAGAATTGATGACCAGATATCCTGGTCACGGCACCAAATTGTAACTAAACCCCCCTTGCAACCCTTAAATTGAAGATTTGATTGGCCAATGATTGTCTCACCTACGTTATGTTTATAAAGTAACCTGGGTCTTTTAGAGGAAAGAGACTATTTACAGAAATGGGTAATTGACTTCGGTTAATTTAAATTAATTATTTCTGTGGTTGAATAAAGGTCTTGATCAGATAATTAAACATAGTAAAAGTTAATTATAAATACCTTAAGACTAATGAAGACAATTCATTTCTTCCTGAATTAAAGATTCAAACATATATTTATATATTTTACAAAAGTAATAAAGAAAGGAATTAGGAAATCTGCCCCTACAAAATTTTGTAGGGGTTAGTAGGCTCCACACCAAACGCCTCAACTAAAATGAATGCCAACCACTATGTGCATCCCCTTCAGATGGGATATTGGATTCAAAGCGGTTTTAAGTCCTATACAGTAAGTAGGTACAACCATTCAGTCCAACATTAATCAATAATAAATTGAACACCTTAATTAGTGTGTTATTTTTCATTCTTAGTAAAGGATTAAACCTTAATATATGATAGGACTAAGCCTATATTTATAATGGTACTGAGACTCTTTTATAAATTATTGAGATGTACTCAAGCCATTCTTTATATCACAATTATTTCACAACCTCTTCATCCAAGAATTTCACAAGGGGTCAACAGGTAATGTCCCACCAGTCTAGTATCAGACAGAGCCAGAATTTACACGAAGGGGCCCCATAAGTGCTCCTACTCCTCATAGGGGATCAACGGAAACACCCATGATATTCCATCAGTGCCGGGTGCCTACATACATTGAAATAATGAGAATCATTCCCATAATATTCCTCCCATGGAATTCCAAGAATTAGGTTATTAAATTCAATTATCATAATTAAAATGCCACAATTACAATTAATCATGTTGGAGTGAAATAGTATCACAGGAATAATTTCCTATAATGAGTTTAAGGTTAGAAGGAACGGGAAGGAAATGATTAGTTGGAAATGAAGGGATAAGGAAGAGGTAGGACCTAGCTAATTAACTTGCAATACTAATTTAGCCCCAGTTAACTATGTAAAATTGATGTGGTGAGTTGAATCAATAACACAATGTTTTGTTGGCCTACAAAACATTGCTTATCAATTACAGTTGTAGAGTGTGCATAAAGATCTTTGCTGCATGTGAAGTGTTCCTGCTTGCAGTAGAATATAATCACCAATGAGCATCTTCTTAGGAGGCTACGCTTAGAAGGGGTTTGCGAGGTCCCTTAAATTCATAACAACTCCTTGAATAGACACTCACTTATGAAAATACTACAGATTGTGTAAAGTCAACTGGCGCATGATTAGTATATTCATGTTCTTGAAATAACTCTAATCTCACGACGAAGATACGCGGAACTAACTACACTTATTATCTAACAACTCTACTATTCAACTTAAGAAATGAACCAACACAACCTGGTCAAGTATGAATTACTTTCAATAACAAGTTATAACCAGTTTCTGTCTGTTTTCAAATCATAAGTGAACTGATTTGGCCCTACTATAGATTAACTACGCATATCTGCTTAGGTTTCTAATTCATAAGTGAATTGATTTTACGCATTTTATTCGCATTTCTTATTATTATATCGCACCCTCTACTATAGATTAACTACGCATATCTGCTTAAGTTTCTAATACTAGGTATATGAAGAAATAACTTCACTCGAAGAGCTGAAATTTCACACAACATTATAAATAACAGGGAAATTTGCAACAAGTATGGAGGTGTATTTACTTATGTTGTTAATACGACCTGAAAGGAATAATTAGTCATAAATTATGTTTAAATTCACATAGCGCTATAAAATATCAAGAAAAACCGCAAAATCACAATAAGAAAAACATCATTAATTAACATAAAGGAACTCTCAAAAGCTTCCACCGACATTCCATAAACAATATTATAAACCATAGTGATTAAAGTTTACTCTAGTTATACAATAAGTGACTTTATAAATATCTCCTAATAATTGTGTAAAACATTAGTAATTCCAAAGTAATCACCGATTATATAACTAGGAAGGCCATGTTGGTTTCAAATACTTCTCTCTAATAATATGTCTATTGATAAAAGAATTTATTTTAGGTTTAAATAAAATTCAAAATATAAAATAATTGTTCAAGTAATTAAACCAAAATGGCGAATATAAGGAAATCATGCTACTAACTTTTGGTGTCTTCTTTAGACTGTGAATTATCATGTAATTAAACTCCTGTAAATATCCCTACTTTCTATTCTATCAATCTCACCTACTTTACAAGGGGTACCTTTATTAAATATTGTAGACCTATTCTTTTTTCTAGATTATATATTATTTAATTATATAATGCAACCATATAAAATAGCTAACCGGTGTACATGATAACCCACAGTGATGCAGTACTCCTTCTTGAACTCCTTTGTTGCTGTAAGAAGCTAAATTAACCTTCCCCATGCCGTATAATAAAGTGTTACGAAGGAATAAATATTAAAATACTTTACTGAATCGCGAGGGAGGTGAAGTTGTTCTCATATGTCCATCACAAGTGGTACATGCTTCTAACTACTATTTATTAAATTAAATCTACTCGTAGAAGCTGAAAGAAAATTCTATATTAACTTATAACTACATGTACCTCCGGTACGCGATTATGAGTAACCACAGTATTTGATTGTCTTTTGTCGCACTTCCCTTTTTACCATTACCTTAAGGAATACTAATCCCTAAAATTTCGGATATTTTTAATACACCTAAAGGTAATGATTTCATTTGGTAATAAAATATCTCGAACAAGATTTTACAATAATATTTTTAGAACTAAGTATCTACATTCGCGTCTGTGCTCATTTTCCAAGGAACTATTAAATATAGTTAAAGAATAATATTATACTACTCAGTACATCCACACATAGAAAGCTTAACACCAGGTTATAGCCTCCTACTTGCAAAGGAAAAAACTTCATTCGAAAAGCTTTCGCCCTTGTTAGTACCCTTTCTTTTACTCATCAAAGAGTTCCAATGAATTTAAATATTTAGTATGTAGCACAACCTAACCACCCTAATTCCCCATATTAAAACAGCTGAAAAGGTGGTATTATTCAGGATAAATATTTGAAAACAATACACAGAAGATGTATTTACTAAATTATTGAGACTTATAAGTCTAGTATTGGTTGAAGTACTCCCTAGCCTTACAGTCTAAATTCGAGAGATATCTACAATTTATCTCAATACTATGACTCCAACCAATACCTCTGCAAATTCGTGAAACTGAATTATGTTATGGTGAATGTTCAATATATATATAAACCTATTACTTCCTTATTATTTTCTTTCTTAATTATGTTATGGTATTAATATTTTATGTTGAATTTCTATAGGCCAGAAACTCACCCCCAGCAGCTGTGAATCACACCAGATCCCATCTAGAAAGTCTCGAATTTAATCGACTAGTCAGGACCAATGGACTCACCTACCCCTTACCATAACCCAATTATATTTTGTTTAATAAATATCTTGTCTCTTATTTGTAGGTATGTGTTATGTAATATAAATCTTCTATGCATTCATTCTACGTGTCGTGTATTTTTGAGGCAGTGATGTGTAACTATTAACTTATAAATAATTGTGTACTTATTTATTTAATGCTGAACCTAACAATTCTCATGATTTATCGTATCCAGTCTGGAGTGATAAATCATTTAATATTGAGAAGCGTCCATATGATTCTATCGATTGGATCGATAGAATAAACTTTCACTGATGTTATCGTGTTTACTTGAATAATACCACATACTACACATGAAAAGACACACACCTTTAAGAACAGTAATATAACATCCTAAAATAATTTAGAGATAATTTGTTTACTAAACCTTTTTGCTTATTGAATGCAAAAGAATAATTTAATGAACAAATTATCTTACTACTCATAAATCAAACGGAATAGTATTCACATAAAATATTAGTATAGAACCCTCTATGGTGTATTAATTTATCAATCAATATTAAGAATAATTCTATTGTAATAAAATATATTATTTGGTTTCTTAACTTAATATGCTAAATTAAATAGCATAAGTACATCTGCAATGAAAGTAATCTAAATTGTATTGATAGGATTCATTTAACATTCTCATTTATTCTACCACTGTTTATTTAAATAGGATTATAACTTAGTAGAACAAAATTAAACTCCAACATAGCTTCCAGAAGAATTGTTTTGCAAATATAAATGACGAGTTATAGAGTTTATTTCACGTAATTAATAACACTTCGGATTAAATACACAATTCTAATCTCCATAATAAGATTCTCAAAGATAAAGAATATAAACTTACGAAGTTCTGATGACTCAAACCCACAATCACTGATATTAAATACTAGATCCACTCTCGCCGTCTACTCTCGACAAATTTCTTCTATTTCTCTTCCCTGAATCTTTTTTTTTTTTTTTTTTTTTTTTTGTGAGTGGCATCTCGCAGGTCAACCTCTGAGGTTGTCGGCTGCTTAACCGGGCTTGCCTGTGGTTGCCTTAATTAATAAATTAATTAAAGCCTCCAGCCAGGGCTTATTAAAAAACTTACAAACTAGGCGACTACACACTAAGGGCACCCCCTGTGGGGTATGGACCTCGGCTTAGGGCGTCGCAGTGGGAGGGCAGCTAGGGACAGGCTGGATCATATCATTATTATTATTAATAAGGGAATTTAAAGCTACTGGCTCAGCGTCGCGGGCTGGCTCTGGCAAGGGTCGGGGCGGACTATTACGGGGACGTCGCGGCGGGCCTCGGCGGCGAGGACGGAAAGACGGTCGATTTTTGTTTTTGTAAACTGTGCTGGTTTCCTTACGGCTCTCTTGGAGCAGGGTGAGTGCGTCATCGGGAGTGACTAGGGTATGCCTTGGTCGGCGAATCTTAGAGATACGCGAGGGTTCGTATTGGGCGGCCGATACGATAAGGGGATTCCTATGTTGGATTGCAGTATCAAAGAAACGCTTGGAGACACGTTTCATGAACTGCTGGATGGTGGGCATCTTGAGGTCTACGTGAAGAAGCTCATTTCGAACATAAAAGGGGGCTCCCGTGACTCTACGGAGGAATCGGTTTTGAAGGGTCTGCATCTTATGGAGGAGGTAGGGCTTTGCGTGTGCGAAAACAACGCAGGCGTAGGTCATGATGGGACGGATGACCGCGGTGAAAATACGCAGCTTGCACCTGAGTGATAACTTGCTGCGGGAGCTAAGAATGAAGTGGAGCCTACCTAGAGCGAAAGCGGCGCGCGAACGTGCCTGCTTTATGTGCTCAGCGAAGGAAAGGTGTTTGTCGAGGACCACGCCTAAGTATTTGGCTTGCTTTTCCCAGGGGATCGGCTTGCCGTACATGGTAATCGGACGGGGGGAGGATGGGTTTATCCGCGGCTTAGAAAAGAGGACTGCCTGGCTTTTGTCTGGATTGACTTCGATTCTCCATTTCCGGAACCACTTGGCCAGAGTGTTTGCGGAAGTTTGGAGAGTGCGAGCGATGGCATCGGGTTTAAGACCGGTATAATAGATAGCCGTATCGTCGGCAAATAGGGCTAGCTGAGTATTTTTATGCTTGGGGATGTCGCTAGTGAATAGCGTGAAAACGAGGGGGGATAGTACGGAGCCTTGAGGAACTCCTGCGCGAATGGGATGGGGGGAGGAAAGCTCCCCCTCAATTCGGTAACGAAAGGTGCGATTCGATAAAAAGTCCCGTAAGATGAGCACGAGACGGTCAGGCACGCCGAGTTGGTATAGCTTATAGATTAAGCCATTGTGCCAGACTTTGTCGAACGCTTTCGCTATGTCGAAGAATAAGGCTCCCGTTATTGCGCCCCGTTGGAAGCCGGCGCTGACGTGTTCTATGATGCGGTGGACTTGTTGGATACATGAGTGTTCGGTTCTAAATCCAAACTGCTCATTGGGTATAAGACTCTTTGCTTCGGCAAAATCTTTGAGCCGCTTATATATAAGCCTTTCATAGATTTTACCGAGGACGTTGAGTAAGCTAATGGGACGGTAGCTAGACGGGTCAGACTTGGGCTTGCCTGGTTTGGGAATACCTATGACGGTGGCCTGTTTCCAGGTTGCGGGGAACATATTATTGCTCAATGCGCCATTGAAGATGGCAGTCATTAGCACTATAAGCTGGGCGGGGAAAAGTTTGAAAACCCTATTGGTGATGCCGTCGGAGCCAGGGGCTTTTCGCGGTTGGAGACTTTTAATGATATCCTGGACCTCATCAGGTGTGATGGGGGCCAATGGATTATCGGGATCTTCGACGGGCGGAAGGGAAGTTCTACGTCCGACTTCGGCGTTCACCATATCGAGGTGGGCTTGGTCTACTGGTTGAGAGCTGGGAGAACACTGGGACTCTAGGCTGTCGGCTAGGCATTCTGCTTTTTCAGAGTTATCGAAGGCGACACTCTTATCGGGACGAATGAGAGGAGGCATTGTGGCCTCTTCAGTGGATCGTAACTTCCTCTGAAGCTGCCAGAAGGCAAGATGGGTGGGCTCAAGTTCGCTCAGCATCTTGTCCCAGCTCGCATTACGCTGCTCGGCAATGCGTTTCCTTACAGCACGCTGTAAGTTGCGCATGTGAGCTTTGTTTGCGGCGCAGGGAAAAGCGCTGTACGCACGGATGGCTGCGTTCTTCTCGGTTATCAGATTCCGTACATGGTCCGGGAGTTTCCAGCGGTGGTCTACCGCTACTGGAACTTCCCTTGAACAATCGTTCAGGACGGATTGTACGTGATCTGTAAGCGAGTCGATCGCCGCCGTCGTGTCAGCGACTGAGACTATGTGGTCAGGAATGGTGTCCAAGTGAGGCGACGTGGTGGATTTCAGTTTTTCACTTACTTTCCTCCAGTCGGTGATCAATTGGGTCGGAGGAGGTTGGGTAGGATCATGGTTACCCGAGCGGGAACCTAGGTGTAGGATAACGGGACGGTGATCCGAGTTGAGTTCGTGAAGCGCTTCTATGGAGTGTAAATGGAGGTTTACATTCTTTAGGAGCGCCACATCGAGGACATCGGGCCTATGGTTGTGGTCGTGTGGGTAGTGGGTGGGAGTCATCGGAGCGATGACGTCATAGTTTAGGGTCGCGCCTAGGTTATACACGATTCTGCCTCTGGCATTTGTCGTGTTGCTGTTCCAAGCGGGGTGTTTGGCGTTGAGATCGCCCGCTAGTAAGACGGAGTCACTCAGACCAAAGAGAGTCGTGAGATCGCTGGTGAGCGCGATAGGGTCGTCTGAAGCAAGAGACGCGACCGATGGTGGGGGATGGTAGGCAGAGATGATGGTTATCGGAGGATGACCAGTCATGCCTAGTCGACAGGCAGAGTACTCTAGGTGAGAGAGAGGCGCGGGTGGGGTCAGAGGGATGCAGTATAACTCCTTCTTATAATAAATAAGGGTACCGCCGCCGTGGCAGCGTGTTCTGTCATTGCGAACTAGACGGTAATTCGCAATTTTGGGGTCAGCGCGGTGGGGTTTCAAAAGAGTCTCCTGTATAAGGAGGACGTCTAATTGGTGGTCGCAGAGGAATTTAGTTATTTCGGCGCGTTGGTTGAAAATGCCATTGGCGTTGAAAAAACCTAATTTGAGGGATCGAGGCCTAGTGTGGTTTGTGCGTTGGGAATCCATTGGATCAGTCCATCGCATCCATCTGGTCGAGGCCTAGCACGACATCACTGTGTGTGCTGAATATTTGGCTGTACATTGCCGTCGTAATTTTGCCGTTATTCTGCTGCTCGGCAGCCAGAAGGGCATCGCGGAGAGACCTGGCTTGGCGGGTCATAAATATTCTATAGTGGCGCAGTAGAGTCTGGCCGCAAGACTCGCCGTGCGCGACGGGTGAGGGATTGGGCGGTTGTTTGGCTGCAGGAGCAGCAGTGGTTTGAGGCTCAGGTTGGGGACTGGCTGTGGCCTCTGGAGCCACGGCTATCGGCAGGATCTGCGCTGCGATGGGTATATCCATCAGTGCCTGCAAAGGTTTGGCAGGGGCCAAGGAGGGAAAAGCTTGTTCGTGGTTTAGCCTGTTCCACGGGGATGGTCTCTGAGGAGCGAGACGTTGGGGAATTTGAGAGGAAGGTGCCTCTCTTTGTTGGCGGGTGTTGGCGCGCTTCGCTAATTTAGGAGCGAGTTTGGGGGCTTTGGGACAACCGCGGTAGTTTGCCGGGTGACCGGTCTGGCCGCAGAGAACGCAGCTGGGTGGTTCCGAACAGAGGGTTCGGTCTTTGGGCCGAGGGCAGTCCGCAGTGCTGTGCTCGCCCAGACACTTGACGCATCTGGGAGTCGCATAGCAGTTGCTCTGCGCATGGCCATACAGTTGGCAACGGTGGCATTGTCCCACTGTTGTGGTTTTGTAGGGCTTTTCAATTGAGATACCGGATAGGGAGCAAATGGACTTAATCTTGAAAATCGGGTGATGACCTTCGGTTGGTTCACAAATGACAAGAACCATGTCGTACAATTCACCGCCTCTCGCTTTATGTAAGCGATGGACGGCGATCACTGGTATACCTTGATCGGCAAGGTCGTCTTTAATATCCTGTACTAGGATTTCTTTAGGGACACGTTTAATAATAACACGAGTGGGCGTATCCTCGGGGAAGGAGAAAGTGTGAAAGGAAATATTCCTTTCACGGAGGGCGCGATATAGTTCCCTATAGTCGTTCGACGTAGGGACGGTGACTTTAATGCCATTTTGGCAGGCACGGGCGTTTGTGTAGTTGATCTTTCGATCAACACACATCTTGGACACATCAGTCCATTTACCCTTGTCCTGGATGTAAAAGGGGGGCGGAGGGCGTAGCTTCCTTTGGGCTGAGGAAGTTTGGGCTATCGGGCTGGGGGGACGACTATTCTGCGCGCGAGCAGAGGTAGTTGGGACGGGGCTAGCGGGTCGAACGGGCGTTTGAGTTGGGGACGGGGGCGACGCGGTGGTCTTTTTGGCCTTGCTGGCCTGGGAGGTTTTCCCTTTCTTCCTCTTGCCACCGGTGACGACTTGAAAGTCGTCTTCCGAGGACGAGGGGCATGATGACAAATCATTGTCGGAGTTGTTATTGGACACAGGTTCGGTGGTGTCCATTTCACGGAATTCAACTGCAGCGCACACCTGCGCGGCGTCCATTGTTTTATGAACAATGGGATTAGTAGGTGGGCCGGAAACAATGGATGATTTCGGGAATTGGGCGGTCGGCACGACATTGTCAGCGGGCGGGGGCGATAGAGGGCTATCTACCTGGAAGTCGTTCGTTGTTCGATGAACAATGGGATCGGAGTTGATAAGCACTTCCGTGAATTGACCAACCGGAATGCCTTGATCAGCAAGCGGGGGAGATAATGGGCTGTCAAGCGCGTCACTAAAATCAGCGACGTTGGCTTCGGTAGCCGGAGGACAGTTAGCGATTTCACGCTGGATTATTCCGCCATATTTGGCGGAAATAGCAGGGTTTTCCTTAAGGATTTTTAGCAATATCTCCAAAATATTGGAGTTTGCCATGATTGGCGAATGGATCAAAAATTGAATGGGGAAATTTTGGAGATTTCTCTCCCGCGGGGGACCTATTTAAAGCCTAACTGACCTAACTCCCCGGATGGATGGGTCCGGGGATGTGTAACCCTCCCAGTCGGGTAGAGACTGGGAGGTGAGTACCTAATGGTGAGCCCTAAGCTTGTAACCGGTCGCCAGTCTTATTGTGCGAACCGGGCCCTATTGGGTCTAGTGCGAAGGGGTAGACACACCCAACCGACACTAGGTGTGTAGCTGAAAAGGAAACTCAGTAACTAGGTTTGACTAGGAGATCCCCCAAGGCCAAAACCTAGCACTCGACTCCAATTGACTGCTTCACCCTGAAGGGGATCAGCGGGTGCGTCGGGTCAGCACCCCCTTGGTATTGTTGACACCGTGAGGTTTCCAACCAAGGACCACGAAACTGTGGTTTTACCCTGAAGGGGCTAAACCAAATTGTTTTTGACGTTACTCTGTTATAGAAACAAAATATCCTTCACTGCCTTGAAAAAGGCGGTTCCGGATCGAGAGTTGTAGTCGGCGACTACGAATGACGTCACGGCGAGCGCGACGAAGCGATGACACAGACACAGAACGATCGGGAGCGCAGAGCGGCACGACCGTCTCGGGCGAGCGTCGGGCGAAGAGTGATCTTCCCTGAATCCCGCGAACATGAGTTTATATACTATAATTTCCTACCCAATTATTGCCTCTTTGCGAATAGTGTCCAAGAGACCTAGCATGCGTCGTTCCATGCGCAGAAGTCGTTTTTTAGGTGTCAGTGGTTGCAGCGGGGCGCGGGGAGCGGCGCAGTGCTGCTGCGCAGCCCCCAGCGTGCGACCGGCGCATTAGCAACAAAGTACACTTTGTTTTTGTTTTCATATTCGCGTTGAATCAATTGAGCTACTCAAGATTAGGTACAATAGCTACAACCTAGGGATCTTTAAATCAAGAGTGAGTACGTTATTTCTAGGTAAGCGTGCTCCATCTTCGACCACATTATCACATACTATCAGGTGAGATGGCGGGCAAACCAGAACCTATTCTCAAAAAAAAATCTTTTAATAATACATTATATTGATTTTGACAGTCTTAATAAGTTCTTCTAGCCGATTTTGACCACGGTGGCTAAACTCATAATCGATTAGCCAGCTGCGCAGGGGATATTATAGAGCACAAGTGTGGGTGCAAGTACAGGTGTACCCTCTGTACTTTCATAGCCCTCTCATAGCTTTATGGGACGGCAATCCGACACAACCGGAGAATGATCAGGCACCAACGTGATTTCCAAGGCACGGGATTTATCACACCACCAACTTCCAAACCCCGGGCTACTACTGAAAAATTTCGAAAAAAAAAAAAACGAATAAAAACTTTTTACCAAAAAATTAAACCGACTCCCAAAAAACACTGCAAAGTGAAAAATAACTTTAATTTCGGTAGTCGGTGTCTTTAGTTTCGTATTTTCGTTTTTGGCACCGACTTCCGAAATTAAAGTTATTTTTACTTTGCAGAGTCGGTTTAATGTTTTAGTAAAACGTTTTTATTTCACTCTTTTTAGTTGGTCTATTTTTAATTTACCTAGTTACAAGAGCCTAAATGTCAACTACTTATAACCTTTTACAAAATATTGCTTTTCCCAATGCTGGGCCGTTAATTGTTGAGGAGTTCTTCTGGTACTTCACCATCAGCTCTACATCACCATATGCGTTGTGACGAGCATAAAGTGCTTAACATTTTCGGTGGGAAACTAATCCAATGACTCCTCCCACTCTGGGTGGAGCGGAAGGGAGTGTCAGACTTCTACTGACTAAAAACCCACCCTGTTCCTTCAGCTGCCCTTGTGGTCCAGGACCATGGTGTCTCGTTAGAACATTCCGATGGTGCGTGAGTTTAAGTATGTGACCTACAGTCAATCTATCAATCAATCAATTAATCATTTATTTGCACGAATATAGATACAATAAAAATACAGGTGGTAAATACAGTCCGAAATGAGCCATGTACATTCTGCCTTGAGACAGGCACGCAAAATTTTATACAATTAGTTATAAACCAGATATAATACAAAAATGTCAACTTAGTAATAATAATGAATACAATTATAATCTACAAAAATATTGCTGCATGTCAAATTATAATGTCACAGTTAATTAACATTATTAAAATTTAAATGAAATGAATGATTTACATCTATTTAAATGTCAGACAAAAAGAGTACATTTATGTATGTCAAAATTAACTTAGTTACAATTATGTTAAAAATAAGTCAAAAATAATACAATTAAATACATTAAATTAGATTCCTTTGACATTTTAGGATGTCAGAATGAATATTTAATTACAAATATTAAATATGCTTATGTAGGTAATTAAAAAGTTCTATCCATTAAAAAATCATTCACTGAGTAGTATCATTTTTAAATTGAATTTTTTAATTGAATCGTTTTTTTATAAAATTAGGCAACTTGTTGTATATGGTTGGTCCCATACACATAAAACTTTTCTTTAATTACTCCGTATTACAGGAATCGATATGTCAAAGATTTTTGTATTGGCTTCTGACAGGTCGTTTCAATCTTCAATCTTTCAATTGGTCGAGTCAATCTATTCTATAGCCACCACTCCACCACGCACGAGATTTTAGAAAGTAGTAAATTTAGACGCAGTCAGATACACATTGGTGTAATCTTTGCAAGCCTTTTCAATGCGAGAATAAACGAATAACATTTTTTTTCCGACAACTTTTTCCTAACTTGAAAATAACGTGCCGTATAAGGCTTAGTAGTTTGTTATTATCACTTCTATTTTTTTAATCTTTTGCGAGTTAACCTCTCGCAGGTAAACTTTTGAAGGTGTCGTATTGACCGGACTTCTCTGTAACGACCTCAAGAAAACAGGGATGGGAAATCATCTAATGACTGCCTGCCGATCTGGGTGAACTAGGTGGTTTTAGTCAGTAAAAGTCTAACACACCCATAGTGACGGAAACAGACTTCAAGTTTAGGAAGTCGCTGGAGAAACACGGTAACGGCCAGCGCTGTCAATATCTTTAAAAAGAACTAGTATCCAAAAAGGTGGTCCTAACATCACTTCACTTAAACCAACGTCAATTATGTGTGTGCTGTAAAGTGATCTCGAAATAGACAACCAAGTATACAGCGAGCACATTCTTCAAGCTCATATTTCAGCTAGTTTAAAGTAAGCACTCCACAGTCGAAACCTTCAGAGCCATGCATCATAGCGACGGGTACAGACTTGGCTCAAAGCCAGCTGATAGCGATGCTGATTGACTTATTGCCTGAACGTAATATACCAACGGATTTGTTTTGTGTAAACCCGGCGTTAGATTTTGTTCGGCTTTAGACCTACCAGAGCTTAGAATGTCCTTTCTGGCAATAACTATGGCTTTAAATAATTTATGCTAGAATTTAAAGCTACTAAGCATAATCGTCTGATATATATTTATACAAGGGTCCATCCGTTTGTTGCATGAGTCGATTGAGAGAGAAGAGGGTCGACCGCATCTTATTTTTAAGATACAAACCAGGCAAACGTTACCTTGTATTGCAATTCGATGCCAATAATGCCAGTTGCTCGAAGTTAAATAAATTCTTTAAAAGATTTGAGTACCTACTTACTGGCTAAAAACCGAGTGTAGTTGAGCGATTGGGCTCTAAACTTGTTTCAAAAATAAAACTAAGTGGCCTCTGTAAGCGCCGCAGACACGTCGATACGTTTCGTGCTCTACAGTTTATAGTTCTTACGCATTGATCGTCCTGCGGCGGTTTTACCGTTGTTTTTCTTTGTATTTGCAACGCAAAATTGAGTTACCACTCTAGTAGAAAATTTAAAGTTGCTGAGCTGATTAGAGCTAAAAGCCGGGCTGTTGTGAATCCATGGAAAACAGTTCTGTTTTGTTGACCTGACGGAGTTGAAATCGGGATGTATGGCAAATACTGCCCAACTAGCACAAATGGGCTGCATTAGAGCTTTGGAGCGTATCCGATTATTACTTATGGTAATAGACGTAAGCGCTAGAGCGTCTACTGCAGACTTAAAGCAGCCGCTTTAGCGCTATTTGGGCGCCATTTTATGCAACCTAAAGTTCCATTTAACCTGCACAATGGTTGCATAAAGGTTCCTTAATAGCTATAACGATTTATTAACGCTATACTAAAGCTCTTGTAGCGCTACTTTTGATGATTTTGAACTACTTTGAACGAATGAATTGATTATAGTTCTTTATTGTATATCTTCAGTTGACATTATTTGTAATATTTTGGTAAAGTGTTTTCGTCGCCATCATGAAAATAAAACAAAAAGAAGTAAATGTTTGTATTCTGTATTAGCAATATATATAAAGATACTTAAAACGCTGTCCAGTTTACTGTAGATATATAAGAAAATTTTCGAGTAATTTTAACGCGCTTTTATGATATTTAAAAAATTAACAAAAGATATGTGTATTTTTTATTTGTTATACAGAATAAATTTTATTTCCGTATTTTTACGTGTCGATAACTTACTATTTGCAAGTGGCCGATTGTTTACCGGTACATTTAATGCACATTTAACTGAAAAACCAATGTATATCAACTCAATTTTGCAAGTGAATTATAAGTTTTCTTAAACAATCATGGCGTCATTGTACTGTAGTCATAACCTGCAGTTTGAGCTCTAATAACTCCCTTTTGAGAATCATAGCGCTAATTTTCACCCTTCTAACGCTTCCAGTGATTTTTGTTCCCCTAGTGCAACTCACAGCCACAAAAAGCTCCTATTTTCCTGTTTTGAGGTTATAAGATTAATTATTTGTATCCTTAAGTGTATAAATAAATAAATAAGATCTCGTTACGTACTTATTCGTTTAGCATCCATTTTATTAAATGTTTTATAATAGTTACAAAAGCGGCTGTAAAATGGCGAATGGATTGAGCCTGCAAGGAATGACTATTGCTACTAAAGGCCTTAGTTACACTGATGATTTTTTTGTAACTATAGTATGCATAAGAGTTTCTATTATTTCTATAATGAAACTTATAGTAGTATAATAGTGGTTACTATAACTATAACCTATACAAGTTACAATGGAAACTACTATGCAGCTGTGAGTGGCAGAATGACCTTCGTAACTCTCATATAAAGGTGTAAGTGGTAAATGAGTTCTACCGTGGACTACTGTGAAGGCTAGGGTAGTATTTGATTCAGCTTATAGCACCTTAAGTAACTTTTATAACTATAGACGTTTACGGATGCAGATATGCAACTCTGAACTGCTTTTTGAACCCTTAAACCGCTATTTTACAACCCAAAGTAACAAAATAGGCTGCTATTTCCACTAATGTGCTCGTTGGGTGGATATTGTTGTTTGTAGAAATATAATAAAATTGGTAGATAGAATTCTGGTGAATTGCTTCGATGTTGAGCACGACAATTATTTATTTAATGGAACAATAGGAGCTTCGTATTTTTGTAAATTTAATATACAATAGTTTGGTCAAGAAATTTTAAAACTGTGATTAATAATATTGGGGTCTTAAAGTCAATTTATTTATATATTATTTATTTATTTATAGTTAATTAAACGATTAAAACCAATTACATTAATTAACTTAGAAATAAAAGGTACATATAACAAATACATAAACAAGTATATACATTACAAACTAGTAATACATTACAAATTATTTTGAAACTAACACGGAACCGAACTAACACAGAACAGTGGACAGGTTAATAGGTTAATTCTAGATAAGCGTGCTTTATCTTCGACCAGTGCGATGATGTGGTCGAAGGTGAAACGCGAGCCAATTTTAGGGTCAGTAGCCTAATGGTTAAGGTTTCGACTTTGTGACCGAGAGAGCGCTTGTTCGAACCGCACCCATACACTATTGCCGTGAACCCACACCAGATACAAGCATATTTATCTTAGTTGGCGGAGATAACAAGATTGCTAGTAATATGAAGTGTACCCCAACCTAATATACCTACCTTTTTATTTTTTCTATTTTTTGGAACGAAGTTCCTTATCGCGCGTTGCGAAAGGGGGCTAGACGGAAAAAATTAAGACGAAAAGTTGTAACGACACTTTATGCTATAGGAAGCCATGCGGCGTGCGCATGTTTCTCTGTCTCTCTCTCTCTCTTATAGAAAGCAAGCTAGATATTTGATCTTATCTTTTCTTTTCTTTTCTTATCTTTTCTTATCTTATATTTTCTTATCTTTTCCTTTTCTTATCTTTTCTTTTCAGATAGAAAAAAAGATCTTTTCTTATCCTTTCTTTTCCTTTTCTTGTCTTTTCTTTTCTTCTTTTTTTACATTGTATTTGTTAATAATAAAAAATATTATTATAACTTAAAAAAAAAAAAAATTATTGCAATTCCTTCACTAATTAATCGAAAGGAACTTCGTTCCATCCGGGTGTCCCTTGACACCTCTCAAGTTTTTTTATGTTTTTTTTTTCGGCGTGGATATCCTCATGGCTGTCCTCCGCCCTGGGCCGGGCGAAGGGGTCTGTCAGATTTTTACTGACTAAAACCACCCCGTGTTCTCTCGTATACATGCGCCGGGGGCTGCGGGAACACATATGTGTTCTTACCTACCTAACCCAACCTAATAAACCTACACTGAATTGCTAGTTTACTTTATAAAAAAATATCAATAAAAAGTTAGCACTTTTGAGAATATGTTCACTTATTTAATGGACCCTTTTGTCGTTACAAATTTTACCAAATAGCAATGACAACAAATTAATGTTTTGTAACGGCCTCAAAATCTATGCCTGAATGTATTTTTAAAACAAAAATCTTTTAACAGCGTTTGCGTCGTTACTTCTTATGTCCACTACAATACATAAATTATTTACTTTTTCATTGCGCCACAGCTAAAAAAACACACTAAAACCCACCCATAGCTGTCCACAGACCAACAATAATAGCAGCATATTATTTTTTATCCTCGACACTGCTGCCTGTAATCTAGACACGGTCAGCAAACAGGCTGGCAGTGCGCCAAACTTGCACATCATTTTATCAAGATCTGTTCAGGACGTGTTTTTGGGAGTAACGGAACGAATAATAAACAGGCAGGCCATTTCAGGTGGATATTTACGGTTATGTTATTGAAGAGGTAAAATTCTACTTTACATGTTTAGGCCAAGACAATGTTTACTAAAAAAATTTCTATCTTTGCTGCAGCGTAGTAGGAATAAATACTTTTTAATATCAAAGTCTAACAAACTACTCATTACTCTACTCTATAAAAAATGTGTTTTAATTAGAATAAATGCCACTTACATCAGATTACTTGAGAATTTCTATGTTTTTTTACTAAAGTATTTTTTACTGTTTGTCTAGTGAACGTCACCCTTTAATAAAGTTTTAGCTATGATTGCCTAGTCAGCGATACGGACTTTGTATGAATGAAAAGATTGTTATACATAATGCGATATTTTGTGAAGTGTTATGAATTGACCTCCTAAAACATTTATTTTGCCAAAATATTAGTAAGACAAAAATAATGTTTTGGTACACACTAAACTCTTTTATCTCACTTTTGTTCTCTTATTAAATTCCAACATTCATAGTTAATAGGATCATCATATCTACATCCTATTAGGCAGTTGTCCCACCGCCGACAACGAACGAGTAGCGAGTAGAGCTGGAAACTTGAAACGAGTGGCGAGCAGCGAGTAGCGTGTAGTTCCGATAGTTCTGTCGCTGGTCTAATAGCAAGTGTGCGAGTGCGACGGGCGTTTACCACGGAGTACTTTCATATATGCGTTTACTCGCGCCACTCGCTCGCGGCCATAGATAGATAGATAGATAGATAGAATATACTTTAATGTACACCAATAATTGAATCACACTTAAATAACAATATTGTAAAAAACCCCATTTTAATTAAAGCTCATAAAGTCCTTCCAAAGGTTATCTGGAAGATATCGCTCTCAGCGATAAGACCGCCATTGTAACCAATTTTTTACAATATTGTTATTTATATATATATATATATATAAATACAATACATAAATACATAAAATAAATATATAATGTGTTCTTTAACATCGTGTGGAGAAAGCAAAGGAACAATTATAAGTTTGAAATAAAATGATTGGCAACCGAGCTTTTAAAAACAGCAAGTGACTGAGCTTGTCTTACTGATACCGGCAATCCATTCCAAAACCGAATGGCCTGCACCGTAACCGACTGGTCGTAAAATTTTGTGGAATGCGTAGGCATCAAAAGTCTCAAATTCTCTGATGATCTCAAATCTCTAACATGTGTGTCATGAAGGAACTTAAAACGTTCTTTGAGGTAAAAGGGAGTCGTTGGATTGAAAAGAATACTGTAGAGTAATGATAAAATATGTGCATTCCGGTGAAGGCGAATAGGCAGCCACTTGAGTTTAGTGCGAAACTCAGAAACATGATCATATTTGCGCAATCCAAATATGAATCTAATACAAAAAATTTGGAGTCGCTCAAGCTTATCTAGCTGCACTTCAGTTAGATCTGGATAACTTGCATCAGCATAGTCAAGGATAGGGAGAAGAAGAGATTGGGCAAGCGCAGTTTTAGTAGCAGTCGGTAGGAAATTGCGCAATCTGCGTAAAGACCCCGCAGAGGCGAACAGTTTGCGGCTCACTTCTTGCAACTGGGGACCCCAAGACAAATCATTATCAATATAAATACCAAGGTCTTTTACTGAGTCACAGTAGGGTATAACAGCTCCATCAAAAATGATTTGGGGAAGGGTCGTCCAGTCAATTTTGGAACGTAGCCTAGGGCTGCCAACAATAATGACTTTAGTCTTCGCAGGATTAACCTTCAAACCATGATCCAAACTCCAATCGGAAATACGCGCTAAATCTTTATTCACTGTCTTCACCGCCTCAGACAAATCTTCAACGGGAGCTTGCGAATAAATTTGCAGATCGTCAGCATAAAGGTGGTAGGATGAGAGAAGTTCATTTGAAATAGAATTTATAAATATGGCGAAAAGAAGAGGAGAGAGAACGCCCCCCTGTGGTACGCCAGCAGTAGTATTGCACCATGAAGACAACGAACCTTCAATGCAAATACGTTGTTGGCGGCCACACAGGTAACTACGAAACCAATCAATAGCTGTTGGAGATATGTTAAGAGAGCATAGTATCCCGAGCAAGACATCAAAATCAACAGTGTTAAAAGCATTACTGAAATCAAGTAAAGATAGGACCGTCAATTTCCTATTGTCCATACCCAGTCTTATATCATCCGTAATGTTAACAAGAGATGTGGTAGTGCTATGCCCCGGACGAAATCCGGATTGGTTAAAATTAAGGAGTCCGTTTCTACAGAGGAAAGCACTAAGCTGACTATGAATAAGGCGTTCTAGGACTTTGGACAGAAACGGTAAAATGGAAATGGGACGGAATTCAGAGAAAGAAACAGGATTACTTTTTTTTGGAAGTGGGGTTACATGAGCTTCTTTCCATGCAGATGGAAAAACACTAGAGGATACAGAATGATTAAGGATATGGCAGATGATAGGAAGGATTTCGTCCAAAATAGGGAGTATCATCTTGCGACTTACACAGTCACTACCAACAGCATTTGACGTGATTGATAATATACTCTTTTTAACATCACAACAAGCAAATTGATTAAAAACAAAAGGAGAATAATCGGGAGTGGGAAGAGACGAAAGATTATCTAAAGTTTTGGTTTTAACAGCCCCATTGAAACTACAAGAGGTGGAAAAATTATGATTGAGTAATTCAAGATCTATATCTTTAGGAACAGACTCTTGACGTGACTTCCCAATTCCCATTGATCTAAGAAATTTCCAGACTTTAGCTGGATCACCGTTTTCAATGGACTTATGAATGTGGCGGCGTCGGGCATCCCTACAAACCAAGTTGCTGCGCTTTCTGATAGCGACGTATTTTTCATGATTTAAGGAGCTAGGTCTGCACTCATACCTAGATTTTGCTGCTGCCTTTTTTTGTAAAATTGCTTTCACGTCATCTGTTAGCCACGGAGCAGGCAGATGCTTCATCTTGACCAACCGAACAGGTGCATGCACATCATACAGCCCGATGAGATTGGAATTAAGGAGGTTAATTTTTTCATCAATCGAGTCTGCATGAACAAGCTCAGACCAGTCAATACTGCTAGCATCTTCCCGAATACCTTCCAAGTCCATTCCACCAAAACTGCGCAGAAGAATACTTTTAGGTTTAGTCTTAGGAGGGCGAATTTTGTAGGAAAGGAAAATCAAGTCGTGGTAGGAGAAAGCGTCAGCTGAACATTGCCCATGCTTAGCGATGTGTTGTGTGGAGGAAACAAAGATGAGGTCAAGAAGTGAAGGAGTACAGTTTGGAAAATGGTGAGTTGCGCTTAATGGAAGGAGAGATAAATTGCAGGATTGAGAAATAGATTGAAGTGAGGAAGAGCGCGAATCGTTTTTAAGGAGACAGGTGTTAAAGTCACCCATAACAATTGTATGCCTGTAAGAGGGCGCAAGGTTGACTATTAGGCTTTCAAATGAGAAGAAGTAATCGATACGCATAGAGGGACAATAATAGACACCCAGCAAAACTTTCACATGGTTTAGGTCAATTTCTAAAAAGAGATGCTCGCCATCATTCGACGGTGGTGGCTGCACTGAAATGTTAATAATAGAAAAGGGAATATGTGCACGCAGGTAGATGGCAACACCACCACCGCCGCCGCTTGTGTGGTCATTCCTTATTAGCTTGAATCCGGGGAGGGAATAGGATGTAGACGGAAGACAAGGTTTCAGCCAGGATTCGGAAACAAGAATTGCATGGATGTCCTTACAGTCCAAACTCACAAGCGTATCATGATAGTGAGCCGGAATACTTTGAGCATTAATGTGGACTACATTTAGATTTTTGACAACATCAGAAAACTGAAACTGAAGCGTGTCAGCAAGATTCGGAATACTAGTGAAGCTGTCATTATCACTACTTGCAGATACAAAACTTTCATCATCACTGTTACTATCAATCATTAAAAAAAAACACAATAAATAATTAAAAAGGGAATATAAATAAAATATAAATGTATATATAAAGACGAACGGTACTTAAAAACGTAAAGTCCACCCGCCAGTTATGCGTTAACAGAAAAGAATAACAATACAAAACCTAAATCAAAAATATCTTATCAAATAATAGTGCATCGTTTGGGCACAAACTCACAGCTTACACTTAGAGCAACATATAAAATAAAATATAAACACAAAAAAAACACAAAAAGAATTCCTATGTTACATATTATTGCGGAATTTATATAATGTTTCCATAGATAATCTATGCTCAAACGGTAACAAATCACAAAAAAAAAGTAAACGAAACGCGACATTGACATAACTCTTGGCATATGTCAAATGTCAGAAAACCGAAGATTACAATTGAAAAAAAAAACATTATAAACCAAAAAACGTGAGGTAGACGTTAAATATTATAAAATAGATGTGAAGGTAAACCAGTGATTAAATACTGATGAAAAACTGTTACCCGAACGACGCATTGCGAGAGATAAATCACTTCTTCACCACAGGCTTCCTATATCTCTTTAATGGGGCTGCTGAGGCCAGCTTCCCAGCCTGTACCTTATGGACATCTAATCGGCCCTCCGGCTTATCGGAATCGACATCAAGCTCAGCCACATTGATAGCAGCGAGCTCTCTGCAGTTGATGACCCGATGCTTACTCCCATCAGCTCCCAGCACAAAGATATTTCCCTGCTTGGTCCAGCAATTCATGACGCCGAACTTCTCACGAGCCTTCAAGAATATCTGATGTCGTGACTTTGTTAAGAATTCTGACAAGGTTATACCAGACCCTTTTAATGCGGTTTTAGCAAACCAAACCTTGTCACGAACATCTACATCCTGTAATTTGACCAGTATAGGTCTAGGCTTTCCAACACTTCTGTGACTGCCCATTCTGTGGCACCGACGAATAGCAGCGACGGAAAAGTTGTCAAACTTAAGTTTGTCATGGAACACTGAAGCAACCACCAGTGATGTATCCTCGTCACTCACCTCAGCAACACCATGGACAAGGAGCATCTTCCGACGACTTCTCATCTCCAATGCATCAACATCCCTGGCAAGGGCCTCCATCTGATGCTGAAGACAGCCAAGCGACTCCAGAACAAATTTCTTGAAATCTGCATACTCCGCTGCAAGACTGTCTGAACTGTTGCTGGATGAAGTGCTGAGTGTTGACTTGGTCAATTCTGCCTCAAATTTTGACATTCTGTCATGGAATTGTGCCATTAATTCAGACATTGACCCCTTGAGTGAATCCATTTTTCAGTTTTGTTTTTGTGAAAATAAGAGAGTGCAATATAGGAAATCCACACAACTGGCAGGTAGTATTAATAGTAGAAACTGTTATTCATAAAAAATTGTAAAGAAATACTATTAATTTGAATTAAATTACAATTTATTTAACAGAGCAAAATTATATGTATGTTACTTGTTCAACTACCTCCCACCAAAAAAAAAAAAACGTGTACTTTCAAAGCCGCACTACAGAGAAATGACCACTAGTTGGTATCTGGACGCGAGTTCTGACCGCCAGGCGAGCATCGCTGAGCGAGTATTATCTTTGATAGCTGTTGTCGCTCAGCGACCAACTGAAAGAAAGAAAAAAAAGTTAACAATATTAAAAACTTATTTAGTTCCTTAAGACTAGAGTTAGTAATTGGTACTTATAATTATGTTATTAGGTAAGGACAAAGACTTAGATATTGACAATTTACGAAGAAAAAGGAAACAAAAAACAACGCAAATGCACGTCGTGGTCATGGCAACAAGGCTCCCAGCACGGCGCTGGTTTTCAGTGGTTGCCTTATTAATATGATGTACGGAAATCAAGTTTGGCAAACAATATTACTTAAATAATTGATACAATAATATAAAATAAATACAGTAAAATAAATAAATACTGATAAATAAAATAAACAGTGAAACACATATTCCATCACGGATACGTGACGCGTGATATATATACTTCGTGTTTCGTATAATATGTGTGTGTGTGTCTTGGTGGAGCGAGTACTCACCGGTAGTGTGAACAGCCAGCGATCGGCTATTAATATATGCATCTCTTTTATTTACACAAAAAGTATATCTATTGCACGTTTCTTGAGCGCTAAATAAGCTGACAGTTAATCGTTTCCTCGCTGGCGGTGAGACAACTGCCTTACACTAACATACCTATTACCAACTTAGAATAGTTTGCTTCACTATTGTTCTAAGATAGACAAACTGCGTAGGTAGCTTATCTTTGTACAACTTTGATCTTAGCCAAAGAACATTCAAGTTTAAAACAAATCATGTGAATACTTAGTTTAGAATCGAAATAAAGTCGGAAGCCAAAGTGGCTTCCACCTAAGAGGCGGATACAAACTCCTAAGAAACTAGAAACCATCGTAAAAGTAGTATCATCTTCTTATTATATAGTCTGTAACCCACGCTGTTGTTTATTTTTGTCAGTTCTTTTAAAGTATTTTATTGTGTAGTTCGTCGTTAAGTAACACAGTTGCATGGGTTGATCTTCAAGGGTAACACTCTCACCGCCACCCATATATAGGAATTTTCTGTGCAACAGGCCGTGCGGGCTGCAGATGGACGCAACTGTGCCTAACTGCCTACCCGTGCATGCCGCGGTTAAAAATCTATAATGAGTTGAGCAGGCCGTACGGGCGGCTGGCGAGCTCACTGTTTGTTTTTACTAGCAGGCCATGCATTCCGCTACGACCTCACAATTTCATATTAATTTTGTAGTGCCTGGCCTTTATTATTTAAATAATAACGTAAATTTTGTTAGATTTTGGCGCTACAGGTGCGGGGCGCCGGCGGCCCATACGGCTTGCTGATCTCGCTTAGGGCAACATTAGGTGGCGTGCCTTACTCTAAAATATATGTCCCGCCGGCGGACCGTATGGCGGTGAGAGTGTTAAGCAACACTTGCCGAGGTCTGTATGTGGATGGGCGACCTCTTAACATATTTCGATTTCTCCGCGCCTTCGAAAGAACGTTAAGCCGTTGGTCTGGACTGTCATTTGGATATCTTTAACAGTCGTTATGGGGAGGTACTCCTCGAAGCGCTACCATTTTGAAGCGCACCTAATGAAGCGCTCCTTTTTTATTCCTCGGAGCGCTCCTTTTCCGATAACATGGTATCGGGAGCGCTACTAAAAGGAGCACTCCGAGGAATAAAAAAGGAGCGCTTCATTAGGTGCGCCTCAAAATGGTAGCGCTTCGAGGAATACCTCGTTATGGGTAGTAGAAGCCAAAAAAAAATGGCTAATGGTTTGCGTGTTACACAGCTACTCTGTGGTAGATGGCAGATAGGCGGTTTTACTGGCTCCATGTAAAACACTAATACATTGATGCATACGGTTAGAATAGAAGCCAATCCCAATATTTTTGGGAAAAAGCTAAACAAATCCAACAAAGCCAACAGTATCCTGAATGTGATTGTTAGTAAGACCGAGGGCAACTTGTTGGGACACCTGTGCGCAATGCATGTGCTGCTACCGGGTGTTCCCAGAGGATGGTAAATCCTGGTTATGTTTGTTTAACAGTTTTATTTTTTGTCGTGAATTATTATAATGTATATACTAACATAGTTTAAGTCATTACTAACACATTTATGGGTAATACCGAAATAAAGAATAAATAATAATAAATATTAAGTATTTTATTTTATATGTGTGATCACAGATTGTTTCTAGTAAAATTATAATGTTTCTTTCTCACACATGCTTAGGTATGTACTGGATTTTTTTTCTATCTGATTTTAGGCGGCCTTTACTAGTCTACGTGTTGAAGTAATGCCGATTTCAGATAAGAGGGTATTATGGTAAATAGTTGACTGGTGATAAACCTCATTACTCACTTGTTTTGGTTTGGATCCTGAGACATCCCATTGTCTCGGGTCCCTAGATTTTCTGGTCGGCCGGTCGAGAGAAAAAACAAGAGTTGTCCTTGTCCGGTGGTATAATTAGGAATCTGAAACAGATTATCGAACAAAACTGTTAATGCTCTGATTTTATGAAAGCCTATTTTATTCCAACAGCCTAAAAAATTCCAGAAATTAATTCAATTCTAATTTTATTAAAAGTCTTTAACTTTGATCGTAGGCTATCTCTTGTCACGGGACTTTGCAACGGTCGAAATTTGCCAAACATTACTTTGCATATCCATCATTATATAGATTTAGGATTTAGCAAGAGTTAAGGTATATCGCCTAGGCTACAGAAACAAATAATTATTGTTGGGAACAAATTTTTTAGCTGTTATTTAAATATTCGAGATGTTATTATGATCAGTTGAAAAACATATTGAGCAGTTATTTAATTTAATGGCGGTTGATTATTTATTGCGACAGTAAAACATGGAAAGTAATAAAAAATCAATTAGTCGGTTATTTTATCATACAATGTCAATTCTAAAAATAATTGAGCATTCCAATAACTGAATGAGCGGTAAAAATGATGGCCTCATATATACCTGCGTCAGATCCCCTCTATGGTTGGTGAATCATGTGGGTTAGGTTAGGTTAGAACCATGACCATTAGCACGCGAAGCTGAGCGAGCGAAGCGAGCGTCCCGCGACAGCGGCCGCCGAGCGCCAGATCCCTTCTATTGTCGGTGAATCATTTGGGTTAGATGAGGTTAGAATGAGATTTCTTACCGATAAAATTCCGATTTATTACTGCCCACACGTAACCGCTCGTTCAATAATTTTTACCGCCCATTTAATTATTTTCCTGGTCAATTATAATTATATTCACTGATCCATTTCATTATTTTTATTACTCAATTTTGTTTACTTTACTGCTTAGTTTTAACTGCTGAACTAGTTATTAAACGCGCCATTTATAATTTTTAACTTACCAAAACCGCTATTTATAACTGCCTCTTTAAATCAGTGCCATTATTGTTTGTGTTTGTGAGGACAAGTTTCCTATATTCGGATAGCCAAACAAGGAATCCAAATATGAAGGTATCCTCAAAGTCAAACTTTTAGTTGCTACACCCAAAACACAAACGTTTGCAACAAACAGACTGGAACTTTGCTACCTATGTACGGTACGGTTCTGTGGTTATTGTGGTTGACGGAAAACCCGATAGGTAGCAGGAAAGTTTGGAATTTGCCCAGATTTGAAATAGAAGCAATGCGTTTAGTTAGTATCGGGAAGATGAATCTGCGACCTAATTGCGTAACTTTTTCAATATCGCAAAGGGCATTCATTACTATTGTCTTGAGGATTTAGGAGAAAGGCTATATTGCGGATCAAACAGATCACTAATATGTTCGTTTTATATTATATGATCATAACAACATTGTTAAGTATAACTATACTTATTAGTAAGTAACTTAAATCATATGCATGTGAATAAAAGAGTAATGTGTATCTATGTTGATGGATGGAGAGTTACAGGAAGGCCAAAGAAAAGATGGATTATGTGAGGTATAATATGAACGAAAAAGTCCCAAAGTAAATGGGATAAGGGCAACAAAATAATGATATAAGTATTTTACTTTTCTCTTGCACATATTGTCCCACTGCTGCCAATAGCCTCCCCCAATTCCGGCCATGAACTGTTTAAAAAATATTTAATACTTAATTATATCTAACAAATCTAACTAAGTACTTCAATTCTTGGATCCAACAACTTTTTTTATTGGTAATAGGTTCGCGTCTGACCACCATATCACCTGATGGTAAGTGATGATGTGGTCGAAGATGGAGCACGCTTACCTAAAAGTAACCTATTCACTCTTGACTTAAAGACTAACTTGAAAAATCAAAACCAAAAAAGAAACAGAACTAGGAATGTTGGTGGAATTCACATTAGGTACAATTATTCTTGTTCCAGTGATAATAAGTAAAACAGCTGTTTATAGATACCAAAAAATTATGTATTTTTTTTTTGTATTTATTACATTGATGTGCAAAATATGGCCAAGAATGAGCGTCTCCCTTTAGTATAGAAGTAGCTTGAGGCTTGAGGAAGGTTATAGCCTGCCTTCTACCCGACTGCTAAAGAAGAACGGTTATGTTTTTATTGTGATTTTTTTTATTTATTCTTTATTATAGTCGACGGGAGCGAAGACCCGTGCATTTTCCAATCATTAATAAAAAAAATGTCTATTCAAATCAATTATTTCAGTTCGATCTCTGCTATAGCAAGGGGTAATGGGTGAATGTCCCTTGATGTTACCCCTCTCAATTATAGGTATCTCTAGATACATGCAATACAAGTGACCACAACTTATCTAAGTTTTATTAAACGCAAACTTTTATTACCTTCTCACAATGATAATGCTGCAAAACAATAAATTATTTGAATGTCTCAACTACCATTTATGTTTTTCACAATAATATCCCATTCACTGACTCAACTCGTACGATACAAAAGATCTCTTTGTGGTAGAAACTAAAAAAAATAAACAATATCTGCGACAAGGACTAACTTTGTGTGGGAAAATGCTTTTAGAAGAAAATAATGTATTACCTAGTGTTTCCAGGGTTGCTTACGATATAGTTTCCTTTTTTAGAAATAAAATGTAGAGTTTGAAAAAGTTTTATAATAGTTTTTTAATGGTAGAAACGAATAATTTGACCAGCCACGTGCAAGTCAAACTGGCATAGGTACGTTTTCTTTTAATTTTGGTTGTGGCAACGCACGGTGGGCTGAAAAACGGCTTTCATAGACTTAGGCATTTTATTTTGCAAGTGCCAGTTTTTGTGCCGGATATCACTTCTATTTGTTATAACAATATACAAAAATGACACCAGAATTGATTCTGCACAAAAACGAAGGAATTATAATTTTTTTACGAAAATTTTGTATGGAGCTAGTATGAAAAATCGAAATATCTCTGAAACGGCAGCGATAACCGTAATATCCTTATAGGAGGTTTTAGTACTAATTATTTATGATTTTTTGACATACGTTACATAATGGTTGTAGATGCCTTTTTTTTTTTTAAATCGTCAAAATATTTTTATTTATTTTTACATATTAAACGTTCCTTTTAGTGTTTAAGTTGAAGAATTCAGAGCTTTAACAACTCTTAACATAAAATAGCATCACCCCTATAGACCTGAAGGACTAGACAGAGGTGTGTAGTATCTTGTTGATCTTGTAAGATTTCCAACAATACCAAATAGTTGAATATCAGTGTCAAAGTGCCCATGCTGTCGCTTCTTTTAGAAAGATAGGGGAATGAAATTGTTAATTGATCATACCCTAAAAGTATGATTACAACATAACCGGACACATAATAATATCGACACAAAAGGAATTTTAAAACCTGGCATACGTTCAAAATACAAAATAACATATTGTGTAGTCATCTAATGAGTCTGATGACAAGTAATTAAGTAATTAGAATGATGGTTGTAGTCTTCTGATTCTAATGAGCCCATTAAGTGATTAAATGATTTGAAATATCTCGCAACAATACCAACTAAGAACTGCATTCACCTTTTTATAATTAGTGAGCTAATGTGATTTGCTAATGTTGATTAGTTCTACTATGAGTTCTACGAAATGTTTTTGACGATTATAAATTTTTATTATCATATCTTTTATAACTTTAATGAGGGTAGTTAACTAATTATTGACTTTATACAATAAAAGGGCTATAATTTTGTTCCATAATTTAGATTGTTCACAACCGTGTAACTGCTAACACTAAAACTATTTGCTTTGCGACTACAAAATCTTAGAATGGAAAGTTTAATCACCAACTTAGATTTGTTTGTTCTTCTAAAAAGTGAGTGTCCTTCATTTAATCATGAAGTATTGTTTAGTGCAATTGTGTCCCGCATAGGCGATTGCCTTTCTGCCGAAGATCAAGTAACTCTCAAAGAATTTTGCCGGAGATTCACGCGAGCTGCTTTAAACAGGTGGCAGAAATCTAAACGATTCTTTGATAAGTTTAGAAATACGTACGGAGAGTGGTTGCAAGCAAATATTGATTGGCCGAGTTGCGTGCAAACTTTAATAAATCAAGAACCAACTGTTGATGAGATACCAAGAGCACGCTCAGTCTCTCCAGAACCTTCGACATCATCGACTGTTGGAACAATGACAAAAAGGTCCCGAAAACCATTCAAAGATCTGGGAAGCAAACAGAAAAAGAGAAGATCTAGTGAGCACATAGGCGAGGATTCCTGTGAATTGGCATATGCAGCTGCAGCACGTTTAAAAGAAGAAGGTTATGAAGCTATCGCATCTGTAATCAATTATATGATCAAAAATCCAGAAGCTGCCGTTAAAATCAAGGAAAGCATTAAGAAAACAGTAATATTTACACCAGAGAAAGCACTTGGATTGCTTCTTTCACTTAAGCTTTCAAAGTGGCAATATATTACGTTGCGAGAGACTGCCATTCGGGAAGGTGCTAAGGATATTTACCCATCCTACTATAAACTGCAACAAACTAAGCTTGCATGCTACCCTCCTAATCAATCAGTATCAGTTACGGATTCATCAGCTAGAATTACACTTCAAGCTTTACTTGACATCACGGTGAAGCGGATTCTTCAAAGTCTTTCTGATAATGTGGAAAATAAGCAGTTAAAGCTGATATCGAAGTGGGGATTTGATGGTGCTTCCAATCAAAGCCGATACAAGCAGAAAATGGACGGCGAGCATGATGATTCAAGCATTTTCATGACCTCCTTGGTGCCACTGAAACTGACAGATGGAGATAATACTATATGGACAAACCCGAAACCATGCTCAACTTTTTATTGTCGTCCGGTTCAGTTCACTTTTGTAAAAGAAAGCCATGCAGTTGTCATTGATAACAAAAGAAAAATGGATGAGGAAATTGAGGCCCTTAACCCCACAGAGTGCATTAATAGTAACAGGGTGACTCATAAACTAATGATGACAATGATCGACGCAAAAGTCTGCACGTACCTTTCTGAAGCTAGATCAAATGCATCATGCTACCTGTGCTTAGCAAAACCAACAGAAATGAACCACTTAGATGCTGTAACATCAAAAACTGTGTGTTCTGACATATATGAATTTGGCCTATCATCCCTACATGCCCGTATAAATTGCATGGAATGTCTGTTACACATTGCGTACAGACTTGACTTCAAACAGTGGGCAGCAAGAAGTAATGAGCATAAAGATATGTTACAAAACAGAAAAAAAAAACATTCAAAATAAATTTAAAGAGGAGCTCAATCTGTTAATTGATATAGTAAAACAAGGCTCGGGAACTACCAATGACGGGAATACCGCAAGGAAGTTTTTGGAGTTTCCCAATAAAACTGCAGCTATTACTGGGTTGGATCAAAACCTGATAAAAAGATTTGCTGTTATTTTGCAAGCAATAACATCTGGTGAGAAGATCGATGTCATCAAATTTAAAGATTTTGCTCGCAAAACAGCAGAAAAGTACGTGGAATTATACGACTGGTACTACATGTCATCAACCGTACATAAACTATTAATACACGGAGCTGACATAATCGAAAAAAATGATATTGTCCCGATTGGGACTCTCTCGGAAGAAGCCTCAGAGTCTCGAAACAAAGATTTTAGGAGGTTCCGGGAACATCATTCGCGGAAAAGAAGCAGGCAAGATTCTAATCAAGATATCCTAAATATGCTTGTTGTTTCTTCGGATCCTTTTCTAAGTGCACAAAGGCCGAAGTTAGATGCCAAAAGGAAGACAACCTTTTTTGCTGAAACTCTCGACCTAATACAGTTTCCGGAAACTGAGTTCGAGTTTGTAGGTATATCCGATCTGGATTCTGACTCGGAATTGGAGTCCGACAACGAAAGTTGTAAAGAAAATTTGTAAAATTTAATTATTTTTCTTTATGTTCTTTTGTTATTTATGTTAGTTTATTGTACCAATATGTTTAGTTAATAATTTCATAAATTATAGTTTCAAATATGTATTTTGTATAATTGAATTTATTAGATATTATTTTTGTTACTTCTGTTTTATTTAAATTACCTATCAATAAAAAGTTTATATACAGTCTTTTTTTTTTCACATATTCTTAATATTTGGGGAAAAAGCATGCTTCCTAACGATCTTCTTAACTTTGACACAGTTCATGGATCGTTTTGAACAGTTTCATATGTTAAAATAAATAATGTTAGTACTATAATCCCCTATAAGGATATTATTATTATTATGTGTCCGGTTATGTTGTAATCATACTTTTAGGGTATGATCAATTAACAATTTCATTCCCCTATCTTTCAAAAAGAAGCGACAGCATGGGCACTTTGACACTGATATTCAACTATTTGGTATTGTTGGAAATCTTACAAGATCAACAAGACACTACACACCTCTGTCTAGTCCTTCAGGTCTATAGAGGTGATGCTATTTTATGATAAGAGTTGTTAAAGCTCTGAATTCTTCAACTTAAACACTAAAAGGAACGTTTAAATATGTAAAAATAAATAAAAATATTTTGACGATTTTTTAAAAAAAAAGGCATCTACAACCATTATGTAACGTATGTCAAAAAATCATAAATAATTAGTACTATAACCCCCTATAAGGATATTACGGTTATCGCTGCCGTTTTAGAGATATTTCGATTTATCATACTAGCTCCATACAAAATTTTCGTAAAAAAATTATAATTCCTTCGTTTCTGTGCAGAATCAATTCTGGTGTCATTTTTGTATATTGTTATAACTAATAGAAGTGATATCCGGCAAAAAAACTCGCACTTGCAAAATAAAATGCCTAAGTCTATGAAAGCCGATTTTCAGCCCACCGTGCAACGTTAGTAGGCAATTCTCTTGTATTGTGGGGGTAAATATATAGTGAAATGCTGTGGGTAAATGAAACTATAATAATAATAATGTTTATTTGGCTTAAATAAATTATGTTAACAATATGAGAACTGTCACTTAAAGTAGGTACAAGCACATGTGTTATAAGCTACAGATACAATTCGTGGTTGATCTATTACAATATATGAAGTATTATTCATCAAAATTCATTAGTAATATCATATAAACAAGTTAATTAAAAGTTAAAATGAATATTAAAACATAGTACAGAATTAGGTATAGTGCAATAGTGAGATAAGTTCTCGAGGAAGCTTGCTGGGTTTAAGACGGACATAAAAAAAGAAGTGAGTAGGTATACATACAAGACGTAGTGTAGAAAGCGTACTATAATAGTCCCTTTGTAGTTAAGGTCCTTAGGTCAAAGTAATCACGTGTACAAAGCAAATAATTTTCTCGATTTAATGTACAAAAGAGCTTTGTTTCGTACTTACAAGGATTTTTAATGTATATTATGACTAAGTATACCTATTTGAAGATGTACATTATGTTGAAAATGAGATATGTATGTGCTTGAATACGCTTTGCTTTCTATGCCTCTTTCTTCTAAATCTACCCTTAATATATAAATAAATCATATTTTATTTCAGACTTAGTCCATAGAGTGTAAATAACAATTTAACCTTATGCTTTGTTAGTCCAAAAAAGCCAAAGAAATTAAAAAAAAAAACTTAAAAAACAACCGACTTCCCAAAAACACTGCAAAGTGAAAAATAACTTTAATTTCGGTAGACGGTGTCTTTACTTTTGTACATTATATTTTCGTTTTTGGCACCGCTTTCTGTAATTAAAGTTATTTTTCACCTTGCAGTGATTTTTTTTTTTTGGTAAGTCGTTTTTATTTTTTCTTGAAAAGTTTTTTCTCGCTTTTTAGTGGGTTGGTTTGTAATTTACCTAGATTTCACCTTTTTGTACCTATCTAAATGTCACCTTCATATAACCTTTTGCAAAATATTCCTTTAGCTGTTAATTGTTGAAGAGTTCTCCTGGTACTTCACCATCAGCTCCACATCACCATATGTATTGTGACAAGAATAAAGGGCTTACTAATCATACCCAAGTAATCGAATCGCAACCAATGAAATACTTATTATTGAGTAGTAGTCTTCATCATCAGTTCCACTTCACCAAATAGTGTTTTTCAAGAGCAAATGCACAAGTTACTATGAAAAATACCCAAATCGCTATAGGTGTGCTTATAATATTTGAAGAGTTCCCTCGATTTTTCAAGGTTTCCATTATCAGATCCTGACTGACATGAAAATGAGACAAACTAGAAAGTATACCCTCTCAAAGAAAAAACGCATTTTCTAAATCGGTCCAGCCGTTATCGAGTAATCGGGGAACATACATAAAAAAAGTTTAAGACGAACTGAGAACCTCCTCCTTTTTGAAATCGGTTAAAAATTAAAAACTACTTGGACAATTTCTTATACCATTACTACATGATCAGGAAGTAACATAGGCTACATTAATTTGACTGAAAAAACTTTTTTGCAAAAAAATAAAACCGACTTCCATATCAAAACACTACAAAGCCAAAAATAATTTTAATTTCGGTAGTCGGTGTTATTGGTTTTGTATTTTCTTTTTTTTTTCACACCGCCTTCCGAAATTAAAATTATTTTTGGCTTTATAGTGTTTTGATATGGAAGTCGGTTTTATTTTTTTGCAAAAAAGTTTTTATTTATGCGCTTTTTAGTGGGTCAATTTGTAATTAATCTAGTTATAAAAGCCAAAATGTCAACTACAAAAAACTAAAAACGCGCGAACAAAATACACAATATAGAGTAACCGAAAAGATCATCAATGTAAATATTTTTTTTAGACTTTTGTTGATTTTTCAGAAACGGCTTGTTGGATGTCGATAAAATTTTCATGGGACCATTTGGGAAGTATACCTTTTCCAACAAAAAAAGAATTTTTCAAATCGGTTGGCGAGCGACGGAGCTATGCCCGAACAAACATAACAAAAAAAAAAAAAAAAAACAAACAAACATCCGAATTGAGAACCTCCTCCTTTTTCAGAAGTCGGTTAAAAATAGCTTTTCACGCGAGCAAGCCGCGGGCGTTAGCTAGTATCTTATATCTCACTTTCAATATCTATTTATCACATGCTAGGAAACTGTGCTCTTCAAATAATCTCATACTGGTTTATCGTTCTATAATGAATTGAATCCATTCCTCTGTTGAATGCGCATTCTCTCGATATTAGGACAGCAATAAATCAGTACGCGTTTAAACAAAAAGTGCACATTTATTCTTCTTTGAAATGAAATGAAATGAAATATTTATTTTGTAAATTGGTTATAAATAACACTTTTACACGTCATGATTTTTGCGTGTTAAGTTTAGTTTAGCTAGATGAGGCCGGTGTTTCCTAACTGAGTACTCTGAGAAGAAACACCGAAACAAACTCAGAGGTCAACGTCTCTTTTAAAGTCCACATAATTTGTGTTGGTCCAATCATATGAAAAACATGTAGGTTCATGTCTGTGGTGGTCTTTGAGGAAATAAGCACACAGATTTGAGCGGACCTGTCCAGACAGTGCAAGCATTTGCCAGTTATCGTGTAGCTCAACTTTGAATAATCTATACTAATATTATAAAGCGGAAAAGTTTGTTTGTTTGTTTGTTTGTTTGTTTGTTTGCTTGAACGCGCTAATCTTCGAAAGTACTGGGTGGATTTGGATGCAATTTGGTATGGAAGTAGCTTGAAGCTTGAGGAAGGTTATAGGCTACTTTTTACGCGACTGCAAAAATGGAGAGTAATGTTTTTACCGTGATATAATCCACGGGAGCGAAGCCCCGCGTGAGTACTAGTACAGTATAAAGTTCTTCAAAAGTTAAAACATGAGAGCCTAACACTCTTTTTAAATGATGCTTTACACTTTTAACGGCAGCCTCCCAGAGGCCTGCAAAAACAGGTGAATAACTGGGTATAAAATTGAACTTAATACCTAATTCTGAAGCTACAGTTTGAACTTGTGTTTGGTGATTTTTAGAATTATTTAATTTATAGAATTCTGACAACTGCGTGTTCGCAGATTTAAAAGTGCCTGCATTATCACAATAGACATCAGACGGGACATTACGTCTTGCAATAAATCGCTTAAAACTAGCAAGAAATGTTTGAGTATCTAGGCCTGAAACTAACTCAATGTGTATGGCCTTTGTTACAAAGCAGACATAAACACAAATATATCCCTTAGTTGTAATAACACTTCTTATTCTTGATTGTTTAATCATAATTGGACCCGCAAAATCAATGCCTACTTTCATAAAACATCTGTGAACATTTACTCTATCAGCGGGCAATGACCCCATCAGCTGTTTAGCAGTGATACCTTTAAATCTAAAACATGTTACACACTTATAAATAAACCTTTTAACTAATCTCAACCCATTAACCATCCAATAACGTTGCTGAAGGCTACTTAAAACAAGTTTTTGGCCAGCATGAAATAGTTTCAAGTGTTCATTTTGAATAATGAGATGAGTTACAGCAGATTCTTTTGGTAAAATTATTTGGTGCCTTTGGCTATAAGGTAAAGATGCATGCTGCAATCTACCACCTACTCTGAGCAAACCCTTACTATCAACAAAAGGATTAAGCGTCTTTAAGCAGGATGACACCTGTTTACCTACCTGCAACAATGCTAGATCCGCATGAAAATGCTTGGCTTGTTCATTTTTAATTAATAAATGTAGTGCCTCACGTGCTTCTGCGTAAGTTACAAAGTTTTCTTTAATTTTAGTTGAACCTGGTTTTAAATTATTGCAGAATCTTTAAATATAGGCAAGAATGTTGACTATTTTGGTAATAGAAGAATACTTATTAATTAAATGGTTTAATAAAGATTCCTGTTGATCCTGTGATACTGCACACACCAGTTTTTCCTTTTGGGAAGGCTTTACCTCAGGTAAGGTCAACTAATACAGTATTAGTTGAAATAGAAGGAATTTTGAACTCGAGACCAATAACCCCATTGTCATCAGATATTGAGGATCTTTCTTATCTAACACCTGGACACTTTCTCACAGGTGCTCCTTTAAACTGTATTCCAGAGTTAGATATCACTACCGTTCCCAGTAACAGACTGAATTTTTGGCAAAAATGTACTGCCTTAAAACAACACTTTTGGAGATATTGGTCCAAACAGTATTTAAATGTATTACAAAACCGCCCTAAATGGCAACATAGTGCACCTAACATACAAGTGGGTGCTTTGGTAATTTTACGTGAGCTTGATACTCCGCCTATGACATGGCCTATGGCCAGGGTAACTAATGTATTTAAGGGCCAAGATGGTCTTGTTAGGGCATTAGAAGTAAGAAAACCCAATGGTAATGTTCATAAAACTTCAATTACTAAAGTCTGTATACTTCCAATAGATTAGTCTAGCTTTAGTTTGTTATTTCTAAGTATCCTGCCTAATTGATAGGTGTGTGGGTGCAACATGCTGTTCATACTACTAAGCGTTAAAAAGAATTTTTTGTTGCTTAATTTTAGCGATTTAAAATTGCATAAGAGAAGTAAAAAGAGTTTTGTTTTGTTATATACTTAATAATTTTAAGTTATTTTAACCTATGTACAGGTTTAATATCTACCTTCTCTTAATATCCACTTACCTTAAGGTCATGTTTCATAGGGCACTGCCATGGACAGATATAGCATGACTGTTATTGTCTTGTTTCAGTTCAGTTTACTTAAACATCTAAATTACTTACCATTGTTGGACAATCAGTTAAAACGACTTGAACATTCATATCCTAGTTATTCATATTGTATAATTATCGTTCATGATGTTCTTATTGACGTTTGCAGATAAACAAAGCCATGTCATATTGAGTCGTATTTCTCAATGTGTTTATGTAACTTTTCTAGTGGTTTTCTGACAGTTTTGTAACTTGATTAAAATTTACTTACTGACGATAACTTGTAGCATCATAATATCAATTTCAATAATCTACAGTCCACTTTCTAGCTATATAATATTGTGTATGTATACAGAAAAGGTTAGGTAAATGAAAACTTGTGTATTTCTTCAAAGATTTATTTATTAGGTTCATGGTCGAATTGTCTTGCTTCGGGTGGAGTATGTTGGCAACATTAATATAATTGTCTATGACAGGATCTCTCTCTATTAAAAAGATACGAAACTGAGAACACGCGTTTCAATCATCAAAAATCCAAAAAACCGAAGAAAGAAACAGAACTAAAGAAAGAGGTTTTAAACAATATATATAGTAGTATATTAGTTGTATTATAGTATCTATACTAATATTATAAAGCTGAAGAGTTTGTTTGTTTGTTTGTTTGTTTGCTTGAACGCGCTAATCTCAGGAACTACGGTTCTGATTTGAAAAATTCTTTCAGTGTTAGATAGCCCATTTATCGAGGAAGGCTATCATCACGCTAAGACAAATAGGAGCGGAGCACTAATGAAGAATGTTTCAAAATCGGGGGATTTTTTTTTCCACGCGGACGAAGTCGCGGGCGGAAGCTAGTAGTGTATATAGTTGGACTAAGAAATACACTTTATACAATAGAACACAAGTTTTCGTGTTAATAATAATTATTGACGACGAGCCTCGAATTTCAAAAAGAAACGTTTCAGTTCCATCATACGACGTTCAAGTTTGTTGATATTTACCGACTAAATTTGGTTTAATCTGGATCCTTCGCCTTTGTTTCTAGAACTCTCCCACTTTCAACGCTACCGGTTTTTAAAAGAGAATTAATCATACAATACTTTAGAAGCTGCTTTAAAAATAAGTACACATCGAACATCAATATTAACTTCAATTACTGCACTCTCCGTTGATTAATTAAAATGCGAGGCGAGGGTCAAGTGGAGCAAAAAGTGATACGTTGACATTCAATGATTTATACTACTTTTTAGTTTGCTTCGTATTTAAAACGTCCTAATGCACAGTAAAGGAGAGAAATCTTTGTTGTTTTGACGGTTTCAAACGATTTATCGTCAAAATGGGTCATGATTCAAATTTTGCCTACAAAATAAAAAGCTTATGGTGGGTCATGATTATTTTTCGATTGCTACTTACATATAATTATTATAGTATCAAAATACAATATTTAAACTGGAAGCACAGATGCTTCCAGTTTAAATATTGCATTTTGATACACACGGATATGAAATTAAAAAGTTTAATGGATTCTAAGTAGATATAAACGTTGTTTTTTTAGCTTAAGGCGACATTATATGGCAGCGACCTTGAGCGACTGGGGAGAAGCTTGCGTCACTCCCCGCGACCGCGCAATGCACCCCCGCAACGCAAGCTCGAAATTTCGTAAGGTAATCATACGTTTCAAATAGTAAAGACTGTACTGCCTGATTTATTATCACCATCCAAATTTTTTCTGGACGTTAATTGTCTGGTCATTGAAAACTACTATGTGTATTTAGACAAGTCAATCTATCTATCTATATATATAAAAATGACTATGTGGCTACGCTACTTAGACTCATTTGATACTCGTAAATAATTAAGTTCTAAGAACATTGAAATCGGAATATTGAAATAAGTATGAATTTACTTGTCAGCAATCATGTCCTCAATTTCGACATGCTGAGTTGAGTTTTTCCCTTTTGTGTATACAAAAGGGAAAAACTCAACTACGCAAAAAAAAAATTCAGCTCTGGCTGTATGCCAGAGCTGAATTTTTTTTTAATAGTTTATAGGCTTGCGTTTGACCATAATCTAACCTGATGTTAAGCGATGATGTGGTCGAAGATGAAGCACGCTTGCCTAGAAGTAATCTATTCACTCTTGACTTAAAGACTTCCAGGTTATAACTATCAGGAAACAGACTCCAGCAGGGAATTCTACTCCTTAGCCGTACCCATAATTAAAGTAATCTCAAAACGTTTTATGCGTATGGGTGGGATGTCCACCATGTAACGATGGCGCATCACCGTTTGTCTTGTAGTCCTATGATGGAACGGGCTTGGTGGAATAAGACTGCAATTCCATCGCACACTCCCCGAAATGTAACCGACAGAAAACTGAAAGGCTTGCAACACGTCGCCGATGTTCTAGGCTCTGGACCTTTGTCTCGACCAGTTTCTCGTTTCCGATGAGCCTTTTGGCCCGTTTCTCTATAGACTCAAGTGCATTAAGCTGGTATTTGGCAGATCCGTCCCAGAGATGAGAGCAGCACTCCATACACGACCTAACTTGCGCTTGATAGAGGTTGAGCAGCTGTTCCGGTGTGAAGTACCGTCTCACTTTTGAAATGAAATGAAATTAAATATTTATTTTGTAAATTGGTTATAAATAACACTTTTACACGTCATGTTTTTTTGCGTGTTTAGTTTAGCTAGATGAGGCCGGTATTTCTTAACTGACTACTCTGAGAAGAAACACCGAAACAAAATCAGAGGTCAAAGTCTCTTTTAAAGTCCAGACAATTTGTATTTCTATATGAGAAGCATGTAAGTTCATGTCTGTGGTATTTTTTTGAGGAAATAACCAAGCAAATTTGAGCGGACTTGTCCAGTCAGTGCAAGCATTTGTCAGTTATCGTGTAGCTCAACTTAGAATTTAAGGAGCTCAACAATTTGACGAACAATACCAAAGTAAAGCCATTTGGGTAGGCCACACAAGTACTCAAACTGCTTGACATCATTAAAGAAATTATAGTGAAAGTAAAAACTACGAAGATAGAATAACCTACATTGTCCTCACAAGTACAATAATGAAATAATTATATTTATATACAACGTGTAATTTAAAGGGTATATACATACCAAGTGCATGGCTTCTTTGGATGATAACAAACGATATGGCAAGGGTTTAGTAATCCTAATTCTACGTGTGTAGAACTTATTATAAATTACAATACACTGATACCAGAGACCGAATTTTTCAAATTAAGAAGAAAGAAAAGAATTATCGTGTTATTGGCAAGTGACGTGGAAAGTTATTGACCCTCGTAGTGCTGTGACACGTTTTTTATGATTGTTATTCAAGAAATATATGAAACCAATAATTTGGTATCAATTCTTTGAGTCAGTTATTTTGTGCTGAAACTGTGCATAGAGACTCCATACCAGATGTTGTCTTCAGCCCTTTTGGATAGATATGGGGTTTCCGTTACACGTTGTACATAAAAAAAACAATAAACAAAAACAAAATTAATAGGTATATACAATACTTTTTTTTCTCTTTATTGATTATAAGGATATACAATACTTGAGAACGCAAATATTCTAATCAATCAAAAATAAATCATCAATCAAAATTTTAAAACTAAATAGAAAAGGCACACGTATATCACTGGAGCATCTCATTCCCGGGCCTTCTTGTCCTCAATATAATCTGTAACTATGTAAAAAGCTTTCTGACATAGCTTACGTTTTATAAATAATTTGAATTTATTAATACTTAGTTCTTGAATATGGCTAGGAATTTTATTATAAAAACGTATACATTGGCATCTAAACGATCCACCAATCTTTTTTCCTTGTTTTAGGAATGACATATTGTAGCGTAAATAAAATTAAGTGCACAGTAAAACACAAACCGCTACTTAACACGTTTAATTTTGATTAAAAGGAAAAAGATAGAAAACAAGTACTTAATTAAAAAATATAAAAAAGTTAAATATTGGTTATTATTGGGAACCTTTCAGTGATGGCGTGGGTTAACTTAGCGGAAAGAAAAAGAATGTTATCGAAAGTATTATGCAAATATTTTTAACTTACCTAACAAAAAAATCGATTGCAATCGGTTATAGCTAGGCGAATACGCATTATTAGTAATTTTAATTACAAAAACACTAAGAGCATCCAACGCGTCTTGATAGGCCTTAGGTTAGAAAGAGTTTTTGTCGTGAGAATTTTTAGATTAGAAATATACAAATTAGGTGCACTATTTAAAATAGAACTCCTGCTGCGAAAACTCGGTAATTCCTGGACGGCTGAACACGACTGTGGGAAGTAACGTAGAAATCACGGAGCCACTGCGCTGCGGAGTCCGCATCTACCTCGTACCCTCTTCAGGCCTTTGAGATGGACGTCTCAGGCACAGGATGTGCTCGGATATCGGGCGAGAGCGCCCCGACCTCCGTCGTCGATAACCGACGTCGCTTGCCCGTAGGGTGGAGCCAAAAATTGGCTTGTAACGGGATCTAATTAACCAGAAAATCACCCACAGACTATACTTTTGCTAGGACGCTTTATATTTTTTATTGGGTTTACACCAACAAAAAAAAAAACTTTCACTTCATAATTTCGTTATTAATCACAAAAAATAAGGTCGACCATCACTTATCGGGTCCCAAAAATGTAATGACGCCGTCAAAAGGCAAACAACCGACGATTTTTTTACGATTCCTGGTTCAAATGTGAATAACAGCTATGAAGAAAAAATTTTTTATTGAAAAGTTTGGATTAGCATTGGAGGAAGTTTTAACCGTAGCGGTTTTACGCTACAATATGTGTCTTTGTTCCTTGTATTTACACTATGAATTTCACTGTATTTTTAAAAAGATTTATATTTTTGTGTGCATACAAGAGATTCTCATAAATATACTGAGATTAATATTCATAGTCAGTCTTTCAGAGTCATAATATTAATCTCGTTAAATTTGTCTCTTAAGGAGTGCTTAGGACTTAATTTATAAATTGCACGAATGGCCCATTTTTTTAATACAAATATTGTATGAATGCCGGCGGCGTTTCCCCAAAGTATAATGCCGTATGAGATCACTCTGTGAAAGTAACTAAAGTAGACTAAATGTGCTGTTTCGATATCAGTTAATCCACGTATTTTTCTAACGGCATATGCTGCAGAACTTGGCTATTTTGACAATTTATATGGGGGCCCCACTGAAGCTTCGCACCCAAATTTATGCCCAAGAAAACTGTGGTATCTTCGGGTTTCAATATTTCGCCCATTATTGATACACTTGTATTCACTTGTCTAACATGAGGTAACGTAAATTTTAGGCATTTGGTTTTTTTCTCATTAACAATAAGATTATTAACATTAAACCAGCTAACTACAGTTGCAAGGGCACTGTTCACTTCTTCAGTAACCTGCTGTTAACTTTGATTTTAAATAAAAGATTATTGATACACTTGTATTCACTTGTCTAACATGAAGTAACGTAAATTTTAGGCATTTGGTATTTTTCTCATTAACAAGAAGATTATTAACATTAAACCAGCTAACTACAGTTGCAAGGGCACTGTTTACTTCTTCAGTAACCTGCTGTTAACTTTGATTTTAAATAAAAGATAAGTATCGTCAGCGAATAACACTATGTCATGATTTTTGATCAGGTACGGTATATCATTTATATAAATAAGAAACAAAAAGGGACCTAAAATTGAGCCTTGGGGACTCCCATCTTGACGTCACAGATCCCGGCGATCTTTTGCCGTTCAAGTCGACTCTCTGAATCCTTTCACTCAAGTAACACAGTCAAATACCTTTGAAAAATCGCAAAAAATGCCCAACACTTACCAACACTTATCTTCCCATGCATTATAAATGTGTCCTAAAAGTTCAACACCGGCCATCAGTTGTTGAACGTCCTTTTGTAAAACCAAATTGTTTATTATGTAGCAATTTGTGTTTATTAAAATATCTTTGCATCTGCATTAAAATAATTTTCTCAAAAATTTTACTGAAAGTGGGCAATACAGAAATAGGTCTATAATTAGTAGGGTCAGATGTACTAACTGATTTAAATAGTGGGATTATTTTACTATATTTCATTAAATCAGGACTCTCACCGCAATCAATACAATTATTAAATATAACAGCTAATGTAGGAGCTATAATGTGTATAATGGACTTAGTGACATGAACAGAATTACCCCACAGATCTGCAGCCTTTTTAACATTCAAAGAATTAAAAGTTTTGATGATGTCATTAGAAGTAACATATTGGAATTTAAACTCTGAACTACAAACTGGAACACTTTTTTTAAGTAATGTGTCTGCAGCAATGGCAGATGATTTTAGCGACTTGATTGTCGATACGGGTATGTCAGTGAAAAAATTTTCAAATTCTGTGGCGACTTGTGAATCTAATGTTGTTATATTATCATCAATAGTTAGGGTGTAATTACTAGGATTCCCAACTTTTTGGCAGCCAATTGAGCCTTAGCCTCGATAAACGGACCAAAATTAAGGGTGGATGTCAACGTAACCTCAAGAAGTTCGATGCGATCTATATAATATAAAGCGAATTATATAATATAAATTAAATTTAGGTAAGTATAGGCACGGGCGCGAAAGTAGGATTGACCATATGGGCGAAAGTTGGAATATTGGAGAGTTGTGCGTAACTAATCTGGACTGTCCTTACTACGCTGTAGTATGGTTACATTATAGTTAAATACTCACCTCGTACTCACCACAAAAAAACACTATTATTTCAATGAAATAAAAAATTACTAAACATTAGATCTCCGCATTCAAGGTCATGCTACATAAGTACCTACTACTAGACCCATACCTACAACTCGTGTCAATATCAGCTCTCAAGTATTTTTTGATACTCTAATCCGGACTGTCCTTAGTACCTACGCTGTAGTATGGTGCTATTACATTGCAATATTTACCTCGTCTCTGCATTTTAGCGGCGAGAATCTAAGTTATTTGATACAATCCAAAAAAAAAAAACCGAATTTGAATAAAATAAAAATAATTTTAAGTAAGTACATACTAAATATTAGATCTCCGCATTCAAGGTCATGCTACTTACGTATCAAGAGCTATACCTACAACTATTCCAATATCAGCAACACTCAAGTATTTTTTGAAACTCTAATCGAACTGTCCTTACTACGCTCCAATATGGTTACCTACTCGTAAATTACATTTCAATACTCACCCTGTCTCTAGATTTTTGACTCAAGAATCTTTACTATTTGGTGTTCTCCTAAAAGGAAATAACATAATTATTTCAATAAAATAAAAGTTTGTTTACTACATTTAAATCAATCATCAAAAATCGAATATCTGCCCCTTAAAAAAACAACGTTTACATGGTCACTACCAGTATTATTAGAACTTAAGGGGCAGATATTCGATTTTCGATGATTTTTAATCCAAGATCACGTCTAAACGGCTAGTCGGTATGCTTTGAAAAAAAATAATGATAAACTAGACTATTTCCTTAATCATTTGATATATGAATATTTAAATATTTTTTTGTAAAACATTGTGTAATTTATTTTTAAAAGTACGTCTAACGCGGGCATAAAAGCGAAGATCAGGCAACAACCATTGGGTGTATTTTTATGAAACTTTCACAGTCTAAAAGATAATTTAATTGCCAATCTTTTAGTATACGGCTTTTCTTCATATTGTGTTTGGTAAAGTCATGGTGTATTATTATTCGAATAATCTAGGTGCGCAATGAATCGGGGGCTCTTGCGGGCGACGGGCGGCAGTGCATCGCTGACCACTGTCACGAGTAGACGCTAACGCTCCGCGCAAAAAATACAAAATGATTTTATTCGCATAGAAGTTTAACGCCAAAATGGTTGGTAAACCCAAAACACTAAAAAAGAAACGCCTTACAATGTTAAAAATAGATTAATGAAGTAACGAATTTTAATTATTTATATAATTTACTGCCGCCATGGTCGAGTGGTTTAGGGGTTTAACTTGTGTGTGGTCGTGGGTTCGATTCCCGTGGGACGCATACTTTGCAAATTTGTTTCCACTTTGGCTAGGACATTGCAGGCCTGAATCACCTGATTGTCTGATAAAAAGATGGTTCCGTGCTTCGGAAGACACATATAAGCCGGTAGTCCCGGTCGCCAAATGGCGGTCGTCAGAATAGACCACGTCAGAGGCTCTTGAGGCAGTCTAGAAACTCTGACACTAGGGTGTATGGGGTCATTAGACATTACTACCCACACGATAAGAAGAAGATTATTTATATAATCTCTATCAATAGTTTAAATTAGAATATTGGAATAAAATAAATGTGATTTAAATGTAGTAAACAAACTTTTATTTTATTGAAATAATTATGTTATTTCCTTTTAGGAGAACACCAAATAGTAAAGATTCTTGAGTCAAAAATCTAGAGACAGGGTGAGTATTGAAATGTAATTTACGAGTAGGTAACCATATTGGAGCGTAGTAAGGACAGTTCGATTAGAGTTTCAAAAAATACTTGAGTGTTGCTGATATTGGAATAGTTGTAGGTATAGCTCTTGATACGTAAGTAGCATGACCTTGAATGCGGAGATCTAATATTTAGTAGGTACTTACTTAAAATTATTTTTATTTTATTCAAATTATGTTTTGTTTTTTTGGTGTATATCAAATAACTTAGATTCTCGCCGCGAAAATGCAGAGACGAGGTAAATATTGCAATGTAATAGCACCATACTACAGCGTAGGTACTAAGGACAGTCCGGATTAGAGTATCAAAAAATACTTGAGAGCTGATATTGACACGAGTTGTAGGTATAGGTCTAGGGTAGGTACTTATGTAGCATGACCTTGAATGCGGAGATCTAATGTTTAGTAATTTTTTATTTCATTGAAATAATAGTGTTTTTTGTGGTGAGTACGAGGTGAGTATTTAACTATAATGTAACCATACTACAGCGTAGTAAGGACAGTCCAGATTAGTTTAAAAAATACTTGAGTGCGGTTTTTGACATAGTTGTAGGTACTTATAGCTAGCTATGGTACCAAAGTACCATGACCTTGAATGCGGAGATCTAATGTTTTGTTTACGCACAACTCTCCAATATTCCAACTTTCGCCCATATGGTCAATCCTACTTTCGCGCCCGTGCCTATACTTACCTAAATTTAATTTATATTATATAATTCGCTTTATATTATATAGATCGCATCGAACTTCTTGAGGTTACGTTGACATCCACCCTTAATTTTGGTCCGTTTATCGAGGCTAAGGCTCAATTGGCTGCCAAAAAGTTGGGAATCCTAGTAATTACACCCTAACTATTGATGATAATATAATAACATTAGATTCACAAGTCGCCACAGAATTTGAAAATTTTTTCACTGACATACCCGTATCGACAATCAAGTCTCTAAAATCATCTGCCATTGCTGCAGACACATTGCTTAAAAAAAGTGTTCCAGTTTGTAGTTCAGAGTTTAAATTCCAATATGTTACTTCTAATGACATCATCAAAACTTTTAATTCTTTGAATGTTAAAAAGGCTGCAGATCTGTGGGGTAATTCTGTTCATGTCACTAAGTCCATTATATACATTATAGCTCCTACATTAGCTGTTATATTTAATAATTGTATTGATTGCGGTGAGATTCCTGATTTAATGAAATATAGTAAAATAATCCCACTATTTAAATCAGTTAGTACATCTGACCCTACTAATTATAGACCTATTTCTGTATTGCCCACTTTCAGTAAAATTTTTGAGAAAATTATTTTAATGCAGATGCAAAGATATTTTAATAAACACAAATTGCTACATAATAAACAATTTGGTTTTACAAAAGGACGTTCAACAACTGATGGCCGGTGTTGAACTTTTAGGACACATTTATAATGCATGGGAAGATAAGTGTTGGGCATTTTTTGCGATTTTTCAAAGGTATTTGACTGTGTTCCCCATGAGACATTAATCAGGAAACTGCACCACTACGGATTCCGGGGCGCCTCTCTGAATCTTCAGTCCTCATACTTGAGTGAAAGGATTCAGAGAGTCGACTTGAACGGCAAAAGATCGCCGGGATCTGTGACGTCAAGATGGGGGTCCCCAAGGCTCAATTTTAGGTCCCTTTTGGTTTCTTATTTATATAAATGATTTACCGTACCTGATCAAAAATCATGACATAGTGTTATTTGCTGACGATACTTATCTTTTATTTAAAATCAAAGTTAACAGCAGGTTACTGAAGAAGTAAACAGTGCCCTTGCAACTGTAGTTAGCTGGTTTAATGTTAATAATCTTCTTGTTAATGAGAAAAATACCAAATGCCTAAAATTTACGTTACTTCATGTTAGACAAGTGAATACAAGTGTATCAATAATCTTTTATTTAAAATCAAAGTTAACAGCAGGTTACTGAAGAAGTAAACAGTGCCCTTGCAACTGTAGTTAGCTGGTTTAATGTTAATAATCTTCTTGTTAATGAGAAAAAAACCAAATGCCTAAAATTTACGTTACCTCATGTTAGACAAGTGAATACAAGTGTATCAATAAAGGGCGAAATATTGAAACCCGAAGATACCACAGTTTTCTTGGGCATAAATTTGGGTGCGAAGCTTCAGTGGGGCCCCCATATAAATTGTCAATATAGCCAAGTTCTGCAGCATATGCCGTTAGAAAAATACGTGGATTAACTGATATCGAAACAGCACGTTTAGTCTACCTTAGTTACTTTCACAGAGTGATCTCATACGGCATTATACTTTGGGGAAACGCCGCCGACATTCATACAATATTTGTATTACAAAAATGGGCCATTCGTGCAATTTATAAATTAAGTCCTAAGCACTCCTTAAGAGACAAATTTAAAGAGATTAATATTATGACTCTGAATGACTCTGACTATGAATATTAATCTCAGTATATTTATGAGAATCTCTTGTATGCACACAAAAATATTAATCTTTTTAAAAAATACAGTGATATTCATAGTGTAAATACAAGGAAAAAAGACACATATGTCATTCCTAAAACAAGGAAAAAAGATTGGTGGATCGTTTAGATGCCAATGTATACGTTTTTATAATAAAATTCCTAGCCATATTCAAGAACTAAGTATTAATAAATTCAAATTATTTATAAAACGTAAGCTATGTCAGAAAGCTTTTTACACAGTTACAGATTATATTGAGGACAAGAAGGCCTGGGAATGAGATGCTCTAGTGATATACGTGTGCCTTTTCTATTTAGTTTTAAAATTTTGATTGATGATTTATTTTTGATTGATTAGAATATTTGCGTTCTCAAGTATTGTATATCCTTATAATCAATAAAGAGAAAAAAAAAGTATTGTATATACCTATTAATTTTGTTTTTGTTTATTGTTTTTTTTATGTACAACGTGTAACGGAAACCCCATAACTATCCAAAAGGGCTGAAGACAACATCTGGTATGGAGTCTCTATGCACAGTTTCAGCACAAAATAATTGACTCAAAGAATTGATACCAAATTATTGGTTTCATATATTTCTTGAATACCAATCATAAAAAACGTGTCACAGCACTACGAGGGTCAATAACTTTCCACGTCACTTGCCAATAACACGATAATTCTTTTCGTTCTTCTTAATTTGAAAAGTTCGTTCTCTGGTATCAGTGTATTGTAATTTATAATAAGTTCTACACACGTAGACTTAGGATTACTAAACCCTTGCCATATCGTTTGTTATCATCCAAAGAAGCCATGCACTTGGTATGTATATACCCTTTAAATTACACGTTGTATATAAATTTAATTATTTCATTATTGTACTTGTGAGGACAATGTAGATTATTCTATCTTCGTAGTTTTTACTTTCACTATAATTTCTTTAATGATGTCAAGCAGTTTGAGTACTTGTGTGGCCTACCCAAATGGCCTTACTTTGGTATTGTTCGTCAAATTGTTGAGCTCCTTAAATTCTAAGTTGAGCTACACGATAACTGACAAATGCTTGCACTGACTGGACAGGTCCGCTCAAATTTGCTTGGTTATTTCCTCAAAAAAATACCACAGACATGAACTTACATGCTTCTCATATACAAATACAAATTGTCTGGACTTTAAAAGAGACTTTGACCTCTGATTTTGTTTCGGTGTTTCTTCTCAGAGTAGTCAGTTAAGAAATACTGGCCTCATCTAGCTAAACTAAACACGCAAAAAACATGACGTGTAAAAGTGTTATTTATAACCAATTTATAAAATAAATATTTAATTTCATTTCATTTCAAAAGTGAGACGGTACTTCACACCGGAACAGCTGCTCAACCTCTATCAAGCGCAAGTTCGGCCGTCTATGGAGTGCTGCTCTCATCTCTGGGACGGATCTGCCAAATACCAGCTTAATGCACTTGAGTCTATAGAGAAACGGGCCAAAAGGCTCATCGGCAACGAGAAACTGGTCGAGACAAATGTCCAGGGCCTAGAGCATCGGCGACGTGTTGCAAGCCTATCAGTTTTCTATCGGTTACATTTCGGGGAGTGTGCGATGGAATTGCAGTCTTATTCCACCAAGCCCGTTCCATCATAGGACTACAAGACAAACGGTGATGCGCCATCGTTACATGGTGGACATCCCACCCATACGCATGAAACGTTTTGAGATTACTTTAATTATGGGTACGGCTAAGGAGTAGAATTCCCTGCTGGAGTCTGTTTCCTGATAGTTATAACCTGGAAGTCTTTAAGTCAAGAGTGAATAGATTACTTCTAGGCAAGCGTGCTTCATCTTCGACCACATCATCGCTTAACATCAGGTTAGATTATGGTCAAACGCAAGCCTATAAACTATTAAAAAAAAAATTCAGCTCTGGCTGTATACAAAAGGGAAAAACTCAACTCAGCATGTCGAAAATGAGGACATGATTGCTGACAAGTAAATTCATACTTATTTCAATATTCCGATTTCAATGTTATTAAAACTTAATTATTTACGAGTATCAAATGAGTCTAAGTAGCGTAGCCACATAGTCATTTTTATATATATAGATAGATAGATTTACTTGTCTAAATACACATAGTAGTTTTCAATGACCAGACAATTAAAGTCCAGAAAAAATTTGGATGGTGATAATAAATCAGGCAGTACAGTCTTTACTATTTGAAACGTATGGTTACCTTACGAAATTTCGAGCTTGCGTTGCGGGGGTGCATTGCGCGGTCGCGGGGAGTGACGCTAGCTTCTCCCCAGTCGCTCAAGGTCGCTGCCATATAATGTCGCCTTAAAACGGGATATTTACCATGTGTACTTTTTGTTTCGAGTTTCCGATTTTTCGATACTGTTGCAACAGTGCCGAAACTGGATATAAGTTAATTTTTTCTATGATTATTTGCCTTATTACGGATGAGCCCGTTCTTGACCTCGCTCACGCTTGATGGTAGGCGATAGATAAAGTCTACGATGGAACCAGAGAGACTAGACGATGCCTATTCACTCTTGCATTAAAGGCTGACGGATCATATGAGGTAGGTAAAACAAAAGACGGTCACACCTTGGCTGTGCGCACAGTAAATGTGTAGGCGAAGCGTTTAGTATCTACAACAAGACGGTATATCAACCACGTGTGATGTATTAATAATATATTACCTGCAGTTTTATTAATTAAATAATCCATAAAACTGCAGGTCGGTGAAAAATACGCGTTGCTCGGTATAATCGTTGCTTATACACAGGAATGCTGTTAGTGACATTGACAGATAAAAAAACTTTTTAGCAAAAAATAGAACCGACTTCCATATAAAAATACTACAAAGGCAAAAATAACTTTAATTTCGGTAGTCGGTGTCATTTTATTTGTATTTTCTTTTTTTGACACAGCCTTCCGAAATTAAAGTTATTTTTGCCTTTGTAGTGTTTTTATATGGAAGTCGGTTCTATTTTTGCTAAAAAGTTTTTTTTTCACGCTGTTTAGTGGGTCGGTAGTATATATAAAAAACAATTTTCTAAACCGGTCCAGCCATCTGCGAGATATGAGGTAACACATAAAAAAAAAGTTCAAGACGCATTGAGAACCAGAAAAAGTCGGTTAATTAGAAAATATTTCATGCATTTAACTTCTGAGCCTTTGTGCCCTACAAATAAACAAACTAAATGTTGTATTGTCAACATTGGGTTAAAGTCAAAGTGACGACGGAGCCTGATATGACCAATGCGTGCCGGATTATGGGAACATTCTACCGAGATACCGCGGCACCAGAATTAAAGAGAAACTGAAACAACAGGGTGATTTTTTTTATTTATAATAGGCTCGCGTTTGACCACCATCTCCATCTCTTTTTTGTCAATACAAGTATTACACTCCGACTCCACCCAGAATGGGGTGTGATGAATTCTCCCTGAAAAAAAAATACAGCCTTGGTAGTTACTTAGTAGTGTTAGCATTTTAACCTAACTATACGCACATTGTATAGAACAAAAACGACCCCAATCACACAATGCCCGACCACCTAACAATTAAAACAGATCCCGGACCAATTTCAACTTCTCCCTAACATTTTGTAACGCTCCTTGGGTTTTGGAGTAAACTACATTTCTGTTGTGATATCAGTTTGTGTACCTACTAACAATATCGGATATTAGGAGATACAATTAATTTTCATCACAGAAAATACATTCAATCATAGCAAAGAAATAGTACTCGCCAAACTACAACAAACTGCAACAAAATCTTAATTTTTCATACATATAAATAAAATTGAAGTATAGATTAAAAAAATATTTGCGAAAATTTTTCTTTGTCTACCTGACTGTTTGTCGAGGTAACCTTTGGAGCGGCTGTACCAATTTTAATGGGGCTTTCTCTGGAAGCTAAATGAAATTTTCAAATTTTCTTGGAATAAAAGGTAAACCATGTGTTATTCCGATGCCTTTGATTTCTTACTGTAAAATTTCACCTAAATCCGTTCAGTAGGTTTGTGTGGAAGAGTAACATACATCCGTCGATCGATCCTCACAAACTGCTCTATAATATTAGTAACAAGTAGGATAGGGTTGTAGCAAGATGGTAGGAAATTTGAAATAATATAGTTATCTGACCAGTACACCAATTATGTACATACTTGGAAATAATATAATTGAGTAAATTAAAAAAATTGGCCAAGGGCGAGTCAGACTCGCCTATGAAGGGTTCCGTAGTAACTACGCCAAATAACTTTGTTTTTGATAACGAGATGCCTGCTTTGAAAACTATTCCGGTAAGAATGCAATGTAGTGGTAATCATTTGCTGTAATAGTTTAAATCATTATTGTAATTATTTAAAATGCTAAGTGACTTTGTTAGTTTAAGATGTTCCTATAATTTTGTAAATATTTCTAGAATTAAAAATGTGACATGCAATTTTAGGTAAGTATGGTGTGTTGTTAATTTGGAATACCGAGAGTGAACATAATTTGGAGTAGTAGATCATTATTTTAGGTTTAAAAAGATTGATTACCTAGAGAACTAAAGACTATATAACTATTACAAAGATAAGAATTCTATTAGTTTCTAAGAAAAAGTGTTAGCAGTTTTCAGAGAAAAAATGTGAATATAATTTGGAATACTACATTCAAAACTACCTACCTGCACCCTAAGTCAACTCACGTTTTTGGAGTATTTTTAGTTTAATAGGCATTTTGATAAAATATCTGAATTTTGTTATATTTGATTGTTCTCATTATTAAAGTTTAATAATTTGACAATAATTTAACGTATTTTATATTTAGCCATCCCGTTTCTCTTTAAATTTATTCTCAAAAAAACAATATTCCAAATATGCTGCAGTTCCTCTACCAACAAAGAGAATTTCTGTTCGCATATTTCATTTGCACTTTTCTTCTAAAAACTTATAATAGCCTGCAAGGTAGACACTTCTATTAAAAGTTTAATAGCTTCTCATTATTCTAAATGCTCAAGTCACTATGTCATTAGTAATATAACTGAAAGCTCCATAGGTATAAGACAGAGCCAGCAAAAACGTTGATATATCGTAGTCATCATCGTTAAGTTCATTTATTTGTGGAGCAGAAAGAATTTCATTTGAAGCGGTATGGATGTTAAATGCTGGACTGGCGATGGAGAAAATTGGAATGCTTGCTTTAATATTATCAATTAAGACTTAAATTTATTGAATACAAAATCAAAAGGTGAATGAGGTGATACAATGGGCAGTCTTTTCGCTAAAAGCGATCTTTCACCGACAACCTTTGGATGGATTTGGCACAGAAGGAGAAAATAAATACGCGGGTAGACCACGGTGTACTAATTACCTAAAGGCAATAGTTAATGGTTTTGATTAATGCAGTTAGCTTTTTACGTACATTGTCTTTAGAAAAATCAATTAGTTCTGATCAAGTTATTTGAAGAAAACATTTCATATAAGTAGTTCAAGAAATATACTATACTTGAAGCTTTTCGGAAGCTTGTCACTTCCGAAAAACATTATGTATATTTTTAGAAGCACATGAAACATTTTGTTTTGTTTAAATAATGGTTATTTGTTTAGTCTTAATGTAAGCATATTACACAAATTATATAACACAGAGATGGCTGTGTCCGTCGTCGACGATGACGAGATGTCTGTGTATGTCGATGTACGTTTTAATACCTTTCTATAATAAAAGATGTTATTTTCCACCGTTTATCTTTAACAAATAGGTACAAGTACCTACAATTATTTCTATTATATTTTTAATTGCTATCCGTATTTGTTTTTTATCCTTCGTATTTAGACACTACCACACACATAAGTCACTATAAAGCTGATTACATTTGTAGCACGTCCTCACTACTTAAGGTTCAGTTGAAAACCAACGTCAGGCAATTTACAGTTGTCTGGCATTTTGCTGAACCAGGACTATTTGGCACAGTCGTGAGGTACACGCAATGCTGTTGTATGTAATTACGTTTCTGTTTTTTTTTTTATTTGAATTTATTATGTGCCTTTTTTACATCTGGATGAAATATAATTTATTTTATTTCTTCTAGATGTACAATGATAATGAAATTTGAGTACAAAGATGATGTTTATTCCGAAAGTAGCAAGGTTAACAGATTTTTTCGTGATTAGGTGATTAAACAAATAACCAGTATTTTAACTAAACAAATGTTTCATACGTTTTTAGAAATATGCTTAATAATTTTCGGAAATGACAAGCTTCCGAAAATCTTCAAGCATATTTTTCATATAGTTCAGCACTATTTTTACTTTTCTGACATCGTTACCGGATATTGCAGATACAAAATTCCTTTGTCTACATCCTCTGAACTATCCAATATTCCCGGTAACTTATCAAAAACAATTTCCTTTACCGTTATAAAGATGCTTCCAAACAAAATAATGGACCAACTTATAACAAATCCTACCTCTTAAACCACACCAAAACTCCAAATATATTTAGAACTTAGTCTTAAACCGTGGCTGGACTTAGATAACGGTACCCAGACACCGTTGGTGTCCGGATCCTTAGTGTCCTTAGCTTCGAATGCATGGAAGTTATCTAAGTTCCAGACATCTGGACCAGATCCTATGAAATGCATTTATGTAGGAAGTAATTGACGATTAGTTTGGACTGAGAAATCTTTTGGTGTTGAATTTGTTATATGAAGCTGTAAGTGGATATTTTATGTGTCTTTTTAAGTAGGTTTTAGCTGCGGTACTGTTTATATCCATTTTTACTTTTTAGTTCACTTTCAGACAAATTGAACATTTTGAAAAAGGAGAAATGATTTTTTGGCGCATATAGACACTTAAATTATATTCACAAAGCTTTGGTTTAACTCAATTATACTACTGTAATGCTCTGTTATACTTATGTTCATTGACTCAAAATTTACTTCTAAATTATATCTACAAATGCTAACAAAGTACATAAATTCAATGCAAAAAATAAGTACATAAAGAGTTCCTCACATCGCTGTTGTACGAAAAAGTACGAAAGAAAGACAGTTAAGAAAATATATATATGTATTCAAAATAAAATATTTACAAGTACCTTTTAAACTCGAAAGATCGATTTATTAAGAAGAAGAAACTAGTTTTGCCACGATAGAAAAAAGGGTAACAAGTACCTAAGTTTTACAGCAAAATCCTTGTACCACTCCTAGTAACCGCGGCAGTTCTCACTGAATAGATTGCTAGTCGTATTGAATTTGAGCGTTTTGATACGGAATCGCACTGTTTTGTATCCAATGTGTTCTGTTCTGCTTTTAGTCTTCTGCGTTCCATCATCGGACTACTAGACAAATGGCGATGCGCCATTGTTACACGGTGGATATCCAACCCATACGCACAAAACGTTTTGGGAATACTTTCACAGTGCGTCTTACTAAGGAGTAGAATTTTCTGCTGGAATCTATGTTTTTGGATAGCTATAATGTGATCTAGGGGGGTCTTTATTTCAAGAGTAAATACCTTTCAGTGTTTCATATTTGACCACAGCAGCCGATCAACAAAAAATATTCTTACCCTCATAAGACAACGTTTGGTTTATTTGTGTGGGTATGGATTTTATTATGTTACAGCGCCATCCAATCAAACACACAGTCTTCCTCAATCACACTAGTGACGTTATCGTTGCTTACATTTATCATTTCTATACTTACGACCCTCTCTTCCGTTGCGGATACACATTACCTTATCGTAAATGAGAGCAGGCTGTATGTGATGTTCATACATACGTAGGATGGGGAGATATTCAGGCAGGTATGCGGGCTGTAATTTGAATTTTGTGTTGATGAAAACTTACTTGGTAAGTCGTCTTGGTAAAGTTACCAGATATACCAGACCTAAACAGCAAAATACATTTAATGGCTTTACTGAATAAAAGCCACAACAATTGACTAATAACGAGTTGACGCAAACTAATGGAAAAGTAACACAAAGTATAGATATAATACTGCGATAGTAATTATTGCTATAAGTCAACGTCGCCGCGAGATTAACGACAAGGAATTATGATTGATTATAATGAGGATTGAATAGGCGAGGAAAGCCCACGGCTGAACAAATAAATAACAAATAAATATTTCAGAACAATGGTCGTGGTTAATTACCTCCTAAACTAGATGTTCTACCACAGTCTAAATCAGAAATTACGCAACTGCAGTAGGTACATCAATGCAACACGCAACCCAATCCTGTACTCGACACCTGGTTCGCCCCTCCTCTCTTCCTTATGCAATTGATTATATTTGTAGGTTATACAGGTAAGCTTTTTTTTTTCTCCGTTTGGGAAAATCATCGAATGACTTTTCCCCCACTCTGGGTTAAGCGGAAGGGAGTGTCAGACTTCTACTGACTAAGAACCCACCCTGTTCCTTTAGCTGTCCTTAAGTTCCGGGGCCGCGGTATATGTCTTTTTTAATTAATAATAGGCTCGCGTTTGACCACCATCTCACCTGATGGTAAGTGGTGATGTGGTCGAAGATGGAGCACGCTTGCCTAGAAGTAACCTATTCGCTCTTAACTTAAAGACTCCATGTAGTGGCGAAATAATGCTTTTAGTGGCTGGTGGATTTTTCTAGTGGTTTAACAATTTAGTTTTGGTTACTAAAATGCCGATCATTCAGCCACCAAGCCACTTACACGTCAATTAATACATATTCGTATAATTATACTTCTTCGTACTACTTTTTTATATTAAATGTTATTAACGTTAATTGTATCAGCGACATCAAGTTAATTTAATAAAATTTTGTTAGTGGTTTACTGGTGGTTTTAGAAGTTGAATCTAGTGGAGAGCTAGTTTAACTGTTGGCAACACTGTATATCGTTAGAACATTCACATACAGGTTGACTGGCGCAGTGGTTGAGTCGCGCGTTCAATTCCCGCTCGGAACAAATATTTTTATGGTCCATAATATAATTATAGTCGTGAAGACATTAGTCCCGGCTGAAATTTATACAGACGCCAGCACATGAAGCTACCCGAAACTGTCAAATTTTCCCAATCAACTTTAAACCTAATGTCTTTAACAATAAAGTTGAATATCTATTAACCTCTCAAGGACCACCATTATTTACGTCAACTATTAGTTGAGCCCCGCTGGTACACAAATTTTGTGCCAGCGGGGCTCAACTAATACTTGTTTACTGGCACGTTTTTGTGCCGCTGGGGCTCTAGAGGTTAAAGAAATTTGACAGATTGTTGTAGCTTGATGTGCTGGCGTTTGTACATCATTGACAGACGTTACAGGAGGTTAAAATCCATAAAATTCTACGACTGTTCTGCCAGTGGGTGTTGTGTTTCCCAGATACTTGGTTGTGGAGGTCTGATAGCGAGACTCTCCATCACTAGAACTCAGCTGCAAACGGTTAGACTGGAAACTGACTGCAATATAGTTTGGAAAGGGTTAAGCAGATGAAAATAAATAGTCATATAATGAGAGTTTATTTATTTATTGACACACCAACGACTTATTCACTAGTTATTTAAGAAATAGAAAAAAGACACGAATGAAATAGTTTGTAGTGAATTTGTAACTTATAGGTGGAAGGAAAATAGGCAGACCGCACAAGCGTTGGGATGACGATATTAGAGAAGTGGCAGACGTAATGTGGAATAGAGTGGCACTAGATAGATTAGAATGGAGAAGGTTGGAGGAGGCCTTTGCCGACTGGCAAAGAAATCTACAGAAAATTAAGAAATGCCAAATAGTGGAATAAGTTAAATTCATTTTATAATTAGTAAATAATGTTGTAATTAGGTTACAGATTTAAATAAATGGCTATATTATTATTATTATAGGTGTGCACAGCACTTGTATAAACAGTAAATTAAATTAAATTAAAAATTAAGATAAAATTAAAATCTGGAGCTAAGTTGCATTTAATCGAAGCAAAGTTAACATTGGAATTTCAGTGAGTCAGAATACAATAAATAACACTAAATTATTACAATATCATTGAGTTTGATTAATATTAATTATAACATTAACAGAAAATGTAAAAAGAAATTAAAAGAAATAAATAAAAGATAAATTATTTCCTTACATTGATTCATTACAATTTTTGTTTTTTGAGTTTTGTTTGTAAACGCTTCCACGATAGAAGAGTAATTCATAGTGTGGGTTAACATAATAAAAATAAAAAATAAAATTGTTTGAAACAAAGCCTATAATATGTTCCCGATTAATCTCTAATCCTCACTATGAATTCCTGATTAATCGCATCCGTGAAAACTGCACGAAGATTTGTCTCTATTTCCAATATTTAGTTTTGAAAGTGGTGCAATATCATACCTACTGATAACCCGAGAGTAAAATTGCGGACACACTAAACTAGTCATAAATTACCCTTCAACATTCCATCATAATTGATTTGATAAGACGCCATATTGTACAGCATTATGTCAATATCAATTTACCGAAATTCTCTTGTCTAAAGCAAGGAGCTCCATTACAATATCCACAGGAGACTCAAAAGCTGCGATCATTTTGAAAGAAAATGGTTTCAATGACTCTACACATAGGTGAAATTGAAAGGAATTTACATCAATCAACATTATATCATTCAATAAGCAAATCAAACTGACCTTATCTCGCAGTGATGTGCTGTTTTCACTTTTATAATTTTCACTCACATTCGAAGTCATACACACGAAAAAACACATATTAACGTAAAAAACACACGTAACACAATAATATGTAGGAAATATTAACACAAATTATTCCACTTAGACACTGTAAACAGTAGTAAAAACTATTTGATGACACAACGATAAAGTCTGCGGCGTCACAACATACCACAAAGGATACATTTTGTAAACATTTTTTTTCGTTTATTTGATCGGTGTTCCCTTTAAAATGTTACTAAAACCGGTCAAGCATGAATCGATTAGTGGAATGATACAGCCACATCGTGTCACTTGCAACAGAAACGTAAAATACATCGTCAAATGCGAGCAGTGACGTTATGTACATACGCTGTACCGTTGACACTTGAGGAGTTAAATTGCCTCAAAGAGCAGTCAGCAGCTTTGATGAAGTCCAATAGGGTCATTGCCTGACGGAGTTGCGGTAATGTTCTAATGAGTTACCGCGACCCCGGAACGTAAGTTCGACTGAAGAAACAGGGTGGGTTTTAGTCAGTAGAAGTCTCTTCTTTCCGCTCCAATTCAAAGAAACGTGAATAAGTTAAATAGACTACCTTAATTAAATACTAAGCTCAAACAGTTACTGACATCACTACGAAAAACCACATTGCTTTTTCAAAAAACTTTTTTGCAAAAAAATAAAACCGACTTCCATATCAAAACACTACAAAGCCAAAAATAATTTTAATTTCGGTAGTCGGTGTTATTGGTTTTGTATTTTCTTTTTTTTCACACCGCCTTCCGAAATTAAAATTATTTTTGGCTTTGTAGTGTTTTGATATGGAAGTCGGTTTTATTTTTTTGCAAAAAAGTTTTTATTTTCGCGCTTTTTAGTGGGTCAATTTGTAATTAATCTAGTTATAAAAGCCAAAATGTCAACTACAAAAAACTAAAAACGCGCGAACAAAAAACACAATATAGAGTAACCGAAAAGGTCATCAATGTAAATATTTTTTTTAGACTTTTGTTGATTTTTCAGAAACGGCTTGTTCGATGTCGATAAAATTTTCATGGGACCATTTGGGAAGTATACCCTTTCCAACAAAAAAAGAATTTTTCAAATCGGTTGGCGAGCGACGGAGCTATGCCCGAACAAACATAAAAAAAAAAAAACAAACAAACATCCGAATTGAGAACCTCCTCCTTTTTCAGAAGTCGGTTAAAAAACCTAATTTCATTACCCATAAAAATATTTTTTTACTGAATATATGACTAATTCACATTGAACTATCATTCATTGTGCGTACGGCTAAGGAGTGGAATTCCCTGCCGGAGTCTGTGTTTCCCGATAGCTATAGCCTAGGCGTCTTTAAGTCAAGAATGAATAGGTTACTTTTAGGTAAGCGTGCTCCATCTTCGACCACATCATCACTTATCATCAGGTGAGATGCTGGTCAATGGCAAACTTATTATCAATAAAAAAACTTTAGAAAGATGCTTACAAAGTACAATTTTGTGAAGCAAGTACCGAAGAAAGACATGAGATACTTAGCAGATATTAGACGATAGAAGGTAACAATCAGTTTCTGTAAGATTCAGTATCAATAGCTACCCAAACACCAAACAGTATCCCCTTTCAAGCAATAATAGACGAAGTTAACTAAACTATTATTTGGCGTAGTCACTCAATTCGGCTGGACGAAGTATTTCATCTGTTCCCCTAACTTTAGTTAGTTTGTGAGTTGGTGGCGGCGTTTGGTCTATGGAGACAGTCTTTGGAATTCGTTGATATTAATAGTGAAAGAAATAAATTGATTTGACTACAGTCCGTATACTTAGGCAATTGTCCCACCGCCAGCGAGGAAAATATTAACTGTCAGATTATTTCTCGCTGGAGAAACGTACAATAGATATACTTTCTGTGTAAATAAGAGAGATGATGACATATTAATAATTGATCGCTGACTGTTCACACTGCGGGCGAGTACTTGCTTCACTGGTTCCGTCGCTGAGCGACAAGAGCTGTCAAAGGTAATACTCGCTCAGCGGTCACTTGGCGGTTAGCTCAGCGACTAAACTATTGGAACAACACGCTCGCTGCTCGCTGCTCGCCAACTCATTTTCAGATGATTGCTCTACTCGCTACTCGTTCATCGTTGGCGGTGGGACATACGCAAGAAAAAAGTGAGGGTATATGTAAGCAAAAGACTGTTGCTTCTGTCTTACCGCTGCAAAGAGGCTCATTTCAACAAAGTTGCTAGAAAGTGAAGTTCTTTTAATATTTTTCAATTGTGATAGGTTCGCCTTCGCCACCACTATCTCATCTGAAGGTATTAGTAGGTATATTTATAAATACATAAGTAGGTATATTTTTAAGGTTCCGTAGCCAAATGGCAAAAAACGGTACCCTTATATATTCGTCATGTCTGTCTGTCTGTCTGTCCGTATGTCACAACCTTTTTATTCCAAATCTATTAAGACTACACATGTGAAACTTAAAATTAAAGAAATATACGTAAAATTAATTAACTAAAATATATATTTATTCATCAAACCTATACGTGTGGCGTATTTATAGACAGGTCTTGAAAAATGACAGAAGTTTCTAAAACCATTTTTTTGTAAAGTCAATCGTTTAAAAGATATCGACTTCCAAAGTGGTAAAAAGTGTGTCACCCCCTCCCCCTTTTTTTGTAATAATGGAGTGAAAAATCTAAAAAAAATATATGCTGTACATCTTTATGTAAGCTTTCAACGAAAATTGGTTTGAACGACATATATTCAAACGTTTAGATATAGCACATTTTCTATAACCGTATATACAACGTGTAATTTAAAGGGTATATACATACCAAGTGCATGGCTTCTTTGGATGATAACAAACGATATGGCAAGGGTTTTGTAATCCTAAGTCTACGTGTGTAGAACTTATTACAAATTCCAATACACTGATACCAGAGACCGAAGTTTTCATATTAAGAAGAACGAAAAGAATTATCCTGTTATTGGCAAGTGACGTGGAAAGTTATTGACCCTCGTAGTGCTGTGACACGTTTGTTATGATTGGTATTATATATGAAACCAATAATTTGGTATCAATTCTTTGAGTCAGTTATTTTGTGCTGAAACTGTGCATAGAGACTCCATACCAGATGTTGTCTTCAGCCCTTTTGGATAAATATGGGGTTTCCGTTACACGTTGTATAACTTTGTATTTCATACAAACACTATGAAAAATAAAGTTATTTTGCGCAGAATTACAGAATCTTACATGGACGAGTTTTTTAACTATGCTTAATTTGTTATGCAAACAATCAATTTTGGATGACAGTTTGTTTCAACTTCAGAACTAAAAATTTCTTCTTTATCATAAAAAAAAGGTTTATTAATTGAATTAATAAACTTCTGAGTTAAAAACAATGATCAAAACTTTGCTTATATATAGTATCTATAAATTTCAAACGTTCTATCTTAACCATTTGCGCTATAAAAAGAAACCTTTTACCCTTAAAAATAGATTACAAATCGATAGTGCACGTGAAGCATACCAAATGTTTAGACGATATTTTAAACTAAAGTTTATAAAATTGAAGTATATGACTGTAATTTTAAAATAGCTGTGTTTTCTCAAGTTTTGAGGTACGGAACCCTAAAAACTAGCATTAAAAACAAAAGAGCATCCTTCATCTTTAAACACGAAAAAATACTAAGAAATTCTTTTAACACCGCTTGCGAACATTGTGCGGAGGACATGTTCGCCTCAAGGGAAATTAATGGATGTATCAGTGAACCCCCAACATGCGTTACAGCCAATAAAAAAATTCTTCCTTGTCCCGTCTATGAAAAATGAATGGGGATACAACGGATTTGTTTTGACAACCCCTGGCTGATTTACTTAGACAGTTTAAAATTAATGTGTATGTGAGTGTTTGAGTTGAGAAAACGGATCGCTTTGAATAAAAAAAATATCACTGTAAAAACCAGAAGGGTGGAGCGGAAGGGAGTGTTAGTGGGATAAAATATTTATTTAACAGCTGATTGCCAAACCAATCAGCCCGGATTCGTGCGCATACAGTTCCGGATAAACTGTAAAGCCTGCAATGCATGTTGGCTGAGCGTTGTCGAGTGAAGGCCAATACCAACATGTAGACGGTATATTTGCCTCGTCTTGCTATCGCTCGGTGTCACTTGCCTAGTTGGCCGAGTGAAGGCCAGCGCCAACGTGTGAAGAGTTCATTTGGTGCAACTTGTCTTCGCTCGCCGTAGCTCGTGATCACTTGCCTCACTTCGGATCGGTGTCGGTTTTTGGTCACAAATCAAAGGCGCTCGCCTGCGCTCGGCCAACGTGTGGGCAGCTCTACAGACCCTCTTCTACCAACATGTATTGCAGGCTTTATAATAATTGTTATAATTTGTTGGTATGTTTCAGCTAGCCAGTATTAACGAATTGGTTGTGACAATTGAACATACGGTCAAACAAACAGATAAGATTGACTATAAATAAGGATTCCTTTTTAGTAAATAAACCTTACAAGAATCATCTAATTCGATTCATAATAAAAGAAATAATCGCGCAATAAATATAAAAAATTATACAGTCAAATTCTTAACATGGTTATCGGGGGGAAATTACGTAATTCTGTGGGTATATTTATCATCAAAAGACTTTTCGCTCTCGGTGGAGAAGAAGGGAGCATCAGACTTCTACTGACTAAAAACCCACCCTGTTCCTTCAGCTGCCCTTAAGTTCCGGGGCCGCGGCACCTTGTTAGAACATTTCCGCAACCCCGGCGGGCAATGGCCTTATGAGGCCCCATCACTGTTGCTGACAGCTCTTTGAGGGGCTGCGGAATCTTGCTAGAACATTCCTGCAACGCTGACAAAGGTCTGCCCTTTTGACAACACATTACATAGCATAGGATTTGTGTGACTCCCTACTAGCTACATATGTCTCCCTAACTACCAAGACAGTATTAGTTACTATTTTCTAAATAATAACTGCAATTGCTAATCACTATGCATCTCTCTATTTTGTGTCATAATCAAAAAGGGCGATATCTAAAGACAGATGATGTCTCTCTATTCAGAAAGTAAAATCTGTAGACACTTCGCCGACTTTCTTCATTAAGTCGTTTTTTTCTTTTCAAAGCACTGCAATCTGGGTACATTTTGGTATTTTACTTTGCACTGTGTTCATTTTTAACCGACTTCAAAAAAGGAAGTTCTGTATTCGATCAGTATGTATGTATGTATGCATGTATGTATACAACGTGTAACGGAAAGCCCATATCTATCCAAAAGGGCTGAACACAACATCTGGTTTGGAGTCTCTATGCACAGTTTCAGCACAAAATAACTGACTCAAAGAATTTATACCAAATTATTGGTTTCATATGTTTCTTGAATATCAATCATAATAAACGTGTCACAGCACTACAAGGGTCAATAACTTTCCACGTAACTTGCCAATAACACGATAATTCTTTACGTTCTTCTTAATTTGAAAAATTCGGTCTCTGGTATCAGTGTATTGGAATTTGTAATAAGTTCTACACACGTAGACTTAGGATTACAAAACCCTTGCCATATAGTTTGTTATCATCCAAAGAAGCCATGCACTCGGTATGTATATACCCTTTAAATTACACGTTGTATATGTATGTATATGAATGTATGTTTATATATCCGCGATTTTCTCAGAAACTAATGATCTGATTATGATCGCGTTTTCGTTGTTTGATAGCATATTTTACAAGGCAGGTTTTATTATATAACACATCGGGTTCTGATGAAAATCTTCGGAGATAAGTGATAGAACTCTTCAATTTAAAACAGCAAATCTCCCGCGATTGCTGCCCACATACATCTATGTACTGTTTAGCATAATTAGCCTATTAATATCACTACAGCTGAGATAAAGACCTTCTGAATCACGTCAATTAGTCTAATATCGTTTAAGTGGATAAAAAAGAAGTGTACAGCAAACTCTCTTTTTAAAAAGTACGTGCGAACGGTATGTAGGTATCTCAAGTAGCAAAAACAATGAGCTTAAAAACGCAAATTGTTGATGTGGCTAAAAATGCTGCCCAACTTAGATGGGACTGGGCAGGAAATGTTTAACGCGGTAGTTCCTAAAACGTTTACGAACTCTATAACATGACACAGGATTACGCAACACAACAATATCTAAAAACACGAACAAAAGCACATACAAACTGTGTAACCTAACTTTTGCTGAAGCATTGATATCGTGCATATTGTATGACAATAGTTGAAAAACGTTACTCGAGTGCTCAATTATCTACCTTAACATTCAAGGATTTGGGTTCAAAGTCCAGTCTATATTTGCAATAACAATAATTCATAGAGCCGTTTGGTGGAAATCTGAACTCGAGGATAAACGAAACTTCTAAAATCCTTACGAAGCCTGTGAGTGATAAAAAGGCAATCCTTGGTTCTTAACAAAAAGCAAAAAAAAACGGCAAGGAATGATCCGGAATCACAAACGTAGAGTTACGTACTTACCAGAAATAAAATAAAAAATATTATTTATAAAAAAAAAAAAAAAAAATCCTTAATTCGGATAAGCAACATCCATATCGACGCTTGAAAGGCAATCATGACTAAGCGACATTGAGTAAAATTTACAGGAGAGCGATTTAAAGTTCAAATATTTACAAAAAAAAATCATAAAAATTTTCCTAATTGTTCGATTAAAATGATGTTAACAGTCCTAGAAATCATTTTTTTATAGCTATCCAAATTGTCAAAATAAGACACCTGACACTTTTAAAAACACCGGTTTGTGTCGGTTAGATAAAATTTACCTGATTTGATAAACAGGTAAAATTATCTAAATCATCATTGTAGTGTGTGCAGTAACATGTAAAAATAGGTAAACTTACTTAGTTTAGAATTTTGAAACATAAAGATTGATCTATAAAGATCTGACAGTTTAAAATAAACATACTTTAATGGTTTTTGTGATTTTGGAAATTGTATCTTAGTTATTAAAATTACCCCAAACCTCCCTTCATAACCGACATTTAACCAAGAACTGTATAGGTAATTATTATCATGCACAAAAATATATGAAATCAATTATTATTGAATAAAAGTCTTTATTGAAAATTAAACAAATACGCTATGTAGTGCCGACCAGGAAACTAATTATGACATAACATTCAGTCTGAGATTAATATATTTTTAATTGAACAATTATTATTGCTCTCGCAATTATAAATTACCTAGCATCTTCATCATTCAGTTTCTAAAAAAAAATATATCTCACAATTGCTTTTGATATGGGAAGCTGCGATGGATAACAACGTAAAAGAGATACCTTGGTTTTAGAATGAATTTCAACTTTTTTTTTTGATAATAGGCTCGCGTTTGACCACCATCTCACCTGATGGTAAGTGATGATGTGGTCGAAGATGGAGCACGCTTACCCAACAGTAACCTATTCACTCTTGACTTAAAGACCCCTAGGTTATAGCTATCGGGAAACACAGAATCCGTCAGGGAATTCCACTCCTTAGCCGTACACACAATGAAGGTATTCCCAAAACGTTTAGTGCGTATAGGTGGGATATCCACCATGTAACGATGGCGCATCGTCGTTTGTCTTGTAGTCCGATGATGGGACGGGCTTGGCGGAATTAGATTGTGTAATTCCATCTTACACTCTCCGAAATGTAACCGATAGAAAACCGATAGACTAGCAACTCGTCGTCGATGTTCAAGGCTCTGGAGCTTTGATTCGACCAGTATATCGTTGCCAATGAGTCTTTTGGCCCGTTTCTCAATAGACTCAAGCGCATCCAGCTGGTACTTGGCAGATCCATCCCAAAGATGAGAGCAGTACTCCATACACGACCGAACCTGGGCTTGATAGAGATTGAGCAGCTGTTCGGGTGTGAAGTACCGTCTCACCTTTGCTAGGATTCCCAACTTTTTTTATGCTAATTGAGCCTTAGCCTCGATATACGGGCCAAAATTGAGGGTAGAAGTTAGTGTTACCCCCAGAAGCTCGATACGATTGGTTATTGGCACGGTTACATCTCGGAAAGTAGGAGCCGGTTTGAATTGACTCCTTTTTGCAGAGAAGAGACACGCCTGGGTCTTAGCTGCATTAAACTTGACCAATTTGGCATCGCCCCATTCGGAGACAGCCTTCAAGGACAAGTTCAAGCGCCCAACCATGTCCTCACGGAGAGACTGGATCTCTGGATCTGGAAAAACTGTAAACCATGGTGATGGTGCGTAAACAGTTGTATTCTTCAATCTATTTTCAATAATAGCATGCACTGTATCTACACATAAAATCAATATATTTAACACATAAAATCAATATATTTAATATCTTTCTTGGATTTTCTTTTACCAACTTTACTTTTAATTGGATTTGATACGGTAGATTCTTTACTTTCATGCCGACGTAGACGGTACATCAAGATCGGACGTAAGTGATGTATATTGTGTGTTTTCCTCAACCTGGTGATCATTCAAAGTCGGTTTTTCAATGTCTGGTTCAGCAGTTAAAGTCATATTAAATGCGTGATCAACCGATATACGTGGAGCAGTAATCGATGCAGTCGTTTCAGTGTGATCTGTTGTGGTGCATAAACTATCGGCAAGAACCGGAAAAGCTAAATCTTTCGAAGTGTCAATGCTGATAGAAGCTGACTCTAATGTTTTGTTAAACTGTTTGTGACTGATGCAGACTGCAAAAAAAATCAATTAGATGATGTCAGATTTATACCGTGTATTTTTACTAAGTGAAACTACAAGATTGTTTATTTGTCTTGTAGGTACTCAAACAAATTATAAAAAAGCAACTCATTTTTAACTGCAAAGATAATAAAATTGATTTAAAATGAGTACTTTGTTCCATCTAAAACATAATAGGGTTTAAAAATAATCCGAAACAAAATGCAGTTTTGAAATAGGTACTAGGTACCTTTGCATAATTTGATTGAATACTTACCATGTCTTCATAGAATATGCGCCAAAATGTGAAGTACGTCCTCCCTAAGCGACGGCGGGTGCCTGAATTAGAACCTGTATAGACGTGTCACGACGCGTGTCGCGCATACCTACACGACGTTTTTTAAACTCGTGCGGTTCTTTAGCGACGAGAAAATATAATTTTGCGTACGGGTAACTTTATCTACGCGCCATTGTTAGCCATTTAGCAAATCAAGTAAGACTATCTAACCGACATCATTAGTATTAAGCGTTGTCAAATAAAAATATCTAAGAATAAAAAATAAATATTATGATATACAAGTAAAAATATCTAAACTCTAATATTCTTCCACTTTATTTCAGGCTAACTTATACAAATCACACTGTCACAAAGTATATTATCGAGTTAAAATATATAACCACATAAATTACAATTGCTTTATGTAGGTAAAATCTACTAAGTAATTTCAAAGGAAAAATTCTTAACAAGTAAAAATACGTCAATACAAATAAATGAGAAAGTCAATACATGAAAAACCGACTAAGTTCATATTCCTAATTGTTAGAACGTCATAACTGCTAGATATTCAAAAAATCACTATTTTATGGTCGTTTAGTAAGCACAAAATGTAGATTTTACCGAAATCACGCAATATCTAAGCGACAATAAAACTCGTCGTAGAACTATGAGACCTAGACCAAACGACGCAGAAAAATCTGCCGGTTCGAATGGTATATATAACTCATTTTACGGATTTATGTCGCTTAGTTAGGATTGCCTTTCAAGCGTCGATATGGATTAGTAAAAAAAAAAACAAAAGATAACTTATACCTATGTTAGTACCTAAACTTATGTATTATCTATTTCACAATAAGGCTGTTGTTCAGAATGCATCTTTGAACAACATCTCCGCTATGGTCTTCAGGATGGAGTTGGAGCTGCCCCGCACTCTGCAGAGCAAAGAGGCAGATTTCTGTCTGACGATGGCGTGGAAGCCATCGACTTGTGCTTGTGCAAACATACCTGATGCACTGCAAAAACGGGACAGCCCCATCAACATCCTGACCCGTTATTATATTGGACCCGTAGGGCGCTGATAGCTCGCTGAGTATAGTTGGTTATAATTTTTTTAAAGATTACTAGTTATGTGGGTAGAATTCACATTACGACCAATCCTATTTACCCCTCCAACTAAGTTAAATAATTATGCTTGTGTACGAAGTGGGTCCACAATAGTGTAATGACACATGGGTGGAGTTAGAATCCGCGACCTCTCGGTCACCAGTCCGACACCTTATCCATTAGAAAAACATACGAAATTGTTTCCTGTATATTTTTTATGAACCTTTTGTTAAAGTGGCAACGTTTTTGCACTCTTAACTCTTAATAAAGTTCAACCATCTATCTCTTCAGGATTATGAGTAACTAACTGTCTGCTAATAGACCAATCGACGGACAGTGGAGGATACGCAAGAGGATACTGTTAGTAAATATTTAGAAACGGTACCCCAGAAAATAAAAAGACTATGACTAAAATTTCATTATAATATGACTTCACACCGGAACAGCTGCTCAATCTGTATCAAGCTCAAGTTCAATCATGTATGGAGTACTGCTCTCATCTCCAGGACGGATCTGCCAAATACCAACTGGATTCGCTTAAGTTTATCGAGAAACGGACCAAGAGACACATTGGCAACGATGCACTGGTTGAGTCAAACCTCCAGAGCCTTGAACATCTAGGACGGGTTGCAAATCAATCGGTTTCCTATCAGTTAAACATTGGAGAGTGTGCACAAAACGTTTCACTGAATCTAAGTCTGCTTTAAATTTCGTTAATTTACTTTGTATATCGAATGGTAGGACATAGTGATTCTTATATATTATATGACTGTAACATCTATTGTACACCTATGCTCACAAATAAATAAATGAAATGAAATGTTTTCGAAATACTTTCATTTTGCGTACGGCTCAGGAGTGGAATTTACTGCTGGAGTCTGTGTTTTTTCTGTTAGCTACAACCTAAATAAAAACCCTAAACTACATATCGTCGTTGCGCTTGCAAAATGCGCTATCTGGTAAATAGTCATTTTCGTTCTTTTATGCAGATTCAATCGTTATTTTAATACACACATGCTGTAAAACAGCTATCTAATAAACGAAATATTTAAAGAGTTACCTTTCAATATTGCGTTTATCAGATAGCTGTTATATTTCCGTCACTTGAGATTCTCAGCAGCCGCAGTGGCAGCGCCAGCACAGTAAGATGAGCTAGGAAGATGGAATGGCGCAAGAGTATCGACACAAGTTGCGTCCCACACTAAAAGCCTACCCATCTTTCAAGGAAATAAAGACATGCCGTCCGGTCTTTTGCCATCGTCGCGTGCCAGGTCATTGGGTTCTAATACAGCTAGAACGCCGACAGTGACAAGAGCTCGTCGGATAATGCCATTAAAATTCGCGTGCCGTGCTATGCGACCCACGCTGCGGCCGCATGAAAGGCAGTGATGACCGAGGCTGTTGACAACTTCGTCACAGTGGCAGCGATGAGCAGAACAGCAGGGAGCACCTAATCGAAGGGAAGCAGTGAGGCGGAAAGTAGTATCATCGAACAAGGTGCCTATGTTCGATGACGGTAGTGCATGGAGCCAGAGACCCAACTCCCATTCACCCACAGCCAGCAGGCGCGCACGCTCTGCAGCCGAAGCAGATGTGGCAATAAGGTCACTCTGAACTGCTCTACAGAGCGGCTCATCCCACCGCCTTTGAGATAATGGATTGTCGGGTGGATTTAAGTTCGGGCAAGCGAGTCTCCAGGTATCTATAGCCTCGGTGAAGTGCGGCACATTGAAATCAACCAGTGACGGAGCTAGGATATTCCTGATTAATTTCTCAGTGCCGTGTACCGAGGATACAAAAGCCGGTAGACTGATACTAGTAATTTTGCGGACGCCGAGACCACCCATACGAATGGGAAGAGTAGCTTATGCCCAAGCTTGGTAAAAGGGTAGGGTTAGGGTTTTGGGGTAGAGTTTTGGTTACGGTTTTTTATTTAAATAATGTTGTAGTAATTATTCAAACGTTTTAATAAAATTAAACAATGTACACGCTACAACCTGGGGGTTTTTAAGTGAAGAATGAAAAGGTTACTTTTAGATAAGCATGCTTAATCTTCGAACACATCATCACTTACCATCAGGTGAGATGGTGGTCAAACGTGAGCCTATTTCCTTACTTGACTTGAAGACCGTTAGCTATCGGAAAACCTTAGTCTTATAGACTCCGGCATAGAAAAACAATGAAAGTATTCCCAAAACATTTTGTGTCTATGGGTGGAATGTCCATCATGTAACAGATTGTTCTTTTTTTAATTTGCACATTTACGCTTCTGATGATGAATTGCAATGAAATTGCATTATATTAACAACATATTATGCTTTTAATAATCAATTAACACAAAAATAAATTTAATGTTGCAATAATAGTCAAACTCATTAATTGCCCATTGGGGTTTAAAGAGGCAAATGATCAAAACTTTTAATTAAAATATTTTAATTGATTCCAGTGTAAACATTGTAGGTACATTAACATAATTATATTAAATTTTATTTCGATTACAAGCACCACAAAGCCGACACCCTATTTTAATGGTTTATTAATAAAGAGAAAAGCGCATTTCATTGCTTTGATGTTATAGTAACAGATTTTTGCGTCGATATTAAAATTTCGAAATAATTTTTTGGTTGATTGATATATAACTCAAATCGGCTATTTAGTGGCCAAAATAAATTATGGATAATAAATACATTTTGGATGATCATAAAGTTTAATTTATCTTTTAGAAGTCGACTATCGAATAACTATGTCCTTTGATTAAAAAAAATAAAGGAAGAGCCAACAGTTAATCTATATTTATTGCAGTGGTATAAGTAACATAAAGACAATAATATAAAAAGAAGAGAAGTTTTGGGATCTGAATATATGCGCTTACAAGCACGACAATATAGAAATACAAATAGAAGATACATAAAAATAGCACTGATCCCACAAAAAAGCCAGCATTATTTAACGTAACACAATCAGCTTATAACATTCACTTCATACCGCACTACACCAATCACACTACACTACACCATTCCACCTTACACTTCTCGTACAGTCCTTCACTAGTTACATACAAACACATACCTTACCACTAAGTACTTATTTTGGAAATAATAATTATTTCCAAAATAAGTTATTTTAATGTTTAAACTTATCATTATTAGTTATAGTATAGTCTATGTAAACCGCAGTGATAATCAATTCGATATTTACTCACTTTGTATCACTCGTAATGACTGTAACACTGTCTCCCAAAACACAAACTCTAGGTTAGTTTGGGAATCAGCATCAGTAGTTTTGAATTAATAATGGTACGCCAATCACTTAGCGAAGTACGTCGAGAAACTTCGACAGAAATCTAGAATGTTTGAGATACTAACGCCACCTGGTGGTGAGTAGCAGTACTGAGTATAACGAGAAAGTTCGACTGACTTCTAATACTTTCGAGACACTAACGCCATCTAGCGGCGAGTAGCAGTACTGTGTATTTCAAGTAGCTTCTGGAATATTCTTGGCAGTGTAGGCAGTGAGTCGATTGTACAAGAATGTTCTAGAACGCAGAGCGGGGTATAAATAGATCGCAAAGGGATGCAGAGAGGCAGTCTTATTTCAAGATACGAGGCGATATAATCGAAGCTTTACAAGTGAATTTCGGTGCGATTTAAGTGTTAAGTGACAAGTTTTGCACTGTGAATAACTGTGTTAATTTTTATGTGATGTTTATTTAAGTAAAGTGTTAATTTTGGTTTAATTGACGTTAATTATTTCTATCCCGAAACCCAGCTCGTAACAATACATTTAAATGAGTCAATTCACTACACCAGGACTGAATGTATTTAAATGTGCCAATAAACAGTTTTTTTATTTTTTATTCCTATTGCTGGAACACTGTCCTGCTCTCTATGAGAGTGTGAGAGAGAATGGGCCATAATCCAAAACGCTGGCCCAATGCGGGTAGGTGAATATTAATGCCCTCCGATTGTTTGGTTCCAGGCGATGCCGGTTGGAGAGCAGTGGTTATAATGAAAATGATATAAAGTAACGTCCACGACCTACAACTTATAAGTCGTCCCTGTAACCACTTTGCCATCATTGCTCCAAATGACATAACATTAACCATTTGCTCTGACAATCCTAAAGTAATGGTCCCTCTAAAAGCACTATCACACTCATTACGCACTTACCGCGCACATAATATTCTGCAACATACCGATAATACATTAATGTAAGTACAGTATAAACGGGAAACGTCTCATTATCACACCTCGCTATGGTTTAATTGTGAACCCCTTTGTCTGGTAGACAAAAGCCTCGAATTAAGGGCGGGACCGAAATGTTTGAGGCGATTGTGTCGCGTGAGTGACGGCGTTTTGAGTTTAGGTGTGTGAAGTGTCCTTAAGGTGATACGTAAAAAATAAGACATAGCTCGAGGGGCGTAGCTTAACGGAAGACGCGGGGAGCACCCCCGCTAGAATACATTGCAAACTCGAGCGCACGCTCGCGGTGAGTTTGCGATGTAGTTTGTGTGTTTTGATGTTTTAGAATAGAGACGCTACGCTTTTTAACACGCTTTTATTAGGTCGACCTGTATGTAACTAACTATGTAATGGAATCTAAGGCAACTACTTTAATCGTAATGAAAATTCGTCGTAGCGTAATGAAAATTAGCAACTGTATGTAGTTCTGATGACAATACAATAATATGGTACTGTCGAACTGATCTGATGATGGAGCCGGAAGATATGAACTGGAACTTCATGATGGAAAATCGTATCATAGCTGTTTTGGATTTCTTAGAAAAGTCTTGTAATGAACTTTGACCACGATTAGGTTTCAAGGTCTGATGATGAAGCCGGAAGATAGGCAGTGGCATTCCATGATGGAATATCGTATCATAGTCGTGTTTGCACTTGTGAGAAAAGCCACGTAATGGACTTTGAACACGATCAGGTTTCAAACAGGATCAGGTTTCAGGATAACAAACCTAAAGAAAATCCGTTATCGGTTTTCTTAACCTTTTTGTCAACTTTTTGTGATGTCACTTTCAAATCCTCTGGGGTGATTGACCGTTTAATTGTTCACTACTCGTGGGAATAATATAAAAAATGAAACAGCAACACAAAGAAAACGGAGGCTACAAAAAAAAAGGAAAAGCGCGAACAAATTTTTTGTTTTTACGTGCACTTATAAAAGCGTGTTTTTCTAGTGATTTTTAAACTATTAATTTATTATAAATTAATTAAAGATTATTCATCCAATTAAATTTTTTGATGGATATTTTCTTACGAATAAAAGTCAGAGATTTAATTAAAAATTACTAAAATCTATAACTACACTATTTTCTTGGAATAAATGTCTGTCGCCTTCATTTAATATTTCATCAGAGACATTTCCCCCGCGTGTTTTATTTTCTTTGTTTGTATCCTTGCCCCTATTTTTATTAATTACATATTCTGGATCACGGATCTCTCATGTACCGAGGATCTACCAGTCATATCATTATTTTCAATCTCTATTTCATATGGTAGATGCTCATCATCTTCACTGACCTCTAGTGAATGCACCAAATCATCGTCGCGTATTTCCCTTTCCGTGTCCAACTGGCGACATCGGTCTCGCGAAATACACACGCTTTTGTATTACTACACAATTCAACCAACCCGTGCTCAACTCGCGTCAAATGAGTACGTTTTTGCGGTCAAGCAACGTTAAAAGAGGTTTTACAAAATAGTGTGCAATTGAATTGAACACGGTTTTTTAACTGGTCTGTTCGAAACAAATCCGTACTGATTTAGCGGGGTGCGTCTCATATCATAAAAAGTTATTTGGTATATTTTCATTTCAATAACGTTCACAAGATAGTGAGTTATACCAACTGTTGATGTAATTTCTTTAGACATAACATTTATATACTCTAAAACTTATTTCGTATAACGTTATTGGATATAACGTTTATTTAATCGAAAATCATTACGCCTATCGTTTAAAATACACACATCAAAAGTGTCTAGGGATCAAGCATTTTTATGCGGATTTCTTGAGATTGAGATGTGGCTTTGTAATAAATTTATGATTTTATAAATTTATATGGATCCTTTTTGGTGCATTTCATAATTTGAAACAGGAACTGTTAATTAAATTCGAGTAAAAGATGAAAATCAGCTGTCAATATTTTCCCTATAAAAACATACAACGCATTGAAGACATTATTAGTGCTACTGTTTCCCTACTACTGATTAAAACCAACGTTATTATGGAGCGGCGACGTCATTTAAGCAGGGAAGAAATGCTCAGAGCCGTGGGAATGATAGAAGCTGGTTCCCGGCAACGTACTGTGGCTTTAGCTCTGAATACAAGTCAGAGTGTTATCAGTCGACTTTGGACACGTTACCGAAGCACTGGTACCGTGGCTGAGCGCCATGGAGGACGGTATCGCTGCACCACACGGAGACAAGACCGATCATTCAAATCTTAACTCGAAGAGCTCCAACAATAACCGCCATGATGTTAGCCGTGAGGCTTCATCACTCTTCAGGGAACTTAATTAGCGACCAAACAGTCAGAAACCGCTTGCATGAAGTGAACCTTCATTCCCGAAGACCGCTACGGGTACCACCTATAGCAATGCACAATCGTAGGATTCGATATCAATGGGCTCTTGAACACAGAAATTGGGCAGAAGAACAATGGCGTTTCGTGTGCTTTTCTGATGAGTCTCGTTTTGGTATGAGACCGGATACAAGACGTATACGACACTGGAGAACCCCTGGACGCCAACAGCGATTAAAATCCTGCCAGGAAGTCCATCCTTATAGTGGTGGAACCATCATGGTATGGGCGGGTATTTGGATCGGCGGAAGAACTGAGTTGATTTGGATCAGAGGCAACCTCAACGCTCAAATTTATACTGAGACGATTGTATCTGACGTCATCGTTCCTCTACAAGTGCAAATCGGTCCCTTATTTCAGTTAATGCATGATAATGCACGACCGCACACCGCAAGAGTTGTAAGACAGACTCTCGCCGCAGCTAACATCAATGTCCTGCTCTGGCCTGCTCAGTCACCAGACTTGAACCCGATTGAGCATGCATGGGATATGCTACAGAGAAGAGCTCTGCCGAATATGGAGGGTATCCAGTCGCAGGAAGACCTTTTTTTGTTGTTGCAACGAACATGGGCGGCCATTCCACAGCGTGATTTGGATGAACTCATTTTGAGTATGCCAAACCGATGTTCTTGTGTTGTTAGTGTTCGCGGTAGAAACACGGATTATTAATTGTTTAAGTTACCCAATAAAATTTTAAAGAAAACTGTTATTTCAGTCTTTATTTCGAACTTTAATGTTAGTGGTTCAAATGTCAAAAATCCCTTTATTAGGAAAATGGCAAATTTCTTTATTAATGCAAAGGTGACTTGGTTTATCGTTACTGTGACAAACGAAAACACTTTATTTGATGAATCCTTAAAGAAAATTTTAATTAATATCAATCAGGAGAAAAGTTATTGCAAAAATATATGTTGATCCCTAGACACTTTTGATGTGTGTATATAATATTGCGAGTAATTTGATTGAGCGTGCTGCGGAAGCGGCGTGACAGAAACGAATTGCTGCGAAACCGATTCCACGTCTGTTCCATGTCTGTCCTACCCCTAGAGTGTTATTTAAAATCGCGTAGGCGCGGAGGGGCGAGGCGGCCCGCGAGGTGAGGAGCAGGTGGTTTTAACACTCGCCGCCGCGGCTGAGGCTAGTCGGCGAAGCCAGCCAGCAAGCCGCAGCCGCGGTGGTGAGCGTGAAACACATCTGCGAGGATAAGCTTGCATGGGACCGCCGGAGCCCTGCAGCACCGGAGCCGTGACAGAAACTATGCCTCTAGTTTCCTCTAGGCTCCGGCGGTCCCATGGTCAGTAGAGAAGTCTCTTGGTTTAAAGAGCATCACTTTCAGTACTGCTCGTTGTCAGTTATGTTTAATTTTTAAATAATTTATAAATATTTGATATTTAATAACAGGGCTTTACCTATGAATTCGCTGTTTTGCCGTACTGGCAATTTCAAATTATAATATTAAATCATATACTGTCCTCTTAATCTGTATCATGGATACTGTGGAGTTTTTTGCCGGTTTTTCTCCCTAGAAAACGACCAATTTCAAACCATGCACTAACTTCTGACGTATTGTAAGTGCCCATGTGGGCCTATGTGAAATAAATATGTTGAGTTTGAGTTCAATAATCATATTGTTTTGGCTAATAATTATAATTTGAAATTAATTTTATTTTATAATTTGGAATTCTTGTTTCAAAGTTTGGCATAACCGTGCCCCTTGTACCTACGGCCCACAACCTCAACGACGTTTACAAAACGAACTCTAAAAATGAATGCACCACCCGTTATTAGTTTGCTCGTGTCCGATCTGGAAATTTCGACCTGAAAAATGAACCCTTTGGTTGTCGATGACGAATTAAAGGCGATTGTGGGAGCTGATGACACCCAATCTGCGGCTGAATTAGAAGCAGCTTTCAACGCTAGTATCAAAACAATATTGGTTTACTTGCGTCAAATTGGCAAGGTAAAAAAGCTTGACGTCTGCCCCACGAATTCAGTGATCATCACCGCGAAGGACGCATCGAGACGTACCTTGCACTGCTTAACAGGCACACAAACGAAATAATTTTGTTGCCTGCGGTGAAAAATGGATCCTGTTCGACAATCGTAAGCGAAATTGGTTAGATCCTGGATTAGCATCTAAACGTTTTCCTAAACGAAAACTTACCCCTAGAAAAGTGATGGTCCCTGTTTGGTGGTCTAACCCTGGTGTAATGAGTTATCTACCAAACAGGATGAGCATTACTGCAGAACTGAACACAATTATGGAGAAGCTCGCACATCTCCAACCAGCTTTGGTCAATCGCTCGGCTCCGCTGCTCTTGCACGACAACGCGCGTCCTCATACTACACAGCAGACGGTCTACAAGTTACAAGAGCTGGTGTTGGAAGCTCTCCGCCATCTGTCGTACTCACTAGACCTTGCACCTACAGACTTCTACTTTTTCCTGAATTCTAAACTTCTCGGAAAAAAATCAACATCATAGAGGCAGTAAAAATGCCTTTGCAGAATTTGTTGCCTCCCGTCCAACTGATTTCTTCAAGAAGGGTATCAATAAGCTACCAGTGCGTTGGAAAAGATGCATCGATTGCATGGGTGATTACTTTGATAAATAGAAATAAAATATATAGAAAAAAAACACGATGACTGATTTCATGAATAACGGCAATATCATTGGTAATGGCTTTCAGTATTAATATACCAGACGTACTACAGGGCACCATCCTCACTTGGTCAATATACCACTTTGTCATACTATGTAATTCTCCTCTACATTTATTGTGCGCACTTTGTCGGTCGGACTTCGGTCGGACTTCGACCGGTCTTCGAATCGGTTTGGAACTCTCTGTCGGCTTCTGTGTTCTTTTCCACATATGACCCGTCTGCCACCTTTAAAGTAAGAGTGAAAAATCTCCGGCAGATGCCTTGCCACCACGAATTTTGGCCCTGGCAACGCACTTTCTTTCTATTTCATTAAGAAAAAAGCAGAAGAAAAATATTAGTTTAGTCCTGTCAAATTAAGATATTCCATAGACAATTTTAGAGTCGATTAAACAATTGGTTACTAAAAATACGTCAATTTACGTCAGGCGCTGACTAATTTGACAGAAATAAACTAATATTTTCTGTCCTTTTATAATGAAATAGTAAGAAAAAGATGCACTGAACTTTAGTTTAGTTTGTGAACAAGACAATCCGCGCCAATGTATTTCTTTCTATCTTAATAGGAAATAAACAGTTTACTGACTAATTTTTTTCCAAGAAGTTAGTAGTTAGACACTGTTGATCATCCAAATTTAAAAATTATAATGGCGACTCTAATCTTCTGTTTTCCGAATCACATGTAATATCCGAGGTCTGCTCCGGCGCTGTGATTTTGTCTCTGTAAAATAAAACTGGTATGTAAATATTAAAAAATAGGGAACACTCATAGTTCGTCATGTCTGTCCGTGTGTCCGTTCGTATATCACAGCCATTTTATTCCGAAGCTATTAGGACTATACATGTGAAACTTGGTAGGTAGATGTATTCTGTAAACCGCTTTCAGATTTTATAAAAAAAAAATATTTAAAATAAAGGGGGGCTCACCATACATGGAACTGAAACTGAAAAATTTTTTTTTTTCATGAAACCTATGTGTGTGTGGTATCACAGGTCTATAAAAATGACATAGGGGTTTCTGAAACTACATTTTATAAAGTCAATCGTTTAAAAGATATACGCTCCCAAAGTGGTAAAATGTGTACCTCCCCTCCCCCCCCCTCTAACTTCTGTAATAATGGAATGAAAATCTAAAAAAATATATGTCTGTAGATTTTAATGTATACTTTCAACCAAAATTGGTTTGAATGAGATCGGGTCAGCATTTTTTGTGATACAACATATTTTCTAAAACCGCAAATATAACTTTGTAATTCATACAAACACTATGAAAAACAAAGTTATTTGGCGTAGTTGTAAAAAATGTAAATAACTTAGTTTTAAGAAATTTGTAAGGTTTTGTTTTTCGTCAAATAAATATACATATTATATTATAATAGTTACTACGAAACCCTTCATGGGCGAGTCTGACTCGCACTTGGCCAATTATTTTCCGTCATTTTACGAGAATGATCCCTCAGGCGTTCCAAATGTCGGTTTTTAGGGTTCCGTAGCCGAATGGCAAAAAACGGAACCCTTATAGTTTCGACATGTCTGTCCGTCTGTCTGTCTGTCCGTCCGTCCGTATGTCTCAGCCATTTTATTCCGAAACTATTAAGACTATACATGTAAACCTTGATAGATAGATGTATTCTGTGAACCGCTTTCCGATTTTAAGAGAAAATTTAAAAAATATTTAAAATAAAGGGGGCTCCTCATACATGGAACCGAAACTGAAAATATTTTTTTTTCATGAAACCTATACGTGTGTGGTATCTATAGACAGGTCTTTAAAAATGACATTAAGGTTTCTAAAATTACTTTTTCATAAAGTTAATCGTTTAAAAGATATACGCTTCCAAAGTGGTAAAATGTGTGTCCCCTCTAACTTCTATAATAATGAAGTGAAAAATCTAAAAAAACCATATGTTGTAGATCTTAATGTAAACTTTCAACCAAAATTGGTTTGAACGAGATCGAGTCAACAGTTTTTGAGATACAGTATATTTTCTAAAACCGCAAATATAACTTTGTAATTCATACAAACACTATGAAAAACAAAGTTATTTGGCGTAGTTGTAAAAATTGTAATTAAGCTACTTTTAAGAAATTTGTAAGGTTTTTGGTTTTTTTTTTTTCAAATAAATATATTAATTATATTATATTTATTATAGTTACTACGGAACCCTTCATGGGCGAGTCCAACTCGCACTTGGCCAATTTTTTCACCTTTCGTTGTCTTTTATACTTATTCCCCATATCGGTAAACTAATGTTATATAAACATTGTTCACTTGTCAAATATAGATAAATAAAATCAGAAAACAAGACTAAACAATAACTATTTCGATAAAAAATTATAATCACGGTTGCGGGAGGAATCGACACAGGTCTATCACTGACAAAGGCCGCAGGCGAACTGGGCGGGCATAAGAAAGTGACGGAGTCTACCAACTTCCACGTGCGAAAAAAAGAGAGCGCAACAATACGCTGGAACCAAAATAAAACAACGTAAGCGCCAAACCAAATAAAAATTGTTTAAAAATAAATTAAGCTATGTATCAAAAAGTATTTTCAGTCAGAGTTTTCAATTACCTATTATGCACATTTTGAATGCAATTTTGAAATGAAATTCCTTAGGATTTTAGAATTATAGTGAATAATAAAAAAGAATAGAGGTCTTTTCGGAATCAAATTCGACGGAGCAAATTTAACCCAATTGCGTTTTCCTTCGGTCAAAGTATTAATGAAATAGTCAATAAACATATTACCAAAAATTAAATCCATACTTGCTGGAATAGTGAAATAAATGGTGACGAAAAAACCCCTAATTTATTTTGGTATCGCCTTAACACGATTATGTTTCTGCGTGGATCTAGACTTCAAAGTCTCGTTTTATTGAGTGCTTTTTAGATTAGAGTCCAGGATAAAAATTAGACTGAAGAGGAATATTTCAGATCTTGTTAAGACTTTTAGTTTTGCAGATTATGTATTGTTTATTTTGTTTGCAGTGAAATTAAATGGGAATTCCAAACTCGGAATTTTTTTATACGAATCTGAACTATTATAAAAAGAAGTGCCCCCTGTCGCATCTGTCTGTCTCTCTGAACGCGATAAACTCAAAAACTACGAGACGGTTTTTTGTATAGTTTTCACCAATAGATAGTGTGATTCCTAAAAAAGGTGATAATTCATTGTGGTTTTATGAAAATCGGATGAAATTGGGAGCTTTAATCGAAAACGCTGCCAGAACCTTTTGAGTTATAACAAAACAATGTATGGTGGGATTGTTTTTCTTTTATAGATCTACAAAAAAGTCCACGATGGCATAGGTCTATCTCCCAAGGATAACCCACAATAACCATTTTTTAGTTTTACAAATTACAAAGTAATTATGGGTTATTTAAGATGCTATGTTTAAAAGTAGAGTATTATTCCTTGTCTAATTAAGTTAGAAATATTGAGCATTTAATGAAAATCAAAATTGCCATTTACAGTATATCAATAAAATGAATATCTTATGAGTTATAGCAAAATAAAAATTAATTAAGCAAAATAATAATATCTATACTAATATTATAAAGCTGAAGAGTTTGTTTGTTTGTTTGTTTGTTTGTTTGCTTGAACGCGCTAATCTCAGGAACTACCGTTCTGATTTGAAAAATTCTTTCAGTGTTAGATAGCCCATTTATCGAGGAAGGCTATAGGCTATATATCATCACGCTAATACCAATAGGAGCGGAGCAGTAATGAAGAATGTTTCAAAATCGGGGGATTTTTTTTCCACGGGGACGAAGTCGCGGGCGGAAGCTAGTAATCAAATATAAACTCTATTACCCGAGCAAAGCTGAACCGGGTCGCTAGTTTTATATGAATGCGATTACAAAAATTACCGCGGCTTCTGTATTCCATACCACATATGACCCGCCAGCCTTTAAAGCTTGAGTGAACAGGCATATAGGCTCTCTCGTTCCACCGTAGACCTCATCTAACGCTTGCAATCAGGTGAGATTGGGATAAAGAGCAGGCTACACCCACACCTACACCCGGGAACAAAATCTGTATTAAAAAAAAAAACTTCGGTACTTACGCGAATCGAACCCGCAACATGCATTGCAACTTTCAATCGCTCAATCAATGCGCCAAACGTGTCGACAGAACTTAATCAAAATCGACTAAATTATTTACACCTTTGCTAAAATTAAAGTTTGCTGAGAAAACTACGCTACTCTTCTTTTTACACTATGAAGTGGTAACGGGCGGGTGTTTACAAATTTAAACAAACACAGTTTTATTTAAATTTCGAAATGTTCTGATTATAATAATAAAAATGTTTATTTCTAAAAAAGTGTGTTGAAACAGGTTAGAATTAAACTAACATAAATACAACATAATGTGCATAAGATATCACATTTTTTTCCTGGGTGGGAAAATTATCAAATGACTCCCGCTGTCGGTGGAGCGGAAGGGAGTCTCAGACTTCTACTGACTAAAAACCCACCCTGTTCCTTTATCCTTGCGTTCCGGGGCCGCGGTATCTCGTTAGAACATTAGTCCAATACTTTCTAAGTAAATAGTTCAAAGTCTGTATTTACCATTAACATGACTTATTATGATAACAACAATATTAGGATAAAATTATTTATGTATGTAAGCTCAGGAAGACTAAAATCGGAATCCTCCATATTTTACTTGCGTCAGAAACACGACCAGTTTCAAACTAATTTTGGAATTATTTAATGTAATATTAAAAAAATAAAAGTCAATCGCACTGTATTACGACACTGATAATGATATTGAAACAAATCGACTAATAAGTAACTGAAGATTGCGTCGGTAATTAGCGATCCGTCAAGCGTGTGGTGCGTTCGCGGTTCTCGCCAAAGAGTATGTAAAACCTCGCTTCCCGAATGCCCCAAGATGGCAGCAAAGAGAATGTAATACACTATGGCAGCCTCGCTCCCACCGCTTTGACGTTCCGCTAGAATGACAGCTTGCATTTTTCCTGCTGTCATTCTATTCCAACATCATAGACAACAAATTTCTTGTGTTACGCTTTCATGCATAACAACAAGCCATATATGTAAGTAAACAAAATAAACAACAACATTTGTATCGCTTCTGTTAGGACACTATAACCAAAACATTAAAACAGATAGGTACGCAATCTCTACACCGAAAACCTTTCCTTAAAACGCCTACATCACTTAGTATCATGACTTACATACCCGGAATTATTCCCCAGAGCTATACCGCCATTCCGCGATATTTTTCTAAGTCGTAAACCAACTGATAAATGTATATATCGGAACATATAAACCGATTCAAATCCCAAAGGACACAAGGGTTTGCAAAACGTTGGCTAGCGGTTTGACTGATTTTGTTTGCAATGAAACGAATATGCTTGCTTCCCGTTTAATTTGACTTTTATTTGAACAGTTCCGAGTTAATATTTGGTGTTTTGAATGATCTTTTATTGTAGAGCTGCTGTTGCTGTTATATATTTTTTATGTTTTTTAACACGCTTTTATTAGGTCGACCTGTATGTAACTATAGTTAGTTGTATGTAATGGAATCTAACGTAACTAATTTAACCATCTTCCAAGGGTCGTAGCGTTATGAAAATTGGCAGCTGTATGTAGTTCTGATGACAATACAATAATATCATACTGTCGAACTGATCTGATGATGGAGCCGGAAGATATGAACTGAAACTTCATGATGGAAAATCGTATCATAGCTGTTTTGGATTTCATAGAAAAGTCTTGTAACGAACTTTGACTACGATTAGGTTTCAAGGTCTGTAGATGAAGCTGGAAGATAGGCACTGGCATTCCATGATGGAATATCGTATCATAGTCGTGTTTGCACTTGTGAGAAAAGCCAAGTAATGGACAATGGTTAAAAAGAAACAGCAACACAAAGAAAACGGAGGCTACAAAAAAAAGGAAAAGCACGAACATTTTTTTTTTATTTTACGTGCATTTATAAAAGCGTCTTTTTCTAGTGATTTTTAAACTATTACTTGGTTTATTTATTTAAAAACAAATGTGAGAAGAGTTTTGGAAGCGTTTTATGAAAGAAGAGCCTCGTGACTTCACTCTCGTGGACTTTATCACGATAAAAACAACATAACAAGGGTAAATAGTCTATAACCTAAACCAAAATTTAACACCTATTTTTGATGACGGAAATCGAACCAGAAGCTGATTCTGAACCCACTACTTTCATGAATTGCGTTTATTCTGTTACAGGTTGTATATCAGTCAGCTATCTAAAAGGTGACCTTATCAGTCTGCATAATTATTATAGAGACATACACTTTAACAGTTTACCGAGCCAGACGTAGATTCTACCGCTTTACATACGAATTAATCCGGTATCTAAATCGGTTCACGTCCTATTTATTGTCGTAGGTAAAATTCACGAAACAACTCTCTAGGGCGATCAAATTGGACACGAACTCAATTTTCCTACGCGACAGACGTTTGATTAGAAAAATGTAGGCTGATAAAATTAATTGGAAGGTTTTCAACTCCTTTTTTGGCGACCGAGGTCCCACAACGTATAGTTACGCCGTTACCTTAATGGCTTTAGCAGTGATATACGTTTTTACGCTTGATTACTCACGCGATGTTAGGGGGAAACTTGAAGATATTGTGCGAACATTTGGAACAGTGTTTTCATGGGACGTTAGAGGGAGAAGAAAGTACTGGAATTGGAACTTGGAAGCCATCTTAGCGCGATGAGACATTGGGCTTTATGTCCTAGGTAATAAGTTTCTTTTAGTAGCTAGTAAAGTTAAATGACGTCACGTAAACATATATTTACGTAATAAAGTGAAATAATAATTAATTAAACATCAAGCGTGTCTTCGGTAAAGAGACGGGCATAATACGTTAGTTATATGTAAGCCGCATAAATCCTCACACTTTAAACAGTCTTTTCACTAAGATGCAACTTGGAAAGTCTTGATGACCAATAAAATTGCGAAGCTTTATCCAATTGATAAATAAATAACTATATTTTTCAGAACTTGTGACATTCCATAAAAGTTGTTAGTAACATTATACCTTAAAACTATGTTAGTAAATGCAATTGACTTAGAAAATACATTTCGGGTTTATCCTGTTTACAAGCAATTACGTTTCAAGTTAGGACAGTGTAGAGACCGTCTACGGTGCTCCGCCATCGCGTTCTTTCTTGGGCGTTTCACCTCGGGCCACTTTAACCCGATTTTCTTCAACTCCTTGGCTACCAAACGCTTCCAAGTATGCTTTGGACGGTCACATTTCCGTTTCTCCTGTGGGGTGCAATCTGGAACGTGTCTAGCGATAGGACCAGGATCCCTTCAGAGAGTGTGACTAATCCAAGACCACTTGCTGCTAGTAATCTACTGTCCAATCGGTATCTCATGGCAGACTTTCCATTGACAAATACCTAGGTATAATTTTATTATAAATTTTAACTAGATAAGGCCAGTTTTTCTTAACTTTCTGTGAATGAAACATGAAACACAGAAACAAACTCAGAGGTCTTTTTTGAAGTCCATTCAATCCGTAATGATCCTCCACATTTATTGTGCGCACTTCCAAGCTGTGGAATTCTCTGCCGGCTTCTGTGTTCCCTGCCTCTTATGACCTTTCAACCTTTAAAGCAAGAGTAAACAGGCATTTTCTGGGCTCGCTCGTTCCATCGTAGACCTCATCTATCGCTTACCATCAGGCGAGATCGAGGTCAAGATTGGGTTCAATCTGAATAAAAAATATATTTGAAAAAAAAAAATCATGCTGACTGCATAAAAAACTCAAACCGTCAAATGGGGATTTGGTCGACTTTCAGAAGAGTGTAACTGCTCACATAAAAACAAACAAAGTAAGAACAAAAAATTAAAAAAAAAACAATTCACGTTGCAAATTAGTTTTCGATAATGAATTTTCGATTCTTAACTGGTATTGATATTAAAGGCGTTCACTTGGAAAGTGAACCAAAATTTTCCCGGAATAAAAAGTAGCTTACGTGTTATTTCATTACTGCTAAATTTTATCTTAATCCATTCTGTAGTTTTTTCGGGGAAGAGTAAGAAACATCTACCCATTATCAGAAACTTTCACATTTAAAATATTGTAAGTAAGAAGGATGATAGTAAGTAATATCGTTATAAATATACTTACTGTACAAAGATTTTAAATGTATGTCCTTTCTGAAACCCTGTTATCCTTCATCAATGAACTCCAGCAATTTTGACAAGATCAGGAAATGATTGATGCACATTTTCCCTATTCTTCAAAATCTGTGAAATAATTAAACGAAGTTAATTGTCCAGCTAAAATGTCTGACGGAATTCATTGTGAACTTTGAAACTTTCCTTTTAATACTTTTCGTCCAAAATTGTTTTTTAAACTTTTAAGACTTTTTGTTCTTAATCGCGACCTATGTAAGGATTTCATCCAATTGTCAATTGAACCTTTTACGATGTTGACTTAAACTCTAGTTAATTCTAATTATGTTTATATATTTATGTAATTTTTAAATACTTTTTTAAATTAAGTTAGATTAAACGAAGCTCATAAATCTAAGGCTAATGGGAAAAAATTGTGCAAATATTCCAACTGTCACACCCATCATCACCTTATCAAACTAATACATCCCCCATTCCGTAAAACTGTATCAGGATCCAATTCCCCTATCCCCAGAATTTGCAGGCTTCTTAATAATTGCAATGAATCAATTGACATTTTTTCCACAACACTTAAAAAAAATCAAGCACCAAGTCAATCAAAAATAATCTACCTTACTGTTTTTTTTTTCTGTCTACTGTATAAACTACGAACTAGTTGTTGTTAGCGTTATTTCTGCACTAGTATTATATTCTATTGATGTTATAATTTTCTTTTTAAATGCTGTGTCTATCGCGTCATATTGTACACTATGTTTGTAACATATTGCATGTAATATAACGATAAACAGTGTAACAATTGTAGATAGGCCTATTAATAAATAAATATACTGGTAATCCTTACTTAATATTATAAATGCGAAAGTAACTCTGTCTGTCTGTGTGTTACGCAATCATGCCTAAACTACTGAACCGATTTTAATAAAATTTGGTACATACATAGTCTAGAGCCTGAGAAAGGATATAGGCTTTTTATTGCGAAAAAGGGCTGTAAGGGGTTGAAATAAGGAATGAAAGTTTTTGAAACGTCATTTTTAAAGGTAGAAGCTTGAAACTTATTTTTTAGACTTATGATTAGATACGACATTCAAATTATGTATGAGTTTTATTTTCAAAATAATTAGCCTAAAAAATTAAAAATGCTACCGACTAAGTCACTATTCCGCGCGGACGAAGTCGCGGACACAGCTAGTATCTTTATAAATACATATAAAGGTAACTAACTGTACAGAAATAAATTGATTTTTGAAACGAGAAAAACATATTTTATCAATTAAATCATTATGCAGTCATCAATATTTTAGCCTCTTCACAACTATCCAGGGGTCGACTTCCAGTCTACTAGGGTGCAGCTGACTACTAGTGTTTTACATGGATCGACTGCCTATTTGACCTCCACAACCCATTAGCTGGATAACACGGTATAGTGGTCGCCAAATAACTTCGCAAGAGTCGTTCAATGCGCAGAAGTCGATTTTTAGGTGTCAGCGGTTGTTAGCGGGACGCGGGGTATGACGTAGCGCCGCTCCGAGCACGCGATTGGTGCGTCAGTAGTTCTCGTTCAATTTGCTCCCGAATACAGTTGGGTACACGAAAGTTGTGCCCTTTGTTTTTGTTACGTTGATTACAATGCCAGGACCAAATACCGTTTTACGCAGACTATTAAAACGTCAGAAAGAACAGTTAGAGGTTGGAATTTCGAATTCGTGACTGTCTTTAGGACACCGGGAAAAAGAACAATAAAAGGGGTAGCAGTCTTATTAACTAACTGTGACGACGAGAACATATTATTTTTAATGTTTTTTTTTAATACATTTTTTTCGTTTTTAAATGTGTTTATCTACAATATCTATTTTATTTATAATACGGAATTAACGAATGAATTCCTCTTCTTTCTTTAACATTCTTCTGAACAGATATGAATAAAAAAATATTAATGATGACCACTTTTTTCTTCCACTAAGTGCACGATGCGCGAACTTACCCCCACTACGCCAAAACCTTGCCAACTTACGTGACGAGGACTATACCCCTTAGCAATACTGGTATGGCTTGGTCAAAGTATCTTCTGACTACCCGTAACGCTATCAAGGACGTACAAGTGATAGATGAAAGTAAGCGCTTTACAAGGTTTCAGAGGCACGGAGGATTCTCGATTATGTCAAGATGGTAACCCATCCACGGAGCGGTCTCGGCTTGCGTGGTTTTACCATTGGGACTAGCCATGACCCGAGCCACTAACGATGTTGCACGTTTCATATTTCATATTTATTTATTTGCATACCATAATGTTTCTATAGGTATTACAATACGCTTAACTCTAATGTACAGTAAATGGATCCTGTAAGGGCACAGCAACAATATTGTAGGGAGGACAAAATTAAAACTAAATACAAAAAAAAAAAATAAAGTAAAATAAAATTAAACGTTATAAAACTTTTTAACAAAAAATTAAACCGACTCCTAAAAAAGAATGCAAACTGAAAAATAACTTTAATTTCGGTAGTCGGTGTCTTTAGTTTTGTTTTTTCGTTTTTGGCACCGACTTCCGAAATTAAAGTTATTTTTCACTTTGCAGTGTTTTTTGGGAGTCGGTTTCATTTTTTGGTAAAATGTTCTTATTTCACTCTTCTTAGTTGGTCAGTTTTTAATTTACCTAGTTACAAGAGACTAAATGTCAACTACTTATAACCTTTTACAAAATATTGCTTTCCCAATGCAGGGCCGTTAATTGTTGAGGAGTTCTCCTGGTACTTCACCATCAGCTCTACATCACCATATGCATTGTGACGAGCATAAAGTGCTTAACATCCATATTCAAGTAATCGAATCGCAATCCACTCAATAATTATTATTGAGTAGTTTCGGCGGCCATCTGTGGTCTTCATCATCAGTTCCACTTCCTCAAATGGTACTTTTTGAGAGCAACTGCACAAGTTACTATAAGAAATACCCAAAACGCCATAGGTGTGCCTATAATATTTGAAGAGTGCCCTCGATTTCTCCAGGATCCCATCATCAGATCCTGACTTGATGACAATGGGACCAATTTCAAAGTATCAATCAGTTTTCAATCAAAAACGGAATTTTCCAAATCGGTTCAGCCGTCTTCGAGTAATCGGTGATCATACATAAAAAAATATATATACGCGTCGAATTGATAACCTCCTCTTTTTGTCGTCGGTTGAAAATTACCTAACAGTATCTAAAATTTTAAACGTAAAAATTCATATTAAATATACTTAAATAACAAATTATATAATTATAAAATATTTATTATTGAGATCACTTCTGCATATTAATAAATAAAAAAATAACAGATAATAAAATAAAATAAATAAATAATAAATATAATTAAGAGATAAATATAACAATGTTTATTTTAGTGTATGTAATATGTGTAATATGTAAAACGTCAAGTACATATTATGTACTTGACGTTTGCGCATTATTGTGTGAAAAAAACAACATGCACCGCCGCAAACATACCAGACGCATGACTGCACCGCCATGGCAACTCCAACAGTTTTCTAAAGGCATCCTTAAATTTGACAAGAAGGGCCCCATACTCCTCAAAAACATACTACAGCTCAGACCTGTTTCTCTTAGTCAGTCCAAGTCATAACACATCACATTAATTTCGATTACAATATTTACTTATGGTAATTGGGTACGTGTTGGATATCGTGGACTTTATTCCGTGCAATTTATTCTGCGTACACTCTAGAGGGGGCATCGTGTACGTGACGGGGGCGTGACGGAGGTATGCGTGTTTTCGACTTGAGCTGTTTGTTTGTTTGACTGGTCGTGTTGGTATATTGCGTCTTTGTAATTCATGAGGGGCTGATTTCTGTGCTGAATAAAAATATGAGTCGTAAATATTGCCATGATAAAAATATTATAATATTTGTGTATTGCGAAGTCGGCGCTTGGTCCTTCCAAAGGTTGTCTGGAAGATATCGCTCTCTGCGATAAGACTGCCATTGTAACCAAAGTTATAGCAATATTTTTAGTTAAGTGCATTTAAATGTTTGGTACTTTATTGTACTAAAGTATATTCTGTCTATCTTAACAGAGGCATATGCATGTAATTTTTTTATTTGCTTAGTAAGTAACTTATTAGGCCCATGATTACGAAATATCTTCATCACTTACAAAGTTATAAGGCTTTAAAGTTGGTAATTGAAACGAGAATACCATACACTTTGATGTCAAAATCTATAACGCTCATACAAAAAGCATTTTCTGAGAGAGACAGCTGATATATTCGTTAAAATTGTTATAACTGGTTGGTTCTTTGATCAATTTACATTCTGTTTTTACTGTTAGTGTAATTTTTATGTTCTTATATTTTATGGTAAGCTGCTTGTATAATAAATATTTTCGTCAGTACCTACAGTCCCTATCTATGTATAGTAAGTAATATTATAAGCGGAAAAGTGTGTGTTGTTTGTTTGTGTAAACGCGCTAATATTGGAAAGTGCTGGGTGGATTCGGAAGAAATTTAGTATAGATGATAGATAGATACCTATACTCTTTATTGTAGACCATAACAGAATTAAATGAGGACTTAAAAACTACAAAGGGTGTTACAATGGGCGGTATTATCGCTAAAAGCGATCTTATACAGACAAACTTTGGATGGATTTGACACAGCAGGAGAAAATAAATACGCGGGTAGTCCATGGTGTACTATTCACTTACTATACATAAGTAATAACCTATATACACAATACACACACACAGACATATATACATATATAGACATATATATATTATATATATATACATAAAAAAGCTGGGATATATAAAAATTACTAACAAATTAAAGAGAGAGATAGAGATCTTTTACCATGTATTTGAAAGAAGGAAGGGTTTGTGCTTGTCTTACTGACACGGGAAGAGTATTCCACAGTCGTACTGCTTGATCTGCGAACGACTTACCAAAGAAATTGGTGGAGTGACTCGGTACCTCTAGCCTCAAGTTTTCCGATAACCTCAGAAATTTGGCATGTGTATCATGGAGGAATCTGAAACCTTCTTTAAGATAAGAGGGGGTTTTAGGATTGAAGCTTAAAGCTTAAGGAAGATTATTGTAGGCTTTAATTGACTGCAAAAGAAAGTCCACGGGAGCAAAGCCCATCCTAACTTTTACTCACAGCAATAAAATAAATCAATGACTATAATTCATAATTATAATCTAAATAAAAAAAGGTTTTTGAATTATGTTTATTTTTGAATTTCCTCCAGCAAACCCTTTCATTTGTTACCGACATCATGTCACTACACAAAAATAACAAGTCTGCCATCTTAGAACGTCTGCCATATTGAAATTAAAATGACGTAACTTAGCCAACCATGCATTGTCGTTCAAACTAAACGTGTATGCAAAATTTTGTGTTAATCAGTTGGGTCTGACTAGTTCAGAAATCAGTTGCAAGATTTGAGTTTTTTGTGAAATTTGAATTAAATATAATCAATATACAATATGGTGTACTTATGCGTAAGGTTTCTTCGTAAATGTTTACTGCTCCAGAAAGCAATATTTTAGAAGAAATTTCGTTCCTCCACCATCCATTAATTCCATAAATAATAAATCAGCAAATATTTTAGTCAATTCTCCGGACATCGTCGCGCGCCCTCACTAGACCAACAAAATAAGCCGCGGCAATATTTCGTCATTAACCGTGAAGAATGGCTACTGGTCTCCTGTTCCTTTGCAACTAAATTCTCATTAGGTTGGAGTAAATAAACTGAAACGTCACTGAAGCATTATTAAGATTTTTTACTATAAAGTTGGCAGCATAAAGGGTGAGAATGAGTTTTTTTCAGTTGGTGCAGCGTTGTTTTTAAATTTTGTCAGTTACTTTTTAAGGTTCTGCACACGAGAAGTAAACATATTGAAGCTTTAGCTTTGTCTCTTTTGTCCCTTGTTTGCAAGGGAGAAGAATCTCATAAAGAGTGGTGAACACTTGACGTATTCATAGAATATGTATTGTTTGCTTTTGTTTGTAACAAGAAATAATATTGTTACGAGTTGGGGTTCGGGATAGAAATAATTACGCCAATTAGACCAAAATTAACACTTTAATTTAATAATCACAAAATAAAAATTAACTCAATTATTTGCACCACAATACTTGTCACTTAACACTTAAATCGCACTGAAATTCACTTATAGAGTTCCGACTATATCGCCTCGTATCTTGTAATAAGACTGCCGACTGCGTTCCTCTGCGATCTATTTATACGCTGGTCTATGAGTTCTAGAACATTATTGTAAAATCAACTCACAGCCTACACTGCCAAGAATATTCCAGAAGCTACTCTAGATACTCAGTACTGCTACTCGCCGCTAGGTGGCGTTAGTGTCTCGAACATTCTAGATGTCGGTTAAAGTTTCGCGACGTAATTAGCTAAGCGACTGGCGTAACAATATAAATTAAATCCATCTTAAATCTGTCACTGGTCTTGCCAAATAGGCAGTCTTTCCGTGTAAAATACTAATACTCAGTTGCATAACGGTAAGACTGAAACCCGAGCCCAACATGGTTCGAAAAAAGCTAAGCAGATGATAATGAAATACATTTTATGACTTGTGACCCGGCCCGGCCTTGGACGTTCTCAATCTACTAATTTGCATAAAACCTTTCAACATCATAGATTATAATTACAGTATGTTAGTTTAAACGAGGGACATATTCAAACCTACAATAGTGTATGCTTACATGATACTAATAAAAATATGAACAAAAAATAAACACTGATAAATAACAGACAGAATCATACCAAAAGTCCTCGGGGGGACTCCCGCGGGGGCGGAGTTTATACACGAGCTTCCTTTTTTGGCAGGATCGGGCCGTGTTTTGCCACGTGATTTCTTTAGGTACTGTTTACAAGTTCATTCATCTCTTGCGCCTCAGTGTACATGATAAATGTATTATATTGGACAATTACGTCAAAAATGTAAGTATAGGTTTTTCACATATTTGGGACGAGAATCGAATAGTAAAAACCCTCCCGCAATAATTCCCTCGTTTCCTAACACACTGTACAAAAACACAAAAACAGTTTTTTCCAACAATCTGTTTCTGATTTTTGTATTAATATCGCGGAAAACACACTAATTTTCCACAGATGTGACGTGAAAGTCTCGGGAACCGAGACAACTAAATTTACAACAAGTCCCGAGGCTGAAACTCTATCAAGGCCCCTATTATTTAAAGACTTATCCAACGATACTTTACGATTTTACTACGATATCTAAAATCCTTTTAATACGTAGACGAGTTACTATGCGAAATAATTTATCAATGGTAAGTTCTGAATAAACCATCGAACAGACGAATAGGCATAACAAAACTATAAGGGTTCTTCATTTTATGGGACCCTAAAAGCGGCCTTTGACCTACAGTGAGACAGTAACAATGGCATTATTGTTTGTGACAACCGTACTGCGTGCCAATTTGCTGCTGTTATTCACACCTTTGACAATCGTTATGGTAGTCAGATGCCAGAAAATCTAGGACCTGTATTTCTAAGACGTGTCATGTTGTCTTATGTAGTGTAAATAGGCAGTGGCTTCATATAAAATACTGGCATCTAGCGACATCAGCTTAGATGGAAACTCGTTCCAAACATGATTCAAAAAAGAATGTTCGCGACGACAGGTCGTGGTGAGCAAGAAATGAAAGAATAGTGAACTGTATAACATGTAATAATGTAAAAAGATGATTAATTACAAATGGTACGGTTGGTTTACAATACGCGGATAAAGGAATTTCAATATGCGTGAGCGCAGCCGTGCCTAGAGACGTGCAACAGCTGACTGTGGCGTGGGGGCGCGCGTTCGGCCGTCGACCGCACACACAGAAGAAATATTTTTTTCTTCTGTGTTCACTGACAGGAAAGCAGGAGTAACCAGCCATCTTCTGGTTCTCTCATGCCATCGCAGATCTTATCTATCGCTTACATTAGTCGAGAATGACGTCAAGAGTTGGCTCATCCGGATTTTATTAAAAAAGGAGGTGAAATGAATAGTAACTTGATAATCTACGTAAGTCCGCTCCCATCACATCATACCATCCCACGCTTGCAGATTGCGGCACTGACTTCAACCAGACGAGTAGGTATCTAGCTCTAAATATAAACGACATTAAATATGGAATGAAAAAGTCTTGTTCACACTTTGGTTCTTGAAATTCAATATGTAATTAAGTTTATTTTTTGCTTTTCTGTTCAGTAGTGTTTTTGTTTTTTGAAAGAGGTACAATTAATTTTATAAGTTTTTTATTTTAATATAATTTTTAGAGTAAGATTTGTAACTATTTAACCAGGTTTGTTTTGTCTTGACAGATAGATAGATATTCTCTTTACTGTACATAACCAATTTAAAAGGGTGATACAATGAACGGTCTTATCGTTAAATGCGATCTTTTACCGCCATAATACAACTACTTAAACACTAATATTAACTAATTATGTGTGTGTAGACTTTGGTTCCGTTGTTGGAAAATGTCCGTTCTTGGGACTTTGATTTAATTGTAATTGGTAAAATATCGTTTGGAATCGCCGTTTGCAACCGATAATTGGGTCGCGATTAACTATTGTTTGAAGTTGTAATCCCCATTTGACGAAAACCCTGGGATATTTTTGGATTTATCGCCGGGTTGATGCCACCGCGTGGCACGCGCATTTGTTGGAAATAAGTAGTGATAAATAGCTTCAATCCGGTGTGAGTTTGGGCTGTGATGCTGATCTGAACCGCGCCATCTGGAGACTGACGCCTTGTGACCGTTCAGAACACTTGACTTACATCATACTTTCAATTACTCACCTCATATTTACATACATACCACACTTGGGCGTGACCTAGGAAGGTCGACGCTTGGCGAACCCAGCACAGAAGGTTAGTGGTAATAAGGTATTTATAAAGCCTCAGAGGCTATAGATTGTTGTTTATTGTTCATTGAAAGCAACGGTAGGGCTCCACGAATCGTGGACAAGTTCAGACCGTCCAGTTACCGTTGGCTGGCCTATTGTATTCCTGAAAATTTTGGTAGCAGAAGCGTGGTCTTATAAAATCCACTGGTTTAATTGGAAGTTTTGAAAATAACTTTAGTTTAATTACTTAACATAACTTATAACTTGATAAGTTTTGAATATATTGCTTTGTCAGCCGGGCTCAAATAGTACTTGTAGTTTGTACTGTAATTTGTAGTGCTAGCCCCTTGGTATTGAATTGACAAGTAAGACTTATATGTGAAATTAGGAATTATTGGTTGTATTTGGTACATAATTTGGTATATTGTTGTAAAAGTTGTTTGGTATTTGTTGCAATTAATAATTGAATGTCACTGATCAGAATTTAAAAGGTTATCTAAATAATAATTACACATAGTCTAACATAATAGGACTTGAATTGTGTGTATTGGTTATTGCATTTGTGGTACTTATTGGACTGTGTTGATAGAGATTCTCCGGCTCAATATTATACAGTCAATTGTTGTGTTTATTGATGTTTATTGGTGTTGATCTTGCACAATACATATATACATTGAATTGTTATTTATTTTGTAACTAGCCATCTGTACCAAGCTAGATTCATACTTGGAATAAGTACAGGGTCGGATTTGGACTTGAAATAATTGAATTTGAGTTTTTATTTTGGTGAAATTATTTGGTCGGCTAACAAGTCATAGTTGTTTGTTTAGTTAATTTTAGCCTGTTGTATTAATATTTGATTGTTGCAATGGCCTCATTAAGGGCAGTCAGGGAGGCTGCTGCCGGATTGACCTCACAGTTGAGATGGTTCACATCGGCAGCTGCAACGGTTGAGCGTGTAGATTTGGAAGAGCTCACCCTTGCTCGGTACGGGCAAGTGATTGAGAGGATCAAGTCAGCTGATGCTGCGCTCACACGCTTCAACGAGTACATCATGGACGTGGATTTGGGGGTGATGGATCAGACAGCCCGCGATAGGATTTTGGGTGACTATGACCAGATTGTCCACCTGGGGGATGTCATATGTCTACGAGCGCGGGAAATTTTGAAGAGCCGGGTGCCTGATGCGGCCAAGCCGCAGACCCCCGTTGTTGCAGGCCCTGGACTATTGAGTAGGCTGCCCAACCTGGAGCTGCCACATTTTGACGGTCGCTTGGACCACTAGCTGGGCTTCCTAAATCTCTTTGAGAGTCTTGTCGATGCACGCTCGGACCTCGGACCTGCCCAGAAGCTGGCCTATTTATTGTCTGTCCTGGAGGGCGAAGCCAGAGCCTTGGTGCAGCACTTGCCGGTGACGGATTCCTCTTACCCGACCGCTCTGGAGCTTCTCTCCCGACGGTATCAGAACAAGCGCTGCCTGGCTGATGTGCACATCGACCAGATTTTGAGACTACCGGCCATTGCCAGCACGTCGACGTTGCGCACTGACTTGCTGAACCCGTTGGTCTCAGCGACCAACGCTTTGAGACGCCTGGAGTTACCGGTAGAACATTGGTCCTACTTGTTGGTGCACATAGTGCTGCAGTTGCTCCCCGCGGAGCTGAGGTCACGTTTTGAGCAGAAGTATGGTGGGGATAGTGCCACCCATCTTCCCCCCTTTGACGACCTCCTCAAATTTTTGGAAGACGAGTGTCGGTTTTCGGATAACACTCGTGGCGCCACGGGGTCACCCCCACTACCTTCTCGGCCTAGAGCCCAGGGACGGACTAGGGCTCGGGGGCCTGTTGATGTTCCCCCCGCCCCCCGTTTTGCTGGCGCCCGGAGTCCTCAGGCTAGGGGGCCTGTTGATGATCGCCCCGCCCCCCGTTTTGCTGGCGCCCGGAGTCCTCGGGCTAGGGGGCCTGTTGATGATCGCCCCGCCCCCCGTTTTGCTGGCGCCCGGAGTCCTCGGGCTAGGGGGCCTGTTGATGATCGCCCCGCCCCCCGTTTTGCTGGCGCCCGGAGTCCTCGGGCTAGGGGGCCTGTTGATGTTCGCCCCGCCCCCCGTTTTGCTGGTGCCCGGAGTCCTCATCATTGTGACCTTTGTAAGGCAACGGGGCATGTCATGGCGCGTTGCCCGGACCTTTTGAATTTGCACGTAAATGCCCGCCGCCGCATTGTCAACGCACGCCGTTTGTGCTTTTCGTGATTGGGGGCCCACTTCCATCGGGACTGCCCCGACCCCCGCCCGTGTAGAATTTGTGAAGGGTCCCACTTGGAGATTTTGTGCGCCAACGCGAACCGCTCCAGCAGACCAGCTTCTGAGGGGGGTTCGCGCAATGGGGGGGTACCCCGGAGACGAGCACCGGGCTGAGGCCCGCAATTCTGTACGCCGCACTCCACCCCCCGCGCAAGTTGAACGGGAGCCCCGCGAGCGCCATTTGGTCTCCCCTCGTCAGGGAGAACGCGCATTGGCTGCTAGGCAGCAGTGGCCGGGTCGGCGCCGCTGCCTTTCCCCTCCGTTGGCGGAACGTCCCCGGCTGGAGTCGCGCCCTCCGCCATTCGGGCATCCGGTGGGATATGCCCCTCCAGTGATGGCTAGCGGCTCGGGACACTGCGCGGACGAATATTTTGATTGTTGGCCTCGTCGTGAACGAAGGCAGCCTGGATGCGGCGATCGGTCGCCGCCCAGGCATCACTAAGAGATTGACGCCTGCCCCGCTAAAGGACCCCCCCGATCAAGACGGTTTGTTGCCAACGGCCTTGGTCAAGGTCTGGGGACCCTTGGGTGACTCGATTGTGGTCCGTGCCATTTTGGACACGGGAGTCCGGGGTTACCTTTTGTCGTCTTGGTTAGCGGGACAGGTTGGCCTGAAGGTGAATGACCTTTCAGGCAAGATTTTGGGAATTGGCGAACCGGCTGACACCACTGTTGAGGGAAGGACCTGGTTTGAAATCACCCTTGTGAGTTGTCCGTACCCTAAAATTGGTGCTCCTGCCCTTGTTATAACTGAACTTGGTTGGGACGAGCCACTTCGGGAAACCCTATTGGAGGACGGTTGAGGCACTCTAGCCTTCCTTATGGGGCCCGTCACCCCCTTTTGTTGCTCAAGGAGGGCCACTTGGTTCAATTGTTGGTGACTGATCGTCACACTAAGAACTCGCATTGGTGCCGGTTGCAATGCGCTATTGGCCATTCTGCAGCGAAAAATTTGGATTTTGTTGGCTGATCGCGTCAATGAGGCGAGGCCCTTTGCTGGCGTCGTAACGGATTTGTTGGTCCCCTTTTGTTGAAGACGTCCACCCTTCGTAATAGTAAGATTGTTAAGGCTTATTTGTGTGTTTGTCTGCCTGTCAACCAAGGCAGTACATTTGGAGCTGGTAACCTCCCTCTCGACAGAGGCCTTTGAGGCGACTTTGGAAAGATTTGTGTCTCGCCGTGGGTTACTTTCTTTGATTAGGTCTGATTGCGGTACGAATTACAAGGGTACAAGTAGCTATTTGAAGGAGGTATACGCCTTCCTTAATGAGAGCCAGGTTGACATTGGTAATGGTTTGGCCCGCCGAGGGGTCACTTGGTTGTTTGACCCGCCAGCCTGCCCCCATTGGGGGGGTATTTTTGGGGCCGCGGTGAAAGCGGCAAAGGGACGCTGGCGGAGATTGTTGGGAGACACCGTTCTCACCTTTGAGGAACTAGCTACGGTATTTGGCCGCATTGAAGCTGTGTTAAATTCGCAACCTGGTCAAGACTTCCAATTGATTAGCGGACGGGTAGGCCCGTCCGGGGGGGGTAGATGTTGCGTCCCAAATGTATTTTGAACGATCTTTGGTGTGGCAACATTCTATTGTCTTTTTGATGTTGACACTTGACATAACTTTTTCACTTGACAGGTAGACTTTGGTTCCGTTGTTGGAAAATGTCCGTTCTTGGGACTTTGATTTAATTGTAATTGGTAAAATATCGTTTGGAATCGCCGTTTGCAGCCGATAATTGTGTCGCGATTAACTATTGTTTGAAGTTGTAATCCCCATTTGACGAAAACCCTGGGATATTTTTGGATTTATCGCCGGGTTGATGCCACTGCGTGGCACGCGCATTTGTTGGAAATAAGTAGTGATAAATAGCTTCAATCCGGTGTGAGTTTGGGCTGTGATGCTGATCTGAACCGCGCCATCTGGAGACTGACGCCTTGTGACCGTTCAGAACACTTGACTTACATCACACTTTCAATTACTCACCTCATATTTACATACATACCACACTTGGGCGTGACCTAGGAAGGTCGAAGCTTGGCGAACCCAGCACAGAAGGTTAGTGGTAATAAGGTATTTATAAAGCCTCAGAGGCTATAGATTGTTGTCGGCCGGAGAGCCTTTTGTTTATTGTTCATTGAAAGCAACGGTAGGGCTCCACGAATCGTGGACAAGTTCAGACCGTCCAGTTACCGTTGGCTGGCCTATTGTAGGACTGAACAATGTGGGTAACTAAACCCTAGAAACCCAATCATATTTAACTAGCTATAAAGCCCAATCATACGTAAAAATGACGTGTAAAAATAAAACTTCAGTTTTCCTATTTTTTTCTGTTAATGAACTATATTTTTGCATGAGTTATTATAATTGAAGTTTTAATTAATAAATAATTAATAAACAAATTTACGTAGATTGGGCTTCTAGGGTTAATTAAATACATAACTATATCTAAGCCGTTAGCATCTAGTAAAAGCTATGCTTGTAGGTAGTTGAATAACTTGTATGTGACGGTGTGTGTGATAACAACGCGCTATTGGGCAACTCATTAGGAAACTTGTTCTATTGAGTGTAAATTAGCATTTAAGTAGATTCATCAGGGATTTTATAGGGAGATCCCCATTGAGATGGAAGGAGTTTCGAGGAAGTAGTCCAAACCCCACCTATTACACTATTACCGTGAACCAGCTCCAGACACACGCATATTTAGCATAGTTGGAGGGATAAACATAACTACTAGTAATGTGAATTCTACCCACATCGCTAGAACTCTTAAAAAAAAAGACTACAGACCGCAAGCAATTAAGAAGCCTGATAGACCGCTGGCCGTTCTAAATTCAAAACGTTTTGGTAATTCTTTAATTGTGCGAACGGCTAAGGAGTGGAATTTCCTGCCACAGTCTGTTTCCTGTTACCAAAAACAGGGCATTTTTGGTAACAGAAACAAACTTAAGTCAAGAGAGAACAGGATACTTCTAGGTAAGTGTACTTCATACTCGACCACGTTATCGCTTACCACCAGGTGAGATAGTGGTCAAAAGCGAGCCTATTATAATAATAAAAAAATATGATCATGCACGACTATAAGACATGAATAAGTCGACCACAGAGAAAGAGAGACTGATTGATTAACACCTTACAGATTTTTTATTAATTCAAAGTCCTATGTACATACCTTTATTTATGTTCTAGATCAAACTCAATCATTTGGTTGAAAACTAAGCGACTATCTGAATTAAATACTTAAAATTCAATTTTCAGACTCAGTCCACAATTTCAGACACACAAAGAAATACAAGAGCGTTCTTTTACTGAAAGCGTATTTTTTTTGTACTGTTTTTATTGTATATTCTACGGGCGATAGCGAACGCTTGTTTTGTTTAAGTGTACGTTAAATATAAAAGTTTCCTTTGGGTAAATGTTATATTTGGATTAAATATAATTGTAGTTTCTAGAGTTTTTCAGCGTTGTGAAAATTGCTTTTGTATTTTTACACTTTATTTATACAATGGCAGACCATTATAGTAACTAAACCGTAAGTGTAAAAAAACTCTATTACTTGTACACGTTTTAACGGTTGAACGAGAATAGACAGGGACATGACTTAATGTCCTAAGTCTCCTAGGTGGGGCAGAGGGCGTCTACAGTGCTCCGCCATCGCGTTCTCTCTTGGGTTACACGCTTCACTTCGGGCCACGTCAAACCTAAGTTCTTTAAGGGCACAGAAGGTTAATCACCTACTTGCCTGAAATTAAACGATTCTAGAAACGAAGCCAATGACGTACATCGATGTATATTAAGTTTTTCTTAAATCTTACTTACAATGGAACCCTACAATTTCCGTGGCCCGATATGCACTTGGCCTGGTTTTATTGTGTGTATTTGCATGTTTGTAGAGAGCTCGTGGCTCAATAATAATAGTCGTACCATCAATCTTTTAGGTTAAGCAGCGGTTGCCAAGGTCAGTTCATGGATGGGTATCATAATATATTCCTCTATATAATATATTCATTCCTCCATGTCTCGGATAGTGTGTTAAGCCGTTGGTACAGCTGTCATTTTTACTCATTAATAGTAAGTAATCATTTATTTTATCAAAAAGGTTGTACAGTGTTGTTACAATCTTGATTGATCGTACACCGTGAAATTTTAATGGTTGTTTTCACACAGTGAAATGTCTTTGTCTTGGTAATACAATCGTTTTATAAACAAATAAAATATTACAAACAAAAAATGGCAATTTAACCATTGTGAAAAACAAAACTCGAATACCACCACGATCCAATAGTAATCCTCCCCGATACCTACGCTCGGGCAAGCTGGGTGACAACGGCCGCATGGCCGTTGGTTATCAGCTGATTAAAAAGCATGCGGGTCAACACCTGCGTGCTTTTCAATCAGCTGATAACTTATTCTTTATAAATATATTATGATGATAACTTATTCTTATTCGCCGCAATCGGTGCCTCGGCATGTTACGGCGGGGGAGCGGGGCTTCCCTCGCCACGTGCGCGCAGGGTAGTTAAAGCATTATCACGATGCACGAGAGCTTATTTTGCTCTGAACATTTTTTAATCAATTTTCCTTTGTTGGCAGCGCGCGCCGGCGCATGCATTTCGTTTAGGTAGCTACGTTACATCTACTGAGCTACTAATGAATCTAGCGCTTTCGAGTTTGTGAAGTTTTTTTTTAATAATTTGAAAAAAAAAACATTACTTTTGTTTTAAGTTTAATTTTATATTTCGATACCACTAGTGATGGGTTATCGTCCTGCCGCGGGAAAACAACCATTAAAATTTACGCTGTATATTTTTAAAATGTCTCCGTGAATTTTAAATAAGTGTCACAATTATGTAACGTGTACTTTTTGGCAAATAAAACATTTATTTTTATTAATTAGAAATAACTAGAGTAAGTAACAGTTTAGTTTCTGATGTCCTAGTTAGAATACTGAGCAATCTGTATTAAGGACCGTAAGCCTATTCTAACGGTGTACGAGAAAGGAGATTGCAAATCATTAGGTGCTAATACTTGATTACTATATTAGTCAGAAGATCAGAAGACAGTCTTGCCAATGGGTATCATGTTACCTAACTAGGTTATGGAGGTCAAACTGGCAGTCACTCCATGTAATACATTAGTATTAGGAAAAGTCTTAGCGGATCATGAAATGAAATGAAATGAAATATTTATTTTGTAAATTGGTTATAAATAACGCTTCTACACGTCATGTTTTTTGCATGTTAAGTTTAGTTTAGCTAGATGAGGCCGGTGTTTCCTAACTGACTACTCTGAGAAGAAACACCGAAACAAACTCAGAGGTCAACGTCTCTTTTAAAGTCCATACAATTTGTGTTGGTCCAATCATATGAAAAACATGATAATGAAGTCTCAATTTGTTAATATAATTAATTTTGACTATTGTATTTATTTATGGCACTTCAACGACATATTCACTACGGCATTAAATAAAAACAAAAGAATAGATTTTTATACATTGTGAATAAGTTTCGTACAGAAGTGCACAGCACTGCCAGATACGATAAAAAAAATAATAGCAATAATGGTAAGTAAATAATTACATGAAAATTATCAAAATTATAAAAACAATAAACAACAATTACATCGTCAAAATAAACAATTATAAAAATGTACAATTTAATTAAGTAAACAATTATAAAAATACACAATTATTAAAGCTACCAGTGGCGAAGGGTGAATTTTCATAAAAGAGAAGCCGGTAGGAATCGAGTTGTATGGAGCCTTCGCCACTGAAAGCTACAATGATTGAGTGAGTACTACAATTTTATTCCTTATTCTAATCAGTCCTGTGACTCAAAGTTAGTCAAAAGTACCGAACGAAAATTACATGCTTTGACATAGGGTCTTTCTACGGCAAGAGAGCTGTTTCTAACTATGAAGACACTACGAAACGGTTTCTTTTAAACTTTTTTTAAAGACTAGAAGACTTTACTTTTCTTTGAAATGATATTCAAAAAATCATTCAGATCATGATAATTATATCTCTAATATTTTTCCTATAACATGATTTGGATAAAGGGTCGTTATAAGGCAACCGAGCTGATCCTAACTATACAATATGAATACACTACGAATTATTTAAAGATTAGAAGACTCTGGAATTTATATTCAAAAAATCATTTAGTATTGCCTATTTTACCCCTTTTTAGGGTACCGTAGCCGAATGGCAAAAACGGAACCCTTATAGTTTCGTCATGTCTGTCTGTCTGTCTGTCCGTCCGTTCGTCCGTATGTCACAGCCATTTTATTCCGAAACTATTAGGACTATACAATTGTGAAACGTAGTAGGTAGATGTATTCTGTGAACCGCTTCCTGATTTTAAGAAAAAAATATTTAAAATTAAGGAGGGCTCCCCATACATGGAACTGACACTGAAAATATTTTTTTTTTCATGAAACATATGCGTGTGTGGTATCTATAGACAGGTCTTTTTTTTGAAATGACATCGAGTTTTCTAAAACCACTTTGTCATAAAGTCAATCGTTTGAAAGATATACGCTTCCAAAGTGGTAAAATGTGTGTCTCCCCCCTCTAACTTCTAGTTTGAACGAGATCGGGTTAGCTGTGTGTCTCCCCCCTCTAACTCCTAGTTTGAACGAGATCGGGTTAGCAGTTTTTGAGATAACGTATATTTTATAAAACCACAAATATAACTTTGTAATTCAAACACACACCATGGAAAACAAAGTTATTTGGCGTAGTTACTACGGAACACTTCATGGGCGAGTCCGACTCACACTTGGCCAATTTTTATTTCTGCAATTCATAGCTTCGTCCATATGGACGAAGCTATGAATTGCCGAATCATATGATGAATCACAGATATTCGGTCCACCACAGTCTGGCCGTCGTTAGCATGTCGATGGAAATTGGACGCTTATTCTATATAGACCACAAACGTCACTTGCATTCGAGCAATGGTCGAGGCAGCTCTCAATTGCGACTGACACTAAAAGTACGGTTTGTTAATCGTCGGGATGCAGATATATTATTATGTACATATATGATTTAAAGGCTTTCAGATTGAACACACTTCTTAACCTGCTAGCTTTACAAAACGTTTTGAGAATACTGTCACTGTATTATATACTTTATTGTACACCTTACAATACACTTAAGGATACAAATAATAAAACCAGTGAACAATGGGCGGTCTTATCGCACAGGGCAATCTCTTACAGACAACCTTTGGATGGACAGAAATAAAAGGAAGTAAATTTAGGGCTGTCAGTTTAAAACATCATACATAATACTAATTAAACGTAATAATATAAAATACATACCACAACATATAATATATAAATATATACTAATACATATCAAATTCATAATAGAGAAAGGAGGGGAAAAAATTATAGTGAGGGGTAACGCTCCTTGACCATTCTTTTGAACGTAGATAATGTTTGAGCACGCCTCATATCTATGGATAATGCATTCCATAAACGGGCCTCTTTTATAGTGAAAGATTTATCAAATAAAGAAGTGGAATACATACGGATACTTAACTCTGAAGGGAAATGTCCATTTGATAAAGAAGTTTTGGCCAAGTGACGCCCACGGAAGAAACAAATTGCATACATAAGGGTTGACATCATAGATAAAGAAACAAACACTAATTTTTACATAGGACTCGGTTGGACTTTTATAAATCATAATATAAAAATGCAGTTTTAACAAAAAACATATTTATAGATTTTAGTAGCTACTGTATCGTTACAGTTTCCCTGGGTAGAGGAAAATGTAAGGTTGCAATCACTAATTAGGAGGAAGCACGTTTTCATAGGGAATATGACCAGGAAAAGAAATCAAAGTGAAGGAAAATGAAAAGGATTAATAAAAGAAATAATTATAAAAATTGCTGCAGACACGGAACGAGGTACGAATGAGGTTCTAGAATGAAAAGAGAAATAAAAGTAATTTATCACGAGGTACAATATCAGTTACATATGCGACCTAACCTAGCTCTAGCAATGAATTAAGAAGAAAACTAGTCCTGTCACTAATGACTTTACAGAAACGTAAACAAACAAAGCATACATTGCATAAAAAGTAGCTTAATATCAGCATATTATGAAATTCTAAACTAATAATGATGTTATAACGTAAGTATCAAAGCCCTATAAAAAGGAAACACTAAACTACGCAATATAAGTTGTTGAGTATGTAACTTGTATATTTTTATAATTAACTTACTTGCTGTGGTGCAATTCATTGCTGAAATATAGACCGAACTTCCACGTTGCTCAAGGTAAATCTCTTAAGTCTTCGTGTATCCACGCCACAATTAACACAGAGATGACTCCGTGGTAAACTGGTAAGTTTGTGTAAATCAGGTTCCATAAACGTGTCAAATCCGTCGTGAAAAACAGGTACGGTCTGCATTGGCAGGCCGGTGTCGTCGTAGAAGGCGGTTACAGAACCCAATGTAAAGCCAAGGTCATTATCAGGAACGATTACAGGGTCCATAATCGTAATCAAAGTCGTCAGAATATCAAACAGAAAAATGCAGTAGAAAAGAATTCACGGTTCACAAAGAAACAGAACTACACAAAATGTTAAATGTCAGTCAGTTGTCAATTACGATTTTTTTGACGTAGGGATGACGCTAGGAAATCAATTTATCGAAATTCTATATTTTTGAGAAACTGGAAATACGGAATCGGTTAAATAGTTCGTATTTAGAAGCTCGATAATGGACAAACCTTTTTTTGCCTCTAAATAAAATAATAAAAGCGAAACAACTACATAATAAAAAAAGATTTTTCATAAATCGATTTTTGGAAACCGGTATTAGTGTATCATTTCTTTTTTTGCAGTAAAAGTTTCCATCCCTACTTTGACAGGATTGACCAGCGACCGGAAGCGTAAATAAGGCAATAAACGTTTGAGTTTCTTGAATAAATCGGCTTTTAATTCCGGAGTTTTCATTAACAATAAATAATAGCAATATTTTAGTTACTAAATGGGTATATTTTTTGTATTTATCACATTTATGGGCAAAACATGGTTTTTCATAAATCGATTTTTGGAAACCGGTATTAGTGTATCATTTCTTTTTTCAGTATAAGTTTCCATCCCTACTTTGACAGGATTGACCAGCGACCGGAAGCGTAAATAAGGCATTAAACGTTTGAGTTTCTTGAATAAATCGGCTTTTAATTCCGGAGTTTTCATTAACAATAAATAATAGCAATATTTTAGTTACTAAATGGGTATTTTTTTTTGTATTTATCACATTTATGGGCAAAACATGGCCAAGAATAGACGTTTCCCTTTCCGATGATCTCAATTCAATTCTCAATTTCCTGCCAGAGTTAGTGTTTCCTACTGGGATCTTTAAGTCAAGTCAAATTAAAAGCAGTCAAAATATTTTATTTTACATAGGCCTACATGGTCACATATAAACTGTTCAAAATAAACGGCTTAACATGGTTTTCGAGACACGAAGGGAACTCGATATGTTAATATGGGCACCCATCCACGGATCGGACTCAGCATGTGTTTCTTAACATCGTTGACTCTCACATGATGACTCTCACATGACTAAATGCTAACAGCCATAGATCGAGATCTATGGCTGTTAGCATTTAGTCATGTGAGTAAAAAAACCTAATGAGCTCCTTTACTAATAATCTTAGAAGGGACGCGTCTAAAATTCGTAGCAGATTTTATATACCTTAAATCCATTTCTTTTTTTGTGTTAATGGCATTCGAAAGAAGCGTTATCAATTTCATTTGCACCGAAAAGAGACCCATTCAAATAAGAAAATTCATAATTTCAATTTGCGTTCACAAAAAATAAGTGTTCACGTCAAAATTCATTTCAAATTGGATTCTTACACATCTCACAATATCTGTTATAAAAAGCTATAATTTTTATTTTATTTTGAATTTAACATTATGCGTTGAAAAATTCTATAAAAATATTTATGATTGCATTAATATTACTTTGTAAAAACGTTCGTGACTTAATGGTTACAGACATGACTAACAAGTGCGTAGTTGGTAAGTTTGAACTCGGCAGGTATATTATTTTGTTTAATTTATAGCAACACCGCTACTTTCAAATCGGTGTAGAAAAACATCGTGAGGGAACCGGCATGTGTTAGGATTGAAAAGTTCGAACTCATTGGAATCTTTAAGTCAAGAGTGAATAGGTTACTTCTAGGTAAGCGTGATCCATCTTTGACCACAGTATCACTTACCATCAGGTGAGATGGTGGTCAAACGTGAGCCTATATTCAATAAAAAAAATTGGCCAAGTGCGAGTCAGACTCGCCCATGAAGGGATCCGTGGTAACTATAATAAATATAATATACTTAATATATTTAATTGAAAAAAAAAACAAAACAAAAAACCTTACAAATTTCTTAAAACTAGCTTATTTACAATTTTTACAACTACGCCAAATAACTTTGTTTTTCATAGTATTTGTATGAATTACAAAGTTATATTTGCGGTTTTAGAAAATATACTGTATCTCAAAAACTACCGACTCGATCTCGTTCAAAGCAAATTTGTTTGAAAGTTTACATTAAGATCTACAAGATATGGTTTTTTTTAGATTATTCACTTCATTATTATAGAAGTTAGAGGGGGGGAACACACATTTTACCACTTTGGAAGCGTATATATTTTAAACGATTAACTTTATGAAAAAGTCATTCTAGAAACCTCAATGTCATTTTTAAAGACCTGTCTATAGATACCACACACGTATAGGTTTAATGAAAAAAAAAAATCAGTTTCAGTTCCATGTATGGGGAGCCCCCTTTATTTTAAATGTTTTTTTAAATTTTCTCTTAAAATTAGAAAGCGGTTTACAGAATACATCTATCTACCAAGTTTTACATGTATAGTCCTAATAGTTTCGGAATAAAATGGCTGTGACATACGGACGGACGGACTGACAGACAGACAGACAGACAAACAGACGGACAGACATATCGAAACTATAAGGGTTCCGTTTTTTGCCATTTGGCTACGGAACCCTATAAAGAAACATCCATCAAACAGCACTCGGCATACGTGATAGATTACGGCTTATTCTTCCTTATAGAGCTTGTGTCGCCTCGATGTAACGTTAATATTATTACTATACTATGTAAATCAAACCGAATCAAAGCTTAGCCCTAAAAGGTGGTCACAGGTTACAACCTGTCATTTAAAAGTATTTGTAAGGCAAAAAGTCAACAATACTACACGCAAGGATCTTCTACCTATACAAGTTCCTTGACTACACGTAACTGCATAACTTTTCTCATTTTATTTTTGGTTGCTCTGATATACGTTTCTATTCGCTTAGATTATATTGGCAACACGCCTAATAGCTAATTGGTTGACACATTTCTCCTTCCGCTTTACCATCTCCTTCGCACAAACCTTTGGCTATTCGCGAGTGAAAGAGATGGACAACACGACTTGAGATCTCCGATAATAATCGAAGAAACTTCAATGGCTGACAAATCGCTGTTGATCGCACACGCCCTCCGTAAGAAAAAGTCGATATCGAAGAAGTTTGGTATTATTTTAGTGAATAAAGCGGTTCCGTCGTGCCAGGAGACAAGCCGGGACGTTTAAGGTTAGTGCTAAAACATAGTGTATTACATACTCTTTGGTTAGTGCATCCACATCCCAGATGACGCCTGGATCTTATCTCTTTGTTCCTGTCTAAGCGTCGTATTCCTAACAATTTTGTGTGAACCAAATTTCTAACGTTGCATTCTTTAGCTATACCGCTTATCCAATTTTATTGATATTTTGTTATTTCGTTACTTAGCGGGTGGATATCACCAGTAGGTAATCGTAAGTATTTATGTTTAATCTAAAACTATCTATCATATCCTTATCAAAAAACTATCAGCCTGGCGCTTCTTTATAATATATGACAACACACAAGCTACTGACCGATAGATGTATTGAAATTAATACAGTTTTGTATTGATAATTCAAGTTTCGTTTTGAACTATTAATCTTGGCAGTTAACTACACTTCTGGACACATCTATTGGCCCACCTTGTATTTTCAGTTTCGTTTGGTCCTAGCTAAAATTTTATATTAGGTCGAGCAAAAAGTTTTTATGCAGTTTTGAACCTGGCACATTCACAATTTCATTCAATAGTCTTTTTTTGAATTTCGAACACAGAATTTAAAGAAACAAAAGACAATTTGGAGCCTGTTTGTTGATATCAAACAATCGAATACTAAGAAAACTTGGTTTTATTGGTTTATTTGGATTTAATTCTTGAAAAAGTGATTGATATCTTTGCTTTTGCAACAAACATTACTTATTCTTAACATTAAGGTGAGGTTCTATCAATAATCTATGGATACTTCACCTGAAGTCGCCGCCCAAGCTGTGGCACTTATTCAGGCCGGACACAGCCAAAGAAACGTGAGTGCTCAACTTAATTTAAGTCGATCTGCGGTCCGAAATGTTTATCGGAGGTACCTAGAGACTGGCGGCTTTGTTCGTCGCCAAGGAAGGCCACGATCTCGGGTCACAACTGAAAGGCAGGATCGATTCATCGTGACGACCAGCTTGAGAAATCGTCACCTTACCTCCATTGAGATACAAAACCAACTTCGCGACTTCCACGGAGTATCTGTGAGCGCTCGAACTGTTCGGAGAAGGTTAAAAGAACGCGATATGGTACCACACAAGCCAGCTAATGGGCCCAAACTAAAGCGAGCCCACCGAACAGCGCGCCTTCATTTCGCACGCAGTCATTTAAATTGGACACAGCAAGATTGGAGCCGTGTACTCTTTTCTGATGAGTCTAAAATTGTGTTACATGGCAATGATGGAAGGAAGAAGGTCTACCGGCGTAAGGGAGAGCGTTTCGCACAATGCTGCTTTGAAGAGAGGGTTGCTTATGGCGGTGGCTCATGGACTGTCTGGGGCGGTATATCCGCGAGCGGCAAAACTCAACTTGAGGTTGTTACAGGACCACGGCTGCCAACATTAAATGCTGAAAGATACATTCGTGAGTGCTTAGAACCTCACGTGATACCATACGCGGACTATGTGGGCCCAAATTTCCTTTTTATGCATGATAATGCAAGAGCCCATGCGGCCGGCATCGTCAGGGAATATCTTCGGGATGTGAACATCACAGTTATGGACTGGCCAGCCAGAAGCCCAGACATGAACCCCATTGAGCACATGTGGGACGAGCTAAAAAGGCGTGTTAGGGCTCGTCAGCCAGTTGCCCAGACGATGCAGGAGTTGAAAACTGCCATAGAAGAGGAATGGGAGATGATCCCTCAAAATTTCATAGAGCGGTTGATAAACTCTATGCCTAATCGTATGAGAGCTGTGGTAGATGCCCATGGAGGCAACACGCGTTATTAAATTAAACCTTTATTTGATAAAACATGTTTTTTATTCAAAAATTAATTGCCTTTAACAAGGCGCATATCCGACTTGTTAGGCGTAGGTCCATGTCGTATGGTATTCTGAATTCAAATTTAAAACTATACGATCGAAAAAGATGGTAAAATGTATCAGGTTTAAAACTGCATCAACAGTTTTTGTTCAATCTAGCAATCATATTTCGGTAGGGGCCATCGAAACCTAAACTCTAAGGTGGGCCAATAGATGTGTCCAGAAGTGTATTACCTATATCAATTGTAAACAAAAGAAGTTTATATTGAATTTCCTATTTCAGATTACTGAGGATGATTACATTTGTGAATCTTGTAATGAACTCCTTATGAGAATCATATACCAACAATTAACGACAAGCGGTGATGGTGTTCAAGTTTCAGGGTCATCTCGACCAGGTCAAAGACAAGTGTGCACCCTTTGTGGACGATCAGCACTTAATCGTCAGAGCCATTCTATTGTTTTTGACAATCTTTCAGAAGAACAACGACATATAAATAATGTTATACAAAGAAGGATTGCACCATGTCAGGTATTTATGTTTCTATATTGTTCATAATGTGTATATTACTTCATATTGTAACTCTGGTGTTTTCTCTTTTGACCATGAAGATCATGTGAAAATGTCTTTTATTAATTTACAATACCTGATATTTATTAACTCAATGTTTTCTTTCATAGATGTTATCATGCTGGATGACTTGTAAGCATGCTGCCATACGTCTTGGGCAAGCTGATGAAGCTCGTGGTGTGTCTACTTCTGCCCTATTGGTTGACGAACTAAATATGAATAGAAGGTCTACTGTTTTTCAGAGTATAGCAGCCAACCGAGATAATTTATTTATGTTTCCAAGATTAAGTTATAGTGAATTAATACTGTTTGCTCTAGGTACTTACCAGATAAGGTAAGCCAGATCGTATTACGGAGAACATATTCAATTTCATGGAGCATTTAGAATAGAAATATGTAGGGACACAAGATTTTTCTCAATACAATCTAAGAGGAAGTGGTGACTTGACATTAATAAGAGGAAAAATTAAGTCCAAGCATATTTCAAGAAAACAATATCATGTCTATATTTTAATAGAAAATAATGTGTCTGGCAGATCTGGTATAGTCAAATATTGTTGGAATTGTTTGGTAGGTCGATTAACCTGTGGATTTTGCACTCACGTAATGACATTAGTGTGGTATCTTGGATGGGCTAGCTATCAAGAAAATATCTCTGCGTCAGCAGAATTTCTGAATGTTGTAATTATAAGAGATTTAGATGAAAATGATGATGATTAATAAACCATTTCACTTTAACATAGTGTATAATTTGTTTTTCCCATTTTGTTAATCATATGTACTATATATGTATTGGGTCATCCGGAAAGTTCGTGCCGTTATTTGATGTAAATAAAACTACTAAAATATTACAAATCTAATTTATATTAATCTATTATATATTGACCATTTTGTTCAATCGCTTGCTCCCATCTTTCTACTAACTTATTAATTCCATTTTTATAAAATGATTTACTCTTAGAGTCAAAAAAATGTTGAAGGTGGTTTTCAATATCTTCCAATGTTTCAAAGGTTTTTCCTGATAAAAAGTTTTAGCGATCTGAAAAGGTGGAAATCTGTTGGGGCTAAGTCCGGGGAATAAGGTGGATGCATGATAGTATCCCAGCCGAATTGGTGTATTTTTCTGTGTCACGATCGCCATATAAGGCCTGGCATTATCATGATGAAAAACAACTCCGTATCTGTTGGCTAATGCCGGTCGTTTTTGTTCTATTGCAGTCTTTAGTTTTTCTAATTGTTGACAATACTTCTCAGCAGTAACAGTCTCATTAGGTTTTAACAATTCATAATATATTATCCCTAAATGATCCTACCACACGCACAACAGTACCTTTCTGTCGTGTAATTTTTGATTCGGCACAGTATACGCTGAAGTATCAGGCTCTGACCAATGTCGCTTTCTTTTCTCATTACCGTATAGAATCCATAGAAGGAATGCTTCTTTTTTCTGCCATGCATGTAATGAAACACACGCGGTCACCCTGTCCAATAAATTCTTTTCAGTCAATACGTAGGGTATCCATACATCATACTTGCTCACCATCCCGATTTTCTTCAAGTGGTCGAAAACTGTGTATTTAGAATGTCCAAGTGTTGCTGCTAATTCTTGGGCAGTTTGCCACAGGTTTCGCTTTATTTCTTCCCTGAGAAGTTCATCATCAATGCCCACAGGTCGACCGGAGCAACGCTCATCCTCCAGAGAAAAATTTCCTTGTCGAAATCTAGAAAACCACTTTCTACAAGTTCTTTCAGATAGCGCGTCGTTACAATAAACACTACAAATATTTTTTGTGGCCTCAACTGCGTTTAAACCTTTTTTAAACTCACATAGCATAATGTGTCGTAGATGTTCTTTTTGATTACTCATTTTTATTTACAAAAAAAAAATGTTTTAAGTACCGTTCAAAGATGTATGATACGTATTACAAACAACACTATCTGCAGCACACTATCATATTTCTAGACGTTGCATTTGCGATCACTACTTAAAGAAATACGACAACATCCGAGCGGCTTCGAGCGCGGCACGAACTTTCCGGATGACCCAATATATACCGAAAGCCAATGAATTGTGTTATTAAGACAAGTGACCCCTTTTGACAATACAAGAACTACGTTGTACCTACTTTTTAGAGGTATACAAACTATTTATCGTTGTTCTTTACTATATCTAGTACAAGTTATTTGTGCTGGAGAAACAGAAATTATTATGCACGACACTCGATTTTTGTGCCAATCATCGAGAGTAAGCAACGACGTAAGTTAGTTTGAAAGAACTCACAAAATAAAAAAGATGGTTAGACCATAGCTAAGTAAGTATTTCTATTTTAGATTACAATTCGAGAGTTAATAAGTTAGTTCTAGCACATTAAATCTTAACGGCAAATCCTAACCTAAAAAGTACCTAAGATTAATAATTTTTGGACTTCGTAGCGTTTTAATCGCAAAAATGACTACGTGACATTATTTTCTAAACTTAAAGGTAGTATTTCTTCGATACCTTATAACTATACACCAACTTTCATTGTCAGGTTTTGAAATGTATGGACAGTAGTCATTGTTCTTTAGTAAGTATTATACGGAATTCATAGGAAAGCGGGATTTATGCGGAAATAACCTCATACGTGTACAAAGTCACGGGCAGAAGCTAATTATACATAAATGCAAAAGTTCAGATGTATGTATGGATAAATTTTGGTTAGCATGATCTTACTGGATCTTGAAGACTGGATAGATCTTGCATGAAACTTAGCAAAAATTATGGTCCAGGAACATGGTCTTATATAGTTCAATACCCTTGGGGAAAGTTTCAATTCGAATGAAGTCGCACGTAACAGCTATACATTCAATATATTGTTTTTATTTACTACCAGTACTCACGCGGGGCTTCGCTCCCGTGGATTCTATCACGGTAAAAACATAACTCTCCTTTTTTGCAGTTCGCGTAAGAAGTATCCTATAACCTTCCTCAGGCTCTAAGCTACTTCCATCCCAAATTTCATCCAAATCCACCCTGAACTTTCGAAGATTAGCGCGTTCAAGCAAGCAAACAAACAAACAAACAAACAAACTTTTCCGCTTTATAATATTAGTATAGATAGCGACTATCCAGTAGAATTGTTCCTGAGAGCATCTATCGCCAAACAATATATAAAGGCAACTGACTAGTTAAAATTCAGCATAGCACCCAAGACCCACTTGTGTTACTCCACTGTTAAGTCGTGAGGCAAGAGTTTGCGGGTAGGACGAAGTTTTAAGTACTGCGGTACGTTTTTCAGACTTTTGATGAAGACGTGAGAGGACTATCATTACAGAAATCTACCTCTTAAACTTAGTTTTTATATGTAGTACATGAAAAAGCTATTTATAGTAACTTTCTGAATTATAGAAAAAAGTATGTATATTACAGGTTCCTATGAAGGTTTTAATTTGAAAAATATAAAACTGTACTGTTTCGGGATTTCGATCCCGTGGGAATTCCAAGTTTAACAGAAATAGTGGCCTATATGTTGCTCTATAACCTTCTAGTAAAATTTTCATTTAAATTGGTCCAACCGATTCCAGAGATCAGCCTGGACAAATAGAAACACAGACAACAACATCAAAATGCTTTTTTGTCAATTTATGTATTTATTTTCAAAATTTTTTTATAGCCCTCACTTAATAGTATATAATTATTTTTAAGGATCGATAACTAAAAGTTTTTGTGATTTAGCATCATGTAAATTACTAAAAGCACTTGAAAACGCAGTTATTTTGGAATCACATTCTTCACCATGTATAGAATAAGTATAGAAGACGCATAATTAAAATTTTACTTTTTTTATTATTATTAACACAAAACACAAGCCACGTTTGTCTACCATCTCACCTGATGTTAAGTGATGCTGTGGTCGAAGATGAAGCACACTTGCCTAGAAGAAACCTGTTCATTATGTTTCTATTTGAAATATGAATCCCCGATGACTAAAACTGTTTGAATATCTTTCTATATCTACATCAAACTAGCTTTTATTTCCAGACTAATAATAAGTTACTCGTAGCAGATACTTGGTACGGTTACTTGTTGGTTCTAGAGAGTAGAATCAACATTCTGACGTGGCTCCTGACGATTCGAAAGTGCTTCAGAAGTAAGAATTGCGCAAAAAGTAAATAAGTAAAGTTGTTCTGTAATCCACGATCTGACTGTGGAGCGTAATTTGAACAAGTTATGAAAGCTTGGAGTTGTAATTTGATTTGCCTCAGGTGGTTTTTGGGTACAGTTGAATCAGTCATGAGATGATTTTTTAGTGGCGTTATTAGTAAACGTAATGTGAGGGATTATTTTTGTATTTGGGGTTTTGCACTCGACTTCTTTCCAATGGAAATTTTTAAATGTATCAGACATGGATTTTAATTTTTTTCGGAAATAACCTACGTTTTGTTTCACACTATAATCTATATCTGTGCCAATATTATACAGATTCGTTTAGCCATTTTTGCGTGACTTATGAACATCCATACAAAAGTCTTTCGCTTTATAATAAAATGTATAGAGTAGTCACGTTTGCAATGGTCCAAAAAAGATAAAGTTTATTCAGAGGATTTTTAAATAAAACAGCCTATTTGTTTCCTAAGTAAATCAAGATATCACCTACATGTAATTCGCATTATAGATTCCGTTGTGATAGAGAAATAATGATATATATTTGTCTTATGTGTCTTCGTCCCTTTCTCAATCGGGCGGCGGCTTAAATGTCCCGACAACTCAGCATACCCACGTCTATTGAAGACTATATTTTATCAAGATGACAATAGAATAGTGTGGATTTGAAACCGTCATTAATATCAGCTAGGTTCGAAATTGCCAGCCCATGACCTTTACGATCACTTGAAATGAACAGCCATAATTGCGTCTATCAGAATTCTGCTGAAAGTAAGGTTGAACCTTGGGCTAGAACATTTCGCAAAGTGTCTCATTTATATCTGTTTTCCGAGTGGACGCGCTAAATAACGCAGGTAAAGTGGAAAAAGCGCCCATTAGCTCTTGAAAGCGCTTTCGACGGCCGATAGGGTACAACAATATATGAAAATGAGAAGGTTCAAACTAATTTAAGAGCGCTTTTCAGGTTACCCTTTTGTTATTTTTCCTGGATTTAATTAAGTAACCTGTAAATTTGGTTGTCGTTAGCACTGAATTAGTATATTATTTCAATTAAAAGGGATGTAAGTTATAATTCTATTTGTGAGCAGGGCTGGCCCAGACCAGGCCCGGGTCGGCGGCGCGTCGTGTTCCACGCGCACCTCAAGGAGCTGTCAACACCAGTGACGGGGCCTCATAGGGCCATTGCCTGCCGGGGTTTGCGGGAAAGTTCTACCGAGTTACCGCGGCCCTGGAAATTTAGGGCAGCCGAAGGAACAGGGTGGGTTTTTAGTCAGTAGAAATCTGACACACCCGTCCGCTTGACTCAGAGCGGAAGAAGTCATTCGATGATTTTCCCACACCAAAAAAAAAGTGCTGGCCCAGTGGTAATTGGACCGACTTGCGGGCTCGAGGTTCTAGGTTCGAGCTCAGTTAGGCACATTACTTTGTGTAATTTATATCGTCTCCACTGCTCTCAAATCGGTAAAGGAAAAAATTGTGAGGGAACGATGTTCTAATACCAAAAAATCTGAACCATGACACATCCACCAACAACCCGAAGTGGGCCCGCGTGTTAGTTTACGGCCCATTCTCTCTTAGGCCGCTGCCTCGAATTTTGCGGCCAGCGGGGCGGCAGCGGCGGCGACGCGGGACCGGCGCGGGCAACGCTGACCAGTTCTCGAAACCAGCGGGCAAATCGCGCGGCGCTATAGCGGTGTAGTGTTGTGTTCGTGGTTGTGTCGTCGAGATATTTGTTTATATTCGCGAACGAAATGTCTGACCAATGGCGAAAACACCTTGTCGATTCTAATTTATTCCTAACGCTCGATTTATTGTGGGCAAAAGAAGAAGTGAATAGGTATTCACTTCTTCTTTTACTATAGGGCAAGGAAAATAAAAGCCGAGTTTTATAGAAATTACGAAGAACAGAGACAATGTCCAGACAAATTCTACGACTACACTAGAATGAGTGTAGAAACTTTTGACTATATTATATAAATTGCTGAAATAATTTGCTCTTGCACGTCCGAGGATATTTCGATACGTCACAAAAATAAATAGCACAACACTGCAAAGCAGACGCGCGGCCAGTCGCGGCTTGACTGGAGTGCACCGCTCGTTGCCCGCTCCGCCGCCGCTCCCACGCCGCTGTTTTCGAGAACCGGTCCATTTAAATGTACGCATAAGATCCTGCCGCTCCCGCGCCGCCGCCGCCGCCGCCCCGCTGCCCGCAAGATTCGAGGCAGAGGCCTTAGAGGAGGCCTATGTATTAGCAGTGAGAACGTAATAGGCTGGGTTATCCTTACTTAATATTATAAATGCGAAATTAACTCTGTCTGTTTGTTACCTTTTCACGCCTAAACCACTGAACCAATTTAGATGAAATTTGTCATGAAAATAGTTTAGGACCCTGGGAAAGATATAGAATAGTTTTTATCCCAAAATTCCCACGGGATCGGAATTTACGCGGGAAACCCATCCCACGCAAACGAAGTTGCGGGCAGAAGCTAGTTATACTATATAAAGCTAAATTACCACTGACTGACTCACTGACATAATTGTTCTCCCAGATGATGGATGGGGAGGTGGGTATATTTTGACAGATTTGTAAACAAGTAACTCTCAAACCTACGGGAAAAGTGCCAAACCTCCCCTTTTCCCCCCCTTCTCCCCCCTCCCTATCGTATCTCGGAAACTACGAGACCCGTATTTTTTTTTTACGGATTCGTGTAGAGGAGGCTCGGTAAAGTAAAAACGATTTTTCAAAGTCCCCCCCCCCTTCTCACCCCCTTTAGGCGGATCTTGGAAATTAAGAGACTTGGAACATTTTTGTTTTCAGATTCATTTAGAGGGGCAATGCTTTAGTCGAAATAATTGTGCAAACCCCCCCCCCCTTTTTTTTTTTTTCACAAGCACGCGAGGTGCTTGCACCTCGCGCAACACGCAAATACTAAACCCCCCCATCACCCCCCCCTTTTTTTTATTCCACAAGCACGCGAGGTGCTTGCACCTCGCGCAACACGCAAATACTAAACCCCCCCCATCTCCCCCCATCATCGACCCCCACTTTTTTTTTTTTTGTTTTTTTCACAAGCACGCGAGGTGCTTGCACCTCGCGCAACACGCAAATACTAAACCTCCCCCATCTCCCCCATCACCCACCCCATTTTTTTTTTTTTTTTCACAAGCACGCGAGGTGCTTGCACCTCGCGCAACACAAAAATACTAGTTATAATATAAAATATTGCAATTCTATTTAGAGGAGTTTTAATACCCACCCAATGCCAATAGAATCTATACAACGTGTAACGGAAAGGGTATATACATAGCAAGGGCACTGCTTCTTTGGATGATATCGAAAGAAATTTGAAGGGTTTCAACTCAAAATAAAATACTCTAAAAATTGATACCAAATTTTCGGTTTCATAAGTTTCTTAAATTGAAATCATAACAATCGTGTCACCGCACTACGTAGGTCAATAACTTTCCACGTTACTTGCAAATATCACGACAAATCTCTTCTGTGATGTGCTTATTTCAATTTGAAAAGTTCGGTTTCTGGTATCAATATATTAAAAATTCTCATTACTTCCGAACATGTAGAGATAGGATTAAAAAACCCTTCCAATATCGTTTGATATCACCCAAAGAAGCCGTGCCCTTGGTATGTATATACCCTTTCCGTCACACGTTGTATAACTCTTATAAGCCCTTTCTGCAGTATACTGCAGTTGCTATAGCAACATCACACAAACATATATACGTTACGAGTATTGGGACCGGTGAGTAAACTCATTCTAAGTAATGAAATCTTAAGTCTGAAACAGAAAATTAGCTTTAAATCTAATTAACTACATGTAGGCAACTTATTGTATTTATTAATTTATCTATCTTTATATATTAAAAACCTAATACTAATAAATATATATTACTGATTTGTGTATTGTTTAGCACACAGACACTCATTACATCACGTACAAAACGCACTTATATTCATCCAAATCATAATAACGTATAAAATTAATAATTCACAAGCATCACCCTCGGTAATGTGAGGCAGAACGGCTAGTTTTCTTTCTACAGGTACAGTCGGCCAAGAAAGTGGTGTACCACCCTAAGGTTGAATATCGCTTGCAGATTCATAGGTGATAAAGATTAGTTTCGCTTGCAGATCGATCTGACAACTTCTATTGCTGTCTTTATCTGATTATTGATAACGACTATTACTGTTTGTAACGTGACAGCTGTTCTTAGTTTGAACTTGATGGAACCAATGACGTCGTAAAATCAACGGCGGGGGGCTGTAGATTTTGATGACAAAATTGTATCTACAAATTCAGAATTGTAATCAACAAGTTACATAAAATTGTAAAGGCACAAGGCGAGTCCACAAACCTACAATTTCTGTAAACTTGTAATTACAATATCAATAAAAAACAAGCTAAAAATAGATTTATCCTTTTATTAAATTTCAACAATCAATTTTAAAATACTTATAACAAACAAAAACATAGCATATATAGTAATATTTAGAAGATATTGAAAATTTTTAAAAATTAGAAACGGGTGTAACCGCCGTTGGCCTCTATAACCTCTAAAAGACGAGACCTCATTGAACCAACAAGCCGTGAGCAAATATCGGTTCCCCGCATTTCCTCCCAGATATAATTACAGTGACTAATAAGAGCTTGTTTGGTTCTTTCATTTTGATGCGACCATCGTTGGACCATAAGGCCCCAAAGATTTTCTATCGGGTTGAGGTCCGGCGATCTTGAGGGCCACTGAATTACCCTTACGTCAGTGTGTGAACGAAACCAGGCTCTTACGATCCTCGCATTATGAATTGAACAATTATCTTGAACAAAATCAAATTGTGGCACTTCGTTCTCCGGGTAAACATTACGGACTGTCGGTAGCATTGCATTCTGAAGCACGTCGATATAATTTACAGCCGTCGCTCGAGGAGGTAGAGAACACAATTCTCCTACACCATCCGTACTCATCCAGCCCCAAATATTTACGGAAATTCGACCTGATTCTCTATTTGGGATTACATGATCATCTTTATACCGTGTTGAATTATATCGCCAAAGGTGAAGACGTCCATGCTGACTGGATTTAAACGTTTTTTCATCACAAAACACTGTATTAGACCAATCAAACTCTAAGTGCTCTCTGGCGAAGTTCAGACGAGCAAGTCTGTGAGCATCCGTCAAATATATTTTCTTGGCGTAATGCCTGTGGTGCAACCCCATGTAATGTAGATGATTCCTTATTGTTTGGGCACTCACATCGAACATCTCCGCAAAATGTTTTGTGGGCTTAAAACCATTGATTTCATATTCCCGTCTCATGAATTCTCTATCGTTATTGGAGAGTGCAGGCCGGCGACCACTTCTTCTGTGATCCAACAAACTTCCCTCCTCTCCTTCACGACGAATCCAAAAGCGGACAGAACGCCTCGATATATTCAAATTCCGGGATATCGCACTGATACTGCTTCCCTCATTAAATTGGGCAATTATTTGTGCTCTTTCGGCAATGGTCAAGTTGGCAGGCATTGAGATGATTTTATATGCAGTTGATTGAAAAATAACACGGAAAATATATCGATTTTTTGCATATATTTGACAAAATGTCAATTGTCAGTTTTCTTTTTCAAATGGAATTCGGTTGTCTAAATAGTTTTTATTACTTTTGTTTGGAAACATTTCAATTGCTTTGTAGAAACTAATGTCCTTTTCATTTATACTAAAGGTTAAAATGTCATGTGACATATGACGTATGAATACTAAATACATAGGTTTACGTCATGATAATGTTGTCTCTTTCAGTAATATCTTTTTATAACGAACCTTGTTGTAATTTTCGATGACCGGGAAACTAAATCAAAACTGGTACACCACTTTCTTGGCCGACCGTACATACGTATAGGTACATATATGTACAGGTACATATACAACGTGTAACGGAAACCCCATATCTATCCAAAAGGGCTGAAGACAACATCTGGTATGGAGTCTCTATGCACAGTTTCAGGTCAAAATAATAGACTCACAGAATTGACCCCAAATTGTTGATTTCGTATGTTTCTTGAATACCAATAATAACAAACGTGTCACATCACTATGACACTTTCTACGTCACTTGTCAATAAAACAATCCCATAAAAAACAATACTTGTCAAAAAACCAAGTCTCGCAACTTAGTTGTTCTACCGTAAAAAGTTGTGAGATCCATGTAATACCAAGTCGGTTATTAATTTATTCAGTCCCTACTTAAGGGACCTACTGTCTTAAGTTGTAACGTAATTATCTAACCTAACGACATCTTATAGTGACCATATCAATATTAAAAATCTTTACCGTTTTAAATAAATAGATTGACTCGGCCATCGCATGAAAACACAATATATCTCACAAGTAATACATATATAAATTAAATTATTTATTGCGATTGCCAAGTCAATCTATTTATTTAAAATGGTAAAGATTTTTAATATTGATATGGTCACTATAAGATGTCTTGTGTGATGTATTAATACTTCTTGCTTTTTTATTCCGTTGACCATTTAACAAGTTACCTATGAGCATAATTATTATACCTATCTACACTGGAAGACACGGTGGAGCATATGGTCGAGGTGTGCCCTGCATGGGTGGAGCACCGTCGTATCCTCATAGAGGCGATCGGCGGCGGCGACTTCTCGCGCTCTGCTCTGGTTTAGACCATGGTGCGAAGCGAGAGGGAATGGGATGCAGTCACCTCCTGCTGCGAAGCAGTCATGCTAGCGAAGGAGGAGGCCTAACGTGCGAGGGAGAGGCAACTCTCCTCCTCGCGCCACAGCCGCCGGGGGAGACGCCCCGGGCGTCGTGGATCGCGAGTCGATTTCGGGCCACCGTAGGCGCGGGCCTGCGGATGGCGAGCAGGGGTCGCTCACCGTCCGGTAAGGACCAGGCCCGGGTCGGTGGCGCGTTGTGTTCCACGCGCGCCTCAAAAAGCTGTTAATACCAGTGACGAGGCCTCATAGGGCCATTGCCTGTCGGGGTTTGCGGGAAAGTTCCATCGAGATACCGCGGCCCCGGAACTTTAGGGCTTCCGAAGGAACAGGGTGGGTTTTTAGTCAGTAGAATTCTGATACACCCGAGCAGAAGAAGTCATTCGATGATATTTTTCACCGAGAAAAAAAAAGTAACCATCTACATCTATTATTTCATTATAACAGAATGCAGGTTCAATATAGTCGCTTGTCTTCCTTACCTAGTGTCGATATTGATATGTCTTATTCCTTACACAAATTCAAGTCTGTCTTACATAGGGCATTTATACAAAAATGACAAATAATTTTATTTTGCTTCTAGCTTGCCACTTATATCAAGTTATATTTTTTAATTATTATTTAACTGTTCATTAATGTTATAATATGTGAAATGCTATGCTGGTACTAAAGCAATAGCTTTAGCAATTAGTAATACCTAGCTAGCCATTGCAATGTTAGAAAGTTTTTTTTTTGTTTTTTTTTTAATATCTACTTTGACGCTTATTGTTTAATGCATGCCGTGGCAGCCTTTAATTAAGGCTACACTATTGTTTGTAACAATATTTTAATTTTTAACATGTTTATTGGTGTATGCTTTGTTGGTTGTCCTTAAATAAATAAATAAATAAATATTATACAGGTACACTGATTAATTAACTGCAAATGTAACTTTGTAATCCTATATATTTATATGGGATTACAAAGTTATTTATGCAGTTGATGTATCTAGAAACCTGGAACGAAATTGAAAAATATTATAGTTTTTCCTTGATTCATATACTAAACACTAATTGTATTCTAAATTTCAAGCTTCTATGTCTGCTAGAAGTGCCTTAGACTTTTGATGGTCGGTCAGTCAGTGAGTGACAAAATTAACAAAATTAAGGAACTTTGACTCGTTATAATTCTTAAACTACTGGTTCAAATTGAATGAAATTTGAAATATACCGTGTTTATACAATACCTGTTTGGTTTCTGAAAATTCAGACTTCTAGTTTTATCCACAACAAAGTTATAGGGGGTCGAAAATGGCCTAAATTGCTTCGAGAAAAGAATGGTACGGCCGTGCCGCTTTTTTGCTCGACTTGGCGGGGGCACTGCCGTGCCCCCAGATAATTCTCTTCGTTCTTCCTAATTTGAAAAATTCGGTCTCTGGTATCAATGAATTGAAATTTCTAATAAGTTCCACACATGTACACATAGGATCAGAAAATCCTTGCCATATCGTTTATTATCATCCAAAGAAGCCGTGCACTTGGTATGTAAATACCCTTTAAATTACACGTTGCATATACATACATCGCCGCGCTCGCGCCGAACAGTACCGCGAAGCTCGCATTGATTTTATATGTGACCTAAAACCTTATACATAGTTTACAGTGTATTTACTATTGCTTTCACAATCTGTGCCTACACTCTAGACTGAATATTTCTCCTTCTGTCTTCTAATAAACTTTTATTGTGAAGTGGGAGTTTATCTTTCAATTTTTAATAGACATCCCTACACTACAATTGTAGATCTTTCACTTAAACACGGTCACTTTTGAGGGACAAAATTGAAAACTTTTTGTTAAAGTGTCCTTATTTATTTATACTAGAAGCAAGAGACCAATATGTACTAAAATGGTAGAATCAATCCCGTAGGTATTCTCTCCCAGTCATGGGTGGCGAAGAAACAATATGGCAAGTGCTTAAAAAATAAACTAAGTAGAAAAAGCTCAGGTGTTGGACTTGTGAACGAGAGTTCGCGGGTTCAAAACTCACCAATAACACTATTGCCGTGACCACACTCCAGAGTCCAGACACAAACATATTTAGCTTACTTGGAGGTGTTAACAAGATTGCTATTAATGTGAACTGTGCCCACATTGCTAGTTGTCTTTAAAAAAATGTGTCATAATTCAATATCTAAATTTATATAACTCAAAGGTGACTAACTAACTGATTGACTGACATAGAGATCTATCAACGCACAGCCCAAACCACTGGACGGATCGGGCTGAAATTTGGCATGCAGGTAGATGTTATGACGTAGGCATCCGTTAAGAAAGGATATTGCGAAATTCCCACGGGATCGGGATTTATACGGGAAAAAATTCCCACGCGGGCGAAGCCGCTGGCACAAGCTAGTAAAATATAAAACGTTATAGAAAGGGATTCATGACACCAGACTGTGCTATTGACTTTGTGCGTGTCACACCAATTGATACAAACTTTTTTCACAGTACCTATGCTTGATTTTTGAACAAGATCTGACCTGCTAGAAAAAATAGATGAGTTATACTAAAATATGAGCCTTACCGTGGGAAAAACAAGAACGTTCTTAGTAGATAACTATTCAATCTAAGTTTGAAGGCTGACTTAATAAGTTGAATCTTCTGTGCTGTTACCTACTATGTGGTGCTACGTTTCATCGATTTCGTGTTGCGGTTTTAGAATGTACAGGCTTTTTGGTGTTGTTATGGTTTTCTGAAATGTTACAGTGTAAATTATGGTTATACTAGGTGTTGTCTCTGACTTCGTTCGCGTAACATTTCGAACATTTGCCGGAGTAAAAAGTAGCCTGTGTGCTATTCCAGACTATAACCTACCGGTGTGTTAGTTTTCATCTAGATCTATTCAGTACTTTTAGCGTGCAAGAGTAACAAAAATGAATCCTTTCTCACAAACTTTTTTTTTGTTTTTTTTTTTTTATTCATAATAGATTCGCGTTTGACCACCATCACCAAACTTTAGAATTTATCATACTAGTTTCTGCCCGTGACTTCGTTGGAGGGTTACCCGCATAAATCCCGACCACGCAGGAATTCCGAGATAAAAAGTGGCCTATGTGTTAGTACAGGATGTCAAATATATTTTTACCAAATTTCTTTCAGATCCGTTCAGCAGTTTTTGTGTGAAAGAGTAAAAAACATCTATCCATCCTCCATCCTCCTCACCCATTGAGAAAAGTAAATTATTATTACCTATACAAAAAAGTAAGTACCATACATAAGAAAAGTATTAAATAAATGTAACATAGTTCTGTATTTCTTACGAAAGTGGATTTCAAGGGATTTTATAAAAGAATAATCTTACACAGTTGCTCATACTGCCGGGTGTTGGCGCGAAAGGCTAATTTAGTGGACTGTATTTGCGGTGCGGAGCTAAACGATTGACAAACGCTTGGCGTTAGGTACTTCGAGTTGCAGTAGGTGTGGGACAATGGAATACAACCCGAAATAAGTAGGGAAGGAAAGCACAAACCTTTTGCGGGAGCCACGTGCTCGCGTCGTCGCCGGTGCACCGGTTCACTTTTCCAGGTTCAGGGCAGTTGGGCTTCAAGTTATTGTCCTCACACGTTAAACACAAGCACAAACTATGGATTATAAGTCTTATTACATGCGAAAATGCGGTGATTCCAAAGTTATTAATATTTTTAAGCGGAGCGCGTCGACGCCATTGTTAACTTGATGCGGAGCGATTCGGAAGCAGTTTTTTTTCGACAAATGGCGGGCGAATCTTCTTACTCACTCGCGAGGTATGTGCGGGAAGGAGATGGATATAGGAAATAGCGGATGTCAATCATATTTTGAATGTTGGCGCAACCATTCCCCCCGGTTTGAAGGGTTACCTTCAAAAACTATAAGCGAAACTAATCAAAGAACTAAACTCTGGAGTAACATCTAACTTCTAACCTTATTCCTAAACTATAATATAAAGCGTTACCATAACTACTAAACTAATTTGAAGCCTGCTGCTGATTGGGCAGAGGACAGAGGCGAATAACCGGACGTAAATACGAACCGGTCGCGGTTTTAACTTTTACTATACGCGTTACTCCCTTTGGATCAGGGAAAACTTCCTCCACTACACCTAGAGGCCAGTGTAGAGGAGGCGCACTCTCGGCCATTAAAACTACTACAGTACCAACGGTGACTGGATTCGATGGAGTATTCCATTTTTGACGTGACTGAAGCGTGTGCAAATAATCTGCTCTCCAACGCTTCCAAAATGATTGAACTAATCTATCCAAAAGAGCATGACGCTTTAGGAGATGTAGTCTGTCTTCATCAACATCCATAGCGGGCAAATACTTAAGAGGAGTCGTGGTTAAGAAGTGAGCCGGAGTTAAAGCTAAAGATTCTGAGGGGTCACTAGATAGAGTTCGGCACAGTGGACGAGTATTCATTACTGCCTCTATCTGAGCGAGTACAGTACTCAGCTCTTCATAAGAGAGAATCTGTACGCCTACAACGCGGAACAGATGCGACTTGAGGCTCTTAATATTCGCCTCCCAATTACCACCAAAGTGACTAGCAGCGGGCGTATTAAAATGCCATTCAATACGATTTTCGGCCAAAACATGAGCGAATTCACTCTGATAATACTTTGACCGTAAGAACGCGTGCAACTCCGAAATATTACGGCGAGCTCCAACATAATTGGTACCGTTGTCAGAATATAAACGTTTGACGGGACCACGACGCGACAAAAAGCGCTTAAACGCGGACATAAAACTTTGCGTACTTAAATCACCGGTCAATTCTATGTGAACCGCACGAGTTGTCATGCAAATAAATAGACAAACGTAAGCTTTCGTGGAGCGTATTCCGCGACCACGGGCAACAGTTACCCTAAACGGGCCGGCGAAGTCTGTACCGGTGTGAACGAAAGGTTTAGCGGATTGAACAACACGACAAGAGCGATGATCGGCCATTTCAGGCGCGATAAAACGCGGGCGAAGCTTAAAACAGGGCACACATTTGTGTACTCTAGCACGAATCAAATTGCGAGCGGAAAGTATCCAATACTTCTGTCTAAGGATAGACATCAACAAGTCTGGACCTGCGTGACAATTCAACCTATGATGATAATCTACAATCAAATCTAAAATATGGTCCTTGCGGGGTAAAACTACTGGATGCTTTTGCTCAAATCCTAAATCGGAATTTCTCAAACGACCACCTACTCGAATAAGACCATTCTGCAAAAAAGGTTTCAAATGTTGAAAGGCGCGGCTACAAGGTTTGTTGGACTCCAAACTACTAATTTCGGATGCGAAATAAAATCTCTGCAATTCACGTAGCACGACTGACTCAGCTTTATCCAGATCAGCGGCGGTTATAACACCGCGCGTGGGTAACAGTTTTAGAAAACGACATACATACACCACACAACGCAAAAGTCTCGACCAAGACGAGACGCGATTAGATAACGATAAAATAATCGACTCTTCACGTGGAACCGAAACTACAAGCGAATGCTTCTTCTCCTCGGGTGGTTCTGAAACGGCAGCTGGATTAAAGGGCTTAACCGGCCATTCCTCGAGCACGCTATGAATCCAAGACGGAGCGCAGAACCACAGCGGATGATCTAAAATTTGCGAAGGGAGCAACCCACGGGAGAGACAATCGGCGGGATTATCTGTGCCAGCAACGTGAAAGAGATTTTGTGGTGGTAATTCGGACTGGATTTTGGCCACCCTATTGGCGACGAATGTGTCCCAGCGATGGGGCGAAGAATGTGCCCAACACAAAGCTACAGTAGAGTCAGAAAAAGCCATAATTCTATCAATAATAATGCGGTGCCTGCAAGCATTGACAATCGAGCTGATTAATTGCACTAACAAAAGTATAGCGCACAGCTCCAGGCGCGCCAGAGAAACGACCTTGCGAGGGGAGACTTTGGATTTAGCGCTTATAAGACTAACCGAAACCTTGTCAGCATCCAAAACGTAAAAATAAACTACCCCCCGTAAGCCTTTGCACTGGCGTCGGCGAAGCCTACAACAGTAACTATACTGTTCGACAATATACCAACATGGCGAGGAATTTTTATTTGATTGAGCAATGGAAGTTCTTTCCGGAAGCGAACCCACAATTTAACAATATTTTCGGGCGCGGGGTCGTCCCAATCACTATTGGAAAGCCAAAGTTCTTTTATAAGCAACTTGGCATATAAAACGACGGGAGCTACAAATCCCATAACATCCCATATACGTGCTACACAAGACAGGATAATGCGCTTAGTACAAATTTGCGGAGTCGAACTAACTTTAAGACTGAACATGTCAGACGCGGGTGACCAACTTAAACCTAGAACCTTGTGCGTATCATCACCATCAAATTCCTTCACCGAAGATAATTGATGCGATAGTGGAATCGAATCTAGAGCGGTCTGCGAATTACTAGTCCACTTCACAAGATCAAACTGACCGGCCTTCATAAGACTTATTACTTGAGCGGCGGTCTCAACGGCATCCGCCTCGCTGGCTACACTATAAACAAAGTCATCCATGTATAGCCCAGTCTCAATAGTGTCTTTCGCTTTCGGGAATCTTTCACCTTCATCAGCGGCTAATTGCTTGATAGTGCGAAGCGCATGGAAAGGACTCGACTTAAGCCCAAAACAAACACGATTAAACTCGTAAACTCTCAAAGGTTCTTGAGGCGAAAATCTATACAAAAAACGTTGAAATTTGCGGTCGCATTCGCGAATACCAATAGAAAGAAACATTTGCTTTATGTCGGCGGAAAGCGCGACAGCAAACAAGCGGAAATTCACAATAATGTCAAATAAGTTACCTTGAAGGTTTTGACCACAATACAAAATATCATTGAGCGATACGGAAGTGCTAGTCTTAGCACTGCCGTCCAAAACCACGCGGAGCTTAGTAGTAAGCTTGTCTTCTCTAACAACTCCGTGGTGCGGGATGATGTAAGATGGATGATCAAGAGTCTCGTCAGTCTCGGCGGTGGATGCAGGTGAGATGTACCCTTTATCTAGGTATTCGGTAACCACCACTCATCATAGGCTTGCTTCAACTTCGGAGATGCTTGCATCTTACGTTCTAAACAAGAAAAGCGTTTTTCCGCGGAAGCGTAGGAGTCACCGAGCGAAAAAATATCTCCCTTGAATGGAAGCGCGACAATATACCGACCATCATTATCACGTGTAGTCGTGCCACAATAAATCTCCTCAGCCACCTTATCATCAGGGCTTAGGATAGGCGGGACATTGACCTCTTCAATTTCCCAGAACCTGCGGATGGTAGACTCCAGCGGCGGCTCAACAGTGCAGCAATGTGACACAGTCGAGTAACTATCTAAATGTGCGGGTGCGGAACCAACAATAACAAAACCTAGAACTGTTTCTAGGGCGTGCGGTGCGGGAAACGACGAATGACCTTGAATCTTACGAGATAACTGAAGGTGCGGGAGAATCGATGCGCCGATCAACATATCGACGTCTCCAGGGACACCATAAGATTCATCTGCCAACGGTAGGTCTTTAAATTTGGTCAATAAAGACGTGTCAACCGGGACAGTAGGCAATTGTTCCGTAATTTTATCTACGACAAGCGAATCCATATCAAAACAAATATTAGAATTAAAACGCGATGCAAATTTAATTTTAATCGAACCATGAATGGTTGATTTTAAACCACCGAACCCCTTAACTACTGAGCGGGCTGGTCGGTTATTAATACTAAAACCAAGGCGTTGACAACCATTTTGAGTTAAAAAATTACTCTGCGAAGCGCAATCTAACAACGCTCGAACAAGACACGGATTACCAAAAGCATCATCAACAACAACGTGAGCGGTCGCGAGCACCACGGTAGTGCACGTATTGCTTGCGGCGGACATCGAACACAACGTGACGTCAGTCACGGCGGCCTGCGAGCGGGCAACGTCGCGCGTTGATTGCGGCTGCGGCTGCGATGCGGACGCAGAGTTCGCACCGACTGACTGCGACGACGTGTCACCGCTTGGTAAACTAACTGTGCTCACATTGGATGCGGCATTATTACAACTTTTCTCCATGTGAAGTAAAGTGTGGTGCTTCGAAGAACACTTACGACAACTTTGACTACTATTACAAGACGTAACCCGATGCTTGTCACTAAGGCAGTTAAAGCACAAATTTTTTTCGCGAACAAACTTATAACGTTCATAGGGCGTAAATTTTAAGAAACCAGAACACTTGTACAATTGCGAATGTTGACTATTACACAAAGAACAACTCGATTGTACAGGAGCAGGTGCTGTATTCACATACGTATGTGTCGACTTTTGTGACTTCGAAGCCGCATCTGTTCGACGGTCGGACTTCTTCGTAACTTCATGGGTTGACGAAGTGCGTTGCAATATTTTAATATGATCGCGAACAAAACATTCCAAATCATTGAATTTTGGCAGTTTACTACTGCGATGGTCTATTTCAAATAAACGAACAGTTTCACTATCTAATTTCTTTAAACCCAAATATAAAAACAAAAAGTCGCAGAGGTCATCGACCTTCAGGTTCTTTACTGCGCGAACAGATGATGCAAAAGTATCTAAAAACTTCTCTAAATTATGTTCATTACAAACTGTAATATTTTTCAACTCGAATAGCTGATCTAAATATGCGGTAGCAACTAATCTTTTGTCTTCATATTTCGACTTTAAAGTTTTTAAAATTAATGAATAATTTTCGGCACTAAAAGTAATGCCGGCACAAACAGTTTTAGCTTTACCAGTTAACTTTTCAACCAGATAGTGTAACTTTTCATGATCTGTCAAAGAGACGTTCCCATTTATAGTGTTTTCAAAACTATCTATAAATAGATTCCAATTGCGAATATCACCATTAAATTCAGGTATCTGAATGGGCGGTAATTTAGGTCGATCGCGAGTGTGATTTGCCTGGCTCTGATGGACAGACGGCTTCTCCAAGCTCCTCGCGACGCGTTTGATGCGACAGAATAAATCATCAAATGACGCCAAAGCCTGATAACTCACAGCGTATTCTGGATTTAATTCTAACTCTAAAACGTTAATATTATGAATTACGGATTCAAATTCCGTGCGCAAACTATCCAAGTTTTCTATAGAACATAAGAACGAATCTCTAATAGCTAGATCAAGTGTTTTAAGTGCATTATCACAAATAGATTGCACGCGAGAAAATATCATGTCTCTTTTAGCATATAAAAGTTTCAATTGAACTTTGATGTCCTTATGAGACATCGTGAATAATAATTATTTATTACAAACAATCAATGCGGTAAACAAGCAAATAAAGTTATTTTAGCAAATAAGCGATGGAGAACAGCGACGCGGACAATATTAAATACCTAAAGTGGGTAGGTAGTTATAACGAACTGCGGGTGAAATAAAAGAACTGTAGGTAGTTTTTAAACAATCTTAATTTACCCACTAGGTTGTGTCTCTGTTTCTGATATACAAATAATTTTAGACTTCCGAATGAATAACTAATACGAGCGATCTATGGCTACGTAGGTATGTAGGTATTACGCACGTACGTAGGTAATAGATGAACAAACAACGAATTGGGTTAGGTATAAGACTGCGGTGCGGTGCGTTTATTCCTTATGGAATAAATACCAATGCGATAACTACAACAAATATGTACCTAATTCAAATAAGTACCTAACTATCCGGTGAGAGGGACCAAAGAAAATGTTGGCGCGAAAGGCTAATTTAGTGGACTGTATTTGCGGTGCGGAGCTAAACGATTGACAAACGCTTGGCGTTAGGTACTTCGAGTTGCAGTAGGTGTGGGACAATGGAATACAACCCGAAATAAGTAGGGAAGGAAAGCACAAACCTTTTGCGGGAGCCACGTGCTCGCGTCGTCGCCGGTGCACCGGTTCACTTTTCCAGGTTCAGGGCAGTTGGGCTTCAAGTTATTGTCCTCACACGTTAAACACAAGCACAAACTATGGATTATAAGTCTTATTACATGCGAAAATGCGGTGATTCCAAAGTTATTAATATTTTTAAGCGGAGCGCGTCGACGCCATTGTTAACTTGATGCGGAGCGATTCGGAAGCAGTTTTTTTTCGACAAATGGCGGGCGAATCTTCTTACTCACTCGCGAGGTATGTGCGGGAAGGAGATGGATATAGGAAATAGCGGATGTCAATCATATTTTGAATGTTGGCGCAACCACCGGGTAATTCATTATATAGGTTTACTCTCTCATACAATATATTTTTCTTACCAAGTCCTAGGTAATCTTATTTATAGTTTATCTTGATTCATACAAAGATGATAAAATAATACAATTTTGCTGGATTATAACTTTACATATTTTATGTAACTAGTAGTTTGAAGTATGAACATAGTTATAATGATATTAGCTTACTATCTGTATTCTTTCTCCTTTTAAAATAATAGAAATATTGAATTTTTCACTTCTCGTTCCGCGTAATTTTCGTAAACTAGAGTGTGAAGTTTCTGCTTCACGTACCTAGATACATACTTATAGATAATGTTTTCTAAAATAACTTAAATATCATCAAACTTTTCCAAGCTTAATCAATATTTCATCATCGTCATCCACAGCCTGACTTCAGCCACTGCAGGGTACAGGCCTCTCTTAACTTTTGCTTAGCTCCACGTTCCTGTGTCAGTCTCGTCCAGGGTATCTATACCCGCGGTGGCAACAATGTGGCCTTTTTCAACCCACGACCAAAAGAGGAGGTTATCAATTCGACGCGTATATTTTTTTTTTTTTTTTTTTATGTATGATCATCGCGTACTCGAAGACGGCTGAGCCAATTAAGAAAATTCTTTTTTTGTTCGAATGGGTATACTTCGAAATTGGTACCATTATCACCAAAGTCAGGATCTGATGATGGGATCCTGGAGAAATCGAGGGAACTCTTCAAATATTATAGGCACACCTATGGCGTTTTGGGTATTTCTTATAGTAACTTGTGCAGTTGCTCTCAAAAAGTACCATTTGGGGAAGTGGAACTGATGATGAAGACCACAGATGGCCGCCGAAACTACTCAATAATAAGTATTAAGTGGATTGCGATTCGATTACTTGAATATGGATGTTAAGCACTTTATGCTCGTCACAATGCATATGGTGATGTAGAGCTGATGGTGAAGTACCAGGAGAACTCCTCAACAATTAACGCCCCAGCATTGGGAAAAGCAATATTTTGTAAAAGGTTATAAGTAGTTGACATTTAGGCTCTTGTAACTAGGTAAATTAAAAATCATCCAACTAAAAAGAGTGAAAAAATAACTTTTTAACAAAAAATTAAACCGACTCCCAAAAAACACTGCAAAGTGAAAAATAACTTTAATTTCGGAAGTCGGTGCCAAAAACGAAAAAACAAAACTAAAGACACCGACTACCGAAATTACAGTTATTTTTCACTTTGCAGTGTTTTTTGGGAGTCGGTTTAATTTTTTGTTAAAATGTTTTTTTTTTTGTTTTCGGGGCGAAATCTTCATAAGACGCCTAGACTTTCGAGGCAGAGACCAAGGAGTGTAGGATTCTTACCTCACTAAAACCACCCTGGTGATCATCCTCAGCACATATAAAAGGCCCCGTTACCTCTAAGAAGACCACTCCGGAGCCCCTTCTGTGCAACGCCTGTTACGGTACATCCCTGGGAAGACTGTAAAGAGGTCTCTCCTGAGTCTTGCTTTGTACGGTGGCACGTGATCAATGTGCCACCGTCTTTCCAAACAATGTGGTCTAGTCATCTCGCTGGCGGACGACCAACCCTCGTCTTCAGTCTTTGGACGCCACTCAGTCACAGCTTAATCCACATGCCATCACTGCGACTTACAGGTCTAATATTTGTATTGAAATTTACTTAAATTTTCGAATTTATAGTGTGTTTTACTCGAGTAATGCTTGTTCTAAAAATCATTCCAGTCGATTTTACTTGCTATCAAAATCCTTTTATAGTTAATGTATACCACTTTTTGCCTTCCCAAAATCGAATTATCTGTTGTTGAAAGCGAATAGGTACGTAACGCAAGCGAGAGTGGAATCAGAGTAGCTATTCCGAAGATAGGTTTTGTTGCTATACCATAAATTTAATATATGTTACATATAACCATGCCACCGCTTTGGCCTCTTCCATTTTTGAGCTTTTTTTTGCATTGTATCACAAGGAACACTTAGTCCTATTACCATGATGATCCATTTGCAAATAGATATATTAATCTTAAATGTCTTGAGGTCGTCTATTAGCTTAACTTAACCGTCATAATTCAGCTACTGGGTAACCTTTGGTAAGCCTGTTTATTATAATTTCTAGCTCAAACTACCAGATTGCCAATACTGGACCATGAGAATCAACAGCACAAAGCGCTTTCCGGGGTTGGAATATTCTTAGTATAAATCCTTGAAATCGAATTTAGCAAGCGCTACTAAACCTTAAAGCGCTTTGTCGAGCGACAAACATTAAAATTAAAATTGTTTAGTAAAATGTCAAGCAATCAGTCACCAAATTCTAAAGCAAATCGTATTGTCAGCGAAACCAAAATGCCTCTAAACATAAACAATACTGCAGACGCTGAAAAAATATTAATCAACAAAAGCCAAAACAAAAGAATCGAAACCAATCCAATCGACGGAGAAATAAAATCCAAAAAGCAAAAAAAAATATATCCAGAAATGTATACAGAGCAAAAACAATACGCTCTTCTTTCGCGCGATAGGTATCTAGGTGTCGAACGCGGCAGGTGATGCCGAGACATAAACGGGGCTCGTAAAAAGGCGGTTATTAATAGAACAAAAATTACGTTCATTTCAGGAAACAAAAGTCACATACAAAAACATTAGTTACAAAATCAACTCATTTTGATTGATTCATGCTACGATTATGAATTACTGTATTGTAAAATCTTAATTTCCAAAGGGTTCCAAAAATGTGTATTAATAACACGAACGTCAAAATAAAATAAAAGTACTTTAAAATTATGCCATTAGACTTTTAAATCAGTGTTTACCGTGAAAGTTTTGATATCTTTTTTTTTAAGAAAATAAATAGCTGCTTATTGTAAAAAAGTAATAGATATTGATTTTTGCATAATATAAATTGAACAACTAAGAATCCTTGTAAAAATATGATTAATACATGCATTCTTGTTTTATTAGGAGTTAATTATGCAAAAAACGCAAAGAAATGAATTGTTTTATTAATTCATAATCACCATTATCATAATTCGAATTTGTTTACTGCAATTTTAATCACTTGCTTGATTTGTACGAATTATTGATCTATTCGAAAGCATAAATAATGAAATGAATATTGATAAAATGAAAGGTATTGCCTTTGGCAATTATCTCAATATTGACATACATACATACTTTGAAGTACACAACGACTCATAAAAATGCCATCGAGTTACATATCTATTTAGCAGTTTCCCAGATATGAAGATATTACGTGACATCTATGTCTCTTAGGTTTTATTGATACATCTATTTAGAGTATATTATGTTTTCTGTCTATACCACTGGTATATCAAAATCCAGTCTATTACGCCGTAAATTTCCAAATATGTATGTACCAATTTATATCTCTTTATAGATATTGGTGGGAGGAGTAGGAGGTCTTCATTTTCATTGGATCTTGAAATAAGATACAAGATATTATTTTAGTATCTAATTTGTACTTAACTTATTTTGTCATAATTTTTATCTAGATATATAAATATACCAACTGTTTGTTATACAGCATCATATAATTATATAAACATAATAATACGGGCTTATAATATAATAGGATCCTATGAATAAAAGCAACATTTTATAGCCAAACTTTAACAAACAGAAAGACAATTTTTTTGTTTCTTGCTCTATTACTGTTTCTTAACTGCCCATAATTTTTATTAACCGACTTCAAAAAGGGAGGTTCTGTATTCGACCAGTACGTATGTATGTACGTATACAACGTGTAACGTAAACCCCATATCTATCCAAAGGGGCTGAAGACAACATCTGGTATGGAGTCTCTATGCACAGTTTCAGCTCAAAACAAGTGACTCGAAGAATTGATACAAAATTATTGGTTTCATTTATTTCTTGAATACCAATCATAACAAACGTGTCACATCACTATGAGGGTCATCACTTTCCACGTCACTTGCCAATAAAACGATAATTCTCTTCGTTCTTCTTAATTCGAAAAATTCGGTCTCTGGTATCAATGTATTGAAATGTCTAATAAGTTCCACACAGGTACACATAGGATTAGAAAACCCTTGCCATATCGTTTATTATCATCCAAAGAAGCCGTGCACTTGGTATGTATATACCCTTTAAATTACACGTTGTATATGTACGTATGTATGTATTTATATTTTTATATCCGCGATTTACTACTGATCCGCTTTTGATCGCAAGGCTGAAGTCGGTGCCAAGATAAATGAATAGGTTTGATCACCTCGGGCGTGCCTCAGGATGCAGCGTAGGTACTTTGCCTATCAAAACTATTCATTGGCTTGGCACCAACTTCAGCCATGTGAGTAGATACCTAGCCCTTATTTTAAACGGAATTAGACTTCCAATTAAACAATCCTTAAGGTTATTTCTCTCTTTGTAAATGTAAATATATTTACACAGATACACTTTTTTCTGTTTTATTATATGTATTAATTGATATTGATAAAGGTAATATCGCCCATCTCGTGACTCCACACGGTAGTTCGTTTGTTCCCGAAAATGCCAGGATTTGATTCCGTGAAACTGGCACCTATGGATTGGAGCGACGAGGCGATGGCACTTCACTGGTACGTTATGCCGATCACTCCCTGCGCTCTTTCCGGTATACGCTTGTATTTCCAAGCATCTATGAATTTAAGCTTTTGGATCAAAACTGTTCCATACGTGTCTATTTCAATATTTTTTTGGGCTTCCGAAAAAACTGCTTATTTTTTCGGGCCTTTGGTTGATTTTGTACGAGCTGACATTTTTAGGGTTCCGTAGCCGAATGGCAAAAAACGGAACCCTTATAGTTTCGACATGTCTGTCCGTCTGTCTGTCTGTCTGTCCGTCCGTCCGTATATCACAGCCATTTTATTCCGAAACTATTAGGACTATACATGTAAAACTTGGTAGGTTAATGTATTCTGTGAACCGCTTTCTGATTTTAAGAGAAAATTTAAAAAATATTTAAAATATAGGGGGCTCCCCATACATGGAACTGAAACTGAAAATATTTTTTTTCATGAAACCTATACGTGTGTGGTATTTGTAAAAATGACATTCTTTAAAAATGACATTAAGGTTTCTAAAATGACTTTTTCATAAAGTTAATCGTTTAAAAGATATACGCTTCCAAAGTGGTAAAATGTGTGTGTCCCCCTCTAACTTCTATAATAACGAAGTGAAAAATCTAATAAAAAACAATTGTTGTTGATCTTAATGTAAACTTTCAACCAAAATTAGTTTGAACGAGATCGAGTCAGTAGTTTTTGAGATACAATATATTTTCTAAAACCGCAAATATTACTTTGTAGTTCATACAAATACTATGAAAAACAAAGTTATTTGGCGTAGTTGTAAAAATTGTAAATAAGCTAGTTTTAAGAAATTTGTAAGTTGTTTTGTTTTTTTTTTTTCAAATAAATATATTAAGTATATTATATTTATTATAGTTACCACGGAACACTTCATGGGCGAGTCCGACTCGCAATTGGCCAATTTTTTTGTTTCTTTTTTCAATTTCAATATTTTCATTTACAAGGCTTTACTTTAAGTGGAGATCAGTTAGTCAGTCGCTCTATGTAAACTCTAGTACTAAGTTACAACCGGTTCGAATTGAATCCGATCCCAGTCTAGTTGTAGTAAACTCGAAACAGTACTGTGGAGGACTGCTATGTGAGCGGTCAGCCTATTGAACTGGCTGGCATAGTATGAAATATTTGAATTTAGATCGCAATGTTGGACAGGCGAAGGAATTGTTGTAAGAAACAGAAAAACCACACCGGGCCGCTCGCATAACAGACCTCCACAGTACCATGGTAAATGTCTCGTTTTAAGTTCTAATAATAATGTTTATTTATTTAAACAAACATTATTTAACTTGGCTATGAATTGTAGGTAGTTTTGTTTTTTATTATTCTTACACACTCAATATAAATGCACACTCACTATACACGCACCCACATAACAATATTTTTTAAATGTTTATATATCATGTAATTTGTAAAGTGACTCCTGACCACTAAATATGGAGCACTTGAAATATTAACCTAAAGGGACCTGGTGTCCTGAAATACAGGTCCCAGGCCTAGTGTAGGCGCCAGTCTCCCACAATGTTTATAATATAAAAGGTGTCCCTAATAATTGTGAAAATGTTATTTTGTGGCGAGAGAATAGAGATTATGATTATGATTATTGTCGTTTAATAAAGAGATAGATAGAAAATACTTTATTGTACACCAAAAATTGATACACACTTAAATAACAATATTGCTAAAACTTTGTTTACAATGGCGGTCTTATCGCTAAGAGCGATATCTTCCAGACAACCTTTTTTGACCACCTGGTCAAAAAGATGGTGCTCAGCTGATAATAAGCGATGATGTGGCCGAAACTAAAGCACGCTTACCTAAAAGTAACCTATTCACTTAAAGACCCCTAGGTTATAGCTATCAGGAAACACAGACTCCAGCAGGGAATTCCACTCCTTAACAAAAACCTAAGTTTTACCTATTTTCCTTTTCAATCCAGAATATTCCATAGGTATTTTTCTTGTACGTACAATAATATAATCTAGTAACAATGTTATCGCAATATGACAAACTATGTCTGGAATTTAATAAACATACAAATAATGTGGGTAGTTCAGCGGATGGCTCCGATAGGATTGCGTTGTGGGAATATTTTGGCGGCCATCTTTATTGAGTTTCTTCAGGATATACGCAATTAAGAAGCGAGTGTGGGATGTAGTCTTGTGAGATGTCGGAGTAAGGACTTAGAGTGAACTAATACTAGATAATTGGCTTGTTTTTATAAATGTTTTCTGTATTACATTAATTTGGGACAAGAAATTAGCAACGATCTACGTGTATATTATTATGTTGAATTGGCTTTAGACCGTTACAACATAGATTGATTGATAGGATTGGCGCAGTCTACCGTGGTTGCGGGAATAATATAGCGAGATAATGCGTCCCTGGACGAAAGGTCATCTGGAAAGGGGTGAATTTTTAGTTAGTAGAAATCCAGCTGTCCCTTCTACCCCACTCAGAGCCGGCGGAGTCATTTGATACTTTCCCTCGTAGAAAAAAGGTTTGGCGCGTTGATTGAGCGATTGACTGCTATGCACAACGGGTACGTCTCATATCATATAAAGTTATTTAGTATATTTTCATTTCAATAACGTTCACAAGACATAATAAACGTGAGTTATACCAGCTGTTGATATAATTTCTTTAGATATTACATTTATACAACGTGTAATTTAAAGGGTATATACATACTGTTCAGGACTACAATTGGCCAGTGCAACGATACTGGTGTCTGAAACTGTCCACGGTACGTGGAGCTATAAACGTTGCTTACAATAAACAAGGTTACACAATAATGGTACCACTAACCTGAGTGCTGGGGACGCCAAGCAAGGATCCTTTTGATCGCGTCCGTGTGGTAGGTATGTAATATGAGATGAGTAATTGAAAAGTGTGATGTAAGTCAAGTGTGTGGACGTTCACAAGGCGCCGTCTCCAGATGGCGCGGTTCCAACTCAGCATCACACCCAACTCGTTTCCACCAAGCGCGTGCCACGAGGTGACGCAATAAGGCGATATGTTCCGAGAAATATCCCTGGATTCTCGTCAAAATGGGGACTACAACTTCGAACAATGGATAATCGCGACCCAATTATCGGTCTCAACACGCGATTCCAACGATATTTTACCAATTACAATAAAATCAAAGTCCCAAGCGGACATTTTCCAAGCAAAGTCTATCTGTCAAAGTCAAGTAATGTCAAGAACAAATTTCTTTATGTCAAAAGGGTGCGTTCGGAAACGATCGGTACTAAACATCTACCCCCCCCCCCGGACGGGTCTACCCGTCCGCTAATCAATTGGAAGTCTTGACAAGGTGCAAATTTAACACAGCTTCAATGTGGCCAAATACCGTAGCTAGTTCCTTAAATGTGAGAACGGTGTCTCCCAACAATTTCCGCCAGCGTCCCTTTGCCGCTTTCACCGCGGCCCCATAAATACCCCCCCAATGGGGGGCAGGCTGGCGGGTCAAACAACCAAGTGACCCCTCGGCGAGCCAAACTATTACCAATGTCAACCTAGCTCTCATTAGGAAGGCGTGTACCTCCTTCAAATAGTTACTTGTACCCTTGTAATTCGTACCGCAATCAGACCTAATCAAAGAAGGTAACCCACGGCGAGACACAAATCTTTCCAAAGTCGCCTCAAAGGCCTCTGTCGAGAGGGAGGTTACCAGCTCCAAATGCACTGCCTTGGTTGACAGGCAGACAAACACACAAATAAGCCTTACTATTACGAAGGGTGGACGTCTTCAACAAAAGGGGACCAACAAGTCCGTTACGACGCCAGCAAAGGGCCTCGCCTCATTGACGCGATCAGCCGAAAAAAATCCAAATTTCTCGCTGCAGAATGGCCAATAGCGCATTGCAACCGGCATGCGAGTTCTTAGTGTGACGATCAGTCACCAACAATTGAACCAAGTGGCCCTCCTTGGGCAACAAAAGGGGGTGACGGGCCCCATAAGGAAGGCTAGAGTGCCTCAACCGTCCTCCAACAGGGTTTCCCGAAGTGGTTCGTCCCAACCAAGTTCAGTTATAACAAGGGCAGGAGCACCAATTTTAGGGTACGGACAACTCACAAGGGTGATTTCAAACCAGGTCCTTCCCTCAACAGTGGTGTCAGCCGGTTTGCCAATTCCCCAAATCTTGCCTGAAAGGTCGTTCACCTTCAGGCCAACCTGTCCCGCTAACCAAGACGACAAAAGGCAACCCTGGACTCCCGTGTCCAAAATGGCACAGACCACAATCGAGTCACCCAAGGGTCCCCAGACCTTGACCGAGGCCGTTGGCAACAAACCGTCTTGATCGGGGGGTCCTTTAGCGGGGCAGGCGTCAATCTCTTAGTGATGCCTGGGCGGCGACCGATCGCCGCTTCCAGGCTGCCTTCGTTCACGACGAGGCCAAGAATCCAAATATTCGTCTGCGCGGTGTCCCGAGCCGCTCGCCATCACTGGAGGGGCATATCCCACCGGATGCCCGAATGGCGGAGGGCGCGTCTCCAGCAGGGGACGTTCCGCCAACGGAGGGGAAAGGCAGCGGCGCCGACCCGGCCACTGCTGCCTAGCAGCCAATGCGCGTTCTCCCTGACGAGGGAAGACCAAATGGCGCTCGTGGGGCTCCCGTTCAACTTGCGCGGGGGGTGGAGTGCGGCGTACAGAATCGCGGGTCTCAGCCCGGTGCTCGTCTCCGGGGTACCCCCCCCTGCGCGAACCCTCCTCAGAAGATGGTCTGCTGGAGCGGTTCACGTTGGCGTACAAAATCTCCAAGTGGGACCCCTTACAAATTCTACACGGGCGGGGGTCGGGGCAGTCCCGATGAAAGTGGGCCCCCAAGTACGAGAAGCACAAACGGCGTGCGTTGACAATGCGGCGGCGGGCACTTACGTGCAAATTCAAAAGGTCCGGGCAACGCGCCATGACATGCCCCGTTGCCTTACAAAAGTCACAACGATGAGGACTCCGGGCGCCAGCAAAACGGGGGGCGGGGCGGACATCAACAGGCCCCCTGGCCCGAGGACTCCGGGCGCCAGCAAAACGGGGGGCGGGGCGATCATCAACAGGCCCTCTAGCCCGAGGACTCCGGGCGCCAGCAAAACGGGGGGCGGGGCGATCATCAACAGGCCCCCTAGCCCGAGGACTCCGGGCGCCAGCAAAACGGGGGGAGGGGCGATCATCAACAGGCCCCCTAGCCCGAGGACTCCGGGCGCCAGCCAAACGGGGGGCGGGGCGAACATCAACAGGCCCCCTAGCCCGAGGACTCCGGGCGCCAGCAAAACGGGGGGCGGGGCGAACATCAACAGGCCCCCGAGCCCTAGTCCGTCCCTGGTCTCTAGGGTGAGAAGGTAGTGGGGGCGACCCCGTAGCGCCACGAGTGTTATCCGCAAACCGACACTCGTCTTCCAAAAATTTGAGGAGGTCGTCAAAGGGGGGAAGATGGGTGGCACTATCCCCACCATACTTCTGCTCAAAACGTGACCTCAACTCCGCGGGGAGCAATTGCAGCACTATGTGCACCAACAAGTAGGACCAATGTTCCACCAGTAACTCCAAGCGTCTCAAGGCGTTGGTCGCTGAGACCAACGGGTTCAGCAAGTCAGTGCGCAACGTCGACGTGCTGACAATAGCCGGTAGTCCCAAAATTTGGTCGATGTGCACATCAGCCAGGCAGCGCTTGTTCTGATACCGTCGGGAGAGAAGCTCCAGAGCGGCCGGATAGGAGGAATCCGTCACCGGCAAGTGCTGCACCAAGGCTCTGGCTTCGCACTCCAGGACAGACAATAAATAGGCCAACTTCTGGGCAGGTCCGAGGTCCGAGCGTGCATCGACAAGACTCTCAAAGAGATTTAGGAAGCCCAGCCAGTGGTCCAAGCGACCGTCAAAATGTGGCAGCTCCAGGGTGGGCAGCCTACTCAATAGTCCAGGGCCTGCAACAACGGGGGTCTGCGGCTTGGCCGCATCAGGCACCCGACTCTTCAAAATTTCCCACGCTCGTAGACATATGACATCTCCCAGGTGGACAATCTGGTCATAGTCACCCAAAATCTTATCGCGGGCCGCCTGATCCATCACCCCCAAATCCACGTCCATGATGTACTCGTTGAAGCGTATGAGCGCAGCATCAGCTGACTTGATCCTCTCAATCACTTGCCCATACCGAGCAAGGGTGAGCTCTTCCAATTCTACACGCTCAACCGTTGCAGCTGCCGATGTGAACCATCTCAACTGTGAGGTCAATTCGGCAGCAGCCTCCCTGACTGCCCTTAATGAGGCCATTGCAACAACCAAATATTAATACAACAGGCTAAAATTAACTAAACAAACAACAATGACTTGTTAGCCGACCAAATAATTTCACCAAAATAAAAACTCAAATTCAATTATTTCAAGTCCAAATCCGACCCTGTACTTATTCCAAGTATGAATCTAGCTTGCTAAGGATGGCTAGTTACAAAATAAATAACAATTGAATGTATAATACAATGCTGGATCAACCTCAAATAAATATCAATAAACAACAATTGACTGTATAATATTGAGCCGAACAATCTCTATCAACACAGTCCAATAAGTACCACAAATGCAATACCCAATACACACAATTCAAGTCCTATTGTGTTAGACTATGTGTAATTATTATTTAGATAAGCTTTTAAATTCAGATCAATGAAATTCAATTATTAATTGCCACAAATACCAAACAACTTTTACAACAATATACCAACTTATGTACCAAATACAACCAATTCCTAAATTCACAAATAAATCTTACCTGTCAATGCAATTGCAAAAGGGGCTTTTTTTTTTTTTTTTTTTGTCTTTTTTTTTTTTAATTTGGTAAAATTATCAAATAAGTCCTCCCACCGCGGGCAGGGTGGGAGGGACTCTCAGACTTTTACTGACTAAAATCCACGGTGTTCCTTCAATAACCCTTTACATACCGGGGCCACGGTAACGGGATGAGTCCCACGACCCCGGCAGGCTTCGGCCCTCTGCAGAGGGGGCCTCGTCATGTTGCTGACGCTCTTTGAGGCGCGCGTGGAACACGACGCGCCGTCGACCCGGGCATGGACCATGGTCGGACAGCGAGTTGCCCTTTACTCGCTGTCCGCATGCCCGCGCCTACGGTGGCCGGAGATCGTCGGCCGACGTCCGACGCCGTGGGCGTCTACCACTGCGGCTGGGCTGGAGGGAGGACGCCATCCTCTCCCTCACGCGGCCCGCCTCCTCCTTCGAAAGCATGACTGCTTCGCAGAAGGAGGCGACCGCTTCCCACTCCCTCTCGCCCCGCAGCATGGCCTCGACCAAGGCCGGGCGCGAGAGGTCTCCGCCTATTGTCGCCGTGAGGACACGTCGGTGCTCTGCCCAAGCTGGGCAGTCCTGCACCGTGTGCTCGACTGTGTCCTCAGGGCGACCCTCGCAGTGGTGACACCCAGGCGTCTCTTCCTTACCCATCAGACACAGGTACCTCCCGAAACTTCCGTGTCCGGTGAGGACCTGCGTCATGCGGTAGGTCAGGCCGCCGTGACGCCGATCTAGCCACTCCTCAAAGAGGGGTCTTACCGCCGCAATTGCGGCGAAGGGGCTACAGTACAAATTACAAATACAACTTCAATTGATTCAACTTCAATTAGATAGCCAGGATGACATGGTAATATATTCAAAACTTATTAAGTTATAAGTTGTGTTAAGTAATTAAACTCAAGTTTTAAGTTTTCAACAATATTCAAAACTTCCAATTAAACCAGTGGATCTTATATTATAAGACCCACGCCTACTACCAGAATGAATCAGTGGATCTTATAAGAGCCACGCCTGCTACCACTTTGTTCAGGACTACAATTGGCCAGTGCAACGATACTGGTGTCTGAAACTGTCCACGGTACGTGGAGCTATAAACGTTGCTTACAATAAACAAGGTTACACAATAATGGTACCACTAACCTGAGTGCTGGGGACGCCAAGCAAGGATCCTTTTGATCGCGTCCGTGTGGTAGGTATGTAATATGAGATGAGTAATTGAAAAGTGTGATGTAAGTCAAGTGTGTGGACGTTCACAAGGCGCCGTCTCCAGATGGCGCGGTTCCAACTCAGCATCACACCCAACTCGTTTCCACCAAGCGCGTGCCACGAGGTGACGCAATAAGGCGATATGTTCCGAGAAATATCCCTGGATTCTCGTCAAAATGGGGACTACAACTTCGAACAATGGATAATCGCGACCCAATTATCGGTCTCAACACGCGATTCCAACGATATTTTACCAATTACAATAAAATCAAAGTCCCAAGCGGACATTTTCCAAGCAAAGTCTATCTGTCAAAGTCAAGTAATGTCAAGAACAAATTTCTTTATGTCAAAAGGGTGCGTTCGGAAACGATCGGTACTAAACACATACCAAGTGCACAGCTTCTTTGGATGATAAAAAACGATATAGCAAGGGTTTTGTAATTCTATGTCTACATGTGTGGAACTTATTAGAAATTTCAATACATTGATACCAGAGACCGAATTTTTCAAATTAAGAAGAACGAAGAGAATTATCGTTTTATTGGCAAGTGAAGTGGAAAGTGATGACCTTCATAGTGCTGTTACACGTTTGTTATTACTGGTATTCAAGAAACATATGAAACCAATAATTTGGGGTCAATTCTGTGAGTCACTTATTTTGAGCTGAAACTTTGCATAGAGACTCCATACCAAATGTTGTCTTCAGTCCTTTTGGATAGATATGGGGTTTCCGTTACATGTTGTATACTCTAAAACTTATTTCGAATAACGTTATTGGGTATAACGTTTATTTTATCGAAAATCATTAGGCCTATCGTTTAAAATATAGGTATAATATTGCGATTAATTTGATTGAGCGTGCTGCGGGAGCGGCGTGACAGAAACGAATCGCAGCAAAACCGACTCCACGTAGTCTTATCCATCCTACCCCTATAGTGTTATTCTTAGTGTTAGTGTTAGGAAGGGCGAGGCAGCTTGCAAGCTGAGGAGCAGGTGATTTAAACACGCGGTGGTGAGCGTGAAACACATCTGCGACGATAAGCTCGCATGGGACCTTGTGACGCCGAAGTCGTGACAGAAACCATGCCTGCTGCATGTTGCATGCTTTCTTGCATGCTGTATACTTGCTTGCATGCTGCATGTATGGTGTATGCTTGTTTGCATGCCTGCTGCATGTATAGTGTATCCTTTTTTGCATGTTTTTTACAGGGAAATAAAAACTAGACATTTTATCATATTATACTAAATAGGTGTTATGTATTTTGAGTGGTATGTCAAACGATTTTATATTCAATGCAAATTATGCTCATAAAAATTAGTTGCTTTCAAATTATATTACCGTTTATTATAAATTACTTACTCGCGCACAACTGCATGCACGTGTATGACTAGGTTATGCTCTTCCCGGTAATATAATAAAGAAAAAAGTTTTGTTTTTTTGTTTGTTTGGATAAACTCAAACACTACTGAACCAATTTTATAAAGCTACTATTTACCAAAGCTGAAAAAAAAAAAACAATTCACACGAGTCACGGTCAGATGCTAATATTTTAAAATAGAATTATGCCATTTGGTATTAAAATTATCCCTGGAGCAGACCTCTGCTCACCAATGATAACCAAGCTTCGAAGCTTGAATATAATTGGCTGTAACACGTTCAATAAGCCGCTTATGTATTGACGGTTTCGGTTACGCTAGTAATCCCATGAGAACCTGTTAATGGCTTTTACCAATGATATAGGTAATTTAAAGTTCATTATATTATTCGCTTTTAGATATGGTACTAATTTCAGGTTGATGCAACTGAGAATCGCGATAATAATAATAAAGAAAATAAAAAAGAATAAAAAAGAATATAATAATAATAGATTTGTTTAATTACTGGTAATATTTAATTTTATTAGAATAAATATGGGGAACTAATCCTGTAATGTGGGTACATACTTACGCCTAGCCAACAGTCAGACCCAAAACTCAAACATAAAATAATGTACTTCACATAGGCCTTTTTTGCGGTGGGAAAATCATTTATTTATTTATTTATTTAATTAATTACAACGGTTATGTTTACAACCAATGACAGTAACTAAAATTAAAAGAGACAATTATAACACATTCTAAAATATACAAAATAAACAAAGTAAAAAGTAGGTTAACATTTTAACAACACTTTCATGAATTCTTCTCACAGTACATCTGACATACCAATAAAATCTTCATCCATCCATCCGCAAACAGATCGCTTGTTGGATTAGAATCCAAGAGATCATTAAGCGCGGCCAGAGTGCGAGGAATTGGTGACTTAGCACGTGCAACAGAACGACATGGAGGCACGGCAACCAGCCTGTGCTTTTTGCCCCGGCAGTAATTGTCTGGGACATAGAAGCGCGCCAGCACATGTAACACATCAGGAGCGTCAATAGTGCCACGGAGCATCTTACATCTTACAGGCTACATTAAATGACTTCTCCCACTCTGGGTGGAGCGGAAGGAGTGTCAGACTTCTACTGACTAAAATCCATCCTGCTTCAGTTGTCCTTGAACTCCAGGGCTGCGGTATCACGTTAGAAAATTCCCGCGACCCCGGCAGGCAGTCCACCGTGTCCTCACCACCGTGTCACCACCAGGGCGTGTGAGGAGTGACGTCACATTGTATCTGAAACAGGTATCTCCCGAAACAGCCATGTCTGGTAAGCACCTGCGTCAGGCCGAAGGTGAGCACGCCATGGCGTCTCTCTAGCCACTCTTTAACCCCTCAAGTGTCAACCGTACAGCGTATGTACCTAACGTCACGGCTCGCATTTGACGATGTATTTTACGTTTCTGTTGCAAGTAACATGATGTGGCTGTATCATTCGACTAATCGATTCATACTTAACCAGTTTTAGTAACATTTTAAAGGGAACACCGATCATATAAACGTAAAAAAAAATGTTTACAAAATGCATCCATTGTTTATGTTGTGACGCCGCAGACTATATCGTTGTGTCATCAAATAGTTTTTATTACTGTTTACAGTGACTAAGTGGAATAATATGCTTTAACATTGCCTACATACTATTGTGTTATCGTGTGTTTTTAACCGACTTCAAAAAAAGGAGGTTTACAATTCGTCTCGAACTATTTTTTTTTTTTTTTATGTATGTTACCTCATAACTCGGAGACGGCTGGACCGATTTTAAAAATTCTTTTTGCCTTTGAATGGGTATACTTTCTAGTTGGTCCCATTGTTACGAAATCAGGATCTGATGATGATATCCTGGAGAAATCGAGGGAACTCTTCAAATATTATAGGCATACCTATAGCGTTTTGGGTATTTCTTATAGTAACTTGAGCAGTTGCTTCCGAAAAGTACCATTTGGGGAAGTTGAACTGATGATGAAGCCCACAGATGGCTACTGAAACTCCTCAATAATAAGTATTTCGTGTATTACGATTCGATTACTTGAGTACGGATGTTAAACACTTTATGCTCGTCACAATACATATGGTGATGTAGAGCTGATGGTCAAGTACCAGGAGAACTCCTCAAAAATTAACGGCTATGCATCGGGAAAAGCAATATTTTGTAAAAGGTGATAAGTTGTTGACATTATGGCTTTTGTAACTAGATAAATTACAAACCGACCCACTAAAAAGCGTGAAAAAAAAACTTTTTAGCAAAAAATAGAACCGCCTTCCATATAAAAACACTACAAAGGCAAAAATAACTTTAATTTCGGAAGGCGGTGTCTTTAGTTTTGTATATATGTATTTTCGTTTTTGACACCGCCTTCCGAAATTAAAGTTATTTTTGCCTTTGTAGTGTTTTTATATGGAAGTCGGTTCTATTTTTTGTTAAAAAGTTTTTTTTTACGTGAATATGTGTTTTTTCGACTTCGAATGTGAGTGAAAATTGTAAAAGTGAAAACATATCACATCACTGCGAAATAAGGTCAGTTTGATTTGCTTAATGAATGATATAAATAGTTAGATAAACTCATAACGAAGCCAGGGAGGTATAATATATACCATGATAATGGCCATATTTTTTTTTTCTGAAGTCCTACTCAAAAAATCTGGAAATACATTATTTAACTTGCGACGCGCGAGGGAAAATATCGCCCGAGTGCGGCGTGCCCACACTACCCAGCTTCTATTGCGATAGACGCTCTTTCCATGCCACCGTAACTTTCACATACTACATGGACACTTATTAAACATCAGAAGCTAAGTGCGTGGTCCCAAATTGGTCATTTCTTATGGAAAAGAACCGGTAAGAAACTCCACTCTGTTTCCAAAACATAATTGATTTACATAGTGTATTTATATTACTGGTTCAATAGTTTTGAGAGGACAGTACATTTGTAATAACTATCAATATGTATATCATACATACATAAGTATAATTGCTCCGTGCGGTAAACGAATTCGCAATAAGCAGTGCAGCAGCCAACTACTCAACGGCAAACGTGTCGACACTTTTCTTTTAAGAAACCAAGAGGTCTCTTGGTTCTTTTTTCTAAAGTGAATTTTTACAATCATCTAGACTCGGAACAAGTCTTTGTTCTATTGCGGAAATCAAACCAAAGATTCGCAGCAGAACAGTCAATGGCTCAATCAATGCGCCAAATGTGTCAAATAATTTTTTTCAAGATACCTTGCCCCTTTTTGCAATCCTTTTTTGTCTCGTCTTTGCGTTTATAAACATTTCGTAGGTCATACAAACATTTGTTCTGGAGCAGGAATCGAACTCGCGACACGCAGCGCTGCAGAAAATTGCACCTTTTATTAATACCAGACTAAACTACTAACTAAACTTTTTGACTAAATTGGCAAACCATATAAGACTAATTGGAAAGAAAAAAAGGCAAATAAAAATAAATATTCATTTGACGACAGTCTATCTGGGGGCACGGGAGTGCCCCCGCCAAGTCGAGCAAAAAAGCGGCACGGCCGTACCATTCTTTTCTCGAAGCAATTCAGGCCATTTTCGAACCCTGAAGCCTGAATTTTCAGTAACCAAACAGGCATTGTATATACACGGTATATTTTAAATTTCATTCAATTTTAACTAGTAGTTTAAGAATTATAACGAGTCAAAGTTCCTTAATTTTGTTAATTTTGTCACTCACTGACTGACCGATCATCAAAAGTCTAAGGCACTTCTAGCAGACATAGAATTTTCAAATTTAGAATACAATTAGTGTTTAGTATATGAATCAAGGAAAAACTATAATATTTTTCAATTTCATTCCAGTTTTCTAGATACATCAACTGCCGCCGCCGCAATAAAATTTTTAATTTATATAATGTATTACTTGTGAGATATATTGTGTTTTCATGCGATGGCCGAGTCAATCTATTTATTTAAAACGGTAAAGATTTTTAATATTGATATGGTCACTATAAGATGTCGTTAGGTAGGATAATTACGTAACAACTTAAGACAGAAGGTCCCTTAAGTAGGGACGGAATAAATTAATAACCGACTTGGTATTACATGGATCTCACAACTTTTTACGGTAGAACAACTAAGTTGTGAGACTTGGCTTTTTGACAAGTATTGTTTTTTATGGGATGTATTTTACTTCATGACAAGCAAAAAGTAAATTAAAACAAGTGAAAGTAAAAACAAAAGACATCATAGTGTAGCTCACGGCTGCTCAAAAAAGGTTAATATCAGCAATGTTCAGCTATATCGAATTAATCGAGACTGTTGATTAACTGATCAGACGCCTTCAACAATAAACTTTGCAAAAAAAAAATAGGTACTTTATTTATTATTCAGTCATTTTATGTAGTTGGTAATTTGACACTAGCAGTGCACATGATTTTTTCACTGTGGGAAGTTTTGTCCTGCGTAAATCACAACCCCGTAGGGATAAAATGAAGCCCCATTAAAATCGGTTTGACTTTTCTAGAGATCTTCATACAAACAGAAAGATAGACAGACAGTAATAAATACAGTTTGTGTTTTAGTATCGTGTGTCCTTACTTAAGAAAACAGTTATTTTGAAGTCACTAATAGACTCTTAAATTTTATTTAAACATATGCATGTAAAGGTATGCCCAAACATCGAGCGGCAATCGAGCGCGGCTACCGCGCGCGGCCCGCCGCCCTGTGTTTAGACGACTGCCGCGCAAACATTAGTCGGCATTGTCCTAACTAGAGCGTGGCAGAAATGTGTCCGTAGAAATGCCGCGTGTTGCTGCCGCACTTTTGCCGCCCGATGTTTGGACACACCTTAAGGATAGCAAAACGGAGGAGTATGTTAAGATTTTCACCCATCCACAGATTGACCTCGGCGAGCGTTGCTTAACTTTGAAAATCGATCCATGAGGCTGTTATTATTAGATGTGCGACTAACTCGGAATGGTTCTATTCAGTATAAGTCAGACAGACCCAAGAAAAGGGTATTGTATTTTAGTTAAGACTTAGTTGTGAGCACAATATCTACCTATCTTATCCTCAACAATATCATTAACCCTCCCTCCGATCTTTTATCGATGGTACAAGGGACGTAATTACAGTAACGAGGTCAAAATATGGATTAGTAGGCAATATATCATCTTGTATGGGGTTAATAGCGACATGGGTTAAGGTGGGTATAATGCGCTGTAAACTATAGATCGTGTAGATAATGATATTAGCATTGACATAGGTAAGAAAGACAGGGCTGAACACATGTTTTTCGGGTACCAGAGCTTGGAGCTGTAAATTTTATAAACTGAATATGATAGCGGACATATTAACCAAGGGGACCACTTACAACAAACATTATTATTGTACTAAGAAAAATAATGGGATTGCATTCTAAAGAGGGTGTTAAGTAATGAATGCAACATTGTCCTACATTGTTTTTATTGGCAACATTTAACAGCATGTTATGTTAATGTCAAGATGACAGGTGTCTCTGCTTTGCCGCGTATATATTACAGCCGTTACAAGTTTTCACTCCGTTGTTTACTTGGTCCGTTGTTGTTTGTTGCACGTAACCCAAACTCATCATAAATCTTCAGGAGCATTAAGCTTCTGAAGCAGCCGCAGGAAAAGACAGTACTTCCTACCTATAAAACTTTATTATGAAAAAACATTGTGAAAACCAATTATGTTTTGATTGCTAGTAATGTGAATTCTACCCACCTTTTTTCCACATAACTCTTATCTTCTCTTTTTTTATTCGTTTTTCTTTTCTTTTTTTCTTCTTTTTGTGGAGATTCTTATCTGTTCTTCTCGATAGGAATCCAACTATTTTAATCGTACGCTAGCTTCTTATGTGTGCCCATGAAGGCCTATGTGAAACAGTATATTTTTTCCTACTTAAAAAATACCGTGTTAAAAAACAACAGAAACTACATCAGAAATATTCATAATTACAGTTATAGCTTAATAATCAGAATTTAACGTCCCCACTGCTGAGACACATGACTTCTTTTTTTGTGAGGGAATGAGCCGTAATTCACCCAAGGGCGGATCCAGGGGAAGGGGGTCATGGGGTCATGACCTCCCCCTGGGCTGGGTCCAGGACCTAGGTGGACCACTAATTATTTTTTTTTTAAACATTGTTACTAGATAATACTCCAGTTTGTCGTTGTAAACGAATATCGGCAGTGGATGGCCAAGTGGCAGCGGAGTCAGGAAATACAAATTATAACTTCTTGTGACTTGACCACGATTATGTGACTCCCCTCCCTGACACCAAAGCTGGATCCGCTCTTGAATTCACCATCTGGGCCTAGTACAGGTTGGTAGATAACAGCATCTCATCGAATTTTGGTTCCCAGAGTAATGAAAGAAAACAGCGTAAAGCCAGTCATCTCGATGTTTTCTTATATAAATTACGCAAAGTAATGTCTATGTTTGTCTGTCAAACTCATAACCTCATTCGTAAGTCGGGGACTCAGGGCCAGCAACCACTGGGCTACCAATACCCTTGTAGCTTGTTAAAAATTAATCCACGGTTGTTTAAATCTTGACTTATATCTTCTGTGTTTCTTGATCCTATAACCTGGGGGCACCTTTAAATGAAACAATGATGTTTATTTTGCAAATGGGTTATAAATAACACTTTTACACGTCATTTTTAGGGTTCCGTAGCCGAATGGCAAAAAACGGAACCCTTATAGTTTCGATATGTCTGTCCGTCTGTCTGTCTGTCCGTCCGTCCGTATGTCACAGCCATTTTATTCCGAAACTATCAAGACTATACATGTGAAACTTAGTAGGTAGATGTATTCTGTGAACCGCTTTCCGATTTTAAGAAAAAAATTAAAAAATATTTAAAATAAAGGGGGGTCCCCATACACTGAACTGAATTTTTTTTTTTTTCATGAAACCTATGCGTGTGTGGAATCTATAGAAAGGTCTTTAAAAATGATATAAGGGTTTCTAAAACCACTTTTTCATAAAGTCAATCGTTTAAAAGATATACGCTTCCAAAGTGGTAAAATGTGTGTCCCACCGCCCCCCCCCCTCTAACTTCTATAATAATGGAGTGAACAATCTAAAAAAAAAATATTTCTGTAGATTTTAATGTAAACTTTCAACCAAAATTAGTTTGAACGAAATCGGGTCATCCGTTTTTGAGATACAGTATATTTTCTAAAACCAAAAATATAACTTTGTAATTCATACAAACACTATGAAAAACAAAGTTATTTGGCGTAGTTGTAAAAAAATGTAAATAAGCTAGTTTTACGAAATTTGTAAGGTTTTTTTTTGTCAAATAAATATACATATTATATTATAATAATTACTTCGGAACCCTTCATGGGCGAGTCTGACTCGCACTTGGCCAATTTTTTCGTAAATGTAAACTAGATGAGACCTGAGGCCAAATCGAGAGTAACTCTCGATTTAAAGGCGAAAAACAAACTGTTTTTTCTTTTTTGAAGAGTGAGTAGGTTACTTCTAGGCAAGAATTAAATTACACAATAACACAAAAGATTTTGTTATTATGTTGTAATCAGCTATTTACATTATAAACAAAAATATTGAAATTTTAAAATTAATATTAAAGCTAAATAGCACCAAATCTGTAAATCAAAACTAGCTTTTATCAGTGCGAAGCCGGGAAGGGTCTCTATTCATGTACAACGTGTAATTTAAAGGGTATATACATACCAACTGCATGGCTTCTTTGGATGATAACAAACGATATGGCAAAGGTTTTGTAATCCTAAGTCTACGTGTGTAGAACTTATTACAAATTCCAATACACTGATACCAGAGACCGAATTTTTCAAATTAAGAAGAACGAAGAGAATTATCGTGTTATTGGCAAGTGACTTGGAAAGTTATTGACCCTCGTAGTGCTGTGACACGTTTGTTATGATTGGTATTCAAGAAATATATGAAACCAATAATTTGGTATCAATTCTTTGAGTCAGTTATTTTGTGCTGAAACTGTGCATAGAGACTCCATACCAGATGTTGTCTTCAGCCCTTTTGGATAGATATGGGGTTTCCGTTACACCTTGTATATAAAATTCAGATATCTGTCTGTAATTTTATATGAACTGTACTTTCCCAAGTACTTAGAATAGTTATTTATAACTTTCATTTATAATTTATTTATTTCTACAAAACAATTTTAGATATAACATTGTTGTTTTGCCAGATACATTGATTTTTTAGAAGTATGAGTAAGTACACAAAAAAGTAGCTATTGGGGCTAAACTAGACATAAACCCGTATTTCTGCCCTCAATCGCCCGTCGTCCTAATTTTACAGGATACTAAAACACAAACAACCTTTTTTATCTGTTCGTTTGTCTGTTTCTCCGAGGTAATCTCTGGAACAACTGAACCGATTTTATTCAGAGTTCCTGAGAGTTAGAATAGATATAAATAGAAGACTATAGGGTAACATATAAGCTACTTATATCCCGGGATCGGGATTAAGGTGGAAAAGCCCTGCACGGTGGTCAAACGCGAACCTATTGTCGATAAAAAAAAATGTTGCGGGCATAGCTACTTATAAGTAAAGAAACAAAGAAATTACATTTTAAATAGGAGAATACATTCAATGTCAAGAGTTACAGCTCCATACTCTTACAGAGTATGGACGTGACTGAAATAGGCCTGTAGTTGGCCGGGTCAGCACGACTGCCCTTTTTGGGTACAGGCTGTACATTAGCCAGCTTCCATGCTTTCGGCACCTTTCCAGTCTCTAGCGAAAGGCGAAACAGGCATGTCAAGATTGGAGACAATTCAGGCGCACAAGTTCTAAGAACAATTGCTGGTATCCCGTCGGGGCCACTAGCTTTGTTCACGTCAAGATTACGCAGCACTCTACGGACGTCCTTCTGATGGATGCGAATATCCGACATACACGTCTCGCATCCAATAGGAGCATCAGGAGGGTGAGCGCTACTACTATCCAGACGTGAGCTCCGCGAAGAGAGCGGCAAACAAGTTTGCTTTTTCCTCAGCGGAGTGAGCCAGAGACCCGTCAGGTTTGAGCAGTGGTGGTAGTGAGGGGCGACAGAAGTTCGATTCGACCGAATTTGCCAGGGACCAAAACGCTTTGCTTCCAGCAGGGTATGAAGTAAGTTTGTTCCAAATTCGGCTAATTTGGTCGAACCGAGCCCTCCGCAAAACCTTCTTGCTGGACTTGGCAGCCCTGTTGAAGGCTCTCTTCTTCTGATCCACGTCATTTGCTTTGCAGTTTCGAGCATCGACCCATGCTAGGTACGCCGCGTGTTTAACTCACTTATTACTGAATATACTTTTTGTGTCAGATTGTAATGAAATTCAGATATGTTTATAATTACATGATAAGATATTAAAGAAAAATACAAAAATAAATATTCGGCTATTGGAAAATCAGGAAAATGGTGTTCTTTTAAAAGGACGCTAGTAATATATGCTACTAATGTAGTGTACATAAAAAAATAACGATGTACCTCTATAGGCGTTTATTTTTGCATAAAATAAAGTAAAAAAAAATCCTTACTAAAAAGGTTATTTAGTGTGGTATAATTCAAAACAATTCTTTAGATGCAAGGGACAAATTCGGTTTTTTTTTTTTATGGAAAATAACACACCTCAGCTGTTTGTTTTGGTATTTTATTAAATGTTTGTTATCATCATAACGCGAAACCTTTATGAAGTGCGACCTGGTTTCAGGTTTTTTTTATTCCGTTACGTTTGCAGAAGTGGAGTTGCAGTAATCTTCCAGATTCTGTCAATAATTTTATATGATCAAGTTCTCCTTCGTCGCTTTGAATTAGTAGCCAAGCATTTTGGACTGACATATCCAAACAGTGACAAATCAATGGGAAATACAATTTTTCACCCTTATCGATGTGCGATAGAGACCAATATTTTGATCTGACATGTCTACACCTCCCATATTTTCATTACAACTTTTTATGATGGCTAGTTGGTCGCCTTAGAACTTTTTACATACTTTTTGTTGCTGTGAAAAGCGTCTTATTTTACATAACGGGTACACTGTTATCGTTTCATTTACACAATAATTTCTTCAGCTTTTATGGATTTGTACTTCAGGGAACCACGATACATTTTCTTGAATTCTTTGTTTGTTGGTAGTGGACATCTGTAATCTAATAAGGGTATTCCACAATCTGCTGCATCTTCTGGGTACAACATAACCACTGAATAGCAGAATTCCTATGAAATTATGAAATACTTTATTTCATCAGATGTTATGTTCCTATTTTATTTCTTTGGTTTATATACTTGTCTGTATATTCTGTAAGCATATCTATTATGCTGTCGTCAAACAATTGTTATAGTTTTTGGTTTCACCACAATTTTTGAAGTTGAAGGTAAAGACGAGTTATTACTAATAAGTTTTCATTTGACAACTTCAGCTAGCACCATTTCATCATCACTGGCGTAATCACCTAATGACAAAAAGACATAGCTAACGTGTGCTAATGTCCTTAGATGCCTGCCAGGTAAAATTTGAATTTGTATTTGATTTTCGTCCCCGGAATCGTCGTCAATGACATCAGCATTACAGTTTTCGAGTGGTATAAATGTGATACGGTAAGGGATGAGAGCTTCATCATCAAGTTCCAACTCTTCGATGATTTCATGGAGTTGAGATTCTTATCATTTACCAAATATTTTACTAATAAAAAAAAATATGACTACTGGGCTTTATAAAGGACACCAAATAAAAACGCAAAATAAAGTAAGAAACATTATAAAATAGTTAATTTTGTTTTTGTTATCACTTAAAAGATGGTTTTAACTTTGATTATTCACTGTCAAATAGTTTGAAAATGTAATGATAATAAAGTAATTCACCTCATGTTACTCATGGTAATTTTTACGTAAAATAAATGGTTAAAAGCTTTTTTATAATAAAATGATATTTCTCTTACAATAGTTGTATTATACTGCCACACATCTTAGCTTTGAAATGTCATCAACAAAAATTGTTTATACTAACCACATAAATCACACGATTTTTGTTTATGAGCGGACCTTTTAAAAGGACGCTAGTAACAAGTGGGTTAATTAAAATGTAATCAGCCTATAACGTTCCTACAGCTGAGACACAGGACTTCTGACCAGGGATGTTGCGAATATTCGCATCCGCATCCGCAAATGCGGAGCTTCCGTATGGATTTGGACATCTGCATCTTCATCCGCAATAATCAATGTGGATTTTCATGCGGATGCGGATGTAAGACAAGTTGCAACCAGAAAGAAATACGGCGGGGCGTTCGCACGTGTCATTAACCAATGGGAGCGAAAGAATTAGTGACAAGATCCGATGCGTTTGTTGTGGTAGATCATTTGTTTCTTGTAAATAAATCATTACGTGTTTGTTTGCGCTGTGGAATACTTATCGTATAGATATGTTGCCTATCTGCCCTTTTGAGAAGCTGCCGATTATAAACAACGTCTGAGACACCGCGCGCGCTCCTAGAACCGTACATACAATGCACAAAGGAATATTATTATAAATACTATAAATTAAATATAATGTAAACAGACATACGACACGCGTGCCCTGAGAGCACGCTCACACAATGACCACTGTTAAACTTTTGTAAACACTACTATTATAGTGTTTACAAAAGTGACGTTTCCGATTCTCTTAATGCCAATTCCAAAGGGGCTAAAAGAATGAGAATGACAGATTCCACGGAAAAGGATATGGGACAACTAGAATCAGGGACGTCAGGTTCCTTCAGAAAGCCATGCTTAAAAATGATCTTGCCATGATGTTAGATTCCTCAAGTGAAGATGAGAGTCAAGAAATACCAGAAAATGGTAGCACTGAAGCTGTACTCAAAAAGTAATTTCTTATCGCACTAAAGAAAGAGTCAGTGTGGATGAGAATCTTCTTAAATAGTGGAGTGTTCATCGAGAAGAATTTAACATATTATCACCGATAGCACGAAGATTTTTATCCACTCCACCAGGCAGTGTTCCTAGCGAACAATTATTTAGTAGCGTGGGTTTAATTTACGAACCTCTGCGTAACCGGCTTGAATCAGAGAAAGCGGAAATATTACTTTTTATTAAGTATAATGCTCCTCATACTAATTCTAATTAATAAAAAAATTATGATTACTATATCGTTATTTTAATTCTTCATTCATAATATACTTTGTTATATGGTCTCAAACGGATGTTTGCGATGCGGGATGCGATGCGGATGCGGATGCGGATGCGGATGCGGATGCATCCGCATCCGCATCCGCATTCACATCCGCGGATGTGAAAAAATCGGCATCCGCAACATCCCTGCTTCTAACAGTGATGTATATCCACCACAACGGTCATACTCGGTCCTCAGAAAATTTTTTGATGATGAAAATTACACTTTATGTGCTAGTTGTGCTTGTTAGTACCGCGATATCACCGCTCTACGTGTGGCGTAGTGGTTTTGGTGGTAGTAAAATAAAAAGAAGACCACAGGTTACAGCATTTATTTTAAAAGGGGGGTGGGTTCGGTTCACACAGGGTTCCCTCACTGGTCGAAGGTATAGAATGGTACTGCCCTGGGCTCAGGCCGCGACGCACGCAGACCGGCGGGCAGATCCCGTAGCAAGCAGCTCGCGCGCAGACGGGCGCAGAGGTTATGCGGGCAGGCCACACAATAGCGCGCAGACGGGCGCAGAGGTTATTCGGGCAGGCCACGCAATAGCTCGCAGACAGTCACAGAGGCTGCGTGACACCCGTCGAGCGGCGGACGTAGAGGTGGTTGATAGTAAAAATCCAAGGCAGTAGAAACGAAGGAGAAGGAGAAAAAAAAACCCTGGAATCACACGAAGGGTGCTTCCGTAAGCGTGGTGCAGGAATCGTGAGCGCCAGCGATGTGTGCGTCTCCCAGCCGTGAACCCAACGAACAGTACCCGGGAAACGGATGGAAAACTCACCATCGCGGCGGTTCACAAAGGTTAAATAGAGATAAGCGTGCGCATACCGCGTGCAACGATATAAAACGTAACCGCGTGCAAGGCGTTTAAGCTCGTAGCTGCTATGGCACAGCAGGAAAACAATGCTGAGGCTTGCGTACGCTTCACAAATTTAGAAACACTAGTGGAAAGCAGATGACAATGAAATATCACAGTTATGTTCCAGCAGGAAGCCATCTTGACAACCGGGCAATTATATAAACTTACAAACGCTGCAGATTATGGCGAAATAAAAGGATTACAATTTGGCAAGATGGAGAGAAAATGGCAGACACAATGAGCACTTACCCTTGGCACAGAGGGGTTTCTATATAAGTTACTTGCAACAGTAGGCGGCGAGAAAAGAAGCTTCGCGCACTAGAGATTAGAATTTATAGCTGGTCACTACTGCATAAGTGTTGTCACTCCGTGAAACCATAGACATTAGAGATTAGTGTGGTAGTCGACTTCTAGTTTAATCGACTACAACGCTACAGTACCCCGCCTGTTAGCGAAGGATTTTCCCTAGGATAAATCCGCTAGAAGGCCTAAACCACTATTACTGACTACCTATACGTTCATACATCCCATTCATGTGCTTCCATACTATTAATCATTCATCCATCCATTCTAAGTCCATCCCTGACTTGGAAGTAGTCCTAAGTCAGTGACGTACAATCACATACGAGAGGTAAGCTAATTATAGAGTAGTTTAACTCGAGACAGTCAGTAGGAAAAACAGCAAGATAAAGCAAGTGTATCTCCATAGGGTTAGGTAACCTTGGTGGACTGTTGCAGGCTATAGATAATGTTAGGTTTCAAAGCAAGAAGTAAGTTCATCGTTGAATATTAAATCATCAAAGTTCTAACAACAATTTAATAATAAGTTAAGGTTCTATTTTATGTTTAGGTTTAAAAAAATTTTTTGTTAAAGTTAAAAGCTAAGAGTATTTAAAAAGAAAATTTAAAAAAAATTTTTTGAAAAGGTAAAAAAAAATTTGTTAAAGTTAAAAAAAAATTTTTTTTGGTGATGGTCCATGTATATGTTCAAATTGGTTTAAGTTTCATTACTGGAATACGCATCATATGTAGAAGTCCATTCGAGTGAGTTTCCGAACGTGAGTGTAATTTATAAAAAATAAATCAAGTCCATATTCATACTGTTGCGAGAATATCCGCACGTTATAGACGAAGTTCTAAAAGACAAGTATCCAAGGTTGGCAACTACGTCGAGATGTCAAAGTCAGTACGTAAACGTCAAAAATATAATATGTCAATGATCTTAAATTAAATAGGTTATGTTATGAATCACGCGGAAATATTTTTTAAGAGAATTAATTAATTTAATTAGGGGAGGCTGAATCTAAGTAATATTCAGGATAGGTTTGCTCAATACCAAAAGGTGTTATGAAGTTAAAGTTAGGTTTCCAGTTTAGTGTTTAGGTAAAAGAAATTAGATAAGTTTGTTGACTAAATGTTGTTGGAATATTTCATGTAGATGCTACTATTAAACGATTAGATGTACCTAGTGCATGTTAGGTTTCGGGTTTAGTGCTTAGATTAAAGTTAGATTGTTACTAGGGTAGAATGGAACATAATTTAACCGTGGTGGTAGAGATACCAGCAGTTATAAAGTTTTATGAATAGTTTAAAAGTTATGTTTTAATCTGGTTTAGGGCCTAGACTAATGTTAGAAATGTTACCAGGGTAGACTGGTACTTAGTTTAACCGTGGTGGCAGATAGGTACCAGCGGTTATAAAAGAAAACAATACAATGGACTACGCTATATATTGTTTTATGAATAGTTTTAAGGTTAGTAGTGAGAAAGATTTTCAGTTATAATTAGGATATAAAGTTATAGACTACTATGCAAGTAGTTAATGGGTAGGTACGGTATTTGTATAGAATTTTACCGGCTTGAAGCTGTTTTTAGAACAGTAGGTTTAGGAATTAATGTAAATTAACTAGTGTGCGGACACCCATGTTTCAGGGGGCCGTCTTTAAGACATCCATGAGGACATAATAAATAAATAAAAGTTAAAGGTATGTAAATTAACTAGTGTGCAGACACCCATGTTTCAGGGGGCCGTCTTTAAGACATCCATGAGGACATAATACATAAATAAAAGTTAAAGGTAGTGTACTATGGAGACTACTCTGCCATGATACTAAAGAATCGCCCTGAAGGCCCACTATGTAGTTTCTCATAGTCACGCCGTAAAGTGAAATAATAAAAGAAATTAGGTGTGTAGTGTACATATGAAAGGTGGTAATGGAACTGAAGTTATGTTGGCTTACTGCCATGCAGTCAAGGTATTTAGTTCTATTAAAAGACAAATAAATATAGTTAATTTTAGAATAATAGTTTAGAAACTTTAGTCAGTAGGTTTTAATTAGGATTACCACACTGCAGGTGGGTGTGAAATATGACACTAGGATAGCTATAACCAGAGTTATAGTTAACTTAGGTAGTTAGGTACTAGTCGACCCTCCACGACCAGTATCTTAGGCGGTCGTGGGTGTGTGTTCCCTTGGCATCGTGTGACCCTGTATGGGGTCAAACACTAGTAGTTAGCTAGGCCTACGGGATGCTCTGTCAGAAACTTTTATAAAGATCTAGACTTGTTAGGTATTTAGCATCCTGTAGGTTATCTAGAATTTCAGAGATATAAGTTAACTATAAGCATCCTTCTTAGTTACTGAATTTAGCTTGCGACTGTAAGCAGAACCACAATTTGCCATCCCATTTAGGTGAGAAGTACAGGTGAAGACCAAGGACTTTCACTTGAAAGTTGAGCGAAGGAATGTTGGTGTGAAACCAGTAACTTCACTAGTTGAGTTATTTAGTGCAAATTGAACAACTGGAATATGTAGATCCCAAGAGCGTTGGTCATTATTATTGTAGGTAGAAACAGCTGTTATGATTGTCTTATTTAGAAGACAATACTTAGAGAAACAGCATGTCAGTACAAAAAGATATGCGTTATGGCGTCTAGAGACAGGCAGAGGGCCAAAAATGTCAATACTGAGCATCTGGAATGGCCGAGAGCATTCTTTAGGTTTCCCCATGACCTCCAGTGGGGCATGGTTTACTTGTTTATGAGCTAGACAGATTTTACATGAAGTTACAGCTTTCACTACGTCACTGTGCATTCCTGGCCAGTAGTAACGAAGAGTTAGTCTTTTATAAGTTTAAAAAAAAATGCCTAGATTCATTATAATTAGATTATATTATATTTATTAGATTGTATTATGTTTATCAGATTGTATTATGTTTATTAGATTTATTAGATTATATTTCTTATTAGATTTATTAGATTATATTTACTATTATATCTATTAGATTAGATTATATTTAGAATTGGGGTTCTTGTGGCACTTGCTTCAGCCTGCTGACCACTGGCAGAAAGATACTAGGAGTGAATTTACTCAGGAGAGCATTGTTAATTTGTTTCCTAAAGTCAGTGAATGTGCCCTTCTCACCGCCTCTAATGACAACCTCATATTCCAATTCGGCCTTTCTTAGGTGGATAAATTTGATTGGGTTAGCGCTCATTGTGATCTTTACAATTTATAACAAAACCCTAGTAGCTGACTGACAAATTATATAAAAGTAACAAATTAAAAAAAAAATACAGAAGAAAAATATAGTAATTACCCACTACTTACCGCCACGATGTGTGGGTCAGGTAAATAGCGACCAGTGAAGAAAACCTTGTGAACCTTACCGAGTGGGCGCCACACAATAGCGCGCAGACGGGCGCAGAGGTTATTCGGGCAGGCCACGCAATAGCTCGCAGACAGTCACAGAGGCTGCGTGACACCCGTCGAGCGGCGGACGTAGAGGTGGTTGATAGTAAAAATCCAAGGCAGTAGAAACGAAGGAGAAGGAGAAAAAAAACCCTGGAATCACACGAAGGGTGCTTCCGTAAGCGTGGTGCAGGAATCGTGAGCGCCAGCGATGTGTGCGTCTCCCAGCCGTGAACCCAACGAACAGTACCCGGGAAACGGATGGAAAACTCACCATCGCGGCGGTTCACAAAGGTTAAATAGAGATAAGCGTGCGCATACCGCGTGCAACGATATAAAACGTAACCGCGTGCAAGGCGTTTAAGCTCGTAGCTGCTATGGCACAGCAGGAAAACAATGCTGAGGCTTGCGTACGCTTCACAAATTTAGAAACACTAGTGGAAAGCAGATGACAATGAAATATCACAGTTATGTTCCAGCAGGAAGCCATCTTGACAACCGGGCAATTATATAAACTTACAAACGCTGCAGATTATGGCGAAATAAAAGGATTACAATTTGGCAAGATGGAGAGAAAATGGCAGACACAATGAGCACTTACCCTTGGCACAGAGGGGTTTCTATATAAGTTACTTGCAACAGTAGGCGGCGAGAAAAGAAGCTTCGCGCACTAGAGATTAGAATTTATAGCTGGTCACTACTGCATAAGTGTTGTCACTCCGTGAAACCATAGACATTAGAGATTAGTGTGGTAGTCGACTTCTAGTTTAATCGACTACAACGCTACAGTACCCCGCCTGTTAGCGAAGTACCATTCTATACCTTCGACCAGTGAGGGAACCCTGTGTGAACCGAACCCACCCCCCTTTTAAAATAAATGCTGTAACCTGTGGTCTTCTTTTTATTTACTCCATCTAAACCACTACGCCACAGTGTTGTCACTCCGTGAAACCATAGACATTAGAGATTAGTGTGGTAGTCGACTTCTAGTTTAATCGACTACAACGCTACAGTACCCCGCCTGTTAGCGAAGTACCATTCTATACCTTCGACCAGTGAGGGAACCCTGTGTGAACCGAACCCACCCCCCTTTTAAAATAAATGCTGTAACCTGTGGTCTTCTTTTTATTTACTCCATCTAAACCACTACGCCACATACGATAAAAAAATTGGCCAGGTGCGAGTCAGACTCGCCCATGAAGGGTTCCGAAGTAACTATAATATTATAATATAACTAGCTTGTGCCAGCGGCTTCGCCCGCGTGGGAAGTTTTTCTCGTGTAAATCCCTATTCCGTGGGAATTTCGCAAAATCCTTTCTTAGCGGATGCCTACGTCATAACATCTACCTGCATGCCAAATTTCAACCCGATCCGTCCAGTGGTTTGGGCTGTGCGTTGATAGATCTCTATGTCAGTCAGTCACCTTTGAGTTATATATATTTAGATATGTATATTTATTTGACAAAAAAACCGTACAAATTTCTTAAAACTAGCTTATTTACATTTTGTACAACTACGCCAAATAACTTTGTTTTTCATAGTGTTTGTATGAATTATGTAAGTTATATTTGCGGTTTTAGAAAATATGCTGTATTACAAAAATTGCTGACTCGATCTCGTTCAAACCAATTTTGATTGAAAGTTTACATTAAGATCTAGAGATCTTAGAGGGGGTGGGGAGAACACGCATTTTACCACTTTGGAAGCGTATATCTTTTAAACGATTAACTTTATGAAAAAGTGGTTTTAGAAACCTCGTCATTTTTAAAGACCCGTCTTTAAATACCACACTATAGGTTATCCAACCACTATAGGGTATACAACCTATAAGTTTCGCAAAACAAAAATATTTTCAGTATTAGTTCCATGTATGTTCCCTTTATTTTAAATATTTTTTTTTTATGTATTTCTTACAATCGGAAAGCGGTCCACAGAATACATCTACCTACAAAGTTTCACATGTATAGTCCTAATAGTTTCGGAATAAAATGGCTGTGACATACGGACGGACGGACAGACAGACAGACAGACATTCAGACGGACAGACATGACGAAACTATAAGGGTTCCGTTTTTTGCCATTTGGCTACGGAACCCTAAAAGTTTACTATAACATGTCTTATTTATAAACTATGTCTAATATAAGTAATTAAGTCTATCCTGTCTCGTATAATTATTATTATATTATAACTTGTAGAACATATTTAAAGCTACAAATTGCGGGAGAGGTTTTGTGGAACATAGTTTAAAACTTTTGAACAAAGAATTCTTACCCGACTGCAAAGGAAGGGTTATGTTTTTCGCGCGTATCTTGTATGTATGTATGTATGTATGTATGTATGTATGTTTGTAATATTCTTTATTACCTCATATCTCCAGAACCGCTGAACGGATTCACACAATTGAGGTATCCTTAGATTTGTCTTAACAGCCCGAGTGTTATTAGATAGGTGACATTTAAAAAAATTAAACATGGCGGCTGTGCAAAGTCATTATATATGGTGAAAAAAAAATTTTGTTTTCAAATACTACTATATGGGTATCAAATTAACCCATCCAATTTAAAAAAAATATGTTCAGTTGGGTCCCGCCTGCTTGTCACTTTTAAAAATAAAAATGTGCTTGTTTCTTACACTTCAGTTGAGCAGTCGGGTTTTTTAGATTTTTTAAATAAGTTTTTTTTTTAACAATGTTCTTTAAATTACTTCGTAAGCTTGTCCTAAGAATTTTTTTATCTGTATGTTTTATTAAAGTTTGTTTTCGGCTTATATTGGGAATCATAATTATACTTCATTACCCAATCATTTCATTATATAGATGTTTGTGTTCACTTATGGAGTGACACTAACATTAAGGAGTTCGTGGCTAAATACACAGGCCAACAAAATTTAACCATTTTCTTAACCAGAAACTAGACTATACATTACCGAAGGTTTTTGATATGAGCTGAATCCGAATCTGGCATCAGAATCGCTCTATCACGTCAGGTTTCTGAGATATCCTAACCTAAATGTGCAAAAAGTACCGTTTCTGCCCGATTTTGAGGTTATGTAGACTCACGAATTATTTTTTCTAATAAAAACTTTTTACCAAAAAATTAAACCGACTCCCAAAAACACTGCAAAGTGAAAAATAACTTTTATTTCGGTAGTCGGTGTCTTTAGTTTTGTATTTTCGTTTTTGGCACCGACTTCCGAAATTAAAGTTATTTTTCACTTTGCAGTGTTTTTGGGAGTCGGTTTAATTTTTTGGTAAAATGTTTTTATTTCACTCTTTTTAGGTGGTCGGTTTTTAATTTACCTAGTTAAAAGAGCCTAAATGTCAACTACTTATAACCTTTTACAAAATATTGCTTTTCCCAATGCTGGGCCGTTAATTTTTGAGGAGTTCTCCTGGTACTTCACCATTAGCTCTACATCACCATATGCATTGTGACAAACATAAAGTGCTTAACATCCATATTCAAGTATTCGAATCGCAATCCACGAAATACTTATTATTGAGTAGGTTCGGCGGCCATCTGTGGTCTTCATCATCAGTTCCACTTCCCCAAATGGTATTTTTTGAGAGCAACTGCACAAGTTACTATAAGAAATACCCAAAACGCCATAGGTGTGCCTATAATATTTGAAGAGTTCCCTCAATTTCTTCAGAATCCCATCATCAGATCCTGACTTGGTGATAAATGGTACCAATGTCGAAGTATACCCTTTCAAACAAAAAAAGAATTTTCCAAATCAGTTCAGCCGTCTTCGAGTAATCGGTGATCATACATAAAAAAAAAAGAGAAAAAAAATAATATACGCGTCGAATTGATAACCTCCTCTTTTGGTCGTGGGTTGAAAAGATATTTTATATAAGATTTGGATTCAGCGCATCGAAAACCTTCGGAAATATAATATATAGTCTGGTTTCTGGTTGAAAATTTTGTCGGCCCGTGATATTACCAACAATACACGTCGATTTCAAGGTTAAGCAACGCTTGACTAGGTCGATTTATGAATAGGTGATCATCTTAACATATTGAAATTCATCCGTTTTTCGGAAATCACTCTAAGCCGTTTGACACTTTTGATGGTCATTACGGGTTTTCAGAATCTGATACCAATCTTACCAAGGGGTATTGAGCTACTCGGATACTGGTTTGTGGATTTCCGATAGGCAGTGGCTCTTCTTCTTCTTCTTCTTCTTCTTTGGTTAGGTTTCCGCACTTAGTCTCTGCACGAGACCATTGTGCGTGACCCGTTTTGGCCGTCACTCCATCCAGCCAACCTCCTTCCAGAAGCAGATCAGGTCTCTCGGTCTATTCAGGATGTCTGTTAGGGAATTCAAAGACCCGAGGGTTTGCTTTCGTATGTCAGTGATTTCCGTACACTCTAGGAGCACGTGTGCCACCGTTTCCTCCGTCCCCATGCATGCTCTGCATAGGGGACTGTCCGTTATGCCTTTGTGTGGTAGTGTTTGTTCAGTGAGCAGTGCCCGGTGATGGTCCCCGCCACCATTCGCAGGCTTTTTCTGTCCATCAGGCAGTGGCTCTTATAAAACACTAGTAATCAGCTACGTCTAGTTAGACTGGAAGTCGAACCCAATTTAGTTGTATAAAGGCTAAGCAGAATGATGAGATATGTTCATTTATCAGATTCATAATTTTGCCAAATACTAGTTTCTAATTAAGTCACAAATGAGAACTACTCCAGTCCTGAAAATTATAATAATAAAAATACAATAATTAAATTGCGCAAAAAGTAAAATTCTTTTAACTTTTTCAAATTACATTTCGAGTTCATATTCGGTGCTATTAATTTTTCGCATCAAATAACCTTATCCACATTAAAAAATTCCCGACTGCGACCTCATTACAAAGGCAAAACTGAATGGCTGGAGACAAATTAAAGTTTGGTTAGGACAAACGCAAACACACGCGTTATCGTCATATACATTTTAATTTAGTCTTTTTTTGCAAAGCGATTTTAATTTACATGGCTGATGGTGTTTTAATGTTCGAGATGAAAGAAAAGACGGGTCGAAATTTGGGTTTACAATGAGTTTGGGACTTTGCTGTTTCAATTGTAATGTTGGCTGCTGATTGTGGGTCCCTTGTTTGATCTCCACGAGGGCAAAGCGGTACAACGAATTTGCCTGTAGACTACAATATGATAGGAAGGTCTGCTACTTTTGTAGCAATGAAACTGAACTTTTAGTCAAGCCGTTGACGGAAACAATATGAATGTTCAAAATGAATTTGACAAAATCTGCGACATTTCTAATAAGAAAATGAAATTATGATGTATATTTTGCATATAAGTATAAATAACACTTTAACTCGTAGTTTTTAGGGTTCCGTAGCCGAATGGCAAAAAAATGGAACCCTTATAGTTTCGATATGTCTGTCCGTCTGTCTGTCTGTCTGTCTGTTCGTCCGTCCGTAAGTCACAGCCATTTTATTCCGAAAGTATTAAGACTGTGATGTGTTGTCAATGTGAAACTTAGTAGGTAGATGTATTCTGTGAACCGCTATCCGATTTTAAGAAAAAAATAAATAAATATTTAAAATAAAGAGGGGTCCCCATACATGGAACTAGAACTGAATGTTATTTTTTTTTCATGAAACCTATGCTTGTGTAGTATATATAAATAGATCTTTAAAAATGATATAAGGGTTTCTAACACCACTTTTTCACAAAGTCAATCGTTTAAAAGATATAAGCTTCCAAATTGGTAAAATGCCCCCCTCTAACTTCTATAATAATGGAGTGAAAAATCTAAAAAAATATATGTCTGTAGATCTTAATGTAGACTTTCAACCAAAATTGTTATTTAGTTATTTAGCTAAGTTGTAAATAAGCTAGTTTTAAGAAATTTTTAAGGTTTTTTTTTTTTTATTCGTCAAATAAATATACATATTATATTATATTATTATAGTTACTACGGAACCCTTCATGGGCGAGTCTGACTCGCACTTGGCCTTTTTTTCATAAATGTAAACTAGATGAGGCTACAGTGGAAAGGGCAGCTATTTTTGTAGCTATGAAACTATTTCTTATAAGTTTTTAGTTAAGCCGCTGTTAGAAACGATATGAAAATTCAGAATGAATTTGACAAAACTTGCGATATTCCTAATAATAAAATAAAATAATATTTTTCGATTAGGTATAAATAACACTTTTACACGTTGTTTTTTCATAAATGTAAACTATATGAGGCCGGTGTTTTCTAAATGATTACCTTAACAAAATTGGCCAAGTGCGAGTCAGACTCACCCATGAAGGGTTCCGAAGTAATTATTATAATATAATATGTATATTTATTTGACAAAAAAAACCTTACAAATTTCGTAAAACTAGCTTATTTACATTTTTTTACAACTACGCCAAATAACTTTGTTTTTCATAGTGTTTGTATGAATTACAAAGTTATATTTTTGGTTTTAGAAAATATGCAGTATCTTAAAAACTGCTGACTTGATTTCATTCAAATTAATTTTGGTTGAAAGTTTACATTAAGGTGTACAGACATATATTTTTTTTTAGATTTTTCACTCAATTATTATAGAAGTTAGAGGGGAGGGACACACATTTTACCACTTTGGAAGCTTATATCTTTTAAACCATTGACTTTATGAAAAAGTGGTTTTAGAAACCCTTATATCATTTTTAAAGACCTGTCTATAGATACCACAAACGCATAAATTTCATGAAAAAAAAATATTTTCAGTTCTAGTTTCACAGAATACATCTACCTACTAAGTTTCACATGTATAGTCTTAATAGTTTCAGAATAAAATGGCTGTGACATACGGATGGACGGACAGACAGACAGACAGACAGACAGACAGACGGACAGACATATCGAAACTACTAGCTTTTGCCCGCGGCTTCGCTCGCGTTAATTTACACTTTGTCAATAATTCTTTTTGCCAAAAAGGTGTACCGTATCTTTTTGGGTGGTTAAAAAACGCATATAATATTTAAAAAACCATCACCAGGGTCCATCCATCCCCAAAAACAGACAGACAGTTAGTATTTAAAATGTATCTTTTTAAAACCAAAAATGTAGTTTACAATACATGTTCAAGACTGCAATAGGCCAGCCAACGGTAACTGGACGTGTCCGGAACTTTTCCACGATACGTGGAGCTTAACGTTGCTTTCAATAACAAGGTTACACAATGGCCTACCTCTACTAGGCTTCGGCCTACAACCATTTGATCCAAAAATTACAAATAACACTCACCTGAGCTGTAGACGGCAACCCGGATCTGTTTGATCACGTCCAAAGTGTGTATGTATGTGATATGAGGTGAGTAATTGTAACGTGTGATGTAAGTTACGGGTTCTAGGACGGTCACAAGGCGTCGATCTCCAGATGGCGAGGTCCTGACCAGCATCACACCTAACTCGTTTCCAGCAAGCGCGCGCTACGCGTGGTAGGCAATAAGACGATGTGTTCCGAGATATATCACTGGATTCTTGTTAATCCGAGATTACAAAGTTCAATCAATCACTGAACACAATTAATCTGTTCATATCTCGTGAGATCCAATTCGATTTCCAACAAATTCCGCGTGCCACGAGGTGGCGCAATACGGCGTATGATTCAACAATATCCCGGGGTTTTCGGCAAATGGGGAATACACTTCAAACAACAAATAATTCGCGACCCAATTATCGGTCTCAACAGGCGAATCCAACAATATTTTACCAATTATATTTAGCTCAACTGGTCCCAAACGCGGACGACATTTTTCTTTTCCAAGCAAAGTCTATCTGTCAAAGTCAAGTCATGTCAAAATCAAATTCCTTATGTCAAAAGGGTGCGTTCTGTTTCACGTCGGACCGAACATCTACCCCCCCCGGACGGGCCTACCCGTCCGCTAATCAATTGGAAGTCTTGACAAGGTTGCAAATTCAACACAGCTTCAATGCGGCCAAATACCGTAGCTAGTTCATTAAAGGTGAGAACGGTGTCTCCCAACAATCTCCGCCAGCGTCCCTTTGCCGCTTTCACCGCGGCCCCAAAAAAATACCCCCCCAATGGGGGGCAGGCTGGCGGGTCAAACAACCAAGTGACCCCTCGGCGGGCCAAACTATTACCAATGTCAACCTGGTTCTCATTAAGGAAGGCGAATACCTCCTTCAAATAGTTACTTGTACCCTTGTAATTCGTACCGCAATAAGACCTAATCAAAAAAGGTAACCCACGGCGAGACACAAATCTTTCCAAAGTCGCCTCAAAGGCCTCTGTCGAGAGGGAGGTTACCAGCTCCAAATGTACTGCCTTGGTTGACAGGCAGACAAACACACAAATAAGCCCTAACAATCTTGCTATTACGAAGGGTGGACGTCTTCAACAAAGGGGGACCAACAAAATCCGTTACGACGCCAGCAAAGGGCCTCGCCTCATTGACGCGATCAGCCGACAAAATCCAAAATTTCTCGCTGCAGAATGGCCAACAGCGCATTGCAACCGGCATGCGAGTTCTTAGTGTGACGATCAGTCACCAACAATTGTACCAAGTTTAGTTACAACAAGGGCAGGAGCACCAATTTTAGGGTAAGGACAACTCACAAGGGTGACCTCAAACCAGGTCCTTCCCTCAACAGTGGTGTCAGCCGGTTCGCCAATTCCCCAAATCTTGCCTGAAAGGTCATTCACCTTCAGGCCAACCTGTCCCGCTAACTAAGACGACAAGACAACCCCGGACTCCCGTGCCCAAAATGGCACGGACCACAATTGAGTCACCCAAGGGTCCCCAGACCTTGACCGAGGCCGTTGACAACAAAACCGTCTTGATCGGGGGGGTCCTTTAGCGGGGCAGGCGTCAATCTCTTAGTGATGCCTGGGCGGCGACCGATCGCCGCATCCAGGCTGCCTTCGTTCACGACGAGGCCAACAATCAAAATAGTCGTCCGCGCGGTGTCCCGAGCCGCTCGCCATCACTGAAGGGGCACATCCCACCGGATGCCCGAATTTCGGAGGGCGCGACTCCAGCCGGGGACGTTCCGCCAACGGAGGGGAAAGGCAGCGGCGCCGACCCGGCCACTGCTGCCTAGCAGCCAATGCGCGCTCTCCCTGACGAGGGAAGACCAAACGGCGCTCGTGGGGCTCCCGTTCAACTTGCGCGGGGGGTGGAGTGCGGCGTACAGAATCGCGGGTTTCAACCCGGTGCTCGTCTCTGGGGTACCCCCCCCTGCGCGAACCCTCCTCAGAAGATGGTCTGCTGGAGCGGTTCGCGTTGGCGCACAAAATCTCAAGGTGGGACCCTTCACAAATTCTACACGGGCGGGGGTCGGGGCAGTCCCTATGGAAGTGGGCCCCCAAGCACGAGAAGCACAAACGGCGTGCGTTGACAATGCGGCGGCGGGCACTTACGTGCAAATTCAAAAATTCCGGGCAACGCGCCATGACATGCCCCGTTGCCTTACAAAAGTCACAATGATGAGGACTCCGGGCACCAGCAAAACGGGGGGCGGGGCGATCATCAACAGGCCCCCTAGCCCGAGGACTCCGGGCGCCAGCCAAACGGGGGGCGGGGCGATCATCAACAGGCCCCCTAGCCCGAGGACTCCGGGCACCAGCAAAACGGGGGGCGGGGGGAACATCAACAGGCCCCCGGGCCCTAGTCCGTCCCTGGTCTCTGGGCTGAGAAGGTAGTGGGGGTGACCCCGTGGCGCCACGAGTGTTATCCGCAAACCGACACTCGTCTTCCAAAAATTTGAGGAGGTCGTCAAAGGGGGGAAGATGGGTGGCACTATCCCCACCATACTTCTGCTCAAAACGTGACCTCAGCTCCGCGGGGAGCAACTGCAGCACTATGTGCACCAACAAGTAGGACCAATGTTCTACCGGTAACTCCAAGCGTCTCAAAGCGTTGGTCGCTGAAACCAACGGGTTCAGCAAGTCAGTGCGCAACGTCGACGTGCTGACAATGGCCGGTAGCCCCAAAATCTGGTCGATGTGCACATCAGCCAGGCAGCGCTTGTTCCGATACCGTCGGGAGAGAAGCTCCAGAGCGGTCGGGTAAGAGGAATCCGTCACCGGCCAGTGCTGCACCAAGGCTCTGGCTTCGCCCTCCAGGACAGACAGTAAATAGGCCAGCTTCTGGGCAGGTCCGAGGTCCGAGCGTGCATCGACAAGACTCTCAAAGAGATCTAGGAAGCCCAGCCAGTGGTCCAAGCGACCGTCAAAATGTGGCAGCTCCAGGGTGGGCAGCCTACTCAATAGTCCAGGGCCTGCAACAACAGGGGTCTGCGGCTTGGCCGCATCAGGCACCCGGCTCTTTAAAATTTTCCGCGCTCGTAGACATATGACATCCCCCAGGTGGACAATCTGGTCATAGTCACCCAAAATCTTATCGCGGGCTGTCTGATCCATCACCCCCAAATCCACGTCCATGATGTACTCGTTGAAGCGTGTGAGCGCAGCATCAGCTGACTTGATCCTCTCAATCACTTGCCCATACCGAGCAAGGGTGAGCTCCTCCAATTCCACACGCTCAACAGTTGCAGCTGCCGATGTGAACCATCTCAACTGTGAGGTCAATCCCGCAGCAGCCTCCCTGACTGCCCTTAATGAGGCCATTGCAACAATCAAATATTAATACAAAACCACAATCAACAACCAACAATCAAATATTAAACAAACAGCAATGACTTGTTAGCCGACCAAATAGTTTCAACAAAATAAAAATTCAAATTCAATTATTTCAAGTCTAAATCCGACCCTGTACTTATTCCAAGTATGAATCTAGCTTGGTACAGATGGCTAGTTACAAAATAAATAACAAATCAATGTATAATACAATGCTGGAGCAACCTCAAATAAATATCAAGAAGCACAACAATTGACTGTATAATATTGAGCCGGAGAATCTCTAACAACACTCCAATAATTACTATAAATGCAATAACCAATACACACAATTAAAGTCCTATTATGTTAGACTATGTGTAATTATTATTTAGATAACCTTTCAAATTCAGATCAATGACATTCAATTATTAATTGCCACAAATACCAAACAACTTTTACAACAATATACCAACTTATGTACCAAATTATACCAATAATTCCTAATTTCACAAATAAATCCTACCTGTCAATGCAATGAAAGGGGCTACAGTACAAATTACAAATACAACTTCAATTGATTCAACTTCAATTAGATAGCCCGGATGACATGGTAATATATTCAAAACTTATTAAGTTATAAGTTGTGTTAAGTAATCAAACCAAAGTTACTTTCAAAACTTCCAATTAAACCAGTGGATCTTATAAGACCACGCTTCTGCTACCACTTTGTTCAAGACTGCAATAGGCCAGCCAACGGTAACTGGACGTGTCCGGAACTTTTCCACGATACGTGGAGCTTAACGTTGCTTTCAATAACAAGGTTACACAATGGCCTACCTCTACTAGGCTTCGGCCTACAACCATTTGATCCAAAAATTACAAATAACACTCACCTGAGCTGTAGACGGCAACCCGGATCTGTTTGATCACGTCCAAAGTGTGTATGTATGTGATATGAGGTGAGTAATTGTAACGTGTGATGTAAGTTACGGGTTCTAGGACGGTCACAAGGCGTCGATCTCCAGATGGCGCGGTCCTGACCAGCATCACACCTAACTCGTTTCCAGCAAGCGCGCGCTACGCGTGGTAGGCAATAAGGCGATGTGTTCCGAGAAATATCACTGGATTCTTGTTAATCCGAGATTACAAAGTTCAATCAATCACTGAACACAATTAATCTGTTCATATCTCGTGAGATCCAATTCGATTTCCAACAAATTCCGCGTGCCACGAGGTGGCGCAATACGGCGTATGATTCAACAATATCCCGGGGTTTTCGGCAAATGGGGAATACACTTCAAACAACAAATAATTCGCGACCCAATTATCGGTCTCAACAGGCGAATCCAACAATATTTTACCAATTATATTTAGCTCAACTGGTCCCAAACGCGGACGACATTTTTCTTTTCCAAGCAAAGTCTATCTGTCAAAGTCAAGTCATGTCAAAATCAAATTCCTTATGTCAAAAGGGTGCGTTCTGTTTCACGTCGGACCGAACAATACATTTTTGTAAACTACGTTTCTGGTTTTCCCGTCCTTGGCGTGTTGATTTTGTACGCTTGATACTATCGTGAACACGCCACATAAAATTGCCCATGGGAAAAGCAGTCGTTTTCTAAATGTACACCTGCGACTTTCAGTGTCTGTCCTTGAGCTTCGTTTATGGTCATTGCGAATGCCGCTTTTAGGGGAAATTTGAGTTTTTCGAACTGAATGTGAGGAATAAATACGTTTTCACTGCTTGCTGTTCCTGTCATAATTATTGCTTGAAAACATTGCATCCAAGGTATGTAAATTGTAGTCGCATGCCATTACAGAGCCTTGGTGCGCCCTGATTATGCATCAACAGGACTGGGACACCAAGTTAAAGCCTCAAATAATGTGACGGGGTACCCTGACAATTCCAGAGAGTTGATAAACTCTACAGAGTACGACGTCACTTGCTTTGTATCCATGACAATGTCGACGGACAGATACTCAACAACATCACGATCCACATGAGACATAATCTTTTCGTTGATCTGCCCTACAATTTCGATAGTTGGTGCCAAAATTACTCTTTCACGCAGCCATTCTTTATCCCTCATATTTGTTTTCAAATCAGAATAAACGTGGTTTATTAAATTATCTGTATCTTGGACTAAATTCACTATGTATGTTACTACAGTTTCAGCTTCAGTTTCAGTATCAGCTTCAGCTTCAGTTTTGGTTTCAGCATCAGTTTCAGTTTCAGCTTCAGTTTGGTTTCAGTTTCAGTTTCAATTTCCGCTTCAGCTTCAGTTTTGGTTTCAGTTTCAGATTCAGCTACAGTTTCAGCTTCAGTTTCAGTTCCAGCTTCAGCTTCAGTTTTGTTTTCAGCATCAGTTTCAGCTTCAGCTTTAGTTTCAGTTTCAGCTTCAGTTTGGTTTCAGCGTCGGTTTCAGCTACAGTTCCAGTTTTAGTTTCAGTTTCAGTTTGGTTTCAGCGTCAGTTTCAACTACAGTTCCAGTTTCAGCTTCACTTTCAGCTTCAGCTTCAGTTTTGATTTTAGCATCAGTTTCAGTTTCAGCTTCAGTTTGGTTTCAGTTTCAGCTTCAGTTTGGTTTCAGCGCCAGTTTCAGCTACAGTTCCAGTTTCAGCTTGAGCTTCAGTTTTGGTTTCAGTTTCAGATTCAGTTTCAGCTTTAGCTTCAGTTTTGGTTTCAGCATCAGTTTCAGTTTCAGCTTCAGTTTGGTTTCAGTTTCAGCTTCAGTTTCAGTTTGGTTTCAGCGCCAGTTTCAGCTACAGTTCCAGTTTCAGCTTCAGCTTCAGTTTTGATTTTAGTTTCAGATTCAGATTCAGTTTCAGTTTCAGCTTCAGCTTCAGCTTCAGTTTTGGTTTCAGTTTCAGATTCAGCTTCAGCTTCAGTTTTGGTTTCAGCATCAGTTTCAGCTTCAGCTTTAGTTTCAGTTTCAGCTTCAGTTTGGTTTCAGCGTCAGTTTCAGCTACAGTTCCAGTTTCAGCTTCAGCTTCAGTTTAGGTTTCAGTTTCAGTTTCAGATTCAGTTTCAATTTCCGCTTCAGCTTCAGTTTTGGTTTCAGTTTCAGATTCAGCTACAGCTTCAGTTTCAGCTTCAGTTTCAGTTTCAGCTTCAGTTTCAGTTTCAGATTCAGTTCAGCTCAAATAAATCATCCCGTTGATATCTGTTGCCACACGATCTTCTCCTATTTTCAAAAGGGCAAACGCATATTGCCCCGATTTTGAAATAGAAATGATTCGTATATTAACTTGATTGGTTAAAATTTAAGCGACACGGTTGGCGTAACTGTTAACTGGTGCATGACGTGGGTTCTGTTAAGTATGTTACGGGAAACAAGTGAAACCACGGGCTGCTAAGTGCACACTGTTTAATGTTATAGGTTCGGGTGGGGTCGTAGCCCGCACGCACACAGATATAGGTATGTTCGTAGGCGTACATACATATATAACATCTCCTCCCCTTAATTGAACATTATACATAATTGTGTTTTTCAGTACCTACATTACAAAAAGGACTTATAATCTACGCATGGAATATTTCTTAATAACCTATTCGGACACCTGGATACAAGTGCACCCGGCGCTGTTGGTGAGGCCGACACTGGCACGTTTGTCACCTCTGTGCCCTCCTCCGCAGGTGCCAGCTCTTCACCCCTGCCACCGTAACTACTTTCGTTGTCATCATAGTCGTAGTTATGATGCTGCTGTTGTGGAACCCCTTCTTTACATAATATAATTTGATTTTTATGTTTTTTTACATATGACAATGTTCTTGCGTCTTGAATGAGGTATAAAACTTTACCTATTTTCTTTTTTATGGTTCCTTTGCACCAATTAAATCTGTCCTTATTTATAAACTGTTTGTACAATACTAGATCACCTGATTTAAATATGATTTTGTTGTTTCCTCCATATGATTTAATTTGCGAGCACTGTTTACGAGTAACATTATCAGTGAGGGTTGTGAGCGAGCCCGAAGGTGGTCGTGGGCAAAATAAGTCTAAACGTGACCTAAGTTTCCGTCCATAAACTAACTCAGCCGGTGAGAAACCCGTAATAGAATGAACTGAATTCCTATAATCAAATAGATACTTCAAAATCTTTAAATTTCGCTCCGTATTATGGCGTGAAGACAAAATGCTGGCTTTAATGCCCTTTTTTATAATTTTGACATAACTCTCCGCTTGCCCATTACTTGCTGGATTGTATGCCGGTGATATCAAATGAGTAATACCATTAAGTGAGCAAAACTTCTTAAACTCAAAAGACGTGAATGCAGCCCCATTGTCGCTGACAATAGTGTCGACATAAAATCATAAATTTTACCCACTACGCTTGTTGAAGTTGTCGACGTGCTGACGTCATACACTTCAACCCACTTGCTGAAAGCGTCAACCACTACCAAAAACGTTTGATTATTAAACGGACCTAGGAAGTCAATGTGAAGTCTATAAAAAGGTACCGGTGGGTATTGCCACGGAGTGAGAGGCGCCCGTCTCGGAGATGGACGCAGTCTTTGGCATATCTCACAAGAGTGAATCATTGTTTCCAACTCTGCGTCTACCCCTGGAAACCAAAACCGAGACCTGGCTTCCGCTTTAGCTTTTACGATCCCAAGGTGTGAGCTATGTAGCTCCTGTAATATCTTGGTGCGCAACGTTTCCGGAAGAATAACTTTATGACCTCTCATAAGGCATCCATTCTCGTACGATAATTGAGTTCTACATAAATAATAAGGTTTTATATGCAAGTCTGATACTAACTTCCCTGGCCAACCGTTAAGTACGTAACTAATCACCCTATTTAGCGTTACATCTTTTAATGTGTGTTCGCGCAACTCGTCCAAGGTCACAGGCATACAACCTTCAACGACAAAGTTGATGTACGACGCGCGATCTAACACAGCGGCGGCGGCGCCATGGTCCCCCGCTTCCCCCGCTATTGACCTTTCACTTTCATAGCGCAAACTCGCTCGTGATAAGTAATCTGCGTTATTGTCAGCACTGCGAACATATTCTATCGTATAATTATACGCGCTTAAAAATATTGCATACCTTTGTAACCTGTTAGCCGTTACTTCGGGTATCCCTTTGTTCGGACCAAATATTGTTATCAGAGGTTTATGGTCCGTACGTAATATAAACGGCTCTGATCGACCGTACAAGTATTGGTGGTAACGCTTTACCCCAAATATAATTGCAGTTGCCTCTTTCTGGATCTGCGAGTACCGCTTTTCTGCTGAATTCAGAGTGCGTGACGCAAATGAAATTGGTCGTTCTATGCCGTCCTCATCTACCTGTGACAGAATTGCCCCTAGGCCGTACGGAGAAGCGTCTACCGTCAATATGATTTTTGATTTGCTATTGTAATGTGTTAGTACTTGTTCTGACGATAAATATCTTTTTATTTTATTGAACGCATTTTCGTGTTTTGTGGTCCAATCCCACTTAACACCTTTTTTCAATAAGTCATACAATGGGCTAAGAATACTCGATGTTTGTGGTACAAAATTTCTGTAGTAATTTACTAGTCCTAAAAATGATTGTAAGGTACTAACATTTGTGGGCACCGGGGCGTCTACAACTGTCTTTACTTTCAATGGATCTTTCTTCAAGCCATCTTTATTAATAATGTATCCTAAGTAATTTATTTCATCTTTAAAAAACTCGCATTTTTCTTTTTGCAGTGTTAACCCTGCGTCTTGCAACCTTCCCAGAACTATTTGTAACTTTTTCAAATGCATCTCTGCTGACTCAGCAGTTATCAAAATATCGTCCAGCAGGCATAAAACCCCGTCTAATCCGGACAGCAAGGTTTCCATGACGCGCTGGAAAATGGACGGCGCGCTCGACAATCCGAACACTAGACGCGTGTAATTAAACAAACCTCGATGGGTGTTAATGCATGTCACGTTTTGTGATTCCTCATCGAGTTGACATTGATTATATGCACTTGATAAATCAATTTTTGAAAACTGTTTGCCCCCATGTAACTTAGAAAATAATTCGTGGATAGTGGGCAAAGGATATTTTTCAATTACTAATAATTTGTTGATTGAGACAGAATAGTCCGCGCATAATCTAACCGACCCGTTACGTTTAAGCACGGGCACAATGGGTGACGCATACTCCGAATGTTGAACCTGTTTTAAAATTCCTAAGCTCACTAATCGTTCTAGCTCCTTATCTACTTTGTCGCGTAGTGCGAATGCAATAGGCCGCGCTTTAAAGAAAACTGGTTTCGCCTCGCTTTTTAACGTAAGTTTAATTCTGTAGTCTTTAAAGGTACCTAACCTGTCCGAAAATACCTCTGGAAACCGTGATTGTAACTGCTCAGCTATACTTTGGCTATCGTTAAAAAAAATTACCGACGTGAGTTTTAAATTAAATTTCGACATGAAGTCTCTGCCAAGCAGTGGTGGGCCGCCATTACAGATAACATAAATGTTGAGGGTGTGCGTGCGCTGCGCGTATGTTACCGGCAAGCGCACATACCCTACACACGCCATTTTATTACCCGTATAACTATAAAACATCTTTTGAGACGATACTAAGGATTCGTTACTAAATAACGTTTTATATGTATTCTCTGATATTACCGTAACTGCTGACCAGCTATCAATTTGAAATTGAACACCTTTACCATTAACCGTAACCGTTTCTGTCATAGGTTCCCCACGGGCTGAACGAATATTGTAAAGTGACTTACCATCGTCGTCCTCGCTCACCTCTCCCACTGACACATAATTAACCTTATTACTACTATACATCTTACGTAAATGCCCTACTACGTTACATTTTTGGCATTTGTATTTCGCGAAACGACATTCCGAAGACTTGTGATTACGTCGACCACACACTAAACACTTATCTTTCACTGCACTGACAGGTTTATCACGACTTTGTCCATTCGCGGCGATCTTGAACAGTTGAGCCTGCTCCGATGAGACAGCCGGCGTGGCGGCAGCACCTGCGTGCGCGCATCTCACACTCTCGGCGACCTCTACCGCTTTTGCCAAGGTCAAGCTCTCCAAGTCGCGTGCAAACAACTTCTCTCTCTCTGGACCTGCCACCATTCCCATCACGAACCGATCACGCAACGCTTCTTCCACATTGCTAAACCCGCAATGTGCTGTGAGTCCTCGCAGCTTCGCCACCCATTGAGTATGTGACTCGCCCGGCTGCTGCGATGATGAGTAGAACTTATGCCGCTCGCTGAACCCACACCGTTTTGGGGTGAAGTGGTTGTCCAATAGACCCAGTAGTTCTTCATACGGTACCTCCTGTACGTCTTTGGGCAGCGCCAAGTCCGCTGCTAATTTGTAGGTACCGTCATGGAGTGCGCTAAGTAATATAGCCCGCCTTTTAATTCCCGACGCGTCACTTTTAGCGTCGATATTATTTGCAATGAACCACTGCGTAATTCGACCTTTATATGTTTTCCACTCGTGTACGTTGTGATCGAAAGTGGACAATATTCCAACCGACGCCATTTCTGTTATCCTCGTCGCCACTGTTAAGTATGTTACGGGAAACAAGTGAAACCACGGGCTGCTAAGTGCACACTGTATAATGTTATAGGTTCGGGTGGGGTCGTAGCCCGCACGCACACAGATATAGGTATGTTCGTAGGCGTACATACATATATAACAGGTTCGACCCCAGCTCTGTACAAAGATTTGTATAGCAGTTGTGTAGTTTAAAAAAAATGTTATAAGTGGTTCTTGAATACGCGATTTGAATGAATTGAGAGGGGGAATACAAAGTCCCAACACCCCTTTACATCCTTAAGGGATGATTTCCAGGATAAAAACTATCCTATGTCTATCCAGGGTCTAAAACTATCTCCATAGCAAACTTCATCCAAATCGGTTTAGCTTTCAAGTGTATTATGTGGGTGGGGAAGGCGAGGACATCATTGATTCCCTATACAAAATTCCAACACCATTTTTACATCTTTAAGGAATGATTTCCGGGAATAAAACTATACTATGTCTTTTCCAGGGTCTAAAACTATCTCCATACCAAATTTCATCCAAATCGGTTTAGCGATCTAAGTGTATTATGTGTGTGGGTAGGGCGGGGACATTATTGATTCCCTATACGAAATTCTAACTTCCCTTTTACATCCTTTAGGAATGATTTCCGGGACGAAACCTATGCTGTCTTTCCCAGGGACCTAAACTATTCCCTTGCCAAATTTCATCTAAATCGGTTCAGCAGTTTAGGCGTGAAAAGGTAACAGACAGACAGTTACTTTCGTATTATTATAATATTAACTTGGAAGTATTGATGGATATGGAAGTATGGAGTTATATTATTAGTATTAAACTATGGATAGCTTTTGTCCGTGACTTCGTTCGAGTGGGAGGTTTTCCCCGCGTAAATCCCAAACTCGTGGGAATTCCGGGATAAAAAGTAGCTTATGTGTTTTTACAGGATGTCAACTGTCTCCTTACCAAATTTCATTGAGATCCGTTAAGTAGTTTTTGCGTGAAAGAGAAACAAATATACAATTCGAAAACTATCCTGCGGGAACTTTACATCGGGATAAAAACTATCCTATGTCCTTTCCACGGTCCTCAACTATTCCCATGCCAAATTTCATGTAAATCGGTTCAGCGGTTAAGGCGTGAAATGGTAACAGACAGACAGACAGACAGAGTTACTTTCGCATTTATAATATTAGTATGGAAGTATGGATAAGGGTTCCGTTTTTTGCCATTCGGCTACGGAACCCTAAAATGGAACAACCTGCACTGGGCCGTGATGGATTATGATGGCCCATTCCATTTCAAAGAGAAGAGTCCTGTGTGCCAGTAGTTGGAACGCAATAGGCAGAATTATAAATATACATAGATAGAATACACTTTACACCAAAAATTGAATCACACTTAAATAACAATATTGTAAAAAAAATTGGTTACAATGGCGGTCTTATCGCTGAGAGTGATATCTTCCAGACAACCTTTGGAAGGACTTTACGAGCTTTAATTAAAATGGGGAGAGCTATATTAGTGTACTACTGTACAAATACTCAAGAAAACAGAAAAAAAAGCAAAATATAAATGTACTTATGTATTGTATAACATATAAATAGTACATAAAATATATAATGTGTTCTATAACATCGTATGGTTTTAACAAAGGAATAATCATAAGTTGGAAAGAAAATGATTGGCAACCAAGCTTTTAAAAACAGCGAGTGACTAAGCTTGTCTTTACTGACACTGGCAATCCATTCCACAACCGAATAGCCTGCACCGTAAACAAATGGTCGTAAAATTTTGTGGAATGTGTAGGCATCAAAAGTCTCAAATTCTCTGATGATCTCAAATCTCTAACATGTGTGCCATGAAGGAACTTAAAACGTTCTTTGAGATAAAAGGGAGTCGTTGGAACTATACTCGTATACCTTAGTACCTATAAGTACCTATATAACGTAGTTAAAATCGATCTTACTATCACAAACGCAGGCTTAGCGATGTAATAAATAAAAGTCTGCTAACTTATAAATGAAATGAGTGTAAATATACTTTTTAATACTGATTTAAAACTAAGCATATTCGTAGTTTTGTAACGTATTGTCATATGTTTTTCATAGGTTAGCGGATGAGTTATGGTGGAACATTTGGCCGTTTTATTTTTTATTTAAACCTAACTTTAATTTAACAGAATTTATGACTCGCGAAACTTTTCAGTTTGATGGCAAAAATCACGCGTTATTCATAATGTTACTCACAAAAATTAATTAAACTTACCTTTTTCAGTCAGTATACAGATCTATAATTCGTAAATAAACCTGTACACCAGATGAGGCTGGTGTTTCCTAGCTAACTAGCTTGATAAGAAATATCAAAGTAAACTCAGAGGTCTCTTTTGAAGTCAAGTCAAGTCAGATTTTCCCGCAGAAAGGAAAAGTTTAGGACATAGAGCTGGGCGAAAGACTTTCATTATTTCAGTACTTAAAAAAATGCAAATGCCTTAGTGGTTTTGCAGTCGCAAGTGCGAATGCTGACAGGAGAGGTCTCGGATTCGATTTCCGGATCAGGCAAAAAGTGCTATTGAGGTTTACTAATAGACATTTTTCAGTAGTAACCCGGAATTTCGAAGTTCGTGCGTGATACTCACGTGCTTCGGAAAAGCATGTTAAGACGTTGGTCCTGTGCTCGATCTTTCTTTGGTCGTGTCGGATTTCTGTCCTATTGGTCTATGAGAGTAAAGGAATAGAGAGTGCACCTGTAACTGCGAATGTACTTATGCACTATAATATGCCCTGTGCAGATGGCCAAGCTCTACTCAGATTGGTGGCCAAAATCGATCAGAAGGAATATTTTAGATTAGATTAGATTCATTGATTTGCCAGAAATATGTTTTTTTTTTTTATTACAACTTTCACAGAACGCCATCTAGTCTCAAACTAAGCAGAGCTTGTAATATGAGTACTAGACAACTGATAAACATACATATATATTTCTAAATACATACATATTATAGATAAATTACACCCAGACAAAGAACAAATGATCGTGCTCATCACACAAACATTTGTCCTGGGTGGGAATCGGACCCACGACCTTGGGCATAGCAGTCAGGGCCACTGGCCACTAGACCAACAGGCCTGTCAAATTTTACAGATATTATAACAGATGCACAATAGTTCTACATATTTCGCCTACTAAATTCGGCATCCAAATTTTGTAACAATATCAGTTTAGTAAATGAAGTGATGCAATTAAACGAAACAATAAAATTACATTGTCAAAAAGTCTAAATGTAAATTATCTTAGTAAATTTCAAAATATAAATGTCAAATAAATAAGTATAAATTTTATAAATGTCTTCTATTTAAATTATAAACAAAAAAATTAAATTACAAAATGTCAATAGCTTAATATCTAATGTCAGATTTAATTATCATGTCATACAATTTTTCCCTTTGTCTTAAAAGTCATGAATTCCTTAATGGTATAAAAACAATTTTCAATAAGCCATGCTCTAAGATGCTTTTGAAATAAGCTGGTGCGCAGTTCCCTTATCACCTTTGGTATACAGTTAAATATCTTTATTGCCATTCTACCAGTATTCATATGGCAATACGCTGTTTTACATCTTGGCATTGCCAATTTTGTTGGATCTCTTGATATTTTACCCACCTTATAAACATTTTTGCTATCGGCTGTATTGTATAGGTGAGGATGTTTTTTTACAAATAAAACTATTTCCAGTATATATAAGCATGATAATGTTAATAATTTATGTTTTTTAAAAATAGGTTTGCATGAATTTAATGGTTCTGCAGCAAACACAGCTCGCAAACACTTCTTTTGTACTATAAATGCCTTATTGATGTCAGTGGAATTACCCCATATGATTAAGCCGTATCTTAGCACAGATGAGATATTTATTTTATTTTATTTTATGGTGGATGTTCAAACTAGAACATAATTGAGTAGACGAGTCTCATCATCACAGCGTCAGCAACACATAATTATTCGACACACGCGCCGGAGTCACCGGCACACCGTCAGCACTAAGAAGTGACCTAATGAGATCTTCGCTTCATCGGCTCAAAACACATACAGCACACATGTAAATAGTCATCAATGTGTATTGACCATAATATTTGTATATAATATAGTTAATTATTGTAATAAATCAGTCATCAAGCTGGAGTTGCGTGTGACTCATACCCTATACTTCCTCTCACTGTGGCCAAGACACCTTTAGCCATCATCGGTCCTATGAGTCTGTGGGATCGGCAGTAAGAAAACTATTCCCTGTGTACATTGCACGACATACACAACCCTTACTCCTACCCAAACTCCGTCTGTTACAGTAGATCTCCCTGTAACAGACTTCCTGTAGATAAAACCAACGCAACCTGCGCTTGGTCTGGCTTGTATGGTAGGATAGGGCTTTAGGGTAACTAGGGTGATAGGTAGTGTTGTAGGGCTAGGTTGATAGTCGGTAGGGCTTAGATAGTTACTAGGTACCAGGCTCTACTGTCTGGAACATAGCCATCACTGTACGCACTTGGACTCGGCCGTATTGAAAGGTTGGTGCCGGTGCGTACAGTGGAATTACAGCTAATAAAAACATAAAAAGAGGAATACATAGTCGCCAAAGAGCCAATAACAAGTCCTCACGTTTTGACTAATTCTAAAAAAAGTTATAAGCATACGTAATAAAGCTAATTATAAATTCAAGTTACAATTTACACAGTTAGAAATCTATACTATAATATTATAAAGCGGAAAAGTTTGTTAGTTTGTTTGTTTGTTTGTTTGTTTGCTTGAACGCGCTAATCTTCGAAAGTACTGGGTGGATTTGGATGAAATTTGGTATGGAAGTAGCTTGAAGCTTGAGGAAGGTTATAGGCTACTTTTTACCCGACTGCAAAAAAGGAGAGTTATGTTTTTACCGTGATAGAATCCACGGGAGCGAAGCCCCGCGAGAGTACTAGTATATAATATATAAAGATTTGCTTGCAATGAGTCAACAGCATAACATAACCACTGAAACTTGAAAAAGTTGACGCTTAACCACCTTCTGGCTGAGTTCACACTAGCTGTAAAACGATCCAGATCATACTGCTTGCATATCTCATTAAAAGTTCTGCTTAAAAAATAACAAAAGCTCACCTAACCAGACCCTACAGCCCAGAACACACAAACAAATTGAAATTTAACAAGACACATCCGACTATTCCCTAGGGTCCGTCCTTTTCAGTAGTCACCCTTTGGGATATTAAGTCTACCTGTAAGGCCTTATTACGACCTCACAGCCTTCTGCTCAAGGTTCGGCCCCGAAACGCAATTCATTTTGGACCACTAAGTACCCCAACTGATTAGGGCCCAGGTGAATTGGAGAATTAGTTCGCTTAAAAGGTAGGCAGGTGAATTATTTTGTAATTATTTGTGTGACAGAGAGGTAGGGTAATATCTTTACTGGGTTAAGATGTGCTTATATAAGACATAACCAGTGTATAACGTTCCCACTCCTAAAAAACAGGTCTCTTTTCAATTAGAGGGATTGATTGTTTTTTTTTTATATTACCTACCCCACATTAGAAATTTTCCGGTATTGTGAGTGCATTTTCAACCGACGAAAAAATCGGAGGAGGTTATCAAGTCGACGCGTATATATTTGTTTTTATGTATGATCACCGATTACTCAAAGACGGGTGAACCGATTTGGAAAATTCTTTTTTGTTTGAAAGGGTATACTTTGAAGTTGGTCCCATTGTCACCAAATCAAGATCTGATGATGGGATCCTGGAGAAATCGAGGGAACTCTTCAAATATTATAGGCACGCCAAGAAAGAAAATACAAAACTAAAGACACCGACTACCGAAATTTAAGTTATTTTTCACTTTGCAGTGTTTTTTGGGAGTCGGTTAAATTTTTTGGTATTTTTTTTTACACCCAGTATGTATGTTTTATGTGTGACTGACGCGCAGCGTAGTAGCCGTTGTGCGCCAACAGCGTCGTTGAATCAGTTGTAGGTTACTTTTAGGTGAGCGTGAGCGTATCATTGACATGTTGTCATACTCATTATATATTATGTGTATTATGTGTATAGTTGGTAGTTGGTATAGTGGTCAGTGGCCCTGACTGCTGTGCGCAAGGTCGTGGGTTCGATTCCCACCTAGGACAAATGTTTGTGTGATGAGCACGGTCATTTGTTCTTTGTCTGGGTGTAATTTATCTATAATATGTATGTATTTAGAAATATATATGTATGTTTATCAGTTGTCTAGTACCCATACCACAAGCTCTGCTTAGTTTGGGACTAGATGGCGTTGTGTGAAAAGTTGTGGAATATTATTATATATTATTATATAGTTTTGTGTTTTGTAGAAAACATATTCGGCCTATATCATTTCTACTGCTCGAACATAGGTCTAGGTCTCTCTATGAGTCAGAATTGGCCGTAATCTACCACAACGGCTCAGTATCGATTCATGGATGTCATGCATCTGCAGGCTTTTTCGGGTCTAGGAAGAACTGGTGCTGGTCACGGTGTTTTGCTTCAATGTTCAAAATTATTCATGATTATGGGCAAAAAAACGACATAATTTCAAATATCAAGTAAATTGATTTGGTTGGTAGCATTTATTTAAATTCCATCACAGATTTGATACAGCAGACAGAGGTCATTGTTTGGAATTTTTTGGCCATTTTGTGTGGTCAAGTTATTGGAAAAAAAGTATTACATCAGAACAGATACCTATAGAATACAGCCATATTAAAACAAGCAAACTGTCTTTTTCATTCTTAAATTCACGGTCAAGTCTCGAGAGAGGCTGCGAGAGGCAAACTCATATTTTATTCGAAAATCGATACGGAAAACCAGAAACCATTAAGATCTAAGTGCCACATTCCTCCAGCAATAAAATCTACCGTCAAAGCTTATAAGAATAAAAAATCTTAAAGCGTTCATAAACAATTTATGAATAAAACTCTGCGTTATATCATTTTATACTTTGCGAAGCAAACGGAACATGACAACGTCGGCGCTAAGTCATTTACCATAAATTTTATAGCGACTGACATTAAAATGTATTTTCTTACAATTCTCCGTCAAATATATTAAAAAAAAAATTTGCAAAGAATAGAACCCACTTCCATATCAAAACACTACAAAGCCAAAAATAACTTTAATTTCGGAAGTCGGTGTTATTCGATTTGGATTTTCTTTTTTTTTTTCACTCCGCCTTCCGAAATTAAAGTTATTTTTGGCTTTGTAGTGTTTTGATATGGAAGTCGGTTCGATTTTTTGCAAAAAAAAAATCACTCTTTTTAGTGGGTCGGTTTGTAATTTATCTAGTTACAAAAGCCATAATGTCAACAACTTATCACTTTTTACAAAATATTGCTTTTCCCGAAGCATAGCCGTTAATTTTTGAGGAGTTCTCCTGGTACTTGACCATCAGCTCTCCTTCACCATATGCATTGTGACGAGCATAAAGTGCTTAATATCCGTACTCAAGTAATCGAATCGCAATCCACGAAATACTTATTATTGAGGAGTTTCAGTGGCCATCTGTGGTCTTCATCATCAATTCAACTTCCCCAAACGGTACTTTTCGGAAGCCACTGCTCAAGGAATACACACACTATAAGAAATACCCAAAACGCTATAGGTGTGCCTATAATATTTGAAGAGTTCCCTCGATTTCTCCAGGATCTCATCATCAGATCCTGATTTCGTAACAATGGGATCAACTAGAAATTATACCCATTCAAACGCAAAAATAATTTTTCAAATCGGTCTAGCAGTCTCCGAGTTATGAAGTAACATACATAAAAAAAAAAAAGTTCAAGACGAATTAAGAGCCTCCTTTTTTTGAAGTCGGTTAAAAAAAGTACATAAAATCTGACCATCTTGATGGAATTCCTATGTTTATTTATTCCTTTACTATCAGCCATGCGGCGCTTCGCTTTCGTGGACTTTATCACTATAGAAACATAATCTTTCCTAAGTTTCAAGCTATATTCACACCAAATTTCATCCAAATCTAAGATTAGCGTGTTTAAAGAAACAATTTTTTCCGCTTTAAATATTAATATAGATTTAAATTTTGGTACATTTCGGGGAGTGTGCGATTAAATTGCATTACCTTCTCCACCAAGCCCGTTCCATCATCGGTCTACAAGACAAACAGTGATGCACCATCGTTACATCCCACCTATATGCACAAAACAATTTGGGAATAATTTATTTGTGCATACAACTAAGGAATAGAATTCCCTGCGGCAGTCTGTGTTTCTCCTGGCGGTCTTTAAGTCAAAAGTGAACAGTTCTAGGAAAGCGTGCTTCATTTTCAATCACATTATACTTCTTCTTGTATTCGTGAAGGTCCACTTGTCACATTATTTATCTATAACTTCTATTCTACATGTATAATAAAATAGAATTGAAGCGTCTCTCTGTGATTTCAGAATAACTGTGTTTTCTTAAGTTATACATAATTCATAGATCTAATAGTGAATGTCCGGACAACAGTCAGTTTCATCAAATAATATAATAAATAGATATAATAATATCATTACATATATATGTATAATAATATTATTATCATACATTTCTAAATACATACATATTATAGATAAATTATACCCAGACAAAGAACAAATGTACCCACGATCACTAGTACATTTAAAGAAACGATCAGTCACAACTCGGACATGCTTGACGTGTAATAAGATTAAGTGTCACAGCTTCAGTTGCCATGGTTACGGAGTGCCTCTGAATATTCAGTGTCTACAGCGCTTGCAGAGAATTAACTGAGCACCAAAACCCGTTTGTTAACCCTTGAAACAGCTCTCGTTTTATGTCTAAGTGGATTGTATTATTTTAAAAGCGCTACTTTCAAGGGTTAATATTTTGGCTTTCTTGTAGAAAATGACATTACATTACATGAGGTTAGGGTACGACTTACGAGTTTAAGATCGAGGGTTTGAATCCAAGCAGGCAAGTCATTTTGTGTAATTGTCATCATCACCACTACTTTCAAAAGGAAAGCATCGGGAGAAACCGGCATTCTCTTAGGCCGAAAAATCTGAAGAAAAATATGAAACTTACACGTAATTTTTTCCATAAATTTAAATTAGATGAGGGTGGTGTTTGTTTTGGTTACGTAACTTTCTGCCAACTGCTACTAAAATTACGCTAGCACAGTCTCTTTTACTCCCCATCCTTGACTACGCTGATGTTAGCTGTCTTGATCTTACTGAGGCACAATTTGATAAACTCGAGCGACTCAAAATGTTTGCATTAGATTTATATTTGGCTTGCGCAAATATGATCACGTACCCGAATTTCGTACGAAACTCAAGTGGCTTCCAATACGTCTTTGCCGGAACTTATACATCTTGTCTCTGCTTTACAGTGTTCTGTTTAATCCTAAAACCCCCACTTATCTTAAAGAACGATTCAAGTTCCTTCCTGACACACATGCAAAATCTCTGAGATCATCGGAAAACTTGAGCCTTGCGGTACCGAGTCACGCTACCGATCACTATGGTAAGTCGTTCGCAGCTCAAGCAGTACGGCTGTGGAATGATTTACCAGTGTCAGTAACACAAGCACAAACCCTATCATCTTTCAAAAACTTGGGAAAGGATCTTTATCTCTCTTCTTAAATTGTTGTTATTATGTACGTCTTTCTTTTTTTAAAATTAATTTATATCTTTTGAGAATGTTATTTATTGTTTTTATATTTTATATAGATAAATAAGACACCGTGGACTACCCACGTATTTATTTTCTCCTTCTGTGTCAAATCCATCCAAAGGTTGTCTCTAAAAGATCGCTTTTAGCGATAAGACCGCCCATTGTATCACCCTTTTTTGTTGTAAAGTCCTTAGTTTTACTGTTATGGTGTACAATAATAGTACATTGTGTATTAAGGGCGGTAAGTAAGGAATTACGATCGAGGCTCTAGTAGAAGTCCGAAGTGGGAGACTAAGGGCTTTCTGAGTCGACGTTCGTAATTCCCGTACCGCCCGTGAAACATACAATGTTTTACATCACATTTGCGAGTAAATAAATAAAATTATAGGGCAGAAAAAACTTATTACACACATATCCATCTGATGATCTTTTTAAAAATGCCGTCAACTTTGTATATTCCTTAATGTTGATACAATCCTTAGATTGGAGAATGGTTTACAGCATAGAGTAAGAGGACCACAGTGAAGACGTTTCGTATTTATTCGCCAATTCTCCAAAATACGCCAGCAAAACATTTTCAGAACACGAACTTGTTTTCTTTTCGTTTCTCCATTTTATAAATGGATTGTATGCAGCTATATACCGCTCCTTAGACTTCTCCGGTAAATGGCTGCATGGATAATATCTGGCAGTGTTGTATTTAAATCACACTCATCGGTCGACGACGACGACGTTTTTTTTTTATAAATTTTTTACTTGTCTTCAAATACAAAAGGTAAATAATTATGAATTATAGCTTTAATACACAAGTCAGCACAACTATTATTACGAAACTTACGAAATAAGTGAACTTTTTTAAGCGGATGGCGGGCTTTTTGCCCACACCACAGATTATACAAACGTTTCGTCCAGAAACGCTTACGTAGGTATACTATGCTAGCCATGGAGTGTAAAAAAATAAAATAATTTAGACGTTTTGATACAAAAAAAAAATTTTTGCAAAAAATAGAACTGACTTCTATATAAAAACACTACAAAGACAAAAAAAACTTTTTAGCAAAAAATAGAACCGACTTCCATATAAAAACACTACAAAGGCAAAAATAACTTTAATTTCGGAAGGCGGTGTCAAAAACGAAAATATATACAAAAGTAAAGACACCGCCTTCCGAAATTAAAGTTATTTTTGCCTTTGTAGTGTTTTTATATGGAAGTCGGTTCTATTTTTTGTTAAAAAGTTTTTTTTTTTCACGCTTTTTAGTGGGTCGGTTTGTAATTTATCTAGTTAAAAAAGCCAAAATGTCAACTACTTATCACCTTAAAATAATTATTTGCTTTTCCTGATGCATAGCCGTTAATTTTTGAGGAGTTCTCGTGGTACATCACCATCAACTCTACTTCACCATATGCATTGTGACGAGCATAAAGTGCTTAACATTCATATTCAAGTAATCTAATCGCAATCAACGAAATACTTATTATTGAGTAGTTTCGGTGGCCATCAGGGGTCTTCATCATCAGTTTCATTTCCCCAAATGGTGCTTTTCGAGAGCAACTGCACAAGATACTTTAAGAAATACCAAAAACGCTATAGGTGTGCCTATAATATTTGAAGAGTTCCCTCGATTTCTCCATGATCCCATCATCAGATCCAAACGTGACGACAATGGGACCAACTAGAAAGTATATCCTTTCAAACAAAACAAGAATTTTCCAAATCGGTCCAGCCATCTCCGAGTTATGAGGTAAAATACATAAAAAAAAAAGTTCAAGACGAATTGTAAACCTCCTTTTTTTGAAGTCGGTTAAAAAGAATTTTCGAAATGGGTCCAGCCATCTGCGAGTAATGAGGTAACACACATAAAAAAAAAAGAAGTTCAAGACGAATTGAGAACCTCCTCCTTTTTTTTTGAAGTCGGTTAAAAACTATTAATATCGATTATTAAGAACATTAATTGAGTATTTAAGTAACATATAGCGAGATTGCAATGAAATTCCTGTTCAGAAAACATTTTAAGACAATTTTTCAATTGCGTGTAAACTCCTTGCTTGAACTTGCATGACCTGTGTGCTGTGCTATAAATTAAAAAAAAAATGATACCTACCGACCTTGGGTTTCATGACAAAAAGAAAGCTCGAGGGTTTTATATGGGGCATTACGGCCAAGTTAACCTGTATGTTTAGATACTGTTTATGTGCAAGTGTGATGAAAAGAATATATCTATATATCTATCTACCCGGAGAAGAAACACCGAAACAAACTCAGGGGTAAACATGATATATCTATGTGGCATCCTCCAATCCGCATTAGGCCCGTGTGGTGATTTGACGGCGCATTCCCGCTGCTGAAAAGGAGGCCTATATTCTAGCAGTAGAAACATTAGGTATAGGCTAGTCTGTTATGTTATGTAGAAAATTAGCTTAATATGTTAGCAATCTTTCAAATGACACAATTTTTAGTGCAAATTTTTAGGGTTCCGTAGCCGAATGGCAAAAAATGGAACCCTTATAGTTTCGTCATGTTTGTCTGTCTGTCCGCCCGTCTGTATGTAACAGCCATTTTATTCCGAAACTATTAGGACTATATGTGAAACTTGGTAAGTAGATGAAAGGGGGGCTCCCCATACGTGGAACTGAAACTGAAAATATTTTTTTCATGAATCCTATGCGTGTGTGGTATCTATAGACAGGTCTTTAAAAATTACATTGAGGTTTCTAAAACCACTTTTTCATAAAGTCAATCGTTTAAAAGATATTCGCTTCTAAAGTGGTAAAATGTGTTTCCCCCTCTCTAACTTCTATAAAAATGGAGAAAAATGAAAACAAAAAATGTGTGCAGTAGATCTTAATGATCTTAAATTTTCAACCCAAATTGGTTTGAACACGATCGGGTTAGCAGTTTTTGAGATACAGCATATTTTCTAAAACATACAAACACTATGAAAAACAAAGTTATTTGACGTAGTTACTACGGAACCCTTCATGGGCGAGTCTGACTCTCACTTGGCCAATTTTTATTTATAACTAGTAGTTGTTCGCGACTTCGTTTGCGTGGGAAGTTTTTCCCGTGTAAATCCCGATCCCGTGGGAGTAGTGTATAATTGGGGTTCCTGGATCAGAGATCCAGGAACCCCAATTACACTTGTGTCAAGTAAACAATCAGTCAATCGATCAATATTTTGTGAACTAGACAATCAGTCAATCACAATTTCTATCATTCATTACATCAACATTCAAATATTATTTCATACTTTCTAATTGATTATTTTTATATTCATTAAACTCGGTCTTTTACATGTGTGTTTGGTTTCGAGTATCTGATATTATTTTATTACTTAGCAAAAATTAGATACTTGATCTGCTCAATGCAGCTGTGATCTCACAAATGGACGAGCATTGTTGCTACGTGATATTTATACCACAATGTTTGCTTTAATGACTAGCAGATTTTTTCAAATTAATATTATTTGGTGAATTACGTTAAAGTAATGAAAATATACTTAGAGTCTTACAGGTGATTTAGTTTTACAGCTTCTGTAATGAAACTACGTTATTGCAATGAATAAACAAGTATTTATTACTTCATATAATTACAAATAAAAGAAATAAAATAATTACAATTAATTAAACAAAATAAGTAGGAATTAAGGATCCAGGTGCTTCTAGGTGATCCGTTTTTTCTTTTACAAGGATTGATAAAAAGTATTGTTTAAATACGGTAGCATGTCTTTGACACGTAGGTAGATGTTATCAGTGTCAATGCTCTTCACAATATGCTGAACACATATTTCGGCACTGCACTGGCACATAGAATTACTTTCGAATTGGTTTGCATCGTAAATTTCGATCCGTATAACTTTTGTACCACCGGTCGAAACCGTTTTGTAAAAACTTATCAACTCCTTATTATTATTTGTATTTGTATTTGAAGCAAATGGGTTTCGTTGTTGTTCTTCCTCATCCAAATAATTTACGACTTTATCAATCACATCATGTTCTATCATTAACTGAGGTGAAGTCGGTGAATAAACCCAACTCGGTATCTGAAACAGAATACATTATTTTTTATTTTCTTTGCACTTCATGAATAAAGTTTAACAAAGCGTTCAAACAATAGTACCTATTATCAAATAATATATTTCCACACACGGCTGCATATAGTATAAGCAGACCTCTCACTGTACGGAAAATGTATAGCTTGATATGTAGCCGTGTGTACCTAATTGCTGGCTTCTAACTTGGCTAGAAAACGGAACCCAAGCCCTTTGACAAATAGCACCACTTATCAACCACTCTACCAACGTAACTATTCTCGTGGTTTGTTTAAACTAAAACTTTAATAATAACTTAGTTTAAAAAATAAAAAAGCTACCCTATATCTCATAAAAGGTCTACATAATATTTTAAATTCGTGTGATGGAAGAGTGATGGAATTGAGCGTAAAATTCATTATAATTATTTATTGCAAGCATTCCACTATTCAAGTCAATAATCTAATGCTTGGCTCTGTCATTAAATCAAGTTAAACTTTGCAATAAAATTAAATATAAAATAAAATAATTAAATTAATACTCACCGACATAGTTATTACTCGTTGATTACTGGCGCTTGATGGTAGGAAACTAAATAATATTTGAATTTTCAAGATAATTTATCCTTTTTATAGGATTCTAATAAATAATTTTGAATGACTATAAAGTTCAAAATTGCTGTGAAAAAATTAGTACACACATGTAAGTGTACTTTATATATTCGAGACAATACGATGCTCTACAGTTTCAGATTACAATTGAATGCATTCCATAATATAAAGCCACTGGTAAATAGACAGCGGTGCGGTGCGATAGCGTCGCTGTGACGTTTAAATGTTAGGGAGTGCCTGGATAGATACGATACACTAGTTTAACTTCATAGAAATCCGCCTAAAAACGCTATTATTATTCTGTGTCCACATCATGTATGACCGCGCTAATACAGATTTGAACAATACAAACGTCACCGCAACGCTACCACACTGCATCGCTATCTATGAACTGGTGACTTAAAAGTCAACACACAGAAAGTGGCATCACCCAGAGCGCAACCTAAGGCCCCTGTTAACGAGAAAATTTCTAACCGGGCCGGCGCCGTGCCGGGTTCTTCACGAACCGGTGTCGTTAACAAACCTCTATAGTATCTCATACCTAACTAACAACCGGACGTAGACACGGTTTTAAACCGTGCCTAGACCAAGCGGAAAGCCGTCTAGTTAAGAAGGGGCCTTATAGACATATGAACCGGACCACCCACCAACTTAGCGAATTTACATAGGTAGGTAGGTATCTTATATGATGAAGATTAGTTCAAATTGCATTATCTTGATGTTTATATTTTAGCAAGATATTTTTCTACAACGTAAACGATTACATATTTGGTGTTAGGGCTGATAAAGCATTTTAGTAACGCGTGTCCCTATTCCATATATGGGATATCGTGACGTAGATTTACCACTATTTAAGAGTGCATCCTGCAGAAGCTGGATCACATCAACACTTCAGCTAGGAGGAGTGACATCTTACAGTTTTTACACTACCAAAGAACGTCAATCTTCTAAAATGTAAGTATCTACTCACCTTTCAATATACTTCGTGTTATCTGTTAAAGTTTCTTATTAGTAACAAGAAAGAATAATTAGAGTGGATAAGAAATGTAGTAAATTTGTTATCCACCTGTCACTATTCGATCATTCATGTATTAACCTCTTCAATAATTCAGTTAAGTTAGCGAGTCTATCATCTATAAATATTAAAGGTGTTCAGTGATTCATAATTTTTAATATTCATTCATTCAAGTAATAAATTCATGCACTTAGTGTTGTCTACATAATTAAAACCAATTTAATTGTTAATGTACTAATTCATTGTTTTTATTTATTACAGGTCCAAGAACACGGCTGACCATATTTTCCCTTCGGAGGACGAATCGGCAGACGGGGAGCATGCACCTGTGAAAACCAAGCCAAAGGAGAACAAAAAGCGCAAGCATTCGTCGGCGAGCAGCTCCCACCCATCTACGGGTAAGAAAACTAAGCCAACCATTCACCCAATCACTCCTGTCACCAAGTCAACGGCTCGCGAGTTGTTTGGGAGCGACAGTGACGATGATAAAATTGATGTTGTTGCGGACAAAAATACTCCCCCGATATACTCATACATCACGAGGAGACTAGCGAACGGATTTTCACGACAAATTAACGAGCAAAAAAGAGGTGAGTTCTATATAGAACTCAAAGTATACAAATGCGATGAAATAGAGCGGGTCCAACCAGTAAATAGGTGGCGGCACTCAGTAATCACCATTAAAAACAAATGCGATGAGGATTCAGAGTCCTGGCATCACCTAAATGCTTATATAACAAGCGCTAGGAAGGAGTTTAAAAAATGTGCTCCTACTTTTATAAGCTCTTATCAATAGTCTTAAAAATCGTTTACATTGTGAGATCTATGCTATACCATATAATTATGATCATTATACACTTAGAGAATGAGTTTATTTTAAGATATTATTTTGTAACCGCATTTAATTCGAATAATTAAACTATACAATAAAAATATTGTTCTTTTTCCAGTTACACACCCCAGTGATGGGGCATCAGCAAATTCTGATAATAATAATTATAAATACCAGATTGATATCCCAGAAAATGAATACGATACGAATGTTTATGAGCCAAATTCTTTATCAAAGTATATTCATTGTGATAAATGCAGAATTAAGATCCCAGAACATAAATACAGATATCATAAGAGAACGAATATTCATAAATCGAATTCCTTAATAAAGTCAGAGTTTGAAAATGTTGATATTGTAGCTACAGCATTTAAAAATAGAATTATGACTTACCGCTTAAACCCATCAATAGAAGACGAGTACCTCATACTGGAGGCGTTCTTGGGTGATAAGCGAAAAGATGTTTTGAAAATCATTGAGTTATCATTACTGGAACATACGTGCATTAAAGTTAACTTCGAACTGTTTGCTTACTTTTTACTACCACAATTAAATGAGCAGCAGCTCAAGTCATTTAATACGAAATATGAAACTGTATACAGCAGTACTGACTTTAATGATTTATTCTCAAATAAAATAGAAATATTTAAAAGAAAACTTACTGAATTTGAGCATTGTGAATCTGGATGGTCATTTGTCTGTATAAGTCATTTAGAAATAAATATTAATAAATATTCCCCCATGCGAGGTGGTACTTATTTAGAGCTACCAAAAGTTATTAAAAACACAAAGAGTTGTTTGAATATACACAATAATGATGAATACTGTTTTTTATGGAGTATTGCTGCAGCATTATTTCCAGCAAAAAGTAATGTCTGTAGAACAAACTCCTATCCACACTTAAGTTCAATATTTAATATACAAGGAATTTCATTTCCACCTTTACCTAAAGATATCAAATTGTTTGAAAAGAATAATTGTGAGTTGAGTATTAATATTTATGGATTAGATGAACGTTGTACTGTAACTGGCCCTCTTTATGTAACGAATTGTAAGAAAGATAAACATATTAACTTACTGTATTTTGAAAAACAAAACAAAGGTCATTATTGCTTGATAAAAAACCTTTTGCGTTTAGTGCGACGACAAGTTACATGTCACAAAGGTCAAATACATTTATGTGAAACATGTTTGCAATTTTTTACTACTGAAAAAAAGTATCATTCTCATAGTTGTTCCAAAATTTTAACCATACTGCCTGATAAAAACAATACATTACAATTCAAAAATTATGAGCGAAAGCAAAAAATTAACTTTGTGATTTATGCTGACTTTGAAAGTATACTATTAAATTATAAAGAAAACAATAATGATAAAAGTACGATAAAAAATAAACTACATCAACCGTCTTGTTTTGCATATTATGTATGTTGCTCACATGATAGGAGCTTGAACAAATTCGTGACATATAGAGGACCTGACTGTGTAAAAGTGTTTGTTGAGAGATTAATTAAAGAAGCTAAGTTAATTCACAAAATTTTAATGACTAAGAAACCCATGAGATCTATGACGAGAGAGCAAACTGATAATTATAACAAAGCAACTTCATGCCATATCTGTAATCATTTATTATTTGATGATAAAGTTTGTGATCATGATCATATTACATCCGAGTATAGAGGCGCGGCGCATTCACATTGCAATTTAATTTATAGAGTGTGTTCATTTATACCTGTTATCTTTCATAACTTATCTGGTTATGATTCTCATATATTTATAACAGAATTATCGAAATATGATGGCGAGATAAAAATTATACCAAAAACGAAAGAAAAATATATAAGCATAACTAAAATAATCAAAACCGGTACAGGATGTAAACCTATACAGATTAAATTTATAGATTCATTTCAATTTCTTAGTTCAAGTATTGACAATTTGAGTAAAAGTTTAACGGAGAACGATTTTATTCATTTATCATCACATTTCCCAGATAAAAGCCAATTAAATTTACTGCGAAGCAAAGGCGTATATCCGTATGAGTACATTTGTTCATGGCAAACATATGATGAAACACAACTTCCAGCAAAGAATCATTTTTATAACACTTTACAGATGAAACATATAACAGATACTGAATATCAACGTGCCCAAACTGTGTGGAAATGTTTTGAAATTAGTTCTCTTGGTTAATATACTGACTTGTATTTAAAGTGTGACGTACTATTATTATGTGACATATTTGAAAATTTTAGAAATATTTGTCTGCAGCACTACAAACTCGATCCAGCGTATTATGTGACTTCACCTGGATTAAGTTGGGATGCTATGCTCCTTTACACAGGTGTTCAGTTGGAATTGATTAATGATTTAGACATTTATAAAATGCTGGAAAAAGGAATACGTGGAGGATTAGCGCAGTGCTCTCATCGATATGCTGAAGCCAATAACATTTATTTACCTTATTTCGATAGTTCTAAACCATCAACATATTTGATATATTTAGACTGTAATAATCTTTATGGATATGCTATGACTAAAAAATTACCAATATCAGAGTTTAAATTTATGAAAAATAATGATATCAAAAATTTTAATTTGTTTGATGTTCCGGATAATGGCGAGTACGGTTACATTTTAGAAGTAGATTTAGCGTATCCAGATCATTTACATAATTTACATAGCGACTTGCCTTTTGCTCCCGAGAAATTCATACCTATTGGAGGGAAAACACCAAAATTAATTGCAAATTTGTATGATAAATATAACTACGTTATTCACTATGTTCATTTAAAATCATGTCTTAAAAACGGTCTAGTTTTAAAAAAAATTCATAGAATCCTTTATTTTAAACAAGAATATTTTTTGAAAAAGTATATAGACTTAAATACTAGCTTACGACAAGCAGCTTCAACATCATTCGAAAGAGATTTTTTTAAGCTTTTAAATAACTCAATATTTGGCAAAACTATTGAAAATAAACGTAAGCAAGTGGAGGTTAAATTAGTCACTAAATGGAGTGATGATTTGAATACAACGAATAAAATAGTAGGTGCACAGAAATTAATTACAAAACCTAATTTAAAAAGTGTTTCTATCTTTAATGAAAACTTTATAGCCGTACAATTGAGTCCCATGAAACTTGTTTTAGACAGACCGATATATATTGGATTTGCGGTGCTAGAATTCTCTAAGTGTCATCTATATAATTATCATTATAATTTCATAAAGAATAAATATGGTGACAAAGCTAAATTATGCTACACTGATACTGATAGTTTGTTGTATTTAATACAGACCGAAGACTTTTATAAAGACATGTATGATAATATATCAGAATTTGATACAAGTAATTTTGGAACTAATAATCATTACTTTATTCCTAAGGTGAACGAAAAAATTCCTGGTTTATTTAAAGATGAGTTAGGAGGTGACCCAATTACTGAATTTACAGGCTTAAGAGCAAAGCTATATTGCATTAAATCATTAAATACACAAATAAACAAGGCTAAAGGCATATCAAAGCCTGTAACAAGACGTTTAAAATCATCAAATTATAAAGATGTTTTATTTAAAAATTTAACATTAAAGCGTAAGATGAATATGATAAAATCAATGAAGCATGTGCTGTTCTCGCAAGAAGTAAATAAAGTAGTTTTAAACAGGATAGACGATAAAAGGCATGTTCTGGGAAATCAAATAGACACTGTACCTTGGGGTCATTGTGATTACATATGTTAATCGAGTATTTTTATACATTAATTGTAAACTTATTATATGATAAATTTAAATATGAGAATTGTCAATAATTATAATTATAAATAGAATAAATTATTATGTTGTTATTTAATACATACATATTTACTTGTACTCTATAATTTGCTGTTTTATTAGTAACTCTTGATCAACATTACCTGTATAGATATTATATACGTATATACTACCATTTTATTTATTTGTCAACTTATTTGACGAAACCTAAAAGGACTATGATCTGATTATTGGGGTTATAATTACTTACCGTTCTTTATCACTGATAAGCATTATATATACTAGAATATATTAATTTTTCTGACAGATACAAACATGAAGTGGGTCAAGCAACCAGTGTCATTAGAAGTTAAAAATATTGATGTAGAGGAAAATAAGTTACATGCAAAGCATAGTGTTCTTTTTCCGAATAATATAAGATGTATAATATGTGGCCCTTCAAATTGTGGGAAAACGAACGTCATGATTAGTCTGTTAATCCATGAAAATGGTTTAAAGTTTAAAAATGTTTACCTGTATTCCAAGACTAGCTTTCAGCCAAAATATATTTTTCTAAAACAAATTTTAGAAAGAGTGCCAGAAGTAAGACTTTTTAAATTTAATTCTGATGACGAAGTTATTCATCCTAACGATGCATTACCAAATTCTGTTATTATTTTTGATGATGTGGTTTGTGAAAAGCAAATTAATATACGAAATTATTTTACAATGGGCAGACACAGAGGTATAGATTGTTTTTATTTATCTCAAACGTATTCAAAAATACCAAAGCAGTTATTACGTGACAATGTTAACTTTTTGATGATTTTCAAGCAAGATGAAGTTAACATGAAACATATATACAATGAACATGTTAGTTCTGACATAGAGTGGTCGAAGTTCAAAGATCTGTGTTCTAAAATCTGGATACATCCTTATGATTTTTTGACAATTAATAAGGATTGTGACTTAAACAAAGGCAGATATAGACACTCATTTGACAACTTTATTTATTGTGATTAATAGTTATATAAATTATGAGTGCAGAAAAACATATATCATTTGAGCATAAATGCTTCACAGTATAAGTCGTATAATGGACCACAAAATTACAGATCAATTAATAAAGTCTGCGAACGCTATAAAGAAAAAAGTGAAACAAATGAAAGATTATGAGTTTAACACCGACACTCATTTGAAGTATTTTTTTAAGCCTCTTGCAGACCCTCTTAATGCTATCGTAGATAACAAGCAAGTTTCTACAATTAAAAATGAAGATACTTATGATGACCAAATTAAACACACTGATATAAGTTCAAAAATATTTTTATGTGATAAATATCATGATATGTACAAACATGAATCATCTAATGAGTCAAGCTCAGTAGAAAAATTTTATTCGGAAGATGAAGGAGATAATGAATCAGAAAAAGATAATAACGCGTCGTTGAAAAAAGAAGATATCATTGAAATATACGAAGATATGAATATACCATTTGGTATACGTAGTGAAAATAACAAACATATGATCGGAAATACAATAGTTAATTTATCTACCACTCATGAGAACTCTGGTAAAGTGTATAACATTCGTATAGCTAATAAACAGTATAAAATAACACCTGGTCTAAAAGAACTATTGCTTCGCAAAAAACCTGATTTAAGTTTGGTCAATTTAAAAGATAAATTGGTGTACAAAGAAATACTCCTCACAACTAATGCTCATAAAAGAGACTTTAACCCTGCAGGTCAGATTAAAGGTGATAAAGGTTTAAAATATTCTCAGGTGATCAAACCGTTATTTTCAGAATGCTTACAAGAACCTACAGATGTAAAATCTAGGCAAAAAAGAGGTGCTGGTCTACCATATCTTAAAAAATATAAAAAAAATACTGAACTTGTTTATTGGGATGATCCTAATGAATTAGTGGACAGGCTTAAACTTTTGATTGCTTCAAAAACGGCAGGTAATACTAATCTCGATAACGAAATTTTATCAATTATTGAAGAGCTAAAGGAAGCGGGTGTAATAGAAGAATAAAAGGGTTTATCATATAAACTTTTACTTAGTCTAATTTTGTAATTCAGAAGTGATAGTCGAAAGAATGAGCAAAGTGAAAAGAGAAATTATAAACGAAATTCATAGAAGTGCAAGAATAAATTTCCCACGAAGACATGTAATATTAAAAGATATCGATGATCTTTGGCAAGCAGATTTAATGGATTTGCAAAGTTTCTCCCAATTTAACAACAACTGCAAATATATTTTACTCATCATTGATGGATTCTCTAAGTATGCTTGGGCTATTCCACTTAAACAAAAAAATAAACAAACTGTATCTGAGGCTTTCAATACTTTATTGAGTAGAGAAAAACGTATCCCTAGAAACTTGCAAACAGATCTAGGAAAAGAATTTTACAATAAAAGTTTAAAAAAAATATTATTAAATTATTCTATCAACCACTACTGCACGTATTCAACGAAAAAGGCTTCAATTGTAGAACGGTTAATAAGGACGATCAAAAGTAAGCTTTTCAAGGAATTTAGTATCAAAGGGAATTATAAATGGACGGACGGGACACTTGCAAATATCATTAATAGATATAATCATACCAAACACAGAACAATTGGTTTACCCCCCGTTCAAGTGAATCATAGCAATAAAATTAAATTACTACGGAGATATTTCAATCAAAATGGAATGAAAAAAATATGTTGTAAGTTTAAAACAGGCGATTTTGTACGAATAAGTAAACATAAAGGTTGTTTTGAAAAAGGTTACACTCCAAATTGGTCTACAGAGATATTTAAGATCAGTAAAGTTCAAAACACAAATCCTGTTACATATTTATTACAAGATGTTAAAGAGCAACCAATTTTAGGAGCATTTTATGATCAAGAATTACAAAAAACTAAACATCCTAACATTTACCTTGTTGAAAAAGTTTTGAAACGAAAAGGCAGAAAAGTTTTCGTGAAATGGTTGGGGTTATCCTCCTCTGAAAATAGTTGGATTGGCGATACAAATGTTTTATGAGTGGTTTATAAATATAACACCATGCTCTATAATAATGGCTCCATTCTGTTTGTATACATGAAAGGAGAAGGACTTGTCAATAATTTAATTAATAATTTACCATTTGAGCTCCATTTACCGGGATATAATTATTGCGGCCCCGGAACTAGATTACGTGAAAGATTGGCTCGAGGTGATAGGGGTGTAAACAAATTAGACGAATATTGTAAACATCACGATATAGCATATCATAATTCCAAGAGTTTGAAAGATCGTCACAAAGCAGATATAATTTTATTAAAAATGGCAAAAAAGCGTGCTTTATCTTCCGATACAAGCACAGGAGAACAACTTGCCGCCAATTTAGTTAATAATATAATGCTAACGAAAGTAAGTTCTGGAGCTGGACTCAAAAAAAACTTTAAAAGTTTAGTAATCCATACCAAAAAGTGCATTAAAAAAATTAAACCAAAGTGTAGGAAAAAACTAATAGAATTGGCCTATGCTGCTGCTAGAGAGTTGAATCGGGATGCATCTGCCAGGGTTCCACGCATCATACCAATTCCTAAATCTGGCGGTGTTCTGCCCTTAATACCTATGTTTGCTGGTTTGTCTGCTGCTGGCAGTATTGCAAGTGGAATTGCTGGAATCGTCAAAACTATAAATGAATATAGAGTTGCAAAAAAGCGTTTAGAAGAAATGAAAAGTCATAATAAGAATGCAGGCGGTGTATCTATTGGAAATGGATTGCTGCTAAACCGGTACAAAGATGGACTTGGAATATACACAAATTTAAAGAGAAAAAACTAAATCATAGGCTACCTAATCGTGCTCTTACTAATATAGATATAGTTTATTTTACTAGAGACGTTCCATATTTTCGGGGAGTGTATATGAGGGATACCTTACCGAATTCCCCGTTTTTAAAAGAGTGTGGAATCATAAATTTAGATAATTCTAAAAATTCTGGTACACATTGGGTAGCCTATGTAATTTTAAATGAATATATTGAATACTTTGATAGTTACGGTAACTTGAAACCGCCAATAGAATTTGTTCGCTATGTAGGTTCAGACAATATCAATTATAATTACAATAATTTGCAAAATAATAACTTATTCAATTGTGGGCATTTATGCATTAAATTTCTTAACGAGTTTTGGAAAAAGCATGGTTTTATCAAAACTTAAAAAAGGTTTAAATGTTACGTGTCGTACTCATATGAGAACACTTTAACATTATCTGTTACAAGAGACGAATGTCAGATTTATTAGAGAGATTTAAAAATAAAAATAATGATAGTTCATAATATAAAATCATCTGGCAAAGTTAATAGCTTTACTCGTTCTCGTACCGTCAGAAGACGAAGACATATACGAAGTATAAAAAAATTAACGAAAGATAACAAATTATTTCTTCGAGCTTTGGGATTTAAATTATGAGTATTCTTCAGGTGAATGATTTACCACAATTCGATAACTCCATAGTGAGTTATGAAATTCATACTTATAATCCATATAGCAACAGCTTTAATGAAAATGATGAAATACGTATACCCATACATCAGCAAGATTTGTACGTATTACCTTCAGCCAGCTACATTTACATTGAAGGCCGAGCCACCGTGGCTTCGAAAGATGCAGCAGGAAAACTAACACGAAAGATTGTTAATTTTACTAATAATCATATATCATTCCTATTTCAAGACATTCGATATGAAATTAACGGTGTTGAGATAGACCGCATAAAAAATGCAGGTATTACTACCACTCTAAAATCATATCTGTCTATGAGCGAGGGGGAAAGTAAGGCTGCTGCTATTTGGGGTTGGAATTTGAAAGGAGTTAAAGATCACGATGGTATTTTTAGTGCCCTTATACCGCTGAATAAAGTTTTAGGATTTGCGGAAGATTATAATAAAATCATGATTAACTGTAAACATGAACTTATACTCAATAGAAGCAGTTCGAATTTCAACAGTGTTAAACTTGATGATAATAATGACTCCATTCAAGTAATTATAGAGAGAGTGCAATGGCGTGTGCCTCATATAAAAGTTTCAGACCGGGAAAGATTAAGTTTGCTTAAATATTTAGAAAAGGATCGCCCGATTCAAATAGCTTTTAGAAATTGGGACTTGTATGAATACCCTTTATTGCCTAGAACTACAAAACATTCCTGGGTTGTGAAGACTGCGTCACAGCTCGAAAAACCAAGGTATGTGGTCTTTGGTTTGCAGACAAATAGAAAAAATATGAAGACTAAAGACTGTTCAATATTTGACCATGGTAAAATAACTAATGTTACTCTTTTTTTAAATTCTCAATATTATCCATACGAATCGGTTAGTGCAAAATTTTCTGAATACAAATATTGTATATTATATGAAATGTTCACCCAATTCCGTCAGTCTTATTATAACACCCGGTGTGAGCCGATGCTTGATTTGCAAGAATTTAAAGAAAAGGCGCCTTTATTTGTAATTGATTGCTCAAGACAGAACGAAGCCTTGAAAACTGGGGCTGTAGATGTGAGACTGGAAATAGAAAGTTCTGAAGATATACCAGAAAATACATCTGCCTATTGTCTAATCATTAACGATCGTCTGATTGAATATAAACCCTTAAGCAGTATTGTAAGGAAATTGTTATGAACGCCATAGTCGATGTGCAAGGGTTTAAGACCGAAAGTAATGAGTTTATCGTTAAAGAAATAGCAATAGCACTCAGAAATCAAATTATTGTGTTATTAATCAAACCACCATTCCCATTTTACAAACTTACAAAAAAAGAAAAATTCCAAGTAAATTGGATAGAGAGAAACAGACAATTTTTCTGGGAAGAGGGTTTTATACCATACTTAAAATTGCCGCATTATATTAAACCTCATCTGAAAGATAAAAACATTTATGTTAAAGGATGTGAAAAAGTGTTATGGCTAAGAAACATTGTAAAACATGATAATGTATATAATTTAGAAGATAAGAACTGTCCTAGTTTACAAAAATTATTTGATGATTATGGAATGTCTAGTAATAACAATATTTTTAGCTGTGTGTATCATTCGAATGCATGTGCTTTAAAAAATGTAACATGTTTGAAAAAGTGGATTGATGATAAAAGTATTTTTAATTGTTTATAATTTAGAAGATAAGGGCTGTCCTGAAAAATATAAGTTAAGTAATTTTTTAGCTTTGTATATCTTATCAATATAATTAATGTTTTTTCCATGAGTTTGTTTTGTTTTATTTTATTATAAATGCATTAGACATAGAATGCCACAAAGAAATGTGCTATCTAGGTCATTACTGTTCCATTTGGAGCACCATATCTTTATAAATTAAGAGCATCAGATACAAGACTTCATTATTCTTTTATACATACCCATATTAGACGTTCTTAAAAATGATTCAAAATTATTTCAGCCCTAGATATGAAATATATAATGTACATAAAATTCGATTATGTTCATTCCAACATTATTGCGCTACAGTAGATTCAAAGCGACGATTGGTTATGGAAATGGCTGATGCAGGTTTTTTTTACTGTGGAAGTGGTTTAAACGACAAAGTTATGTGCTTTTCGTGTGGAGGTGGCATTGAAGATTGGGAGTATTACGATGATCCATGGATGCAGCATGCTATATTTTTTCCTGATTGCTTTTATTTAAATGCTGTAAAAGGAACAGATTATGTCGACGAATCAAAACGTCTATTTTTTAAAGAAACAAAAATATAATTTTATTCTAAAGTGGAGCAGTATAGATTGATGAGATTGATTGTCTGCTGAATAACCTACTAAAAAGCAATGGAGTCTAAGTAACTATATCTATATGCGATTACGGAAAATGTCTATAATTAAATGTCAACTGTGGATCAAATCAAATGTTTTGTAATCGATTATTTATTCTTCTCATGCTTTTTATAAAATAATAATAAATTGTGTTACTTAATTGACAGCAAACTTTGTTTCTTTTATCTCGATACCAGCCACAACCCACCCACAAAAAGTAAAAATAGTGTAAATTGATTATTCAAATCATTCAGTTCCTAGTCGTTTGCGGGTAGTATACGCTATCACTACTTAGTCACTTATTCATTAAGTAATAATAACTATCTATCGTCTAGTAAAACTGATTAAGAATACGATTTTTTAAACGATGTAGGTAATTGGTATTTTACTCGAAGGTCACATTACTCCGTAATAAATACACACCATCATACATACTAAATGAAAATTTTATCTCTTAGTACAGTCTCATAGACCACACTATTATTTCATTTTTTGAATGTAATGAATGATGGTTGAAGTTTGGGTGTTTCTGGATCTCTGAATTGATTGATTGATAGATAGCCTATTTTCAAGTGTAGAATTGCGGGTTCCTGGATCAAGATTGAGTTTAATGAATATAAAAATAATCAATTAGAATAGAAAGTATGAAAATAATATTTGAATGTTGATGTAATGAATGATAGAAATTGTGATTGACTGATTGTCTAGTTCAAAAAATATTGATTGATTGACTGATTGTCTAGTTCACAAAAATATTGATTGATTGACTGATTGTTTACTTGACACAAGTGTAATTGGGGTTCCTGGATCTCTGATCCAGGAACCCCAATTATACACTATTCGTGGGAATTTTCAAAATCTCGTCTTAGCTAGCATCTACGTACTAAAAGGAAACCCCATGCAAAATTTGAGAGCCCTTCTACTTGTGGTTTCTGAGATTTCGTGATTAATCAGTCAGTGGTGTTTCGCTTTTATAAACAACGTGTAACGGAAACCCCATGTCTATCCAGAAGGGCTGAAGACAACATCTAGTATGAAGTCTCTATGCACAGTTTCAGCACAAAATAACTGACTCAAAGAATTGAAACCAAATTATTGGTTTCATATATTTCTTGAATACCAATTATAACAAACGTGTCACAGCACTACGAGGGTCAATAACTTTCCACGTCACTTGCCAATAACACGATAATTCTTTTCGTTCTTCTTGATTTGAAAAATCTGGTCTCTGGTATCAGTGTATTTGAATTTCTAATAAGCTCCACACATGTAGACATAGGATTACAAGACCCTTGCCATATCGTTTGTTATCATCCAAAGAAGCCATGCACTTGGTATGTATATACCCTTTAAATTACACGTTGTATTTATATTTTAATGTTTATTGTGAGTTCTGCTTTTACTTTAATCTTAAGAATAAGAATAATAAATAAGGTCTACGTTGCGGCTTAGTACCTAATCTCAAAAACGCGTACACAAACATGATATCTACTAACAAGAGAAGAAAAGTACCTACGCGTAAACACGGTGCAAATAAACAAATTGAATCGTTCATGGTTTTGTAATCTCTGCCAAAGCGTGACTTCGCGGAATAATCGTAAAACAATAACCTAATATTCACATCCAAATATTAATACGCAGAAAATTGATGGAACGTTTAAAAAAAATGGTGGCGAAATTTTCGCGCGTGGCCCGGTACGACTGTTGGAAAACAAATGACGTGCGAATTCGTGGAGCAGGATGGCGATAAGTGGGCCATATATTGGTTTATGTCGTTTCATTTGCCGCACCGTTAGCTCTGCCATCGGGCTGTCAACGTAAGCGATTCTGAGCCATTAGATTTACAATCCTGAACAATTTTGGCTGTTTGGCAGTGTTTGCATTGAGGGCACTTTTCGTTGCATAATTGGTACAGTTTTGATGTGTTTTTTTTTTGTCGTATAATCTAACGTAATATTTTTATAAAATACAAGGAGTCTTAACACGTTCGCTGACAGTACGTCGTTAGGCGGGAAATTAAAATAGTGCGTTATGACAGTACGTCGAGGGACGGGCCACTTATTTTTAAGAGTACGTCGTCTCACGATAATTTTCATATAAGTATAATGAAGAGCAGTATCCACTGTCATATTATGAGCAAATTCATATTTCTTACTGCCGTAATATGAGTATTTTGTGGGTAGTTTCTTATTGCTTGCTTGTGCACGAGTACTACGTTGATTTGTCATTTAGTATGGAAAATTCTACTGTCGTAATGTAGTGTCAGGGACCAGGGTAAGTACTCAATGTCAGCCAACGTGTTAAGAATTAAATTTTATATAATCATAAATATACAGGTTTTTAACCCAGGACAGACTTCAAAAGTATCAGGCGATAATCATTATTGCCCAACCTTTTTCCAATTATTTTGAGGTTTTCAGTCAAATTAGATGCAGCTATTACCGGTTTATATTTGGGTGGGAAAGTCATCGAATGACTTCTCCTGCTCTAGGTGGAGAGGAAGGGAGTGTCAGACTTCTACTGACTAAAAACCCACCCTGTTCTAGAATATTCCTGCAACGCCGGCTTCTTGTTACCCGTAACGACTTTGAAATATGTATCTAGAAATGAAAGCCAGGATCAACGGCTTAACGTGCTTGCTGAGATACGGAGGAATCTCGTTTTTCTTAGGATGGTCACCCTTACATTTACTGACCTCGGCAAGAGATGCTTAACCTGGAAAGTAAACCTTTGCGGTTGTTATTATTTAGCCACGAACATCTCTTTATAATATTGACATATGAACTATAGGTACTATCTCAACCTTATTTGTCATCTTCACTACACGATCCCCAACCCATTGTATGCGCCATAAGGATGATTAATAGACGTAACCATTAGTCTTGTTCGGTGTTTGACATTAGCGCAACGTGCATACAAGTGCCATCCATAATCTTAAGTGACTATTATTTCAATGTGTGTGCTCAGTTTGTTGTGGGCGTTATTTATTATGGTATTATTAATGATAGCATATTGGAGCACTCCAAGACAGCCCCTTTTGTTACTTTGTTTATATGAATCGTATTTGTTTGATTTGCTTAACGAAATTCATCCCTATTAGCGGGTTTTTTAAACTAAATCTCTTTTTTTACTAATAGTAAAAGTAACCATATCATCATAATATTGTGTTAAGCGAACAGATCGCGTTAGTAACACCACCCTGCGTTTCATTACTCAGGTAGCTGATGTTGGAGTTAAAACAGCCAAGCTGAAGTAGGAGTGGGCAGGCCACGTCACACAAATGTAATTGGAGCTGGACGCCTAACCGAAGATTTCGTCGAGGTTGACCAAGGCGCAGGTGGGTTGACGGTCTGATCAATGTCGGGGCAAACATGTTCACACTGGAACAGATGCTCAATCTGTGCCAAGCCCAGGTTCGGTCATGTATGGAGTACTGCTCTCATCTTTGGGATGGATGTGCCAAGTACCAACTGGACGCACTTGAGTCTATCGGGAAACGGGCCAAAAGACTCTTGGCAACGATGCACTGGTCGAGTCAAAGCTCCAGAGCCATGAACATCGACGAAGAGTTGCAAGTCTATCGGTTACATTTCGGAGAGTGTGCGATGGAATTACAAGCCCGTTCCATCATCGGACTACAAGACAAACTGCGATGCACCATCGTTACATGGTAGATACATACGCACAAAACTTTTTGGGAATACTTTCATTGTGCGTACGGCTAAGGAGTGGAATTCCCTGCCGGAGTCTGTGTTTCCCGATAGTTATAACCTAGGGGTCTTTAAGTCAAGTGTGAATAGGTTACTTTTAGGTAAGCGTGCTCCATCTTCGACCACATCATCACGTACTATGAGGTAAGGTCAAACGCGAAACAAATATCAATTTAAAAAAAAACATCCTAAATTGCTTAGTATAAAGAGGTTTACATGAAACGACTCCCTATCTGACTTAGATACACACAAATAAAATTGAAATGTCTGTATGTGATTTCAAAATAACTGTTTCCTCAAGTGCGTATAGTTTTTACACAATACTTATTTTACAAAACAAAAACAATAAGTTTTTATCTTCAACTTGTCTGTATTTTTGTTTGTTTGGGCTTATATCTGAAAATGTTGAACCGTTTTGATGTGACTTATACTGAACATTAGCGTAGTTGATAGGGCAATATTATAGGCTACGATTTATCGCGAAATTCCTACGGGATTTACAAGGGAAATTGCAGGTAACATCGACGAACGTATAAGTCGCTGATACAGTTAGTGGTTAAAGAAAGTTCTCAGTTTATACGTATTTTGCGCAGACTTAAGACAAAATTTTATTAAAATTAAGTGTCCATCATTGTGTATCTGTATCTGCCAATATGCACAATTTATCTTTTTATTATTATTTCTTTATTCTATTTATAAAGTACTTAAAAGTTACATTTTTAAATAAATTCTACACAAAATCCTAAAAGTCATAATAAAAATAACATATTACATAAAAGACATTTAAAAATATAAAAAATGGTATTCCATAAATAAGTATTGGGAGAAGGGTCCAAGCTACCAAATCGGTGGTTAGGTCCCCAGAGAAAGTAACCTCCTCCCAGTACGAGCTGTATCGAGGAGTACTGCTTTCTGTATCACTATACAACGTATAACGGAAACCCCATATCTAGCCAAAAGGGCTGAAGACAACATCTGGTATGGAGTCTCTATGCACAGTTTCAGCACAAAATAACTGACTCAAAGAATTGATACCAAATTATTGGTTTCATAATTATATTTCTTGAATACCAATCATAACAAACGTGTCACAGCACTACGAGGGTCAATAACTTTCCACGTCACTTGCCAATAACACGATAATTCTTTTCGTTCCTCTTAATTTGAAAAATTCGGTCTCTGGTATCAGTGTATTGGAATTTGTAATAAGTTCTATACACGTAGACTTAGGATTACAAAACCCTTGCCATATCTTTTTTTATCATCCAAAGAAGCCATGCACTTGGTATATATATGTATATACCCTTTAAATTACACGTTGTATATTGGCCCTTTATCCAGGCGTGCAACACCAATATTATTAGTATTGTTTATTTAAAACAAGCAAAGTGAATTAACTTTTAAAAAGAGTTATTAAGATTCGTTTGTTTTTAACGAAGTTGTTAAAAAAAATAACCGAAACTCATCTAAAACCACAAAACAGCATCACTATAAAATTATTCAATTTTATATTTTTAAAAGACCAGTTACCTCTAAACTCATCTTAACGATATCGTTTTAAATGGAAAGGTCCTCAAACTTATACCACAAAAGCATCTCCATACAAGCACCCAATTAAAAACCGTTTTCATACAAAAATAATGATGCATTTCCTTTTAAATAATAACATTCCTCCGAACCGTCTAAGAAATTCCGAGAGCGCGCAGTTGATGGGAAAATAAATATGATTCCATTTCGTTTAGTTTGTGCTACTCCAAGAACGATGGAATAAAAAACTAGAGGAAATAGGTCAACGGAAAAGTCTTCAAGTATATTGACGAGATTTGATTAAAATTTATAATAAAAAAAATGTAAACTACTACAATTAAATTTAAAATTTAATTGTAGTACTTTACGAACAGCGGCGGCCCAGTGGTTATAAGCCCGACTTCCAAGTTGCAGGTCGTAAGTTCGAACCCAGTTGGGCACATTACTTTTTGTAAATTTTGTCATCACTACTGCTGTCAAATCGGTGAAAAAAAAAAACGTTGCGAGGAACTCGGCCTATCCCAGGATTGAAGATTCGATGACAAGGGACATGTGTACCAACCCGCACTATACCCGGACTTTTAATTCGATGCAGTAAACTGACAGTTTCTGAGCTGTCAGATAATGACGACTACGAAATTGTGATGTAATTAAATAAATCGATAATAAATTGAATAATCGATTGAACAGGAATAAAATCGAGTAACGATGTAAACAGTTTTTTTTATAATATTGTGTGAAAATAACAAAAAGTAAAATTTGATTATAAAGGGGCGTGAAAAATAAAACGTATTTTTTTTTTATAATAAGCCCCTGTACCCTCTCTCATTCCAACGGGGTTTAGGTCGCAGTGGTGTGGAGGCAGTAATTTTAATAGTACTCCCGCGCAATTTGTTGAAATATTCATCACATGAAACAATTTGCGTAAGAGTGGCTTTTGTCATATATTAATTAGTTAAGTTAGATAAGAATAGTTTTAATAAAAATAGATTTATTTGTAACTAGCTGACCCGCCACGACTTCGTTCGCGTGGTATCCTACCCCTACCCATCCGATACTCTACCCCTATCCTACCCCTACCCTACCCTACCCCTACCCTACCCCTACCCTACCCATACCCTACCCCTACCCTAACCCTAACCTACCCCTACCCTACCCCTACCCTACCCCTACCCTAACCCAACCCTACCCCTACCACTACTCTACCCCTACCCTACTCCTACCCTACCTCTACCCTAACCCTACCCCTACCATACCCCAACCCTACCCTACCCCTACCCTACCCCTACCCTAACCTACCCTACCCTACCCCTACCCTACCCCTACCCTACCCCTACCCTACCCCTACCCTACCACTACCCTACCCTACCACTACCCAACCCCCACCCTACCCCTACCCTACCCCTACCCTACCCTACCCCTACCCTACCCCTACCCCTACCCCTACCCCTACCCTACCCCTACCCTACCCCTACCCTACCCCTACCCCTACACTACCCCTACCCTACACCAACCCTACCCCTACCCTACTCTCCATTTCTTCTTCGTTCGCGTGGGATGTTTTTCCCGCTTAAATCCCGATCCCGTGGGAATTCCGGGATAAAAAAAATGAAAACACAATATATCTCACAAGTAATACATATATAAATTAAATTGTTTTGAATATAAATTAAAATTATATTCTGTATGGCGCCAATTTATGTGCGCTACGCAAGAAAGATGGCGGCATTCGTCCCATTGCCGTGGGAACCACCTACCGCCGTATGGCAGCCAAGATTTGCTGTAAAGGACATGTTAGGTTTTTCTATGGAGGCTGGGATTTTATTCGAAACTGCTGTGAACAGGGAAGAGATTATGTTTTTGTGAAAGTACATAAATTAAGGATACTTCGTATATATTTTTTATTTTTTTTAAAAGCACCCTTTCGTTGTTATTGTATTTTTAAATAATTATAATTAAAAAGTTAAATTGCAACCCACATTAATTATTTATTTTGGCAACATTGTTCTGTTAGATGTCATTGTTGTCATCGTGAGCGTCAAATCAAGTGTCAAATTCAATTCAATATTCAACGGACACAAGTGATTTGAATTTGTTTGCGAGTGTTTTTGTTATTTTTGTCTTGTTAAGTTTCTTCTTATAAGTTTATCTTTATTTGACCTGGCTTATAATTTGGATTCTTTGATACTGCACACGATTTGAAAACTCGACGACCGGCGATACTGACGACCCTGATTTTTCCCTCGGACTTGGATTTTGCACACGATTAACATCCATTTATCGCTGCTGTGTAAGGTTAGTATCTATTTTGTACGAATTCTAACAAACGATCAAGTCGCAGACATGGACTATAAACAAGTACTTCATAAGGTCTGTTGTGTTCAGATCTGCCTTTTAAAACAATGAATTTGATTACCTACCGTAGACCAACTGAAACCACACTAAGTAATGTTTTTATCTTTCAGGTAATCCTCACCATCATGCCTCGCTGCATTAATTGCTGGATTGCTATTCCAATTACACAACAATATCAGTACAATGCAACCCATATGGATCTTGAAATTATCTCTGTATTAGAAGAATGGATTGCCAGACAGGTATGTAGCTAAAAATCTGCATACACATAATTTTAAAACTAGACTCCATGTTATCTACTCATCAGTTTAATAATACTGATTTTTATTTGCCAATTATAGTGTATTTACTATTGATTTTTACACATTTGTGCAAGCAATTGTCTTCTTGGTTTTTGGCAGTATCATATCATAGTAATTATAAACATCATTAACTTAAAAAAGAGCATATTCTGGTATAAATTAAAATACGACGTTTTTCTTGTTTTAGGTAATTGATGAAGACCACCTTTGTCAAGAATGTGTTAGCCTATTAATTCATGAATCAAATAACAGGAATGAAGGCAATATAGGTGGACGTCAATTTGGCCATGATGCAGTATGTGTATGTTGTGGCATATCCATTTCCAGAAGAACTGGGAGGCGCTCTCGTCAATTAAATTATGGTGATGCTGAATGGATTTATTTTGCAAATATAATCAGCCCGCTTGAAGTAAGTGTACCTGCTTGTTGTATACATTATTCCTACTTTATTGACTTTAATTAGTTTAAAAAAAATGTATACCATAATAATATCAACTTATTTCAGCAATTCAAGCTTAACTTGACCAGCTTCTGTACTTGTACTCACTTTTTCTGTTTGTATAAATATTCCCCACATTAGAATTACTAAAACTAATTGTAACTTCAATTGCAGATGCCGTCTAACGCCCGGGTATGTAATGCTTGTTGGTTAAGAGCTCATCGGCAACCACCACCACCTGCAGAAAGTGGATCTGGATTATCCGTAATGAGTACTGCCAGCACCGAAAATGAGGATATTCTGCAAGAACCAAATCCAATCATCAGTGGATCCAGCTCTGTTGCGGAGCCTCCCAGTTCTGCCAGTACAGACATTGAAAATGTTCTCCGAGAACCAGTTATGAGCATTACATTAGATGGTTATAGTCGCACTCCAGATACCACTACTCATTGTTTTGTTCCGGATTGTGTGAATCGCGAAAGGAAACGTGTGCCATTGTATTTAAAGAAAAATATTCTAAAACATCAAAAACTGTACATCACTCTAAATGCTCGGGTGTGTGAAGAACATTTAAGCGTATACAATTGGGACTTTCTTGCTGAATTTGAATTTGTAACTGAATTCAACCCAGGGCATATTACTAAAATGCTTGACTTATTAAGGAGGGATGTAAATAACACCATAGACTTTGAAAATGTTGAACACATGAGTAATATTACTTGTTGATACTGGACAGGCTTGACTGTTTTGAACTTTCTGGCAATATTAACTTGTATACCTCAATTGTCCAATATATGTAAAAAACCTAAAACAGCACTTGGTATGTATATAATAAAAATAAGGACTGGGGAACCTTTTCGACGCATTGCATCTTTGTTTCGTTTATCAACTTATACAGTCTGCCAGTATGTAAAGAAGGCCCGTGGCTGCTTATTGGATTCATATGTTCCATTACATTTGGGCATTAATAATATTCCAAGGGCCAGCTTGTCCAGTAGAAATCTTTTGATTCCACAGGGTCTTTTTGGCACACAGGAAAGTAATCCTATAGTAATCTTTGATGGCACATATATATATTTGCAAAAGTCGTCTAACTACCTATTCCAAAAAAAAACCTACAGCTTACATAAATACGCCAATCTATTGAAACCTTTTATAATGGCAACCACAGATGGGTTTATTTTAGATGTTTATGGTCCGTATGCTGCTACAACATCTGATGCCCAGATAATGAACCAGCTTTTTGCACCCAGTGGTGCTCTCAGAAATTATTTTAGAGAAAATGATGTGTTTTTGCTAGATAGAGGGTTTCGGGATGCTATAGGACTACTTACCTCATTAGGATTCTCAGTACACAAGCCAGAGACTCTAGATGTAGGTGAAACACAATTGTCCACAATAAAAGCAAACAAATCTCGGCTTGTAACCTTGTGCAGATGGGTAATTGAAGTAGTGAATGGTCGGTTTAAACGTGATTTCAAAATGTTCAGGAATAAATATTTTAATGTAGCATCAAGAAACTTGATGAGTGATTTTAGAATTTGCGCAGCAATATTGAACAATTTCCATCCGCTTATAACCGACCGTTCTGATGCTCAAGCAATCTTAGACAGAGCAATGCAAAGAGTAAACTTGCCGAACTATTTAGGTGATTATGTGCTTGAGCATCAATTAAATAGACGCTGAGCCAGTTTCATAAGAACAGACAATGCCCAATTACCACAAATAAATATGTTCCCTGTAATGGAAATGTCAGACTTGATTTTGTTCAGTCTTGGAATTTACCAAATAAAGCAAGCTAGATCATATTACGGGGAGCATATTCGTGCAAATGGGACATTTTTGGTTGAAATAAGTGAAAGCTTAGAAATCACAAATGTCCCAGGCATAATGTCATCACATGAGACAGTATTGCTTAGAGGCAGGATCAGATCAAGACATCAAAGCAATAAAGTATATTATACTTATGTTTTAATAAAATTAATAGAGTCAAATAATTGGGAGGAGAGAATTCCTGAATATTACTGCAGCTGTATAGTAGGGAAGCAAACTGTCGGAAGCTGTGCTCATGTGATGACGATCATATGGTATCTTGGGTGGGCTCGGCATCAAAACAACATATTACCGCCTGCACAGTTTCTTGATGATGTAATTGTTAGGGAAGATGTAGAAAATGAAGAAGTAGAATAAATATAAGTGAACACATTATTCTTTTATTTCTCTACCTAATACACATGTTCACCTATTCCGACCTGCTGGAGTGACTATTTACAAAAGGGTAACAGATCCAATCTAGTCTGACTGGTTTACTGACCCACCGTGGAAGAGACGCATAACCTTCAGTAGTCATTCTGTAGTTTACCGACTTCTTGGTCATAATGTCCCAAATTGTAGGAGAAAAAGATCTTTATATCTTATATGATTTATTATCCTTATCATAAATCATTTATTCTAAGGGAAAAGTACGAAATCAACGCAGGCTAAGAGCTAGTTGTTAATAATAGCGCTTCTGCGTTAACACAGTCGCTAACAGTAAATAAAATGAATTCAGCCCATTAGGTACTGTCCCATTGCTGGGCATGGGTCTCTTCTCAGAATGAGAAGGGCGAGGCCGTAGTCCAACACGCTGGCCTGGTGCAGGTTGATGGACTACACTCCATCCATCAACTTACAATGGCGATTTTGACATACATAGCATTTCTGCCTACCCCATGGCCAGAATCTAGTCTTGTAGGTAAACAAACAACTGTCAATGTGTCAAGTGTTGCAACCATTGACACAGGTAATGTTTTCAAAGGCGGCAAAGGAATCAATGTCATACATCCAAATCATGGAGATTATACGGTGGTTTTAGTATAAAACCATTTAATAATGTTTTTGTATAACACAAAGGCGTATAATATGCTTTAAAATAATATTAAACAGCTTTTTCTTTGTTTTAATGTGCCAAAATAATTTATTACGATAAAAAATATCTAGGTTTAAAATATTTATTTATTAAATAATGGTGCTTTTATTTTTTTTTTGTTTTTGTAAGGCCATCCTGGATAATTTTCCCTACCAGAAAAACCGCACATGATAGTTGTTCAAGAACAAAATTATTTTAAGCCCATTTCCTAACATGTCCTTTTATGGTGAGGCTGTTTCGGAAAAATTTCAGCCCCTGCAACTTGGTTACGGTTCCAAAGGGGGCTGTGAGGCTGCCGTACACGCTTTGTCGACATACCTAAATTCTGGGAAAAGCGAGGCCATTCTGAAGGTTGACATAAAGAACGCCTTCAATTCAGTTAACAGGGACACTTTGTTGGCTGAGACTAAAAAAGAATTACCCCAAATTTATAGTTTCCTTTGGCAATGCTATAGAAATCCATCCAAATTATTGTTTCGAGACAATCTATTAGAATCAGCTGTTGGCTGTCAACAAGGTGACCCTCTCGGGCCAGTGATTTTTAGTTTAGCTATTCACCCAATAATTCGAAAGCTAAATTCTAAATTCAATGTTTGGTATCTTGACGACAGAACCTTGGGAGGTGATGTAGAAAATATTTTAGCAGACCTAAATTTCTTAAAAAATGAACTACATTCTATTGGCCTTGACCTCAACCTTTCAAAATGTGAATTATTTTTAACAGATAACACTGACAGACTACTGACTCTCTCTAAATTTAACGAAATAGCTCCTGGAATTCAAATTATTGAGAAAAGTTCTCTCCGTCTCCTTGGTTCTCCAATCTTTGATACTTCCTTTCCCGACTTTATTGCAGAACAAATTAATAAATTAAATGACGTTTCGGAAAGATTGCTCCAAATCAATATGCACTCGGCCATCACTATAATTCGTTTCTGCTGTTTCGGCCCTAAATTAACATACTCTCTTCGTGCTTCCCATTTGTGGAAGCACCATCAACTTTTAGTTCAAATGGATCAAATTATCAGACAAACTTTGTCCTTAATTCTGAATGTGGCTTTGGATGACCGAGCTTGGGCCCAAGCCTCTCTTCCCATCCTCATGGGAGGGCTCGGAATCCGCAAAATTTCTAGTATTAGTTTACCGGCTTTCATTTCCTCGGTCCACAGCACTGAGAAATTAATCAGGAATATCCTGGCTTCCACACTGATTGATTTCAATGTGCCGTGCTTCACTGAAGCTATTGATGCCTGGAATCTCGCTTGTCCGAATTCTGACCTACCTGTTATACCATCTTCCCAGAGGCGGTGGGACGAGCCGCTCTGCAGAGTAGTTCTGAATAATTTACTAACCACGTCTGCTACTTCTGCTGAGTGTACTCGTCTGCTGGCTGTGGGAAAGTGGGAATCAGGTCTTTGGTTACATGCTCTACCGTCCTCAAATCTTGGCACTTTGTTCGACGACACCACTTTCCGCATCGCTGCTTCACTACGCCTAGGAGCCCCTTGTTGTTCCCCTCATCGCTGTAATTGTGGGGAAGCGGTCAACAGCCTCGGGCACCATGGTCTCTCTTGCAGCCGTAGTGCGGGTCGTTTTGCACGACATGCAACTTAAATGACATTATCCGACGAGCCCTTGTCACCGTCGGCGTTCCAGCCGTATTGGAACCCATTGGACTGGCGCGTGACGATGGCAAGAGACCGGACGGCATGTCATTGTTTCCTTGGAAGATGGGTAGGCCTTTAGTGTGGGACGCAACTTGTGTCGATACTGTCGCGCCATCCCATCTTCCCAGTTCATCATGTTGTGCTGGCGCTCCCGCTGCGGCTGCGGAAAACCTCAAGCGGCGTAAATATAGTCATCTCGGTGATAACTATATTTTCGAGCCGTTTGGGGTCGAAACTCTCGGACCATGGGGCCCGTGTGCTCACAGCCTTTTAAAGAAATATCGAAAAGGCTCGTTGACGCTTCCCGCGACCCAAGGGCTGGCTATTTCTTTGGTCAACGGCTAAGCATTGCCATACAACGAGGCAATGCCGCCAGTATCTTAGGTACGTTGCCAGCCGACAGCGTTGAGGACGAATTTTTTGATGCTTTATTGTAGTTTGTATTTTAGTACATAATTTTGTATATTTGTTGTAATTAATTGTTTAAATATATCCTATAAGCAATAAAAATTGTTTATTGCGATTGCCAAGTCAATCTATTTATTTAAAACGGTAAAGATTTTCAATATTGATATGGTCACTATAAGATGTCGTTAGGTTAGATAATTACGTAACAACTTAAGACAGAAGGTCCATTAAGTAGGGACTGAATAAATTCATAACCGACTTGGTCTTACATGGATCTCACAACTTTTTACGGTAGAACAACTAAGTTGCGAGACTTGGGTTTTTGACAAGTATTGTTTTTTATGGGATCTCATTGCTTTTTGTAGAAAGTCCTACTTTTTTCCTTTCCAGTACCTTCTACTTCTTGTATACCAACAACGAGTTTTCTTAAAGCCCTCTCTCTGTCTTATGAGCTTTTCTTATTTTTGGAGGTAGCCTTCCTTTTTTTATTTTCCGGTACTACTTCTTGAACTTCAGCTAAAGTTTTTTTCAAAGCCCACTCCCTGTCTCTATGGGTTTTTTTCGGAGGCTTTGATACGCACATATGGATACGCACGTACGTCTTTTGCATTAGTTAGTAATAATTAATGCCTCACTCGTCAAACGTCTCGGTTAAAGTTAATCCATAAGTAAGTAATTATGCAATTTCGGGCAATTTACTCTACTTAATACTCCCCAATACTCTTAATACTTCTTGCTTTTTTATTCCGTTGACCATTTTACAAGTTACCTTTGAGCATAATTATTATATCTAGGTACCTATCTACATTGGAAGACACGGTAGAGCATATGGTCGAGGTGTGCCCTGCATGGGTGGAGCACCGTGGTATCCTCATAGAGGCGATCGGCGGCGGCGACATCTTGCGCCCTGCTCTGGTTTAGACCATGGTGCGAAGTGAGAGGGAATGGGATGCAGTCACCTCCTGCTGCAAAGCAGTCATGCTAACGAAGGAGGAGGCATAACGTGCGAGGGAGAGGCAACTCTCTTCCTCGCGCCCCAGCCGCCACGCCGGGGGAGACGCCCCGGGCGTCGTGGATCGCGAGTCGATTTCGGGCCACCGTAGGCGCGGGCCTGCGGATGGCGAGCAGGGGTCGCTCACCGTCCGGTAAGGACCAGGCCCGGGTCGGCGGCGCGTTGTGTTCCACGCGCGCCTCAAAAAGCTGTTAATACCAGTGACGGGGCCTCATAGGGCCATTGCCTGTCGGGGTTTGTGGGAAAGTTCCATCGAGATACCGCGGCCCCGGAACTTTTAGGGCTTACGAAGGAACAGGGTGGGTTTTTAGTCAGTAGAATTCTGATACACCCGAGCGGAAGAAGTCATTCAAAGATATTTTGCACCAAAAAAAAAAAGTACCCATCTACATCTATTATTTCATTATATTATACAGGTACACTGATTAATTAACTGCAAATGTAACTTTGTAATCCTATATATGGGATTAATATGCAGTTGACGTATCTAGAAAACTGGAACGAAATTGAAAAATATTATAGTTTTTCCTTGATTCATATACTAAACACTAATTGTATTCTAAATTTGAAGCTTCTATGTCTGCTAGAAGTGCTTTAGACTTTTGATGATCGGTCAGTCAGTGAGTGACAAAATTTACAAAATTAAGGAACTTTGACTCGTTATAATTCTTAAACTACTGGTTCAAATTGAATGAAATTTGAAATATACCGTGTTTCTACAATTCCTGTTTGGTTACTGAAAATTCAGGCTTCTAGTTTTATCCACAACGAAGATATATGGGGGTCGAAAATGGCCTGAATTGCTTCGAGAAAAGAATGGTACGGCCGTGCCGCTTTTTTGCTCGACTTGGCGGGGGCACTGCCGTGCCCCCAGATATTGCATCAAGTTATGTTTTATTAGATTTTACTAGTCCAAGCATGTTAGGCAGATGGCCATTGTTCTTTTATCATTTATTTATATTTCTAAAGATTTAAAATTGCGCATTTATTATTGAATCCATCACTATTAGGTTAAATAGGGTATCATTATTTTAGTAAGTGACATTAGCTTATGTCAGCTTACTGCATCGAATTAAAAGTCCGGGTATAGGTCTGCGTGGTGGATTCCCTCTCATAGAGAGGAGCCCTGTGGGAACGTTATATGCTGGCTATATTATGTGGTCCTAAACCGAGTGAGCTAGAAGAACTCGATCATATTTTAGGACGATAGTACTATCGACCAATCTTCCGCATGCTCACCTTTAAGGCTATAATCGCATAGCACGGCTCACAACTCGGTCGCCCAATGCGAGAAACGGGAAACGGCAACAATTAGGGAGATGCAAATTGTGTTTGTTTTCATTTTTTGTTACACGCCCTGTACTCACACAAATGCATATTGTAAACGGGCGAAACTAGGAAGGGGTGTGGTTTATCACTAGCTGCGCTTCCGCAGAAATATTTTCTTAAGTGAGCATGCGTATCTTTGGCCAATAGTACGTATAGTTAATTCATATGTTGTCGGGTAGATCACTTTATTTATTTAGTACTAGCTTCCTGCCCGCGACTTCGTCCGCAAACCTTAATAAATTATACACCTAAACCTTCCTCTTGAATCATTCTATCTATTAAAAAAAACGCATCAAAATCTGTCACGTAGTTTTAAAGATCTAAGCATACATAGAGACAGACAGCGGGAAGCGACTTTGTTTTATACTATGTAGTGAAGGTATTGTTAAATCACGTACATTTCGCATTACGACGAAAACAGATATTTATAATTGGTTCGATGTACGTGAAAATGACGGTGCTACAGAAATTATAATTTAAATTCGAAGATTTTCAGCGATTAGCCTGCCATTATACCCTTAAGTTTGTACGATAATTTGTTCTACAACAAAGTATGATCTAATTTCTAGTTTACAACGGCGAATATAACAAAAACTACTTAAAAAGATTTTATACAGCAGATACAAAACACAGTCCTTAATTATAACAATGCACTTTGTAGTAACCCTGTTTGTCTATTTTGTTTTTTTACTGAGATTGAGAAATTTTGTACAGAGATAGATTAAATTTTGCAGAAAGACATTTGACTACTTTTTTCGTTGAGAAATAATTCCACGCATGCCAATAGGGGGGTAGAAGATACACTTATAAAACATAAAATATATTTATAGAGAGAGGCATTGCTTATTACAAAAGCAATTTATTTATTCCAGCAGACCTTCGTCGGAAGAATATGATGACAATGTCCCCCGGGTCGGCGGCGCGTCGTATTCCACGTGCGCCTCCTAGAGTCGTCAGTACTGTTGACGGGGCTCCATAGGGCTATTGCTTGCGGGGTTGCGGGAATGTTCTAACGAGGTACCGTGGCCCCGGAACTTAAGGGCAGCTGAAGGAACAGGGTGGGTTTTTAGTCAGTAGAAGTCTGACACTCCCTTCCGCTCCACCCACAGCGGGAGAAGTCATTCGATGATTTTCTCAGCCAATGTTCAGAATGTCTACGTTTCATCCTACTCTTCCGTCGCAGGTCTGCTGGAAGAAGTTTGCTCTGCGTGTAAAAAACAAAGAAGGAAACTCAAAACACACAAAACTAACTGACTACTATATATTATTGTTGATTTAACTCAACACGTATATTTTTCATAGCATGAAAAAGTGGTAAGACATGTGAGATGTGATAAGTGGGGTTGGGCACAGGATGCACGACGATATGAGCAGTATCATCACGTAGTTGGTGGATCAAGACGGACAGCGTAACTGAAGCAGGCCTAAGAAACGCTGGCGGTCTTGACTCATTCCCGACTGCCTGGAAAAATATGGGGGATTCCCACGGGAACTCCGTTGCCCAGTTGTGGGATAATATAGGATAAAAAACAATCATTGTAAGGTAACAATTAAATTTGACTGCAATTTTTAGTGTTTCAATATTTTTCACACAGTCATTTCTCATATTATCATACTTACCCGAAAACCTTTTTTTATTACGAATGAGCCCGCCTTGACCTCGATCACACCTGATGGTAAGTGTAAGATGAAGTCTACGATCGAACGAGCGAACTTAGAAGATGCCTGTTCACTCTTGCTTTCAAGGCTGACGGGTCATCATTATGTGGCGGGGAATACAGAAGCGGGCAGAGAGTTCCACATCTTATTGAGATCATTTTACAATGATTCGTTTTCTGTACAAGTATGTACGTAATGAGTATAGTAAACACGTTACAGCATTTACGATTAAATATAAAAATGGTGTAAAATCGAACACGTGTCCTTTATGCTGCACGTAAATGTTTCACTGTAGAAAGACCGTTGAAACGGGAAGTACTAAAGCTGGGTAGCTTTAGTAATTCCCGTTTAAGGGTAAAATTCATTGCACGATATTGTAATGAAACGCTTGCTATTGAGGTCTGAGAATAGACCCATATTCACATAACTAGATTACTCCGTCCCACAGAATATACGTTAAACTGTTGGCCTCGACAGTAATTTGAACATCTTTGAGAGTCGTCATGGCCAGTTAGAAGCCAGTAAATCTGACAAGGGGTATCATATTATCTGACAACTGGGTTCTGGAGGTTCTGAGATCCTGTTAGACTGAATGCCGACCAAAACGTAGTTCAGAGAAGTAGATGCTGAATGTATTGCGTCGATGTAACTTAGGGTAAGTGCATTTTTGTTAGACTTTTACAGTCAGTAAAAGCTGGCCAATTGCGAGTCAAACTCGCCCATGAGTAGTAATTCCGTAGTAACTACGCGAAATAACTTTGTTTTTCATAGTGTTTGTATGAAATGCAGTTATATTTGCGATTATAGAAAATGTGCCATATCTCAGACACCACTGACTCTATCTCGTTCAAACTAATTTTCCTTGAAATTTTACAATAAGATCTACAGCATTTATTTTATTTAGATTTTTCACTTTATTATTATAGAAGTTAGAGGGGGGGAGGGCATTTTACGACTTTGGAAGTATCTATCTCTTAAACGATAGATTTTAGGAAAAAATGATTTTATAAACCTTAATGTCATTTTCAAAGATCTATCTGTAGACACGTATAGGTTTGATGAAGAAAAATATTTTCAGTTTCAGTTCCATGTATGGGAGTCCCCTTAATTTTTTTTTAAATTATTGTATAAGAATCGGTAAGCGTTTCATGAAATACATCTACCTACCAAGTTTCACATGTGTAGTCTTAATAGTTTCGGAATAAAATGGCTGTGACATACGGACGGACGGACAGACAGGCAGACATGACGAAACTACACGGGTTCCGTTTTTGCCATTCGGCTACGGAACCCTAAAAATGATTTCAAAGAGGTATCGTGTTACATAGTTACTCAGTTTTGGATCAGATAGAAATTCGCTCATGTAAAATACTGTTAGGCCCCCATAACACATGCATGTTAGATCCCAACATGCATGTGTATTTGCGAAAGGGTTCGGCAGATTATGGTGAGTCATAATTGCTACGCGACATAATGCAATTGGACAATTTAGTCATGTTTTTCCTTGTGGCTTTTGCATTCGCTACCTTTGCACATTTGAATAACTTTTTTTCTAGAACATTTTTGAAGCATCGTCAAATTGGGGAAAATTTTTTGCGCTGTTTGGAAAGTTTTTGACACGCAAAGTTCTTTTTTCGAATTTTTGTATTCGAGAGCGGTTGCTTGTTGAAAGTTTTCTTTTTTGTTAATTATGTGGAATCCAGACTGTGGTCTCCTTTTAAAACACAAAGTATTAAAAGAAGATTTTATTTTTTGACGAGAATTAATAAATTGCAATATTTCTTCGCGCCGCTAATTGAATCACGTCGTGTACATTAAATCTTACATATAAATATCTAATATTAAAGTTTCTGTCTTTGTTCTCAAAATTACCGTTTTCCTAAGTATTATTAGTTATTTTCACCGATACTAAAGCTTCGTAAATAACTAACGTAAAATAACGTAATAACAATTAGGTACTTTTAGGTGAGATAGGTACTCATAAACTGCCGATTTAAAAATATATTTCACCACTATAAAGCTACATTATGGACAAGTAACATAGTCTACATTTTTGTTTGAAAATTTGATTACCTACTCTTAAAAATGTTTTAAAATAAGGTTTAAAGAATTACCTTAAAATATAAGGTAAGCTACACTATTGAAATTGCTGTGATTTTTTATTCACATGTTGTGCATTACAGTTCAACACACAGTGTAAACTACACCTAAGATTTATTAAGATTTATAACTACTGTACATAATTTAAAGAGCAATTTTAGTTAATTTTTTAATTTCTTGAATAATTTTTTTTTTAAATATTTCATTTTTTTTTTAATAATTGTTTTGTTTGTTACATTGCATAATTACCCTTAAGGTCACAGTCCACTATAGTAACGCTAGTTAGTATAAGTGTACTACAGTGATATGAAAGAGCGGAGCCTTCTAATACAGGCATTGTTTGCTTAACTGGAGGCTCCGAACACGTTCAAATGTATGTAATTTTTATTTGTCACAATAAACTATTTGTGTTTGTATTTGTATATGATAAGCTTTCTTAGGCGAAGTGCTAGACTAATAAAGTCATTTGTACATCTTTGACAGTCATTAGGGGTAAAAGCAAGAATCTGACAAAGGGCATCGTGTTATCCAGTTTCTGTGTTATGAAGGTCAGAAAGAAAGAAAGAAAGAAATCATTTATTAGCCATAATAATAATAGCCATAACCATTTATTAGACATATAAGTTGGTTAGGTTTAGTAGACTCCCAATGCATTTTACCATTACGGTGTGCTAAATATTACACTGTTATTTAAAACTAAATCAAATTCTAAAAACATATAATTTAATACAGCATTGTCCAGCATCATTAATGCAATTTGGTCCAAAATAATAATGGCAATGATGCAATAATAATAATAATGTCAAAAATATAATTATAGTAATGTCAAAAGTAAGGTTGTCTAAGATAATAATGTCTATAATAATAAGAAAAAAATACAATTAATTTATGACTATTAAAGATTAATTACAATATATTTACTATTACGGTGTGCTAAAAATATTACAATGTTATATACCATGGTTATATACTTATATCTAAATAAAATTTTGAAACATACAATTAAATACAGTATTGTCCAGCATCATTCAATAACATAACAAAAAATAATATTAATGTCAAAAGTAAGAATGTCTAAGGTAATAAAAAAAAATACAATTTATTTATGTCAATTAAAGAGTAATTACAATAGACATTAAAAAAGAAGAAAAATACAATTCTAGAACATTTTTTAAACCACTGTTTTGTCCTCTATGAAATCTTTGATTGTGTAGTAACACTTGTCTAATAACAGTTTTTCTAATTGTCTAAACCGATTTTTTCTGGATAGTGCTGGTTATGACCACCTGTGTGAAGTTGGTATTTATATTGGGACCTTATTGGTCCTGAACGTTGTCTTAGATCAACCATTGACGGAAACAAGTGTTTGTTATTTTTTACAAATATGACAACTTCTAGTATGTACAAAGAGATCAGAACCGGTTAGACTGGCAGACAACCAAAAAGGTTAAACAGATGATGAATGTATTACGTTGATGTAACTTAGGGTTAGTACATGTTTGATAATCTGATAATGAAGCCTTGAAATTGAATTGAATTGTATCCTATCGTAGCCTGTCTACGTATTGTATAATAGCTCATTGACCTCAAAACTCAGTACCATTGGAAACTCGCCCGGAATGCGGCCAGACCTATTACAGGTGTACGTAACGCTAATCTGACACCGGCTATGGCTTACATATTACCGACGTATTGGAACTGACCTATGACATAGCGGAATTATATATAGAGCTTATCGTTTAATTAATTTAGTGTCGGTAAACAGGTTGTGTATCGGTATGGGAAGCATTGAACGTTGTCTCTTGGGTTTGTTATAAAGAATCTTCGATGGATCTAGTACAGGGGTGGCCAACCGGTCGATCGCGGCTATTAGTCGAGTCAATCGCGGCAAGGCAAAAAATAATTTTAATTTTTAATAGTTTAGTAATAATAATATTTATATGTAAAAAATTACATTAGTGTAAGCATTATCATTACGCCATTATAATACGCCAGTAGTTAGTAAATAGTTGCTAAGAATAAAATTTTATGTTATCCGTTTAATAAAAAAATACTACATGAAAAACTATACTTTTTCCATAAAAATTTCACGAAGTATATAATTGGTAGATCCCACAGGGATTCGTCGGTAAAACCTACGTTTTACATCGATCTACGATCTACATCTTAGCTCTGATCAAGTTGGCTACCCCTGATCTAGTACACTAAGCAACTAAACGCTAAGGGCTCTTTGAAGTAAGTACATGCCTCGACTTAGGGCGTCGCTGTGGGAGGCAGTTAAGGACGATACTTCAAAATGTTGGTTTCTACTGTTGTTTATAGATAACGGGTAGTAGGGCTATCGGTTTACTCAGTTACTGAGTTGTGGAAGTCAGATAAGCAGGCGATTTGCTTAGACTTTTTTTTTACGAATGAGCCCGCTCTTGACCTCGATCACACCTGATAGTAAGTGTAAGATGAGGTCTACGATCGAACGACCGAGCCCAGAAAATGCCTATTCACTCTTGCTTTAAAGGCTGACAGGTCATATTTCGCAGGGAACACAGAAGCCGGCAGAGAGTTCGTCACCTTGGCTAAACCCACAATAAATGTTGTGAGGAGAACCGCTTAGTACGATAAGACTGTATATCGACCAAGCGTGGTTGGTATCCTGCAGTTCGTCTGGTAGACCTGTAGTAAAAGGGGGATGAAGGGATTAGGTCGTGGAGTACAATCTGTAGAACATAGACAGGCAAGGAACGTTTCGCCGGTGAGCCAGACTGTGAAGCTTGTCACCTATGAGCCTTTTAGCTCCGCGTTCGATCAAGTCAAGTGCAGCTAGCTGGTATTTGGCTGAGCCATACCACAAGTGACTGCAATACTCCATACAGGAACGGATCTGTGCTTTATATAAATTCAAAAGCTGTCCAGGTGTGAAGTATCGCCTCACTTTCTGTAGGATGCCCAGCTTTTTGGCTGCAGTCAGAGCTTTAGACTCAATGGTTGAGCTGAAGTTGAGTTTTTCCAACTATATTGGGGTTGATTTCCAGTTTCCACAACTCAACTCAATAGCTGAGGCGATACCAGCATCAGATGTTCTGGTTGTGATTACCCATAACAACGACTTAATGCTCTTTTCGGGCCACAGAGGAGACCTAACATGTTATGTTGTTCACCCATCTACAGACCGACTTCGGTTAGACTTGCTTAACTTGGAAGTTCAACCCAAACGTCAGTTATTTGAGGATCTAGGTACACATATGATCGTGGAGGCGATCGACGGCGGCGACCTCACGCGCCCGGCCTTACTTCACACCATGGTACGGAACGAGAGGGAATGGGATGCAGTCAACTCTAATGAAGAACGGAGGTAATGAAACTTATTTATTTCTGGAATACTATCATTAATATTAATTAAAGAATCGAAAGTGTCTCGAAATTCCATCCACTTCAAATAGTTACCATCAAAGGAAGGCAGCTGAATGGTAGGCAATTTAATATTATAGTTACGGCAAACTTGTTTATTATTCTGACAGCTAGTTATAGAATTGCAGTTAGTATTTTCAGTTGGACCAAGATTTTCAATCAACAATTGAGCTTTAGCAATGTTAGAACAAAATTCAATTTCTGTCATGTCATTTTCTTCCAAATGATCAGGGTCTATACTTTCAATTTTAGTTTTTAATTTATCAAACTGTAAGAACAATTCTTTAAATCTAGATAACTTTATCTCAGTTTCAACAAGTATTTGCTTAGGAATGCTGTCAGTTTCCTTCTGCGAAGCAGTCTTGCTAGCGAAGGAGGAGGCCGAACGCGTGAGGGAGGCAACTCTCTTTCTCACGCCCCAGCCGCTGCGGGAGACGCCTTGGGCGTCGGGGATCGCGATCCGATCTCCGGCCTCCGTAGGCGCGGGCTTACGGACGGTGAGCAGGGGTAGCTCACCGTCCGGTAAGGACCAGGCTCGTGTCGACGGCGCGTAGTGTTCCACGCGAGCTTCAAGGAGCTATCAGCATTAGTAACGGGGCCTCATAAGGCCATTGCCCGCTGAAGTTGCGGAAATGTACTAACAAAATACCACGTCCCCAGAACTTACGGGCAGTTGAAGGGACAGGGTGGGTTTTTAGTCAGTAGAAGTCTGACACTCCCTTCCGCTTAACCCAGAGCGGGAGAAGTTATTCGATGATTTTCCCACCCAGAAAAAAAAGGTATAGATAATTATGATAATAATTCAGCCTCTTTTATGTTCCCACTGCTAGGATAGAAGTCTCATCTCTATGAGAGAGAATAGGGCGAGTGTTGATGGATGTCACACGTCTTCTCTGATTTTTGGTTTTCACGATATACAGTATGTTAACGAACAGAGGGCGTTCCCGTTAACCCACAATAGTATAGCATCCATACATGCTATAAAAATATTACCATTCGAAAACTAAATGTTTTTATTTTTTTTTATGTTAAAATATTCACTAAAAATGTTAAATTGATACGTAAAAGAAACACTCTGCACACGTGTATTTGAAGGACGGCAACGACGCAATTTATTTATGAATGACGGGCCGCATGTGCGGCGATCTAATTGATGTGCTTATATTATTGCGGGTTAACAGGAACGCCCTCTGTTAGTTAACATACTATATTCCTTCACCAATTTGAGAGTAGTGAAAATAATATAAAAAAAAATTACTCAAACAATATTTTATTTCAGGTGAAATGGTTTTATTTAACCTACAGTATGCGGTCTTATAAAACATCTGAAGCTAGGCACGGTTGCAATTGGTCGATTCTTATGCAAAAGAACCGGCAAGAAATTTCACGGTTACTCTTTTTAAAACATAATTGATTTTCACAACGTTTCCATCATACAGTTTTCCTGTTATGAAAGGGCAATATACACAAACAAAATGGAATTACTACTCAAAACAGAATCGAAGAGTCTATAGTGTTCTCGCAAAGTTGAAATTCGTGACACCAGGCACCAACGAGGCTGCTGAAAATATCCCCCTTTTAACCATGTACTTTCTCAGCAACATTTATACTTAAAGGGTAGTTACAGTATCGTATCAAGTATCAAGTTATAGTATACCCAAGTTGCAGTTTACTCCTTTATAGCCCAATTAAATGTGAGCTTAAAATTTAAGATACCACTTGAAGCTGGTTTAAGTCGTTATTTCTAAACTTGGTTCAAAGTAACAGCAGGTTTAAAAAATTATGGTTTGTTTTGATGTGTTTGAAGCAAATAATGTGTCGAACGTAAGAAGTGTACCTCTCATACCAATAAATACTGTATTATGGAAACATAGGTTGCGGGAATGTTCTAACGAGATACCGCGGCCCCGGAATGCACGGGCAACTGGAGGAACAGGGTGGGTTTTTAGTCAGTAGAAGTCTGACACTACCTTCCGCTCCACCCACAGCAGGAGAAGTCATTTGATGATTATAACACACAGAAAAAATGAGTGTGGCACTCGGGGACTGCTGCGGTAAAGCTATTGCATAGCATTTTTTATCTACTTATGTAATTATAATTATTTATTTATATTATTTATGCAGTATTTTTTTTTATTTGATATTAATTCAAGTTACACTTTTTGAGCGTGGTGACCGATAACAAAACAATTTGTTTTCTTTTATTGAATAAATGAGAAGTTAATATTGTTTAAAATATTTTTATTATCTTACAATACATGTAGGTTATTCAAGATTTTTTATCATTGAAACTATAGGTTTATTAGCAGCTAGTCGACACGCATACGTCTAGTCGCACGCACACAAACATTGTGCTGAAGTCTGCCGAACTCTGCCGAACTGAAACGACGTTAGACGATGCACGGCTTTCACCGCCGCACCGCTGAGTCGGTTGGAGTGGGGGGTGTTAGGTTTATTTTTGTTACGGAATTTCTTGATTCGGTCGCCGCGCTCAAAGCCCGCGATAAAAGCTATGCAATAGCTTAAAAAAATATGGAAACATTGTGTAAATAAATTTAGTTTTGAAAAAAGAACCGTGAAGTTTCTTGACGATTCTTCTCCATAAGAAACGAGCAGTTTGAACCTTGCGATCGCTTCTGAACTTTTATAAGTACCTCTGAAGACCTATTAGATGCGAAATAAAATAATGTTGATTTTGTGCACTATGATCAAAATCACATTTAAGTAAAATTAATTATTTTTAACTCCAAAATAACATGCCTAAAAGTCAACAACATTTATTGAGGACATGTTAAATAACAATAAATATACAACGTGTAACGGAAAACCCATATCTATCCAAAAGGGCTGAAGATAACATTTGGTATTGAGTCTATACACAATTTCAACTCACAAAAAGTGACAAGAAATCGATACCAAATTATGACACAGCACTACGAGGGTCATAAACTTCCCACGGCACTTGTCAATCACACGATAATTCTCTTCGTTCTTCTTAATTTGGAAAATTCGGTCTCTGGTGTCAATGAATTGAAATATCTAATAAGTTCCACACATTTATACACAGGATTACAAATTCCTTGCCATATAGTTTGTTATCATACAAAGAAGTCGTGCACTTGATATACCCTTTAAGTTACACGTTGTATACCTATGTTTACGTAATACTTCAGCCATATTGTGTAGCGAGTGGACTGTATTTAATTGACATTCCGAACTGGTAGTTACATAAGATGGCTTTATTTAAATAATTAACATATTTTAGGTAATACAAATTATAGAGAGTAAACTTAGGAAGAGAATTTCGGTTGACTGCCGACACTGCGGTCGCATTGTTTTTTTTTTTTTTTTTTTTATGTGTGGCATCTCGCAGGTCAACCTCTGAGGTTGTCGGCTGCTTAACCGGGCTTGCCTGTGGTTGCCTTAATTAATAAATTAATTAAAGCCTCCAGCCAGGGCTTATTAAAAAACTTACAAACTAGGCGACTACACGCTAAGGGCACCCCCTGTGGGGTACGGACCTCGGCTTAGGGCGTCGCAGGGGAGGGCAGCTAGGGACAGGCTGGATCATATAATTATTATTATTAATAAGGGAATTTAAAGCTACTGGCTCAGCGTCGCGGGCTGGCTCTGGCAAGGGTCGGGGTGGACTATTACGAGGACGTCGCGGCGGGCCTCGGCGGCGAGGACGGAAGGACGGTCGGTTTTTGTGTTTTTGTGCCACTGTACTTGTTTCCCTACGGCTCTCTTGGAGCAGGGTGATTGCGTCATCGGGAGTGACTAGGGTATGCCTTGGTCGGCGAATCTTAGAGATACGCGAGGGTTCATATTGGGCGGCCGATACGATAAGGGGATTCCTATGTCGGATTGAAGTTTCAAAGAAACGCTTGGAGACGCGTTTCATGAACTGCTGGATGGTGGGCATCTTGAGGTCTACGTGAAGAAGCTCATTTCGAACATAAAAGGGGGCTCCCGTGACTCTACGGAGGAATCGGTTTTGGAGGGTCTGCATCTTATGGAGGAGGTAGGGCTTTGCGTGTGCGAAAACAACGCAGGCGTAGGTCATGATGGGACGGATGACCGCGGTGAAAATACGCAGCTTGCACCTGAGTGATAACTTGCTGCGAGAGCTAAGAATGAAGTGGAGCCTACCTAGAGCGAAAGCGGCGCGCGAACGTGCCTGCTTTATGTGCTCAGCGAAGGAGAGGTGTCTATCGAGGACCACGCCTAAGTATTTGGCTTGCTTTTCCCAAGGGATCGGCTTGCCGTACATGGTAATCGGACGCGGGGAGGGTGGGTTTATAAAACCCCGGTTTAGAAAAGAGGACTGCCTGGCTTTTGTCTGGGTTGACTTCGATTCTCCATTTCCGGAACCACTTGGCCAGAGTGTTTGCGGTAGTTTGGAGAGTGCGAGCGATGGCATCGGGTTTAAGACCGGTATAATAGATAGCCGTATCGTCGGCGAATAGGGCTAGCTGGGTATTTTTATGCTTGGGAATATCACTAGTGAATAGCGTGAAAACGAGGGGGGATAGTACGGAGCCTTGAGGAACTCCTGCGCGAATGGGATGGGGGGAGGAGAGCTCCCCCTCAATTCGATAACGAAAGGTGCGATTCGATAAAAAGTCCCGTAGGATGAGCACGAGACGGTCAGGCACGCCGAGTTGGTATAGCTTATAGATTAAGCCATTGTGCCAGACTTTGTCGAACGCTTTCGCTATGTCGAAGAATAAGGCTCCCGTTATTGCGCCCCGTTGGAAGCCGGCGCTGACGTGTTCTACGATGCGGTGGACTTGTTGGATACATGAGTGTTCGGTTCTAAATCCAAACTGCTCATTGGGTATTAGACTCTTTGCTTCGGCAAAATCTTTGAGCCGCTTATATATAAGCCTTTCATAGATTTTACCGAGGACGTTGAGTAAGCTAATGGGACGGTAGCTAGACGGTTCAGACTTGGGCTTGCCTGGTTTGGGAATACCTATGACGGTGGCCTGTTTCCAGGTTGTATTATTGCTCAATGCGCCATTGAAGATGGCAGTCATTAGCACTATAAGCTGGGCGGGGAAAAGTTTGAAAACCCTATTGGTGATGCCGTCGGAGCCAGGGGCTTTTCGCGGTTGGAGACTTTTAATGATATCCTGGACCTCATCAGGAGTGATGGGGGCCAGTGGATTATCGGGATCTTCGACGGGCGGAAGGGAAGTTCTACGTTCGACTTCAGCGTTCACCATATCGAGGTGGGCTTGGTCTACTGGTTGAGAGCTGGGAGAACACTGGGACTCTAGGCTGTCGGCTAGGCATTCTGCTTTTTCAGAGTTATCGAAGGCGATACTCTTATCGGGACGAATGAGAGGAGGCATTGTGGCCTCTTCAGTGGATCGTAACTTCCTCTGAAGCTGCCAGAAGGCAAGATGGGTGGGCTCAAGTTCACTCAGCATCTTGTCCCAGCTCGCATTACGCTGCTCGGCAATGCGTTTCCTTACAGCACGCTGTAAGTTGCGCATGTGAGCTTTGTTTGCGGCGCAGGGAAAAGCGCTGTACGCGCGGATGGCTGCGTTCTTCTCGGTTATCAGATTCCGTACATCGTCCGGGAGTTTCCAGCGGTGGTCTTCCACTACAGGAACTTCCCTTGAACAATCGTTCAGGACGGATTGTACGTGATCTGTAAGCGAGTCGATCGCCGCCGTCATGTCAGCGACTGAGACTATGTGGTCAGGAATGGTGTCCAATTGTGGCGACGTGGTGGATTTCAGTTTTTCACTTACTTTCCTCCAGTCGGTGATCAATTGGGTCGGAGGAGGTTGGGTAGGATCATGGTTACCCGAGCGGGAACCTAGGTGTAGGATAACGGGACGGTGATCCGAGTTAAGCTCGTGAAGCGCTTCTATGGAGTGTAAACGGAGGTTTACATTCTTTAGGAGCGCCACATCGAGGACATCGGGCCTATGGTTGGTGTCGTGTGGGTAGTGGGTGGGAGTCATCGGAGCGATGACGTCATAGTTTAGGGTCACGTCTAGGTTATACACGATTCTGCCTTTGGCATTTGTCGTGTTGCTGTTCCAAGCGGGGTGTTTGGCGTTGAGATCGCCCGCTAGTAAGACGGAGTCACTTAGGCCGAAGAGAGTCGTGAGATCGCTGGTGAGCGCGATAGGATCGTCTGAAGCAAGAGACGCGACCGATGGTGGGGGATGGTAGGCAGAGATGATGGTTATCGGAGGATGACCAGTCATGCCTAGTCGACAGGCAGAGTACTCTAGGTGAGAGAGAGGCGCGGGTGGGGTCAGAGGGATGCAGTATAACTCCTTCCTATAATAAATAAGGGTACCGCCGCCGTGGCAGCGTGTTCTGTCATTGCGAACTAGACGGTAATTCGCAATTTTGGGGTCAGCGCGGTGTGGTTTCAAAAGGGTCTCCTGTATAAGGAGGACGTCTAATTGGTGGTCGCGGAGGAATTTAGTTATTTCGGCGCGTTGGTTGAAAATGCCATTGGCGTTGAAAAAACCTAATTTGAGGGATCGAGGCCTAGTGTGATTTGTGCGTTGGGAATCCATTGGATCAGTCCATCGCATCCATCTGGTCGAGGCCTAGCACGACATCACTGTGTGTGCTGAATATTTGGCTGTACATTTCCGTCGTAATTTTGCCGTTATTCTGCTGCTCGGCAGCCAGAAGGGCATCGCGGAGAGACCTGGCTTGGCGGGTCATAAATATTTTATAGTGGCGTAGTAGAGCCTGGGCGCAAGACTCGCCGTTCCCGACGGGTGAGGGTTTGGGCGGTTGTTTGGCTGCAGGAGCAGCAGTGGTTTGAGGCGCGGGTTTGGGACTGGTTGTGGCCTCTGGAGCCACGGCTATAGGCAGGATCTGCGCTGTGATGGGTATATCCATCAGTGCCTGCAAAGATTTGGCAGGGGCCAAGGAGGGAAAGGCTTTTTCGTGGTTTAGCCTGTTCCACGGGGATGGTCTCTGAGGAGCTAGACGTTGGGGAATTTGAGAGGAAGGTGCCTCTCTTTGTTGGCGGGTGTTGGCGCGCTTCGCTAATTTAGGAGCGAGTTTGGGGGCTTTGGGACAGCCGCGGTAGTTTGCCGGGTGACCGCTCTGGCCGCAGAGAACGCAGCTGGGTGGTTCCGAACAGAGGGTTCGGTCTTTGGGCCGAGGGCAGTCCGCAGTGCTGTGCTCGCCCAGACACTTGACGCATCTGGGAGTCGCATAGCAGTTGCTCTGCGCATGGCCATACAGTTGGCAACGGTGGCATTGTCCCACTGTTGCGGTTTTGTAGGGCTTTTCAATTGAGATACCGGATAGGGAGCAAATGGACTTAATCTTGAAAATCGGGTGATGACCTTCGGTTGGTTCACAAATGACAAGAACCATGGGAGGGCGTTGCTTCCTTTGGGTTGAGGAAGTTTGGGCTATCGGGCTGGGGGGACGACTATCCTGCGCGCGAGTGGAGGTCGTTGGGACGGGGCTAGCGGGTCGTACGGGCGTTTGAGTTGGGGACGGGGGTGACGCGGTGGTCTTTTTGGCCTTGCTGGCCTGGGAGGTTTTCCCTTTCTTCCTCTTGCCACCGGTGACGACTTGAAAGTCGTCTTCCGAGGATGAGGGGCATGATGACAAATCATTGTCGGAGTTGTTTTTGGACATAGGTTCGGTGATGTCCATTTCACGGAATTCAGGTGCAGCGCACACCTGCGCGGCGTCCATTGTTTTATGAACAATGGGATTAGTAGGTGGGCCGGAAACAATGGGTGATTTCGGGAATCGGGCGATCGGCACGACTTTGTCGGCGGGCGGGGGCAATAGAGGGCTATCTACCTGGAAGTCGTTCGTTGTTTGATGAATAATGGGATCGGAGTTAATAAACACTTCCGTGAATTGACCAACTGGGATGCCTTGATCGGCAAGCGGGGGAGATAATGGGCTGTCAAGCGCGTCACTAAAATCAGCGACGTTGGCTTCGGTAGCCGGAGGACTATTAGCGATTTCACGCTGGATTTTTCCGCCATATTTGGCGGAAATAGCAGGGTTTTCCCTAAGGATCTCTAACAATATCTCCAAAATATTGGAGTTCGCCATGATTGGCGAATGGATCAAAAATTTAATGAGGAAATTTTGGAGATTTCTCTCCCGCGGGGGGCCTATTTAAAGCCTAACTGGCCTAACTCCCCGGATGGATGGGTCCGGGGATGTGTAACCCTCCCAGTCGGGTAGAGACTGGGAGGTGAGTACCTAATGGTGAGCCCTAAGCTTGTAACCGGTCGCCAGTCTTATTGTGCGAGCCGGGCCCTATTGGGTCTAGTGCGAAGGGGTAGACACACCCAACCGACACTAGGTGTGTAGCTGAAAAGGAAACTCAGTAACTAGGTATGACTAGGAGATCCCCCAAGGCCAAAACCTAGCACTCGACTCCAATTTACTGCTTCACCCTGAAGGGGATCAGCGGGTGCGTCGGGTCAGCACCCCCTTGGTATTGTTGACACCGTGAGGTTTCCAACCAAGGACCACGAAACTGTGGTTTTACTCTGAAGGGGCCAAACCAAATTGTTTTTGACGATACTCTGTTATAGAAACAGGATATCCTTCACCGCCTCGAAAAAGGCGGATCCGGACCAGGCGTCGTAGTCGGCGACTACGAGTGACGTATCGGCGGGCGTGACGAAGCGTAGCGATGACTCAGGCACGGAACGATCGAGAGCGCGGAGCGGTACGACCGTCGCGGGCGAGCGTCGGAAGCGGAATGTATGAGCGGTCGCAATGCCAGGGTCCGGGTCTTTTATATGCACCGAACCGCGGGGGGCGCGAATCGGCCATATTTTGCTATCGACCAATGGCAACGCGTGAAGCGACTGACCATATAAGGTAAAGTGACGGCGGGCTCCGTCGCTGTCTACCGTTCTACCTCGTCGTTTTACCTTATGTGGGTACGTGGTAACAATAGCAGGCGGCGCTATATAACGTTGTTGTCGTGCAACATATAAGATAAAATTTGCTTTTTGTGCTTGAATGCAGTGTGTAACACTGTTGTCCCAACTGTAAATATTTGCAAATACCGAAAGGTGGTGTTTACTGCATTCAAGCTTTGATCATAATTTCTTGTCGAAATTATCACTAAAAATTTAACTAAAGATGACTGTCTTAATTAGTTACATTCACATTAATTAAAATTAACGAAGATATTATAACAGACACTAATTAACTATAATAACATAATGAGATGCCATAATCTTAAACCTTGAGTAACATAAAACGAATAACGGCCAGTTAAATTTGATGCCAATTGTTATACTTAATTACTTATTTTGCTAACAGTTATGTCACACTTACCCTTTTGTAAGGGTGTCAGGAGAAACCCAACAAGGATACATGTCCTATTTGACTGGAAAAAATATATAAAGATAATATTGAGATACGATAAGAATTAAGGTACCCACAGACAGGTGCAATGCAACATAATAACTACGTGTTTTCACACAAATATTGTGTACATTTACAATGGTTTTCATGAAAACTGCATTGTCACGTTTTGTTTGTCTCCGGAAAGCCTTAGTCAGCGTCTATCACACATAAATATTTGACATACGGGAAACTCTTAAAAATATATGACTGCTAGACACACATTAGAAAAGGATTAGAAACAAATTATGTTTGTGTCTTTTGCTGATAAAACATTTATTTCTGGATTTGCAATTCCAACAATAAAGAAACACCGGCCGCCAGTTATCTTCCTCAATGGTATATTTAAGCAAGACAATAAACAATTAAGAGTCCAAACAGGCCATCTATATAATTTACTGTTGCTTTAGCTAAATTAAAATAGGTTAATTAGCCATTATAAATTTCTTATAACGACTCTGCTTTACAATTTGCCCAGTGAATTTTGCCCGGTTTGCCCACCCTTAATACTTTAACGGCCCATCGACAATTTAATTAAATGTTACGATTGGTGTCTGTAAATATAATTATAATGTTTTGTTTACGGTTTTAATAATGTTTTTGTTGTTGTTTACGGTGTAGAAAGACGTGACCCCTTTCAACATTTAAGGTTTATGAACTCATACCCAGACAAGATTAAAAGGTTATCAGATATCTAAATTTTGCATGAAATGTGGTCTAATCAGACCATTCTAATCTAGCTAAGAATTTGGGACCATAACAAGTATTATATGTATCAGTTTCTCTAACTATTCATTACGAAGCGAGCATTTCTTCTTAAGATTTAAGGTTCCATTGTCCTCCTAAAAGTCGCTTAGCCATAAAAATTCTAATGGGAAAGTTTTACTCCAACCTCTTTAAAGATAGCCTTGCCAAGGTGTTGAGTCCTTCATAGAGTGGAGATTGCAAAGATGAGTTCCAACTATGTTTCATCTGTAGCACATGACGTGGCCACAGTGAAGAAGCCGTGAAAATGACAGTTTGGTCTAAAAGAAAACTGTCGTGCTTGAGACATAGGAGAAGAACATTCCTGTAACATGCTTCCAACTGATAAATTATATTAATTCGATTAAATAGTAATAAGTAACCATGACTCATTTATTTGTAGCACTTAACCTATGTGAGTAAAAATAATTCTATCTTCTTTTTAGGGTTAAGATAGAATAACTGACGCTTTTCATGGATATTTGGTAAACAATAACACTTTTACTCATCATTTGCTTTCGATATAAGTTTTAATTAGATGAGCCAATGTTTCCCAACCGACTACCCTGAGAAGACACACCGAAACAAATTCAGAGGTCAACGTGTCTTTTGAAGTCAAAGTGAAGTGAAAAACATCATGTTGGTGTTTGTCTGTGGTAGTTTTTGAAGAACAAAAGAAACATGCATAAAGCGTGTTGCATGTGTGGAATCACTTATATAGCACAATCTGAACGAGTTTTTTTTGTGTTAGTAGGTTTAATGTAAGTGCTGGCTGGATTAAAGCCTCCAGTTAGGACTTAAATTACTATAATTAAAGCCGCCACAGGCATGTTCGGTTAAGCAGCTAACAACCTCATAGGTGTTTTTATTTGCTTTTTTGGTGTTTGTATCTATAAAAATTATATTTGTAACAGCAGGTCTAAGTATGTGTTTTAAAGTCGTCTATGTGTATTAGTTCCAAAAAAGGACTGTTAGAAATTTATATGACATATAAAATAAAAAGTAACTTAATTAGTTCAAGACTAGTATAAATAATAAATCAATAGTAAAAAAACTAAAAACACGCTTTTATTTACTGCACATTAAAGCTGCTGCCCAGTGCCCTGAGGTGACGCTTGCGATATAAAACTTTTAACCAGCCCCATACCATTTATTGCTCGCCACGTTTCTCACCTTGGCTCGGGTAGGATCTGATTTTATTGTCCCTCTTTAGCGTGAAATAAACAGAACACATTTATATCACGAATGTAATGAACACAAACTTGATATGGTTAATAGTAGGCAGTACAAGGTTCCATCAGCCATCTTCCACACCCATCAATAGACTATCTCAATAGTACCATAATAATCATACGTCCACGAGGACGTATGATTATTGTCATCATCACGAGAAATGGACAGAATATATAAATTTTTTTTATTTTTTTTTATATATTTTTTTATTGACTTTTTGATAAATTATCTTTTTATTTATTTTTATTGACTATTTTTGACTGATTATTTTTTATTTTGATTGATCATTTCTTATTGTTTTTCTATTGATTATGATTTTATTGATTCTTTTTTTTTTGTATGATTATCTGAACTATTGAATTGTATTGAGTCTATTTAATGGGCTAATGGACATATTTTTTATTTTTATTTGTGATTTAAGCATTTTATTATTCTTCTACACTATCACTTTGGGAATGCCTGTAAAGATAGCTGTATGTATGTACAAAAAAAAAAATGTTAAGACGATCTAATAAGCCCAAACTCGATATGTTTATAAGAAGGCAGTCCAAGGTTCCATCAGCCACTTTCCAATTCTATCATCAGACCAGCTCGATGGTACCACAATATTGTAGATATTGTCATCTAATCTACATATAATTGCCAAGTTTCATGACTATAGAACAATTAGAAGTGTGTGTAATTCCGATTCTAGGATTTCATTACATAGTTACTTTTTTATAGCTCAACCTAATAAAAGCGTGTTAAATAGCTATAGTACAATGCTCGCACAAAATCTATACAAATATATAATATCTCAGCAAAAACTAATGACAAAATCTCAGCTCACCGTTTTAAAATGACAATAACAAACGCTGGACATCGCTGTTAAGGAAATAATAAACAAAACATTCAACAGAAATTGTCATCAGCATTTTTTAAACATCAAATTAAAATACATGTGTCACTTTGCATTTTATGCAGCAACAGTCATATCGTAAAAAATCTCATATTTTGTTCATGTAACGTTTATATCGGACGAGTGTACGATAAAAGAGCTGTTTACAGTATGTTTTATGAATGTCAAGGAATATTGAACGGGTGTGAAAATATGCATCATGTAAATCATGCCGTCTTAAACTGAAAAAATCGCAGGTTCAAACACCAAATTCAGTGGCGTGTATTAGACTGTTTTCAAAATGGATATGGAAGACTATAAGAGTGGGGATAGACCAAATATATAATTGATATACTGCGGGAAAACACACAGAGAAAAGGCACATTTCCATTAAAAAAAAAATGACAAGCAGGTGGGACTCATTCTACATATTTTTAGGGTTCCGACATCAAAAGGAACCTTTATAGTTTCGCCATGTCCGTCTGTCCACGGCTTAGTTCAGAAACTATTGGTACTAGCACGCTGAAATTTGGCATGGATATTTATATTAATCACACCTACAATGTGGTAAAATAAAATGATGATAAATCTTTTTTTTGTTTAGACGTAAACAGGAGATGATTTATTTTTTATCTCGTCTACCCTATAGTGTCGGGTATCGTTGGATAGGTTATCAAAAATAATGGGACTGTGGAAAGGCCAATTAAAATTTGGTGATCCATTTGCGAAATATTAATTTGTAATTTAAGCTTTAAAGTGCTAATTATCTTTAAAGTCTAAAGTGCATACCCTAAAAAAATATTTTTGAATGATTTTATTTTACCACTTTCTCAGCGTTCTAATACTAATAGTTTCTGAGTAAGGCCGCGGACAGACGGAAATGGCGAAACTATAAGGATTCCTTGTCGACTATGGAACACTAAAAATAAACTTAGCAAGGGTTTACTTTAAAATAAATAAGTATGATACGGCCAAGCCTATGTTTTTTTTTTATTTGTAGCTCATAATAAATACAGGATATAATACATTTACAAACAAATTTACAACGGCTATCTGTTGATTGTCATTGTATTGGAAAATAATCTGAAAAACTTAGGTGTAGTTACATCCGCTCTATTATTTATTTCTTAAAATAAAGTCATTTAAAAATCAAAAAACCTGACTGCTGAACTGTAATGCAAGAAACAAGCACATTTTTATTTTAAAAAGTGACAAGCAGGCGGACCCATCCAATTAAAAAAAAAGTTCAATTAGGTCTCGCCTGCTTGTCACTATTAAATATTATTTTTATAGTTTTCCCGGTCGTGTCACAATGGCACCCCACCGGATTCAGAAAGTGAACGAGCTAAGACCATATTTTTAAACTTTCTCTTTGTTTTGATTTTGCTACTGTTACACTAATGATAAATATAATATACCTTTTTGAAATGCTTGTGTTAAGCCCTTTAATTTAATAACCATAGTGTAGGATTAGAAAAAAAAATTGTTCATTATGTATGATGGCTTCGCACAGCCGCCATGTTTGATTTATTCAAATGTCACGTAACTAAGAACACTTGAGCTGCTAAGACAAATCTAACGATATCTCAATTATGTGAATCCGTTCAGCGGTTCTGGAGATATGAGGTAATAAAGAATATTACAAACATACATACATACAAGATACGCGCGAAAAATATAACCCTTCCTTTGCAGTTGGGTACAAAGAGTACTAACAATGTGGGTAGAATTTACATTACTAGCAATCTTATTAACCCCTCCAAGTACGCTTTGCTAAGCAACAACCATATTTAGCTAAATATGCTTGTGTCTGGTGTGGGTTCACAGCAATAGTATAATAATGGGTTCGAAGCCACAAACTCTCAATAAAAAGCTCTCAATAATAAACCTTAATTATTAGGCTGTTGTCACTTATATACTTAAATAAGTTTGCACGGAACCCTTGCTACGCAAGTCCAAACCACATTCGGCCGGTTTTTAAGCAGTTGTATTTTCCAAGTCGAAAGTGTTCCCACATGAATGCATTACTAGGATAAAAGTATTCAAATATCCAAATCCCTTCTGCCATTGAGATGTGATTGATTACCAAACACACTTTCTCGTCTATAGATTAGGTTATTGACACAAATTCATATCCGATGCGTGAAGCGTAACACGATTGATTTCATCTGACTCATACTACGGTGGCTCACAAAATGTTCGGAGACATCTTGTCTAGGCTACATCAAACGAAATTGCGGATCTAATTTCTTAAATAAACTTTTTAGCAACACATAAAACCGACTTCCATATCAAAACACTACAAAGCCGGAAATAACTTTAATTTCGGTAGTCGGTGTTATCGGTTTTGTATTTTCTTTTTTTGAGACACCGCCTTTTAATTTATTTACGTTCTGGTTGCATAATAATCATAATATTCCCTATGAGTTTTACGTTTTTTGGCTAAAAGTACCTTGTAAGGCGTTGCAGCAGACCTCGTAGGAAGGGCTGGGCCGAGCTGGGACCAAGCTAACGACCACTGGTTTACTTTGGCCTAGGATAGAACCACCTGGAAATCATGGAGAGAGGCCTAGCACGGAGACGATGCAGGCTGACAATATACTTAAGTATCATTTTTAACCGACTTCTAAAAAAGGAGGAGGTTCTCAATTCGGATGTTTGTTTGTTTTTTTTTTGTTCGGGCATAGCTCCGTTGCTTGCCAAACGATTTGAAAAATTCTTTTTTTGTTGAAATGGTCCAACTTTCCAAATGGTCCCATGAAAATTTTATCGAAATCGGACAAGCCGTTTCTGAAAAATAGACAAAAGTCTGAAAAAAAATATTTCCATTGACGATCTTTTCGTTTACTCTGCTGGTGAAGGTGATCAGTAGTTGACATTTTGGCTTTTGTAGCTAGGTTAATTACAAACGGACCCACTAAAAAGCACGAAAATAAAAACTTTTTTGCAAAAAATAAAACTGACTTTCATATCAAAACACTACAAAGCCAAAAATAACTTTAATTTCGGAAGGCGGTGTGAAAAAATAGAAAATACAAAACCAATAACACTGACTACCGAAATTAAAATTATTTTTGGCTTTGTAGTGTTTTGATATGGAAGTCGGTTTTATTTTTTGCAAAAAAATTTTTTTGTATCATTACCTAATTATTTTATTGCATCTAATATCTAGTAGTGACTAAATCCTTCTTCCTTTTCCAATTCCGAATCCACTAAAGTAGTATCATAGTGCTTTCTGCATTATTCAAAGCATTCACGTTTCTACATCCGCGACTTAACATGACTGTATGCAATAAATCAAACACAGTGGAGTTAATACATTAGCGTTTCCGACACAAGTGCATCAGCTAAGGTGGTTTGAGAAATATTTTACTGTGACACGAGAACGTTCAGGGAAGTGTGTTGAAGAATGTTAAGTCTGGATAAGATGATGTTTTTTCTTGTAATATGACTTATTTTTGACATATTTTTACGGAAAGTAAATGAAATGGGATATCGTTTATTGCGTTTAGAAAGTTTGATGTGTGATGTGTTATAATAATAATTGTTCAGGACTACAATAAAGCCAGTGCAACGATACTGGTGTGTCCAAACTTGTCCACGGTTCGTGGAGCCCTACCGTTGCTTTCAATAATCTACAGGCTCTCCGGCCGACAAAACAATCTATAGCCTCTGAGGCTTTATCAATAACTAAGTTAATGACACTCACCTGAGCTGCAGACGCCAAGTTTCGACCTTCCTAGGCCACGCCCAAGTGTGGTATGTATGTAAATATGAGGTGAGTAATTGAAAGTGTGATGTAAGCAAGTGTTCGTGGACGTTCACAAGGCGCCGGTCCCCAGATGGCGCGGTCCAGATAGCATCACAGCAAAACTCCGCTTTTTTCCAGCAAATCCGCGTGCCATTTTGTCTGGCATCAATACGGCGTATGTTCCAAAATATCCCAGGTTTTTAGTCAAATGGGGATTACAAATTCCAATCGATCGTTAAGCGCGACCCAATTATCGGTTACAAGAGGCGATTGCACACGATATTTAATTTCAATCAAATCAACAGGTCCCCACGCGGACGATATTCCAAAAACGGAAGCAAAGTCTATCTGTCAAGTCAGATATGTCAAGATCAAATTTCTTTATGTCAAAAGAGTACGTTCGGAAACATTTGGTACTAAACAATAATAATATAGATATGTATTAATTGCTTAAAAAATCTCGTTTCATATCAATTAAGCAGCAATTGCGCAAGAAATCCATGACCTGATTTCTCTATTTCCCTTTCACTACCGGTCTACCAGACGCACGGCTGGGTACACTTGGTTGATATACCGTCTTGTCGTACCAAGCGCTTCTCCTCCACGTTTATTGTGCGCACAGCCAATTTGTGGAATTCTCTGACGGCTTCTGTGTTCCCTGCCACTTATTACCTTTCAGCCTTTAAAGCAAGAGTAAATAGGCATCTTCTGGGCTCACTTGTCACATCGCAGACCTCATCTATCGCTTACCATCAGGCGAGATCGAGGTCAAGAGCAGGCTCATCCATAATAAAATAAAAACAAAAAAAAAGACTAAGTGTTGCATATTAAATAGAAAAATATGATTGAGAACATTACTTAAATGAAAAAAATGTTAATCAATAATATTGTAACCTTTATTATGCCACTCTTCGAACTAACAGTAACTTTTAGTTTAAAACACTGTAGGTATTAGCTGATTTTACTTTGACGCATACATAATCGCCACCAAAACTAAATTTTTCAAAACAAAATAAGCACGAAAGAAAGCAATATGGGTATTTTTTTCCTCACAGATAGCAACATTGAATTGTGATAAGTTAGGCTATTAGAATTTTAGTTTAATGATCGATTAACGTAAAAATAATGTATTAAATGTAAGTATTGACTTCTGAAATGTAATTTGATTACACTGTTTTTGTTTTCCCGAAGGGCTATGACATCCTTTCAGGCTACAAATGGTAATTTTAAATTATTTACTTGCGAGCTCTGTTCGCTGGAACGTGACCTTTAGTACTGACGGATCGTCGAGAAAAGGAAGCCACTATGGCTTCCTTTTAGTTGATGTACTAGGTTTCTATGCGTTATTATTCTAAAGTTTTAACATTGTAAAACGAATTTATCCGTCTCCCTCTCGAAAACGCATAGACTTTGACATCAAGTCTATCGAACTTTTTATTCAAATTATCAACTTTAAAGCTTTATTGCTTCGTTAATGATGAAAACATTTTTTTTGTAGGCTCGTGTTTGACCACCATCTCACCTAAAGGTAAGCGTGCTTCATTTTCAACCACATCATGTGGTCGAAAATGAAGCACGCTTGCCTAGAAATTGTAAGTATGTTTACCTAGCTACTTACAATTTCTAGGCAAGCGTGTTTCACGTATTTCGTAATCGCTCACTTGACCTTATATATTATTTTAAATAAAAAAATACATGCAGAATCTTTCTTAGGGTGTTTTTAATATCGTGCGGATTTCATCACGCACGCGGGATTGGCCCGCATGCGGAAAATTTCACGCAGCGTGAGACACGCTAGCCCACGATTGAGTTTTCTGCGGGCTGCCATGCATTGTGGTTGTGTACAATGAACGACAAACTCAGAAAATTATTGATCATATACTTAATTTATAAAAGACGGAATAAGAAGACGAGATCACAGTATGGCCTGTTATTTGAAAAAAGGATTCTTGCTGGAACGTTTGTCACACACTGTGGAAAATTACGAATGAATGAAAAGAAATTTAAGATTTATTTTCGGATGTCCATTCATACTTTTGATGAATTGTTTGGAAGAATTGAACACAGGCTACAAAAATACAATTCAAAAAATGATATAAAAAAATAAAAATACAATTCCAGGCAGCGTCACATCTCTGTTTTTATATAATTCATGGGATTTATCATGGCCGCAGATGCACTTCAATTATAACACGTTCTGTGTCAATTTTCATTTTAAATGTGACTGTACTACGCGTGCGTGCACCCCGCATGACAGTAAAACGCACACTGATTTTCATAGAAGTGCTCACGCGCGGGGAGTCCCCGCACGGGGCTGTTGCCACGGATCACACCCCGCGTCCCGCTTGCCAATTCCACGCATTACAATAAATACTTGTATAAAAAGGACACTTTTGGGTGTTACGCATGCGGGGCAATCCCACGTGCGTGATGAAATCCGCACGATATTAAAAACACCCTACCTGTCTATTGCATGTAAAGTCAATAATATTTACGTCAATGTTGAAATCGGAATCAATGGTGGCCCAGTGGATGTAGGTACTACTTGCAAGTTGTAGGTCGTGAGTTCGAACCCAGATGGGTATATTGTTTTGTGTGATTAGTATCATTACTTAAAAGGTCTCCAAAAAATCGGAAATCATGTGACCTTAAATTCGTCCCTGTATAATAAGGGCTTGTAAGTTTAAATTAAACACTATTGTTGTAAGGATTACACGTTTCTAAGCACATTTTTTCATGAAAATAAATATAATTTATTTAAAGAAAAAATTTTTAGCAAAAATTTGAACCGACTTCCATATCAAAACACTACAAAGGCAAAAATAACTTTAATTACGGTAGTCGGTGTTATTGGTTTTGGATTTTCTTTTTTCACACCGCATTCCGAAATTAAAATTATTTTTGCCTTTGTAGTGTTTTGATATGTAAGTCGGTTCTATTTTTTGCAAAAAAAATTTATTCACGCTTTTTAGTGGGTTGGTTTGTAATTTATCTAGTTACAAAAGCCATAATGTCAACAACTTATCACCTTTTACAAAATATTGCTTTTCCCGATGCATAGCCGTTAATTTTTGTGGAGTTCTCCTGGTATTTGACCATCAGCTCTACATCACCATATGTATTGTGACGAGCATAAAGTGTTTAACATCCGTACTCAAGTAATCGAATCGCAATCCACGAAATACTTATTATTGAGTAGTTTCAGTGGCCATCTGTGGTCTTCATCATCAGTTCTTCCCTTCCTTTCACTTCTCCAAATGGTACTTTTCAAAAGCAACTGCTCAAATTACTATAAAAAATACCCAAAACGCTATAGGTGTGCCTATAATATTTGAAGAGTTCCCTCAATTTTTCCAAGATCTCATCATCAGATCCTGATTTCGTAACAATGGGAGCAATTAGAAAGTATACCCTTTCAAACGCAAAAAGAATTTTCCAAATCGGTCCAGCCGTCTCCGAGTTATGAGGTAACATATATATAAAAAAAAGTTTAAGACGAATTGAGAACCTCCTCCTTTTTTTTGAAGTCGGTTAAAAAACAAGAACTAACTTTATGTTTTTTCATTAAAACAAAACGAAAATTTTAGCGCTAATGAGAAATGTAATAAACGATGCACCGACATGGAATGTGCTGTGTTGGTAAGGAATTTTAATGTTATGAATATTATGAGGATTTTGTTAAAATTGTAGCTGTACTACGTAAACACGGAATTTCAAAATTATGTTTTGATACCGGATAGCTGATGCTTTCAATAGAGTGCTGGAAAGTTTCTTTTTTTTAAGCCACATATCTGAGAATTATATCTCGAGATTTTTATCACTTATTTTTCATCAAATTTTACACATTTAGAAAAGACACAGTGTTTTTTTCAAATCGTAATAGATAGTAGATTAATAGATGAAACAATAAATTTATTTAATTCAAGAGTGAATAGGCCTCTTCTAGGCAAGCATGCTTCATCATCGACCACATTCACCACTGAATATTTTTAAACTCAAAGAATATAATATATACAAAGTGTAATTTAAAGGGTATATAAATACTAAGTGCACGGCTTCTTTGTAATAACAAACGACATGGCAAGGGTTTTGTAATCATAATATGTCTACATGTGTGGAACTTATTAGAAATTTCAATACCGATTACAAGACCGATTTTTCAAATTAAGAAGAACGAAGAGAATTATCGTGTTATTAGCAAGTGACGTGGAAAGTTTTTGATCCTCGTAGTGCTCTGACACGTTTGTTATGATTGGTATTCAAGAAGCATATGGGACATAAAAGTAATAATTCCCATTATTTTGACGTACAATTCTCGCCACCTTTAATTCCAACAATATTTTCCTTAACAAAGCGCCTTGTTACACAATCGCAGTGTCGTCTATGCGGACTTTCCACTCAACAACTTTGCAGGCTAAGAGGTCCAGGTACGTGCTTAGAGCAAGTTTGCGTGCCCTTCAAACATAGTGCAACTTGTGTTAACTAGTAAACGGAAGATATGTCGACCCTTAGTATTAAATCATTAAATATCTCGCCAAGTTATTTTTTTTAGAACTTAACCCTCAAATATTATAAAACTGTCTGTAGCCGCGTCTGGCTGTTTGTGTTTTCGCGATAAACTGAAAAAACTTCTGAACACATTTCATGTCGTTTTTGCCAATGAATAGAGTAATTTATGACGTAGGTTTTTGTGTATAGGTAATTTATTATTGTTTTGTGTGAATTAGCAAAATGAGAACGCGCAAAGCTGGGTCGCAGCGCACAATCACGAAATAAACAACTTTATCTAGAAATAATAGAATTAAGTTATAATAAGAAATTAAGTAATACAACCTTAGGATGTATGTCATATTTCCCAGTATTTTTTTCAATTGAAATGAAACTGCTATTTTTAATTTTGAACATTATTTTTCTCAGATGAGTGGAATGGGGAGAGTTAGCTGATTGATTGATTCTATTTTGGTCTTGCAGTGTTGCTAATTGTGTATTATTCCTTTTATTACTATATGGAATATAAAAGAAAAAAACAAATAATAATAGGGAATTCGATCAATTAGACTCCCATTACGAAAAGATCCGGCGTCCTAAAAATCACTTTCACAAAGAACAATGGCAGCCACTCATACATTAATTGAGGTGAGATTAAATTTTTGCGTCTTTAAATGAAAAATATATTGTTTAACTCGGTGTCAACTTCTGAATTAGTTTGTGCAAGAATTTTTGTTCGAGAAGTCCGAGAATAATAGAAATTCAGTCATGAACTTTTGTAGGTTATGTCCCGGTCAAGTGAAAATTCAAGAAAACGGAAAATAATCGAGAGCAACACAAGTCACTATGTGCAAGCGTCTGTAACATGAACATTTTTTTTTAAGTAGATTAGTTCCTGACGGAACAGGCTAAGGTCTTGATTACTATGCTGCCTAGTAATCAGTTAACCATAGATTATACATATAAATATTTTTCTTGAGGGTAATGTGACATGAACAATCAACAGTTGTCAAACCATATCATTAGAACTTAAAACGGGATATTTACCATGTGTATTTATTGTTTTATAAATAAAATAAATACATATATTATTATAAATAAAAATAAAATATCGGAAACTCAAAACAATAAATACACATGGTAAATATCCCGTGTTTAGTTCTAATGATACTGTTAGTGACCATTTTAGCTTAAAAACTTATAGTTGTCAAACCAAGTTATATTTTTTTTTGACTTGGGATAATAGTCTTTTTGCCAGTCATTAATTGAAAGTAATTCATTTATTTTTACACTACAATATTTTTACCTCCCAACAAAGAACACTTCCACTTATAAATAAACCTTATTTTTAATTCATTTACTCCTTTTTGTTACAATAACAAACTAAAACTGATTTTATTACAGTAATATTGCACTTACTGGCACTTGGCAGAATAAATAAAAAATGGCATCACTAATTGTCAATGAAAAAATCAAATAAATTTTCATTTCAAATATTTTTTTTATCCGGACTTAACTAGGTAATGTGATACTTTGAAAAAAACGTAGAAAAATAATAGAACTGCCTTCGTATATAAGTCACTTTTAGACGCTCAAATTAAAGTCAGCTAAGCTTTCGCCATTGTTCTTTCGTAATGGTTTTTCAATTGTTTCTATTTCATGCTACTATAGCGATAACGGAAATAAAGCATTTTAAAATGACAGGACAGGCCTGTTGGTATAGTGGTCAGTGGCCCTGACTGCTAAGCGCAAGGTCGTGGGTTCGATTCCCACCCAGGACAAATGTTTGTGTGATGAGCACAATCATTTGTTCTTTGTCTGGGTGTAATTTATCTATAATATGTATGTATTTAGAAATATATATGTATGTTTATCAGTTGTCTAGTACTCATACCACAAGTTCTGCTTAGTTTGGGACTAGATGGCGTTGACTGAAAGTAGTAAAAAAAAGGTCAATGAAAAGAATGAGTTTGTTTCGGTGTTACTTCTCAGAGTAGCCAGTTAGGAAACACCGGCCTCATCTAGCTAAACTAAACTTAACATGCAAAAAAAACATGACGTGTAAAAGTGTTATTTATAACCAATTTACAAAATAAATATATTTTTTATTTCATTTCATTATCCCTTAAGTACCTTTTTCGCATACAAAATCCTAAAGTCAAGATTGTTCTGTTCACTATCTAAGCACTGTTGTCGCACTTATTTTATCTATCTACCCACTGTCAAGAAACAATCGGCAAGTCATCGGACGTTGGAAGGGGCGCGCTAGCACACTTCGTTTTGAACACAGCGGCGCAGTTCACTTTTAGTATTGGCAGCCATCGAGACACACCTCTCCAAGAAAACCATAACGAGTAAATAGGTTGTGAATAGGTTACGACCAGAAATAATGTTTGTACAACATTATTTCTAGATATTAGTTAATTATGTGTTTAATATTTCTGTGCTTATGTTTAAATACAGGTTTTTCGTGATTCTGAGTTTCTGTTTTATTTAACTGTTATTATTTCTATCAGCACTGCTATTCTCTTTCCATTAAAACTACAGTGATATGATCGTATCCAATTAAAATTGCATAACAGTGGCCGACTGCTAAATAACGCGAGATGCAAATTTTCAATACCTTCCACTAATGGAGATTGGCTGTCGGTTTAAACTTTTGAACTTCGAAACTGCTGAACTTCGCCTGACAAGATCTGTGTCAGCCTGCGTTTTGTGCTTCATCTCTTGCAGTATTGTTGAGAATTTCATACTACTTGGTCGAGGTCCGTAAGTTCAGTGGTGTGGAATTGTTGAAGTTGTGGTACTGAAAAGTAGTCGTATTTGAATAGGAATTCTTTATAGCAAATATGTTGCAGTATAAGGACAAAGGAGTATGAAATAATCGTGACATTTGGCGTTATATAGTCTGTTGAATATACAGTGTTTTATATTAGAGTCACCAACCATACACACAGAGAGAACCACACACATTCACATGCACATACAAACACAAACACCTTCATACATTCACACACAACACACACTATCAATACCACAACAGCACTACAAAAATTTTGTTAATACTCTGAAGTTGTACTGCCTAGGTACTTGTAAACTTGTAAAACAGTTCCTACAGTTAAATAAATAATAACTAAAGCTACGTAAGCAGTATGAGTCCTGTGTAAATAAAGTGAAAACTTGATATAAATGTGCTTGATATTAAGTTAAATTAACTAACATAACTAACTATAACTCCTTTAATTTAATTACTCCTTTACCCAAAAAATCAAATCCTACCTCTTTTTCAGAATATCGACCTATTTCCATCCTACCTTTTCTCTCTAAAGTCCTTGAACGCCTTGTCCACAATCAGCTAAGTGCTTTTCTTTGCAAGAATAGTCTGCTGAATCCTTTCCAATCCGGATTTCGTCCTGGACACAGTACTACTACCGCGTTAGTTAATGTAACTGACGACATACGGATGGGCATGGATAAAGGAAATATGACGGTTCTCTGCTTGCTTGATTTTAGTAACGCTTTTAATACCGTCGATTTCGATATTCTGCTCAGCATACTTCACTCTATTAACATATCTCCAACAGCGATTGACTGGTTTCGTAGTTACCTGTATGGCCGCCGGCAACGTATTTGCATAGATGAGTCCTGCTCTTCTTGGTGTAGTACTGTAGCCGGTGTTCCTCAGGGTGGCGTGTTATCTCCTTTACTTTTCGCAATTTTCATAAATTCTATTTCCAAAAAACTTCAATCCTCCTACCACCTTTATGCTGATGACTTGCAAATTTACAGACAAGCGCCTTATACTGATTTAGATGCTACAATAAATATGATAAACCAGGACTTGGCTTCAGTTTGCGAATGGAGTGAGGCACATGGTTTGCAGGTTAACCCGTTAAAGACCCAGGTCATTGTAGTCGGCAGCTCTAGGTTAGCATCTAAGGTAAACTGGTCTCAGCTTCCTCGGGTTATTTTCAATGGCACAGCTATTCCACTAAGCGAGAAAGTTAAGAACCTTGGGGTCTGGTTGGACAAATATCTTTCGTGGGGTCCCCAATTACAAGAGGTGAGTCGCAAATTATTTGCTTCTGCCAGTTCTCTAAGGCGGTTGCGTAACTTTCTGCCAACTGCCACTAAAATTGCGCTAGCACAGTCTCTTTTACATCCCATCCTAGACTACGCTGATGTCAGTTATCTTGATCTCACAGAGGCACAACTTGATAAACTTGAGCGACTTCAAAATTTTTGCATAAGATTTATATTTGGTTTGCGCAAATATGATCATGTATCTGAATTTCGTATGAAACTCAAGTGGCTTCCTATACGTCTTCGCCGGAACTTACACATATTGTCTCTGCTTTACAGTATTCTGTTCAATCCTAAGACCCCCTTTTATCTTAAAGAACGTTTTAAGTTCCTCCATGACACACATGCCAAATTTCTGAGGTCATCGGAAAACTTGAGGCTAGAGGTACCGAGTCACTCCACCAATTTCTTTGGTAAGTCGTTCGCAGCTCAAGCAGTACGACTGTGGAATACTCTTCCCGTGTCAGTAAGACAAGCACAAACCCTTCCTTCTTTCAAAAACATGGTAAAAGATCTCTATCTCTCTCTTTAATATGTTACTATTTTTTATATATCTCAGCTTTGTTATTTTATGTATGTATATGTATATGTGCATTGAGTATGTAGGTTATTACTTATTTATTGTATATAAGTAAATAGTACACCATGGACTACCCGCGAATTTATTTTCTCCTGCTGTGTCAAATCCATCTAAAGGTTGTCTGTAAAAGATCGCTTTTAGCGATAAGACCGCCCATTGTAACACCCTTTGTAGTTTATAAGTCCTTATTTAATTCTGTTATGGTGTACAATAAAGAGTATATCTATCTATCTATCTATCTATAACTCAAGGCTGCCCATTTCAGCCGCATGCCCGAACTACATAGTTATAACAAACCAACGAATGGGTTCCTTTGGAAATGGAAAGATGGGGCGCAGCACCGCTGGAAAAACTGAAGGAAGGCCATTTCCCAGCAGTACAGGATAGTATTCGACACTAAAACCTGTAATGGTTCCTTCAAATATAACCTCCTTCATAATTTTTAATCTAATCTGTTTTAAAGTTACAAATATCGTCAGATTCGTATCTAAAGACAGAATTAAAGAAATATTTTTTTAAAACGTTGCATAAATTGTGCATACTTAGCTAGCTGACCACGAAGATAAGGAAAAATATATAGATACCAAATGAAATTCAGTAAAATTACTAATGATGCATTTGGGTAGGTACCATTTTGTAGTTTTCACCACACTGACTTACGTATTTCGTTGAAAGTGACATGCAGTGGAACATTAAATTTTTCCTTTTAATTAAACTTTTTCATGGAAAATAACTTAACCATAATCACTGCACTCTTTTTTTGGAGGGGAAAATCATCGAATGACTTCTCTCGCTCTGAGTGGAGCGGGAGGGAGACTCAGACTTCTACTGACTAAATTCCCACTTTGTTCCTTCAGCTTCCCTTGCGTTCCGTGGCCGCGGTATCTCGTTAGAACATTCCCGTAACCCCGGTAGGCAACGGCCCTATAGGGTCTCTAGTTCTAACGACTCTTTGAGGCATAATCGTTGCACCCTAGAAATGGTGGCTCAAAGTCCTATTCAGCAAATTGTTTTATGGTGAATCATTCGCTTAATCAATCAATAGATACTCAATCACTCATAGCGAAATAGGCTGCTCACGCCCTTTAAATTAATAAGCTTGCAACAATTTCAAAAGTGAAAGAAACAGCCGATATGGTCCCCAAATGGCAGAGCGAAACGAAATATATTCGATGTTCATACATCAAGTGGGTATTAGCCTTGTAATTCCGTAGATCAGGTAATGAAGCGAAAATCCCTAGAATTTAGTCTGTAGGATACTAATTAGTAGCTAATATGGCGTAGTTGTGGATAATGAGCTTAATCACTTGCGGGAGTATCGGAACTGTGTGCTGTGCGTGTCGGGAATATGTACTGGAGCGTAGTTACTAAGCTGATTGGCAATCTAAGTAGGTAGGTACATATTTGTTGATTGAAAAAATATACGCGTCGAATTGAAAACCTCCTCTTTTTGTCGTCGGTTGAAAATACGTGCAGTATGCCTATAATATACAACATGTATTGTAATTAACGCACTTCATCAAACACCCCAATTAGAAAATTATGTTATTATCATAATACATTCTCTGAATTTTTAGTTTTACTTGTTTAAACAGTTTTTTTTAAGACTTTAACTTCCTTTAAATGAGTTTCATTTTTCTGTAATGTGTAATGAAAGACGGAATTTATATAAATCTGCATTTAAAAAGTTACTCCTTTAATTTACGATCCATAGTTAGTTTATTTTTACTAAACAGCGAAAGTGTAATTTGTAATTTACGTAGATTCAATTGTTTTGGGATAAAAATTTCGATATTTATTTTATTAAAAACGATTAAAATCGATTCAGTAAATGATTCTGAATAAACTAATTTCAGGATGTGCCTTAATTATTTTACATGTTGTATATTAATATAATATAATAATATGGTCTATTGTTTTCCGAACTTAGAGATGAGGACTATATATAATACTTAATATTTTTCTCATATTCCGCATAGGTAATATAATATTTTTTTCTGTGTCACGGCAGGTCATATAGTTGTCAAATTTCAACTTAACCAGTGCAATTGTAGTACAGTAAGGTTAACGGTTTTTTCATTCGACGCAAAAAAAGAGAATTGGCTCAAATAAATTTTTATTTTTCTATGTTTTGTATTGAACGCTTTGAATCCAGGTAATAGCGAATCTTCACATACAAAAATCCTTTCGAACATTACAGTGTATTTTATCACGCGTGCAATGGCCTCCCGGTATTAGCAGATGATATATAACCTAGGCTAAACCCTTGAAAAATTGCTTACACCCCAGTTTTAGGGGGCGTGATAAAATGTTAATGTTGGCCCCATTTATACCGCCAATGGTACTGCTATCAATTAAACGTCGTATGAGGTTATAAATCACGATTTGTTATAAAAATGGCATTCAATTTTGGTTTATCTCATGCGAGAAATATTATTTGATTGTGGTTTATAAATCAAAGGTGTGTGCTGTCGTGGCCAAGTGGTTAAAGGCATGACTTACGAGTTGGAAGTCGTGGTTTCGTACCGGGGCAGACGCTTATTTTGTGTAATTTCCATCATCATCTCACTACTATCAAAACAGTAAAGGAAAAATATTGAGTGGCAATGTAACTTAAATAACTTCTCCCGCTCTGGTTTAAGCGGAAGCGAATGTCAGACTTCTACTGACTAAAAACCCACCCTGTTCCTTCAGCTGCCCATAAGTTCCGGGGCTGCGATATCTTGTTAGTATATTTCCGCAACTCTGGCGGAAAGTGGCCTTATAAGGCCCCGTCACTAATGCTGACAGCTCCTTGAGGCGCGCGCAGAACACGACGCGCCGCCGACCCGGGCCTGTTACCCGATCTGCTATCGATCGATCCTCGACACCCAGGGCGTCTACCGTGGCGGCTGGGGCGTGAGGAAGAGAGTGGCCTCTCCCTTGCGCGTTCGGTTCCTTTGCTAGCATGACTACTTCGCAGAAGGAGCCGACTGCATCCCATTCCCTCTCGCTCCGCACCATGGTCTGAACCAAGGCCGGGCGCGAGAAGTCGCCGCCGTCGATCGCCTCCATGAGGCCACAGCAGTGCTCCGCCCAAGCAGGGCACATCTGCACTGTATGATCCACCGTGTCCTCCGAAAATTGGAATTGCCTAGGACTGAATAATCCAAAGTTCGTTCGTTGTAGATTACGGCCCTGTCCCTATTATAGAGAGAAGGCCTTTGTCCAAGCATTGGTATATGATAAATTAAATGGACAATCGCTTAATATGTATTTAATTAAATATGAAGAAATAATTTTTTAGTTTCTAATTTTATGAATAAGGTTGTTTTATTTGTTTATAAATTTTATGTTACTCCGTTATTTTTTTGTTTTATATTTTTTAGTCTTAGAAGTATTTTAATGTAATTTTGTAGAATTAGCATAGATATAAGCGATTTGGTGTAAACTGTTAGCTTATATTTGATAAATAAATGAATATGAATGAATAAATCTCAAAAGACTAACCTCCACTTCCAAAATCAGGAATTTGAGTAGTGATATCCCAATTTGAATGTAAAAGTATTAAAATGATAAAATCTCATTTCAACAAAATGTGAATTTAGAACTAATAACAATTATTCAACAATATTGTCATCAATAAAGCGTCAATAATCAAATGGCTAAGGTGTGACTTGTAATCGAGTGGTCGCAGATTCGAACCCCACCCATTACACAATTGCCGTGAACCCAATCCAGACACAAGCTTATTTAGCTTAGTTGGAGGGGTTAACAAGATTGCTAGTTATGTAAATTCTACCCACATTGCTAGTAATCCTTAAAGAAACAAAAAAACTGTAAGTACAAATATTATAAAGCGGAAGAGTTTGTTTATTTAAACGCCCTAATCTCCAAAAGAGAAAAACACAAACGTGTGCAATTTTGAAACAAGTTTTTTATATTTTTCAATGTTTTTTTGTTTTTATAGGAATATTTAAAAATGTAAATAATATGGATATAAAATGTAATAAATGAAATAATAATAATATTCCACAACTTTCACACAACGCCATCTAGTCCCAAACTAAGCAGAGCTTGTGGTATAAGTACTAGACAACTGATAAACATACATATATATTTCTAACTACATACATATTATAGATAAATTACACCCAGACAAAGAACAAATGATCGTGCTCATCACACAAACATTTGTCCTGGGTGGGAATCGAACCCACGACCTTGCACATATCAGTCAGGGCCACTGACCACTATACCAACCGGCCTGTCGATAATTAAGAAATATAGATAATTTATTTATTTATTTTAATTACAGCCTTTTTATTTGCCATACACCGCTGATTATTTTATGGCATAATCATTAAATTTCATGTATCATTCATCTCTTCGCGCTTCAATCAAATTAATTACATTAAGTACTACACAGTTTATGAATTATGTAGGTACGAGACTGTGATAATAAGATTACTTCAGACATTAATTGGGTCTCATGTAATTAGATTATTTATTTATTTATTAAAGAAAGATGGCTTCGCATGGGCGCAATGGCGGGATTAATGTGGTCGGGGTGGAGTGATTAATTTAAGTATTATTATTATGATTAGAATCGAATCTAAAAATCGAAATCGAATCGAATCGAGAATATATGTATGTATGCTCCGACGTGAGAATCACTCTGCCCTGGTATTATAAATATCTGAAGTCAGGACCAGGACGTCAGGATATCAGAATCAGGACGGATCGTATGGACTTCAAAAGAGTTATGTTAAACTCTGAGTTTGTTTCTGTGTTTCTTTCTTCTCTGTTAGGAAACACTGGCTTCATCTAGTTTAAATTTACGAAAAAAAAACATCATCATCGAAGTGTAATTTATAACATATTTGCAAAACTAAACATCATTTCTCCTCGTTAAGTCGATCCCTCAGTGCTGGGTATCGTGGATACGACGAAAACGTTGCAACAGGCTTCTAAACAGAATTAATAAATTAAATAAAAATCTTAGAATTTCTTGGCTTTTCTCTTTTATACTATGCATAATAAACTTCTTGAATCAATGTGTCTATTGATGAAAACCACAGAACCTAAACGAATAGAAGGCGAGAAGCGACTTTGTTTTGTACTATAGTTATGAAAAGTTGTACATACATTTATGACAAACAGATAAGCGAACAATAGATGAAAAGTTTATGGCAAAACATGATTACCAATACTTAATAATATACATCCATTTATTTATCTAAAATTAAGCATTTATAATATTTAATATAGATTTATGTGAATGTGACGACATGGGAAAGTAACTTACCTTACCACTTATATAATAAGCATTTATTTCAGAATTATTCTCATAAATAATACAATAAATAATTATTATTAGTAGCACTACTTAAACCTATGTTATTATTTAAAACTAAATAAAAAGAATGAGTCAAATATAGAGATGATTTAATATAGAGATGTAGAGTACGCCGCACGCGCGCTTGCCGGTCGGCTGTGTCGTGTCCTTGAAAATGGCTTCTAAAGTGATAAAGTGTAACTCATGCAATGTTGTTATAAACGAAGTGCTTGCATTTATATGTAATAAGATAGATGTTATGGATGAAGAAAGCATTAGTCGTATATGCATAAGTGCGTTTTCGGAATCTGATATAGTTTCAGCCAAAAATCTGCTATTCGATTCCTTATCAATGACAAAGCAGATGAAAATAAGGAAGAGAGACGGCAAAACGCTCCGTAACATTGATGATATTATTTGTTTATTAAAGGAAAGTGACCCAGAAGAAATTCCTATTTTCGTCGCTCGAGAATTGCAGAAACTACCCCCAGTTCTGTTCGATCATGTCGATGTTACAAGATTGCTGAAAGACATTGTAAAGATGCAGAGTGAAATAACTGAGATGAAGGAACAGTATGCCACTGCTGACCAGTTACAACTGCTAAAGTCGGATCTTGAGTCGTTAAAAAATACGTCAATAGTAAATTATTTTCCGTGTAATGTAAACACAAAACGAGGCGCAGCGGGATTGGATAGCTTTGAAGACTGCAATAGAGGTCCTGTTGGATTGCCTCCTATGTATGGGGAAGAAAATAAAAACAAGCTTTCACCTTCATCCGTTGATTTATTTAGTAAAGGAGGTACTTGTGATTCGCATCAACAGGTGTGTGTGGAAGAGAGCTGCGGAGTCAAAACGGCGCCAGCGGCGGGCACGGCGGCCAATCAGAGACCGATGCTACGTCGATCACACTCTAACATAGCCGAGACGCGTGCTCCGCGGTTGGCTACTCCAGTGAAGGGACATACGGACGTTCCGAATGTACAACATGTTGTCTTACAAAAACAAAAATGTTTTGCGGATATTGTACGGGATGGGCAATGGAAACCCGAATCTAAAGACGAAGGGTGGATTAAGGTACAATATAGGCGACATAAAAACCGTTTTATTGGGAACAGAGGGAAAGCTGCGGTAGACCCTGATGTGAATTTCAAAGCGGCGGATATACAGATTCCCATCTACATTTATAACGTGGCGAAGGAAGTGTCCGTGTGTGATATAGAAAATTACATTCGAAAAAAATGTAGTAGTATTAACGTTAAGTTGGAAAAAATGACCATGAAAGTAGCGAAAGATTATGATGCTTATAAAGTTTTTGTACCAAAACATAAGCTAGACATATTTATGGAATCTAATTTTTGGCCAGAAGGAATAGCTTTTCGTCGTTTTATAAACTTCGATAGGCAAAATAAAGGCAGACAGGGTGTTCTGACAAAAGGTATTGCTAGACCAAATCATGATTAATACAACTAAATTTGTAAGTTACAATTGCAAAAGTGTGACCCGCTCTGTTGAATGCGTCAAGCGACTTTGCAAGACGGCAGATATAATCGCATTACAAGAAACGTGGTTACTGCCCCATGATGTCCCGTACCTAGGGAACATTGACAAGGATTTCGAATTCATCGGTAACTCAGCTGTGGATACATCTGCTGGCATACTTCGTGGTAGGCCTTACGGAGGAGTGGCCATACTCTGGAGAAAAAGTTCGTTTCCCGTAGTGACAGTGTTATCATGCTCTAGTGTACGTCTGGTTGCTATCAAAATTGAACTCGGTGATCGTTCGATAATAGTATTTTCAGTGTATATGCCTACAAACTCAATAGACAATGTAGTAGAATTTACAGAGTGTTTATGTGAAATAAACACTATCATAGAAGGTAATAACGTGGAATCTGTATTTGTATTGGGAGATTTCAACGCGCATCCAGGTGAGCTTTTTGATATTGAGCTAACACACTTTTGTTCCGAGCAGTTGTGGACGTGCGTTGACAGGGAACTATTGCCTTCGGACACATACACATTTGTTAGTGAGGCGCACGGGTCGCGGAGGTGGCTAGATCACTGTGTAGTGACTGGTGCCGCCCGGCTCGCTGTTGTTAAAATGTCAGTTCTTTATGATATTTACTGGTCAGACCATTATCCTATGCAACTTGAGTGTAATATAGGCCTAATACAACCAAAAAAATTAATATCTGACTGTAGTAAAAATCAAGTGATTTGGGGTGTAAGGGACCAAGATCAAATTTGTCAATACAAAAGAATTTGTCATGCAAAACTGAGGGATATTGATTTTCCTTCAGAGATGAGTAATTGTGCCGATTATATGTGCTCTAATATAAAACATAGGCTTTGTTTAGATAATTTATATAATGAAATAGTGTCTATCTTGACAAATGCGTCTAAATGCACGGGAAAAGTTAAAAATAAATGTAAAAAGGGGAACATAACCGGTTGGAACAGGTACGTCAGGGACGCTCACGTGAGAGCCAGGCTTTGTTTTCAAATGTGGGTGCAAAGTGGTAAACCTTCTGTTGGTTATGTTTATGAAAACATGTGTGAAACTAGGAAGCTCTTTAAATCCCAGCTGAAGTGGTGTCAGGCAAACGAGCAAAAAATTAAGATGGATATCATTGCAAATCACCACTATAAGAAGGATTTTAAAGGTTTTTGGAAAAAAACAAGTCAAATGAATCCAAGGTCTGGTCATCCTGTGAGTGTTGCTGGTGTGCATGAACCACGGGAAATTGCCAACTTGTTCCAAGAACTATATAAAGTAGAGTCGCTTTTGGGAACGACGTCGCAGACGCCTGGGGTGGGCTGTGGTGACGGAGATCTTAAAGTCAGATTTTCAGCCAAAGATGTGGCAAACATTATTAAGAATATGGTGCGAGGTAAATCTCCTGGTCACGACAGCCTAAGCATCGAGCATTTGCAAAATGCTGGCTGTCATATGCCGAGGGTATTGGCCATGTTTTTTAATCTCTGTGTAGGTCATTCGTACCTACCTGATAAATTAATGTACACTGTTGTTGTACCAATAGTTAAAAACAAAACGGGAGATACATCTGACTCGCAAAATTACAGACCAATCTCGCTCGCTACTATTCTAGCAAAAATACTGGACAGTCTGCTTAATCAGCATCTAAGCAAACATATCAAGCTCCATGACGCACAATTTGGATTTAGGACTGGTTTGTCCACGGAGAGCGCTATTATGTGTCTTAAGCAGACTGTTCAATATTATAGTAACAGGAAAACACCAGTTTTTGCATGCTTTCTGGATCTCTCAAAAGCTTTTGACCTAGTGTCCTATGACAAATTATGGCAGAAGCTACATACTGAGACGGATTGTAGGCCGGAAGTTATATCTGTTTTCAGGTATTGGTACAACAACCAAAAGAATAGTGTCAGGTGGGCAGGCTCTTTTTCGGATGTATACAGGTTGCAGTGCGGGGTGAGGCAGGGGGGACTTACCTCACCGACGCTCTTCAATCTGTATATGAATCGGCTTGTCGGTGAACTCAGCAGTGCCAATGTAGGGTGCCACATAGACGGAGTCTGTGTCAATAACATAAGCTACGCGGATGACATGGTTCTGCTGAGTCCATCGATCGGAGCGTTGCGTAAATTGTTAAGAATGTGTGAGTCTTACGCGGAGGCCCACGGGCTCAGATACAACTCAAAAAAAAGTGAGCTAGTCGTTTTTAAGGCGCGTGGCAAAAGTTACGAGTCCGTACCTACACTCACCTTAGCCGGTACTGTCTTGAATAGAGTCACAAAGTTTAAGTATCTGGGCCACTGGGTTTCCGAAGACCTAAAAGACAACATGGATGTGGAAAGGGCACGTAGGGCGTTGGCTGTCCGGTGCAATATGTTGGCCCGCAGGTTCGCACATTGCAGCAATCCAGTCAAAGTTACACTTTTTAAATCTTACTGCACATCATTATACACTTGCAGCCTGTGGGTGAATTACACACTGGGGACATACAACGCCTTACGTGTTCAATATAACAACGCGTTTAGGGTGCTTATGGGACTACCACGATTTTGCAGTGCTTCGAACATGTTCGCGGAAATGCATACCGATGGGTTTCATGCTCTTATACGGAAGCAATGTGCGTCGCTGCTGAATCGTGTTAGGTCTAGCAAAAATAGCGTGATAAAAGTGTTTGCAGATAGGTGGGACTCTCCAATGCTGAGCCACTGGATACGCCTACACACTGCCTATTAGTTTTTATATTTTTATTTGTATTATGTTCCTTTTGTGTCTTTTATATGTTTTGGTGTCTTATGTATGTTTTGTTGTTTGTTCTGATGAGTGAAGTGTTTTATTATGTGTAAGTTTGTACCTGTAACTATGGATCAAGGTCTGAAATAAAGTTTATATTATATTATTATTATTAAATACATGTACGTACTTTGTTGACTCAAAAATTGAATGATAGGATAGTCTAACTTACTGAAAATGACACGCAGGAGATATTACTGGCACGCAATCTGTTCAGCAAACTTAGCATTTGTTATTATGCTTAGCATTTACGATCTTCATAACGAAATTTGGTAAGCCCCAAAACCGCCGTTCCCATAATAAAACTTAACACCAAAAATAAACGGTCCAAAACCGCGTAAACACCGACGTAATTGCATAACCTTATAACTAAACCGTTGGAGTGTTCAGTTGTAATGTAATTAAAATATTCAACAGACTGCAAGAAGCCCTATTTGCTAACACTAAATAAGAAACTATCGAAGGTTCAGTCCATGCAACGAGCATAGAAGTTTTTGTAGTCACTCAAAATTATTTCTCGCATTTGGAATAATTTGAATGCGTGATTGAAGTTCTTGGTCGAATAAAATATTCATACTATAAATGTGAAAGTTTAGATAAATGGCCGTTTCTTACTCAGTAATGCCAAAACAGCCGATGTGAGTTCGACGAAGATTTGCGCTGAGATAGATTATAGTCTGGAATGGCACTTGCTCTACTTTTTATTCCGAGCAAATGTACGGTATCCACAAGGAAATTTTCATCGTGAACGAAGATCAAGATACTACAATAAAAGTGTGAATTGAGATAGCTAGACGATTAAACCTCCTCTTACAAAACAAACGTTATATAAAGTATGTGCATACTAAATTACGTAGACAAAGATGACAACCAAAAATAATTCTTCATGCTCTAACTGTTTTTGCTCAATCAATAAATTATTAAATTATAAAAAAAAAATTAAAAATTATAATTATATATTTATAATAGTGGGTACTTTGATATACGTCTTTGTAACTACTCAACTCTATGGCAGTCTGCGATTATACGCCAAATATTCAAGTTGTTGTTTTATTCCCGGAATCCAGACTACTCCCATATTCTTCAATGCCCTATACAGAGTTGAAATTCTGAAGGTATCTTTTTAAGCAACCAGCTAGGAAAACCGCGGTGAAACTCCACAGAGAAAATGACCTGAAAGTTGTAGCGTTCTACTACAGGTTCACAAGTGGTGGCGACTTGTACGTTGTGAATAGTGAATGCGACAGGAACCTTTAAATTCCTAAATATATATTGAATATGCTTCAACGTCGTGCTTCGGTAAATGAAACGGTTACAAACTTCAATTAACTTCACTAGAAATGTTTCAAAGTATTTCTGCAGTCAAGAGTGTACTAGTAACATCGTTTTAAGTTCCTTCATAACACACATAATATAAGAGATTTAAGATCATCGGAGAATTTCAGACGTTTTATGCTTTCAAATTCCACTAATTTTTTCGACCGCCATTATAACCATAGCTTCAGTAATTTTGCAAAACCGGTGTTTAAATTTTTGATGTACAATACAGTATATTCTATCCAACTGTCTATTTTCGATGTTACGCAGAATATCTTCAAACCTGTAAATAAAGATGAAAATTAATAATAATTTTCATCTTTTATATTAATGTTATTTGTAATGCCAATTTGTCAATAAATTTTTATATGCCTTATATTATTTTTATATGCTATGAAGGAATATTGAGTATTTAATTATTGACGGTAGGTACTTTAGATGAGTTTGAATTGAGTTTGTGTGTATGACAAAAAACGGATCCCTTATAGTTTCGACATGTCTGTCCGTCTGTCTGTCTGTCCGTCCGTCCGTATGTCACAGCCATTTTATTCCGAAACCATTAGGACTATACATGTAAAACTTGGTAGGTAGATGTATTCTGTGAACCGCTTTCCGATTTTAAGAGTAAATTTAAAAAATATTTAAAATAAAGGGGGCTCCCCATACATGGAAGTGAAACTGATTTTTTTTTTTCATGAAACCTATACGTGTGTGGTATCTATAGACAGGTCCTTAAAAATGACATTAAGGTTTCTAAAATGACTTTTTCATAAAGTTAATCGTTTAAAAGATATAGGCTTTCAAAGTGGTAAAATGTGTCCCCCCTCTAACTTCTATAATAATGAAGTGAAAAATCTAAAAAACCATATGTTGTAGATCTTAATATAAACTTTCAACCAAAATTGGTTTGAACGAGATCGAGTTAGCAGTTTTTGAGATACAGTATATTTTCTAAAACCGCAAATATAACTTTGTAATTCATACAAATACTATGAAAAACAAAGTTGTTTGGCGTAGTTGTAAAAATTGTAAATAAGCTAGTTTTAAGAAATTTGTAAGGTTTTTTGTATTTTTTTTTTCAAATAAGTATATTAAGTATATTATATTATTATAGTTACTACGGAACCCTTCATGGGCGAGTCCGACTCGCACTTGGCCAATTTTTTTCTTTTACTGCTTCTGTACCTGTCCTTGGCATGCTTTGTCAAATTAATTTCTCTTAAATTAAAATCTCACAGGTATAAGTGAACTGTTCTAATAAGAAATAGAGATTCATTTAAATTTTTGGATGTTTTTACATGCATAATTTAAAAGAATTATAGATTTTTTTTTAAGGAAGGAACGGGGTCAGAATCTAATAAGTTGCGTAAGTATTGAATAATAAACGTTTTTATTGATGATACGCTCGCATTTGACCACTATCTCACCTGATGTCAAGCGATGATGTGATCGAAGATGGAGCACGCTAACCTAGAAATAGGTAAGGTCACAGCTATCAGGAAACACAGACTGTGGCACGGAATTCCACTCATTAGCTGTAGGTACGTACAATGAAAGTATTCCCAATACATTTTATCATGTAAAGATGGCGTACTACATATTTTGTTAAAAATAATAATAATAATGTCCGGCTTTTCTGTGCTACATACTTTTCTATTTTACGCATGAAACATAAAAAAATAATAATATAAAAAACTGTCAAAATCGAATCTTTTGTTGTATGAAAGTGTCATTATTGAAGCAATCTTACTAATATTTTAAGTGCGAAAGTAAACTTTGTAAGTATAAACTATGAAGATGTATCGATGCTTATTACTCTTATAAGCAAAAACTGGATACATGTTAAGATAGATATGTAATATTTATTAGTATATTATTTTTGTATTGTATGTATATGTTTTATATTACTATGTTCAATTAATATTATTTATGTTGTTTTTACACTAACAGCCTTTAATCTGTCTCGTTTAATTTTTGTCCATCCAAAGGTTGTCTGTAAGAGATCGCCCTGTGCGATAAAACCGCCCATTGTAAACTGGTTTAAATTTTTGTATCCATAGAAATATTGTGAGGTGTACAATAAAGTATATAATAATTAAATAAATAAACGATTGAATGGATTTTAATGAACTTTACAATAAATATCTTTTACATCAGAACAACCCATAAACTATGTTTTTGTTGGAAAAAAACTATAGGAGAGCTAGTTTTATATAAAACAATTCCCACAAACAGTTTCTTTAAAACAGTTATTTTATCTGAAAATTTGTTTGTAACATTCTAAGCCAATTTTAAGGACATATTCTCTGATACAATAGAACCTAATTGTAATTGTTGTAACTGACAATTCAAAAAATATATTAGTCAAGAGAAAAACCCTTTATATTACCTTCTGAATACGTGCCTTACCTTATTAAATTCATTACCAAGCAATCAAATTAATTCAATTTTGCCTCAATACGTCTGGAGAAATATTTCGGTATTTCAGTGTTCCTTCGAGCATGGATCCTTTCAAGCATTTATGAATAGCTCACAGAATATTTGAAAGCTGGTACTTGAAAGCCATGGCGATAGAACGAGGCTGAAGCCATGAAGTGAATGTTGAAATTCCAAGATATTTTATTATATAAACTGAGAATAATCTTTCTTGATATTCATTTAGTGAAAATATTTTTAAATAATAAATAAATAAAATTCATTTATTGCAGGCACGCAGGCCCATATAAAAGCTTATATAATTTACATTAATTCTCAACAATATAATTCAATAATAATAAAAATACATTGACTACAAAAAAAAATATAGTTAAAACATAATAATTTAAATTACTTAAATTAAATATAAATTATTACTACAACTAACTTAATTATTAATCTTACAATAATTATTAATAATTTTGTTGTTGTGAAGAAATTGAGGAGCTCATGATTAAGGTTAAGGAAGCAATGCTTGGCTTAGTCGGTCTGTGGATTAACTAACCATCATAACATGTCGAGATTCTTCCTCGGAAGTTGAGGTATTCCTCGAAGCGCTACCATTTTGAAGCGCACCTAATGAAGCGCTCCTTTTTTATTCCTCAGAGCGCTCCTTTTAGTAGCGCTCCCGATACCATGTTATCGGAAAAGGAGCGCTCCGAGGAATAAAAAGGAGCGCTTCATTAGGTGCGCTTCAAAATGGTAGCGCTTCGAGGAATACATCCGGAAGTTATGTTAAGCCATTGGTTTCGGTTGACGTTTCTACATCTTTGACAGTAGGATTGCTGTCCCATTGTACTATGAGAGTAAACGAATAGAGCGAAAGGTATAATACCTGTACCAGCACATAGACTTGTACAGTATTATATCTCTTACACTGCTGGCTAAACTCCACTGAGATTAGTCATCTCTCTCTAGTTGCTCAAAATCGGTCAGGATGACTATTATAATATCTTTACATATTATAAAACAGTCTCCCACTGCGTCTGTCCATCTGTATATATTCGCGATAAACTCAGAAATTACATTACAGATTCTCATGTAGATTCTACCAACAAATAGACTGATTCATGACGAAGGTTTCGTGTGAATTAGCAGAATTAGACCGTGCGAATCCGGGCTATACTTCCAGTCTATTTAGAAAATATAGGAGCAATTATTTTATTCTGTTTGAATTTAGAACTATGTATTAGTGTTTTGCCATTTACGTTGATTAAAAAAGCGGCACCAAACCTTATTAAGGTTCATTAAAATCAATGATTAAAATCAGGTTATACCTTTCTAAGAATCAGGATTTAGTATGAAACACCGTGAGGGATGAGTTAAACGCTCAATAGAAATTTGAAGAAAATTAGTAATTTTTAACACGCTTTTATTAGGTCAACCTGTATGTAACTAACTATGTAATGGAATCTAAGGTAATTAATTTAACCATCTTCCAAGGGTCGTAGCGTAATGAAAATTGGCAGCTGTACGTAGTTCTGATGACAATCGAACTGATCTGATGATGGAGCCGGAAGATATGAACTGGTACTTCATGATGGAAAATCGTATCATAGCTGTTTTGGATTTCTTAGAAAAGTCTTGTAATGAACTTTAACCACGATTAGGTTTCAAGGATGATGAAGCCGGAAGATAGGCACTGGCGTTCCATGATGGAATATCGTATCATAGTCGTGTTTGCACTTGTGACAAAGGCCTTTCAACACAATCAGGTTTCAAGGTTATAACAAAAGATAATCCGTTATCGATTTTCTTAACCTTTTTGAATTACCGCGTAATCCATAGATTTGTTTTTTATAGATGTCACTTTCAAATCCTCTGGGGGATCGACCGTTTAATTGTTCACTTTTTGTTTTTACGTGCATTTATAAAAGCGTGTTTTTCTAGTGTTTCTGGATAAAACAGTAATTATTATTATTACTAGGCAAGAAACTTCGTGAATTTCAAAATTGTTAGGAAACTTCAAAAGCTTATTTATTCCTAAGACTAAGCGCAATTGATATTAATTAGACGGTTGATAAACGTTAAAGTTAGAACTTAGTTTGCATAACAACTGAATATGTTTGTAAGGCTGAGTTTCAAACTGCCAATTAGACAAACTCGCTTTGCGAAAATTATGGTGGTAATTACGAAATTTACTACAGAAAGTCTAGTTTTCAAAAAGTTTAACTGTTCTGTTCTTATGAACACCACTCGAATGAATCTGATATCTCGTTCTTTGCTTTTCAGATCCATTAGACTCCATTGATCTTCACGAGGTTAGAAGATTACCTTATAAAGTGCCATTTGGTAAGCGGTCGAAGATCTTATGGTCCAAAAAAAAGACATATTTTGTTTCAGACAGGCCTGCGCACTTGTAGGCCTTATTTATTTGGGATCTTTAACAAAAGATGTACTTAAGTAAATAAATCATACAAGGACAAACAATAGAATATTTAGTAGGTGTGACCTTTTTTATAAGGGGCCAAAGTATGCACAATTAGGTTAACAACTAAGCTGACAAATTGAGAAGGTAGCAAGCAAAAATAATTTTGACAATTATATAATAAAAAAAAAAATAGAAACGACAAATATTTAAGATATTTTTTTTTATTTAAGATAATTTTATTGGAACAAAAACACATTTTACAAAAAATATTGTGTACGTAAATAGCCACATTAGTTAATAACTGTGTCGCAGCCATTAACGCCCACCTCCAAGAAGAAGGTATATTGGTACAAACTAACATAAAAAATAAACATGAATATTCATTATTAAACATCTTTTAGACATTTCTTTACACTTTATAAAACACTAGTACTCACGCGGAACTTCGCTCCCGTGGATTCTATTACGGTAAAAACATAACTCTCCTTTTTTGCAGTCGTGTAAAAAGTAGCCTATAACCTTCCACAAGCTTCAAGCTACTTCCATACCAAATTGCATCCAAATCCACTCAGTACTTTCGAAGATTAGCGCGTTCAAGAAAACAAACAAACAAAAAAACAAACTTTTCCGCTTTATAATATTAGTATAGATCAGAAATTAGTGCCCTTCTGTTGATTCGCACACAGCTAATTGCTTGGACCTTCTGCTGACTACAGATTCATTACTTGGTAACAATATCTTCACCGTTAGGTAGTTTCGACCACTTTCTAGTGAAATCTGTATCCATCAACCGTAGAAACGTCATGAAACTCCACGAGTAAGTACATACTCTGTAAAAAAAAGCAAGTTGAGTGAGTGTTCGGGCGTTATAAGTAGGATATGTAGCCTATTACATTATCCATATATTAACAATATTAAAATTAGGTCAAACAGAGCTACTAGATTGGGATTACCTAAATGTTTAACCTCTTAAAAGGAATTAGATTCCATCAACGATGTGTTTCTGCGAGCAATGTTTTCTGTTACTAAGGTTTCCCATTATTTATTTATTTATTTAAATTTTATGTACAATAGTGACACAGGGGTGGACTTAATGCAACAACGTATTCTCTACCAGTCAACCTTTGGGTTGCTACTTCACTTTCTACTTTATTTCTTTTTTAACAAGCGTTGCCTCAAACTATGAATTTATCCAACCATGGGTGAATTTAAAAACATTTCAATTTACTTGTGCATAAACACTCAGACCTAAAACAAGTATCTGTAGGCCACGAAAACATATTTTGTTTCGATGCGGGAACTGAACCCTCGACTTGCAGTGCAGTAGCCAATAGCTCGACCACTGCGCAAAACGTCTCATCAATCCAGCTGATAATTATTTCCATTAATATGAAAGAAAACAGCACATTAATTTTCAATGAAACAAGCACTATTTTCTAAAAGAGTTGCGTTCTAATCTTTAATAGCTTCATGTAATCGAAATCCTCAGTTTTTCAAATACACGTGGATACTTTCTTTCCCCATGGATTTTCCGATACCGCAAACATTAATTTTTCAACTTTTTCAAGCCTTTTGCTTGTAGCTCATCCATAAATAGTTCATGTAAAACTCATCTTGATAGCTCGAGGCTGTAAAGGAAAAGCACAACCGTGCATAATAACGTAAAGATATTAAGGCAATAACACCACAGTTTCTTCTTCAATTTAGAACTCTATTTCTACAGTATTTAGGTTGTATATTCTACGTCAGTTTGTATAATTAAAATGTAATTTGATCGACGTATGCTGAAAGCGAGCGTAGAGAAATTTTATTAATTACAGTAAACAGAAGCGTTATCTGAAATACCTTAGTATTGTTACGCCAGTCGCTTAGCGAAGTACGTCGAGAAAGTTCGACCGAAATCTAGAATGTTCGAGACGCTAACACCACCTGACGGTGAGTAGCAGTACTGAGTATATCGAGAATCTTCGACCGACATCTAGTACGTTTGAGACACTAACGTCACCTGGCGGTGAATAACAGTACTAAGTGTCTTGAGTAGCTTCTGGAACATTCTTGACAGTATAGGTAGTGAGTCGATTGTACAAGAAACTCTACAAGTGAATTTCAGTGCGATCTAAGTGTTAAGTGACAAGTATTGTAGTGCGAATAACTGTGTTAATTTTTATTTTGTATTTATTTAATTAAAGTGATAATTTTGGTTTAATTGGCGTAAATTATTTCTATCCCAAACCCTAGCAGTATTATATCTATAGAATGAATAATGATGAACGTAATGTCAAGGATAAGAGTCTTAATAACGCTGAATTAGCTAACAACAACGAGATTTCTTTTTATATTTTGTGCTATGTAGGTAGGCAATTCATGGATTTTTGAAGTCTCTAAACGGATTTTTTTATGAGCTGATGACATGTACAGTTATTATTTAATTTATTATCGAATATTTGTTTGAAAACATTTGTTAATAGTACAAACTATTTAATAAAACCTACAAACTAAAATATAGCATCAAAATTTGTCCTCCACGCTATCGGCTGCAAGGTAATATGCCTGAACGACTGGTGGCATTGCCACATTGTATGGCAATGCTTAGCCTCTGGTCAAAATAAAAGGCAGCCCTTGGGTCACGGGAAGTGTATTTCACTGTGGATACACCTTGCGCTAAACTGCTAATCTTTTTTTGAGGTAATTATTAAGGCCGGGTTATCCAGAGCGCCGTAGGTATTCGACGCTTACCCCAGCCCCCGCAACGAATAGCAAAACGTAACAAATTACGACGCGCGGGAGACGCGCGCGCCAAGCGCACCGCTCATGAGTTCACGAACTCAAGTAGGTACGAAGATGCATCACAGAATAGAGCGATGCAGTAGATCAACTTGAATTGATTAGTTTATGTTTATTTTGTTTTGTTTTAATAGTAAGTATTTTCAAGTTTATAGATACAATAGGTACGTATTGTATAAACTTCAACCTAATTAGTAATAATTAAAAATAAGTATATTTATTTATTTTTGTGAATAAGGTGAATAAAAAATCTGACTGACACGCAGATCATGAATACGGGTACGATTCAAAATTACACGCCGCGCGCTATTCGATTTTCCCAAAGGGTGCGAAATCTTCATGGCACAATATAAAAAATCAAGTATTAGGTAGGCACACTTACATTAGGAGAGTTGTATTACAATTCAATTATTGTTATATTGAATGAGGGCTTAGAGGTATTCTGTGTGAAATATTATGTTTTTAAATAAAAAATATAAATATTTTTCAATCAAATAGTTATACCAATAATAGCAACACACAAACACTTTTTGGAACGAATTTATTTTACGCGGCTTCTAAACTGGCAGAAATTGTAACACAAAAGTGTTAATACTTACGACTATCTTCTGACGAGAGAGAAGATGAGGGTTCCTTAACCGCACACTTTTTTTTTCTCTAAAAACTACAATCATTTATGCACAACTGGCTAATGCCGTGATTCGACTTCAACTTCAACTCTTGCGGCTTTTGTGGAGGACTCACCACAATTTCACAAACGCTGGAGGTTGTTTAGTAAAGTATTTTGGATGATGAAAAGTATTAAAATTGAAGTAAAAAAAAAAAAAACAAAATTATTTTGTACGCAAACATGAAATGACAGCTTTTGCAATATCAAATGTATTTCACTCAATGTGTTACCAGTTTACCAGTGGCAGCAGAAATAAAATGAGTAAATTAGAAATATGGCATAGAACTGTTAAAACGATAATACAGTACGCTACAGCTTTATTTTATTTATCTCAATGAACCTACATAATCGTAATCGTAATCGTAATCGTAATCATTTATTCATATCAAAGTGCACACGAAAAAACAATCATTTGTCTTACAGTCTAAACTTAAGTGCTAACATTATATTTGCCTGAACTAGGTTAAACCTGTGCCTCAGGCGAAAAAAAGTGCTTACATGATATATATTTGACATTATAAATTAACAATCTAAAGATAGACTTATAATTAAAGAGCTACATCAATTATAATATTTATGCCTATACATGGCCTATACCTAATACATTATTTGGTGATTTTCGTTTACGTCTGAAATTTTATTTGCACACTGTAAGTAGGTCTTCCGTGTGGACATAAGACAGGCTATGCAGATAATTATAAACATTTTTTTTGCATTTAAAGTAGTTTAAGCTGTAAATACTTAGTTCACTATTAAGTTTATTATACAGAAATGGGCCTAAAAATCTGAAGAATCTATTCGTATATACATATTTTGAGGTGGAGTTTGAACTGCAAACTATATCATTACGTCTTTTGTTAGTGATGTTAGAATTGTAGGAAAGCTGAGAGTGTTGTTTTAGTATTACATGCATTATAAATAATTGCTTAACAGTTAAAACGTTGCAGGATTTATATAACTGATCTGTGGGAAAGAGGAAAGGACGGGAGTGGGCTACTTTTAAAATTGCTCTCTGGGCTCGTTCGATGGGAAGCATTGTAGTTTTTGGTGCTCCGCCCCACGAGGTGACACAATATGTGAGAATGGAGGTTGGATGGGGAACATTAGGGAATGCGCGTGATTCGAAATGCAGTAAAAAGCCATAGATCCTGACACGATATGTCACATTTTTGACATTTTACAACATATTATCTGTTTCCCTTTGGTACATGAATACTTTATTGGAAAACTCTTAAAAAAGTAGACATACACAAAGATGTGAAACTTTTTCTGATTAATCATTTTCATGAAAAAGAAATGTAAGCACTTTTCTCAAGACCATCTATGCTCGTTGTTGGTGTTGTTTACTGATTGCATAACGGTGAACAGGAGACGACTAGGCTCTTCGACTACCTTACAGAGGCAGCTGCAGGAGCTGAACTGGCCCAGCACAAATATCCGATGGAAAAGCTTGTTTTTCTAAGAGATTTTAATTCCCACCATAAAAAATGGTTGTTCCCGTACCAACAAACAGAGCACGCTGGTAGAGAGGCCCGCAGGTTTTTTTATCGCTAGATCTCGACCAGCTGGTTCACCAAGCAACCTGCATTCCAGAAGTCGACGGCCACACGCCCAATGGCTTGGACCTAGTGCTCACAAACGTTGCGTCGCCAGAGACTGTCAGTATCGGTCTGGGCCTCGCTCGGATCATATGACCACTTTCCGGTGAAAACGGTATCTCCCTTTTCTCTTCCAGATAAATGCCCCAGGGGCATACGGCGAGTATGGAAGTATGGGTCAGCAGACTCCGAAAGTGCAAAGCGAAACTCGAACTTATACCGTCTTTCGCTGCCTCCTAGTTATGATAAAACTGGATGGAACACTGGCTCACACTGCACAAGAAAAAGCAAATTTAAATGCCTCCGTCTTTGCGGTAAGTTTACGTCTCGACACGGCGTCTAACTTACCACCTAAAATACGCGTTCTATTAAAACCGGAGTGGTGCCAGTGTCCTGGAAGCCAGGTAATGTGCAACCAGTACTCAAAAAAGTAGCCATGCCGTACAGACGATACAAGCATCGCATAGTCCCGTTGACTCTTTGGCTTACACAGTACACTGCATACCTGACTTTGCCAGCCAAGCAGAGTCAAGATGCAAACCGAGATCTTTAATTGAAAATGATAGGAGGGAGTGAACTAGTTGCCACTCTAACGATCATACGTGAGCTTCCGATCACAATGGCCTAACACTTTGAGGGGCTTACAGTCACCCCAAATCAATCAGACCAGTTTTGATAGCATCTAAATCTCGGTTTAAATCTTCTATAGCGTCTGACAAACTTTCCACCCGCGTAGATGCATACAACTGCAGATCATCAGCGTAAAGTTGATACGAACACCGAAGACAAAGAGTTATAAAGTTTACCGAAGTTTAACGAAAATAATAAATTATATTTTTGTAGGAAATGGTCAAGCTGTTTATTTCTAAACTATGGCACGAGTGTGCTGCGCGTAATAAATATTGTTGACTTGTGACAACCCTGGCCGTTGCGATACTGTCTAGACGTTGTTGGCATTTTCCACAAGATCAAAGGTGTCGACCTACTGTATGATCTTTATTTATACTGTGGTCATAGCGACGAATGATCGACTGTACCATAATAACCATTTTTACATTTACGAAAATAAAACCTAATACAGTCGAATACGGTCAGTTATTTCAACTCAGGTTATTAACGTTCTATTAGCGCGTTTAGTAAAGGATCGGATTGATGATCATCAGTATTCTGGATCAAACCCAGGCTCTAAACACATCTTTTGTTGTTTTTTTTTATTGTAAGTACTTTTATATTATATTTAGGTATTTTTGTAAATATTTTGTTGAATAAAAGAGAAAGAAAGTCAAAAATGTTTTGTTTTACACACATATTTGCGGTTTGCAAATCTATTTCGCGTAGGTACTTATCTACTTAGTAAAGTAAAACATTAATTTGTATAATTATAGGTACCTATAATAATAGTGTCAAAGTTTCCTTTGAGTCTGACATTTGAAAAGAGCATTATAACATTTGCGCACGCGGCGGCTTTATGCTCTTTGACAAAGGGTTCAAATTCTTGTTTCACACACTTTTTGCGGTTGGCAAATCTATTCCACGAGAAAAATAAACTATTTATTATAGCTTTTGCACGCGTGGCGTCTTTATTTACACACATATTATTTTGTGGTGTCGAAATCTATTCCGCGTAGCTAGGTAGGTACCTCAGAATACAGAAAGAACCTAGTTAGTAAAGAAAATATTTATATAGGTCTAAATATTGTCAAAGCCTTCTTACTTTTTTTGTTTATTCAGCCTTCGTAGAGCCAGCGATGACAACTTCCTTTTGTTAATTTTGTCCATTAGTTTTACTGACCAAAATTATAACTAAAGTACCTAATAAAAACAATTTATATCACAACTATTTAAAACTAAACGATAGGAATTAATATTTTATAATGATTTTTACGCTCGACCGGAACCAAACTTAGCGGGGGTGGTAGGTTCGCTAAAAATTGGCATACGTCCAACCTCCAACACGTTCCGCTCGGGACTAAAAGACGCGGGGCGCGCGGCCGCGCGCATGTAAATAATAGGAAAACACTTATTTTTGAAATTAGGGGTATAAATATTTTCAAATTTCACATTACGACGACCGACATGTATGTCATTTTATACGACCTTTATTATGGTATAAGTTTTATTATTGAAAGCTTAATAAAACTCAAATAAAATAAGAATAAGACCGTAATTTAGACTTGTCTTTGCGATTTAATTAGATGCAGTGAAATGCAAGTAATCGTGTATCGGATGACCGAAATAGAAAGATCAAAGTATGAATTACGTAATATGTTTTTTTCAAATTTTAAATCCGTGTTATCTGCGAATAAAACACAATTGAAAACGACGTTTTTTTGAATAACCTCGCCTTAATAATTAATAATTTATTTATAAAAATATTAGGTACAACTCATCTATCCTAATTAAAAACACAAGTGCAAAGATAACAATGAAAGTTTCCACAGATAGAGTGAAACGTCGATGTCCGTGCTAGTTTGCACTGTGTGACAGAAATCAGCGCCTTCCTCCTACACATTAAAAAATAGGTTATCCCGTAAGACAATACAATTGATTGTATAGATTTAAACCACTAACAATATAAAATGGCATACATTACGTTTTGCTTTTTAAAACATTATATTTTCATTTTATATATTATATTGAACACAGATTAAAATAAAAAAGTAATAAAATTAAAATAAAAACTATTAATAACATTAGTAATTGAAATATAGTAATAACAATGACATTAATAATTGAAAAAATAAATATAAATTAAATTAAAGTCCCTGCAAGGAAATACGCGTGAGTGTTTTTGTCATATTGTAAATGTGTGTTGTGTGTGTATGTGTGTGTGTGTGCGGGAGTGGGTGTATGGTGTGTATTTGTAAGATTAGCGCTTATTATTCATGACTCTCAGGCAAATAGTCTTTCAGTGTCATCGTAAGAAAGACTCATAAAATATTGAGTCTTTCTTACGATGACACTGAAAAATGAGGTGAGTGAAATTCTCTGCCGGAGTCTGTGTTAAGTCAAGAGTGAGTACTTTTAGGCAAGCGTACTACATCTTCGAGCACACCATCGCTTAACACCAGATGAGATAGTGGACAAACGCAAACCTGCCAACAATAAAAAAAAACTCCTCATAGTTATTCTCCGCCCTGAAGCGGTGCACCGTGTCTGTCAGACTGTAACTGACTAGTATAACCCCATGTTTCCTCGGACACTTGCGCCAGGGGCTGTGGAAGCACTTATATGCTCTTTAATGCAGCCCCCCACATAAACCTCAAAAGCCAGGGTTAAGTCAACTAAAAGTTAATAAATCCTTATTTTATTAATTTCCTAAGGATTATTCCTTAAAAAAATAAACGTTTAAAATTGAGGCAAATCTCCGATACTTTATAATTAACTTCAATACAACTTAAGGCGTAGTAAAGCTTAAAGCAACGAAGGTTACTCAGCTAAGACTTTGAAAGTAAACACGATTAAATAAAGTATTAAGTTAGTTAAACAATTATAATAAAATCTGTTCTATTTGAAAAGTCAATGAATAAGAAATTTTAAAGTGATGATTTCGAAGACTTTATTACAATCATCTTTCTTTTTTTATTCTTTATTCAGTACTAAAGGAATATAATTACAATAGTTTGTGATTGAAGCCTCCTTTAAATAAATAGTGCCTGTAATAGGAGAGTCCACTCTTCCATAACTTGAAACAGTGATAATTTTATAACTAGACGTATCTTAATTTATAATAACATGCATATTTATAAATCTAAACGAGTAATGTGTTTTGTATATGTGTAACTTTGTGCATGTGTGTATGTATGTGTATGAGTGCGTGTGTGTGTATGAGTGCGTATGTGTGTGTGTCATCGTGTGTGTGTTTGAGTGTATGTGTGTGTATGAGTGCGTTATTTTATGTGCTGTAAGAGTAATTCAGTATCTTCATAGGTAAGATTATTTAGCCAACTTTCTAGTGTTCTTTTACATTCACTTAATCTTTTAGTGTATATATATATCTCTTATTATATAGCATGGCAGACTGTTTTTCATATTGCATGGCGGCAAATTTAGTCGCGTCCAGTCGGATGCAGCTGAGTACTAGTGTCTTACAAGGAGTATCTGCCTATCTTACCTCCACTACCCAGTTGCTGGGTAACACGATACTCTTTGGCAAAATTTATGTCAAACTTTCTGTCGTCTAAAGCTTTGATTTCCTAGGAAAGCGGTACCGTCATATAGCGGCCGTAATAAGGCGGCCGTTTTTACGGTGACGACATGTGGAAAGTTCCACGACCGTTTTAACACACTGCTTCATCGCTATCAATGAAACGTTCACGAAACCATCTGACACTGACAAGACGGCCGTCATGCAAATGGCGGCACCGTTTTTTGACGTTACGGTGTCAGTTACCGCTCTCTAGGAAACTGCGCCATTTTGTTTACATAGACAACGTTCTAGTGACGTCATTCACCGCTGTATTACGGCCGTTATATGACGGCACCGCTATCCCAGGAAATCAAAGCTTTACTCCCCGTAATGATAATAAACGTAATTTGCTTTCTGATTCATGAAAAATTTTTGATATGTTAAGATGGTCGCCCATCCACTAATACCCCTAAAATAATATAATGACTTACTTTGACTTAATGTCCTAAGTCTTCTAGTTGGGACAGAGGGCGTCTACAGTGCTCCGCCATCGCGTTATGTCTTGGGCTACGCGCTTCACCTCGGGCCACGTTAACCCGATTTTCTTCAACTCCGCCGCTATTGAATGCTTCCAAGCAAGCTTTGGACGGCCACGCTTCCGCTTTCCCTGTGGGGTCCACTGTAGACCTTGTCTAGGGTGTGACTGGGGTCCCTTCGGAGAGTGTGGCCAATCCAAAATCACTTGCGACGAGCGTTCTGCTGTCCGATCGGTATCTCCTGGCAGACTTCCAGTAGATATGCGTTAGTTATTTTTTCAGGCCAGAAGATACCGAGAATCTGTCGGAGACAGCGGTTGACGTATACCTAGATCCGGCACGTGATGTCCTTGGTAACCCTCCATGTTTCGCACCCATTTAGTAGGACAAATTTCACGTTGGTGCAAAAGAAACAAAAAATGTATAATAAGTAAAAAAAATATTCATGGAAGGTTTTTTTTTAAATATGAGTCATAAATTTTTAAAACACTACAAATTACGTAGCTTAACAAGAAAGGAGAGCGTAAAACCTCGAATATATGTACCTACTTGACATGAATCTCAGTACCTCAATATTTCTTTCGCAGAATAAATTACGCATCGCTTGCCTTACAAGGGAACTTCGATACCTCGCCACAATTTATGTTCTTAGAACCGTAAAGATACCGGAGAATATGATTAAAATACCGCGTTTAGGTGTTGAACCAACACGTATAGAGTGACGTGACGTTTTTACTTGTAGTAAAATGGTTCGCTAACGTACATTGCTTTTTTCTGGGTGGGAAAATCATCATATGACTACACCCGCTGAGGGTGGAGCGGACGGGAGTGTCAGACTTCTACTGACTAAAAACTCACCCTGCTTCATCAGTTACCCTAGCGTTCCGAGGCCGCGGTATCTTTTTTTTTAATTACTGATCACCATGTACCATCAGGCGAGATCGAGGTCAAGAGTGGCCCACTCTTGACCTCGATCTTGATGGTAAGCGATAGATGAGGTCTAAGATAGAACGAGTGAGCCCAGAAGATGCCTATTCACTCGTGCTTTAAAGGCTGAAAGGCCATAAGTGGCAGGGAACACAGAAGCCGGCAGAGAATTGCACAGCTTGGCTGTGCGCACAATTAATGTGGAGGAGAAGCGCTTGGTACGACAAGACGGTGTATTAACCAAGTGTGGATGGTACCCAGCCGTGCGTCTGGTAGAACGGTAGTGAAAGGGAGATGGAGGAATCAGATTATGGAGCTCCTGCGCACACTCCCCGAAGTACAATCTGTAGAAAACGGACAGGCAAGCAACGGTTCGCCAGTGAGCCAGGCTATGAAGCTTGTCCACCAGCACCTCATTGCCTATAAGCTATATATCTCATTATAATATTCCTCTAACCCACTATACAGTGACTTCAATTCTGATTTAGATCGTTATAGCTAACGTGGCCCAAATATACACAGTTAATGAGAACTATGACAGTAAATGCTCCATTATGCATGATTACGATATCCATTACACAAGAGTGCGAAGCAAAGGTGTACATGAGAGTCGCTGCTGCAAGCTGTTCACCTCGGTTTTTCGTGTGTGCTAGTGATTCATATTATATATTCATGTTTTTTTTTTGGTTAAGTGGCTACATTGTCAGCTTCCAGTCGAACAGTCATCAGTATTTTGAATGAAGCACCTGCCTGGTAACTGGAGAAACGCCTTGGCAAGACTGGTGCCATATTTTATGTTTCTGACTACTGACACACAAATTACTTACTAAAATAAATAATTTTTTTTTTTAATTAAAAATAGGTTCGCGTTTGACCACCATCTCACCTGATGGTAAGTGATGATGTGGTCGAAGATGGAGGACGCTTACCTAAAAGTAACATATTCACTCTTGACTTACAGACTCCTAGTTTATAGCTATCGGGAAACACAGACTCCGGCAGAGAATTCCACTCCTTAGCCGAACGCACAATGAAGGTATTCCCAAAACGTTTTGTGCGTATGGGTGGGGTAGATTGTATAAGCGTTTATGATATTCTATAAATTATCTAGATACTGTAATGGCTTCCGGATACAGTACATATACGGTAAAGTTTACAGCTATACAATAATACACAGTAATGGGTAAAGCCGTGAAACACAGGCAGCAAAATAGAGCTTCAGTAAAACAGCCGGTACAATTCCAATACGGTACGAAGTGTAATAAATTTACGCAAATCAGTCAACGGGCGCGCATTTACTCAACAAAATGTTAACAACGATACCATTGAGATTTTAAATGTACTGTGCAGTAGTTTGTGTACAGGCTTCACTCGCATAACTTATCTCGTTTGTTTTTTTTTTAGTGATAAACTAGCTGTGCCCGCATCTTTGTTCAGAAATCCCAGGAACAAAGTATCCAGTGAAAATGCCAGTAAAATGCGTTCAGCTATCCTAGAATTTTGTTCAGTAACATGCAATGGTTCATCGGATATGTTTTAGGAATTGGTGATTCTTTGAAAACGCTTGGTGTACCTAGTGCAACGTCTTCTAGGATTTTCTTTTTTTATTTAAGTGAATAAGATTTTCCGGGTTGTTAGATGTCTTCCGAATAATAATGTCTTGGGTTAAGTATGTGTAAGTGATAATCTTTCTTTCTTTTTCAACCGACGACAAAAAGAGGAGGTTATCAATTCGACGCGTATATTTTTTTTTTTTTTTTTTTTTTTTTTAATGTATGATCTTCGATTACTCGAAGACGGCTGAACCGATTTGGAAAATTCTTTTTTTGATTGAAAGGGTATACTTCGATACTGGTCCCGTTTTCATAAACGTCAGGATCTGATGATGGGATCCTGGAGAAATCGAGGGAACTCTTCAAATATTATAGGCACACCTATGTCGTTTTGGGTATTTATTATAGTAACTTGTGCAGTTGCTCTCAAAACGTACCATTTGAGGAAGTGGAACTGGAAACTGGTGGATGATGAAGACCACAGATGGCCGCCGAAACTACTCAATAATAAGTATTGAGTGTATTGCGATTCGATTACTTGAATATGGATGTTACGCACTTTATGCTCGTCACAATGCATATGGTGATGTAGAGCCATAGATAAAATAAATAACTAGATGTGGTCAACAGAAGAAATTATATCGGAACCGTGTGTCTCCAGTTAGGCGCTGGGCGGGGCAACAACTACACATGCAGTTTAATAAAATCAATAGATACGCACTCGCGCACACACCCGCATTTCCTAAATCAGAACGTACTATACAATCAATAATAAACCTTATTCCGTCAAACACAGCGTGTATTTACCATGCACCTTAGAATTTACCCACACAAAAACATCGGTCGCTATCGTTGTGCTGTGCAAAAGCAATTTATTTTACATATACGCTAGTGATTGACTAAATCGGAAAGTTATCGATTCTTCCATTTGTTATTGTACATTTTTTTTGGGCACCTGAAAATGAACCAAATAAAAAATGGCATGTCCAGAAAATATTATAATAACAATAAACATATTATTAAGAACATAACATTACATAATTATTATTAAGTACTACCTACTAAGTATTAAGGTACCCTGGCGCTTTCGACTTAAATCTTAATATTTAATTATCATAGTGATAGGTCAAATAGAAGTTGATATTAACTTACATTACGCTCTTGATCGGAACATACCAGCCATATAGGTTGTATAGAATCCTGAAAAGTTGAATGACTGATTTTATGAATGTCCTAAAACATGAGAATAGCTTTCAGTAATAAAATAAAATTTAACCCACTTCTGCAAAAATCAGTTGTACTCTTAATTTTGGAATTGTCCATTCAGGCTGGAACATTTCTGCGCTGAAGTGAACCGAGCATTTATGGTGCTATTTTGTGTAGGGTACCAGTTAGGTGGCATGCCTGTGGCATCAATCCATTCCTTTTTTATATTACCATCTTTTGGGAAGCTGAAAAGTACGAAAACCACTTATTTATCATTTACATACATCCTAAGCTACTTCTAAACGTCACCATATAATAAGCATCGCAATAATTACGTACCACACTATAAATCAAGATCTGAATGGTTTTGACGTATATTGCTAATCCATTGCTACATATGTTCAAAATATTGGTCTGCTCAACAACGTAAATACCACAGTGAGTGTTGTTGATTTAGCATAATGAAACCGATTCCTACTGTAAGTGTGTTACGCAATTACCCCGCAGGTAATAGTTTAGTAGGTTATAATAGGTTTTTGTTATAAGAAAAATGCTAGTTAAATATATGAAAACAAACACACATCCATGCCTAACAAATAAATAGCATGAATATATTGACTTATTTTAAGCTAAATTCACTAATATATTATCTGAACCATGCCGATTATTATAACGCATTCGAAGCTTCAACGGAAGTAAAATACAAAAACCATAAAAAAATAAAGAAACAGCAACACAGGATAAGGCATAACATACGATAATTCTAAACCGAAAAACACCACCGATTATTAACCTAAAATTAAAGTAACTTACTTTACGAATATTGGTTACGCATTTCTCTACTACTCTCTAAAAAAATCAAAATAAGTAAAATAACATTATTTACACTGGGCTAAAACGGTTGACAGATTGAAAAATAAACTATTGTAGCGACAGCGACGTCGGAACTCCTTACGCATGCTGCGGGCGTAAAATAAATTGTTTATTTTTTTTACTTTTTTGTACACTTGACATTTCAACGTATTTTTATTTCTGTCATCTCATGTAAAATAAAAGTTAAACCAATTTTCTTAGAGGTTTCCGTATGTTATAAAAAACTTTTTACCGGTCTTTAGTTTTGTATTTTCGTTTTTGGCACCGACTTCCGAAATTAAAGTTATTTTTCACGTTGCAGTGTTTTTTGGGAGTCGGTTTAATTTTTTGGTAAAAAGTTTTTATTTCACTCTTTTTAGTTGGTCGATTTTTAATTTACCTAGTTACAAGAGCCTAAATGTCAACTGCTTATATTCATTTACAAAATATTGCTTTTCCCAATGTTGGGCTGTTATTTGTTGAGGAGTTCTCCTGGTAGTTCACCATCAGCTTCACTTCACCATATGCATTATGACGAGCATATTGTGCTTAATAACCACATTCAAGTAATCGAAGCGGAACACATGAACTACTTATTATTCCTACTTATATATTGAGTAGTTCCAGTGGCCATCGGTGGTCTTCATCATCAGGTCTACTTCACAAATGGTGCTTTTTGAATGCAACTACACAAGTTACTATAAAAATACTCAAATCACTATAGGTGTGCCTATAATATTTGAAGAGTTCCCTCGATTTCTCCAGGATCCCATCATCAGATCCTGACTTGGTGACAATGGGACCAATATCAAAGTATACCCTTTCAAACAAAAAAAGAATTTTCCAAATCGGTTGAGCCGTCTCCGAGTAATCGGTGATCATACACAAAAAAATAATAATAATATACGCGTCGAATTGATAACCTCCTCCTTTTTTTGTCGTCGGTTGAAAAACCCCTAAACTATAATAGCAATATTTCATTCGTCAATCGACATTGCTGTCGATAGCATACGTTAGTGGATCTGCACAAGCACATCACTAATTCGTCGCAAGAAGTGGCGGCCTCACTACGCGATGAATCCGCGTAATATAGTTTCGTATGTTATGTTTACATTGCTTGTCCAGTTACTTAGTGACGAACTCAGGTAGTGGTTAAGGAGCAATGTATTTATAGCACAAGGAGTACAGTCGCTCTGATATTTGAAAACCAATATAACATAGTAAAACTAAGAAAGATTTTACGATGTATTGTTTTTCATGATTTTAAAGACAAATATTGTAAAATACTTGTACTTACATATGGTAAGTGATTCCATGATTCACATAGTTTTGATTTTGTCTTCGGTTTTTACAAGATACCACAGAAAAACTCGGCATTCATATATGTTATCACGATCGCCGTCGAAAGCGCACTAGTTCGCAGAGACGGCCACTTGCCTGTGACATGAGCCCTGTGGCCATGTCGCGCGGACACCGATACGCCCCCTTACCACTTCTCCTATATTTTTGATTTCTGTGTGTAGAGCTGATGGTGAAGTACCAGAACTCCTCAACAATTAACGGCCCAGCATTGGGAAAAGCAATATTTTGTAAAAGGTTATAAGTAGTTGATAATTAGGCTCTTGTAACTAGGTAAATTAAAAATAGACCAATTAAAAAGAGTGAAATAAAAACTTTTTACCAAAAAATTAAACCGACTCCCAAAAAACACTGCAAAGTGAAAAATAACTTTAATTTCGGAAGTCGGTGCCAAAAACGAAAATCCAAAACTAAAGACACCGACTACCGAAATTAAAGTTATTTTTCACTTTGCAGTGTTTTTTGGGAGTCGGTTTAATTTTTTGGTAAAAAGTTTTTATTAATTAAACTACATAAGGCCGGTGTTGCCTAGTTGACTACCCTGAGAAGAAACACAGAAACAAACTCAGGGATCCATGTCTCGAATTCGTTATTGTCAAATCATTTATGATAACCATGAAAGTTATAAACGTAATGTGTAATTTAAAGGGTATATACATACCAAGTGCATGGCTTCTTTGGATGATAACAAACGATATGGCAAGGGTTTTGTAATCCTAAGTCTACGTGTGTAGAATTTATTACAAATTTCAATACACTGATACCAGAGACCGAATTTTTCAAATTATGAAGAACGAAAAGTATTGTCGTGTTATTGGCAAGTGACGTGGAAAGTTATTGACCCTCGTAGTGCTGTGACACGTTCGTTATGATTGGTATTCAAGAAATATATGAAACCAATAATTTGGTATCAATTCTTTGAGTCAGTTATTTTGTGATGAAACTGTGCATAGAGACTCCATACCAGATGTTGTCTTCAGCCCTTTTGGATAGATATGGGGTTTCCGTTACACGTTGTATATGTGGTGCTTTTAAAGCAGCACTCTCTGAATACCAGTTCGTTATTCCGTAGCTATATAGGAATTTCTTTCTCCCTCTCTGGTCGACCCTTCATAAATGAAGATCGCGATCACCAATCTTCACCCAGCGGTCTGTCAGAATTGTCAATTTTTTGCGGTCAATAGCTTACCGGACCACTTCCTCGAACTTATGAGAGCTGCTCTGCTTCAGGTAGCCCCACCATTTCAATAGGGATCTCCCTCTGAAACTCCTGGTATAATGGTAAGGTAGTAAAGTGAACAAAATAGTGAGGATTCTGTGTCAGCATACATTGGACAAACAATCCTTAAATTTAATTAAATAGAATTATTTTAAGATGAATGAAATTTTATCGGGTACTGTCAAGCCAAACAAACATACAAATGATGTCAACTCTTTGTAACATATTCTGTACAATTCCCGCGCAAGCGACACATTTGTTGTTCATGTTGCAATAAATTGATTAATGTGAAATGTATCGAATTCCGTTTCGGTTGTAATTAAGAACAATTGTATCGTGATTCGTGAACGTATTTACAAAAGCGTTACCTTATTTTATAACTTGTGACATATACTTTGCTTAAGTTTTATTTTATCAAGATTTATTCGATAAAACATTTTTTTATTCATATTAGGCTCGGGTTTGACCACCATCTCACCTGATGGCAAGTGATGATGTGGTCGAAGATGAAGCACGCTTACCTAAAAGTAACTTATTCACTTTTGACTTAAAGATCCCTAGGTTATAGCTATCGGGAAACACAGACTTCGGCAGGGAATTCCACTCCTTGGTCGTACGCACAATGAAGGAATTCCCAAAACGTTTAGTGCATATAGGTGGGATGTCCACCATGTAACGATGGCTAAATACTTTTGATTACAATACTCCCTCACCGGGTAATGTACAAAGTGTTGGTGGTTTTAGGAAGAAATTTCTGGAAGAACTAAATAAAATTATGTTTTTTAAGGGTAAAAATATACTATATTATACTATACCTGCTCGGAAAGTGCCTTATTACTTTTTAAAAAGTTTGACAGAAAGGACGTCATTACTGTAGTACAAATGTGCGGGTCGCAAAAGTGTATGAGAATTCATTACTAACGTGATGGAGACACTGGAAAAGGAGGGAAAAGTGTATGAAAATCCATTACTAACGCGCTGTTTATTTTTTAATTTAGCTCAATTCAGTAGCTAACTTAAAAGTACTTATAATGCCAAAAGACAAAAAGTTTTTATCGCCAAGAGAATATGATACTGGCCACATAGTATTGCTCAACATTGATTTAAAATTACTCCAACACGCTACTGAACAAATTCAGGATTTTACATCAACTTTCAGCATTCGAAAATAATAAGAATAACAATTTGGCGCGAAAAATAAATGAGGCACTTTAACTGTCTATGGCCATAAGTCCTATCTTTTAACTTGGTTTCAATTATTAATGTAATAAAAGCTAATAAAATTACATTAGAAAAGTATAAATCATTAACAAAAACACTGCTTACTGTATTTAATGCTTCAAAATAATTTTTTTCAATTTACAACTATCGATTTCTGACAATGGTCATTTATCGAGGTGACAGAAATTAAAAAAAAAATCACCAAGCGCAAATTGATACTGGCCACATACTTTGGCTGAACATTGATTTAAAAATAAAATAATAAACTAGTGAAAATCTCGCGCACGCGCGCAGTTAGGTTTCTTTTGTTATGAGCGTATGTTCCTGTGTTATTTATCTGAATTTTCAATTAGTGTTTACTGTGGTGTTTTCGATCTACTCGAAATGTCGTCTAGTGATAGTGAAGATTTAATGGCGCCGCCAGAATTAAAAGAAACGGCCCAAGCTGTTATTGATAACCTATTTCCCGAGAAATCTAGAAAGAAATATAATAAAACATAATAATATGAAGATTTTTTACAGTGGAAAAATTAGAAAAATGCGCCATCGTTTTCTGAAAATGTTTTACTGTCCTATCGTAGTGAAAAAAAAACGCAAAAATATAAGCCAAGTACCTTGTGGGCTTTGTATTCTATGTTGAAAAGTACTTTATTTTCCTCGTAGGTATAGTATAAAGCACTCGGAAGGAAGTGGGATTCCCAACTCGTGTGTATTAACCCTCAGCTGCGCCTCGGGCCTCAAACTACACCCTCGTTGGTAATCATTCACTTTCTCCCCTCGATGAACAATGTACAGACGCAAGCACATCAAGCTACAACAATCTGTCAAATTTCTTTAATAGATTTTCAACTATATCGTTCAAGAAATTAGGTTCAAGGTTGATTGGGAAAATTTGACAGTTTCGGATAGCTTCATGTGCTGGCGTCTGTACTATTGTTTCTTTAATCATGGCAAACCCACAGTTTCTGTAAGATAAGAATCAAAGTATAAATTAATAAGTTTAAACGACGACGACGATATGGTGCTACTCAGTCCCTCTGTCAACGCGTTGCAGAAGCTTCTGAATGTATGTGAAGTCTACGCAAATAAGCATGGTCTCAAGTATTATATAATGTTAAAAAAAACGGTAATAATGGTATCTAAATATGATGTCCGTAAGGATTGAGGAGCCACATCAGATTTTTTAAATCTGATCTCACCATTATTTAGCAGCAATGTAGCTTATTTTGCAGGCCGAATTCTAGATTTAGCAGCAAAATATATCACTAGTTATTTTAATGCAAAAGTGGCTCCTCAATCTAAACGTCTGAATTGAGGAGCCACCTGGAACTCGTTAAGTAATAGATGAATATTTATGAAAATTTTGTATAATTTAGTAGTAATTTTGCATATTACCGTCTAAAAATTTAGCTTTTGTAGCGCTAAAATGAAATAAATTACAATACTTTTAATATGGCTCCTCAATCTAAACTCAAGAGGTGAATTTCTATTGGATGTGAGCGATCAGTTAATATATTCGACATAATGATCATTTAGCAGGTGTTGTGTTTGTTTATGCAGTATAGGAATAAAATAGTAAAACAGAGTAAATTTTGTATATGAACGCATTTTCTTTGGCTCCTCAATCCTGATGTTCTAATTATATATGTTTGACTGTAGCCACCTGAGATCTCAACGGAATCTAAAGCCAGAGATACTAACATTTAGCAGAAATGTCTGCTAAATATATCTGCACAGTTCAGTAATGTATATATTTTGGATTCTAAAAAAACAATACTTGACTATTTTCTTGTAAATTCAGTGTGTAGGGTGACCACATTTGGGGTGCTGGACACCTAGGGTAGGTGGTTCCTTTGCGGACACGTCCGGGAGGAAGACCAGTTTTCCGGGCCGGTGCACCCTGGGATACGGGCAACAACTCCTTCTTAGGAATCATCTACCTAATGGGTCTTGTTGTCCGTATGCTAATATTCTGTCTGGAGGGGCCCAGAGGCGGCCAAAGAAGGAGGATCCCTCTTACGCGTGTCCCTCTGTGCAGCAGAGGGGCTCAGCGTTGGAGGTAGAGCGGGCTCGACGTGCACTAACCCTGCCGCCGGGCAGGCAGAAGCTCTGCTTCTGCCACCGCTAGTCTCGTAGCCCCGTTGATTGTCGCGGTCATGTCTCGTGACTTTTGACGGGAGACGAGGGTCTTGGCTTAATTGCCCGGATCGCGAGGAAGAAAACCTCTATAAAAAATTACCCCAAACCTCCAAGCAGCGGCGCATGGCGAGGGAGGTTGGTAGGTTGGCTCATGGGTAGCTACAGGGGGGGTTAAGGGGGAGTCATTAGTGCGAACCACATAAATATTGGTTGGTTGGTTGGAAATTTTAAATACTCGTGGGAACAAATATGGATTCTTTACACAAAAAAAACACAGACGAAGAGAGGAGGGATGTGGGGTCGGATTCCGACTCCGCATCTGAGACGTTGAGCGTGAGGAGCTCTGAGGGCTCCGGGCGCGACAGGCTGAAGGGGCGAGCGGAGAACAGTAAGTTCTTCCGCAAGCGCCCACGTCAGGAGGAAGGCCAGGAGCCGTCCTCGGGTGAGGACGATTTTGTCTCGGCTCGAAAAATCCCAACAAGCAAGCGGGGTAAGGGCCGAGAAGACAAAAGCAGAGGAAGAGGGCTCGCAATTCAGAAGGCGGCTGAGCAGGCTGAGACAAGCCAAAGAGTAGTCGTCTCCGAGACCTCTTCGATTGACGAGCTGGAGGAAGCCAACCCCGAGAAGGGAGCGCTCGGCAAGCTGGAGGAGGCCGTGACCGCGGCGTTTAAGAAGGTGGCCCTGAAGAAGCTGAAGTCTTCTAAAAACAGGGCTATATCAGAGGCCACGGCCTCCATACTGGCGGCAGCAAAGGCCTCCGGCTTTGCTTCGACCCCACCGGCTTCGGACGAAGTGACAAAGTTGCGGGAAGAGGTTGCCCGACTGGCAGGGGCCACGGAGTCTCTCCAAAAGGAGAACGAGAGACTCTGTGCCGAATTAGAGGCACTCCGCGGAGCCCACCCTGAGGAGACGCCCAAAGAGGGGCAAGAGCAGCTCACACCAGTGGAGGTTCTCCAATCGATCTGGAAGGAGCTGGCTGCCTTCCAGTCAAGGTTCTCCGTACTGGAAGGCATTGTTCTACGCCCCCCGCTAGCGGTGAGCAAGCCGGCATTGGCGCAAAAAGGCACATACGCGGCCGCTGCGGCGGTTGCGGCTGGGCCGGCCGTGCCGACGATGGCTAGTGCGGCTTCGACAAACGTGCCCCCGGCAAAGGTGCCCGTGGCAAGGGCGCCCCCAGCGAAGGCGCGTCCAGCAAAACCGCCACCGGTGAAGACGCCCCCGGTGAAGGTGCTCCCAGCGAAATCGCCACAGACGAAGATGCCCCCGGCTAAGGTGACAAAGGTAGCAAATAAGCCGCCCCCGCCTAACCCTGCGGATTCTCCTGCAGACAACGCCGATTGGCAAGTAGCTGGGGAAAAGAAAAAGGTGGGCAAGGCAGCCAGGGCGGCTAAGAAACGGCAGCGACGGAAGGAGCGCAACGTCGCGGCTAGGCTGCGCGCCCCAAAAACGGCAGCTGTAGTTATCACACTGCAGCCAGAGGCAGCCACAAAGGGCGTGCAGTATCGCGACGTGCTTGCGAAAGTAAAGAAAGCGGTGGACCTCCAGGAGTTCGGCATCACTGAGGGCGTCCGGCTCCGTATCACTGCAACGGGGGCCCGGATGTTAGAGATTCCCGGTGCCGCTAGCGGCCCTACCGCTGACGCCCTAGCTGAAAAGCTCAGGGCGTCTTTAAACGCGGACGAGGCTCGAGTGTCCAGGCCTACCAAGTGTGCAGACATGCGCATTACGGGCCTGGACGACTCCGTTACGGAGGAGGAAGTGGTGGCCGTCGTCGTTAGGGCAGGGGGGTGCTCTACCGAGCAAGTTCGGGCAGGCACTCTACGCCCTGATCACACGGGCATGCGAACCCTTTTAATAAGCTGCCCTGTGGCGACGGCCAAAAAACTCAACGAGGGCCGAAGACTCCTGGTGGGCTGGGTATCTGCGCAGGTCAAACTGCTGGAACCCAGACCTCTGAGGTGCTTCCGTTGCCAAGTGGGTAAGCACGTGGGAATCCACTGCACCTCGGAGGTTGACTGCAGCTGCCTTTGCTTCCGCTGCGGTCAGCCCGGACATAAGGCTGGCTCGTGCAATGCCGCGCCGCACTGCCCAATATGTGCGGCGGCCGGCAAGCCAGCCGAACACCGGGTTGGGAGCAAAGCCTGCGCTCCCCCAGCCAAGGCCAGGGGTAATGATAAGCGCACCGCCACTGCCGTCTCCACTGCAGCTGCCGCTCCATTAGCCGCCCCTGTCGCCGCTGCCGCCGTTGCTGTCGACGCCGCACATGATGCGGCGAGCCCGTCCGAGGGCTCAGGGGAGGGGGCTGAAATGGACTGTCAATAACGGCTCCATTCCGCCTCCTCCAGGCGAATATCAACCACTGCGCCGCCGCCCAGGATCTTTTGCTTCAAAGCATGGCGCAGTGGTCGATCAATGTCGCCGTGATCGCCGAGCCGTACTTTGTCCCGCCCAGGGATGACTGGGTGGAGGACCTTAGCAGCTCGGTGGTCATAATTTCATCGGCCGCCGCCGGTACCCCATCCCTCGAGGGTGTCAGAAGAGGCCGGGGTTGCGTGGCAGCCCGGTTCGGGGAGATTGCCGTGGTGGGAGTGTATTTCTCTCCGAACCGAACTCTCGCCGAATTCCACAACTCCCTCATGGAGCTGAGTGTCGTCGTCACCGGGTTCCGTACCCTTCCTGTGCTTGTCCTCGGGGACTTCAACGCCAAGAATTTGGTTTGGGGTTCCCGGTATACGGACACACGGGGCAGGATGGTAGAGGACTGGGCGCTGGAGACAGGCCTAGTCGTCCTGAACCGGGGTTCTGTCCCCACGTGCGTGCGGATGCAGGGTGAGTCAGTGGTGGATATTTCATTCGCCAGCCCTGCTCTGTCGCCACGTGTCGTTGACTGGCAAGTCATGGAGGGGGTGGAGACCTATTCGGATCACCGGTATATCCGGTTCGACGTCTCCGCCCAGACCCCAGACACGCCGGTCAGACAGGCCCTGAGTGGCCTGAGTGGCCCGCGGTGGGCGCTGAGGCAGCTGGACCGGGAGCTTCTCCTGGAAGCCTCAATTGTACAGGCCTGGGTGGCATCACCGGACAGGCCTGCCGACATCAACAATGAGGCGGAATGGTTCCAGGAGGCCATGTCCGAAATATGTGACATGGCAATGCCTCGGGTCCGGCCAGGACGTGTCCGGCGCCAGGTGTACTGGTGGTCGCAGGAGCTAGCTTTACTTCGCAAAGCTTGCGTCGTGGCGCGACGCCGGTACACCAGACACCGCAGGCTCCGCATCCGGCCTGAAAATGCGGAGGCCAGAGAGGCAGAGCTGTACGAGGGGTATAGGGCAGCGAAGACCGTCCTCAAAGTGGAGATCCGGCGGGCCAAAGATCTGGCCCGCAAGGAGATGCTGGAGACTCTTAATCGGGATCCGTGGGGACGTCCATATAAAATGGTGTGGGACAAACTCCGCACCTGGGCTCCCCTGCTGACACAGAGTCTCCGGCCCCAGGTAGTAGAGGACGTGGTGAGCGCTTTGTTCCCCTCACAAGGTGGGCATACTCCCCCACCCATGGCTCCGCCACCTGCGGTGTCCAACGCGGGCCACAGTGACGACGACGACAACGTTCCAGAGGTGACCGAGGTAGACCTGAGAGTGGCGGTACGTAAGCTCAATGCCAAGAATACCGCCCCGGGACCCGACGGCTTACCTGGCAAAGCCTGGGTCCTGGCCTCGGAGGCTCTCGGGCCTCGACTGTCAGGGCTCTTCAACGCATGTTTGGAGAGGGGCCAGTACCCGCTTCGTTGGAAGACGGGAAAACTGGTCCTCATCAAGAAACCAGGGCGCCCTGCGGACACTCCGTCCGCATACCGGCCTATTGTGCTGCTCGACGAGGTGGGCAAAATCTTTGAAAGAATTATTGCAAACCGCCTCGTCGGGCACCTGGAGAGGGTGGGGCCGGATCTTGCGGATAGCCAATTCGGTTTTCGCAAGGGGCGCTCTACGGTGGATGCCATCATGCGTGTGAGGGCTCTCTCGACAGAGGCTGCGGTGTCCCGGGGTGGGGTCGTCTTGGCGGTGTCTCTCGACATCGCCAATGCCTTCAACACCCTGCCCTGGAGTTGCATACGGGAGGCACTCCGGTATCACCGGATGCCGACCTACCTCTGTCGTGTGGTCGAGGCCTACCTGACGGACAGAGCCGTCATCTACCCTGGTCACCAGGGAGAGTGGAATCGGCGAGAGATGTCGTGCGGTGTCCCACAGGGATCGGTTCTGGGGCCACCCCTGTGGGACATCGGTTACGACTGGGTGTTGCGCGCCGACCTCCCTACAGGCGTCAGTGTAGTTTGCTACGCTGACGACACGCTGGTCCTGGCACATGGGGGGTCGCACGAGGCGGCGGCCGAACTGGCGATGCGAGGGGTTGCGACAGTCGTAGAGAGGATCCGGCAACTGGGACTCGAGGTGGCCCTGCACAAGTCCGAGGCCATGTGTTTCCATGGCCGTCGGAACGCTCCACCTTCGGGTTCCCAGATAACGGTGGGAGGGGTTTGCATCGGCGTCGAGACGACGATGAAGTACCTGGGACTCGTCCTCGACAGCCGGTGGAACTTCGTCGAGCATTTCCGACGTTTGGCTCCAAGACTGGACCGGGCGGGGGCTGCACTCAAGCGGCTCCTACCCAATCTAGGGGGGCCAAACGCCTTCTGCCGGAGGCTCTATGCGGAGATCGTGCGGTCCATGGCCCTCTATGGGGCCCCTGTGTGGGCGCTGAATTTGCAGCGGCGACCAGCTGGCCGGCTGGTCGCGTCTCAGAGGGTCATGGCTATCCGGATGATCCGGGGATACCGCACGATCTCTGGGGAGGCGGCGAACCTCCTTGCCGGATTGCTGCCGTGGGATCTGGAGGCGGTAGCCCTCGCGCGCGTGCATAATTGGCGCGCAGAGGTGCTAAGCCGGGGTGAAACTCCGCTACCGCGGCAAGTCGCGGCTCAGCGGATAGAACTCCGGCGCGATCTCACGGCAGCATGGAAAGTGCGGCTGTCGCAACCGAAGGCTGGACACGCCGCAATCGCGGCGATAAGTCCCCTCTTTGAGGAGTGGCTGGAGAGAGGCCACGGCGTCCTCACCTTCCGCCTGACGCAGGTGCTGACCGGACATGGCTGTTTCGGGAGGTACCTGTTTCGGATTCAGCGGGAGGACACGCCCGGGTGTCGTCATTGTGAGGACCACCTGGAGAACACGGTGGAGCATACGGTGGAGGTGTGCCCTGCTTGGGCGGAGCACCGCCGTGTCCTCGTAGAGGCGGTCGGTGGCGGCGACCTCTCGCGCCCTGCTCTGGTTCAGACTATGGTGCGGAGCGAGAGGGGATGGGATGCGGTCGCCTCCTTCTGCGAAGCAGTCATGCTAGCGAAGGAGGAGGCCGAACGCGTGAGGGAGAGGCAACTCTCTTCCTCGCGCCCCAGCCGCCGCGGGAGACGCCCCGGGCGTCGGGGATCACGAGCCGATTTCCGGCCACCGTAGGCGCGGGCCTGCGGACGGTGAGCAAGGGTCGCTCACCGTTCGGTAAGGACCAGGCCCGGGTCGGCGGCGCGTCGTGTTCCACGCGCGCCTCAAAGAGCTGTCAACACCAGTGACGGGGCCTCATAGGGCCATTGCCTGCCGGGGTTTGCGGGAAAGTTCTACCGAGTTACCGCAGCCCCGGAAATTTAGGGCAGCCGAAGGAACAGGGTGGGTTTTTAGTCAGTAGAAATCTGACACACCCTTCCGCTTGACCCAGAGCGGAAGAAGTCATTTGATGATTATCCCACCCCAAAAAAAAAAAAAAAAGGGTGACCACATTTTGGGGGTACCAACAAATTAATATTTCACTTACGTACCCACAATAATATTTATTTAGTAACAAAACATTCATCATCGGTGAAGTATTCTCGTTTGTACATGAATAATGTTCATGTACGAAATAAATAATTAACTGAAAAATAAAATTAACAACAACAAAACAACCAAACTGTGTGTTAATATAGTCTATCAAACATAGTTTCATATGAACTGAATGGTTGTGCTATGCGAACTATTATGTTTTACGTCAAGGTTTTTGTTGCACTAACTGAGTCTGAATTATAATCGTTAAATAGAGTAAGAATATTAATCATTTTTTAAGCCAAAGTTAGAGAGTTTAGAACACTCCGTCTGCACCATAGGAGGATTGTTCTAAATAAACCTACATAAAATCCAAATAAATAGCTAAAATAAATTGAATATTTGTGAATAGTTTTCAAAAATTCAATACAATTATTCCACATAAAAGTGTTAACCATATATCTAGTATATATGTTGAAACATGAGGTACAGTATTTTCTCAAACTAGCAGATTGAGTGTTCTAGATAATTGACCATGACTTTCTCACCATAGGTTTCACAATTTTTTTATCTTCACCATGAAGTTTTCACAATTATTTCTTAAATTCTTTCTTGATTTAGTAAAAATATATTTAACTTTTAAAAAGGAGCACCCAAACATCAAATTTAATAAATTACTTATCCTGGTTTCATTAATACGAGTATAATATTTATGGTCACCCTACATACTGAATTTACAAGAAAATATTTAAGTATGGTTTTTTCAGAATCCAAAATATATACATTGCTGAACTGTGCATATATATTTAGCAGACATTTCTGCTAAATGTTAGTATCTCTGGCTTTAGATTCCGTTGAGATCTCAGGTGGCTACAGTCAAACATATATAATTAGAACGTCAGGATTGAGGAGCCAAAGAAAATGCGTTAATATACAAAATTTACTCTGTTTTACTATTTTATTCCTATACTGCAAAAACAAACACAACACCTGCTAAATGATCATTATGTCGAATATATTAATTGATCGCACACATCCGATAGAAATTCACCTCTTGAGTTTAGATTGAGGAGCCATATTAAAAGTATTGTAATTTCTTTCATTTTAGCGCTACAGAAGCCAAATTTTTAGACGGTAATATACAAAATTACTACTATATGATACAAAATTTTCATAAATATTCATCTATTACTAAACGAGTTCCAGGTGGCTCCTCAATTCAGACGTTTAGATTGAGGAGCCACTTTTGCATTAAAATAACTAGTGATATATTTTGCTGCTAAATCTAGAATTCGGCCTGCAAAATAATCTACATTGCTGCTAAATAATGGTGAGATCATATTTAAAAAATTCTGATGTGGCTCCTCAATCCTTACGGACATTAAATATGATAACAGTCCACTCACATGCTATATCGTTATGTAACACTCAACTGAAAGTTGTTAAAAGTTTTAAATATCTTGGTCATATCGTAACGGAAAAACTGTGAGATGACGATGACTTAGAGAGGCAAAGACGGATGTTGGCCGCTCAGAGCAATATGCTTGCACGTCGTTTCGCGAAATGTACCTAACAGGTAAAAGTCACTCTGTTCAATGCGTACTGTCGGTCGCTATACACTGGCCACCTTTGGTACAAACACACACAGTGCGCGTGTAATACATTACGCGTGCAATATAACAACGCATTTAGATGTATATTTGGGTTACCGTGGTGGTGTAGTGCGTCTGATGTTCGCGAAGAACAGAGTTGATGGTTTCCATGCTGTATTATGCAAAGCTAGGGCCTCCTTTATGAGCCGTGTTCATGATTCTGACAATGGAATATTAAGAGCCATATATGAAGCTAATTACTTCTTTGTATAAGGCTGTCAATATTCCTGCTAATTAGCTAGTTTAATAGATTTCACATTTTGTTTTTAATATGATTTGAATGACATTATTGAATTGAATTGAATGGAATTGTTATGATTGAATTGATTTTTAATTGTATTTCTTTGCGTTTTTCTTTTTATATGGGCCTGCGTGCTGCAGCAATAAATGGATGTTATTTATTTATTATTTAAAACTGACATAGTCACTGGTCACTAACAGTATGATTAGAACTAAAAACGGGATATTTGAAACACTGGATTCCAAGCTCTTGATAGTTAAAACCCATCCTCCCGGTTGAAGTTCTTGTTGTTGTTCTAAGGGATTAAATGTAACTGAGTCTAGTGGTATGACCCTGATTCTATAAGATGCTGAGCTATGGCCGATTTTAAATCATTGTATTTTTTTTTTCATTCGTGGTCATGGCGCTTGCAACAGTACGAAAATATCGGAAACTCGAAACAATAAATATTCTTAGTAAATATCCCGTTTACGTTCTAATGATAAAGTAGAAAAGGTACCAAAATTCAACCGAATCATTTTAATAAATTCCAGCCACCAATATTTAAAAGCATATTACTGACAAACTAATTCTCTATAGACACAAATAATAAGTAACAGTCTACCATTCACTGTTGTTTGTTGCCTTGCATTTTCTACCTCACATTAATCGCAAGCAAAAATGCAAAATCATCGATTTGATTACACGAACGCGAACGTTAACGTTAGCGTAAGGCTCAGCGCTCATCTAGACGTGGAGCTGAAACGTGAATAGTGATGGAATTACATACTACACAAGAAAATACACCCCGGGGAGTAAGACCATGAATGAAGCGACTTGAAGCTTAGCGTGACGCAGCGGCGATTTGGTAGTAGTTGTGGCGTGCAAGAGCCCACAATCTGAGTTACACTTCGCGATTTATAAATACAAATACGAAATATTTTATTGCTCTATAAGTTTACATGATTAGTATTTTAAGCTTTCCTTTAATTAATACCTGTGTTGGAATTGCTCGCTGATTTGCAATGCATTCAACAGTCTTCAAAAATCTTCAAATGACTTCTGCCATTCTGAGTGAAGCTGGAGATGTATTACTTTTCTGGCTAAAATAGCATCAGTAGGGAGACTTGTAATGACTCAAACCCACCCTGTTCCTTCAGTTGCAATTGCATTCCGGGGCCGAGATTTCTCGTTAGAACATTGTCGCTATATCTCGGAAGATTGTAAGTCAACCTCGTCGACTTTTTTATTGTTGATAGACTCGTCTTTGACCACCGTCTCATCTGATGGTAAGTAATAATGTGGTCGAAGATGAAGCTTACCAAGAAGTTTATAATAACAGTTAAGAACTGCTCCAAAGTTCTAATGAAATACTTTCTAGATCGGACTACGATCTAGAAAGTGTTTATTTATTCATATTCATATATTTATTTGCATACCATAATGTTATTTTGGATGTTACAGTTATTGCTTAAAGCTAAGATACAATTATGGACCCTGTAGGGCACAGCAAAAATTAAAATAATTCCATTTACAATAATAAAATTTAAGATGACAATAAATTTAGAAAAATCAAAAGATTAATAAAAAAGTCAATAGATTATTAAAAATGTCAATAAATTAATAAAAACATCAATAGATTAACAACAAATAATAATAACAATGTCATAGAATAATTTCAAAATAAAAAAAAACTAGTCGAGATATTAATCATTAACATGTCCAAGTAAATAAATCATATAGGTATATTGAGATCAATGTCCATACTAATTAATTTAATTATTCTATGTCAATTTATACATATTATTGTCATTCAAATAATCATTCACTGAATAATATGCTTTCTTAAATAATATCTGCTTGAGTTGATTAATAAATGATATTTCACTAATTATATTTTTTATGACATCCGGAAGTTTATTATATATTTTTATCGACATAACATAAGGACTATTTGAATGCAATTTCAGGCGCGAAATAGAGGGTAACATTAACATATTCTTATATCTGACAGATCGGTCAGGATGTTTATCACCACGGGTTTTAAAGAAAGACATGTATTTCCTAACGAATTTACATATTTCTAAAATATAAATAGATGGTAAGGTAAGTATACTATGTTTTATGAAAAAAGGTTTACAAGTTTCGGTTTGATCTATATTCACAATGATTTTAATTAATTTCTTTTGGAGTATGAAAAGCGTATGAACGTCAGTGCTATTTCCCCACATAATTACGCCATAGCTAAGCCATGAATGAGCGTAGGCATAGTAGGTCGTGAGTGCAGTTTCGAGGTCGGTAGTTTTTTTTACTTCTCGAAGTGCATATGTGAATTTTTATAGTTTCGATCAAGAAAAATCAAGAAATGTCAACGATAGTGAAATGTAATTCGTGCAATGTCGTTATCGACGAATTGTTGGCGTACGTACAAAATAAATTGTCCGTCGCGGATGAGAACACATTAATAAAAATATGTGTATCTACGTTTACAAGTGAGGAAATAAGACAGTCAAAGTCGTTGCTGTATGAAACACTACCCGCAGTGAAACGTAAAATTATTCGCAAAAATGATGGGAAAGAAAAACGCGATTTGCTGGACATAATATCGTTATTAAAAGTGGTGGATCCAGACTTAATACCAGTGTTTGTGGCTCGCGATCTCGGAAAACTTCCCCCAATCACATTTGATCACCTCGACGCCTCCCAGATCCTTAAAGATTTGTTGGTACTACGTGAGGATATGAGGAATATTAAATCAAGTTATGTGACTAAGGACCAGTTGGATGAACTCAAGCTTGATTGGGGTAACAAGCAAAATCCGCAATGTTTTCCATCAACTGCGAGAACTCATCACAATGAGATCGTAAGGCAGGATGAATGTATTCCATCAAACGAAATACGTTCTCAGTCAGTAATTAACTGTGAAACAACTGCAGAAGAAATCGGTATATTAGCAATGTCATCGTGCGGTGATAATAAACAGATGTGCTTGGTCGAAACCAGTTTAACCGATAACGTGCCACCGCTCGGCGATGCGTCATCACAATGCACAGGTGATTTACGGCAACAACTTCATCGTGAACCAATATGTTTACCTGTAGAAGTGAGTAGCTATAACTGCGCTACTAGTAAGACATCGCTATCAGGAATGGAATCGATAGTTGAAAATAATGAACTGCGAAGGAAGGATGAGGGTGAATGGCAATACGTAAGTCGCAAGAAAAAACCGAATTACCGGTACAGGGGACAGATCGGTGTCGCATGTGAAACGGTCGGCTTTAAGGCGGCCGATAAGAAGTCTCCTATATTTATTACTAATGTACACAGGGACACATTAGAGGCTGACATTATTAATTATATTCACTCTAAGACGCAGGAAAGAGTTTGCTTGGAGTTAATACACGCAAAAAAACCAATGGATCATAAGGCATACAAGTTTTTTGTGTCAGATCACAAAGTACCTCTGTTTTTAGATGTTAACTTGTGGCCTCAGGGAATAATTTTTAGAAGATTCATGCACTATAAACAAAGGTACATGAATAATGCTACGAATAGTGTCGGCAGTAGTATGGAACGCAATGGATAAATTATACAAAGTGGTATCGTTCAACTGTAAAAGCGTAAAAAGGTCTATAAATAATATTAAAGAACTGTGTAGATCTTCGGACATCATTGCTCTGCAGGAGACGTGGTTGCAACCAGATGAGATACCTTATCTTTGCACCATTGACAACAACTTTAGTGCCACGGGAACATCAGCTGTTGATACGTCAGCCGGCATGCTACGCGGTCGACCTTACGGTGGTGTTGCTTTGTTGTGGAGGAGTAACGTATTTCAAAATGTGTCAGTGTTACAGTGCAATAATCCTCGGGTGTGTGCAATAAAAATAGTGACGAACAATAGGCCCATTGTTGTGATGAGCATATATATGCCCACTGATATATGTGACAACTTGCCGGACTTCACGGACTGCCTCGGTACGGTGAGTGCTGTAGTAGATGAGTGTAGCGTCTGTGTTTGTTTTGGGGGATTTTAATGCTCATCCTAATACATTGTTTATGGCTGAACTTTTAAATTTTTGTGTTGAACAGCAATGGGTTTGTGTTGACATGGACAGGCTGGGGTCAACCAGTGATACCTACACTTTTTTAAGTGAAGTTCACGGATGTAGGCGTTGGCTAGACCACTGTATAGTCACTCATTC